>OY754894.1:2010000-4510000 GCA_963576445.1 Lithosia quadra
CTTACTCGTATGTTTAACCAAAGAAATAAAGTGGAAGTAGTTTATTCGACTCGGATAATGTTTAGATAGGTTGTATACGATAAATGTACGAACATTTGATATGTATTCATGGAAACGATGTTATTTTTGATTACCAAATAGATCGGTATGATAGACGTGTATGTATTCTAGCGTGTGTGTGTGTATGTGTGTGTGTTAGTTTGAAGTTTGTAGCGAGTTTGTAGAATAATAGTTGATTTAAGCAATTATACTCTGTGTTGATAGACATTAATAAGATAAAGGTTCAAATAATATGATCTTCAGGGTTCCACAAGCCGTTTGAAGTGAAAGGCCCTCATTCTTTGAGTTTTTTCCAACTCAGAATTAGTATTTCTGTCTAACTACGAAACGGTTGAACTTCGATATTCTCCCTGAAACGACTGCTATCTGAAGTTCACAATCCATTGGCGATATTGAAATATTAAGCCACTTTATAAAATGTGCGCAATTCAAAATTCAGCGACACTGACAGTCGCCTCTGTCGCTCCTTTCAAGTTTGTTAGGGGGCATAGCGCACACGATAGGAGGTCCATTGTTTACAGAGGCGCACCACAGTCACAACTCCTTCCTTCTGCATCCAAGTAATCCCATTTCATTCGGGTGGCGCTAGCAGCTGGGTGAATTTCCAGGTCATCCACTGCAGTTCATGCCCGGGTGTCAGGTTTACGGCGAGTTGTATGTGATTTAAAGGGGGAACATTTGTTTGTGAGCCCCCTCTGGCATTGAGTACACTCCAGTTGGCTTGACAGAGCAACAGTAGAACTCAGAAAGTTCTTCCTGCTCTTGAGACGTAAGCTGCTGATGTTATTGGTAGAATTGCCGTGAAAAAGCACCTGTTGATACCGTCATGGTAGGGACCACTGAATTGACATCATTTCATGGCTTGAAAATAAAAAAAGGTCTAGGAAAACTAGCGATCGCACGTAATAGTTGTAATTCTTCACATTGTCACAATTTACAAAATAATTTATTACCTAATGATATACCTAGCAGCATAATTACCTTACAGATATTAATGCCGGTTATTAATGACTCCTGATTGCTACCGATAGGAATCAGTAATTAGGCCATGTAAGAAAAGGTTTTTAAGTAGTGGTTAGTGGCCCTATCTTAAGTTATATAAAATAGAGGAACCTATTTGGGTGATTTATCGAGCTGTCATAGGTTTAGATACATAATATTCTTTGTCGGTAGATAGAATATGTACATTTATTTATAATTATATAAAAATGAATACCTACCCGTTTTCCTTGGTCTAGCCATAATTTAAAAACGACTTTGATTTCTGTCATCTTTTTTATATAACTTCGGTGGTAGACAAGTACATAACCCACCTAATGGGAAGCAATTACCGCGGTTTATAGACTTCATATAGGCCCAGCAGTGGGACATAAATGGATTGTTATCATATTCTCTACTACTACTACTTATGTACTTTATAAAACAGTTTTACTGAGATTAAAATTACGAAAACTGCACAGAAAATTACAAAAAGTTAGCCTTTATGACTGTCTATCTTACTGTTTGTTTGTTCTGGCTGATTCCAAAATAGATGGACCGATTTTGACAGTATTTTCACTAGTATAAAAGTTATGTTGTAAGGTGTAACTTACTTCTATTTTGCATATTTCTATCTTACTTCGATTTTTTACTAGGTGGTACAATTTGATTGCAATTGGTTTAGCAGAACCGGAGATATGACCAAAAAACCCTAACCGACCATGTGCGGGTGGAGTTTGTAACATATTCCCAAAACACACATTAGTCCCAAGAGCCGTTTCCCATAAGTTATTAGCTTTAAAGACAACTTTAGTTATATTTCTTGGCTCCGATAAATCGCTCTAGATTAATCGTAATACGATCTGAGATTTAGTTTCTCTTGCAATTAGGAAGCAATTGGATTTGTGTTCAGATATTATAATATGGACATTCGTAATTAAGATTGAGATTATTAACAGTAGTAATACACGTTTATTATAATTATCGTCAAGGAGATTTCCTACCCTCGCTCCATCCTTTCAGGGTCGGCAGCGCGTGGGTCACGCCCTTGGTGTTGCACACGTCCATAGGCCACGCTGGCCACTTCCATGTGGGCCATGTGCTTTCTGCCACCTGGTATAAAAAATGTTTTTTGTGGGATATCTTTTCTAGGGTGTCCTGTCCAATCTAAGACACCCAATGGGACGAGACTCTGTGTATTTTTAGTCAGTTCGAACCCCATTGCCATCAGTGTATCCATTGTACATGTGGGGATTTCCACACGATAAAAAAGGAGGTTTATCGACGCCCTTATTTCACTAACTGTGTTTTTTGCATCTAAACGGTTGCTACGATTTTATTTTCTGAGAATCTAATAATACTTTTGTTCAACCTAGGCATCGAATTATGGCCTTTATACACAGCAGTTTCCATATTAGTATGGTGTGGCTGTCAAGCTGAGGGCCACCACTGCAGCACTATCGGTGTTTGTAGTGGTGACTCTCGATCCTGAAACTTTTAGCTTACCATTAGGCGAGGTGAAGTCATGTTGACGTGTCTGTATAAAAAAAAAACTAACTAGCCAGCGGGACTAAAGATGTGATGATAATGATACATGTTAAAGTTTTGATGGTATAACATTTTATCAAAGTAAAGGCTAAATAAGGTGTATGAGTTTCGCCTTAAGCCATTCAGCGCAACATGTACAGTTCGTTAAATAATAAAGTAACGAAGCGTGGCGTGTACGTGATCAATTGCCTATATTTAAATAATAATTCCATCCGTTTCTTGTCTTCACTGATTGACGTTATATTTTTTTATCAGTTAGTAATTTGGATAGAATTAATATTTGAACTTTTGGAACTGGCGCGTCTTTATACTTCCGCGTTTCACAAAGATAAAAGGAACAAGAATTACTTCATCTGTTCCTCTGTCAGTCTATTAGTTTGTCTGTCAAGTGAATCCAAGGCTCCGAGGTGAAAGATTCGAATTCAACTGGGAACAACACTAAACTAACGATGATCATGATTTTTACAGTACACATGAATTTTTTTAATATATATAGGACACAACTTCACCTCGCCTGATGGTAAGTTAAAGGTAGTCTCAGGAAAGAGTGTCACCTGCAAGGAATAATATCGTAACTCATTTTTATTAACTTTTCAGTAGAGCGTCAAAGGTTTAAAAAATTCTCTTAGGTTTCGGTTAAGTCTTAATAGCAACCAACCTTGAAAATATTTCTTGCCTGTGGCGAGCGAAGCAATTATAGAATGTAGCCATGGGCACTATGTCAAACAATTCATCTGAACACATACCATTATATTATAGGCTGTGGAAAACGCACAGCGAGACCATATCTCTCCTAAGGCTGAGTGGTTCTACACCACCTGTGTATGTAATGTATGTAGATATTTTTATACAAGTCAGTTGGCAGACAAGCGCACGGCCCACCAGATGAGAAGCGGTCACTGTGGCCTATGGATGTGTGCAACATCAGGGCATCATGCTCGTGCTGTAGACCCTGTAAAAACCTTCTAATGTCGTTTTTTTATTGGTAATAGGCTCACGTTTAACCAAAATCTCACCTGTTGGTAAGTGATGATGTGGTCGACGGTGGAGCACGCTTGCCTAGTAGTAACCTGTTCACTCTAGACTTGAAGGCTCCTGGGTTGTAGCTTACCGGAAATACAGACTCAGGCAGGGCATTCCACTCTTTAGCAGTACGCAAGATGAACGTACTGCCAAAAAGTTTTATGCGCATGAATAGGACATGGTTTTTTTTTATATAGGACACGTCAAAATGACTACCTCGCCTGATGGTAAGCTAAAGGTAAAGTCTCAGGACTGGGGTCACCATCACATACACCGATAGTGCTACAGTGCGTGATTCATCGTAGACCACATCGTCACTTACCATCAGGTGAGATTGAGGTCAAACGTAAGCCTATAATGAATAAAAAAAAAAGTGGCGGCCCTCAGCTTGACGGTCTCATCAAATGCTTTTTCACGCCCCGCTTAAAGGCCCCGGGACTATAAGAGGAAGGTAACACATGCGCTGGTGGATACCATGTACCCTTTTTGAAGAAACCCATATTCTAGTGTAGTGTATAGGTAAATTAAAACACATGCTGTATGACTGGTACCTTCCATTCTTGACCTTTTAGAATCCCCTCGCAATTCACTTCCGTAGCCAAACCTTTTCTGTTAACATCAAAACATAAACAAAGTGAATTTGTAATTAAGAAAAATGGTTTAATTTTATGGTCCGATTAAATATTGAATAATATGCATAATTTCTGCTCAATTTTGTATTCATAAACAACCGTTTTCTCCTCAGTTCGGTATTACAGGTAATATTAGAATATTATCAAGTTAATATTAATATTTTCCTCTTTTGGAGTTGATGAATTTACAAATGTAAGTATAACGCTATCAGTAATAGGATATAGCTTAACATGTTTCAATTTATAATTAAAGGAGATGTTTCACAAATGTATTTTTTTTATTCATGATAGGCTTACGTTTGACCACTATCTCACCTGATGGTAAGTGACGATGTGGTCTACGATGAATCACGCTTATCTAGAAGGAACCTATTCACTCGTGACTTGAAAACTCCCAGGTTATAGCTTTCCGGAAACACATGTGGACCCTCGGCCCGATAATTGTACACTACTTAGAAAAATAACTAGGCAATGTAGTTTTCATTTTTCACTATTCAATTTTTATAATATTGCTTCGTATTATGGGCGGAATCTAACTAAATAAACACTTTCTTGCAACACAACAAACATGGCGGACTAAAACTATAAAAATGTACTCATATTTTATTAATCTATGCCCTTGAATTTTGGAGACGAATTAATATAATTTTTGCCAATAACCGGTATTATTTCTCTTTTTCTCTTTCTTGTGTACAATTAGAGGGCCCAAAATGAAACATCTCCTTTAGCTCTAAAATCTATTAACTAAAGCGTCTGTGGATTAGTGGTTACAGAGTCAGCCCTAAATCGAGAGGTCCCGGGTTCGAATTGTAGCCAATACACTATTGTTATGAATCCACTCCTTTTACAAGCAAGAGGTTAAGAGGAATATTAGTTTAGTTACTAATATTCTGTTAAAATAATCTAATTGTTCTTTGGAAATTATAATTTTTTTAAACGTTATTTGCACAATGATATACCTTTTTAGTTTTACAGGTATATTATATTTTATATTACTGGTTGTTGCTTATGGTTTCGCCCGCGTTTTTAATTTTTTTCCCGTATCCGCTCTCTGTGAGCCCATTTTCCAGGGATAAGAAGTAGCCTATGTGTCATTCCAGACTAAATATCTATCCTTGTATCAAAGTTCCACTGAGTGAACCAAAGTTAAATTTAAAATCTGTATTTCACCTCCGATGTAGCACAAGTAAATAGTGAGGAATATAGAAAATACTCCCAGTCTGTCAATATTTTAAACAAGCTTCCGCCCACGGCTACGCCCGCGTGGAGGTCGGTATCGCCACCAAGTTTACTTATAGTGTGAAGCTAGCATATAGCATGGTTTTAACATAATACCTAACAATATTCAAATATGAGTCGTTAGATTATACGTTTATACAGAATGCGTTGAAGAAATAAAGGTTCACTGCTCGTTCCCCGTAGGTGTTAGCGTGATAATATGTAGCCTATGTGTTGACCCGACTTCTTAATAATATTCTTGCCAAATTTGAAGTAAATCCATGCAGTACTTTTTGAGTTTATCTCGGACATACAGAAACACAGACAAAAATTCTAAAAACTATATTTTTTGCTTCGGTATCAATTGTAGATCACACTCCAAGTATTCTTTTCAAAAATATTCAATGTACAGTTTTGAATTTCCTATCATGTGTTATATGTACCTATAGATATGGATTTAAAAAGAAGTCAAAACCTATTAATGCCTTCAACTGCTCAAACAAACCACATAATATGATTCCGCAACCTCTACAATCTTGCGCCTACGCCAAACTAAAAGACGCCCTATTCACTAGAACTATTTGCATACGGTTCAGCCTGCATCATCGGCTTTTTCCAAAGCGCTTACTGAACACACTGCTAACGAGCCCGATCGCGTGTGCTGTACATCTTTATGCTTCTATACAACCCTGTCATTTATGTAGGGGCCATGAAAACACCCCGCTTTGTCGCTTATTACCCCCGCGGTAATAAGCGACAAAGTTTATTGGTGGGGCACTTGAATATTTTTTACATAATTATAATGAATTTATGTATATTATCACGCTTGCATGTCACTGATTAGGTATGTAGAGACGTTTTCAAACCATGTTTTTCTAACTTTGATTTTCTCCAGCTTAATGAGTGACTAGCCTATTTGGTTATTCTATTCAAAACTAGCTATATCCGCGAGTTCGCTCGCGTGGATTTAGAAATTTAAAGTTTGTTAGCGAAAGTCCTACCTTAATCGGCCCAGTGGTTCCGGAGACTATCTCTATCAAATATACAGAAGGACAGATAAACGGACAGACAAAAAACACTCAGACAGACAGATAATCAAAGCTATTTGTTTTAACCGGGCACTCTTTCAAGGACTGTATTAACTATTGAGTGGAGATGACCAACTCATTTCTTTCCATAGTAAAGGGATAACCTGTTGAGTTTAAGATACGCGGTAAGGGTAGGCAGTGCGTGTGTGACACCCTTAGTGTTGCACACGTTCATAGGCCACGGTGACCGCTTCCCATCAGGTGGGCCGTGTGCTTGTCTGCCACCTAAGTAGTATAAAAAAACATATCTCACTGCTTGTTCTTCGCCCATTCTCCCTCACCCCCCTCCCAATCTCCAATTCTCTCTGGCTAATCGCGTGTAACACTATTGGTCAAGACACAGTCAGAATATAGTTTACCACCTTAGTTATATGTACAAAGTATCTGCAAGTTGTTGAAATACAATATTCACTTGTATACTCATAATACGAGAACGGGTATAAGTTACACGATTTGATATTCAATCTATGCGTTTTTTTCTATCTGAAGGTTGTCTGAAAGTGATATAAGTTATTTAAATGGCATCTATTTTTATAATATTCTTTTAATTCACTTTCATTAACTTCACCTTGTGACCATGTCTGTAAACATCGTTTAGAAGTTTAATTTTACCAACTTCTAATTGTTTGAAATAATTTGAAAACAAACGAAACAGACGATTTGAAACTTTCTAAGCATGTGACATACGAATGATAATTATGTACACACACACACTCTGCACCCTTAGACAAGTGGTACAAGTGTAAATCGTAAACGAAAGGAATAGGTCGACGCGCGCGCTGCGGCAGGTTCACGAGCTTGGATGTGATAGGGCGTACCTAATCTATTCCTTTCCTTAGCGATTTACGCTGTGCCACTTGTCTACGGAGGCTAGTCCGCTAGCAAATAATACAACTATCATAGATGTATAACACCAAGGGACAGACAGAACACACTGAAGACGAGACTGTCATAACTTTGGCGGTGGGCAGTGCTGCGGTGGCGGCTTCGTGTGTGAGTGTATTTTGGATTGCAACATCTTACCCAAGTTTAATTGAAATGTGATTCCTGATTTTTTTTTCTGGCTATGACTGTGGTAAAATCCATTTCACACAAGAAATGCTGTATTTTTTTTCGCAACGTTATTTGCACGTAGTGATTGAATAGTGTGTGTGTGACTTCTGCGTATAAGCAAGCTGACTGACTATATCGACATGGTATTTTTCAACGCGTCCCGTCCGTTGGTTTTATTATTAGTTCATGGTAACTTTTCACAAACTGATACAGCAAATGGTTCCCGACTGTTCAGTTGTTATGTTTCTAGACCACCGGACATTAATCTAAGTGCTTGTTTTTTTTTCTTTTTAGTTTTTAGGCAGTCGGGTATTTTGATTTTTAAATTTATTATTTACATTGTTGTGATAATATATTTCACTTTTGTGCACGATAGTATTTTAGAAGATTTATAAAATGAGGTCGTACGGGCCCCGGTTTTTGAAATAGGGTCGTACGGGCACTATTTTCTGATGGGGTCGAAACTTGGAGGTCCTACGGGTACGTCGCCGTAATTTCTAGGAAACCGTTTTATAACTTTCAACTCTATTGATTTTAACAAAACTATTACTACGAACAACAAAGGCGTACTATCAAAAGCAAGGCAAAATAAATTAACTTCTTTTTACTAAATATCGCTTTCAAAGGCTCTCGTGTAGTGCTAGCTCGTAAAAGATAAAGGCGATACCTACTTTAGTGGCAACGAAATGTAATAAATTTCAGGGCGTTTCAGGCTATTGTTTGCTATAAAACTCGAGTAAGTAGATTAAGGGTATGTAGGAATTTAGAATAGCTCAACAATGGAGTACTATTTCAGTCTAGGGCGTGCCAGTTTTAGGTTACGAATTTTGAATGTTAAAGATTTATACTCTTTTTGGGGTGCGAGGGAAATACCAGGGCCCCCTTACACCCCGGCGTCTGTAGACCCAAGACAGCGTGTAGCTTTAGTCGGTTAAGTCCAACATAACCATGAGGATTACACAAAAAAAGATGGATACTCTTTATTGCACACCAAACAAACCCCCCTTGGCACCTCCATGCTTTTAAATGCGTGGGGCTTGTATAAGCTTACTTATTTTAGAATGTTTTACTATCAATATCTATACTTTTATGAACATTGTAAAGTAGCTGTACCTGTACATTGGAGTTAATAAAAAATAAAAATGTTATGAAAATATTTTTTGGGTTTCTTGTCTGTTTGTGTGTGATGGACGCAAAAACTACCGAACGGATTTTGATGCGGTTTTTTTTGTTTGGAAGGTCTTGGTCAGACTTAAAATCTTAGGCATGTTTGATCATAATCGATTGAGTAGAACCGGAGTTATAGTCAAAAACGTGAAAGTCTTCGTGGGAGTCTTCAAGTCTAGAGTGAATAGGTTTCTTCTAGGCAAGCGTGCTCCACCGTCGGCCACATCATCACTTACCAACAGGTGAGATTGTGGTCAAAGACGAGCCTATTACCAATTAAAAAAAAATCTTCGCTTTATATACTTGTATGGTTTATATCCATTAGTTACACTTCACTACTCTATCACAAACAAAGGGGGTTCTTGCAAAGTTTAGGAAAGTTACTCGAATATATTGTTGCTAACAAACTTCAACAAAATATAAAAGAGTTTACTCATAAGAGAGAATGTTCTTCAGCCTGTGACACTAACAGGTTTTTATGAGTACGTCTCGATGGCTGTTTTTATTTAGAAGAGTGAAAACTAACACTTAAAGGTCAAAATAAGGGCAAAACCGTTTATTCTGTACCAGCTGTTGCTCGCGGGATTTTATTTCCTGTTTTCGCTTTCCAAAGATACCTATTTCAGAGATAAAAATAGTAGCCTATGTGTTTTTTCAGACTATAAATCTATATATCTTTGTACATACCAATTTTAACTAATTTTTTTTATTTATGTGAGAGTCAAGTGGATGGAACACGTTATGGTTTTAGTCATAACTAGGTACTTCACTAGGCCTGGGCCTCGATTTTGCTAAAGGCAAACCACTGTCACGCCACTGACACTAAAAATGCTTTTTAATTAGGTATAGACTTTATCGTTATACAGTAAAAGTCTAAAATAAAATAAAAAGAATCATTAAACTTTTTCATTCGCTCTAAAAACTTATCATTTCATTTTAGACTTTAACCTGATAAAAGTACAGTCCAAAACGAAATGGTATTTTTTTGAAGTATCAGTGGCATGATAGTGGCTTGTTTTAACACAATTGAGGCCCTGGTGAGGTGGTACCATATGGGGATTGCCATGCGTTAAAAAAAGATAAAGTTAGTTTGGCCCTGAAAGTTTAAATAGGGCGCCCATAGAAGTCCCCATAACGTGGTAAAATTCACTACTTATATTCCTACAACTTTGCTGCTAAACGAACAGCTCATTTACTTTTTTCGTCAACCATATCAGCAACAAAAACAAGGAAACGAACACTTTGAAATACGATTCAATTGTTCAGCACTACCTTTACATTTGCGAACTACCGGAAGCTTGTCGTGACCAACGAACGGAAACATTGCAAACTGAATTCGCTGTCGCTCGCTCAACAGCGAACTTAATGGCCCCACACTCATTGTTTACCTAATTTCTCAATTTTGCACCTTATACCTAAGAAAATAAAATTCAATTTCGAACAACACATATTTTATGATGCAACCATTCTGTAAAGTGTAGTCTGTACATTGATAAATTCGTGGGGTTTAGATAAGGCGTTTTAAAAAGGGCCTTCTTTTGTACATGATGATGAAAAATATGGCGGTGGAAGGGTTAGGGGCTGTGTTTTAGAGTTTAATTTGAATATCGATCTGTCTGCAACAGCTTTTGGGTAAATGTGGCGTGAAGAAGCAAGGAGTGTGTGAAGATTGGATAGATGCGCATTTATAAGATATGTGAGGGTACTCTCATTTTCTTTGACAAAGATTATGAGGGGTTTATATGAAGAAATAACAAGGGTTTGTTATGTTTTTAATTAATTTGGGTCCTGTGTGGTGTGTTGGTTGAGTTTTTGACTGCTATTTCAGAGGTTGCGGATTTGATTTCTGTTCATTTTGATATTTTATAATATATGAATATGCCTATTTGCAATGATCTAGGTGTTTCTATGTATAATGAATGTATGCGTTTATTCAAAATTTATTTCAGTAAGTTATGTTTATCTACAGGTTCAGAGCCTATTATATAATTACAAGATTTCAACCCTTTTTTCAACTTTCAGTCATGATTCGTTCACAATCACGTTACAATATTGAATGTTAAAAATTGAATACTTATCGACATTGTGAGAGCGAAATGACATTGGAACTGAATTTTTAACATAATTTATCTTAATATATATAAATCTCGTGTCACAATGTTTGTCCTCAATGGACTCCTAAACCACTTAACCGATTATAATAAAATTCGCACACCATGTGCAGTTCGATCCAACTTGAGAGATAGGATAGTTTTTGAAACGGATTTCGACATCCACGCGGGCGGAGCCGCGGGCAAACAGCTAGTTTATTATAAGAATTGACCGGTATTGGCCCTCAGTTAACATCATCTACAGTTTATAAGTTTATTCTTTTTGCCATTGGGGTAGGCAGAGACATCCTACATTTGTTGTTACTAATACATTATATTTTGCCCACAGTTTCGATGTTCGCGGTCGTAGCTTCAATAAGGCCCTTCACTGGTCCGACCCCCTGGCCTTCGGACGACGCGCATATTTCGTCACCATGTCCAGACCCTCAGCCCTCACAGTGGACACTGTCCAGCTTGATGATGAAGGTGTCTACAGGTGTCGGGTCGATTTTAAGAATTCGCCCACCAGGAATTTTCAGATTAGACTAAATGTTGTAGGTAAGTGTACTTTAGTAATATATTAGTTATACCTAATACCTACTCCAAATAAATTCAATTGATGGATAATTTCAGACTATGTTATAATAATTTATTCCTGTATCAAATTTCAACCAGATTCTTCCAGCTGTCTGGCTGAAATTTGATACTGATTTGGTTTATAAGTGCCCGGGTAATGGCAATAGGCTCGCCACCTATTAGGTACATTGGGACCTAAACATAAACTGGCGAAATGTGGGTTCTAGCACCTCTGCCTACCCCTTCGGGGATATAGGCGTGAGTTTATGTTATGTTCTTCCAGCTGTTAGAGCATGATTCGAGTTACAAACATCTTCACAAATTTTCACATTTATAATATTATGGACTAAGAGCCCGTGAACCCCAAACTTTCGTTATTTTATAAAAGCTGAAAGTTTGTCAGCGCATGCTCCCAATACAGGTAAGAACGATGGCCCATTACGAAGTTCGGGTCATGGTGGCTTTGGCAGATAAACGGTACTAAAGTGTAGCAAGCGCAAGGCAGAGGGTGCGAGTGAGACGGCAAGTCAGGTCTATTGCGACCCCTCACTGCGCATATTATGGAATTATAAAATTGGAATTCTAATTCCAATTTTAGGTTAATTGCGATCCCTCATTGCGTATGTATTGGCATTATATAAATGGAATTATAATTCCAATTGTGTAATTCCAATACATGGGCTGTGAAGGATCGCAATAGACCTGACTCGCCATGTCACTCACACCCACTGCCCTGCGCTCGCTCCTACAGCTTCCCTTTAATACCGTGTATCTACCAAAGCCACTATGACCCGAACTTCATAATGGGCCATCGTTCTTATCTGTATTGGGAGCATGCGCTGACAAACTTTCAGCTTTTATAAAATAACGAAAGTCTGGGGTTCATGGGCTCTTGCTCTATTAGTAGGATAGCAGAACATAGGCGGGCTAACACTATCGGCACGCTGTGATGGCCGTTGAAGATATGAAATTAATATTAATATTATTATATTAATATCTATATAAGTAAAAAAATGTCGTGTTAGTTACACTATTTATAACTTAAGAACGGCTGAACCGATTTGGCTGAAAATTGGTAGGGAGTTAGCTTAGAACCAGGGACGGACATAGGATAATTTTAACCTTTATTTTTGGAGTTGAGAGTGCAGTGTAGTGGAGAGTAGAGTGGAGAGTCGAGTGGAGAGTCGTTTAATTGGTGGCGATACCGACTTCCAGGTGGGCGAAGCCGCACGCGAATGCTAGTATAATAATATAAATGACATATTTATTTATATAAATTAATTAGCTTGGTCGTTAACGGCCATCATAGGGTGCCGCAACTATTATTAGTTCTGTTCTCTCTGTTCCCATATTCTTAGACGGAGGTTTCAAATCCAAATTTTGTCATTCCTACTCAAAGAAATGACATCTAGCTATATAATAATAAATTACCTTCTTCTCCAGTGCCCCCACATCAGCTCCTGTTGTATGACGAGGCAGGCCGTGATGTCGCAGGTGTCGTGGGGCCTTTAGAGGAGGGAGGCAACTTCACTCTACTGTGTGAGCTCAGAGGAGGTAAGTTTTTTTTTATATTCTCTCCGTCAATTGTAGAGTATCGTAACTGTACAGGGAATAATTGATTGATTTAGTGTAGAGCAAGCTGTTTCTCTTAGCACAGGGAGGGGCTGACAGGATAGCCGCCCGTCATCCAACCACCGGCGGGGCAAATAGGGTCGTAAACACACAAACATAGATTTCATTGCAAATTTATATGTACCTATGGGCTTAAACTTATGACCAGGGCCTCGAATCTGTTATAACAAGTCACTGTCATGCCACTGACACTTCAATAAAATACCATTTAATTTTGGACTTTATTGTTATCATGTTAAAGTCTAAAATTAAATGATATTATGTAGAGTGAATAAAAAAGTTTAATGAATTCTTTTCATTTGATTTTAGTCTATAACAATTAAATAGCATTTTTTAGGGTGTCAGTGGTATAACAGTGGTTTGCTTTTAGCAGAATCGAGACCCAATAATCCTTCTAGATGAAATACTCTGATCAACTGAGCTTTCAGGATCTGGTTATCTTAAATTCTCGCCTAAATATACCAAAGAGTGCGAAGTATGCGCTATCTACCGACAATTTTCAGGAAACCTTAGCTAAATACTAATTATTTGTGAATTGCAATGCCTCCTTTTCAGTCGTATGAAAAACAAAAGAACTCTAACAGTAAAATGGCGGTTATGGTTATCTCAAAACGTTCTTAATAGTAGTTTTAATGTTACTTAGCCCGAAGGCTAGAAATCGGTAACGGGAAATGTTTGCTATTCAGCAAAGTTGTTGTGCTGTTTGGTTTTAGTTTTTAAAACACGATAGAGAATGTTGCTCTCTTAACTACTTCATCGGTTTCTTGGCGAAGTTTGTGTTTATGTCTGTATGCGATCGTAAGGTTTTGAGTTTTACTCCCAGCAAGCTGAGCAAAGATTTTGCTCAAAGATTTAATGTTAGTTTATTATTTTTTTAATTCCTGGAAACACGGAGTCTAGGAATGAATCCAGAGAGAACTAAAAATAATATTAAATCTTTATCATCATATTGTATATTGTAGCTGAATGGATAAGGACGTGGCCTCCACTCAGAGGTATCGAGTTCGAATCCAGCCGGACAGTACCAATGTAAATTTCACTTTGTGGAATTTATAGCTAATCACATGATTTACCATCTGCTGACGGTGAAGGAAAAATATCGTGAGGAATCCCACATGTCCTAGAAGAAATTCTAAGGACATGTCCGATCCGATCCACCGACCCGCATTAGGCCAGCGTGTGTGAATTAAGGCCTAAACCCTCTCCGCTCTCTCGTTGTAGGAGAGGAGACCCGTGCCCAGCAGTGGGACATAAATGGGTTGCTATTATATTATCATCATATCATCATACTTCAAGCTCTTTCTCAACTCTTTTGGGGTTGGTTTTTTAGTACATGTTGTACTGAAAAATATTGCTATTTTGAAGCGTCAATAAGTATCCTGTTTAAGGTATTAACCGAGTTAAAAAATAAGAAGGTTCTGAAATTCGGTTAGTCGGTATTCGTAGTAAAGAAATATTCGAACTACTTTTCTCTGATACAGACGTACATTCCAATTTAAGAAATCTCGGTATATTCCTCCGTTATATTTCACAAGGCTAGGTTAAACCAACTGATGGAATTGTGCCTGGCTAGGAAACTAATCTTGGAATTACAATACTAGTCTAAGGCTTTCCTTACAATGCGTTTACAGTCAGCATCAAAAGTCTATGATCATTTTTCAGATTGCGTTTTGAACAGTAGTTTTGAGCGAAGTAACTTATGGTTATTTATGAAATTTATGTTTTATTACTTTTTTATAGTCGATAGGCCGGCGTTTGACCACTATATCACCTGATGGTAAGTGACGATATGGTGGACGATGGAGCACGCTTGCCTAGAAGCAACCTGTTCACTCTAGACTTAAATACTCTCAAGTTATAGCTTTCCAGAAACACAGACTCGGGCAGGGCATTCCACTCCATAGCTGTACGCATAATGAACGTATTGCTGAAGCGATTCGTGCGTATGAGCGGAATGTCCACCATTTACTTAGTTAGTTGTCTCTATTGCACTACCTTTAAACTTTGATTACAATATAAATAACCATTTTCATTAGATTTTTTACTGGGTGGTACAATTTGATGGTAAAACCTCAAATTGGGCCGGGTAGGTACCACCGTGCATCTTGCAAAAAACCCTTCATAGTAATCCAACTTGTAGGTGCAGTGCTGCGACGACAATCACCTCTTTTTTGATGAGGCCTTCAAGTCGAGGGCCACCATTATGTCACTGTCAGTGTATGTAATGGGGACCCCCTTCCTGAGACTGAGCTTACCATCAGGCGAGGTGAAGTCATATTGACGTGACTGATATAATATAAAAAAAAATTAAATCTGTCCAATCATCATAGACTTTTGCCGCTGACTGTACTTATTGTACCTACTGTTTAGCTCTAGGGAAATCCCATAGAAGTTTAACATCAGTCTAATTAAATCACAGTTCCTTGAATCTGAATTTGTGAGACAACAGATGTATTCAATGAGGCTTTAGTTGTAACCATTGGTAAATATGATTGTAGGCATTTTATTCATATATTATTACTACTATTTTATTTACTAAGTACCTACTACTTTATTTAATGTTATTTTTTTGTTATTTTAATGTTTAACGTTAATTAAAAAAAATATTTAATATTATTTAATACTACTTGTATTTAGTAGCATAATAATAGTAGTTGGAGCCCTAAGAAGTCCAATAACAACGGTCTAGCTGCAATGCTTTGATATCGCCTAATGTCACCATTGGGTTGTGAAGGTCAGATGGCAGTCGCTTCACGGAAAATATCGAGGTTCAGCCAAATCCGCTGTTAAGACTGGTAAAGCGGACCCCAGACTCCGAGGTGAAAGCTATGGATACAACTGGGATAAACGCTAGGTTTAGGATTAGGCGATATCGAAGCATTGCAGCTAGACCGTTGTTGTTGGACTTTTTAGGGCTCCAACTTACCCGTAACGACTGTCATAGATGTTTGTATGGCAACCGGGACCGACGGCTTAACGTGCTCTGCAAATACCCATATTCATGCATACAAATATTTGCACTGAGCGGGGATCGAACCCGCGCCTCCTGCGCAGCGGCTACGTTCACTACCGCTACGCCACAGAGGCTCGATAAATAGAGCTAAAATACCAATATCTCATCTCATTCTCTGAACCTTTTCCCAACTCAGTTGGGGGCTTTCCAGTCTAACTGTGATGCGGCTGAACTTCGATATTTTATGTGGAGCGACTGCCATCTGACCTCCACAACCAATGGCGATATCGAAGTTCCAAGTTAGACTGGTTGGACTTTTGAGGGCTCCAACTACCCGTAACGACTGCCATAGACTTTTGTATGGCAAACTGGACCGACGGCTTAACGTGCTCTCCGAGGCACTAATAAACCTGCGATAAATACACACATAACTTCGAAAAGCATCGAAAAGTCATTGGTGTGTGCCATAGTGAACCTGGGATCGAACCCGAGACCTCGTCTCAACAATCCATTACCCAAACCACTAGGCTACCAAATACCAATATCATCCCCTTTTAAATCAACAGTGGGGTGTCGACAGGAATATTTAGCTTAATGCCCTGCAAATCCTTTAAAAGTATTAACACGTTATTTATGTACAAGGAAGCTTTCGTTATAACATGGCGGGTATTACGGCGCGATATCTTAAGGGGTGAGCAGAGAATATGATGATAGTGGTTAGATGGTAAAAAGATATTCAGTGTAGCAGTTATCATAAATGAATTAGGTAGGTACTTATAGATTTTTTTAGGCAAACCCTTCAGCTTCCCATCAAGAGAGGTGAAGTTATTTAGACGTGTCTAATATACAAAAGTAAATCAGGAAAAGAGAACATCTAAGAGACTTCAATCTGTTCTCTTTTTCCAATTTAAATTAATAGAAGTTAGCATACCAATTGCTTCGAAATTTCTTCGAATTAATCACCCATCTTAATATATATAAATCTCGTGTCACAATGTTTGTCCTCAATGGACTCCTAAATCACTTAGCCGATTATAATAAAATTCGCACACCATGTGCAGTTCGATCCAACTTGAGAGATAGGATAGTTTTTGAAACGGATTTCGACATCCACGCGAGCGGAGCCGCGGGCAACAGCTAGTTTTACATAATATTACGGCCGTACATATTTCCTGGACACATTTTTAACCTGTTTAGAAAGCGTGGGTAGCTTATTAGTTAAAATAACTTAGTAGTTTAGTAGTTAAGTGGAATGCCCTGCCTGAGTCTGTATTTCCGGAAAGCTATAACCTGGGATTCCTCAAGTCTAGAGTGAAGTGAACAGGTTACTTCTAGGCAAGCGTGCTCTACCGTCAACAACATCATCACTTACCAACAGGTGAGATCGTGATTAAACGTGAGCCTATTACCAATAAAAAAGCAAACTCAATAACCATACGCAAGATCGTAAAATATAAGCGCGAACTTATCACATAAAATATAACATATTTAAACTAACAAACGTCTTCCCAGACAAATTGATAACTTGTGTAGATTGCAAAAACCACCAATATATATTCCCCATTCTGAATTTCCCGGGAAACTTGCGTCGACATTCGTAAGAAAAATGCTCACCCCGCTTTTGTGGGGAAAGCGTAATTTGTAACACTAATAGTTTGTGTTTTCCAATTCTCCCCCCTTTAGTGTGGGGATCCCCCCGTGGTTACGAGTATTCCTCGGTAGAGTATGTTTCTTTGTTCGCTTGTCTGGGTGAGCGATGCGATAAGTATATTTCCAATTGTCTGGGCTTTGCGCGGTTACAAGTTTTTGATTGTTCCTTTGTTGGTGATATAACTGTATTTTAGATTTTGTTGAAATTTTAGTTCACAATGTTTGTAACATAACATAACATAACATAAACTCACGCCTATATCCCCAAAGGGGTAGGCAGAGGTGCTAGCACCCACATTTCGCCAGTTTATGTTTAGATCCCAATGTGGCGATCCCAAGGTGGCGAGCCTATTGCCATTAACCGGGCACTTAGAAACCTGCGATAAATACACACATAACTTCGAAAAGCATCGAAAATTCATTGGTGTGTGCTATAGTGAACCTGGGATCGAACCTGAGACCTCATCTCAGCAGTCCATTACCCAGACCACTAGGCTACTGCGGTCATTGTTGTCACAATGTTTGTACAGTCGTAATATAGATTTTTAACCGACTTCGAAGGAAATTGAAGTTTTGACCTATATGTTTATTCGTGATTATCTCACGTTTGATTCAATTGATTTTGATGTCGTTTTCAGAAAAGTATTTTTTCATTCAGAAAAGAAAAATATAATTTTAAAAATATCCCCCTCGTTGCTCAGTAGGGGCAGTTATATCAGACTTGAACCGACTAAAACCGCACGTCGTCTTGTGTCTCCAGACATCGTAGTGTAACGTAACCCATAAGGCATTTCCCTTATACTCAGATATTAGTTGATCGTACCTATTATATATCTTATGTTTTTGTGTCTTTAATACTCAATATTTTTTAAATGACTTTGTAAATTTTAAAATTCCTTCATCAACTTTGAATTTTTAAATACGCCAAGCGTCTCACGACGGCCATCTTATTTTTTCTATCGAACGATAATCATGTACAAAAAACTTAAGGATAGAACGCGCTGTAGACTAGACTGTCACGAAAACAGCAGTGGCTAACTAAGTGTGAGTGAATTTAAGGTTGCAATGTGTTACCCAAATTTGATTGAAATGTTATTCCTGGGATACTTTTTCCAGCCATTAGTATGGTTTTTACACCATTTCACTACACAAGACACGCTGTTTTTTACCCGACTGTCGGGATCTAAAATTTCAACAGCCAATATTTCAATGGATCCCGACTGTTCAGTTGTTGTTTCTAGACCACCGGACATTTATTATAAGTGCTTGTTTTTATGGAGTCGGGTATTTTGATTTTTTAAATTTTAATAATTTTATTTGGTTTATTTTCGCTACTTAAACTGACTGAATCGAATGACTGACGTTTGCCACGTAATTGCTGACTATTGAATGAGTGTTTGTTGTACGTATACCTAATCAAATGGGCCGACTCTTCGTATCGTCAGTTGTGTTCTTCGATGCGTTCCATCCATAGGTTTTATAGGTTTTTGATGATAATCCTATCAGCAGAAATTCTCTCAAAGGTAAAATAACAACATTTTCGATACAATTTCCTGATATTCTCCAACAATTTAAGATCTCATAATTCAATAAGAAATTATTAGGTTTTGCAGCGGCGGCCATAAAATCGTAAATATTTGAGGGTTTCATTTATGAAATTGTGTTTCAATAGGTTGTATTCGCAAGCTGGCGAGAGTAAATTAAATAAGTAATTCTGGACGAAAAACAAGTAGGTTTTCCTTGTGGGTGGGGTGCCAGTCCAGGCGTGGTTTAAAATAAGTAAATATAATAATATGTATAGCATGTGATGCATTCTTGTCATTAGATCTTTACAAAATTTAAATGAGGCATTTTGAAATAAATATGAGTATATTTATTCCAAAATGCCTCATTTACATTTACAATATACTTAATTACAAGTATACTTACGTATGTACATGGATGATAATCCAACAAAATAACCAAAATAATTAAGTATACTTGTATCTCATAATAAAGAATTTTAAATAAAAGAAAGTAAATAACTAAACTAGTATAAATTTTTTAAAACAATTGTAACCTTGGAGTTCGAATAAATTACCGGCACCCTAAGCCGATATACGAGTATTCTACACTCGAGTATCTGAGAAATTCGAACATCTATGACGGGTCCAGGTAGCTCAGTTGGTCAGAGTATTCCCCCTGTAAAGGTCTCGTCGCAGGTTCAAGTCCCGTCCTAGGTGTTCACTTTTTCAAATCAAAAATCATCAGGAATTTATATTTTTTCAATAGACTTCCGACCATCGATGTAGTGACTGTCGATATTATGAACTAGACCCCTTCAAAAGAAGGTCACGATTCAATGAAAAATTTTAAAGCATTTTTTTTCAAACACTTTTGAAGTCTATTGTAAAAATATACTTATTCCTCATTCTATCCATTAATTTAATATCATTAATTTTAATACCAAACATTTTTATTCCTCTCCTCCCAGAGCAAGCTCCACAAGATCCGAATCACCACAAACGCCATACCTAACAATATCTCTTTGAAAAATGACTGGATAAGGCAACCACAGGCTGCAAATGAATATATATGTGCTAGGCTCAACGAGTAACAATGAATACTACTTTATCCCATTATGCCCGTGATGTCACATCTCTTTGTCAAACTAACCTGAACAAACGACTTGGGAACTTAGTAAAAACTCGGACAGTTTTGATGGGGGCAAAGTTGGGAAGAAAAATTGTTGTATAATTGCTGTTGTGAACTTTGAATTGGTATTAAATGTGAGAAATGAAATGAAATTTATGTGAGTGATATATAAATCTATTTGGTGCTATTATAAAATTATAAATTACACTCCTTTTAAGCTTTTATTTAACTTTTGACAGCGGTTTTAGAAGATAAATAAATAGTACGGAGGTAGGAAAGGACGGTAACTTACTGCCGTCCCAATTGAGCAGTCCGTCTGGGATAGCACCTACACCCTACAGAAGACCGCGGCCATAATAACCACAGTGTTGTGTTTCTGGCGGTAAATAGGGTAACCAGAGCTCACAATCACCCCTCATTCCCCAATCCCTATATCCAATCCCTCCCTGACCTCCCAACCCTCTCCCCTTCAGGGTAGACAGCGCGTGTGTGACACCCTTAGTTTTGCACACGTCCATAGGCCACGGTGACCGCTTCCCATCAGGTGGGCCGTATGCTTTTCTACCACCTAAGTCGTATAAAAAATATTCTAAGACATTCTACACAACGCTCTTTAGACCCAAACTAAGCATAGTTTAACTAGCTTGTCTTATCGGTTCATTAATAAAATGTTGTGTTTTATACTCTAAAAAGAGTCATTATAACTCCTTCTTTCACTAAATTATCCTAAACGCTTACTGTCAGAGCGCAAAGCATTTACGAAATGCAACTTTGTTCGAGTCGTTGGGACCCTACTCACAAAGTTTTAGGACAGAGACACTTGGAGTGTGTATGTGTATGTCACTCTTTATCTACCAAAAGTTACATCCATCCAGTTACATTGACATAACGTTTTTATTTAACACCAAATTATAAGAGCGGGTACACATTAGGCGCTTTCAAACGCGCGCTTTGCTAACGCGCGTTTTAAGAACTAGAAGAAGAAGCGCTTACATGTGTACACATCAATTGAAACTCTTAGTTCTGAAAACGCGCGTTAGCAAAGCGCGCGTTTGAAAGCGCCTAATGTGTACCCGCTCTTACTTTAGCGTAGCGGTAGAGCACATGCTACGCACACTGGGCGACAGGCGACAGCGACAGCTCAGCGTCTAGACTCAGCGACAGGCCGACAATTACATATAATTTTGTTCTAAGCTCCGCACACTTGGCGTCAGAGACGCCGAGTCGCGACGACAAGCTAAGTCGCGTCTCGTGAACGCCGAGCTGTCGCCAAGTGTGCGCCTAGTAGACTGCTAGGAAAAAGGTTGCATGTTCGATACCCGCTCTTGTAAACTTCACTCTGGAGCCCGGGATTTGCTTTCCTTTACTTTCCCTCCTGAAGAGGCTAATTTTGATTTTTGTTGGACTGACGTCTGATCTACCAGTCTCAAATTATTCACAGGTCCTTGATAGACTACTTCTGTGGCATAGATGTAAAGCGTTTGACTGTTAAGTCGAGGTTGCGGGTTTGATTCTCGCTCAGTTCTATCCCAATTGCTGCTAAAATCGATTATTCTGAACTTAAAAAGGAAACAAAAACCGTACAATATTTCAATCGTAATTCTACAGTCTATATTAGTTTTCAATAAACGAACGTAAACAAAAAGAAATACTCACAATTCCCAATGTCCAACAAATAGACTTAACTTAAGAACTGGCAGTAGGAGCACCAAGTTTCTTGGCCTACTTCCATCCAGTCCGGGAATTTTCCGGATTTGCCCCGGATTACTGCGATGTGTCGATATTTATTGCTCGTTAAATTTTAAACAAGTTTCCCGCTTTAGACTTTTCGGACTGCTGCGGCATGAACGGGCGAATATGGTAACAATAGTTCAGAACTAAAGGAGGATAATCCTATTTCTGATGAATCATACATCCAAAGGGCTTTTGACGCTAAGTCAACTTCACTTGCAAACCGATCCCGGATTACGTAACACATACACTACTTTTTTTTGCTGATTTATCACAAGTAAAACAGCAAGACATAGCTTGTATTATATTATTCGTGTTTTTTGAGATATTTTATAACGATTTACATATTTAAGATTTATGAGCTAATGTAAACATTATAAATTCGTTTTTGTAACCTGAAATTGAATTTAAAACTACGAAGTATAAAATAAACAAAGTCTTATCGTGTGTTACGTCATTTAAAAACCAGGCCGTGTCCCGTAAATAAACAAAAACACGGTTACTGTATATTCAGCTGTTATTATGGAATAAAGGTTGGAGTGAGTTTGGATACAATTTACTCTTTTAATTTTTATGCTGTAGTAAACAATAAGACTGCTTACCTGATGGTAAATAGTTAATGGAATCTTTAAAATAAACTTACTTTAAACTTTCGCGTTCCTTGATTTATATCAGAATAATCGCGGTTCCGCGGTAGCCAAGTGGTCTGGGTAATGGACTGCTGAGACGAGGTCTCGGGTTCGATCCCAGGTTCACCATGGCACACACCAATGACTTTTCGATGCTTTTCGAAGTTATGTGTGTATTTATCGCAGGTTTATAAGTGCCCGGTTAATGGCAATAGGCTCGCCACCTATTACATTGGGACCTAAACATAAACTGGCGAAATGTGGGTGCTAGCACCTCTGCCTACCCCTTCGGGGATATAGGCGTGAGTTTATGTAATGTAATCGCGGTACCGCACCGCGGTTAACGGTTTTTGGTCATATCTCCGGTTCTAGGTACAAACATAATAATATTATTATAAGCCTGACCAAGATTAATCAAAAAAAAAGACAAATAAATAGGTTTAATAGATTTTGCGTCCATCGCGAATAGGCAGACAAACAAAAAAAATTCAAAAATATTATTTTTGTGTTCAGAATCCTACTATCCTACTAATATATTATATATATAGAATATAAATGCGAAAGTTTGTGAGATTTTATGTCTGGATTTATAACTGGAACAGGTTCCCGTGGGTCACGTGGGAAACAGAAATTCACGCGAGCGGAGCCGCGGGCAACAACTAGTCGTTCATATAATTTCTTTTTTTATTTTTTAAATTATCTGTCTTCAAAGTACGGACATAGCTTATCTACAATTTTATAATCCTCGTAATATTAATTATTCAAATGTCGGATGGAAGTCCTGTTCACATTTTATATTTTTTACGTGTCACATTGAACACGTTCAGAAAGATTATTTAGTAGCGAATATTTGTGTATGAATATTTAATACACAATATTCATACAGTAGCATTGTTTGATTCGCGGCAGAATAGGATGAAATAATTTATGTATGGTGGTATATTTGCGGTTGACTTTTAGAATACAAAATGTGTATGGAAAATTAGCTGTGTTTTGTAGTTGTATGGTCCTCTAGACCTAAAAGTCAACCTTGACCTGTATCTATACTATTATAAAATTGTAAAGTAGTTGTTTGTACATCGCAATATTACAAAATACTTGGGTTATGTTAAATGTCTGAGCACAAAAATGTTTTTCTTTTTAATATTGGACACGTCAACATGACTTCATCTTGCCTGATGGAAAGCTAAAGGAAATGTCTCAGGATCGGGGGTCACCACTACATACGACGATCGTGCAAAATTCTTGTCCATCGGTTTGTGGAACCGGAGATAATGACCAAAAAAACAATAACCGACCTCTGCGCGGATGGAGCTGTGGGCATTAACTAGTACTATATACCTAAAGCTATCTTTATTACCTTTAGGTACCTTAGTGAACTTTAAATTTTGCTATTCTTATACTTAAACAATGTTCAAATCAAAACAATGACGAGTCCAAAACACAGCTAATAATCAAATTCTCAATTTCTATACACTATTGTACTCCAGAGAGAAGAGTTTCTCTTTCAAAACGAATCTTGGTAAGTACCTTGAAGGTCTGCGTCACTTGGTTATGCTCATAACTCAGGAATAGGGTGGCCATGTAGGAAGTAAAAAATGTGGGACAAAACCCAGGTAAATTTTATGTATTGTCGATTGTCTCAGTTCAAAATTGTATTTTGGACACAGAACTGAGAAAAGGGCGTTATTAAAACTATAAAAAATGACTCACCAAGATCTTTAGGGCCTAAACCAACCTCACCTAATATCTGTTGTAATTATTAAACGAAAAACGAGACTCTGACGAAGGTGCCATTTTGACGTTTAAAAGTTCAAACAGCAAAAATAGCCGAGTATTGAAACATGCTGGCCCCACAAGTTCCGAGGTACAACCGATATCTATGTTAAGATGGAAATGATGAATGATAGGGAGAGGGGTATATTGGACCCACCAAGATCCTTAGTGCCCAAATTAACCTAACCTGCAAGTTAGTGCATCTGCTAACTGACGGAAGAGGTTATGGTATATAATGTTTGTGTTAGGACTAGTATGAGGTCTGACGGCAGTGGTAAAATAAACCAATAAAAAGGTAGCAGGAGAGCGAACTCGTTTTAAAATGTAAGCTATGCTATAATGATGCAATTGAAAAAATTATGTATAGTCCCTTCTGGATGACTCAGAAAATATATAGTAGAACTCTACTATTCTTACCATCGATCGTATTGAAATTTATTTACATTTGAGTTGTTTGTTTTGTTTTATTTGTTTGTCCGTAAATTGCAGAATATTTGGTCACGGTACTTGTACGAAAAGTTATGCTGTTCGCGAAATTTAGTAAATTTACAAGCTTCAAACTTTTGCGGTATACGTCCTTATTGTTCGATAGTTTTCTTAAAAAATTTTTGTTTATAATAAAAAATATTTGCTTGTGGCAAGTTAACTGGGAGCTATACTACTATCAAGATAACTGGGAACTATAGGAGCTGTTTCTTCTTCTTCGAATCGATGGTAATAAAATTAATTAGATATTTAATTATTATGAGTGCTGCCCAAACTTCGGCAATACTGACAGCCGCCCCCTATCTCCACCGTTCAAATCCTCAACCGTGCAGGTGTTGGGACACAGTGGGCACTACAGAAGGTGGGGTTCATTGCTTGCAGAGGCGCACTGCGGTCACATCCTCCACCCTCTGCATCTACCAGCTGCTATAGGAGGTCCTTAAGCCTGAGCGCTCATGAGAGACAAAAGTCTTAAGACAGACTTGTTGCTATTAGACGTTAGATGGCTTTATTTTGTTTTAAGGATATAATATATAATTATGTGCAATTTCATAAGTTTCTGCAGAGCAATAGTCTACCTTAAGATCGTCTTATCTCTAATGAGCGCTTAGCCTAAGACATTATGGTACTATCGGTGTATGTAATGGTGACCCCCGTCCCGTGACTTCACCTTTAGCTTACCATCAGGCGAGGTGAAGTCTCTGAAAGAAAATAAAACAATCCAAACAGGTTTTGTTATTTCGCGTAATCATTCGTTCAAACTTTTGTTTGTCTGTCTATCCTCATTTGCGTCAAGTTGACAATCACGAATGTTCGAGTCTCTCTTTGCATATTTAATCTCTACGTGTGGGATTTTCGTGTTTTTTTTTAAATGTTAAATAACAAAGTTTGGAGTTGTATTTATGTGAGTTAGACATGTGATAAGGTAGCATTTATCATACTAATAATTTGTTTATTCATTAAATGTTAATGTAAATTATTTTTTTTACTTATCTCTTATCTTATCTATATTATATAATAAATTGTGAAAATATCTTATTATTTAAATTGTATTGCCATCAGAACTAAAAACTTCTGAACAATATCAGACCAATCAGACAATTGAAAAGGGGTCAATTTTCAATTACTAGATTTGACCAAAACAAACTAGTCAAGTTAAATAAAACCGTTTGAAAAGTATTCTCGTAACTTAAAGAATACCTATTTTCACATTTGGAACATCGGAATGAGATCGACACTGAACTGAGACTGAATTTTAAATATAATATTTTTTACGAGAACTTGCCCCCAGGTGTCAGGCTGAGAGGGGTCGAGATAGCCAGATAATAATATTCCACATAAACAGTGTAACACTTATATGTTACATTATTTAATTATGCATTAAGTGGTGTAACACATAAGAATATAAAAAGGTTACAAATTATTTTACACCCAAGCAGCTGCTATGATAGTGATCATAATATACAAATTTTACCACTCATCTTCTTTCCAGGACGTCCTCAACCAACTCTGACTTGGCTGATCAACAACAAACAGATCGAAGACCACACGATCCTGAAGAACGACGGCAAGGTCATAGTGAGCAGGATCAGCATAGGGGGGGCTGAGAGAAGCTGGTTGAACACCAGCATACGGTGTCAGGCTACCAACACGGCGTTGTTGAGTCCACACGAAAGGACTGCGAGGGTCGAAATGCATCGTAAGTATTAAACTTGTATAAATAACAGACTAGGTGACGAGTGGGTCCAGGGTGCGAGGCAAATGCCTTTTGGGTCAACTTACACTCCTTGCTTGAAGACTCGAGACGGTGTTTGGTTTTAGTCAGTTCAATTCCGACATAACTGGCTGGG
Organism: Lithosia quadra; assembly: GCA_963576445.1. Lineage (NCBI taxonomy): Eukaryota > Metazoa > Arthropoda > Insecta > Lepidoptera > Erebidae > Lithosia > Lithosia quadra. The sequence continues at coordinate 2,036,775 of OY754894.1, forward strand.
TGGTGTCTGTGGGGATTTCTGCATGAAAAAAAGAGACGAGTGATATTTGTGGGGACGAGTGGGTACAAGCCGCGAATTACAGAGGACCCGTGGATTATTTCCCATGTAATATAGCTGTTTATTGTACTACAAAGGTGACAAATGACTTATGTATTATTAAAAGTGACAAATGACTTATGTATTATTAAAGGTGACAAATGACTTATGTATTATTAAAGGTGAAAAATAACTTATGTATTATTAAAGGTGACAAATGCCTTATGTATTATTAAAGGTGACAAATGACTTATGTAAGTATTATTAAAGGTGACAAATGACTTATGTATTATTAAAGGTGACAAATGACTTACATAATGTATTCTCAGTAGGTAGGTACGGTAACTTTTTTGAATTGCAGGGGACCAATCGGTTCTGACCACACAAATATTATCTATCTAGCTAGATAATATTTCTGTGGTTCTCCTACCTTTTGTACCATGGCTTTTTCTTACTACTAAGATGACGAATGACTCTTGTATGTCTCAATACGATGACTTTCCACGGTGTAACATACTGCGTATAGCCACAGGTGACGTGACGTAATAATATAGTTGCCAACAATAATCTTGACTATGTAGGTACTCTATTTATAACTAGTTTTAGGTCTCTAAGGTGCTGCAGCCAACTTAGCGCCGGGTGCGATGGTGCGGGGCAAGTTGTTTTCCTAAGCTAACGTTCTAGTTTAAACTGAACTTTAAAAGTCTTCCTTATCTTAGTTGTTAAGACAAATGAACAAAGATTTTTACAATTTTCCTTCATGTCTTCACGCAGTATAAATCTTTAAATGGTTTCATTTTATGGTTCAAAATCCGTTACTAACAGTCATTTTTGATCAAAAGGTTACTGTTATCATATAGGTATCATTAGATAAAAAGGCTGTATACACACACGGACAATTTTATTTTTCAAACACTCTCTAGAGGACCTATGGTGAAAGCAAATTGACCCGCATGGTTCCTGAATTTCTGATGGAACGTTAACACCTAAATAAAGGACGCTGCATACGTGACGGGTTTTACACGGACGGGACGGGACGTGAAGTTGAAGTATGAAACGATATTTCCAAAATATCGTTTCATACAAAATGTATGCGGCAGTGCATTATGTCACGGACGGGGCGGAAACGTGGCACATGCGCGTACGGGGCGGGAATGTGGCACGTGCGCGTGCGGGTCGGGAAAAATATCGTTGCGTACGATTAAAGTTAAGTTAAAGCCAATTCTTGAAATGAATAATTCATTTTCTTTGTTCACAACACTAACGTTAAATCTGAATCATTATCTCAGTTCGTATGCATTGACACCACAATCCGTTGTCAACTTGGCAGCCACGTGCACGTCACGTTCACGTTCCGTTCGAGATATTTCCCGGTGCGTATGCCGTGGCCTAGAAACTCATCGCTCCGCCTCCAGAAATTTCCATTTTGTCACCAGTACGCCCAACGTCAGTGCTGATTTCGAACAAACCCGGCCAGATGTCTGCTGATTCAGAAATCACCCTGGTGTGCGTGTCTCATGGTAGCAGACCAGCAGCTCAGATCACATGGTTCAGGGAGAACAGGAGATATACGAGAGGAAAGGTAAGAGATTCAATAGAAACTTGACCTACCTTTAGCTTACCATCGGGTGAGGTTTTTTTGTACCACTTAGGTGGCAGACAAGCACACGGCCCACCTGATGGGTAGCGGTCACCGTGGCCTACGTACACGTGCAATAACAGGGGCATCACACTCGCGCTGCCGACCCCGCAAAAACCTTCTAATGCCCTTCTTGAAGAATTCCATATTGTAGCCGCCAGGGAAAACCACAGCAAGGAGATCATTCCACAGCCTAAGCGTGCCTAAGCAAAAGTCATGTTGACGTGTCTAACCTTAAAAAAAGTCGCGGGTATAACTAGTAGTATAAATAAACCTATTTATACCCGCGACTTCGCACGCGTGAGTTTTTTTTTGCGCTGAATCTTTTCTCTTTTTGTAAAAGTAAGTAGACTATTTAAGCCTTGTAGTAGATATTAGCCTTCGACCAGCGAAAGTCCCGTCAAATTTCGCCAAGTTTTTCTAGAGATCACTTATTTCAAATGGACAGAAAGACAGACGGACAATGGAGACGGCAGCTCTATCCACGTAGGATGTGTTTTTTTTGCTCGTCCCAGGATTACTCAGAGCTCATATATTTTCTTTTATCTTAATTTTTTTAGTAGAAACACGACTATGAATCTTTTCTTTCCGTACTAATATTATCTGTATTTCTCGTAACAAAATATGGCGGCATGTTCTTGTTAAAGTGAGTGTGAAGAGGAAAATATTTCACGTATATCTCGCATGTGTTCCAATTTATATAATACAACAGTATATTGCCAGAAATCATATTGAAACTTGAGAGTATTTCTGGAAACATATTTTGGCACCTTAGTGGTTGATTTCAATGAACCATACCATGCTATAGTTTATTGATTTTTATTAGGACTATAATTTGACTTGGAATTCTTTACCAGCGCATGTGTTTCCCTCCACCTATAGTCCCCGGGTCCTTTAAGCGGGGCTTTGATGAGGTCGTCAAGCTGAGGTTGCCATCAGTGAATGTAGTGGTGACCCCCGATGCTGAGACTTTACCTTCTTACCATCAGGCGAGGTGAAGTCATGTTGACGTGTCTAATAAAAAAATATAAAACTACTGAAAACGTTCTATATAAAGTATTTCTCTTCAAAACACAGTCGTGTTGCCAATGCCTGGTGTTCCCTGATAAGGAGTAGCAAACTTACCTACAGTACAAACAAGATTGCAGTCATGACAAGACACAATTAATGATCCTTCGCGATCAAGTGGACGTGGCAGCAGCGGCGAAGTTCATCTCGAAATTAAAGGGAGTTTTCAGTTCCATTCTGTAAAGTATAATAATAGGACTTCTCATGTTTGATGATTAAAAACCAGCCAAGTGTGAGTCGGACGCACGAAGGGTACCGTGCTACTATACGGCAAAACGACAAAAAAAACATACTTTATGTTGTATATGAGCCCCCATAAAAATATAAAAGAATAAAAAAATTTGTATACCTACCTACAGAGTTCATTTATGTTGCACCGTTTTTGTTTGATATAAAGTTGACAATAACGTGTTCTGCGGGTCATAAAGTTAAAAATATAATAAAAATATTATTCGTCTAAGTATACAAAACATAATAGGTAAATACTTACTACATAAAATATACCTATAATTGAAAATTACATTTAAAAAAATGTAAAAAAAAATCATAAAACAAACAAGAGGGTCGGCAGCGCCAATGTGACGCCCCTGGTGTTGCACACGTCCATAGGCCACGGTAACCGCCTATCAGGTGGGCCGTGTGCTTGTCTGCCACCTTAGTAATATAAAAATATATTCAAAATTCAAGTAAGATTAATATTATAATACGCTTCATTGTCAACAGCATAGCGAGTTCACGAATGAGACGACCACACTGAGCCGTCTCACCATGATCCCGGAGCCGGACGATGATGGTGCCGTGATCAGGTGCCGAGCTGACAACCCCGTACTCAGAGTGGCGTTGGAAGACTCCTTCAGAATGAGTGTCGTTTGTAAGTATATTATATACCACTGTGCAGGTACCTGAGACTTTAGTTTTAGCTTACCATCAGGCGAGGTGAAGTCATTTTGACATGTCCTATATAGAACCTAAAAAAATTCTCATGTTTTTTCGTGTGCCTCGGTTCACAAGTTGAAAATCGGATTGTAATAATTCAATTTTAAAAAGGGCAAAACAATAAGGTATTCTCCGTCAAAAGTTTAATCTTAATATGTATATATAAATCTCGTGTCACAATGTTTGTCCTCAATGGACTCCTAAACCACTTAACCGATTATAATAAAATTCGCACACCATGTGCAGTTCGATCCAACTTGAGAGATAGGATAGTTTTTGAAACGGATTTCGACATCCACGCGGGCGGAGCCGCGGGCAACAGCTAGTTATTTATTATATTTTATTTTGCTATTTTTGGAAAACTTACAACTAACGAAATAATAATGAAGGCAAATTATGAGTTTAATATTTTTTTTAGTTACATTGCACTAAAATATTTAAAAGAATCTATGAAATCGATTCATTGAAATTTTGTCTCTGGGTGCCCTAATGGGAAATAGGCGTGTTTTATGTATGTATGTAATCGATTTATTTTAACTTATTGCACACCAGTAAAATTATACAAAGACGGACTTAATACCATAAAATCATCGTTTATCATAAGTGTATTATAGTTCCTACAGTGTAAAGTGAAAATATATAACTTAAATGTTTTATTTTTTATTTAATACAAGACTTGATAGTTAAGTTGATCAATAAATTAGAATCTATTCAGCTATTTCTGCTGTTGACTGTACCATCCATTACTAGCTTTATGTGTAAGTAATTACTTAATACTCGTACATAAGTTACTGAGTATACAATAAACGCATTTCACCGCATTGCGAAGTGCTGTTCGTGGTTCTGTTATGGGTTTTATTAACTACGGTTAAAGTCACACTCAGTGAAGTTCATTAAATTAGGCCTAATGAGTACTTCGCTAATTAGCATCAAATTTTGGTAAGTAACTGTACATTTTACTGTCGAAGTTTATAATGTGGAATAACAAATAAAATTTTATATAGCTATATTGTTAGAATTTGATTATAATATAATTTAGTATCTGCGAGTATATACTTTTATAACCATAAGGAAACCCACATGTCCTAGAAAAAATACTAAGGCCATGTCCGATCCACCAATCCGCATTAGGCCAGCGTGTGTGGATTAAGGTCTAAACCCTCTCAGCTCTCTGGTTAGAGGAGAGGAGACCCGTGCCAGCAGTGGGACATAAATGGGTTGCTATTATTAGCATTCGAATGGTGAAAGAAATATTTAAAATCTATATCTATATATCCAGGACATGTAGGTTTCCTCAAGATGTTTTCCTTCACCTTCAGCAGATGGTAAATCATGTGATTAGCACATTAAATTCCACAAAGTGAAATTTACATTAGTGCTGTCCGGCCGGATTCGAACTCGATACCTACCTCTGAGTGGTCGCAGTCGCGCTGAATGGATAAGGCCGCGTCCTTATTCATTCAGCTACCATCACAATCGAATGCTACATTATCCCTAAATAACATAAGCTGCCTTTAATTCCTTACATATCCACAAGATCAGGACTAAATTGGGTGAAACCGCGTGGCGGCGCTAGTGAGTAAAAGTCAGTAAAACAGTAGGTAGTACTCAAAACAACTTCTACAGTAACGTAATTAAACAAGTAGTAACTAACTCAAAAACTTAACTTGTAAGAGACTGAGTATATCTTCGAAAGTGTTGTCACCCTCAGCCTCCCTGTTCGGAGATTGCCAGATTTAAACTGACATCTGGCTCAAGTCCTTTGTTAAAGCTAAAGTTTCATACCGTAAAATGATAGTTTTCGCTTTAAATTAAATTTTCCCGTGAATTTTCGGTACAATGTACTGTATTGTTTCAGGTGAATATTATATACAGTGCACGGCATCTAACTTGGCAAGATTTTTGAGTAGTGTGGGCCCCACTACTCCAAAACCTTGCGAAGTTAGATGCCGTACACTATACTTGTTTGTGGCAAAATGCGTCGCATAGAAACAAGTATAGTGTACAGCATCTAACTTGGATTTGAATTTGAATCATGCCAAAATTGTGGTAGAAATTTGGAGGTACCACCGTGCACGATTGCGAAAAAAGCCTCCATGATAATCCAATCTCGGTTGGATTGCGTTTAGGGTCAGCAAGTGCATAGCCGGGCAGGGAGGATTGTGGTCGCAGCACTAGTGGGACCGGTGGGTATCACGCGGTACTGCGACCACAATCCTCTTTTGATGAGGCCGTCAAGCTGAGTGCCACCATTGTTAACATGGTACGTGTGTGTAATGGTGACCCTCTTTCCTGAGACTTTACTTTCAGCTTATCATCAGGCGATGTGAAGTCAAATTGACGTGTCCTATATAAAAAAAAATACAAAAGAAATATTTCACAATACATTTTCTAACAGATGTGAAAAGACTAATGTAATATAAATACGGCAGGCTGTGGACCGGAATCCTTAGCCAACTTCGTCAAACTTTGGAACTTATCTCCTCGTGATAACTTTTTCATTTACTTGTTACACACATAGGGTAGGTCTTGGAGCTTCAGATTGAAGTTTATTAAATAAGAATGTTAAGTAATATTTATCAAAAAATAACCCTGTTTATAGACTTTCCTCTGTGTGGAAGAAAATTTACAAAAACATTATTTACGAGACCTCTTTCAGTCTAACTACGAACCGCCAAACTTCAATATTTTCTGTGAAACGACTGCCATCTGGGTCTCGATTCTGCTAAATGCAAACCACTGTCACTAAATTCTTCTCTAAAAATTCTATTTAGCTGTTGACTTTACCTTTGTACAGTTCAAGTCCAAAATCAAATGAAAAGAGTTCATTCGACTGCTGTGGCAAGAGGCGCGGGTTCGATTCCCGCTCAGTGTATACATGTATAATATATGTCTATTTGCATTGGTCTAAGTGTTCCGCGTAAGTATAATTATGTTTACAAAAAAGTATATATAAGTATGTTTATCCGCATTTTAGAAGTCATAATACAAGCTAGTTAAACTATGCTTATTTTGGGTCTAGAGAGCGCTGTGTAGAATGTCGTAGAATATTTATTTTACCCTGAAATTAATGTCTTTTTTTTGTTTAACAGACAGGCCGGTCTTGGCAATGTCGCTGGGCAGCACCCTGAACCCCAATGACATCAAGGAGGGTGATGACGTATACTTCGAGTGCAACATCAAGGCCAACCCCAAGGAGCACCGCATCTCCTGGTACCATAACGTGAGTGAGTCCAGAAAACTATTATGTAGCTAACATGTAGATTTGAAAACGATTTGAAGGAGGTAAAACACGACGGTATGTCCCGTCCGTAATGAGCTGTCCGACTGGGGTAGTACCTCCGCCCTACAGAAGACCGCAGCCAATAACCATCGTGTTGTGTTCCTGACGGTAAGTAGGGTAGCCAGAGCTCACTGTATCCCTCCAACCCCCATCCCTTCCTAGCCTCCCCACCCCTTTATAGCCCTCCCCCCTTTCCTTCAGGGTAGGCAGCGCGCGTGTGATACCCTTAGTGTTGCACTTAATTAGAACACTTAATAGTGTGTGTGTGTGTGTGTGTGTGTGTGTGTGTGTGTGTGTGGGTGTGTGTGTGTGTGAGTGTGTGTGTGCTGCGTGCGTGTGTGCGTGCGTGTGTGTGTGTTGAGCTTTGACTTTTATGAGAGTGCCTGCCAAAACCCCAGAACCACAATATCGATACTAACAGATACCGCTCGCCACAGGCACGGAATTCATCCCCACACGTTGCATCCGCCTGCAGTGCGTACTGTAAGGTTTGAAATTTCATTCCGCGCACGCTTAGGCTGTGGAATGATCTCCCTGCTGTGGTTTTCCTAGCGTCTGCAATAAGGGGTTCTTTAAGAAGGGCATAAGAAGGTTTTTACAGGGTCGGCAGCGCGAGTGTGACGCCCCTGGTGTTGCACACATCCATAGGCCACGGTAACCAATTTCCATTAGGTGGGCCGTGTGCTTGTCTGCCACCTAAGTGGTATAAAAAATATTTTGAACGAGAATAACTCCAGTAATTAATTTACTTTTTTTATTCTTAGGACCATTCAGTGAGCCAAAACATGTCATCAGGAGTGTTCATCAGCACCAAGTCCCTTGTGCTGCAAGGAGTCAAGAAAAGAGACGGTGGTCTGTACACCTGCAGGGCTGCGAACCAGATGGGAGAGTCCAGCAGCCAGGCTGTTTACCTAAGAGTACAGTGTGAGTAAAGTTTGGAGGAACTATTATCATAGTAATAGCTTCTTCATCTCAGCGTTGTTACAGGCCGTATCTGAACTTGGGGTCCACTTAATCCTTCTCTCTTTTTGGTTAAGCTTATGTCACTTTTATGGGAGCGGCTGCCGTCTCACTTTCTATTATCAGGCGTTAAAAAGGTTGGTGATAAAAGGGTACCGTATTTGCTATTCCAGTTTTTCACTCACTTTCACAATATAATTAGTAGGATAAGATAGGAAAGGACAGGAATACTAGGAAGTAGGATAGGATTTATTTAATAAGTATGATAAGTTCAACCATTCACCCAAATCTTGTTTGTGTGTTCGTTTGGTGCAACGTACTAATGTCACTGAAATAATTGGTCAGGATTGAAAAAATCCTTTTGTTTTAGATAGTTTCTATAGCTCAAGAGACTGGAGCTGTAGTCATATATAAGTCAACAAATCGGGCTTTCCATATATTTTATTATAGAAGTACTAAATTATAGGCACACTTACAATTAGACCTTTGTATGGTGGGCTCAAATCAACTTCACCAAAGTATACCACAGTTTAGATAGGGGTAAATACACCTATAGATAGGGTAAAACATCATGAAAATTTTCATCCATAAAACATAAAACTAACGACTTCAAAGGGCTTGAGCCATTTTTTTTATAACCTTTTATTGGCCAGATAATGCACATGTGCGAACAAAATTTTCAAGATTTTTGACCCTACCTATACTACAGTAGTGAAAGAAAGAATAAAACTTGTAACACACAGACGCGCCGATCTGCGCGCAACCCTCTCCTGTGCTCATCGGCGCGCGGTTGGACGAGCCGTTGCGCGTGCGCTGTACTGTGAACGCGGATCCTGCTGACGTCACGTTCTACTGGCAGTTCAACAATAGCGGCGAGAGTTTTCAAGTCTCTCCTGCTAGATATGGTAAGTATAATATAATGTATATTATTATAAACACATACACTTTCTTACGAGTAACTGTAGCGGTTGCACCCAAATCTTCCGTTTAGGAGATCAGGATGTGGTCTGTTCTGGCTCCACCATTTCGAAATAATTGTATTCCTAAATATACATTTTTTTTTCTGATAATCCTTAGAAAACATAAACTTGCAAGGTGTTTCGATTTTTCTGATGAAAAGTATATTATTAAGTTGATATACTTTATGCACATTTTATTAAACAGGAATATGTACTTGCTATATGTACTGAGTTTACGTCAGATATTATATTATTTATCAAATAAAATAAACTGTAAGTAGGTAGGTATAATTCGGTCACGATCTAGCTTTTGGCACTTACCCAAAACTCGTTCTCATATTCTTTCAGCAAATATAATGCCATATTTTGTAGTCTTGAATTTAAACGATTTGGCTCACGTTTAAAAAATGGTACACTATTACTATAAATATATACAGTAATATTAATGAGAAATGCTACTAAGTGTCAAAGTTTTCAACTCAATAGAAAATTAAGTGAATTTTTTCTATTTTCTATTTATTATATTCATTTTTTGAGAGAGTACCATTAACAAGGGCTTTTCGTGGAAGTATTGTTCTACGAAAATATAAATTCTGATAATATACGCTAATACCTGTTGACCATCGTGACCATGATTGTCTTCAACCAATGAGAAACACTAATTTATTATAGATCGATCCTCAGTCATCACACTCATGACTGTCGACTATGTGAAACTATTATACGTAAACGGGAATTAACGCGATCATGGTATAGGTATATACATACCTTTGAATGCCTGACGTTTCGACCAGGTTCCACCGGCCGTGGTCACAGGCTGACTGTGATATACCATGATCGCGTTAATTCCCGTTTACGTATACCTAATAATCATGGAACGCGAAAGTTTAAAAGTTGTGAAACTAGTTTTAACTACAGATTTTATTCTAATATTACACTCAAGTGGAGATTTTATGAATGTAAACCACCTGAGCGTCCATAAAATTAAGTTGAACTTAGTTCTAGAATATAATTTGTACTTAAATAACTAAGTATGGTTCTAAAATACCTACATCCTTAGTTCGAAAAACGTATGAATTACCTAAATTAAATTATAATTACTTACTTAGACTTAAGTAGTTTAATTTATTGATACAGTTTCCACGGGTGGCACGTCAAGCGAACTCCGCTACCGTGCGGCGAGTGAGCGCGATTATGGCGCGCTGCTGTGCCGCGCAACCAACACGGTTGGCCGACAAAAGCGGCCGTGTGTATTCCAAATAGTTCCGGCAGGTACGTAACTTTTATTATTTTTTAATTATTATTTACTTAGGTGTGTTTTATTGGATTGAATTATTTCAACATTAAGTTATATTTAAAAAAAAAAAACAAAATACTTTATTATAATTATTAAATTCAATATTAGTTCAAAAATAATAATTCAGAAATTAATAAAAACAATGAAACCTCAAATACAATATTCTCGAAAGTGGAATGTGCAACAACATCATTTTTATATTTTGTTTGTTCAATATTAGTTCAAAAATAATAGTTCAAAAATAATAATTCAGAAATTAATAAAACCAATTAAACCTTCAGATACAATATTCTCGAAAGCGGAATGTGCAACAACATCATTTTTATATTTTGTTCGCTCTTGTGTTACCAGCCCAAGTGTAGGTACCCTAATAAAAAACCATTGTTTTACACCGCATAAAATTATCTTCAAATAATAACATAATACCCAGACCGTATTGAACTCGGACCTTCCACCCGAAACCGGGTTAATTGAAAAATAACTCCCCAAAATTTTCCACGAACATTTATATTAGAGTTATAATGAGGGATCACCTTTCATATTATTCATTTAAAATATTTTTGCGGAGCCCAGAGGCAACCTACTGTATTGAACTGATCACATTTTATTTATATACTACTAACTGATACCCGCGGCTCCGCCTGCTTGCACGTCGGTATTCGCGATTCTTTACTTTAATAATAATGAATATTACGATAACATGATATCTCCAGCTTTCCCAAACGATTGTATTCAAACATGTGTAATATTTTAAGTCTAACCAAGACCTTACAAACAAAAAAAAAACATCAAAATCCGTTCAGTAGTTTTTGAGTTCATCGCGAACAAACAAATGAATAGACAAGGATTCCAAAAAGTTTTTTTCATATTCAGAATCATTCATATAACAACCTCAGTATATTTTTATTATTAAACAGTTTTATTTAACTCGACCTGTTTGTTTGGGTCAAATCTAGTAATTGAAATATGAACCCCTTTCAGTTGTCTGATTTGTCTGATTAGGTATTTGGAAGAAGTCTTTAGTTTTTTTTTTTTTATACCACTTAGGTGGCAGACAAGCACACGGCCCACCTGATGGGAAGCGGCCACCGTGGCCTAGGGACGCGTGCAACACCAGGGGCATCACACTCGCGCTGCCGACCCCTTAACGTTCTGATGACACTACAATTTAAAACTGTTTAACTTAAAAAATATTTTTTCATTGTTTATTTTTAAATACCTCCAATGTATGTTGTACAAACACAACTATTTAGCAAATCTCCATCTAGTAAACTGAATTCATCAAATAGTTCTAGCTACGTGATGTCTAAACTGTACCATTGTGACTATTTCATTATAATCTCATGTTCTCTCAATGTGGTTACCGCCCGAATATGTTGCTTCCCTGGGAACTACGGGAACTAATTTATCCGGTACACTGTAGCTTCAATTTGTATTTAAGCGTAGTAGTTTCATCTCATTATTTAGTGCGAAATTCATTCATTCCTCGCACGCTTAGGCTGTAGAATGATCTCTCTGCCCTGGTTTTTCCTGGCGACTACAATATGGGGTTCTTCAAGAAGGGCGTTAGAAGGTTTTTGCAGGGCCGGTAGCGGAAATGTGACACGCCTGGTGTTGCACACGTCCATAGGCCACGGTGACCACTTCCCATCAGGTGGTCCGTGTGCTTGTCTGCCATCTAAGTAAAAAACGGTCCAAGTCCGACTCCCGATGGCCGACGGTGGTGGTAACCATAGGAATTTTTATAAGGAAGTTTTTAAAAACGATTCTTTTAGTAGGACAGTCACGACAAGCTACATACTGCAGTTGCACGTATGTCGGAGCTCGTAAACTTGAGAATTTAATCTGCTTTATGCGGAGTTAATGTTGCGAAAATTACTTTTTTTACTACACGTAAAAAGCTTTGAACGTGATGTACGTATTAAATTTTGAACACGTCATACGCATCGGTGATTTATAGTTTAAGGTAGTCAGTACTGAAATTAGTAGACACTGTTTTTTGTACTACAAAGGTGGCAAACAAGCACACGGCTCACCAGGGCCTCGATTCTGCTAAAGGCAAACCACTGTAATACCACTGACACTCTAAAAATGCTATTTAATTGTAGACTTTACCGTTATAGAGTAAAAGTCTAAAATCAAATGAAAAAAATTCATTTAACTTTTTCATTCGCTCTACAAAATATCATTTGACTTTAGACTTTAACCTGATAACAATAAAGTCTACAATTAAATGGTATGTTTAGAGTGTCAATGGTATGTCAGTGGTTTGTCTTTAGCAGAATCGAGGCCCTGATGGGAAGCGGTTATCGTGGCCTATAGTATAGACGTGTGCAGCACTGGGAGGGAGGTTTTAGTTAACTGGATTAAATGGAGTTTGTAAAGTTAGTTTATTACACTCACACCGACCCAGACACACTCACACACGCACACACAGACACACACACACATGTCTCGAGCCGCGATACGTCCGTAGCTTTTATTCATCCATAATTCATACAGTTTAATTTATCTTATAAAGGACTAATTTCGAGCTTCAAAATTTCCACTTAATCATTCAAAGTTAGGCACGAAAATTATCAGAAATTTGGATAAAACCAATTAATCAGCACATTCTCAGAATGGACAGACAATACCGTATTTCTAGACACGGCCATGTAAATTAATAATTTCGCAAGTTAATTAAAACATTCCCAGTTTGGAAGTGATCGGTGACCGGGAACGATCGGGTACGATTTTAAAATACGGCCAAAGTTTCCGAATAGCGACTAGGGACCGTGGACCTAAAATACCTGTGGACGGAACGTGTTAAAGAAAAGTTGGCGGTGACTAACCATGTGTGAGTGAATTTTGGCTTGCAATTAATTTAATTTAATTAATAGTTCCACACTAGACGAATTGTGTTCGGCTCGTGCTCCGCTCGTGCTCGGCTCGTGCTTGGCTCGCCTAGCGTGGACCCACCAACAATTCGATTGGAATGTGATTCCTGGATATTTTTTCTTGCTGTCACTAATAGAGCAAGAGCCCATGAACGCCAGACCTTCGTTATTTTATAAAAGCTGAAAGTTTGTCAGCGCATGCTCCCAATACAGATAAGAACGATGGCCCATTATGAAGTTCGGGTCATGGTGACTTTGGCAGATACACGGTATTAAAGGGTAGCTGTAAGAGCGAGCGCAGGGCAGTGGGTGTGAGTGACATGGCGAATCAGGTCTATTGCGATCCTTCACAGCCCATGTATTGGAATTACACAATTGGAATTATAATTCCATATATATAATGCCAATACATGCGCAGTGAGGGATCGTAATAAACCTAAAATTGGAATTAGAATTCCAATTTTATAATTCCATAATATGCGCAGTGAGGGGTCGTAATAGACCTGACTTGCCGTCTCACTCGCACCCACTGCCTTGCGCTTGCTACACTTTAGTACCGTTTATCTGCCAAAGCCACCATGACCCGAACTTCATAATGGGCCATCGTTCTTACCTGTATTGGGAGCATGCGCTGACAAACTTTCAGCTTTTATAAAATAACGAAGGTCTGGCGTTCATGGGCTCTTAGTCCATAAAGTTTTTACACAATTTCACTACACAAGACATTTTTTTTTCGCTACTTAAACTGACTGGGTCGTACTCGTATGACGCTTGCCACTTAGTGGTTGACTAGTGACGCGACGACAGGTTGTGGCCGAGAATTTGATATAAGTTGTTCAAAGCTTCGCACACTTGGCGTCAGAGACGCCGAGCTGTCGCTGTCGCCCAGTGTGTGCCTATACTATTTTTTATATATTTTTTTTTTTTTCAACACGTTCGTTCCACAGGTTTTATATGTCCACGCGAAGGACTTATAGCGGGGAGCTTACGAGAGAGAACTTACACTATTTCTCGTTTGAACATTTCGATTTAAATGTGAGAGTTTTAACTGTAGTTTCACTTGGAGCTCGTAGCGTGAGTGCTACTGCGAATTTCACTGGTATAGTTTGTATATCTGCTCAGCCATCGATACTTACATACATATAGGCTATACATCATTATATATTATCACGCTACTACCCAGAGGAGCAGAGTAGTAATCATATATGTCAACGAATCGGGCAAATTGCCGTAAATAGTTGCAAAACTAAGAAATTACGGGTATGTATGTGTTAAATAAGTGTCATGGGGATGAAGTATGTCACGGGCGAAGCCGCAGGAGACAACTAGTGAACGTTTACTGATAACTACAGGCCACAATACGGAAACTTCATCGTACGCCATCGCTTCCGTCCGTCAGAAACTTGTCTAAGTTGTGTGAAGTAGTTAGCCTATGTACATTAATTAAACTTAATCTAACTGCTACCAAAACTACATTTTCTGAAAGCATAATAGTTGTAATGGCTTCGAAAATTGGAGTTAGGTTGACTAACAAAAATATTGAGTTAAAATTTTTTATTGTTTTTTTTATGTCGGTCACGTCAACATGACTTCACCTCGCCTGATGGTAAGCTAAAGGTAAAGTCTCTGGAATGGAACATTTCATCATTGCAAACACCGATAGTACCACGATGGTGGCACTAAGCTTGACGGCTTCATCAAATGCTTTTTCACGCCCCGGTTAAAGGACCCGGGACTGTATGAGCAAAGACGATAGATAACTATAGTAGACGATAGTTATCATATCGTCTTTGGTATGAGGAAGTTTTTTTTATTAGATTTATTTAGATTAAAAAACATCATACTACTGCCGGAAGTTTGCGCGAATTTTAACTACATATAAAATAAAGCTATTTTTAACGAATCACTGGAAATAATAAAATACCAGTAAATAGTTAAATCACGATAGAATCCGTTAAAATAGATGAGTCGCAATAGAATCCGTTAAAAAATAGTTTTATTTTAACACATTTATTTGACCAAAAGGTTAACCTGTTCGTATTTATCAATAAAATTTTACGTCACTTCTATTTTCAATTATCATATTTTCATGATTTTTAAATCATGTTCATCGAGGAGGGTATCATCACGCTACTACCCAGGAGAGCAGAGTAGTAATTATATGTCCACAAACCTGACAATTTTTTATTAATTAGTACTGCAGAACTAATAAATTACGGGCATGTATGGAGTTTCATCCCCGTGTAGGTGCGTAGAAGTCCCGTTGTAGGGGGTCTAGTATACCACGGGCAAAGCCGCAAGGACAACTAGTGTAAGAAAAAGGCCCAAGGGTATAACTGATATCTAAAGTTTACAGGAAAACCATTGTCCTGCTAAGTGTTTATATCATATTCTTTAGCACCATTTTTCTTTGAAACATCATTATCCCCTACAACCTTTTGCCATTCAGCCGTCGATATGATATATATTTTCTGACGTCGTATCTTATACATATTATTATAAAATTGTAAAGTAGCTATAGTACCTCATATATAGTCATAATATATATAGTCATCAGTACATTGAAGATATTTCAAAAAATATTTATGAATTATATGAACACTTCTGGCCAAATGCGCAGTTAAGACTGGTAAAGCGGACCCCAGACTCCGAGGTGAAAGCTTTGGATGCGACTGGGATTAACGCTAGGTTGAAGAAGAAGAAGATAATTTATTATGAACGCTTCTGAACACAAAAATATTTTTTTGAAATTTTTATCTGTGTGTGCGCGATAGACGCAAAAATTACTTAACGGATTTTGATGCGGTTTTTTATAGGTCTTGGTCAGACTTAAAATCTTACTGTTTTATCACAATCGGTTAAGTAGAAGCGAAGATATAATCAAAAAATGCGGGCGTATACTAGTACTTTACTGTACTTTAGACGGCCTCTGTGGCGTAGCGGTAGTGCATGCGACTGCAACGCAGGGGGTGCGGGTGCGATTCCCGCTTAGTGCAAATATTTGTATGCATGAATATGTCTATTTGCATTGGTCTGGGTGCTTCTATGTATAATAAGTATGTATTTACGTAAAAAAGTATATATAAGTATGTTTATCAGCATTCTAGAACCCATAACACAAGCTAGTTAAACTAAGCTTACTTTGGGTCTAAGGAGCGATGTGTAGAATGTCGTAGAATATTTATTTATTTACTTAACATATTTCTCTTCCGATAGCTCGTCCATCGTCACCTCGGAACTGCACAGCCAAGCGTGTACAGAAGAGTTTGGAGCCATTCCTGTCCGTCAAATGCGTGGCTGGGTACGACGGTGGGCTGACCCAACACTTCACACTGGACGTCCTCGGTGAGAGCAACAGGGTACTGGCGAATACAACCCCCAGTTATATAGGTAAGTTGTATCCTACTTTCTACTATCCTACTATCCTACTTACTACTATCCTACTTCCTTACTATCCTACTATCCAATTTTCTACTATCCTACTTCCTACTGTCCTACTTCCTACTATCCTACTTCCTTACTATCCTACTATCCTACTTCCTACTTCCTACTTCCTACTATCCTACTATCCTACTATCCTATTATCCTACTATCCTACTACCCTACTATCCTACTATCCTACTTATCCTACTATCCTGCTATCCTACTACTCCCTACTATCCTACTTCATACTATCCTACTTCCTACTATTCTACTTCCTACTATCTAACTTCCTACTATCCTAGTAGGTAGTCTAGTCTAGAAAAACACAATGACAGACTACTTCTCGTCCTATTCGACAGTTGTTCCGTTTTGACCCGATAGGTTTTGGTGGGGTCCTATATTTCTAATTTCCCGATACACCAGCTATTACATTCTGACTTTTCAAACTGTAGAGGAGAGCATGTCATAGTATCTTCCAATAATCATAATAGCTACTGTTTTGATTCACACCAAATTATGAATCGCTCCAATTTAAATCGCACCAAATTGGGAATTGCCAAATTTTTCATACAAATATGGGGTAATTTTTGTACGATCTTAATTGGCGCGCTCCATGACTTGCCCCAAAACAAAGCAAGTAGGTATTTACGATCATGAAGAAATATTTTAATAAATAATCTTGTATCGCTTGAATGCTTTGAATGCATAATATATTAGGTATCATTTAAATAACAGTAATTTTGAGTTAAATGTACAGAACGAACAGTAATCATTACTTCAAATAATGACGTACTTAAATTTGATTTCGGCAAAACGCACAATAAAGAGACGCTCCGGATAGAAGCTATTGTTAAATTAATTGTAACGGATTCCATCGCGATTTGTTTTGTGTTGTTTTGTTTATATTCTACTAGTTGTGCCCGCGTTTTCGTCCGCATTTTAGATTTTTAAGGTTCCAAGTTTCCAGGTTTAAGGACCCGCGGGCCGCAGTTTGCCGACGCTTCTAGAATAACACTGCTACTTTTATCCCTGAAATAGGTTCCCATGGGTAACGGGAATGGGATGAGAATACCACTTAGGCGAAGTCGCGGACTTCAGCTAGTAACAAATAAAAAAAATATTATCATAGGTAACAATATGTAATAACTATCAGGTTCATATAACAAATGTGATATAATATTGATAAAGACATTTACTGCAGTGATAATTGGTTCGCCGTCACATATCGTTCTGCAAATACGATTGTCAAAACGTCTGTTTACGCGAACAGCAGATAATTGGAACAAGTCTGGGTTTATTAAATATGTAGTAAATCATGATCCAATTGATCGTTTAATGCGATCAAAATCTAATTGGACAAAGTTGCCTTGTTACAAATATTTAGGCCAACTAAGATCTTTGGATTTTTTTATAAAACTTAGGTTTTTTTTCATATAGGATACGTCAAAATAACTTCACCTCACCTGATGGTAAGCTAAAGGTGAAGTCTCAGGGCCGGAGTCATCACTACATACCGATAATGCTACAGTGGTGGCTCTCAGCTTGACGGCCTCATCAAATGCTTTTTCACGCCCCGCTTAAAGGCCCCGGGACTGTAGGAGGAAGGAAACACATGCGCCGGTAAATAATTGGCAGACAACCACACGGTACACCTGATGGGAAGCGGTCACCATGGCCTATGGACGTTTGCAACACCAGAGGCGTCACCCTCGCGTTGCCGATCCTGGAAGGAATTAATGTGAAATGGGAGAGTGGTGAGAGTCGGAGGGGGGTTGATAAAGTTTCACTGACACACACAGAATCCCTTCAGAGAGCTCTGACTACCCTACTTACCGCCGGGAACACAACACAATGGTTATTATGGCCGCGGTCTTCTGTAGGGCGAAACTAAAATAAAAATAGGTAATAATGGTTTTTCTTTTAGATCTGATGGTGTGGTTCAATGTATCCTGGTCGATACTGGATACGTTAGAAGAAGATGAGGACCTCGCAGTTACAGCGCGGAACAGCAAGGGTTCCTCAGATCCTGTGCTGCTGAGTGACCTAGTGTTCAGGGAGACTGAGAAGAGGGCAGGTGAGGATAGGTTGATCAGCTCAAAGTATATTTTGTTTGATATCTTTTCTTTCATTCTTTATCTTTTTAAAAAATATGTCAGTAATCGAAATTACTACATAGTAGGTATACCCTCAAACCCTAAGCAGCTAAGTTATTAAATTTTTTCGTGTTAGAAGTTGGTTCATGATGGTAGTGTAGTGAACAGGATTCGAACTTACAACCTCTCGATCGCAAGGTTGACTCCTTAACCAGTGAGCTATCGACAATTCAAATAACCGTATCATACAGGGTTATGACAACAATCGACAAAGTCTATCAAAGAATTAAATCTCTGTGGTAAAAACATGCTAAATTAACTAATATGAAATCCATCTTCTTTCGGTTAATCTTTATATTAGTAAGTGTGTTAGTATGGTATAGATGTTGCACACGTCCATAGGCTACGGTGGCTGCTGCCCATCAGATGGGCCGTGTGCTTGACTGCCACCTAAGTTGTATTTAAAAAAAATAGGATTTTATGTAGAACCTAACCGCTTGCTCGGTGAAAAACTTAACATTATATCATTGCTGACATGTATAAATATCTACCATTTTCTTACCGATTACTATAACACCATATAGGTAATACCATATCGAATCCGAATGAACGAATGAACGAATGAATGGAATAACGAACGAATCAATCAAATAATGAAAGATGGAATGATAAAATTTATTTCCACGATTTACAAAATATCAACGTATTAGAAAATTGTTTCATTGAAAATGTTCCTTTTTGGTAACCGTAGAACCATTTGCATTTAGCGGTCAAAGCGGTTAACATCTGAATGAGCATGTAGGTCAATTTGTTGTTTATCGACTACGGATGCAAGCGCTTTTCATCGAAATCGCGGTACTTTTATATGAATGTATTGACTAATTCAATACTTTTGATTTTCTGATCAGAAAAAATGATCATCCAGGACGGGACTTGAACCCGTGACCAGTCCCTTACAGGGGAATGCTCTGACCAACTGAGCTACCTGGACCCATCCTAGATGCTCGAAATTTTTCGATATATTCTATGGCTTAGGGCGCCGGTGGAGCCATCTACCGTAATTCGTGCGAACTACAGAAACAATGAACAATATTGCAATTTTTTTTAAACATTATTTTTAGATTCTCCGCCCGATTAATTGTTATAATTATAATAGCAACCCATTTATGTCCCACTGCTGGGCACGGGTCTCCTCTCCTCTAACGAGAGAGCTGAGAGCGTTTAGACCTTAATCCACACGCGCTGGCCTGATGCGGGTTGGTGGATCGGATATGTCCTTAGAATTTCTTCTAGGACATGTGGGTTTCCTCACGATGTTTTCCTTCACCATTTTTATTAATTGTTAGAAATATTTAAGTTATGTTATGTTCTCATATAGAGAGTACAACGCGAGCTGAGACAAAGTTCCCCACTGCAGCTGCGTTTGCGGGGCTTGCTGCTATACTGACTGCTGCAGGCGCTATAATCGTACTGGCAATGCGCAAGTAAGTACTGCCTACTACATACATACATACATTTATGCCTATTTTCTGTTAGGATAGGTAGAGTACACATCTTTCTACTAGCTACGATCATGGCATATCCTTTCCGGAATGCAATTCGTTCATAAATAAATACGTAGGTATTGCCATGGTATTTAGACAGGGGTTATTATTGAGTAGGTACTTTTACTGTGAGTAAAAAAAAGTTATAGCTATTTCAATTGCAATATTTTTTGATAAAATTATCGTTTCTTGTTGTATAATTAACTCCTTCTCTGTAGACAAAATTTCAAAATGTCAAAATGTCAAAATTTCAAAATTCTAAAATTTCAAAATGTCAAAATTTCAACATTTCAAAATTTCATTATTTCAAAATTTCAAATTTTCTACTTCTAAAAAGCCCATTTTCTTATATTTTTAAGTAAGTTGATAGGCCCCGTGTTTGACTTGATAGAGCACGCTTGCCTATGAGCAAGCCTAGAAGTTAAGCTCCCAATTTACAATAATAGCATTCGCTACCAATATGGTATTAACGTTATAGTTTTTTAAATAGGCGCAGTGAAACCACGACCAGTACCAAGCGACCCTCACAGAGCGTGGTTCAAGTGGATGCCCAGGGAAGACGGTTCCTCATAGCATACCCGGCTCCTGTGGACAAGTTGGAAACCAAGCCGGATATATTGAACCCTAAAGCAGGTAAAAAAGCTATTTTCCTTTATTGCCCGTGGCCCGTGGTTTATCTGCGTTTTCCACCTAGGTGGACCACACAGATGGGCCACTGTACCCTAGGTGAACCACTGCAAAAAGAATTTCCCCTAGTTTGGGTGATGGTTTAACCATGGGAAGACATAATTTCCCGTAGTGTACCCGGGTGAACCACGGGAATATACAATTACCCGTGGTTCAGCCAGGTAAACTTACCTTTAGTTTAATAATTAGGCAGTCCAATTGTTACAGTCCAATAAAAATAATTTATGATATTTTTTTGCACTCTGTTTTTAATCTTCTTTTTTATACTACGTAGGTGGCAGACAAGCACACGGCCCACCTGATGGGAAGCGGTCTTTTCTTTCTTTCTAACTAGGCAATTCAATTTTTTATGTGGCATTAATTTTATGGTACAATTTAAACTTACCTCTTGCCCAGATACTGAGCCTCCCCGAGTTGTTCTGGAGTCCACGGACAGCAAGAACTATAGCATCAGGGAGGCGAGCAGTGAACCGCACAAGTCAGCCTACAGCCCCCCACTCACACAAGAAGATACGGTAAGGAGCACCTCTTTTTTAACGTAACGGGGTAATCTCGGGATCTACTGAACCGATTTAAAAAATTCTTTCACCAATAGAAAGCCACATTATCCGTGAATATCATCACGCTACTGCCCATGGGAGCGGAGCAATAATCATAAATATGAACAATTCCGGTAGATTCCCATACATTTTAGGAAAACTGATAAATTATGAGCATATTATGTGAGTTAAAAAGGGTGCATCGGGGTTTGAAATACGCCACGGGCGAAGCCGGGGTGGGTCAGCTAGTTATTAATATTTATTATTTTATTTATTTATATTGTTCCAGGTACCGGAGAGATAGCAGAAGACGTCAATACAGTGTTACCTGTAAATAAATTCGTTTCAAGGACTATAATTATTAAATAATTGTAAGTTCCAAACAATGCCAACAACTAATTTATTAATAGTGTTTAAGATAAATTATAGAATTTATAGGCGAACTCTTCCATATCAAATTTAATATTTGTAACATATCGAGATTTTCGATCCGAAAGACGTTTTTCTTTTAAAAATGTACATACTTATCTATATAGTATTCATCAAATTTTTGATTTCTATTACTAAAGAAATCAGTTGTAAATCAAATCTATTTTTTCACATTCTAATTTACCATTTCGAATGACATTGTAATTTCGAATACCTTTATGATTCTTCTTCTTCTTTAAATAAGAAGAGAAGAACCTATAAGATAAGATTATTTGATAAATATTAACAATTTACCTGTACATACGGGGTGGGGTTAAAATTGTGCATTTTTTAATACATGATTCATTTGAATCAGAAAAGTTAGTTGAAAAATACTAAAAATAAATGTCATACAGACATCTTTTATAAGAATAATAAATAAAATAAAATAAATTGGAATTTGGGGCTTACTTTTGCTTTCATGCGTCAGTAACCTTCCCCTCAAGCTTTGGCAACCCTTGGTAGTGATAACAAGAAATAAAAAAAATAACAAAAATGTATCTAATATAATATGTTTTGATTGCCAAGAGGTGTTAACTTAGTATTTCAAAATTCTTCTTCCTTCTAAAACAAAGAAAAGAAAATCATCCTGTATACATGTTCTTTCTTTGAATAAGGACCCAAGAATTTGATATTGTCAATTTTCTTGAATACGACTCCAAAAATTTGATAATAAAATCCCCACGAATATCACCCCCACTGAGTCAGCGGAGGCGATGATTTCCTCTCCTCCCTCCTTCCCAATCCCCCCAACCCCCGACTCCCTCTCCGGAAGCGCGAATGTGACGCACCTGGTGTTGCACACGTCCATAGGCCACGGTGACCGCTTCCCATCAGGTGTGCTTATCTGCCACCTAAGTGGTATAAAAAAAGTATTACCTAATTATTTGCTTAGTGAAACAACCTTTTGAAATGATTGTCGTATTGTGTATTATAATTATGTATTATATTTCTAGTATTAGCTTTGCTGTGAACATATTTGCTAGTTGAAAAACGCTTTCGAGATCACCATCTCCCTCAGATTACATATAAAAGAAACTATTGTGAACTATGTGATTATAATAAACGTTGAATTATTAAATAAAGTTACGGTTTTTATATAGTTTGTATTTATTTCTACCTCTCTATTCAGTAGGGTAACTTTCATAATGATTAATGACACAAATGTGCCTCAAATTGGGCTGGGTAGGTACCACAGTGCACCTTGCGAAAAACCGTCCATAGTAATCCAACCTCGGTTGCATTGCCTTCAGGGTTCACCATGTGCATAGTCGGGCTTGAGTGATAGTTGTCGCGGCACTTGTGGGACCAGTGGGTATTGGCGTGGTCTAAACCAATATCTGCGCTATGTCACGCAGTGCTGCGACGACAATCTCCTCTTTTTTTATGAGGCCTTCAAGTTGAGGGCCACCATTATGTCACTATCAGTGTATGTAATGGGGACCCACTTCCTAGCGTACACCTAGAAAATACCGTTTGAATTGAGAACTTCCTCCTTTTTGGAAGTCGGTTAAGATATAAGACAAATATTAACAGAAGTCTGTTCTAAACTACTTACTAGGTCAGTCCTTGATTTCATTATCAATTGTACACAAGCACAGCGCTCAAAACTCATATTTTACACAAGTCCAACGTTCATTTTCCGTACAACAGTACTGAACTGGAAAACAACTATATAAAGTTCAGAATATAATTTGTGTGCACTTCGCCGCTTGACAAGTTTCACCAAAAAGCAATAAAGTTGTATAGTCAACTCGTGGGACGTCCCAGTACGATTCGAGGGCCACCATTATAGCACTATTGGTGTTTGTAATGGTGACCCCCATTCTTGAGATTTTACCTCACCATCCGGCGAGGTGAGGTCATTTTGACGTGACCGATTTAAATTTAGGTAAGTAACCCCTCCTCCCCTCATCCCTTCCTAGCATCCCCGCCCGTTCCCAGCCTTTTCAAATTGAAGATATCAAATAATACTTGGGTATTTTTTTTTTGGAATCCATATCTGTTTGTCTGTTAACTCGCAATAGACGCCAAAACTACTGAACGGATTTTGATGTATTTTTTTTTGTTTCAAAAGTCTTGGTCAGAAACTTAAGCATGTATAAATAAAATTAGTTTAATAGAACCGGAGATATACGCAAAAAACGCTCAAACCGCCGTCCACGCGGGCAAAGCCACGAGCACAGGCTAGTAGAAATGATAAAATTAATCGATTATACGCTAAACATCTTATAGTCCCCATAAAGGGTCCTTGATCTATACATACGGCCACATATGAGTCCCATTAATGAACTAAATATGGACCCAGCATATAACTTATATGACTTTAAGTGTAGTTTATTACGGTCTTGGTTGTTAAGGCAGATTCAAATATTGCAGAATCTTATGAGACACCCGCACTGTTCACCGTAAGGCGCTGCGCAGACGTAGACACTTTTGTGTCTTGTGTCGGTAAGCTCTCAATGAATATTTTTTATAGGTCAAAAGTGAATAGGCTGCTTTTTTATAGTAAATAGGCTCGCGTTTAATCACTATCTCAACTGATAGTAAGTGACGATGTGGTCGACGATGGAACACGCTTGCCTAGAAGCAACCTGTTCACTCTAGACTTAAAGACTCCCAGGTTATAGCTTTCCAGAAACACAGACTCAGGCAGGGCATTCCACTCCCTAGCTGTACGCATAATGAATGTATTGCTGAAGCGATTCGTGCGTAGGAGCGGAATGTCCACCATATAACGATGGTGCATCTGTATGTCTGGTCATTCGGTGATGAAAAGGGCTTGGAGGAATAGAGCACATTCCCCGAAGTGCAACCGATAAAAAATCGAAAGGCTAGCAACTCTGCGCCGATGCTCCAGACTTTGAAGACTAGTCTCGACCAGTGCATCGTTGTTGATGAGCCTCTTCTAGGCAAGCGTGCTCTATCGTCGACTACGTCATCATTTACTATCAGGTGATATAATGGTCAGATGCGGGTCTATCGGCTGTTATTAAAACTATTTACCAGAATCAGGTTATACCAGTGTGAAATCACTGCTGAGCCAGTCAGCCTGTGACCACGGCTGGTGTAGCCTGATCGAAACGTCAGGCTATGGAAAAGTATGTGTATACCTCTTTCTTTCTTCAACCTAGCGTTAATCCCAGTCGTATCCAAAGCTTTCACCTCGGAGTCTGGGGTCCGCTTTACCAGTCTTAACTGCGAATTTGGCTAGACCTCGATATTTTGCGTGAAACGACTGCCATCTGACCTTCACAACCCAATGGTGACATTAGGCGACATCGAAGCATTGCAGCTATTGTTGGACTTTTTAGGGCTCCAACTACCCTACAACTAAATTAAAAATAAAATAAATGATTAAGGAATAAAAAAAAACCCGACTGCTGTTGAAAAGTCTGTAGTTGGAGAAACCTAATATAAATAAATAAATAAATAAATAAAAGTCAAAAGGTTGGGTTACACATTAACAAAGCTTACAATTGCACTGATCGACACAGCAACTTTTTAGGGAAGGACTTTACATGATCAGCAGCGTGAGTGTGACGCCCATGTTTTGGCACACATCCATAGACCACGGTGGCCGCTTCCCATCTGGCGGACCACGTGCTTGTCTGCCACCTAAGTGGTATAAAAAACTACAGTTAACAGTGACCAGGAGTAGCAACCGGCAACTGCGTCAAATCGCCACTACAGGACACAGCAACAACGGTGTTCTGTGATGGTGTGCTTGCCGGCCACAATAAGTGTCTACGTGTGCGCAGCGCCTTAGCTCGGCGTACCAAATCATTATACGAGCAAACAATTTTACTAAATGAGATTTCCCAGATAGATAGTAGTGGGTACGCTGTGTTGCGTCAAACTTTGAAGTGATCAAACTAGAACGCTAAACGGTTTAGGAATTCCATTTTCTTGACGATAATCTTCAAAAGGTAGTTGATTTCATAAAAGGGTAGGTATATTAAAATTCAGTTGATTTTTAAAAGTTGTCCTTTGAAGATCTTAAACAAATAATAATGTGTTAAATGTAACACATAAGAATAATGTAAGTATTAAATTTAAAACAGTAAAAACATAAACTAAACATAAACTGGCGAAATGTGGGTGCTAGCACCTCTGCCAACCCCTTCGGGAATATAGGCTTGAGTTTATGCTATGTTATGTTAAATTTAATGGTGACCAATATTTTTAGGACTGCACCTCAGCTTACCATCAGGCGGGGTGCAGTCAATCCGGCGGACTAAATATTAAAAAAAACAACATAACATTTCCTAAACCAAGCACCTCTAAATTCAACCAGCTCCGAAGAAATCTGACCCATAAACCATACTGGTATTATTCAACCATTTTCTACTGTTCTGTAGCAATGAAGAAACAGGACATTTTTGATTTTGTTATAATCCCATTCAACTCCCAGAACATCGTATCCGAGTGATTTATTCGTCCCACTAGTATCGATGAAATTCAATTATTCGATTCTCGCAATAAATCGAGAGCTTTACTCGATACCGTTGCTTACCGTGATACTAAATATTTATGGTACGAGTATGTATGTGAGATATTGTATCGAATACATTTATGTATTTCATTACTTTGGACTGTATTAATTAGTTATTTTTTTCCCGTGATTTTAACGATGGAAAAAATAAAGTGTGAACGTATTTTGATTTTTAAAAGTAGTCTTACTTACCTAATCCTCATACGTAGGACCTCTTGGTGGTACAATTTGATGGCACAAATTTGCGGGCCAATTCGACTTATACACATGAATGAAGGCGAATAGCGAATAGCGAAGTTCGGTTCCACCATTATAGTAAGATGTTCAGATCCGTTTTTCCGGGTTCCTTAAAAGTTCCTTAAAAGATGATTCTGACTTACAAAATTATGCGTTATGAAAGTATGATGAATGAGTGTATGACAAACTTTTTTCTGCGAAACTATGCGTTGTCATGCGAAACAGAATTTTATTACGACACTAGCTGTTGCCCGCGGCTCCGCCCGCGTGGACGTCGATTTTCGTGTTTTTTTTACTATATCGCCGGTTCTAATAGCCGCTTGCGATCAAATATGCATAAGATTTTGAGTCTAACCAAGACCTTTCTAATAAAAAAAACCGCATCAAAACCCGTTCAGTACTTTTTAAAAATACCAAACGGATTTTGATGGTTTTTTTTATTAGAAAGGTCTTGCTTAGACTAAAAAATTACCGTATGTTTGGTTGTAATTGGTTAAATAGAACCGGAGATATGACCGAAAACGACCTAAAAACGAAGCGCGGGCGAAGCCACGGGTATCAGCTTGTATAAAAAGTAGCCTATATGTTGCCCAGAACTGTGAACCATAATGAACCCCGTTATTCCAGGTCTATTTTTGTATAGGAATCAGGTTTCACCACTAATCTGTTGTCAAATACTAAACTAAACTCACTAACCCTTTCTAAACTCTTAGAGGAAGCGACCTCAATGCTACGCATTTCTTAACAACACTTATCGATCACTGAACCCTAAAATATTAACAATACTACCACACAATTCAAAATATCGTCACGAACGCACTAAAAACCATAACGACGGGTACCGTACATAAAAGATTTCTTTAGACAGCCTATCTGAAGACCATAAATTGTAATCTGGAAAAGCCCACCGATTTATAGTACTCTAATAATGGATGCTGTTGAAAAGATGGCCGGAGTCGAGAATTGTCGTTCAATCGGCTGGTCGTGGCTTTTATTTGAGATTTAATATTATGAAAATTAGTGGATAGATACTCAAGTAAATAATTAATTAGGATACCTATTCTCTACAGAGCTATTTAGACAAAGGAGGAATAGTTTCACTAAATTGAGTTTTAAGTTTTTTTTATATATAGGACACGTCAAAATGACTTTACCTCGCCTGATGGTAAGCTAAAGGTAAAGTCTCAGGACTGGGGTCACCACTACATACACCGGTAGTGCTATAGTGGTTAAAGTCACAAGTAGGGTGGAGGTACTACCCCAGTCGGACGGCTTTTTTATTTGTGTCCTCTGCTACACCGGTACCCTCTGTACCCGGATTTACCAGTATTATTTGTGTGACTGGGGTAGTACCTCCGCCCTACAGAAGACTGCGGCCATAATAAACATCGTGTTGTAATCCCGCCGCGCCGGTAAATAGGGTAACCAGAGCTCACAACCTCCCTCCAATCCTTCCCTTCCATCCCGCCCAAACACCTCAACCCCCTTCCCCCTCGAAGGTCGGCAGCGCAAGTCTGACATCTCTGATGTTGCTCACGTCAATAGGCCACGATGAGCGCTTCCCATTAGGTGGACCGTGTGCTTGTCTGCCACCTAAGTAGTATATAATTATAACTACGTTTAAAAAACCGACTTCACAAATTATTATATACTTTTTAGTGTACAGAAATTGAAAAGTACATATTATGAGGTTTATTATGTACAAAGGCATCAGAAAACAGTATTTTTGCCGTAAATTTGATGATTTCCCCTCGATTTTCCCAAGATCCCAGCATCAGATCCTGATACCCTGAATATGGGACCGCCTCAGAAGTAGCCTCTTTCAAACAAAAAAATTTCAAAATCCATCCATAATTAGCGCCGCTATCTCGTAACATACATACAAAAAAAATAGCGTACGAATTGAGAACCTCCTCCTTTTTTGAAGTCTATTAAAAAATATATATATATCTACCTACAAAATATTATGTCAAAATGGCGAACCTATAGCAAAATCGGTAAAATATACGCTCAAGCGATTGTAAACTCAGTGTTATAAAATGTTTAATCGTATCTGACGTTGATAGGGACTCAAAATGTAAACTGAGAGCGGAAACGAGATTGTTATTTTATGACTTCAGCCGTTATTACGTACTCGGAGAAATCAGGTTGTAGGCGATCGATCACACTTACCCGCCGAGCCTTTATCGAACTCAGTTCAAGTCGGTTTTTCTAACTATGAAGCGATCGTACTTCGATATTTCCCGTGATGCGACTGCTATCTGACCTCCACAACTCACTGGCAATATCGAAGTTCTGTAATCAGACCAGTTGGACTTTTAGGGGTCCAATCACCCATAATGACTGCCATAGATGTTCGTATGGGGGGACCAACCGCATAACGTCTTAAAAATGGTCACCCATCCTGACTGCCCGTGTGTTAACCTACTCCGTAACCAAGATGAAGCATTAATTATGTATGTCTATAAGATAAATTTACTGGAGGTAGAAATTTGATGGCACAATTTTGTCACAAATTTCGGCCGGGTGGGTACCACTGTGCACGATTGCGAAAAACCCTCCATAGTGATCCAATCTCGGTTGAATTGCGTTCAGGGGTCAGCAAGTGCATAGCCGGGCAGAAGGGGTTGTTGTCGCAGCACTAGTGGGACCGGTGGGTGTCACGCGGTGCTGCAACGACAGTCCTCTTTTGATGAGGCCGTCAAGCTGAGTGCCAATATTGTTAACATGGTACGCGTATGTAATGGTGACTCTCTTTCCTGAGACTTTAACTTCAGCTTACCATCAGGTGAAGTGAAGTCAAATTGACGTGTCCCATATATAAAAAAAACTTAGTCAGTATTATCAAAGTAACAATGGTACGCTTATGGCCTAAGCCCGGGGTACGATCCCCTTGCTTTCTTTCCATGATTCGTTTTATCTTAGCTTTCAAGGAAGGGCAAACAAGCAATAAGGGCCTACGCCAGAGCCTTGTTCGTTAGTCAGAAGAGCTGAAGACACTGCAGAATGGGAATCGAACCTGTTAAAATAGCAGCAGACCGCTCTACCACTACAGAATGATGTAGACAAAGCTTTTGAGATTTATTGGATTAAAATTTTCCTGCCTCTCTTTGTCATTTTTTACGATCTCTTTTCCTTTAGCCCACAGCCAGCCGGAAGCTATGCAATGCAGCCGCAGCATCCAAAGTCGCTACATGCACTTAAATACTGTCGATCCTATCAGAATGTTTTAAATACCCAATATTTATGTCGTTCTCAGTTCGTAGGTAATACGCGCACAATATTTCACAGAGCCTCATTTAAAGCTATCGAAGTGTAAACGTTTTTCGTGCATTATAATGATGAAATTGTCAGCATTTTATGTATTTGCGTCATGAATTTATTTGTATAAATCTAGCCATCATAGTTTACACATAATAAAGCCTACCTACGTATGTCAGCATAATACAGCCTCTGTGGCGTAGCGGTAGTGAACGCGGCCGTTGCGCAGGAAGCGCGGGTTCGATCCCCGCTCAGTGCAAATATTGGTAGGTATGTATGAATATGGGTATTTGCATTGGTCTCGTCGTGCCTCGGAGAGCACGTTAAGCCGTCGGTCCCGGTTGCCATACAAACATCTATGGCAGTCGTTACGGGTAGATGGAGCCCAAAAAAGTCCAACAACAACGGTTTAGCTGCAATGCTTTGATATCGCCTAATGTCGCCATTGGGTTGTGAAGGTCAGATGGCAGTCGCTTCACGGAAAATATCGAGGTTCAGCCAAATCCGCAGTTAAGATTGGTAAAGCGGACCCCAGACTCCGAGGTGAAAGCTTTGGATACGACTGGGATTAACGCTAGATGCTTTCATGCATTATAATGATGAAATTGTCCATGAGTGTCGTATTTGCGCCATGAGTTTATTTGTATAAATCTAGCCATCATAGTTTACACATAATATAGCCTACCTACGTATGTCTATCGAAGATAATTACAATTTGTAATTAAAATTGAAAGAAGCGAACCTCGCGGATTTTTATTCTGCGCATGAGCACCAATTGAAAACGCGGGCTATGCGATCTAATGATAGTAATAATAAGAATACGTCGTGGTCAAAAACACCTGCCCGCCCCGCCGTCTGCTTAACGCCTTATGGTTTGAAAAAGATCTTAAAGAAACAAAACGGAATAAAATCGAAATTTAAATTTACAGATTTTGGTTAAATTTAGTGAAAATGTACGTCAGAATCGACACAATTGTTAAGTCTTTTACCATTAGAAGTAGCACTGGTAATGGTCATCCTAGGAAGGAAAATATATATCTTAATTTGAGCTCTGAGTTACATGAACCTCGACTAACATAGTTATAATAGTAATCCCACTAACTCGTCGCGAGGGAAGCGACGATCTAGTAAATTTGCCACCGATCGATCGCGCATAGCTGTTTTATGATAAAATAAAGAAAGATTCTATTCGAGTAGAAAATTCTAAATGTATAACAGATTCTCATTTTCCGTAATGCTCCCTGATTCAGATGATAGAATTTCGAAGGAAATTCTGAGCTCAAAGCTTTTTCATCCAAGTGTTTGCTCTGTTCAAAGATAAAAGATAAGATTCTGAAAAAGTATTTTGTGATAGATTATTATGTTACTTTTCAATTTTAATCAATATCAGTGTAGCTTTGAAACCTTGTAAAGGAACGTTGTATGTCTGGTTTTTTATCGTTTAAAGAATAAGTCGTGTCTACCTACGTGACTTTAATAAAGAAGAAAGGTATTTATTTGGTTTTATTTGTGTTTAATTTCTATTATTTATAAATGGATAACTCTTTAATTAAATATATCTTTCAATTGATTGACTAACTAAATTTACATTAGTGTTAGGTCCGGCGCTGATTGTGACTTTTTGTCACCGTGGCTTATTGTTACTGTCACCTGCTGTCACCCACGATGTGCTCACTGAATCTGTTCTTGGGTAACAAATCGCGTTCATTTTTGTATGGAATTCAACGAGGGTGCCGTGATTTGACTGTCACGTCACTCCGGTTTGGCCTGCCATTGCAACTAATTTGTCACCGTATTATCACGTCGCCATAATGAGCGCTCTCAGTATAGTTTTCATTGCACTTGACTAAGTGGCAAAAAGTCACGGTGACAAAAAGTCCCAATGCGGGCCTGCAAAGTTGCGAACAAAGTCTAGTCAATTTGTCAATAAATTATATTAGTAACTAAAAAAAATAATTGTAATTGAATATTACAATCATTTTTTTAACAGATTAAGGATCGTTACGGCACAGAGAACCATTATCAAGACAGTTTTTCAAGCTATGGCACACGGTCGATCAAAATATTAGTTCAGGTGACGCTGAGGTCACCGGCTTGCACTTATGGATGCCAAATTTGATTTAATGTCTTGCGACACCGGGTGTGTCTTATATGGAAAAGTAGACAGTTAATCTTATTTCTGTCGGTTACCGTTACGTTGTAAAAATCAGAGAACACAATTTAATTTTTAGATATCAAGAGTGGGTAGTGTAAAATTCTAGTTAGTGGAGTTGCAACCCTTGTCCTGCAGCCGCCATTTGTAAAACAGGGTGCAAATGGTTTTTAGGTTTGCACCGTTTATTGAGCAAAAACAAAATTGTTTATAAAAAAATTAGAGTAGATTGCCCGATATAGCGTAAAAACGATTCGAACTCGCATATTGTGTAGTCAGAAGGTAATCATCTGACCTCTCTAGCTTGAGAGGAAAGTCAGACATTCGTCTATTAATCGGCTTGGGTCTGAAAACCTTAATAGGATCTACCATTTGCTAAATAAACAAAAAAAGCCATTATCAACCGCGGTAGCCTAGTGGTCTGGGTAATGGACTGCTGAGACGAGGTCTCGGGTTCGATCCCAGGTTTCACCATGACACACTCCAATGACTTTTCGATGCTTTTCGAAGTTATGTGTGTATTTATCGCAGGTTTATAAGTGCCCGGTTAATGGCAATAGGCTCGCCACCTACTACATTGGGACCTAAACATAAACTGGCGAAATGTGGGTGCTAGCACCTCTGACTACCCCTTCGGGGATATAGGCGTGAGTTTATGTTATGTATGTTATGTTATGGTAAGGACTAGATCACAGAGTTATTATGCTTTGACTTATATGTGACTTACATTTGACTTCTCAAGTATACTGGCTTGCAAGTAAGTTAGTTTAGACCCCAAAGATTTTAGTAGAACTCCATAATAACCTAAAACTTTAAGTACTAGATTTATAAAGTGTTATTAACATCTGCCAGAACTGATAAAACTCCTAAAACTTATAGATTATGCTCAAATGAATACGATAACACAAGATGACTAAATGGTCTCCCTGGCTAAAATGTTATAGCCAGTCATAAAATAAAATGGCAATATAAGTATATGAGAATAGCTTGCATTTACGATTCCTTGCGGATTAATAAGCTGAGCTTAACATTGTACGAATCGCATTAACAGGACAGACTTGGTCATAAAAAAGGAAATATAGTGCGCTTCTCTATGCAATATTCAACTGTGTACGAGTATAATTTTAGGAGCAAGTGTCATGGCAAAAAACGAAACAACAAGGGGCAATAACAAAGGAAGAAACAGAAAGACGGCAAGAACGAAAAAAGGAAAAATGAAAAAAAGGAAAAAAAGAAAAAGGAAAAACGAAAAAAAGGAAAAAACGAAAGGAGGAACTAATACAGGGAGAGTGAAAAAGAGAGTAAAAGATATAAATAATTTCTTCTTTTCTTCTTCTTCTTCTGGTTCTTCAAGAAGGGCATTAGAAGGTTTTTGCGGGGTCGGCAGCGCGAGTGTGATGCCCCTGGTGTGGCACGCGTCCCTAGGCCACGGTAACCGCTTCCCATCAGGTGGGCCGTGTGCTTGTCTGCCACCTGAGTGGTATAAAAAAAAAAAAATTAACTAGGCGCTTGTGTTGTACCCTTTTTTTTTTTCCATGCGAAAATCCTCATGGATACCCACCCCGCGACCAACGGGGCAGGTTATGTCGGACTCTTACCGACTAAAACCGCACGCCGTCTAGGGTCTTCTGACGCCAGGGTGTAAGGTGGCCCAAAGAGCAATGTAAGGTGGCATACCCCATATGCCATTTTCCTCGCACCCTGGTTTACCCAGGGATATTTCTATTTTCGAGATGACTCCCTTGGGTTTGGGGGCCGCGGTTTCCCCGTCTTGCCCCCGGGAGAAGGGGGGATGCGCTCATAGAGGAAATGTTAACATCTGCAGCAATGTTTGTAGCGAAAATACTCGTATTCTGCTAACCAAAACAAACCATTCGTGATTAAATCCTCGAGTATTATATCAAATATCTCGCTGCAATCAACAGTGGAGCGTAAGAAACGATGGCCCTTACTATCGAAACTCACTTTAAATTCACAGATGGAAGTGAATTCATTCTCCGAGCGAATGCGAGCAACTCATTTGGGGTCGACTTTTTCATCTAGTAATGAAACGACTTAACTGCGATATTTTCTGTGAAGTTACTGCCATCTGACCTCCACAACTACATAATAACACAGTGTCCGACATAAAGTATGTAGACTAAACAACATTCTGTAATTAGCCCAGTTCTCGATCCAACCATAAGGTCATTTTCCAGCAATGCAATGCCATATTTATAATGCCTAATTGATTAAGTTAATACTGAACAGATCTGGTTGAAATTTAGTACTGAGATCGGTTATACTCCGGAATAATATTATCTTTAACTATTATCCCTGGAAAAGGTTCCCATGGGAAGAGTGAACGGGATCAGAATTCCATGTCAGCAAAGCAGCGAGCAACAGCTAGTACCACTTCCAACTAAAAATGTAACGTACTCAACCGTCAAAAGCTTTTTAACCGACTTCAAAAAAGGAGGAAGTCCTCAATTTAACTGTATTTTTTCTTATGTTTGTTACCTTAGAACTTTTAACTATTGTCCATTGAAGTTGGTTTTTTAGATACATCGTTGTGGAAACAACAACTCACTATCGAGAACCGATAGTTACGGTTATATTAAACGCGTTCCGAAGCGTGTTCGCTACACGTTCGCATTCAATTGTTTCCTGATACTCCACTATACGTTCGAATACCGAATTTTACCTTTGAGCGCATGCGATTTAGCGTAATAACTGAAGAGTATTATAGGGAGACTGAAAGAGAAATAGGGGAGCACGAGGTAAAATGGAACTGTTTCAGCTGCACTTATTTAGATGAAGTTTACTTGTCAAGTGCGTCTTTGAAAGTGAATCAATTTTAAAGGAAGATTTTTATTATTTAGATAGCTCTTTGTAGAGTTATCCACATTTTACTAAAAGCTTTGTATGTACAAGAGCATTTAAGCTGGCTTATTATTGTGTTTCAAAAAAGACTTTAGACCACTTTAATGACAGACAAGCACACGGCCCACTTGACGGGAAGCGGTCACCGTGGCCTATGGACGTATGCATACCAGGGACTTTACATTCGCGCTGCATACCATGAAGGGAGGAAAGGGGTTTTGGTGGATTAGGGGAACTGCATGGGGGGAGCGAATGGGGGAGGGTTGGAAAGGGTTCAACAACGCAGGAGACTTTGGTCTCTCCGCCCTTTAGTGAGCTCTGGCTACCCTATTTACCGCTGGGAACACAACACGATGGTTATTAAGGCCGCGATGTTCTGTAGGGCGGAGGTATTACCCCAGTTGGACAGCCAACTTCGGACGGGAGATACCGTCGTGTCCTATCTCCATGATAGCATTAGAGTAGAGTAGCAAAAAAACATAACATCGCAAATATTATTGTAAGTATAACGTATTTATAAGACTGTTAGCAACATAGCAAGTTTTTGAAACAGGTTCATAAAACTGCTAAGGACTATATATTTTTCGCAGATTCGAATATTACATTATATACAACCTTGAAATGATTCTAATGTAAAATACCTACTTATCTTTCTATTATAAATATTACCTGTTTGTCTCCAAATCATCTGTTAGGTATTCCACTATCAGACGGCAGTCATTCCCGTAAAAGCAAAGATAAGTAAAGTCAAGTGAAAACTTTTTTAGACAATACATGTTACTTAATGAAAAATGTCAATATCATTTTATTATTATCCGACTCGGAAATCGAATCCAACACCACAACATGATCATACGCACATGACCGATAACACAAACCTCAGGAGCCAGAGGTCATTGTGACGACCACTCATATCTCTATAGGTACAGTCAGCATAAAAAATACGTGAATATTTTCAGATTTTAAAATTTGGTTTCTGAGTAAAGTAATTCATATTTTTATAGAAAATGATAATTTTAACAAAGTAGTGAGCTCTATCTAATTAACGGTTTTTACATTTTAATTGTTGTATCCTGTTTAATGTTATAAACGCGAAAGTTTGTAAGAATATAATGGATGTATGATGGTGGTCTGGATGTATGTTTGTTGCTCTTTCAAGCCAAAACGGCTGAATGGATCCGGTTGAAATTTGGTACAGAGATAGATTATAGTCTGGAATCACACATAGACTTTTAATCCCAAGGATTTGTTCCTGTGGGTAGTGTTAGCGGGAAAAATTGCTAAGTAATTCATAACATTCATTCTTAATTTGAAATCTGTGCTATTATTATCATCTATTTTCGATACTGACTGTACCTTTATAACGTTCCTAGCCATATATATCTTTGCTTAATTTGAAAACTTCCTATCGACCTCTTAAATCAAACGGGAGACTGCCTTTGAGATCTCTTGAGATTAAACCACATTGCTCTCCCGTAGGAACACCAATAATTTTCGTCCAAAAATTAAAATACTCCAAATTCAAGAATCATTCGACCAAAGAAATCCTTGGAGCCGTCTTTGATGAGTTGTGTTCAAATATTTTGATATTTGCGGCGTCAAATACTTTTATATTAAATATGGAGTTGATCTCCGTTGACAACTGACACAGTATGCGAAAATAATAAAGATGGCGAACAGGTCGAGTAGTTTAGGAGACGGTGGCTAAAAACTGTTGAACTATCAATGGTCAATATTGAGCTTCGAAGTAGAGATGTTTTGATATGACTAAATTACCTGATGGAAATTGAAAACACTGCAGTATTAAGGTTGTTGAGTCAAATTGTACCTCCTTATATTATGAACGATTTTTTTATACCACTTAGGTGGCAGACAAGCACACGGCCCACCTGATGGGAAG
The DNA here is from genome assembly GCA_963576445.1 of Lithosia quadra. Lineage (NCBI taxonomy): Eukaryota > Metazoa > Arthropoda > Insecta > Lepidoptera > Erebidae > Lithosia > Lithosia quadra. The sequence continues at coordinate 2,073,493 of OY754894.1, forward strand.
CGGTCATAGTGGCCTATGGACGTGTGCAACAACAACGTAAAAGTTTGTGGGAATGGATGGATGTATGTTACTATTTCAATTAAAACGGCTAAATGGATCTGGATGAAATTCGGCACAGAGATAGTTTATGAGTCTGGATTAACACATACGCTACTTTTTATTCAGTTTTTTTCAGTAGTTTTGCGCCTATCGCGAACAAACAGACAAGAATTCCAAATAAATACTTTTGTTAACAGAATTGTTCATATAAAATAACCCACTTTTTTAATGTCTTCAATGCAAACAGCTCCTTGATAATTTTATAACAGTACACGTATAGATAAATAGAATACACTTCTCATCGGAAAAATCGAAACACTTTAGTTTTTATGATATGTGATGACAATACACAAATTATTTATTTTATGATATTGAGAATTTGCAAACCTCATATTATTCACTACTGCCCTGCGGCTTCGCCCGTGGCATACTTCGTTCCCATAGCAGGATAAAAAGTATCTTATATCCATCTCCTGGTTCTAAGCTACCTCCCCATCAATTTTCAGCCAAATCAGTCCAGCCGTTCACGCGTGATGCCGTGACCAAGAGAAATAGGAATTCATTTTTATATGTGTAGATTAAACGACATTTGACATAATTATATTCGTAAATATACACATTTTTCTCATATTCCTTAGTAAACATAAACTTGCAACGTGTTTCGATTTTTCTGATGAGAAGTGTAATCTTATAACACAGAATCTTCTTTTTCAACCTAGCGTTTATCCCAGTCGTATCCGAAGCTTTCACCTCGAAGTCTGGGGTCTTAACTGCGAATTTGGCTGAACCTCGATATAATCTTATAACAGAGAATATTTGAGCAAATTTGCCTCTACCTCCTCAACTAGTGGAATAATTTCTTCTTGACAGCTGATGGGTGTCGCCGTCTGTTTAATAATGCCTAGTTCCCGTCAGTCAAATCTCTGTAAATAAATATAGGAAAGGGAGATTATTAATTCGTTCTTGGAAAACTTTGTGACAATGAGTCTCAAGTTTGATCCTCGCCCGGGGTGATTTGGAGCAATACCTATTGTATTATTGGTATAGACTTTTGTACTTTGTTGACTTCAGTTTAAGTTTGAAATCGATATTGTCCACTTCCTTGTGTGTTCAAGGCTTGTTATTGTCAATATTTAATACTAGCTATCCCCCGCGGCTTCGCTTGTGACATACTTCGTCCCCGTTAACCTATAAATACACTAAATTTCTTAGTACCGTGAAACCGGCCAACTTTGCCCACATTTTTGCGTTTTTTTAAGATATTTGGAAAATTATACGTTGGGACGTGTAGGAAATAATATGACCATAACATTTATTATCAATAGAGTCTATCTATCTATATGTCTATCTTCTACACTCAATAGCATGTCGAAAAATTGCTGTTAAAGAAGTGGGCATAATAAAATTACCTGCCAAAGTGTCCAACATTGCTCAGCTTTGATATCTCCGAGACTATCAGCCTTGAGACTTTAATAATAAGAACCATGTTAAACGAAGATCTAAAGTTGCCATTCATATTGATATAACGGTCAAATCATTTATATCTTTTAAAATTTGGAGGTGGGCAATGTTTTACTCCATACCAATCCCATTTTCATACAAGCGGAATCAACGTGTTAGGGTTGTCAATTACCTTCTTGCTACCAAAATAAATAAATACTAGGAAATACTAGTCTTGAAAGCTTTTTTTATTAAGAAATGGTATTAAATACATAGAGGTAGGTATCAAAAAATAGCTTACACAGATAACTTTTTGTACTTATCATTTATCTTATCAAAGGAACCTATGAAAAAATTAAAATTAGATAGGTACTCTATGAAACTGTAGTATCTTTGGTCAGTGAATGCAGTGGTTTAGTATCAATTATAGCTAATCCAATAAGCAGTGGCAAAATCTACCTACTACTATAATATTCGTAGTGGTAATATTAACAAAACAAAATACAACAAAAATACTTTCAACAAAGCCATAAGTTTTTAGAAAATAAGTTAATCAGTTTTCTCTTTTGTCTTCTTCTGATGACTCTTCGATCTAATCTTTTTTGGACTTTGGTTTTCCCCACTCTGCAATGAACAAATTTAGATTCTGTAACTAAGTAAGTACCTACATAAAATAGGTGCCAAATTATTGACAACCCTATCACAGTTTTTGCAGTGAGCAATGTTGCCACCTCTATGTCCACGCAAGTTCGGCAAAAATTGCCCACTGCATTATCTCAAAGAAAATAGCCACTGAAGTTATAAAACAAAAAAGAATCATAAGCGTAATAATCTGTTACAATACCATTTCAATATCACTTACCTACGTAAAGTAATCCGGGCACAGTAAGTAAAAAAGTAAACACAGATTTTGGCACCACTTTTACACTATCGACTTTGAGCACGCGTTACGAGCAAATGAGTGAACGTAGCGTCATATCATTCAGATAATGTTGTCAGATATATACTTATGTTTACCAATAAAACGAAAAAGAAAAGCTATTTCTTCAGGGAGAATTGGAATCGAAAGGTTAAGTTATTTTTTATGTTCGAGCAAAGTTGTCCGCCAAGGGCAAAGTTGGCCGGTTTCACTGTATTGCAATAATCTATGGAAATTTACTCGATTCGTTGACATATTTATATGATTACTACTCCACTCCCCTGGACAATAGCACGATGATATATAGCCTGTAGCCTTTCTCGATAAATTTGCTATTCTACTCAAAAATAATTTTTCAATTCGGACCAGTAGTTCCTGAGATCAGCGCATTTAAACAAACAAACGAACTCTTCAGCTATATAATATTAGTATGGATAGTCAAGTGGGCCGTATGCTTGTCTGCCACCTAAGTGGTATAAAAAAATTGGGAACTGGGAAGGGTTGGGGATAGCGACGCGCCACTGCAACGTAGAGGTGTCTAGCTAGGGTGACAGGCAGCCGTCAGCGCGCCCCTTGCCTGCTCTCCACTGTGCCCTCTGCTAGTCAGAGGGACACACAGGGAGTCTCGTTAAAGCCGATCTCAGTCGGAATTGACTGCTGACGGCATCATTTTCCCTTCGATAAGTCTCCGTTACCCAGTGTACATTATAGATCCTTATGCTTTTTTATACTACTTAGATGGTAGACAAGCACACGGCTCACCTGATGGGAAGTGGTCACCGTGACCTATGGACGTGTGCAACATCGGAGTCTCACACTTGCGCTGCCAACCCTGAAAGGGAGAAGGGGTGGGTTAGGGGTGCTAGGAAGGGGTTGGGGAGGAGGGATGAGCTCTGGCTACCCTACTTACCGGCGGGAACACAATACGATGGTCATTATGGCCGCAGTGTTCTGTAGGGCGGAGTTACTACCCTAGACGGACTGCTCAGGTTGGACGGGAGATTCCGTCGTTTCCTAATGTTTAATCTCTCAATAGTGGTATATAGGTATAATAACCGCGGTAGCCTAGTGGTCTGGGTAATGGACTACTGAGACGAGGTCTCGGCTTCGATCCCAGGTTCACCATGGCACACACCAATGACTTTTCGATGCTTTTCGAAGTTATGTGTGTAGTTATCGCAGGTTTATAAGTGCCCGGTTAATGGCAATAGGCTCGCCACCTATTACATTGGGACCTAAACATAAACTGGCGAAATGTGGGTGCTAGCACCTCTGCCTACCCCTTCGGGGATATAGGCGTGAGTTTATGTTATGTTAGTGGTATATACTTCATTCCAAAATATTACAATATTCACTTATCCAAGCCAGTGACGTCACAGCTTATTCAGAAGATACCTTTATAAATATAGAAACGAATGCGTAATAATAACAAATCACAAATACGGAACAGACAGTTCCATGTCCCATTCCCATCGAAAACGGATCATGGGAAATATATGGGTGCGTAAAACCCATAATATTTTATGTGCCACCGTCCAACGGTCCACCGCCATATTGTGGCCCTTTTTATTTATAACATAGCCCTTTTATCTACATGACAAACAGACTAGCCGTGATTTCAGCTTTTTTCTTTTTTTATATCGGTTACGTCAATATGACTTCACCTTGCCTGATGGTAAGCTAAAGGTCTCAGGACTGGGGATCACCAATACTGATAGTGCTACAGTGGTGGCCCTCAGATTGACGGCCTCATCAAATGCTTTTTCACGCCCCGCTGAAACCTAGGCGCACACTTAGCGACAGTGTGCGCCTAGTGTAAAGGACCCGGGACTGTAGGAACTTATATCCTATAAGATTTTATGGTTTTGCGTAGAGTCGTATTTTGCTGAAATAAATTTCGCCTATGTTATGTCTTATAATATGAGCACGGTGACCGCTTTCTATCAAATGGGCCCTGTACTTATCTACCACCTAAGTAGTATAAAAAATAGTTATTGAAAAGTCTTTCAAAATTGGCACAGCCATTTCGGAGATTAGGCGGAACAAACTAACATTGTTATTGTAACACTGCGTTGTTTGAGTTTTGTGTAAATTTAAACAGTATATTTAAGCAATTCTTGTATAAACAATAATTATTTAAATACTATATCAAGTTATCTAATATGCCGAGTAAGTATGTACTCATCAATATTATTTCTAACTTATTGTGCCCGCGACATTGCTTGAAATTTGCCTAAATCTATTTACAAAATTAAACTAGCCTATGTTACATTTTTGTAAGTACTATTATCTATAATGCCAGCGAAAGTCTCGTTCAAATCAGCCCGGCTGTTCCAGAGATTACCTCTTTCAAACTGAAAGAGGACAGAAAGTCAGATAGACAGACAGACAAATAGATAGACAGGCTGAGTTTTTTTTTAAATTCATGTACCTACCTACATACATTGATTTAAAACCTGCTATACCAATATTATAAACAGATACTTCATATTTACTAGGTCTCGAGGTCTAATCTAATCTACCCCTATACCAAATTTCATCAAAATCGGTTCAGCGGTTCAAACGTGAAAGCGTAACAGACAGATAGACAGACAGAGTTACGTTCGCATTTATAATAATTATTAAGTATGGATATAGATAATACTGTGTTGAATAAGTTCCTACCTACCTACATTAAATGCAAATCAACAAATTGTACCTATATTATATTTCAAACCTACTTACTATTAGGGCTGGGTTTCACAAATGAACATAATTTAAGTTAAACTTCGCTCGCACATCTTTGCGAAGCATTACTTTTAATTAATTTTTTTGGCAGGTAACATCATGTTAGAAAGAGATAATATCATACTTAGTCAGTTTCAATTTTTATTACGTTACAGCGGGGACCAAAGAATTGAGAACTCATGGCGAAACTATGACGCTTTCGCCATTTTGATTCCGCAGTGGAGAATGTTACTTTTTACCCCACTGTCGGCAGAGTTGGTTACGTCGGACTTGAACTGACTAAAACCGCATGCCATCTCGGATCTTCAAACACTGAGGAGGGGTAAGGTGACCCAGGCATCAATATGCGATAGGTGTTACAATACAGCTATACGCAGGTAATGGTACAACCTTTACCACATCTTCACTTATAACTTATTAACTGTCTTATTTATTACAAAACTCTTCGCCTAAATCACGCTCAAGGTAGATGTATGGAAGTTATAAGTACCTAACTTGAATAAGAACAAAAGTTGAAATATACTCATGTGAGTATTTTGTTTACGAAATCTTTACGGCTCACTACATAGACACCCGGCGAAGTACCTTCCAAGGAAGGGAACGAAGAAGGAAAGCCTCGCCCATCGATGCAAAGTTGCAGGTCTTTCGGTGTTCTATCGGATACATTTCGGGGTAGTGCGCTCTGGAATTGCACAACCTGATACCTCCAAGTCCTTTCCGTCAACGAACGACCAGACGAACAGCGTCACGCCACCGCTATATGGTCGATATTCCACTCATACGCACAAAGCGCTTTGCTGACACGTTCATCGTGCGTACAGCTAAGGAGTGGAATTCCTTGCCTGAGTCTGTGTTTCCGGAAAGCTATAACCTGGGAGTTTTCAAGTCACGAGTGAATAGGTTCCTTCTAGGCAAGCGTGATTCATCGTAGACTACATCGTCACTTACCATCAGGTGAGATTGAGGTCAAACGTAAGCCTATCATGAATAAAAAAAAAAGGGATTGTCTCGATGCCAGGGTCCCCCGGGTCAGCCAGCGTGCGAGGTAAATGCGTTTTGTAGGATCGAAGGTATGAAAAAAATTTCATTCCGCGCACGCTTAAGCTGTGGAACGATCTCCCTGCAGTGGTTTTCCCTGGCGGCTACAATATGGGGTTCTTCAAGAAGGGCATTAGAAGGTTTTTGCAGGGTCGGCTGCGCGAGTGTGACGCCCCTGGTGTAGCACGCGTCCATAGGCCACGGTAACCGCTTTCCATCAGTTGGGCCGTGAGCTTGTCTGCCACATAAGCGGTATAAAAAAAATCGAGACGCCGTACGGTTTAACGGACGTTTTTTCGGATTCAACTTTACTTCTAAATTCGAAAATCATTAATCAGTCGTTAACTTAATCACGAATTAACAAGTCCGTTAATGGTATCAATGGGCTTTAAACAATTATCAAAACTAATGAACAATTAGCTAATATAAAAGGCACGGCATTTAGCGATGCAACTCAGTGCGTTTGATAGGTTTCAGTATAAATATATCACAATGAAGTCTATTATTGCCCTTTTAGTTTTTTACTTCATCACGGTGACATTTGCTGGCCCCAATGAACGTTACTGTAGATATATCAATGGAAGATGTAAGTAGCCATTTTGTTTTATATGGTCTTGTCTGCCACCTAAGTGGTATATAAAAAAAAAAAAAAAAATTGTTTTTAAAGGAGGTAGGACACGAGGGTATCTCAATTCCGAAATGAGCTGTCCGAATGGGGTAGTACCTCCGCCCTACAGAAGTTCACGGCCATAATAACCATCGTGTTGTGTTCCCGCCGGTAAGTAGGGTAGTTCACTGTACCCTTCTTCTACCCACACCTTCCTAACCTCAGACACGAAATGAATATTCCATTTTAATAATAACATTCCTAAGCCACGGTGACCGCTTCCCATCAGGTGTATAGTTCACGGCATCTAAATTGGCAAGGTTTTGGAGTAGTGGGGCCCCCACTACTCCAAAACCTTGCCAATTTAGATGCTGTACACTATACTTGATTGCGGCAAAATGTGTCGAATATAAACAAGTATAGTCTAAGGCATCTAACTTGGCAAGGTTTTGGAGTAGTGGGGCCCACACTACTCCAAAATCTTGCCAAGTTAGATGCCGTGCACTATACCGCGTGTTTATCTGCCACCTAAGTAGTATACAAAAAAATCATAATTATTATATTGCTTCTCTTCTTTTCAGGTAAGCTGGAATGTCCTGAAGGCACCCATCCTTACCACTCCAGCGTCTACGTACCTTGGCACTACGAGCCAACCTGCAGCAATCCACACCCTGAGTCTAAGATGAATAAGATTGCCGACTACGCATCTTGCTACTGCAACCCACCCACTGTCAGGGATCCTATCAGTGACTCCTGTGTGACTTACAACGAATGTCCTGGATATAAATTCTAGTTAGGTTGCAGATCCAGTACCTCTTCAACACTAGCTCTTTGATGGCAGTCCGATTAAGACACTTCAAATACGATTAAACTTGCATTGAATCCAAATAAAAAATAAGAAAACTAAAAATGATGTATTTTTATTACGATAAAACCCATGTAATACTAACTCATAAACCACAAAATAAATATGATTACGATTACGATTACGATTACGATCACGATTATGATTATGACTATGATTACGATTACGATTATGATTACCTATTGTAATTATTTTATAGTAGGTAGGACGGTATCTCCCGGTAGTACCTCCGCCCTACAGAACACCGCGGCCATAATAACAATCGTGTTGTACCCGCCGGTAAGTAGAGTAGCCAGAGCTCACTGTATCCCTCCTTCTCCCCTATACCTTAGTAGGAAGTCTTCAGTCTGTTTAATAATTAATACCTTATTTTTAAATGTCTCCGATAAACAGTCATAGCTCATGTACAATTTTATAATACTATAGGTAGGTAGATAGATTTAATGACCTCACGAACTAATCGTGAACATCGGTACCAATAAAATTAAATGAATCTACCATAAAGTATTTATTTTAACGGACAGTTATTAAAACTTTGTATTTAACCTTCGCCTTATTTACATATGTTATGTTATGCTTGTTTACAATAACTACTCAACTGATTACCTAACATGACAAACAAACGTAATACAAACAAGGAAATCTTATACATTGATTTAGATATTCAATCATCAGCTGACCTTGGCATGAACTACTCGGACTTGACCCCTGCAATTAAAAGGGCTACATCTTCTATCGATACTATTATACAATTGTGGCTATGTCTGTAAATTGACGATATTTAAAAAAAAATACTTGGTTTATGCTATATGAAGTATTCTGAAAATAAAAACATTTTTTTAAATTCTTGTCTGTTTTTTCGCGATGAGCGTAAATACTGAACGGACGGTCTGAACTACTGAACTTTTTATGCGGTTTTTTTGGAAAGTCTTGGTCAGACAAACCTTACGCATCACATTTGGTTGAGTAAAATCGGAGATATAGTAAAAAACGCGACACCGACGACCACAGTCATGTAGAACCATGGCCATAAACAATTGAACTCACAAGTTATTGGTGTAGTAAAGCATTGATATTTTAAGCTGCTGATCTCATGGCGTTAACATAATTGATTGGTGATCTTATGAACTGTTGATCCTGCGTATGAATCCCATAAGCAAGTGGTATAATATTACGTCTGATTTTGCTTATAAAAGACATCTTTTGAAGTAGGAGAGTAGGTTAAGGATGTATTGGTATCACCAAGATCTACAGTTCGCAAGCCAGCTTTAGCTGCAAGCCAGTACTCCTGGTTTGACGGACGAGGCTCTAGCGCAGATTTTCCTCTCGGAATTGGTACAGCAGGTGGCAGTTACTCCCGTAAAAGACAAGATAAACAACAACACTTTTTATCCTCAGAATTGGTTTTATAAAACCGGGTTTGGCAACAGAATTCCACCCATTCAAAGCTGTAGGCAACAACTAGTCTATCTATATATATAAACTAGTAGGGCGCGTGTGTGCGCGGCCCGCTAAAGCGGACCACGTAGATGAGTGGACAACAGGAACCTGGAACAGGGGTCCGTTTGGATTTAAAGTTTTGGCGTGTAAGTAATTATGTAACAGTTTTTCTTGGTTCTGTACCAGAAAGGTTCCAACCGGGCCCCATTACTAAGCCTCCGCTATCCGTCCATCCTTCTGTCTGTCAGCGTCCTTGTGGTTAGATTGAAAAATTGGGACTTGGAATTCTATACCTAACAAAAGTCTATGCTCGGCATTTACAATAGGTACCTATTATTTCACCAGGAACAGTTCCTTATTCTCTATGGTTTAGGAGTGTTGTACCCTGCATCATCAGGTTTGTGGAATTCAGACTTGAAGTGTAATCATGAAGCTGTTGCTTGATGCCTAAAATGCTGTTATGTTATTCTCTATGCTATGCTATGCTATGTTATTCTCTACACCACCTATAAGGTTGACTGGTAGAGAATGCCTGTTGCATATGTGCATGAAGTTTTAGGAATATAATATTTAGGAATCCCCATGGTTTAAGAGTTCAGCACCTTGCAGCATCAAGATTGCGGAGTCGGGATCCGAAGTTCAATTATGTAGTCTATGCTTGGTACTTAAAATATTATTGCATTGCACCATCCGCAGTTTCTGAATCACTATAGTTTGTGAGCGCAGCTGTACCCTGCATTATCAGGGTTGAGGGGTTGGGACTTGGAATCTAACCATGAAGTCGTTGCTTGGTACCTATAATATTAATTCACAATGAACACTTTCTGAATCTTGATAACCTAGGGCCTAGGCGGGCAGTAATCTTTCAGCATCAGCATTAAGGAGTTGGATCCAGATTTTTTTATGGGACCAAGACCAAGACTTCTATACTGTTTATTTAAAAAAATCTTTGCAAAAAAATGAAAATCAACGGGCCGTTTTGAGAACCACCTCTTTTTTGGAAGTCGGTTAAAAGCATATCAAAGTCTTGCACATTTGTCTCTTCAATATTCGCCTTATATTTTGTATGGAAAAATAAATTTCGCCATTTTGAATTTTTTCTCTATTCATCGAGTAGACCTCTAGGCTAGGTCCTTATCATCTTTAGCCAAAAAACCTCTCTTCTATCTTCTATTATACTTTGTGAGATAGACGCTGTCGAAAATTGTATGGGCGCCATCTTGAATCTGCCATTTTGGTTATATTTTTAGCTCACTGACAATTGGATGAGATTCCGAGTGGTTTTTTTGAGCACTCCCTACCTCTCTTCAATACCTTGGCCGTGCTCTTCACCCGTCTCCAAAATCTCCATATTTTTCCTCCGAATGAATTTTCGTCCTTTATATGAAAGCATCAGGGAAAAAAAATACAGCAGAGGTGAACCGAAACACAATTCATCCATCTTTAATACTTTCTGAGAGAGACACCCATGACATTTGTGTTGACGCCATCTTGAATCCGCCATTTTGGATTTATTTCCATCTCCCTGCCAATTGGATGAGGTTCCAAGTATTTTTTGTTTGAGCAGCCCTCACCTATGTCTAATACCTTGGCCGTGCTTCTCACCCATCTTCCAAACCCTCGATCATCATCTATCTACATATTTCTGACTAAGAGTTCTTCCACAAAAACATTTTAAAAAGAAACTATGTATAAATCAAAGTCTTGCATAGTTCAAAACTTGTAGTCTATTCAATGTTCGCCATACATTTTCTATAGAAAAATAAATTCCACCATCTTGAATTTTTTTTCTATTCATCGAGTAGACCTTTGGATCCTGATCATCTTTTGCGAAGAAACTACTCTTCCATCTTTTATACTCTCCGAGATGGACACCGAGGAAATTTCTATGGCGGCCATTTTTTTTTCGCCATTTTGAATTTTTTTTCAGGTCACTGGCAACTGAATGACGTTTCGAGTGACATTTGCTCAAGCACCACCAACCTATCCTCAATACCTTAAGCGTGCTCTTCACCCGTCTCCGAAATCCTCCATCATCAGCTCTCTCCATATTTTTCCTCCGAATGAATTTCCATCCTCTATACGTAACCATCGGTGAAAAAAAAAAATTTCATACAAAATTGTTCAGGAGAGGTGACCAATGAGTGAGTGAATCAGCACGAGCAGCTATATATATATTAAAGAAAGGCATATTAGCTACACTATTTATAACTCGAGAACGGCTGAACCGATTTGGCTGAAAATTAGTGGGGAGATGGCTTAGAACAAGGAGACGGACTTAGGATACTTTTTATCCTTTTTTTGGTGTGGAATGCGAGAGTGTGGTGGGTGGAGAGTGGGGTGAAGTGGAGTGGACAGTGAATTGTAGAGCTAGTTTAAATAAAAAAGAAACATTTTTTTTTACTTTTTAATTGTATTGAAACATAATCCTTTTACAAGCAGTAGTATTCTTTGATATTATTTTGCAACCTCGTCTTATTCAACAGGTTTTTTGGGACACTTGTCTAATGTCACACATGTGTTACTGACGGGGTCGCGGACGGTGGGCGCATCGCAGTAGCATGCCGAGTAGTCAGCAATAGGCATCATTCGATCCTCAGGGTTTGGAATATCACAAGTGGGCTCCCAGTGCCATGGCTTGTCAAATCTTGAAGCGTAAGTACGAGTGCCTACTGGACATTCTTCATAGCCTGAAATAAGAGAAAAAAGTACTTATTAGTAATCTTGGTAGAGGAGGTAGGACACGACGGTATCTCCTGTCCGACTGGGGTAGTATCTCCACCCTACAGAACACCGCGGCTATAATAACCATCGTGTTGTGTTCCCACTGGTAGATAAGTAGGATAGCCAAAGCTCACAACTCCCTCCCGCATCTCCCCAATCCTCTCAAACCAAACTTCTTAACTCCCTTGAAGGTTGGCAGCGCGAGTGTGACATCTATAATGTTGCACACATAGGCCACGGTGACTGCTTTCCATCAAGTGGGCCATGTGCTTGTCTGCTATATAAGTAGTATAAAAAAGGACACTTTGATATGACTGCACCTCGCATGATGGTAAGCTAGTATCAGGAATGAGAGTTGTTATTACATACACCGATAGTGCTACAATGGTGGCCCTCAGCTTGACGGCCTCATCAAATTCTTTTTCACACCCGTTTAAAACATATTGTGTTATCAATTATTATCCTAGGGCTTGGGGTATCCATGAGGATTTCCGCACGAAAAAAAAAAAAAAGGGCTTATGGGGCCCGACAAGACCCTTGAGGTGCAAGCCAAGCTGACTTGCAACCCAATACAGTCGCTCTTATAAGTTACTGCACACTCGCAATTTTGCAAAAGATTAGATAAATCAATAAATACCCAAGTTTTTTATTAAATATCTGCAATGTAAGACACAGCTACTTCACAATGTTATATAGAACTAGCTGACCCATCCCGGCTTCGCCCGTGGCGTATTTCGAACCCCGATGCACCCTTTTTAACTCACATAATAGGGTAAGTTCGCCTGTTCGCGTCCATCGCCCTATTCGCGTCCATTTTACGGACCTCTCTTTGAAAACTCTCGAAATTAAGTATACTAACACATCAATTAGTCGAAAAGTCATTACCACCAATACCTCATTGTATAAGAGCCACGTACGCATAGGTAAAAGTTCTGTGCGCCCAACCAATCCTGTGTAAAAAAATAGTTAGTGACGGCTGTTCAACGAGAGAGCGCGAATCCACGAAATTTTAAGAAAAAAGGTAGTGGACAGCGGTGCGTTTGAAGGCAAGTCTTTTATTGTTTTATGTGTATTTTGAATACATAGCTGTTTCTAGACGTCGATAATGATAAAAGGAATTATATTCATTATGAATTTGCAATTTTTTTTTATAATTACCAATTAAAATAAGGTGGACGCGAATTACTACACTGAATTTATAGAACTTCCAGATTGCGTCCGCAATGGACGCAAACTATACCTGCAGGGAATAATGACAAGAACAAATCGCGTCCATTATTAAAATTAATTTCCTACTGCTAATATAAGAAAGAAGGATAAAGAACATACACAGAAGACGATTTAAGGAAAGCATTGAGTGAAATTCGAGAGAAGCAGAAATCGGTAAGACAAATATGCTATTCCCAAAACGACAATATGGACAAGACAAAATCAGTGGGCGCAGACCAGATGGAGTAAAGAAACCGGGCACAGAACCTGCGCTAGGTTTAGTAGGTGACCATCATAAGGACTGGCTAGAGAGCCCATACGGGAGCCTCTCGTTACGCCTGACGCAGGTGATCTCCATGAACACATACTTCGGGGATCACTTGTGTCTGATCAGGAAGCCGTTGGCTCCTGCCAACGGCTGAATGTCATCACTGTGATGCAAGTTAGAACTTAGGGATGCACACACTGGCAGAATGCAGGGCGTAGGAGGTGTCGAGGCGAGCCCTCGTGGTGGCCCTCGAAGTGGGAGTCCTCTCACTGAGAGTCTGACTCACAGCGATGCTGCAGAGCGGGCGGGCGATGCCGCTGCCTCACTTTGCGAGTAAGTCATGCTCGAGAAGGAGGCGACGGAAAAGGTCTGGGAGAGGCGACCACAACAGGCGCAGGCGACTCAGGCGTCAGAGGTCGTTCAACGAACTTTGTCCTCCATGAGTGCAGGGTTGGGGATGACGCGTGGAGCCACCTGTCAACCTAGCAGAAGCAGGCTGAGGTGGCGGTGGCGACACCCTGGCGTTAGAAAACCCGAGATGGCGTACGGTTTTAATCAGTTCGATTCCAACATAACGCCCCCACTGGTGGGTGGTAACCGTAGAGATTTCCGCGTGAAAAATAGGAGCGGAGATGGTAAAAAACAAGGTTGTTAAATGGCTTCTTAACATTTACAAATGTGAATTTAAAAAATTCAGTGAAAAATTCAAATTTCCTTCTAGGCAAGCGTGATTCATCGTAGACCACATCGTCACTTACCATCAGGTGAGATTGAGGTCAAACGTAAGCCTATCATGAATAAAAAAAAAAAAAAAAAAAAAAAATTCAAATTTCCAGTGGACGCAAACTGGTCCAGCAGGTGGACGCAAATTGGATTTTATGGACGCGAACTGGGTAAATCGCCTATTTCTGAAGTTTGTATTTTTAGAAAAAAAACTACAAGATATTTCGAATAAAACTAAAGGTTACCTTAAACTAGACTAATATTATGAACAGATTAAATAAACTTTTAATTGAAATTAGTACTGGTACATTTTTATTTTCTCCGTCAAACTTGCCAACTGCGCTAAGTGGACGCGAACAGGCGAAATGACCCTATGCTCATAATTTATCAGTTTTCCTAAATGTATGGGAATTTACCGGAATTGTTCACATTTATGATTATTGCACCGCTCCCTTGGGCAGTAGCGTGATGATATTCAGCCTATGACATTCACGGCTAATGTGGCTTTCTATTGGTGAAAGAATTTTTAAAATCGGTTCAGTAGATCCCGAGATTACCCCTTACAATTTAACAAATATACAAACACACAAACTTTACTTCTTTATAATATTAGTTTAGACTAGCGACCCGGGACCCGGCTTCGCCCGGGTGTAAATTCCAGTTTTCCAATAAAATATAGCCTATGACACTCACGAATGACGTGGCTTTCTATTGATGAAATAATTTTTAAAATCGGTTCAGTAGATCCCGAGATTACCCCTTACAATTGAACAAATATACAAACACACAAACTTTACCTCTTTATAATATTAGTATAGATGTATAGATAGAAAGATATTGTATATGAAATAGGTGCGAACAAACAGAAAAGGTAATAATTAATCATAAACCTGTTCACGATCAAGGCCGTTTTTGCCAAGATACTGTGATCAATATTATTAATAATTACGCTTATTTGTTGTTGACTTCAAGATTTTTATTTTTTCGAGGCGGAGTAAAATAATGGGTTCAACTCGTAACAAACATAGTAGAAGTAATAGATGAATGTAGGGGTGACCCTCGATCCTGAGACTTTACCTTTAGCTTACCATCAGGCGAGGTGAAGTTATGTTGACGTGTTCAATATAAAAAAAACTAGCTGTTTTGTGCATGAACATACAAACCACACAATCCCTTATTTTATGCTCCCACAAATCGGGATTTCAAAAATACTCTATGTCAGGTTCCGTTTTTTGCCATTTGGCTACGGAAACCTAAAAACAGTCGAATTGAGAACCTCCTTTTTTGAAGTAGGTTAAAAAGAAACAATATTGGTACTTACATCTTCCATTAATGTAGACGCAGCCGCGGTCATGATTCTGGGGCTCAGGAATGAACGGAGGAACGGCAGATGACAAACCGACCAACACAACAGCAAAGATTATGAAAGACTTCATATTGATACGTACTTCCGATTGAAAACTATCAACTGCACTGAGTTGCATTGCTCAATGTCCATCCTTTTATATAGGTTAAACGTTCATTACATACGTGCCTACATTTGTATATTCAGCTAAATTAATTATACTGATTTATTCTAACGGTGTGTGATATATTTTTTACCCGACTGCGCTAGCGAGGGTAATGTATTTCGTGCGTATTTATGTATGTGTGTATGTTTGTATGTATGTATGTTTGTATGTATGTATGTTTCTATGTATGTATGTTTGTATGTATGTATGTATGTATGTATGTTTCTATGTATGTATGTTTGTATGTATGTATGTATGTATGTTTTTTACAAACCTCAGTGATTTTTTAAATGCACTAGTATGTATAAACAATGTTTGTAATGATTTTGTAATATGGTAATAATAATAAATAAATAAAAAATGTATGCATGCATGTATGTATGTTTATTATTATATTGTGTGTATGTATGTATGTAGTTTTCTTTTTCCCCTTTATAGACTTACTGGCTGGACGGATTTCGATGAATGAAGTTTCAAAGAAAGGTATGCATCTCTAGAGTGTCATAGGGTACATGAAATGTGAACAAAAACCATAATTTTCTGGTGCTATGTCATCAAAAAAATATGTTTAGTCAAACTTTTCGAGTCAAATATAATGATTATATTACATCGTAACTAGAAAGTATCATCATTCTCTGAACCTTTTTCCCAACTCAGTTGGGGTCGGCTTTCCAGTCTAACTGTGATGCGGCTGAACTTCGATATTTTCCGTGGAGCGACTGCCATCTGACCTCCACAACCAATGGTCATTATGACCAATGGCGATATCGAAGTTCCAAGTCAGACTGATTGGACAAACTTATGTGGGCTCCAACTATCCGTAACTAGAAAGTATAAAATAAAATAAATGATTAATAAATAAAAATACCCGACTGCTTTTATAAAAAGACTGAAACAAGTTTGATAGCTGCAGGCGGTAGGTACCCATTAATTTTCTTCCGGTTCATGATTTCAATAAACTAATAAAAAAATATCAAACTTGTTTCAGGGTTTTCAACAGCAGTCACATTTTTTATTTTTTTACTATTTATTTTTTCCCTTTTTTCTTTTTTCTATACTAATATTATAAAGAGAAAAGATTTGTTTTTTTGTTTTTTTGTTTGTTTGTAACGAATAGGCTCCGAAACTACTGGACCGATTTCAATAATTCTTTCACCAATAGAAAGCTACATTATCTGTGAGTAACATAGGCTATAATTTATCTTCAAAAAATTTAGGGATCCTTACTAAAATTCAATAATGTAACCCGATTCGAAATCCACGCGGGCGGAGCCGCGGGCAACAGTTAGTTCTATATAAAACAAAACATACACTGCCTAGTTACAATATCAATTATTCTAGCTCATAAATTTATGCCCTCTACATTAGCAATTTTATTACCTATTCTTCATATTCTATGACCAGAGATGATGTAAATAATTTCCAACTCATTCGCACCAATGTTGCCTTGAGGTGCCTTAAGTACCTCTAGGCAGGGGATAAATAATAATAATATTCCCAATGATTTTCTGATCGGAAAAAATGATCATCTAGGACGGGACTTGAACCCGTGACCAGTCCCTTACAGGGGGAATGCTCTGACCAATTGAGCTATCTGGACCCATCCTAGATGCTCGAAATATATATCGTAAAATTTCGTAAATTTCAAGCATCTAGGATGGGTTCAGGTAGCTCAGTTGGTCAGAGCATTCGCCCTGTAAGGGACTGGTCACGGGTTCAAGTCCCGTCCCGTCCTGGATGATCATTTTTGATATGATGAGAATATGTTAATAAAAAGTCAAAAGTCTATCATTTGTATCAGGCAATTTTTTGCCGTGCCTCAGAGAGCACGTTAAGCCGTTGTCGATCCCAGTTGTTCTACAAACTCATTACAGTTAGTTGAAACCCTGAAGACCAAACTGGTCTAACTACAAAATTTCAATATCACCGGTGGGCCGATATATTGTGAAGGTTAAATGGCAGTCGCTTCAGTCAGCGTCTATAGCAGGCAAGTGGAGTCCGAATACCGTGCATACATTTTCACAAGGTCCAAAAAAAATTTATAAAATATTTTGCTCCTTTTTATGTTTTAACCGACTTCAGAAAAGGAGGGTGTTACCTCAGAACTTTTTACCCCAAAATTCTTCGATTGAACATTTAACAATTAATTAAAAATATTTCAGATATACCCAAATTAATTCCGGAGTTTGCCGACCCCTGGTCTAGCTGGAGTATTACAGAAGGTTTATACCGGGTCGGCAACGCGAGTGTGTTGTATAAGTCCATAGGCCATAGTGATAGGCGGTCCATAGGCGCTTCCCATCAGCTGGGCCCTGTGCTTTTCTGCCACCTAAATGGAATAAAAAAAACCATGCGGCTGAAGTCGTGGGCACAGCTAGTATATTATATTGTCTCACGTTATATAAATTAAAAGAAATAATCACAAGTACGCGATTCTAACAAATCGTAGTTTGATCACGTTGGCTAATTTTGCGAGTCAGCGCATTCCTGTGTGCCTTCAGCCCACCAAGTTGGACATTTTAAATAACTATGTTATAAAATAAGCCGCGGTAGCCTAGTAGTTTGGATAATGGATTGCTGGACGAGGTCTCGGGTTCGATCCCAGGTTCACCATGGCACACACCAATGACATTTCGATGCTTTTCGAAGTTATGTGTGTATTTATCGCAGGTTTATAAGTGCCCGGTTAATGGCAATAGGCTCGCCACCTATTACATTGGGACCTAAATATAAACTTGCGAAATGTGGGTGCTAGCACCTCTGCCTACCTCTTCGGGGATATAGGCGTGAGTTTATATTATGTTATGTTACATGTTATAGAATAGAATGAGATCAATTGCAGTAATTGCAACTTGTCAGTCAGCGTCAAAGGTCTATGATCAACATTTTGAACAGTTATTTTGAGCAAAGTAACTTAGGTAATTATGGTTCTTAATGAAAATGATGTTTAATTACTTGGTTGCCTCTATTGAACTGCCTTTAAACTTTGATTAACATAAATTGTGAAAAAAATATTTTTTAAGTTAAACGGTTTTAATTATTAGTCAAGTCAAGTATTGTCATCAGAACTAATGACTTCTGCCAAATATCAGACCAATCAGACAACTGGAAGGGGGTCAAATTTCAATTACTAGATTTGGCCCAAACAAACAGACTTAAAAATAAACCATTGTGGAGTAGGGCGAGCAGCGCGCCACTTCGCCGACGGTGGGGTGTAGGGTGACAGGCGGCCGTCCTGTGCGCGTCGGCGCGCAGACAATCAGCTCGCCCCCCGCGCTCGCTCCCCACTGTGCCTTCTGCTAGTACGAGGGACACGTGGAGAGCCTCGGAGTAGCCCTCTAGAGGGCCACTTCAACCACGGCTGGATTGGCCGCAGGCAGCAGCGTCTCCCATGGCGCGGCTCCGTCATGCGACTTTAGTCGTTTCGAATCTGACATAACCAATAACCACCCCCGATGGCAAACGGGGATTGTATCCATGGGCATTTATGCACGAAATGAAAAAGTTTAATCGATACTAATTCTAACAATTAACCCATTAACATTACTCATTATATTATATTTATATATTTATAATACGCACGAATCGCTTCAGCAATACGTTCATTATGCGTACAGCTAAGGAGTGGAATGCCCTGCCTGAGTCTGTTTCCGGAAAGCTATAACCTGGAAGTCTTTAAGTCTAGAGTGAACAGATTGCTTCTAGGCAAGCGTGCTCCACCGTCGACCACATCGTCACTTAACATCAGGTGGGATAGTGGTCAGAGCCTATCGACTATAAAGAAAAAGTTGGAACTTGGGAAGGTTGAACTGGAAAAGTTGGAATTTGGAAATAAACAAATAAATAAATCAAAACCAAGCATTTATTCGTAGATCTACAAGACAATATTCACACATATTAATCCTCTTTCTGTTCTTTAGGACACTGGTCCAAGGTCACGCATGCATCACTGCTAGGGTCTCTGACGGTGGGCGGATTGCAGTAGCAGGCGGAGTAGTCAGGAATCTGCATCATCTTCGATTCTGGCTTCGGATCGCTGCAAGTAGGCTCCCAGTGCCAGGGTACGAAGACGCTTGACCTGTACGGATGAGTGCCTTCAGGGCATTCTGGATTACCTGAAAAGAAGAGAAAGTTCTTTTAAGAAATGGGTTAATCGTGTTTCGTGATGTTTGGGCCTTTTTATACTACTTAGTTGGCAGATAAGCACACGGCCCATTTGATGGAAAGCGGTCACCTTGGCCTATGGACGTGTGCAATACCAGGAGCATCACATAGGAGCGGGGGGCCGAGCTGATTGTCTGCGCGTCGACGGTTGGGTGACAGGATGGCCGCCTGTCACCCTACGCCCCACCGTCGGCGACGTGGCGCGATGTTCACCCCACTCCCCCATCCAGGGGGTCGATGGGACCATCTTAAAACCGTAGATGGCCCGGGGTCAGCTGGGGTGCGAGGGATATACCCATTGGGTAACCTTACACCCCGGTAATTAAGGCCCGAGACGGCGTGCGGTTTTAGTCGGTTCGATCCCGACATAACCACCCCCGATGGCCGACGGGGGTGTTATCCAAAGGGATTTCCGCACGATAAAAAAAGGGGGCATCACATTCGCGCTGCCAACCCTGAAGGGAGACTTACATATTCCATTTTCAAAAATGCAGCCGCGATCATAAACAAAATCACCAGGTTCTTGAGGAGATGCAGATGACAGCGCCATCAAAATGAAAATAGAAAAAATAATAAAAGACTTCATAGTGATACTGTCTACCAACAACTGCAACATAATTAAAAACACTGACCTATGTTGCATCGTTCAAAAACATGCCTTATGTATTATTAGTCAATTATTTAATAGCTATGCAATTTATTTCCGGTATTTTGTGTAATTATTGCATTCATTTGCCTAACGACTTCGAATTGTTAATTTTGCTTTGCCGCCATTTCTGGTAAAGCAATCATCATCAGCTTCTACGTTAGTCCTTTGGATCTAAGCAAGCATATAGGTACTTAGTCAAGGCAAGCATGATTTTAGAGGCTTGGCCTGCTTAGAGTTTTGTTTCCGCTGCAAACATTTTTTTTTTACATATACAAATCAATACATATAAATCACGCCTTTTTCCCATTGGGGTAGACAGAGACAACATCTTTCCACTTGCTACGATCTTGGCATACTCCTTTCGCTTCTTCAACTTTCATAATTGTTGTCATACATGCAAGCCGGTTCCGGGCAGGTACTCTTGACCTAGCCTTACTCCAAAACGTCCTGGATCTGATTAGAATATGTACGCCTTCACCCTCGCCTCATATATTTATTTCGTTAATCTTCCTCCATCCATCCTCTAAATTTTTTTTACTCTTTAAAATAATGAGTACAGAAAAGCATGGGGTACATAAAATACACGATGATAATTGTTTTAAGCACCCACGCTTATTGTTATTACGAGTATAGGTAGTAAAAACCTGGGTACAGGCCGGAACCTCCACGCAGTGCACCCGGGCAACGGAGGCGAGCAGCGCCTCCCACTCGCCACGGGAGACGCTGCTGCCTGCGGTGGGAGTGGTCCTCTAGAGGGCTGCTCCGAGGTTCTCTACGGGTCCCTCTGTCTAGCAGAGGGTATAGTGGGGAGCGAGCGGGGGGCGAGCTTATTGTCCGCACACCGACGACGTTTGGGTGACAGTTAGCAGGTCGTAAGTCGCAGGTTACTTCCGATTATATCCGAGGCTTTCTCTTCGAAGCCCGATTTCTTCTCTTCCTCCTCCACCAAGGGCTTATACGGTTTTTATAGGAGCAACTGCCATCTGACCTCCCAACCCTAAGAGGAAAGCCTCCGCCAGGTGTACCACTTTGCAGGTGACGTTGGCTTGGCTCCGAAGATCTTGGTGTGTACCCGTTTACTGTGTAATTACTATTCTACCTAAACTTACAATGTTAACAACTAAACTAAAAAATATATTTTTTTTAGTTAGCTGAAAATTCACCGACGCCGACGGCTTATTTTTTTCAACATTTCAAACGAATATCATTACATATTAGCTACTTAATATAGAAAAAAACTTGACAATTTATACACTAAAACCTTCCTCGAGAACCATTCAATCCATTACTGAAAACAGCATGAACATCGGTACAGTATTTTTCGAGTTTATCGCGAACACACACAAAGACGCTTTAGAGGACTTGTTATATAATTATGTAGTGATAACGTGCTAACATTTCGGCTAACGTAATATCACAGAATATATAATAGTACGATATGTAAATATAACACATAAAAAAACGGAATATTTAGAGCCGGTATCTATATAAATACATGTTAGCCTATTTATTTGGTCAAACCAGTAGAGTAAATTAGCGTATACATACATACGTTTTAAGTTTGAAGTTAAATTTAAATATGAAGGTGTTTATAGCTTTGTGTATTTTGGCTGTCATTGCGTTGTCGTCTGGGAAACCTGAAAACCTGCACCCACGAGGATGCATCTATATTTTAGGAAAATGTGAGTCAATTCAAATAAAACTGGTGGTAGAAATTTGATGGCACAAATTTTGTCACAAAATTCGGCCGGGTAGGTACCACCGTGCACGATTGCGAAAAACCCTCCACAGTAATCCAATCTCGTTTGGATTGCGTTCAGGGGTCAGCAAGTGCATAGCCGGGCAGGGGGGATTGTGGTCGCAGCACTAGTGGGGCCGGTGGGTGTCACGCGGTGCTGCGACGACAATCCTCTTTTAGTGAGGCCGTCAAGCTGAGTGCCACCATCGTTAACATGGTACGTGTATGTAATGGTGACCCTCTTTCCTGAGACTTTACCTTCAGCTTACCATCAGGCGAGGTGAAGTCAAATTGACGTGTCCTATATATAAAAAAATGATATTGTAGTCGCTAGGGAAAACCACGGCAGGGAGATCATTCCACAGCCTAAGCGTGCGCGGAATAAAATGCCTTTCATACCTTACAGTACACACTGCAGGCGGATGAAATGTGTGAGGATGAATTCCCTGCCTGTGGCGAGCGATGCGATGATAAAAAGTGGCCGTGGGCAATCCCCGCAGCAAATAACATCAGGTGGGCCGTGTGCTTGTCTGCCACCTAAGTGGTATAAAAAAAACATGATGATTCCTTTCTTTGTCTTACCTACTCCCGTATCCGTGCATCCGTGGGTGTAGGCCAGTGGGGGTGGTAACGGCATTTATGTCGGACGGAAAACCGCACGCCTTCTTAGGATACAGACGGTGGGGTGTAAGGTTAGAAGAGGTAGGACACGACGGTATCTCCCGTCCAAACTGAGCAGTCCGACTGGGTAAGTACCTCCGCTCTACAGAACACCGCAGCCATAATAACCATCGTGTTGTGTTTCCGGTGGTAAGTAGGGTAGACAGAGCTCACAATCCCCCCCTCTCATTACCTCATTGCCTATGGATTTGTGCAACACTCGCGCTGTCGACTCTGGAAAGGGGAGGGTTGCGAAGTTTGGGGAGGGGGGGCTGTAGGCGGGGATTGGGGGATGAGGGGGGGATTGAGAGCTCTGACTACCCTACTTACCGCTGGGAACACAACTAACCACAACAGGAACAGAAGTAATTTTGCCCTGGATTTACTTGCTAAAATATTTCCAGGTAAACGTGACTGCGAGGAGGGTACACATGCGTATGCGACCGGTTGCGGCTACAAAACTCCTGAAGCTACATGTGATGAACCGAAGCCCGAAGCTGAGAAACACCCTATTTGTGACTACTCAGCTTGCTACTGTGATCCTCCTACAGTACGAGACCAGGCTAGTGGAAAGTGTGTGGCCCTCGAAGAGTGCCCTAAGAAGGCCTAAAATAGTCGATGATCTTGAAGACAAATCGGCTGTCCAATTTCAAAACCCAGTATCTAACTTTTAAACTTACGCTGATGATATACTAAAATATTAACGGGAATTAACGCGATCATGATAGGTATGGTATAGGTCGAAACTGTGCAGGTGGATAAAGAACCTACTACCTCATGGGCTAGACAAACTGTGACCACGGCCGGTGTAACCTGGTCGAAACGTCAGGCATTCCAAAAGTAGATTAAGGTATATACATGCTGTAATACAGACTGTTTGTGTTCTGTTTCACGAAGGCGGTTGAGCTTTCATTGTAGTAAAAGATTATCTAAGATACTAATAGGTATTATAAAGAGGTAAAGTTTGTGTGTTTGTTAAATTGTAAGGGGTAATCTCGGGATCTACTGAACCGATTTTAAAAATTCTTTCACCAATAGAAAGCCACGTCATTCGTGAGTGTCATAGGCTATATATTTTATTGGAAAACTGGAATTTACACCCGGGCGAGGCCGGGTCCCGGGTCGCTAGTATATAATATACCCACACATTGCTTTTAAAAATGAATCACTTGCAATGCAATTATTGTTCTACTACTGCTACATGAATTTCTTTTGACGTGACATGAACTTTCGTACAAACATTGTACCTACGCGTATTTACAAGACAGGTTAGTAATTGTTCATCCGCCATGGTGAGATAGTGTACCATGATCGCGTTAATTACCGTTAACATTTTACTAGTATCTAACTTTTGAGATATCAATGCAGCCAGTCTATTCGTCAGTAGAAATCATTAGTTGAATTATCTTAATATATATAAATCTCGTGTCACAATGTTTGTCCTCAATGGACTCCTAAACCACTTAACCGATTATAATAAAATTCGCACACCATGTGCAGTTCGATCCAACTTGAGAGATAGGATAGTTTTTGAAACGGATTTCGACATCCACGCGGGCGGAGCCGCGGGCAACAGCTAGTATTTGTATATTTTTTAATCAACTGCCTAGTAAAATCCGATTGCAGTGTATACATCCAGTGATCGTCATAGCTCCTATCCAGTTCAAAAGTATACATTTATATTAGTCAGTAAGAATATGTAATGCAGGTACTTACAACATACAATCAAGCCTTTTACACATTGGGGTAGGCAGGCATCTGTAATATAATTGTACTTACCTAATTGTAAAAATAAGTGTAGAAATGGCATGCTATTCTTACAAGTAAACTGTTGGTCTCTCGAATCAAGTTGCATAGAAGCCCAGTTATTTTTATTGTGATTTACAATTTAATTACAATGACTTTGATGATGTATTGTACAGTCGCAGACAATATTGATATTCCTATCATCTTAGCACTAAAACTTTACATGAAATATTAAAAAATTAGAAAATAAATTCATCCTCTGAATATTAGGTACAATAGTAGATTTAATGCAAAGATTGTTAGTAATTTTGTTAGCGTTTAGCTGTTTCTAAAGCGACTGTACTGTAAGTTTTCACACCATTTAAATTGGAGATAAAAGATTGGTGGCGGTGTTTGTAGACAATAAGTAATGTTTTGCGCACTTTTACTGACATGAAAATATTGCAATTATATGAAGAAGACATTGTATGTTTTAACTTCCAAAGGAGTGTAAAAATTTCCCCTCAGACTGAGAATTGCAACTTCCTAAAATGAAAACACTTCCAAAAACGACAATTGCCTAAAACGTCTATTTTAAATTGACAAATTTCGAAAATGACAAATTCTGAAATTGGCAAATTTTGAAAATGACAAATTCCGAAAATAATAAATTGCGAAAATGAAAACTTCTGAAAATCGAGAAAAGTAAAATGATATCTACTTCAATATGAATTATTTGTTAGTTTGTAGATACTGAAAGGTTCTCAATCTGCAGGACAAATTTGAACTTGTACGTACGTATTATTAAGTTGGGTATAAAACATTGTTATTATTAAGTACATTACATATTAAAGACAACCAGTGAGTGACCAAATAACTTGTTTTTATTTATTTCATAGTTTTATTGTTATGATATGAATCTATTAATTACTATTAAAAAATAAAAAAAATATTATATTAAAGTCAAGGTTTATGTTTTAATAGCAATTATATATTATAATATTTACGGAAAACATTTTGACACATATCGAGATAGCAAGTTCGTTCCGGGAGGGAACCAACCATGCTGTCATGATTCCCTATTCTTCCCTAATGTGGAAGTGATAAATCTCTGGACAACACTTGTTTTTTTTTTATACCACTTAGGTGGCAGACAAGCACACGAGCAAACATGTTTTCTTTCCTCTCAACTAATAAAATCGCAGAAAAAAGTCGTCACGTGTCCAAAGCGTCATTAAGGCGCTGCGCAAACGTAGACACTTTTGTTTCTTGTGTCAGACACAAGCTACCGATGAATATTTGAATTCTATAGAACAAGTATGAAATCATTCAACTCCCTGCGCATACGTGAGTCCAGTTGCTTCCACTTAACACTATATTCAGGACGATCAAAAAGTGTTCGGTGTCGGTAACTGGAAACTAAAAGTCGTCAGTTGAAGACACAAGCAACATTCACAAACGTCCATCATGAGACTACGGAAAACAAGCAGATACACCAACTACAGCTACAGTTTCTTGTGGTGTGCCGTGTCGGTGACAGGGAACCGGCAACTGTGTCCGATTGTCGATACGGGACACAGCAACTACGGTTTCCTGTGGCGGTGTGCCGTGTCGGCAACAAAAGTGTCTACGTTTGCACAGCGCCTTTAACGAGCTTTAGCTTTATTCACTACAGAAACGGGGCAGCTCTACCAGCACTCTGAACGCATTGTGGAACTGTACACGAAGGGTTCCGTATGCCTTCTGAGTATATTTGGCCCACAGGCTGCATGTGTAAAATGTAGTACAGTACGCTCTAAAGAGTGTGATTTTTACGCTACGTGAACTGTGTGCAAATCTGCGAGCCAACATGTTCGCTCTAATTGACATTGACCTTCGCTCCCGCTCAATGTCGGCATCGCCATGACGTACACAGCAATATTTTTTGAGCCCCTGACGGAGCACAGTCCTCCCACGGCCCGGGCATGGCCCTGATGTGTGTCTCACTTCTACTTTTTTCTGCGAAATGTGGGTGCTAACACCTCTGCCTACCCCTTAGGGGATATAGGCGTGAGTTTATGTTATGTTATGTTCATTGTTAGCAAGAAAATGACACATAATTATATCTTAGACGGACACCATGCTCACCCTGCTGTGTGAGGTGAAGTACCTAAATGACGTCACTAGAATAAAAAATACCTAATTAGGTACCTATTTTTACCCGACTGCCGAAGAAAGGAGGGTAATGATTTTCGAGACTATGTATGTATGTATGTCCATTTCTTTGATACGGCCTACAGCCGAAACGGCTTAACGGATTTTGACATGCGGGATATGATTTGATTCGTCGTAATTATGTGAGTGACACCAGGTATATTACAATTTCAAAAAAATCAAAATGGCGGATTTTTGGCGCCAAAATGAAAATCTTGAAAATTTTTACACATTAGAAAGTCCAATCTGGTAAATAGCTAGGTAGGTACCTACTCATAACTAAAAAGTATAAAATAAAAATAAAATATTTAAAAATCAAAAACCAGATTGCGTAAAAAACTAAAAAGAAAAAAAACAAGCACTTAGATATGTCCTGTGGTCTAAAAACATAACAATTTAACAGTCGGGATCCATTAAAAAATTTAATTGACTGTCGAATAATGGATCCCGACTGTTCAGTTGTTATGTTTTAGACCACAGGACATATAAGTGCTTGTTTTTGTCTTTTTAGTTTTTTGCGCAGTCGGGTTTTTTCTACAATAATATTTAACCTTAGATGCTGATTATAATAACTGGTTCATGATTATACTATATGCCTAAAACAACAATCTATTGATGTCGACTATTTAATTTGACCTATGGACAAAACAGTACAGTGAAATACTTTATAGACATCACTTGTAGCCCATCTGCCTAGCAGTAACATCGGTAATTTAATTACCGTTCTTATTACTAAACTTGAAAAATTTTAGAGCAGCAATAAAAAGTTTATATCTATAGAAATGAAGTTATTATTCGTTCTATTTGCTTTGGCATTCATTGCAACGTCATTTGCTAAGCCTCAAGGACGAGACTGCATCTATGTAATGGGACATTGTAAGTATCTTATAATACCTACCGATATAATAAATGTGAAATTACGTTCCAACGGCTGAACGGATCGGGTTAAAATGTGTACATTAAGGGTATGTATCCCACTCATACGCACAAAACGTTTTGGCTGTAAATTCATTATTGCATACTGCTAGAGAGTGGAATGCGCTGCCTGAGTCTCTGTTTCGGAAAGCTATAACCTGGAAGTATTAAAGTCTAGAGTGAACAGGTTACTGCTAGGCAAGCGTGCTCCACCGTCGACCACAAATCATCACTTATCAATAGTTGAGATTGTGGACAATCGCGAGCCTATTACCAATTAAAAAAAAGAGTAGAAGTCCATGTCTGACATTGTGTTTCTGGCAAGTAATAATCTGGGAATCTTCAAGATACAAGTGAATAGGTTCCTTCTAAGCAAGCGTGATTCGTTCCAGAACACAACATCTCTTAGCACCAGGTGAGATAGAGGTCAAAGGTAAGCCTCTCATTAATAAAAAAAATAATGTTCTGCTTACCGCAGTTTCCCCTGATGACATAATAAGCCCCGGAAACGAATACTCGAAATAAAATGTAACGCCGCCATCGCCGCCTGAAGTGAGATACTTAATGTCATGACTTTTCCTTAAATTTCAATGTCATAAACCGTACTTATGTTGCCATAAGATAACTTCTAAGCAAGTTCTAAGCATATAAAAGCTTTTAAAAATAGTTATTTTGTCATGTAAATATGACATGTTTGTGTCCAGCCAGCTACAAAACGTATTCATTCACTTCGACCGCGTGTAATTTTTACGCGGAACCCCAATTCTTTTATTAAAGTAGCGTATGTTACGCCTTGTGATATTACCTAACTAGCAGTGAAAGTCCCGTCCAAATCGGTCCAGCCGTTCCAGATATTACCACTTTCAAACAGACAGATAGATATACCTACATAATTAAAATGCTTCTTTGTTATATATCTTACTCATACGCATTTTTTAAAACCTGATATTTTAATACATTACAAATAGATAATTCAATTTTATTTTTATGTACCTATGTATGTAAGTTGGTGATTTCTTTCTTTGTCGTACGATAAAGAAGTGGAACACTTTACCCTCGAACGTGTTCCCTTCTTCTAATAATCCCGGGTTCTTTATGCGTGAAAAAGCATCTGTCAAGGCCGTCTGGGTAGAGGTCACTATTCTAAGGGCATCCCTTGGGAATGATGCTCAACTTACCAACAGGTGGGTTGCAGTGCAGTCAATCCAGCACAACATAAAATATGATTTGTTTCTAGGTTCGAGTTATTGCGAGGAGGGTACTCACTCATACACGACGGGTTGCCGCCATTTGCTTCCTGAAGCGACTTGCAATGAACCGAACCCTGTCGAAGAGGAAGGCTCTACTTGTGACTTCTCTGCTTGCTACTGTAACTCCCCAACTGTCAGGGATACTGTCAGCGGGAAGTGTGTCAGCCTGTCTGACTGTCCCAAGAAACCCTAAGTCAAGATTCATTTTTTTTGTATAAACATATTTTTATCATACTTCTCATCAGAAAAATCGAAACACTTTAGTTTTTATGATGTCTGAAAACAATACACAAATTATTTGTTTTATGATATTTGAATTTAGAACATTAACATTAGAATTTGAAAACTTCATAATTATATTCACTACTAAACGATATTTGACATACCTATAGGTATTGTGTATATTATTATATTATAATATATATATATATAATATACCTACACATTTTTCTGATAATCTTTAGAAAACATAAATTTGCAAGTTGTTTTGATTTTTCTGATGAGAAGTGTATATTATTATTTGTTTGTATAAACATGTTACAAGTTGTTTCGGTTTTTCTGATGAGAAGTGTATATTATTTGTTTGTATAAACATGTTACAAGTTGTTTCGGTTTTTCTGATGAGAAGTGTATATTATATTGTTTGTATAAACATGTTACAAAATTGTTGTTACAAATTATCTGTACTTTCTATCCTACTTGCTACTGTTCTGCTTTCTACTAATATTATAATGTTAAAGTTTTTGATACTTAATAAAAGTTAACATAAACCATATCAAGTGATTCTCATTTTAATAACAGCATCAAAAGTTAATGATCTTAAACAGGTCTCAAATAATTTTGTCCTAAAGAGTGTTAAAAGTAAGTATAGCTGATGATGTCATCTTACGAAGTGAGTCTGTACTCATCATTATTTAAATTCTTTGACATGACCACATGGTCATGTCAAAGAATTTAATTTTTTTTTAAATTTAATTTAATTTAATTTACATGACATAATATACTAATTGTGATTATTATTTTAATAGATCTAGTCGACATTTACTATAATTATTACAATATCCTTATTTTCGTTTGACATTATTAGATTTTTGACATTAACTCAATAATTTATTAATGCAATTAATATAATATTATGAATGCTCTCTATTGAAATGTTGCATGTATAGATAATACCTAAATATTCGCACACCTTGAAGAGGTTGTAATACAGCAGACCTATACATTTAATGAAAATGTTTCTTTTACAAGCTTTCTGTAACCTGTGTTATTTAAATAAATTATTTGATTTGATTTGATCATCAATTTTTAAAACTCTGTTACTTTTTACGCTCTTTAGAGTCACCTCCTTTTGGCACCGGGATTTTATCATTATCTTACTGTACCTACGTATTATTAGACAAAGTGAATGATATATAGAATAACGTTAAAGAGATTTCTACGGTAACCTTGCGCTACTAAAACTTGAAGAAAAAAGAAATTGGTAGCGTCAGCATATAGGGGCTATTAAAATAAAGTGAGGGGATTCCAAAGGTCGGGGTTCAGCGTACCTACTCTTATATGAACAATTTTACGGACGGTACTTCCAATAGTAATGCGTCTTAAGCCACTGAAGTATGTAATGAAATATTATGAGGACTCTATTTTTTATCGCAAAAAATAATTCTTAACATATTATTTTGCATTCTGAAAGTACTTATTCAGCATTATACTTGTGTAAAACCATAGAATAACTAATATTACTACATACAGAAGTTACACTTGAAGAAAGGCGTAGTTTTAACAGCCTACAGAATAAGGTTGGTATCACCTAGTTCCGAACATACTTTCGTGGCCAACTCGAATGTAAGGGCTATCACGAAAATAATAATTAATAAAAAAAAACATTCAAAACAAGGCTTTGAAACGGTTGACCGCGTCACATGTGTGCTTGCAGATGCGCGGCAGCCCTGACTGCCTAGACAACTTCAAGTTGTCACGCGCTGTAAATCTATATCGCTGAAGGTATAGACTAGTGCAGACATCTTCTTTTTTGTGCGGGAATCTCTTTGATTATGCGGTCATCGTAAATATTTATTTCACGACAATACTCATTTAGATTGTCATAAAATAATAGAGCTATAATTTTTTTTTATACTACTCAATATTCATCGTCTTATAAGCGTTGAGTCCTAGTCGTATCTGAGACTTGCATTTCTAGTGTTCCGTATTCCACTTTGCAAGGTCTTAGGCATCCCTGGCTGAATTATAAAGGTATGTACTCAATATTAACACCACGAATTCTAAAAATAGGTAAATATTTTAACAAAAAACACTATGGAAATTTTTCACATTTGACCGTTATAAATTATGAGAATAAATATTATAAATCTAGTTATTATTAGAAGATACATTTCCTGGCATTCACGAACTTGTCTGCACACAAACGATCACATCGGGTATGTATATAAAGTCGACCTATTTACCGCGCACAAGCCAGTCCTGTGAAATAACTCATACTTGTAGCAAAATTATATTAAATTAATAAGTTATCTTAATATGAAGCTTTTAGTTTGTTTGTGTGTTTTGGCGTTCGTCGCATCGTCTTCTGCTAAACCTCAAAGAAGTTCGCGTGGCTGTATTATCAAATTGAGGGAGTGTAAGTTAAAGTTGTTATAGCGCGTTCGTGCGTCGTATATGGACGTCTGTTTTGTGTAAATAATACTGAGCCTGTAAACATTTTGTGCATATACTTTGCACAAAATCGTGCAATAGTGCACGATGTGTGACAAGCAAAACGTAGCGCTGGCAACGGAGACGAACAGCGCCTCTCACTCGCTACGGGAAATGCTGCTGCCGGTGGCAAATCCAGCTGGGGTAGGAGTTGCCCTTTAGAGGGCTGCTCTGAGGCTCGCTACGTGTCCCTCTGACTAGCAGAGGTTACAGTGGGGAGCAGGCGATCGGTGGGCTGATTCTCCGCACGCGGACGTTTGGGTGACAAGTCAGCCGCCTGTCACCCTACACCCCACCGGCAGCGAGGTGGAGTGATGCTCGCCCCATCCGCCTTTCAGGGGTTGAGGGGGCCATCTTAAAACCGTAAATGGCCCAGGGTCAGCGGGGTGCGAGGGATATGCCTGTTTGGTAACCTTACACCCCGGTAATTGAGACCTGAGACGGCGTGCGGTTTTTGGTCGGTTTGATTCCGACATAACCACACCACCCCCGATGGCCAAAGCGGGTGGTATCCATGGGGATTACCGCACGATAAAAAAGGTATATATTAAGGGCTACCGCACATTAGAGACAAAACAGTCTACACAGTTGTGTCTCGACCTGTAAGCAATTAGAAAACATTGTTTTGTTTGAGTCAAAGTTGAAGAAGCGAAAGAGTATGCCAAGATCGTAGCAAGTGGAAAGATGATGTCTCTGCCTACCCCAATGGGAAAAAGGCGTGATTTGTATGTATGTATGTATGTATGTTTTTTTCTAAGTTTGCGCACTTTGATATTCATGTTACTTTAGGACAATAGCCTGTCTGCAGACTGTCTTGTCTATAATATGCATCCAGTGAGTCGTCGTCCGATGCGTATAATAAAATGTTTCGCGATGATACATTACGTAAGGGAAATTTTGAAGCAATTACTATGATAACTTTTCCTACACAGTTAAATCAAAAAAAGTTTAGATGAATCGTATTTTTTTTATATACTACGTAGGTAGGCAGACAAGCTCACGGCCCACCTGATGGGAAGCGGTCACCGTGACCTATAGACATGTGCAACACTAAGGGTAACACACACGCGCTACCTACCCTGAAGGGAAGGGGGAGGCTAGGAAATGGTGGGGAGAGGAGGGATCCAGTGAACTCTGGCTACTCTACTTACCGGCGGGAACACAACACGATGGTTATTATGGCCGCAGTCTTGTATAGGGCGGAGGTACTACCCTCGTCGGACAGCACATTTTAGACGGGAGATACCGTCGTGTCCTACCTCCTCGTAACATTATCAGTGCCCCAGATGCTAACATTGTCACCTTGAACTAGAATAACTCGATTCCAATAGCTTCTTGATTATATTACTTTTTTAAATAAAATTCGAGTCAAACTAGTTATTATACAGACAGGTTTTTGTTTTTCATCTTTATAACCTGTATGGGAACAAACGCTAGACCTTAGATACTCCAATTAGAATATTTAGTTGTAAAACTAATATAATATTATGATCATTGTATGTATGAAAACAATTATGAAAGTTGACGAAGAGATATAGGCATATGCCAAGATCGTAGCAAGTGGATAGATGTTGTCTCTGCCTATCCCAATGGGAAAAAGGCGTGATTTGTATGTATATAAGTGTGTTATGTAGTGTATGAATATAAATACCGATGTTTATCCAATAAATGATTAGTACTTATTCAGCAGTCAGAGCGTTTCATTCCGTCTTAATCCCAACCTTACATGGCGACCCTGCCAGGCGCCAGGTTTGGTATGGCGTTTCGGGTGACAGTCGGTGTCGGTGTGATACGATATAACTCTTTAAGCGTGATTACCTATCGATCGTGTGTGGTCCGAGTATTTCAATAATATTGCAATGTGTAACTCAAACTCTCAAAAACCTGAAGAGGTCGTGATTAACCAAAATGGTATTGGATCTTCTATTGGAGCTAGCACAGAGCAGCTGCAGTTCCATATATCAACAATCAGCACTGTGATGGTGATGCTCCTTGGACTGAGTATGTTGGTCGGAGCGTACTTCTTGTGGAGGTGTTATAAGAAATGTCACCACGGATGGATAAATGACCAACTACTACGTGACAATTTGAGAAGGTCATTTTCCAGGCGCAGAGAGACCGTAGCTGTGGGTGATGTGAGATATTCCGCGTGCACAGCTGGACAGCCAAGTACTTCGAGTTTTGACAAACATTAAAACCAAAAACTAGTGTTCAAAAACAAAAAACCCAGTGTTCGTGTTAAAAATATAAAAATAAAATTCGTGCAAGTGTCGTGAAAGGTAACCCGACGTTATTTTATATACTATGAGGTAATGATATATCTACCTATTATGCTCGCGTATTTTAAGAATTATGTTAAACTTAATTATGCTGTAATATTATGGCTCATGAGCTTCAGACTATTTGTGAA
Source organism: Lithosia quadra (assembly GCA_963576445.1). NCBI lineage: Eukaryota > Metazoa > Arthropoda > Insecta > Lepidoptera > Erebidae > Lithosia > Lithosia quadra. Next base: position 2,107,419 of record OY754894.1, read on the forward strand.
CAATTAAAACTTATTAAAGAAAATTTAATTAAACTCACTTATGAGAGGAGAACGCCAGAACGTTTAAAACAGAAATTACAGGAAGCAACTGATTTGTTTACTGGTTACACAGCATTGAGTCCTAATATTACGAAACAAATTTATGCCGAAGAAATTAGTGGAGAAAGTTTGTTATTAATACAATCTTGTAGTGACCAAATTACTAAACTTTATTCCGACATTAAGGAATTTTGTATTAAGTCGCATGTGCGTCCATCTGAGACGCGTACTTGTGAATCATTTGGTTCAACATCGAAAAACATTACTGAATCCAAGATGGAGTTCAACTTAAAAACCGCCCTAAGTTTATTACCAATTATGAATAACGAAGAATCGATGACCAGACAATTAATCGATGGCATTGATTATTATAGCTCTACTTTGAATAACGATCAATCTAAAGCTAGTCTTATTAACTTTGTCCTAAAGAGTCGACTATCCCAAACAGCCAAGCTAAAACTCAAATCTACCTATAATTCCGTAGATACATTATTATATGATATGCGTATGATCTTATTACCAAAAAAGAGTTCTGTAGCTTTGCAAAACAAGCTGCTTACTTTGCGACAGGATCAACTGTCAATTGACGACTATGGCAAGCAATTAGCTGAAATTTTTATGGATTTATCTATCGCGCAAGCCGACGGCAACAAGGCAAATTTGGCAATTCTGCAACCATTGAATGAAAAACAAGCAATAAAACGTTTTGCCGACGGGTTACGCAATAGGCGTCTAAGTACCATCATAGCGGCTCAAAAATTTGATACTTTACAAGACGCTGTACAGTCAGCAGTTGACGAAGAGACGATGGCTATTCCGTCTCAATCAGGTAATATTTTGGCATTCCATAAAAGGGGAAATAAATCTTTTCGAGGTTCACCTAATCGAGGACGTTATAATTATAATCGGGGTGCCCCCCGTCAATTTAACAATTATAGCAGGTCAAACAATCACCGTGGAACTACGTTCTACCGTGGAGTTCGTGGTCGTCCCGACCAGAGACGAGGACAGTCATCACAGAACCGAGGTAGGTCTACTACTTTTTATAGCAGGTCAAATAACGACGGCGGTCGAGGTCAACAAAACACGCGTCGAAATAATGCAAACATAAATGTTGCAAATGATGACGTCACTAATTCTAATGAATTTAGTGAGCAAAGTAATTTTTTTCGTGAATAAAGGGTTTATATGCGCAAGTAATAGTACTTGTTGCATTGATTTATACGTAGAAAATTATAACTATACATTTTTAATTGACACTGGCGCTTCCATTTGTGCTATAAAATATAAACATGTTATTGAATTAAATATACCCATCCATAAAGAGAGCATCACGATAAGCGGAATCGGCGGTGCAATAGAAGCAATCGGATATGTTTATGTTACACTGCGACATTGTTTGGACTTGACCGGACAATCATTTAAGCAGAAGTTTTATGTTTTTAATTCCTTACCATGTAAGGCACATGCTATATTGGGGCAAGATTTTCTTACAACATTTAATGCTGTGTTGGATCTGAAGTCTTTGTATTTAACATTGACTAAAAATAACTCGAATAAACATATTATTTTGCCTCTTAAATCTAAACTTGAAGAAGGAACTAATTCTCGTTGTTTTATATTACCACCTAGATCTGAATCAGTTCATTATATAAAAACTAACTATACAGAAGAATGTCTGGTTTGCTCGTCTGAATTACATGACGGAATATTTTTAGCAAGCGTACTAGTGAAACCTTTAAATGGTGTGATACCTATTTTAATATTAAACACCAGTGAGAATGAAATTCGCCTTAATAATATTCAACCTGAGATGCAATCAATTAACGATTATAACTTGTGTTCTTTTGAGCAATGTAAAAATGTAAATGCAGATCGTGTCAAACGATTGTTTAGTTTATTAAATTTGAGTCATTTGAATAAAGAGGAACAAGTCGCTATAGAAAATATTTGTGCTAAATATAGCGATATATTTTTATTGCCAGGAGATCAGTTAACTACAACTTCTATTTATAAACATAATATTAGTTTAAAACCGAATTCTCAGCCAGTTTTTTGTAAACCATATAGAATTCCGTATTCACAAAAACGTGAAGTAAACGATCAGATTAGTAATATGTTACGAGATGGCATAATTGAACCATGTCGATCCGAATGGTCCAGTCCTTTGTTGTTAGTACCTAAGAAACTAGATAATTCAGGTAATAAAAAATGGCGACTAGTGATCGATTACAGAAAATTGAACAATTGTATACAGGATGATAAATTTCCTCTACCAAATATTGTTGAAATTTTGGATTCACTTTCAGGTTCTATATACTTTTCTACTCTTGACCTTTCTAGTGGATATTATCAGTGTGATCTTGATATTGACAGTCGTAATTATACCGCATTTTGTTCAGGACAATTTAAAATTTCGGATAATAATGACGTAAGTAAGGCTTCCGTTTCGGGACAGTACCGCATGACGAGAATGCCAATGGGAGTAAAAACGTCTCCTAATGCATTTTCAAAAATGATGACAGTTGCAATGTCAGGCTTAACATATGAAAAATGCCTAGTATATTTAGATGATCTAGTTGTTTTCGGAAATTCACTACAAAATCATAATAAAAATCTTCTAGATGTTTTCAATCGATTACGTCAGGTAAAATTGAAGCTAAATCCTTTTAAATGTAGTTTCTTGAAAAAGGAAATTTTGTATTTAGGTCATATTATATCAGGTGAAGGCGTCCTTCCCGATCCTGCAAAAATACAGGCATTGAGTACCTGGCCTGTACCAACTAACGTAGATGAATTAATTAAATTCGTGGCGTTTGCAAACTACTATAGAAAATTTATCAAAAATTTTGCAAACATAGCTTATCCTTTAACCCAGTTAACAAAGAAAAATAAACAGTTTATCTGGGACAATGCATGCCAAACTGCATTTTCTACGTTAAAAACTATTATTTCTTCCCCCCCAGTACTTCAATATCCAGATTTTTCGTTAGATAAAAAATTTATACTACAAACTGATGCGTCAAAACACTCATTGGGAGCTGTTTTGTATAACTTTAATAAGAAACCAATTGCGTTCGCAAGTAGAAATTTAAATAAAGCGGAGCACAACTATCCCACTGTAGAAAAAGAACTGTTGGCGATAGTGTGGGCCGTTAAACACTTCCGTCCTTATTTGTATGGTCGAACTTTTATAATTCAAACTGACCATAAACCTCTAATATATTTATTTGGAATGAGAGACCCATCTAGTCGTCTCATGAAATTTAGACTTTTACTCGAAGAATACGATTTTACAGTGGAATATATTAAAGGTTCAGATAATATCCCAGCGGATGCAATGTCACGATTGCCTGTCACATCAGCAGACTTAAAAACAATGCACGAAAGCATTATCACGGTTATGACAAGATCTAAACGTAAAGAATTACGTAGCAAACTGATACCTCCGAGTGCTATGGCTCCTACTGACGATTGGCCTGCGCAACCAAGAGTTGTAGAGATTCATAGTAAACCGAGGAAATCTGTAGAACTTAAATTTTTAGACAATTTTAAACTAAAAAACCTACGTAGGTCTAACACATTCGATTTAGAAAATGATGTGTTTTGTTATTTGTCATCAAGAATGACATTATTTATAAAAATTCCAGTTTTCCAATCACAACTGACGCCAGCCGCTTTTGTGAGGGAGCTGAGAAATTTTTGCGAGAAAATAAACGTGCACGAGTTAGTTTTTATACGAAATAAAATGTATGATGCGATTATACAAAAGATGATTAATGAAATTAAATCATACAAGAATTGGAGCGGTCCGCGATTATGTATTTTAAATGACGTGAAAATAATTCATAATAAAGACGACCAAAAAGTAATATTAAATGATTTTCATCTTTTACCAACGAGTGGCCACGCTGGTATAAGACGAATGTATAATAATATCAAGAAATATTATTTTTGGCCCGGTCTTGAAAATGATGTTACAACATTTATTAAAAAATGTGAACAGTGCCAAAAGCAGAAGCATAGTTCTCATTATGTTCAAGAGCCTATGGTTATTACCACCACAGCCAATTCAGCAATGGAAAAGATTTTTCTTGACGTCGTAGGTCCTTTGGATAAGGATAATTATAATAATTCTTATATTTTAACTATCCAATGCGAGTTAAGTAAATACGTAGAAGCTTATCCTATGATAACTAAAAGTTCTGAAGAAATAGCCAAGAACTTGGTTAATAATTTTATACTTAGATTTGGGATACCAGCTAGGGTTGCAACTGATAGGGGTTCCGAATTCTTATCATCAATTTTTAAAGAGATGTGTGCATTACTAAATATATCTACTTTAAACTCTACCGCATATCATCATGAAACTATAGGATCCTTGGAAAACACTCATAAAAATTTAGGTAATTTCTTACGAATTCAAACTGACAATCATTCGAGTTCATGGAGCACATGGTTACCTTTTTGGTGCTTTGCATACAATACAACAGTTCATACTGCTACTAAATTTACACCTTTTGAACTATTATTTGGAAAAAAATGCAACATTCACTCCAATCTGACTAAAAATACAATAGATCCTCTTTACAACTATGACAGTTACCCCCTTGAGTTAAAGTATAGATTACAAACATCCCAAAAAGAAGCTTATGAAAACCTATTACAAAGTAAATTACAGCGAAAAGAGAAACTTGACCTTAACTGTAATCCCATTACGTATAAGAAAAATGACTTGATTTTAGTGAAAAATGAAACGGGTAATAAATTCCAAAGTATCTATAATGGTCCATATTTGGTTATTAAAGATGTTGCACCAAATGTCGAAATATTAAAGGATAACGGAAAAACTGATTTAGTTCATAAGAATAGAACGAAGTTGTATTACTCATAAACAATGATGTTAACCAATATACATATTATACATAATGTATCATCAAAAATTGTATCGTACAACATGCAAAGTGTAATGTGGTATAGTCTATTGACACTTATTGTTGTTACTTATACATTTGTTCTTTTACACTTATACAATATATTATTTTATTCTTGTATACTTTCATTATATACACACTTGTATTTCTAAAACAATTTTTTATTGTAATTATTTTAAAATTGTTTAAAAAATGTTGTTTGATCAACTATGTTTTATTGTATCAATACAATGTACCTATTACATGTGTAGATGCTAATAAAATACCATACCTATGTTATCTAGGCTAGTACATACTGATACTGCTTATTTAGTGGTTGTATAAATAAAATAATATTATATTAATTATTTTATTTTTCCTTTCGGGGAAGGTGTAGTGTATGAATATAAATACCGATGTTTATCCAATAAATGATTAGTACTTATTCAGCAGTCAGAGCGTTTCATTCCGTCTTAATCCCAACCTTACAGTTACTATAATACGAATAACACTACACATAATCGAACCAAAAAAACAATTACTTTACTTAGTCAAATATTACCATGAAATGCAAAAATATCCAAACTTTTCTGATCACAAAAGTAAATTTAAAATTTAGGTTTCTAACATTATATTACAATAATTTTCAGTTTGTTTTGTTTTCTTGTGTTTTTTGTATTATAACAGCAATAAAGTATGGAACATGGGATTAGACCTTAATCCACACACGCTTGCCTAATGCGGGTTGGTGGATCGGACATGTCCGTAGAATTTCTTCTAGGACATCTGGGTTTCCTCACGATATTTTACCTTCACCATTAACAGATGGTAAATCATGTGATTAGCGCATATAAATTCCACAAAGTGAAATTCACATGGGAACTGTCTGGCCAGATTCGAACTCGAGACCTCTAAGAAGAGGCCGCGTCCTTATCCATTCAGCTACCATAGCTCTACTATACTCAGCTAAAAATACCCTTCAATTGCAGGTGTCCGCGAGTGTGAGGAAGGAACACACGCGTATTCACCAGGTTGCGGACCCAAGACGCCTGAAGCGACTTGCGATAAGCCAAACCCTAGAGAAGAAAGAGTTATTATATGTGACTTTTCGGAGTGCTACTGTGATGCTCCAACGGTTAGAGATACTGCCAGTGGGAAGTGTGTGACCCTTGATCAATGTCCTAAGAAGTAATTTTAGCTGTAGGATGGACTATGGAATTAAGGAACTACCCCGTAGTTATTACTTCGTCATCTTTTGAGCCTCTTTAAACAGTTTTATTTAACTCAACCTGTTTGTTTGGGTCAAATCTAGTAATTGAAATTTGAACCCCTTTCAGTTGTCTGATTGATTTGATATTTGGCAGAAGTCTTTAGTTCTGATGAAAAAACAATTTAAACCTGTTTAACTTAAAAAAAGAGTTTTTCATAATTTATTCCAAATTAGTTGAGGTCGACTTTCAGTCATCATCCGGAGGATCATGAGGCGAGGTGAAGTCATTTTGACGTGACCGGCATAAAAAAGAAATAACTGTCGAACTAAGCCTCAGATTTGAATTTTTGTTCGTTGATAGCTAATCCCATTTTCGGACTAAAATTTTCGCCCTAAAAATATCCTTTTAATCATCAGAGAAAAGTTAGTATTTATTAATAATTTATCCAAATTATACTTATTTTTCATTTTCACAGTAGAACACAGTTATAAGAAAATTAGGTGGGTTTTCTTGATATTTTTCGTGTGCATGCTATTGCTGGAATTATATAAGTACGTACCTAATTCATTATACTTCTGTGCTAACGGATTGTGTAGCACTAGTCAAACCTTAGTGGTTTTATTTGTTATAATATAACCTAAATTGTGTACTGTTTGTTTTTATGTGATAATACATTTAAAAAAATCTAAATGTTACCCTCTTTCCTTAATTTTAATGACAAAGAAATATTATATTGGTTTATGAAGAAGTATATACCATTAGAAGAAGAAGAAGAAGTATATACCAGTAGAAGTAAGAATATACCATTATGTTTTGTTAAGTTTTAATTAAAAAATATAAATAAATAAAAAAAAACAAAAAATAAAATGTTTAATAATGTTTTCATTTATTTATTAGAATTTAATTATACCTACATACCATTTTTCATATCGTCTCATATAGAGATTTTCAAACATAATATATCTCTATGCGACGTCTTTCCTTCATGTTCCGTGCGAGCCTGAAGTTCCACAGTAACATGATAAACTACTTTTGGCACCTGGGTCTGATCTTTAACTTTAGACGCTGACTGTACTTAATATTTATGTGCAAACTTGTACTTTTATTTCCTTTCTCGTTAAAATACTAAAAGGACGAATAGTCACATCATTATCCGCACTCAAATAAAATCTACAAGTGCGAATCGACTTTTATTTTATTAATTTATTTATTTTCTTTATTTTCAAAATAGTGCAACGTAATAAAGCAAAATAGTGCAACAAAATAGATGTAATTCATCTAACTACTATAAAAAAAAAACTACAAAAAAATATTAATTTTAAAAAAGCCTTTTAAAATTAATATATTTAGTAGTCGATTCGCTTACAAACTTGTAGATTTCAATATAATAATTATTTTCGCTCGAAAAATACGAATCAACTAGGTACTAAGCCAAATTATAGCATCAAAGAATAACATAAACGGGAGATCATTACACAGCTTTGACTAAAATTTTCAAATTATTAAGTCTAATTTCTAAAAACAGAAAGTGCCTACCTTATTTAAAATTAAGTGAAATAAGATATTTAAGTACTCTAGACATAAAATTACGCTATTGGCGTTGAATTAAGAGTTTCTGATGAAATAAATCCGAGAAGTTTATAATAATACTAGGTAGGTACTAGCAATCTGCCGGGCCTATAATATAAAGGTAAGTTTTTTTAACTCAGACCTTCGTAATTTTAATGGCAGTGTTTCCGAAGATTGTTTTACTTTATTGGGAAACAAATGATTTAAATTTTATTCATCGATACGATTTTCACCTCCTCAGCTCATTAGGATTTCCGCACAGAAAAAAAAAAGGTATTAGGTCTACGATTTAATTTGGTACGTTTTTTTGTAAGTGTATTGAAGCGATTAGCAATGACTAATTTCTTCAAAAACAAGATGGCTAACTATCAACTGTGACTTTTCACCTGTTATTTCTACCAGACCACTATCAGGAACAAAGTTTGATCAACACGTGTTGTGTTAGCGTTTGAACAGAACAGCTCAAAAGGCCTTTTATGTAAACATTTTTTCACCCACTTTATTGATAAGGCTTCATAATTATCTTCTATAGGTACTTCTTATAATAAATCTGTAGAAGTGAAAATTCTGCACATTGAAAATATCAAAAAAATAAATGGCTAGGGGGTTATTAGACCGACACCGAAACCAAAAATGTGATTAAAAAAATTTTAGTCTGTCTGTCTCTCTGTCTGTCTGTTTGTTCAGGCATCACGAAAAACTACCAGTTCGATTATGATGAAACTTGGTATAATTATTCTTTAAAATCCTTTTTTTTTCGTGCGGTAATCCTCATGTATACCCACCCCGCGGCCAGCGGGGCAGGTTATGTCGGACTCTTACCGACTAAAACCGCACGCCGTTTAGGGTCTTCTGACGCCAGGGTGTAAGGTAGCCCTGTTCTTTTATATCCTGGGCACCACACTGGCTCCTTTTTATCCCGGAAAAGTGCATACAATAAAAAAAACTTAATTTTGCGGTTCGATCACTAGACCCGCAGCTAGCGGAGGTGCTATACGTGGGCGCCGGCGGGTTTTAATGGCGCCCATAAGGCATTTCCCACGTACCCGGAAGTGCTACCGCAATACCTACCATAGAGTTTGTATTTCATTGAAATGTTAATTTATTAATATTAACCAATATTACCCAGAAAATGTAACAAGTTTTGAATTTTGCTAGTCAAAACTCTATGAAAGAAATATATTTAAATGAGAAGTCCGCCCGTGTTTTATTGTTTTGCAAAAAGTTTTATTATTATTATTATTCTCTTTATTTTAAATAGAAACATAATATCAATTACATTTTTAAATATATCCAAAAAAATACATTTAAAAATATAAAAAAATAGTAACCCACCGGCATCGGGTACAGGGACCAAGCTACCGGTGGTTAGGGCTCCAGAGAAAAGAATCTCCTCACAATACGTGCCGTGTCGAGGAGTACCGCCTTCTCCATCAAGCCCTTGATCCAACTGCCTAACGCGAGCCTCTTGAGATGTTGGTCGAGGCTCTTGGCGATCAGTCCGTGAACTGATACAACTATCGGCACAATAATCGCCGAATCCACATTCCACATATCGACAACCTCGTGAGCCAAATCCAAATATTTCATTTGTTTTACTTTTTCAGCTATTACTATTATTATTGACGAACAGGCCAGCAGTTGAAACAACTGATATCAGCCTGCATCTCGTTGTTACACTACACTGTTTTAACTACTCAATGTTTTTGTTGATTTATGTGTTTGTCCAGTCTATTTTTGAATTGATTAATATTTTCTGCTGTCACAATATTTTCTGGTAGCCTCTTCCATGCGTTGACCACTCTATTGCTCAAGAAGTTCTTGTGTGGATTTTGTATGCCAACTAGATTTTTGCAGTCTAAGGTTGTGTCCTCTACGATTTCGGTCCGGTGCACGTTTGAACATATCAGCCCGCTGAGTTTCTTGCCGGAGTCTTCTCCGGAGTCTCTTCAGGTCTGGGCCGCGTGTCGAACCGGTGTGGTCCATTAGCTTCTAGTTTTAATTAATATTTATAATTTTGACGTTTTGTAAGTGCCGCTTCAAATGGTCTATACATAATAAATGATTTTTGACTTTGTCTTTGACTTTGACTTTGACTTTGACTTTGACTTTGACTTTGACTTTGACTTTGAATTTGACTTTGACTTTGACTTTGACTTTGACTTTGACTTTGACTTTGACTTTGACTTTGACTTTGACTTTGACTTTGACTTTGACTTTGACTTTGACTTTGACTTTGACTTTGACTTTGACTTTGACTTTGACTTTGACTTTGACTTTGACTTTGACTTTGACTTTGACTTTGACTTTGACTTTGACTTTGACTTTGACTTTGACTTTGACTTTGACTTTGACTTTGACTTTGACTTTGACTTTGACTTTGACTTGACTTTGAGTTTGTTATCTTGCAGGTCTGAATCAGGTCTCCATGTTTTCTGCGCTCCTTCAAGGTGGTCAGGTTCAATTTATCTAGTCGTTCTTCGTATGGCAACAGTCCGTTTTAGGACAAAAAGTTGTCAATGACGTAATAGCAGTTTGTTATTGGCTATTTTACAATAACAGTCATAAAACTCGCTAAGTGTTTTAACCTTTCATTTGATATCAAATACACTTAGATACCTATAACAATCTTGTATTTGAGAATAACAACATTATGATGTAGGTAAGACCTACATAATGTTGTTACTAGATTGTATAAGAAGCTTTAATTTATGTTTATATAGGTAGAAAATTTGGTTAGCTACTTAAATTTTGAAAAGCGGTGTCCGAAACCTCCACGCAGTTCAGCTTGGGCAACGGAGACGGCAGCGCAGGGGAGACATGACAGTATCTCCCGTCTAACCTGAGCAGTCCGACTGGGGTAGTACCTCCGCCCTACAGAAGACCGTGGCCATAATAACCATCGTGTTGTGTTCCCGCCAGTAAGCAAGGTAGCTAGAACTCATCCCTTCTTCCTCCCACCCAACCCCTTCCTAGCCCCTTTCAGGATCAGTAGCGTGAGTTCAATTTTATTTATTTGTATGTAGTGGATTAGTGGATAGTGGAAATAGTGGATAGATAGATGATCCTTCTTCAACCTAACGTTAATCCCAGTCGTATCCAAAGCTTCCACCTCGGAGTCTGGGGTCCGCTTTACCAGTCTTAACTACGGATTTGACTGGACCTCGTTTTTCTTGAAGCGACTGCCATCTGACCTTCACAACCCAATGGTGACATTAAGCGATATCGAAACATTGCAGCTAGACCGTTGTTATTGGAATATTTAGCGCTCCAACTACCCGTAACGACTGCCATAGATGTTTTGTATGGCAACCGGGACCGATAGCTTGACGTGCTCTCCGAGGCACGACCAGACCAATGCAAATACCCGTGCATACAAATATTTGCACTGAGCGGGGATCGAACCCGCGCCTCCTGTACAGCGGCCGCGTTCACTGCCGCTACGCCACAGAGGCTGTCTAGGATGTATAGATAGATTTATAGATGTACAGACTAAATCAGACTGGTCAGTATCATACTGATAGTTATATGCGAATCAATGACCTATAAGGTGATACAAAAACGGTTATAAGCCGATAATTTATTGAGAGGACTCAGTGGGAAGTAGTTATTCGTTCAGACTGGTCGTTTACATAAACAAGTTTTAAAAAAGATGAAACTATTCGTTGCTTTACTAGTTTTGACGATCGTAGCATTGTCCGTTGCTGATTTACAGGCTTCACCGCCTCCATTGTACCCTCGTGGTTGCATTTGGGTCACAGGAAGATGTAAGTTGAATCTATCTTCTTCTTTTTGTATATATCTATACCTATCTATACTTATAGGTCAATTCTGTACGTTAAATAGATTTACAACATAACTATTAGGGGATGATTGGTGATCGATATAGTGCACGGCATCAAACTTGGCAAGGTTTTGAAGTAGTGTGGGCCCCTACTACTCCAAAACCTTGCCAAGTTAGATGCCGTACACTATACTTGTTTTTATGCGACGGATTTTGCCACAAACAAGTTAGATGCCGTGCACTAATACTAATGCTTAAAATGCAATCAGTATTTTTTTTGTCTTTCTGTCCGTTTGTCTGTATGTTCACGCATGGATCAAAAACTACTGGAGGGATTTTGATCAAACTTGGTAAGATTATAGTTCACACTCCTGGACACCACATAGGCTACTTCTTATACAAGCCGAGGCTCGTGGCTCCGCCTGCGCGGATTTCAATCATCATTTTTGATCATGTCTCGAGTTCTACTTAACCAATTACAATCAAACATACGGTTTTAAAGTCTTTTTTTTTTTTTTTTTTATTCATGATAGGCTTACGTTTGACCTCAATCTCACCTGATGGTAAGTGACGATGTGGTCTACGATGAATCACGCTTGCCTAGAAGGAACCTGTTCACTCGTGACTTGAAAACTCCCAGGTTATAGCTTTCCAAGCTATTTTTATAGCTAAACAAGAACTTTCTAATAAAAAACCGCATCAAAATCCGTTGTATACTTTTTAAGTCCATCGCGATTAACGAAATTGCTATTGTTCCTGGGTTTTATGGATGTATAAAATGTACAGACTAAATCTGACTGGTTAGTCTATAATATAAAATGAATCGCAAAATGTGTTGGTAAGCGCATAACTCACCAACGGCTCTACCGATTTCACTAATTCTTTTTTTGTTGTGTTTGTTATTATCGGGAGAAGGTTCTTACGAAAAAAAATAATAAAACAGTTGTACAGAAAATTTCAGAAAGTAACTTTTCTTTTTCTCATACAAACTTTTTCTATTATGTGAGAGAAGTTTATGTTTACGTTACGGGATTAGTATTTAGTAGTAGTAGGTAGTAGTAGGAATGGGAATGGGAATGAGAATAGGAATAGGAATGGGAATAGTAATGGGAATGGGAACGGGAACAGGAATGGGAACGGAATTGCACGCGGGTGGAAAATATGGCGGTACGAAGTTCGCCGAGACAGCTAGTATCATATATATGCGAATCAATGACCTATAAGGTGATACAAAAACGGTTATAAGGCGATAATTTATTGAGAGGACTCATTGGAAAGAAGTTATTCGTTCATACTGGTCGTTTACATAAATAAGTTTTAAAAAAGATGAAAGTATTCGTTGCTTTACTAGTTTTGACGATCGTAGCATTGTCCGTTGCTGAATCACCGCCTACATTGTACCCTGATGGTTGTATTGTGATCAGAGGAATATGTAAGTTGGAATCTATCTTCTTCTTCACTATCACTACATAGTATAAAACAAAGTCGCCTTTTCTGTCCCTATATCCCTATGTGCGCTTAAATCTTTAAAACTACGCAACGGATTTTAATGCGGTTTTTTCCAATAGATAGAGTGATTCAAGAGGAAGGTTTATATGTATAATGCATGCATCATATACTAAGGCTAATTTAGTATCAGCATTGCACCCGTGCGAAGCCGGGGCGGGTCGCTAGTCTTATATATGTACACGAAGCTGTTAATCTGAGAGGTACCTATAGGTAAAAAAAATATTCTACAATAATCTACACAACAGACCCAAAGTAAGCTTGGTTTAGCTAGCTTGTGTAATGGGAACCAGCTGATAAACATACTTATTTACATTTTTTTTTTGTAAATACATACTTATTGTAGTTAGCCTCCAAGCAACCCTCTATAGGGCTACTCCCGCCTCGCCCGGAATACGTCACAGGCGACTGCGTTTCCCCTGCGAATGAGAGGTACTGCCCTCCTTTCCCCGGGGTACAACGTGGACCCTAGTAACCAGTGACCTGGTCTATACTGTAAACCGGGTTTAGGAACGCTGATAAACTTACTGACGTCAGAAACTCTGTAAACATAGCGAGGTCACGAAAGCCAATAAAGTTGTTAACTTTGATTAATAATAGCAACCCATTAATTCAAATTCAAATTCAAATCATTTATTTCAATCAGTTTTAGATTATAAAACAATACAACATTAAAAATAAAATATACGTTGCAAATTAAAAAATGTCAAATAAATTAAAATTAAATAATGTCCATAAAATAAATAAATTCACATTAATGTCCCACTGCTGGGCATGAGTCTCCTCTCCTCTAACGAGAGAGCTGAGAGGGTTTACACCTTAATCCACACACGCTGGCCTAATGCGGGTTGGTGGATCGGACATGGCCTTAGAATTTCTTCTAGGACATGTGGGTTTGTTTAATCACGACGTTTTTCCTTCACCATCAGCAGATGGTAAACCATGTGATTAGCACATATAAATCACACAAAGTGAAATTCACATTGGTACTGTCCAGCCGGATTCGAACTCGATACGATATCTCTTAGTAGAGGCCGCGTCCTTATCCATTCAGCTACCTTCAACTTTGATTTATCTAAGTTTAATTACCTACTTTTATACCGATATCCATACGAGCTTGATACCCTTTGGTCAATGACTTCTATTTACACCTCTTTATTACTAGATAAGAGCTATTACAGCTAATCTTAATATATATAAATCTCGTGTCACAATGTTTGTCCTCAATGGACTCCTAAACCACTTAACCGATTATAATAAAACTCGCACACCATGTGCAGTTCGATCCAACTTGAGAGATAGGATAGTTTTTGAAACGGATTTCGACATCCACGCGGGCGGAGCCGCGGGCTACAGCTAGTAAAACTATAATTATGTCACGGCACAGAATAGTCAGTCAGTCCGTCTGGGGTAGTACCTCCGCCCTGCAGAAGACCGCGGCCATAATAACCATAGTGTTGTGTTCCTGCCGGTAAGTAGGGTAACCAGAGCTCACTGTACCCCTCCTCCCCCATCCCTTCCTAGCCTCCCCACCCCTTCCTAGCCCTCCCTACCCTACCCTCCAGAGTGGGCAGCGCGTGTGTGACACCTTTAGTGTTGTACACGTCCATAGGTGACCGCTTCCCATCAGGTGGGCCGTGCGCTTGTGCACCACCTAAGTGGTATAAAAAAACATTAAATGACAAATATGTTTGCAGGTCATCGTCAATGCGAGGTTGGTACACATTCTTACAGCTCAGCGTGTAAACAAAAGATGCCTGAAGCCACTTGCGATCAACCAAACCCTGTGCTAGAACGAGGCAATCTGTGCGACTATACAGCCTGCTACTGTGATGCACCCACTGTCAGGGACACCTCCACCGGCAAATGTGTGAACCTCGACGAATGCCCCAAGAAGGAAATTGAGATAAAAAATTGATCAATTTGTTAACTCGAAAAACATTAAAATTTTAATGACGAACAATCTATTTCGTTTATTTTATTTAGGTGTCTTTTTTATTGGTAATAGGCTCGCGTTTGACCACAATCTCACCTGTTGGTAAGTGATGATGTGGTCGACGGTGGAGCACGCTTGCCTAGAAGTAACCTATTCACTCTAGACTTGAAGACTCCCAGGTTGTAGTTCTCCGGAAATACAGACTCAGGCAGGGCATTCCACTCTTTAGCAGTACGCACGATGAATGGTTGAACTTACCAATGAATAAATCCTATCCTACTTCCTAGTATTCTTGTCCTATCCTATCTTATCCTACTAATTATATTTGTGAAAGTGAGTGAAAAATTGGAATAACAAATAGGGTACTTACCTTTAATCACCAACCTTTTCAACGCCTGATAAATATAAATAGCAATATGGCTATCAGCTTTTTTAAGGCGTTATGCAGATTTTTAATTCGTGTTTATGATATTTATATTATTATTTTATTTTATGACTTTATTTTTGCTTTAAAGCTATTGACTTACAAAAAAACCCAAGATGCACAGTCAGGATGTCTAAACTGTCCGCAAAAAATGAGTCCTGAGAACTCATTTCAAATAGTCTCGTATCGCTCGTGTTTATGTACACTGCTTTGTAAAAAGAGCCTTAATAGTCTAGTAAACGAATGATTCTAGATGGAAAAGTCGAAAGCAGAAACTTTGACTTAGGAACTTTGTTTGGACTAGTTAGGAGATAAACATACTAAAAGTCCTGACCCCTCCGAGGTGAGCCGGCACAAAGAAGGTCCCGTTTTTTCGTTTTTTGCTTACTTCTCGAAGACGGTGCTTTGTACGAAATTGTGTTGTATGACATAATAAAAGCTAATTAAATTCTCTACAACTTTGTCTTTTGCACTTTGTATCTATCTCCAATCATTACCTAGCTATGAGCTTCTAAAGGTGGTCGATTTTCAAAGCACTCATATCAGTTTTCCCAAAAATGTATGGGTATCTACCGGAATTGTTCACATTTATGATTATTGCTCCGCTCCCTTGGGCAGTAGCGTGATGATATTCAGCCTATGACATTCACGGATAATGTGGCTTTCTATTGGTGAAAGAATTTTTAAAATCGGTTCAGTAGATCCCGAGATTACCCCTTACAAGCTCAGACAGATTCGAATGTCACTTTAGTTCGAGACTGTGTATCTAGGGTTTTATATATAGATAGATATCAATGTTTACAACAAATTATATTATGTACTGAAAAAAAATGTTTATTTAATTTACAAAATAATTTGGAGTCATAGGGCTTCCACTCCTTTGTTGCCCCAAGGGCTCCAAACCTCTAAATCCGGCCCTGAGTACTCCAAGCCGAGCATACCTGACCTGATATAGTGACCTGTGATAACCTGTAGCAAGCATATTTATGACAGAAAAATACCTATCTCCATGTAATCGGGTAAATTACTTATAGCTACATGTGTGTGAGTTGGATACACTGAACTGTTATCAAGTTCGAAAGTAATAAACAAGCTGACATCAAAACATAACTGGAATAAAAAACAGATTGTGAAAAATAACAAATATTTAATCTCTTTTACTCCAAAACAACACGGTTTGGATGGCCACTGTGACGTAGCGATAGTGCATTCGATTGCTAAGACATAAGGCGCGGGTTCGATGCCCGCTTGGTGCAAATGTTTGTGAATATGTGTATTTGCATCGGTCTGGGCATTACTATGTATAATATGTATGTATTTACAAAAGAAAAGTATGTTAGTATGTTTATCCGCATTCTAGGACCCATAACACAAGCTTGTTAAACTATGCTTTCTTTGAGTCTAGAGAGCGCTGTGTAGAATGGGATACATATGCGGTATCTACAGTTCATAAGATCAACAGTCAATATGTTAACGCCATGAGATCAGCAGCTTAAATTATCAATAGCTTACTACACCAATAATATGGAATGTCGTAAACACTTCAATCCAACAACCATGATACCTAAATGTGATTTATGAACATGTTTGTTACTCAATTACGCCCTAACGGCTTAACAGATCTGGTTGAAATTCGGTACGGGGATAGATTACATTCTGGAATAACATAATAGGCTACTTTTATCCCTGGAATTATTTATATTTGCACTAAGCGGAGATCGAACTCGCACCTCCTGCGCAGCGGCCGCGTTCACTACCGCTACGGCAAAGAGGCTGTAGATGTAGACGGTATAATCCAGGATAAAAAAAAACAAACTTAAATGCTTAACTTTTTATTCAACCAAGAAAGAAAATCTAGATCACTTTTTCGGAGGGGTCTCAGTCGAAGTACTTCTTAATTCAGGATGTTCTTTAAACCATTGCTGGAAATCAGTTATGGGACATTTGTCGACTGTAATACATTTATTACTGACTGTCTCCCTCACGGTAGGCGGGCTGCAGAAACACGAAGAGTAGTCCTGGATCTCCACATCAGGCAAACTCTGAGATTGACGAGTGTAACAAGTTGGTTCTAACACCAGAGGGCCTTTTTCGATGTAGTGTAAGTACGTACCATCTTCACATTTTTCAGCTAAACAAGAAAAAAGTTATTAGTTTAAAAAAACCTTTTTTTAAGATTATTGCCCTACAACTGATTTTGATACAGTGTTTGAAAATATATACCCTGACCTAGAGGAGTACATCGAGAAAAGTGCCGTGAAGCTAGACCCTTAGAGCTCAATATACTTTATCAAATAAAACGTTGATAATTTGAAGAATTTTTCTTTTCTGTTAACAATAGTCAGCTTCAGCCCTAAAAAGTCCAACAACAACGGTCTAGCTGCAATGCTTCGATATCGCATAATGTCACCATTGGGTTGTGAAGGTCAGATGGCAGTCACTTCACGGAAAATATCGAGGTCCAGCCAAATCCGAAGTTAAGACTGGTAAAGCGGACCCTAGACTCCGAGGTGAAAGCTTTGGATGCGCTAGGTTGAAGAAGATAGGTTTGGTTGATAACGGTTTGAACTAACAGTTATGTATTTTTTTGTGTTATAGGTATAATATTTTCGGGTTATCATTTATTTATATTTGTTTCAACATGATATTGAATATATAACGGATAATTAGGTACCTATATTGTATCAACTCGTAGCGTTTCATTGCAATCTTTCTATACAAGTAAAGCCTCTTTCCTTTGCCGCACCATCAAAACCTGGAATTCTTTACCAGCTCACGTGTTTCCTTCCTCATACAGTCCTGGGTCCTTTAAGCGGGGCGTGAAAAAGCATTTGATGAGGCCGTCAAGCTGAGAGCCACCATTTTGGCACTATTGGTGTTTGCAATGGTGACTCCCATTCTAGAGACTTTGCCCCAGCTTACCATCAGGCGAGGTGAAGTCATGTTGACGTGACCGACATAAAAAAAAATTAAAATTGAATTGTTTGTTTGTAATTTTATGTACTGCGGCCCAAGTTTTGTTAATTAAGTTATTATTATTATTATAGCCTGACCTGAACTATCATTAAACTAATTTATTTCTTTCTAATTGGACTTTACATACTCTTGCGTTTCAAAAATCTATTTATTATGGTGGAATAGAACCGATACAGCAAGTGAAACCGCGTTAACGAAGCCTTCAAGTTGAGGGCCACCATTATGGCACTGTCGATGTATGTAATGGGGATCCTCTGAAACTTTACCTTTAGCTTACCATCAGGCGAGGTGAAGACATTGACGTGACCGACATAAAAAAATTAGCGTGTGGAAGGTCTCTGCCTGCGCTAATAGAAAGAAGACGTGATTAGTATGTAGTATGTATATGTATGTGTGTGTGTACTTACCAAGTGATGTACGTGCACTGATAAGAGACAATACACAGACAGTAATAATAATTAATAACTTCATATTTATATAGTTTCGTACGTGTTACCTCAGCAACTGATCTCTGATGACTAAATGAATCAACTTTATGCTATTACAACGCTTAATGGTAAATAATTGTCTGACCACAAAAGGTAATGATATACAAAACCTGTTTCTACGTTTGTTTTTATGTTTGATGGTTATGGAAAAGTTCCTTGTATGTTCTTACCTGTCCGTTGAAAAAAGTTGGGCATTTGACCTATACCTATATATTGTAAGTATACTAAATTATTTTTTGTAAACACATAATGTTATCCAGCTACAAAAAAAAAGCTTAATAAATTCAACTACTGACTTTTTTTATATCGGTCTCGTCAATATGACTTCACCTCGCCTGATGGTAAGCTAAAGGTAAAGTCTCAGGAAGGGGGTTCCCATTACATACACCGACAGTGCCCTCAACTTGACAGTCTCATTTATTGCGACCCTCATCTCATAGGAAAATACAATCGTTTTTTGGTCATATCTCCGGTCCTACTTAACATAATAAGTAGGTACCTTGCTCTGCTTGCTTGTTACTCCAGGTAGCTCAGTTGGTCAGAGCATTCCCGCTGTAAGGAACTGGTCACGGGTTCAAGTCCCGTCCTGGATGATCATTTTTTCCGATCAGAAAATCATTGGAAATAATAAGTAGGTACCTTTTCAATAGAAAAAAACCGCATCAAAATCTTTTATGTAGTTTTCGCATTCATCGTAAACAAACTAACAAAGAGATGAATAGGCTCAGACGCAGAACTATGGTAAAAATTTTAACTGACATTTCATTTACATTATTGACTTTTTCCATAAATTGTTGATTTGGCGTAGCGGTAATAAACACGGCCGCTGCGCAGGAGGCGCGGGTTCGATCCCCGCTCAGTGCAAATATTTGTGTGTATTTGCATTGGTCTGCTCGTGCCTCGGAGATCACGTTAAGCCGTCGGTCCCGGTTGCCATACAAACATCTATGGCAGTCGTTACGGGTAGTTGGAGCGGTCAGCTTCAGCCCTAAAAAGTCCAAAAACAACAGTCTAGCTACAATGCTTCGATATCGCCTAATGTCACCATTGGGTTGTGAAGGTCAGATGGCAGTCGCTTTACGGAAAATATCGAGGTCCAGCCAAATCCACAGTTAAGACTGGTAAAGCAATCATTTATTCTGTATAGAACATTATTTGCGGCACTTACAAAACGTCAAAATAAAAAATATTTAAAATTAGAAGCAACTGGAGTATGACGCCCCTGATGTTGCACACGTCCATAGGCCACGGCGACCGCTTCCCATCAGGCGGGCCGTGTGCTTGTCTGCCACCTAAATTGTATAGCAAACAACTTATCGTCAAACATATTAGGTACCTACTCGTAATTATTTCTTTGTGGTCAGATATTTCTCATTAATGGTCTTACAATAATATATAAACGGCTGTTTCGTTATTGATGATACTTTAGTTGAGATAGTGGTCTTCCAAACTGTTGGAAATATGAAGACGTTAGCTGTGTTTACTTTGTTGTTGGTTCTTGGTGTTATATTAATAGGTAAGTAACTAATTAATGAATTTAACTAATTAATTATTTAGTTAAATTCATGTACAGTCCGGGTTAAATGTTGATGATCATTTTCAGATTTTGAAATACAGTTTTTAAACAAATTAATGTTTTTCAAACATTTTTAACTGTAATAAATTTCAATAAATACAAAAATATTAAATTTGTACTTAAATATTTTAATGAAAGCAACTTGTATCATTGACTGTAATAAGGTATAATAATAATTATTAAGGATCAGTGGGGTGAGCACGAAATTTCTTTCGAATCGAGTTCGTAACATGTGTGACAAAAATTGTATGAGATTTGTATATACAACACCCCAACCGTGCGTTAAAGGAACTACATTTCTCGTATATTTTTCATCGATTCGTATTAACAGAGCAATGTACTCTGTAAATAGGTACGAAAAACAGGTTCTGTATGAAAAACAACTATCAATAACGGATGGTCCCGAAAAATCGCTCAAAAAAATTTGTTTTTTTTTCGATGGGTTTTTATAGGCAATTTTTTTTAATTTTTTTGCTTCATCATCATAATCATCATCCACGGGCCGTCCCAACTATTTAGGGTCGGTGCAACATGTCATTCTCCTCCATACATTCCTGTCAGATGTCATGTCCTCAGTCACTCCTTTCCTTTCCATATTGTCGCATACCATACCATTTTGGAACCCTGGAAATTTTTATTGAAATTAAGAATGATAATTGTTAAATTGTGATAATTTGAACAGTGATCTAGATGTTGCATACATCTAGATCACTGTTCAAACTAACAATTATAAATAGTTCTAGAATATCCTACACAATGTAAAAATTGTTTGTAAAGGAAATAAATAAATAAAAAATAAATAAATAAAAAATAAATAAATAAATTTATTTTCTTAAGCCTACCTCTGCCCCTGAAGCCATTTGTTTGCTTATATTATTCAAATTGAGTTTTTTTTACTATTATTTTTTTAGATTTTTTTACATAAACAGGTTGTTATATTTTAGGTGCAGAAGAATGCGATAAAGGTACTTACAAGCACTACACAAAAGAAGGCCCTTTCGTGGTAGAACCCACTTGTGACAAACCTGAGCAACAGATTTTTGAAGATATAAAAATCACTGACTTCTCAGCATGCTTCTGTAACCCACCGACCGTAAGAGAAGTAGTCAGTAGAAAATGTATTACCATCGATGAATGCCCGAAAATTGACTTCGATTCATGGTTTGAAAAACATCCTGAACAAGAGAAATATATCGATAAAGACGCCGCAAAACCACACGCTTAGAGTTAATAATTTGAAGAAATAAAATGTTAAAAATTTGAAGAAATAAAATGTTAATAATTTGAAGAAATAAAATGTTAATAATTTGAAGAAATAAAATGTTAATAATTTGAAGAAATAAAATGTTAATAATTTGAAGAAATAAAATGTTAATAATTTGAAGAAATAAAATGTTAATAATTTGAAGAAATAAAATGTTAATAATTTGAAGATTTTTTTCTTTTCTAATAATAATAACTAATCTGTAATCTGGTTGACGGAAAATTTGGTCCCACCCTCTCCTTTCTTAAACAGATTAACACGTGCAATGCTCAGATATCAGCCTCATACAGTGCAAACAATTCCATCAAGAACCAACCGTGTATTATGTCTGTCATGCGATATGGGCTATTACGCGGACAAAATGCAACCTTATAATCGTACAAATAAGAGTGCATCACGGACATTTTGACCGCCCCGCCCCATCCCAAAATCTTCTTATCGCCTTAGTTGTTTGTAATTGACGCGATTGACTGACAATTCAATATTCGTATACATGTCAGGACAACGTATTTAACGCGCCTGTGTTTATGAATTGTCATGTTCTTATATGTAGTGAAGTGGAAGAAGTCGGTATTACCTACGATCAAGAGGTCCCGGTTTCGAATCCTAGTTATTACCGATGTGAGCTCGCTCTCAACACCAGCAATTTACCTAGCAAGGGTTAGATGGAATAATATAAATGGTAAAAGAAAGAAAATAATAACAATGTATAAGTATATAATTATTTTCGATTGTAATCTAAGTGAAAATGATGATGATTTGCATTGAGCGGGAATCGAACTCGTGACTCAACTTCGTGGTCGTACGTCCTACCGTTACGTCACATAAGTAGTTACTGTAATGCACATTTAATTTACTCATTAAAATATTGCTAATAGTAAAACAGATAGCATCTAATTAGTTCATTATGGTCTGACAATTTTTCATTAATGGTTCTACGATAGTAGTATATAAACTGCTGTTTCGTTAAAAATCAAACTATAGTTGGTGCCATAGTGGTCTGTAGAACTGTTGGAAATTATGAAGACGTTTTCTGTGTATATTATACTGTTTGTTTTTCTGTTTATAACAATCGGTAAGTAGTTAACTAATATTTTAGTTAAATTCAAGTAAAGTTAACGTTAAAGTGATCACTTTCAGATTTGAAATATAGTTTTTGAGCAAATTTATATTTCCTAATGCTTTTCAAATATTTCCATGCTTTAATGGAAACTGTGCGAATCTCATATAATTTTTGTCGACAGGTTTTTTTCTCTATTTACAGAGTTACTCTGTAACATAACATAACATAAACTCACGCCTATATCCCCGAAGGGGTAGGCAGATGTGCTAGCACCCATATTTCGCCAGTTTACGTTTAGGTCCCAATGTAGTTTACTCTGTAAATACGAAAAAAACTACGAAAAATAACTATTTCTTACAGATGGCTCCAAAATAAAAGCCCGAAAAATTGCTCAAAAAAAATTAAGCTGTTTTTTTCGATCGATTTAATTTTTTGTTTTGTTTCCTTATATTTTTTAATTGTTTTTTTTTTACATACAGGGTTTTATTGGATTATGCAACAAGAAGAAAAATGCGAAAAAGGTACTTACAAGTACTACACACAACACGGGCCTTTCGTCATAGAACCCACCTGTAAAATACCCAAACAACAGATTTTCGAAGATATTTTGGTCACCAACTCCTCAGCGTGCTTCTGCAACCCACCGACCGTAAGAGAAGTAGTCAGTAAGAAATGTGTTACCATCGACAAATGCCCGAAAATTGACCTCGATTCATAGTTTAAAAAATATACAGAACAACGCCACAAAGTCACACGCTTACAGTTAATAATTTAAGAAAACAAATAAAATGTTAAAAATTTGAAGAATTTTTATTTTCTATTAATAATAGACAGCTTCATCTGAAGCTTGTCGGAAAATTGGTCCCCCCTCTCCTTTTCCTATATACAGAACAACACGTGCAAGACTGAGATATCACCCTATTTTTGTTTTTATCGTGCGGAAATCCCCATGGATACCACCCCCTTCGGCCATCGGGTCTTAATCGGGGTGTAAGGTTATCCAATAGGCATATCCTTCGCACCCCAGCTGACTCCTGGCCATCTACGGTATTAAGATGGCCCCCTCGACCCCCAGCGGGAGAGCATCGCGCCACTTCGCCGACGACGGTGGGGTGTAGAGTGACAGGTGTAGGGTAGCAGCCCTCTAGAGGGCCATTCTGGATTGGCCCCAGGCAGCAGCGTCTCCCGTGGCTAGTGCCCGGGTGCACCACGTGGAGGTTCCGGCCCGCACCCTCCGAACCAAGCAGTTCTACACTTATCTTCTTACCTCTGAACCCTTGGACCGCTTATTTCTTCTCTTCCTTTTGACTGTCTGAACGGAACTACAGCAAAAATGATGATGATTTGCATTAAGCGGTAACCGAACCGAATATAATGAAATGGAAGAAGTCGGTATTACGAGAGATCACAGGTTCCAATCCTAGTTATTACACTACCGACGTGAACTGGCTTTTAACACCAGCAATATAACAACATAGGAGTTAGATGGAATGGGTAATTTTTTTATATCATGTAGATGGCAGACAAGCACACGGCCCACCTGATGGGAAGCAGTCACCGTGGCCTATGGATGTGTGCAACACCAAGGACGTCACCCACGCGCTGCTGACCCTGAATGGAAGGGGCGGGGGTAGGAAAGTGTGAGGGCGAGGAGGGGTACAGTGAGCTCTGGCTACACTACTTACCGGAACACAATACGATGGTTATTATGGCCGCGGTTTTCTGTAGGGCGGAGGTACTAGCCCAGTCGGACAGTTCATTTCGGACGGAAGATACCGTCGTGTCCTACCTCCATTAAATGATGATTTGCATTGACCGGGAATCGAACTCGTGACCCGACTTAGTAGTCGTACGATCTACTGCTACGCCACATAAGGTATCGTCATGCACATTAGATGCTCATTAAAACGGTGCGATGAGAAAACAGGTAGTATCTAATAATTCCATTGTGGTCACATAATTTGTCATTAAAGATTCTACAATCTTATACTATATAATTCAAAGTCCTGACAGGCTGATTGACTGATTGACTGATTGACTGATTGACTGATTACAACACACAGCCTAAACCGCTGGTCGTAGAGACTTGAAATTTGTAGGGAGTGTTTATTTTGATGCGTAGAGGTGTACTAAGAAAGGATTTTTTAAAATTCGAACCCTAAAGCCCTAAAAAGGGCTAAAACGTGCTTTTCCCAGAACTCAAGAACGGCTGAACAGATTTTCATGATCTATGATTTTTTGGATTTGTCTCCGCCTCGAATAGCATATAACATAATTAAAAATATATGATTCATTCAGGAAATTTAGTAATAAAAAGGAAATTAGATGTTGCAAACGTTTTTATCGCCATCTATAATAGTTGTCATAGCAACAGGAACTAAAATTGACTTTGTCTAAATTTTCATAGAGTAATATCCTTTACTTCTTTACTTCTTTTTCCTCAAAAGTAAATAGAATATATTAATTTTTAGGGTTCTGTGCCTGATTAGGAAAAAAACCCTTATCTCTTCGTTATCCGTCTGTCTGTCTGTCAAGAGCTCTTCTTAAGAACACGTAGAGGCATCAAGTTGAATTAGATCAAAGGAATGTTGCGGATAATGCTTGGCATTAAACGAAGCGTAATAGCCAAACTGTGGTCTCACCGACTAATAGGTGGCTTGACCTACCATCTCCAGGCCTACACTCATGGAGGACGGAGGTCGTTATGTTACCTTTGGCGACATTAGTGAGTCACCTGCACCGCAATCGGAGAGTTTTAAGAAGCAGTACCTTATTTTGCGTGCGGAAATCCCCACGAATCTCTCCCCTCCTCTGGCCAGTAAGGACGTAATATCGGACTTGACCGACTAAAGTCGAACTCCATTTTGGGTCTACAGACAACGAAGCTTAAGGTAACCCTTGACCCTGAGCTATCCAAGGCTTACTGATGGGCATGGCTGTTTTGGTAGGTTCCTGCATTGCGTAGGCAGGGTACTGACGTTTGAATGCCACCATTGCCGGGGCTGATCCGTGGGCACACCACCTCTTCATACACTGGTAGACACACATGTCCTTGAAGCAGACGTCGGTAGGGTAAGCCTCATGGTGAGGGCCCTGGTGCCGACCATGGTCACCATAGAGAGTATGTGGAACGCTACCGCTTTTTTTGCGAGGCAGTAATGCGCGCAGAAGTGGTGGTAGAAAAGCTACGGGAGAGATCTAGCACTCCCCCGGTGCCGATGAAGGCGCACCGGGCGGCGTAGTTCGCAGAACCATCTCCGTCCTCCGTGCGGTCCTAGGCTGACGGTCGAGGCTAACCGTCACCATAGCAGAAGCAAACCCAGGGTGGCAGGGTGTTATATTTCCACGGGCGCTTTTTTATAGAGATGGGGGATTTAGATTTCTAATAACACGTCGAGGTCTCCAGTGCTGGTGGCCGGAGCCGGTTGGGGTTTCTGGGATATCCTTTCTAGGACACACCTGATTCCTCGATCACACAGGCATTGGTAGGATTCCGACATACCAACCTCTCCGTTGGCTCCGTTGAGGTGAAGCCCGACGGGGCTTTTGAGCACGAAAAAAAGGGGTATTTCCCTTTGGGCTAGAATTCAGATATTTTGCAGAAAGTAAAATCTTATAGCATAGGTACAGGTAAAAGTCCGGAAAGCGTAAATATTACCTACATCACTAAAAAAATGAATGCCTGTCAGTCAAGACAAGAAGCACTGCAACAAAGTTAAGTTCGCCCCCTTTTTTTATCGTGCGGAAATCCCCCTCAACCCAATTTTGTACGGAACCCTGCGTGCACGAGCCCAATTCGCACTTGACCGGTATTTATTAGTATATATATACTCTTTCTTATATACTCTTTCTTTACTTTCATGAACTTATTGAATGTTAAATCAGGTTGTCAAATGTCAATGTCTGTAGCAAGATTTTAATAATAAAAAAATCTGATTTTCGGATATAAATAATGTTCACTAATTTGAAATAGTGCATCGAATGTGAAAATGCAATGCAGCTATGATGAAAGGGTTTTTCAAAGGGTCTCTTCCGAGTCACACATACTTTGGCCAGAGCAGTTATCTAGGACTCCGCTACTGAACAATGAAAAAAGATAATGATAGTATAACTGGCTTTGGCTGCAATGCATGGCACTGTACTTTGAAGGGTTTGATAGAACTTGAGATGAAATGAATACGTTTAGCTGCAACTACTGATTGCGAAGGAAGTAAGGGCAGTCCCTCAACTTAAAAAGACTTGGTGGCGATAGCCAACATTCACGCGGGCGGAGCCGCGCGCGGGTACGCTAGTAGTTATATAAACGGCTGTTTTGTTAATGATTGGACTTTAGTTGATGCGACAGTGGTCTGTCGAACTGTTTAAATATGAAGACGATTACTACTCTTTTCTTTTTGTTGGCTTTTATTGGTATATCCATTGGTAAGTTATAAATTATTTAGTGAAATTCAAGTACATATACAGTCAAGTTGAAAAAAAGACAATACTTATTATTTTCAGATTTTGAAATATAGTTTTTGAGCAAAGTAATTTATATTTTTAATGCATATGTTATGTTATTTATTTTATTTTATTAAAATGTAGTCAATAAATATAAAATAAAAATATTTTAATGCTAAGCAGCTTTTACCATTGATAGAATAATAATTAGGGTTCAGTGGGGCGAGCACGAAAGTTTCAACGTGTGCGGCAAAAGTTGAGTGATATTTGAAAAGCATCGCATGGTAAATGAACTGTATAAATGTCATATACTCAGTTATTATCAAGAGATTTTTTTTCCAATTTACAGAGTACCTACGGCACTCTGTTAATTTGAAAAAAAATCTGTATAAAAATGACGATCTCTATAGGGTGTTATGGAAACGCTCCCGAAATATAATTATAATCAAAAAACTCACTCAATAATTCTGCGATTTTTTCTATCAGTGAAAGTATTTTTTTATTTTGTTAACTTATTTTTCAATGAGTTTTTTTTTATAAAAACAGGATCTAATGACGATGTATTTGAAGATGAAGATGAATGCGTGGAAGGTACTTACAAGCATTACACAAAACACGGGCCTTTTGTCATAGAACCAACTTGTGATAATCCTGAGCAACAGATTTTCGAAGAGATAATAGTCAAAGACTCCTTAGTGTGCTTCTGCAACCCACCGACCGTAAGAGAAACAATCTATTGGAGATGTGTTACCATCGACAAGTGCCCAAATTCGAGTCATGGTTCAAAAACATCCTGAACTGGAGAAGTACATCGAGAAAAATGTCCTGAAGCCACACGCTTA
Source organism: Lithosia quadra (assembly GCA_963576445.1). NCBI lineage: Eukaryota > Metazoa > Arthropoda > Insecta > Lepidoptera > Erebidae > Lithosia > Lithosia quadra. The sequence goes on from OY754894.1 coordinate 2,135,450, forward strand.
GAGCTCAATATACTTAGTCATATAAAACGTTAATAATTTGAAGAACTTTTCTTTTCTATTAATAATAGTCAGCTTCGTTTGCAAGCTGATCGACGGAAAAGTGGTCCCACCCTTTTTTTTTCGTGCGAAAATCCTCATGGATACCAACCCCGCGGCCAGCGGGGCAGGTTATGTCGGACTCTTACCGACTAAAACCGCACGCCGTCTAGGGTCTTCTGACGCCAGGGTGTAAGGTGGCCCAAAAAGCATTTCCTTCGCACCCCGGCTTGACCCGGGCCATCTCCGGATTCGAGATGGCCCCTCGGGTTTGGGAACCGCATGGTTCCCGTCATGCCCCCGGAATAGGGAGCCGCCTCGGCCTGCTTCTGCTAGGGTGATAGGCGGCTCCACCCGTCACCCCCAGGCCAGCGCTCATGAATGACGGAGGTCGTCAGACCTCCGACGCCTCACCTTTCCTATTCAGAACAACACGTGCAAGGCTGAAAAATCAGCCTCATACGGTGCATTTCATCAAGAACCAAGCGGTTCGTTGCCTGCTTTCTTTGCGGCGCCATAAAGGCATAAAAGAGGAAGGAAAAATATGCATATGCATGCAGAGATAGGCCTAAGTAAAGATAGATGGAATGCATGAAAGAGGATATGACAAGGAATGTATGGAGAAACAGTGTGTGATGTCCCTCCAACACAAAGGGAGGATCCTTCGACCAGGCAGGGTGATCACGCCTGGCGCTGCAGCCTAACAGTTTACGTTGGGATATTATACTAGTGCGCGAACATCACTTTTGCGATTCAGGATTGTAGTGACGTTGTAGTAATTCGACGTGGTATCCCTAGAAGGTGCTGGGTATATTTGGTATCACCACATGCCCACCACTAATTAGGGCAAGGCCTGTCCTTGATGATGAATGTAGTCTTATGGTCTTTAATATAATTAGGTACATTTTTTTTGGTGTTGAAAAAATTTAAGGCTCTACTCGACACCGTTACCCCGAGTGCACCATAGTGAGGGAGAGGTTCCAACCTGCACTCGGACATAACTACCTATCAGTCTTTTGTAATTGATGCGAATGACGGATAACTCAATATTCATAGACAAACGTATTTAACGCCCCTGTATATTTTATGAATGTTACTTTGTACATTAGTTAGATATCTTAATATAATATATATAAATCTCGTGTCACAATGTTTGTCCTCAATGGACTCCTAAACCACTTAACCGATTATAATAAAATTCGCACACCATGTGCAGTTCGATCCAACTTGAGAGATAGGATAGTTTTTGAAACGGATTTCGACATCCACGCGGGCGGAGCCGCGGGCAACAGCTAGTATATTATATAAATCTCGTGTCACAATGTTTGTCCTCAATGGACTCCTAAACCACTTAACCGATTATAATAAAATTCGCACACCATGTGCAGTTCGATCCAACTTGAGAGATAGGATAGTTTTTGAAACGGATTTCGACGTCCACGCGGGTGGAGCCGCGGGCAACAGCTAGTTATTATATATGACCATAGCATTTGAAGCTTTGTCATGTTTTTATGTATAGTGAAGTGCAAGGAGTCGGTATTACGATTGAGAGGTACCACATATTATACTACCGACGGCGACGACGTGAACTCGCTTTTAACACCAGCAATTCAGCAACTGAGGGGTTAGGTGGAATATGGGGATGTAAAGAATGGTAAAAGAAAGGGAATAAAAATAATAAAAAATAGTATGAGACTATAACTTTTGACTGTGATCTGAGTGAAAATGATGATAATTTATTGAGCGGGAATCGAACTCGTGACCCAACTTAGTAGTCGTACGTTCTGCAGTTACGCCACATAGGTAGGTTATTGCAATGCCCATTAGGTACTCATTAAAATAGTGCAATAACTAAGCAGGTAGTATCTAATTATTTCATTAAGGTAATAATTTGTCATTAAAGATTCTAAATTATATATATACGGCTGTTCTGTTATTGACTTTAGTTGTTGCGATAGTGGTCTGTCCGTCTGTCGAACTGTTTAAATATGAAGACGATAACTACTCTTTTCTTTTTGTTGGCTCTTATAGGTATATCCATTGGTAAGTAACAAATTATTTAGTGACATTCAAGTACATACATTGAAATATAGTTTTTGAGCAAAGTAATTTATATTATTTATATTTCATAATGCATTGTTATGTTATTTATTTTATTTTATTAAAATGAGTTCAATAAATACAAAATGTTTGTAAATATTTTAATGGTAAGCAGTTTTTATTATTAATACAATAATAAAATTAGGGATCAGTGGGGCGAGCACGAAATTTCTTTCGAATCTAGTTTGCAACGTGTGCGACAAAAATTGAATGAGATTTGTAAAGCACAGCGCCCCTATCGTGTGTTAAAGGAACTGTACAAATGTATAATAATTGTCGAGAGATTTTCTTTCCTATTTACTCTGTTTATATGATTTTTTTATAATAATTACGATCTATAAAGGGTGTTATGGAAACGCTCCCGAAATAAAATCCTAAAAACTCACTCAAAAATTCTGCGATTCTTTCGATCAGTATAATTTTTTAGTTTGTTACCTTACTTTTTTTCATTGAAGTTTTTTAATAAAACAGGTTTTTATTACGTTTCAGGTCAAGATGAATGCGCAGAAGGTACTTACAAGCATTATATAAAAAATGGGCCCCTTGTCATAGAACCAACTTGTCATAAACCTGAGCAACAGATTTTTGAAAATTTTCTGGTCACTGACTCCTTAGAGTGCTATTGCAATCCACCGACCGTTAGAGAAATAGTCAGTGGAAAATGTGTTACCATCGACAATTGCCCTAAAACTGATTTTTACACAGTGTTTTACCCTGACCTAGAGGAGTACATCAAAACCAGTGCCGTGAAGCTAGACCCTTAGAGCTCCATATACTTTGTCAAATAAAACATTGATAATTTGAAGAATTTTTCTTTTCTGTTAATAGTCAGCTTCAGCCCTAAAAAGTCCAACAACAACGGTCTAGCTGCAACGCTTCGATATCGCCTAATGTCACCATTGGGTTGTGAAGGTCAGATGGCAGTCGCTTCACGGAAAATATCGAGGTCCAGCCAAATCCGCAGTTAAGACTGGTGATGCGGACCCCAGACTCCGAGGTGAAAGCTTTGGATGCGACTGGGATTAACGCTAGGTTGAAGAGTTGAAGAGAATAGTCAGCTTCGTCCGTAAGCTGATTGATGGAAAATTGGTCCCGCCATCTCCTTTCCTAGACAGAACCAACACGTGCAAGGCCTCATACGGTGCAAACAATTCCATCAAGAACCAAGCGTTTTCTTTGCCACGCCATAAATGCATAAAAGAGGAAGGAAACACGTGCGCTAGTAAAAAATACCAATTCTTCCTCTAGCTAGAGGAAGTTTGAAAGTTGCACCAGTGAATGAAAAATTGAGGAAGCAAGCGACTGTCGTGCTATGGACATGTTATGAGAAGAGATGGAAGTAATGTTTTTATAAAATATAAAGGTTCAAAGTACTCGGTGTTTCGTTCACGTAAATCTTTTACTAGAGATCCCAGAGCTCACTGTACCCCTCCTCCCCACCCCTTCCTAGCCTCCCCACCCCTTCCAAACCCTCCCTCCCTCCCTTCAGGGTAGGCAGCACATGTGTGATACCTTTAGTGTTGCACACGTCCATAGGCCACGGTGACCGCTTCCCATCAGGTGGACCGTGTGCTAGTCTGCCAGGTGGCAGATAAGCCGTAGTATAAAAAAACCCTAAAAAGGAACTTCTCAGGAAAGATTACTCGTCATAATATTATCATAATCTCTTAGGGACAAAACAGTTTTTTTATATTATATGGGACACGTCAAAATGACTTCACCTCGCCCGATGGTAAGCTAATAGTACGAGATCCCACTGCAGAATCATGCATGCATCGATTATTTGGTAAAAACCAAATTTTACGCATATTTATGATTAGGAGAACATATATTTACTAGGTTGCCTTTCAAAATGAGGCCACTGATATGTTTAAGTCAATTATTGCTAATTCATTTTTCGCAGCCAGGTGTAAACAGGTACGAAGAGGTACGGCGAAGTGCGCAACGGCAACCGTGATTTTTCAGAGTCCTTATGTGTATTGCCGTGACGTGGATGATATTTTATTTAAAAACCATGTGAAGAATTTTTTTTTCCGAAAAATGAATTAGCAATAATTGAATTAAACATATTAGCGGCCATATTTTGATAGGCAACCTAGTAAATATATGTTCTCCTAATCATAAATATGCGTAAAATTTGGTTTTTAGCAAATATTCGATGCATGCATGATTTTGCAGTGGGATCTTAGTCTATAAAGTCTCAGGACCGGGGCACTACTACATACACCGATAGTACTACAGTGGCGTTTACTATCCGTGTAATCCAGTCTTCAAACGTATTTAAACGAAATTACACTAATGTATGCACACAGTATTTAACTTAAATGTCAAGCAAGCACTTTGAACACAAACAATATTGCCGTTATTCGATCCATTGAGTAGACATACCGGTATCATCGGAAACTTGTTCGGTGTTGGGCCACTAAAACAGCGGGTTTATTCGCAACACTTAAGGTCATTAACCTCTAATAATTGCTCTGGAGACAAATTTATGTAAATTTCACGTTTTAAAAATGCAAAGTAAGGGGGAAGCGTATTAAATTAATAATAATCTTTTGGGTTAAATAAAACGGTGAAAAAGTAACATTTGTGCTGACATAATTAATGTAGGTACTGAAAAAAAAGATGCGATGTTTTTGTTTTTGTATAAAAAAAAGTTTCAGTGGTATAGTTTAGACTTATTACTAAGCGTAGTTGTGAAGTGCTGGGTTCGATTTTCAGGCATGAGTTTTTTCTACTAGAAAGCTCGTTGAATCATCCCAAGGAGCTACAAAGGGAATTAGAATGTTTTTACAGGGTCGTCAGCGCGTGCGTGACGCTCCTGGATTTACATACATAATAGGCCACGGTAATTGCTTCCCATCAGGTGGGCTACCCCTTCCTAGATTCCCCACCCCATCCTAGCCCTCCCCCCTTCCCTTCAGGGTAGGCAGCGCATGTGTGACACCTTTGGTGTAGCACACGTCCATAGGCCACGGTAACCGCTTCCCATCAGGTGGGTCGTGTGCTTGTCTGCCACCTACGTGGTATAAAAAAACGCTATGAGTATAATGATGAAGTTGAATAGCCGCACGTTTTCTAGCCACAAAACCAGTTTATTGTCAACTAGAATCTCTTTCTGTGGTACCTACTCACACCCACTGACACAATTCATATAAACGTGATTAACCCACTTATGTACATACACTTTGGCCTTTGATATATTGTTTTGGAAATCTAGTTAGTTTACTAATCTAGATTGAGAAGGGAAATGTATTAGATTATGTTGGGTCTACGATAGTTTAGCGGCAGAAGTTCTATGTACACAACTAGGCAAGAGAGTACCTACAGAACAAAAATTGTGTTACATTTTCGAAGTGATAAATAAATAAATACTCTACGACATTCTACACATCGCTCCCTAGACCCAAAGTAAGCTTGTGACCCAAAGTGATACGTATAAAGTTCCTTCCACGTACGCTTAGGCTGTGAAATGATCTTCCTGCTTTGGTTTTTTTTTATAGTACGTAGGTAGCAGATAAGCACACGGCCCACCTGATGGGAAGCGGTCACCTTGGCCTATGGACGTGTGCAACACTAAGGGTGTCTCACACGCGCTGCCCCTCCACTCCAGTATGTTCAACCCTGAAAGGAAGGGTAGAGGGCTAGGAATGGGTGGGAAGGCTAGAAAGGGGTGGGGAAGAGGGGTACAGTGAGCTCTGGCTACCCTACTTACTGGCGGGAACACAACACGATGGTTATTATGGCCGCGATGTTCTGTAGGGCGGACCCCAGTCGGTCAGCTCATTTCGGATGGGAGATACCGTACGAAAGCTTTCCCAAGCGACTACAATATGGGGTTCAGTGATACCTCAGCCTTGGACGTGTTGTCCTGTATGGAACAGAAAAGGGTGGGACTAATTAGAAGAGCATAAATGAACACTCGCCATGGTAGAGACAGTTTAAATTTCATTAAGCTATTCACGTACATTTTTGCAAGGCCTTTATTGTCCAATAAAAGATTAACGCAATAAAATTTTATTTTCACTCACTTTATTTTACGTAGTGGGCAATTTGTTCTGTAGCTTTTTCCACCTGCACCCTCATAATTACTTCTTTCCTATCGACCAACCGCGGTAGCCTAGTGGTCTGGGTAATGGACTGCTGAGACGAGGTGTTCGATCCCAGGTTTACCATGGCACACACCAATGACTTTTCGATGCTTTTCGAAGTTATGTGTGTATTTCTCGCAGGTTTATAAGTGCCCGGTTAATGGCAATAGGCTCGCTAGCTATTACATTGGGACCTAAACATAAACTGGCGAAATGTGGATGCTAGCACTTCTGCCTACCCCTTCGGGGATATAGGCGTGAGTTTATGTATGTATGTATGTACTATCGACCAATGAAATCGTAGAAAAATAGACAGAGTTTTGTCTTTGGTCAGACTTTGGTCTCCGCGCTGACAGCACAGAATCACTCCAGTGAGCTCTGGCTACCCTACTTACCGTGGAGAACACAACACGATGGTTATTAAGGCTGCGATGAAAGACTTATGGTATCTTAACTGATCATCTCGGATCCTTTGAGCATTTTACGATATTCCTCATAATTTCGGATTTCGTTTTGATTTTGTCATCCACGCCCAGTTGAAAATTTTACCCTCTAAATCATCATTCTCTGAACCTTTTTTTCCAACTCAGTTGGGGTCGGCTTTCCAGTCTAACTATGATGCGGCTGAACTTCGATATTTTCCGTGGAGCGACTGCCATCTGACCTCCACAACCAATGGTCCAATGACCAATGGCGATATCGAAGTTCCAAGTTAGACTGGTTGGATTTTTGTGGGCTCCAACTAACCGTAACGACTGCCATAGATGTTTGTATGGCAACCGGGACCGACTAATAAACCTGCGATAAATACACACATAACTTCGAAAAGCATCGAAAAGTCATTGGTGTGTGCCATGGTGGACCTGGGATCGAACCCGAGACTTCGTATCAGCAGTCCATTACCCAAACCATTAGGCTACCGCGGTACCCTGTATATGAAATTAATAAAATTATTTCAGTAAGAAACAATGACTCACAATGAAACATTTTAACTTAAAGCAAGCCGTTTGAGTGACAAGCCTTGTTGAGACAGTTTCTCAGAAGGACTTTGATATGCATCAAGCATTACTGAATGTAACGCGACATGATGAGTGAGCGAAATACATTGTAATAAGCCTCTGTGAGTGGTTCGGAGCAAAAATTAAATTATTTCATCTGTCACTGCGTAAAAGGAAGCAACTGAATGTATTGTAGACGCAGTTTTAATTAATATCGTGGTAGGGAAAAGGAGATAGGTGATAGCGAAGTTTCCCTACAAATTTATCTATTTTTTTTAAATCTACCAAATGAATACAGTTGTAATATCAAAATACAAGTGTGCTTGTCATATCAAAATACAGTACACACTGTACAATATACATACCTACATATGCTCACGCCTTGTACCCTCCGGGGTAGGCAGAGACAACAGCCCGACATCTGCGTACGTCCTGTAATATATCACTCGTTTCCTCTACTAACTGTCACATTAACCTTTCATTCAAGCCCGCCAGTTACGAGTGTTTTTGACCAACCTTTTCTTCAAATGTACGATAATATAACGAAAAAGCAGTTTTAACATGTGTATCTGCCTGTTTAAAAAAATATATCAATCAACACCGATCAATTAGCCTAATTATTGTCCACTGCTGGACTTCTCTCCTAATGTGCGTCATAGCACTCAAACCTGTATTACACATATCCACAAACCACAGTGACCGCTGCCCATTAGGTGGGCTATGTACTTTTCTGACACCTAAATGGTATAAAAAACTGACGCCTTGCTTATCTAATCTATCATGGCTTCCTTTTTTCAGATCGTCCGTCCATTTTGCTGGGCATGCCACCTACCGTTAGCCCATTCGTGGTATCCACTCTAGGACTCGTTTGCTCCAACAGCCATCTGTGGCCAACAGTACTTTTATACTAGTTAGGTGGCAGATAAGCACACGGCCCATATGATGGGAAGCAGTCACCTAGACCTATGGATGTCACACTCGCGCTGCGGGGTCCAGTGAGCTCTGGCTACCCTACTCGCCGCCGGGAACACAATACGATGGTTATTATGACCGCGGTCTAGATTTTTTTATTAAAAGTCAGATTATGAGAACTTGCTTTTAAATAATTGTATGAGACCACACTTCATTATTGTTAAATAATATATGAACGGACATAATTTTTACCGCTGTGTCACTATTGTTTTAAATAAACAAACTCGGTTAAATAATTTCTTTTGACTAATAAGAAAGTGCCTAATTAGTGAGATAATAGACAGATTAGGACAACGGTACTGTTTACCTCTCTGAGAAATATCTTCTAGCTAACCTAGATTGGTGATGGCGATGGTAGCTGAATGGATAAGGACGCGGCCTCTTCTCAGAGGTATCGAGTTCGAATCCGGCCGGACAGCACCAATGTGAGTTTCACTTTGTGTAATTTATATGTGCTAATCACATGATTTACCATCTGCTGACGGTGGAGGGAAAACATCGTGAGGAAACCCACATGACATAAAAAAAAAATTAGTCTAAGAACCGGTGAAGGTCGACGAATTCTTCTTCTTCTTCAACCTTAAACCGCGGTATCCTAGTGGTCTGGGTAATGGACTGCTGAGACGAGGTCTCGGGTTCGATCCCAGGTTCACCATGGCACACACCAATGACTTTTCGATGCTTTTCGAAGTTATGTGTGTATTTATCGCAGGTTTATAAGTGCCCGGTTAATGGCAATAGGCTTGCCACCTATTACATTGGGACCTAAAAATAAGCTGGCGAAATGTGGGTGCTAGCACCTCTGCCTACCCCTTCGAGGATATAGGCGTGAGTTTATGTTACGTATGTTATGATTCAACCTAGCGTTAATCCCAGTCGCATCTAAAGCTTTCACCTCGGAGTCTGGGGTCCGCTTTACCAGTCTTAACTGCGGATTTGAAGATCGACGAATAACATTTGATAAAATATATCCTCTCTAGTTATCAGATGGGTGAAGGTATTTAATGAATTAAATGAATTTATAAAATATATCACACAACCGCTAAACGGACATTATTAGAAAGTTATTTATTACTTCCTGGCTAAGCCAGCCTAGTTGTGCTTGAGAAAGCATGACTCCATATCCTACCTACTTTACTACTGCACACATCCTAAAGAAAATCATAATAACATACATAATTCGCCCTCCCCGGCGAATAATATGGTAATGTGCTATAACAACAGTTTAGGTTTTATTGCATTTTCGGTTATTAGAGCATCGAATACACATTGTAATTTTTTTTTGTAATTTTTGAGTGGATATTTATGAAAATACAATATTTCCCATAGGTCCATAATGAATATTACAATTTTATTCAGTTAAATTAGAAATACAATTTTTACACGAATAATACCGTAAACGATAATGCAAAGTTATTTTTTTCCGTTAGTATCGGTAATGCCTTTTTACAATAAATTACAGTTTTTAATAAAAAATCATCAACTGGCTGTAATATTGTACATTATATGTAATTTAATTAATTAGTAGTGTATTATTTGATGAAATATTATATTTGCAATATAATATTACTAATAATCAGTTGACACTATATATTGATGAATAGTATTGCAAAGTTATATTACCGTAGATACTACCATATGAATTTCCCCGAATAATATGGTATTGTTCATTTGCCGTAAACATTTTTAGCTCCATATTTACCTGAACAATACTGTAATGCATTATTACCGACTACGACAGCAATGGGAATAACGCGAATAAAATGGTAATGATACATTGCGTACTATACTTTTTATCTACAATTTCAGTAAAATGTTTTTCTTAAATAACTTTATTCCAATAACCTATTAAAATAAAATTAACATAGGAACTAGTCGGTACAAAAATTAGCTTTCTTTTGACATATAAATTATTGCCATGCAATCTACCTGCACTGAGATATAAGCATAAAACAGTTATTTGCTTCTCCTGTAAAATTTAGAATTTGCGATTACCATATTATTCGCCGGGGACAGCGAATTGTGGGTTCTAGAACACTGATAATACATACAAATATAACCAAACAATTTGACAATTTGACCTAGACCATTTAACCAATTACAAATAAATAAAATTGAAGTGTCGATTTTTAATATTAAAATAATATGTTTTAGTTAAATGCCATTTTTGTCAAGTTATTTGCCATTGACCTTAAAATGCATTTTCTCTTGTAGACCTAGGCATTAAACAGACGAATGCAAATAACATAATATGTCTTTACAAACAAATATTAACACTGAGTGGGAATCGAACCCACGATCTCGATGTAGCAATTGAAAGTACAGCTACGCTACCGAGCGCATACTTACGCTTATAGAGTAGGGCAAAGACAGCCACACACCATCGATTCTATACTTACCTTTTCACGAGCTTTCCTAACTGTCGTTATACTTTCAATTAAATATGAACAAAAAAAATTACTGCGTAAATATTTAAGATTAACTTTGAGTTGTCTACCTCTAAAAGCGACTAAACAAATAGTAAGTTCGAAATAATTGATATCGAATTCACTAACTAAAATTTGAATTTCAAATAAATTATACAAACAAAAATTAAACAAATTGATAAGTTAAATAAATATACCTACTTAAATAAATGATGTCTATCTTTATATACACTTTATGTCTATTAAAAATAATAATATGTAAACTATTAGCTTTTTGTCCAAAAGAAAGTTATTACGAATGATTATATCTCAGAAATGTCTAAAAGATGAAGGAGCTGTCACATCTGCTGTCAACGGACAAGCTTTAACGCATACCTACTTTCCCCTCAGGGTTGAGGATTCAATGAGCAGTGGCTCCCGTAAAAGCCAAGATAAACATTAGGAAAGATGACCAAGGGCTCCAAAGTGTAAGTTTTTTTTTATATCGGTCACGTCAATAGTTCACCTCGCCTGATGGTAAGCTAAAGTCTCAGGAGGTCCCCAATACACCGACAGTGACATAATGGTGGCCCTCAACTTGACGGCCTTGCTACTTGAACTTGGAAGTTGGAACCTACATAAAAGATGATGTATTTCACAAATAACACAAAAAAATCAGTATTTATAACATTTTAATTTACTTACAAATACATACTTCAGTCACTCAATATTTTTTTTCAATAAATTTTGAGATTGTAAACCTAACTTACTCTAACGATCACATTGTTCACAATATTAGTTATTTATAATCTATCACGAACTATTTCCTAGCCCCATGTTCATAGCGTTTAATATATCTCCATTATCGGCATCGATTTCCCATGCAAACAAACCACCAAGCTTATTCTGTCTCACATACTTCGCTTTTTCAATCGTTGATCTCGCATCATCATAGGTTATTAAGTCACCGGTCTCTTTCCTAAACACGTATGGCGCTTGAGCAACCTTATCGAAATGATACTCCCATTTTCCTTGAGCTATTTCGTTGGCAACTTCCCTATAATCTACCACACCGTCTTGCCAAGTTCCTTTGCATGGGCCAGTAGCTACGCCAGTGAAAGGGTTTCCGTTCTTGTAATCATGAACTCCAGTCCAACCTCGACCGTACATGGCGACGCCTACAACGATCTTCTTTGGGTTAACTCCTTGAGCCAGCAGGTATTTTACTCCGAAGTCGGTGGTGTATGTTTCTTTCGAGTTCCATGCAGGAGCGTGCAGTGCAGCCTGATGTCCAAGGCTGTCATTAGACCATGCGCCCTTAAAGTCGTAGCTCATCAAGAAAATATGGTCCATGTATTGCTGTGCAGCTTTGTAGTCCACAACTTGGATCTTGTCCCAACCAGCGCTGATGGCGGAAGTCAGTTCGTATTTCTTACCAGTTTCAACTGAAAGCTCGTTCAACATCTGTCTTAGTTCTTTCATGAGCTTCACGTAAATATGACCGTCATCAGGACCGCCAAGGTCTGGATTGGCACCTTTGCCGCCAGGGAATTCCCAATCAATGTCAACCCCGTCGAAGAATTTCCAGGTTTGGAGAAAATCTTTAACTGAGGCAACGAAGCGGGCTCTCTTGGTATCGTCAGTGAAGAAGAAGAAGGGATCGGCTAAAGTCCAGCCACCAACTGAGGGTAGGATCTTCAGGTCTGGTTTCGCCTGTTTGAGCATCATCAACTGACCAAAGTTGCCTTTGTAAGGTTCGTTCCATGATGACAAACCCTTTTGAGGTTTCTGAAGAGCAGCCCAAGGATCGTGAATTGTTACTTTGAAGTCTTCCCTTCCGCTGCAAGATCTCTGAAGCGCTTGGAAGCTGCCTTCGATTTCTTTCAAGCTGTCGTTGATGCCATCTCCACCACAAATCGGGATGAAACCGTACAAAAGATGAGTCAGATTCGGGATAGGAATACGATCCACGGGGAACTTCCTTGGGTAGACACCCCATTCAACGAAGTAAGCTCCAACTACTTTGCCAGAAGTCTGCTTGAAAGGTTTGTTTTTCTCTCCAATTGAATAATCTAGAGGTGGTAAGTGACTTCCATCTGTATCAGCAACCACTATTTCAGTAGCATCGCTGTAGCTGCAACCATCCTTATTGCAGAGTTCAACTTTCATTTGGTATCGTCCACCTTTCTTTACTTTAAAAGCAGCAGAAGTTGCTGAACCGGCTCCAGACCAGAACTCCTTATCGTTGAGTAGGACCCTTGCTTTATCCGCTGGGTCACCAGACCAGGTGTTCCACGTGACGGAGACATCAGCTGCATCCTTTTTTGTTACTAGTTGATTGTAGGCCGTAGCTGCTTGATTGACTTCTACTATCGCGAATGTGCGCTCTCCCCATCCTAGATTCGGCTTGCCTGGGGGTCCACACGAAGCTACGGCGAGAAGCCCCGCACCGATGACGAACGGCAGCAGACGTCCCATACCGGTTCTAAAAAAATAAACACGCGAAATTTGAACACAAGCCTCTTATTAAAGAGTTGAGTTGGAACTGGACATGCATCTCGGTGGTATCTTTTATATACGAACTGTATTGTAGGCCAACCGCTAACATGTTGGAGCCCGCATTGTACAAAATATCGGCATTGGAATGATTTTGTGATACGTAATAGTGTAATCATTAGCACACTTTTTTATCCCGGTCATGCGAGTAGGTCGGGCAAGGTGACAGATTTTTTTTAATTGTTCAGTTAATGTGCAGTTTAGCCCTTGCTAGTAAAAGTGCTTTCTACTGTTATTTGTTATGACATCATTGAGATGATTTTGAATGAGAAACTGGATCTTTAACAAATTAGGTTTGTTTATAACTTGTATATGACATACTAGTTCTACCTCGCGGTTGCACCCGCTGTTTAGTTTGAAAGTAATTGATTTTTTTTTATTCATGATAGGCTTACGTTTGACCTCAATCCCACCTGATGATAAGTGACGATTCGGTCTACGATGAATCACGCTTGCCTAGAAGGAACCTATTCACTCGTGACTTGAATACTCCTTATTTTTAATTATTATTATTTTATTATTTATGTATTTATTACTTAAATAATTGTGACCGCCTACAGAGGCTTTTTTCTTTATTTTCCTAAGGACCGTAACATTATGTCAGCTATCAAAGGCAATAAGAATTATTCAAATCGTTCTGATAATTTTAGAGATTAGCGGTTTCTGACAAACAAAATTTTCGATTTTATTATTAGTATAACTTTGGTAATAGATTAATATGATTCACTAAGTAGTACTCTTCTTGAGTTTTATCCTACAAACAAATTATACTAAATCGTGACATGTATGATTAAGAATATTTGTATACCATAGAGTCGTAAAACGAGTGTGATTAAAATTTAATTAAAAACATATTCTGGATCGATTACAAATCTGATTATACGTAATCGAAATCACTTAAATAACATAATTAGGTTTAACCGACATGTTAATTGGCTCAAAACAACTCATTTGATTGTTTTGATTGGGTTACAGGTTTGAAGCCCATCATACATCAGTACAAAAAAAGAAAATAAACTTCCTATAAGCGAATTAATTTTAATCAAATATAGTCCAGTCTTTTTTACCAAATAAAAACGGTTTTTATATGGCAAATCATTGATGTATGGGGCCCATATTTAAAACCTTCCGAACGAAGCCAAACTCAACTTGCAAGCCGGCATACCCTGCTGGTTGACGGACGAGGCTTTAGCGCAGGCTTTCCTACCGGGGTTACGAGTTTAGACGGCTCCCTTAAAAGCCATAAATTGAAATAAAACTAACCAAAATTATTACTAGTAGTCCCTCTAACCCCTTCAGCTAAGCTAAATTATGTTAAGAGTTGGTCAATATTGGTAAAGTGATGGCCAGGATTTGAACCCGAGACCCCTTGGTCCTAAAACCGACTTCTATGTCACTAAGCTACCGCAATTTTTGCAAAGAGGAGATATTTTAAAAGAATTAGTATAGTAACTTTTTCTTTAAACTTTAATCGAAAATGGCAACATCTAGGGTGGGAATTGAACCCGTAACCGGTCCCTTTTTAAGACGAATACTTCGACCAACTGAGCTATCTGGACACGTCCCATAAAGCCGATATTCTCATCTACATTCTGCTTTAGCATCTAAGAAGAATCTAACGTGTGCAACAACTAATCAATGAATCTAAAGTTTAGATTCATTGATTAGTTGTTGCACACTTCCAAAGGCTACGGTGACCGCTCCCCATCAGGTGGGACGTGTGCTTGTCTGCCACCTAAGTGGTATAAAAAAATTGACCCACATATTTGAAATATAAATAACCAAACATAGTGTTATGAAAAAATGCATTCAACTGTAACCCGCATTAGAAATATTTTGATTATCTGATGCATTTCCATTGAGATATTCTATGCACTGCATTTTCAAACCATCATGGTGTCAGTGTTATGATGGAAAAATGTCTGTGATAACAATGATAAGATAACTAATAATTGTGTTAATAGGTTGGTAATATAGAATAGAATAAAAAGGTACGTGATGTAGTTTTGAAATTTTAAATCGTTCAGGAACCTATTCCAACGCACACGACCCTCTCTTTTCCTATCAAGAACAACAATGCAGGACTCAGGTGGACTTAAGGTACAACTAATTCCATCAAGAACCAAGCAGTTTGGTACCTATTTTCTTTGTCAAAATTCTTTGCCAACACACATAGGTATTTCCTTCTTTTTACAACCCCAGGTCTTCACGGGAGATGTTAAAAAGTTTGTCATGAGGCCGCCAAACTAACTTCATTGTACCTACATTAGCGACCCTTATTCCTAAAACTTCCCGTTTAGCTTACCATCAGGTGAGATCAAGTCAGACTGATGATGTTGAAAAATAAATACGTAAGTAAATGAAAAGGTACCGTGTGAACGTCTGTAAGTTAGTGTAACTTAAGTATGTTACAAAAATTTGCATAAATTTCGATGTTTCACATCTGCGTACAACGGCTTATTTCGCAGTTATGTCATTGTAATGTTATAATATTACATGTAAGATGTGCTACCAAGTACGCAAATGATATCAGAATTCCCGCAAAACAGTTTTAAGTGCCAATTACATTTGATGATCGATCTGTAGGACCGGTATCACAAGATACTTAACTGTAAAAAATCTTGATATCTTAACTGTCTTTTAAGGTTTTTATTTAATTGGTGTGTGGTTTGAAGTACACACAAAGGTCCTGTATAGGATACAGAGGACAACGTGGGAGTTTTCAAGTCATGAGTGAATAGGTTCCTTCTAGGCAAGCGTGATTCATCGTAGACCACATCGTCACTTACCATCAGGTGAGATTGAGGTCAAACGTAAGCCTATCATGAATAAAAAAAAAACAGAGAGGGTAAGAAGATAATTGCCCCTAATTCCCAATCTAAAAGTAGTAGTATATTAGTGCACACCACGAAATACTCCAAAGCCGTTTGGCTGGAAGAAATCGGTGTGCAATAAAGAGTATCTATCTAAAAAAAACTGTAATTGCCCCGCACGTCGTGTCTCCTCCTAACCGTCTTATGACTATAACCCCTGTACACGAATATCAATAGCAATTAAGTACATACCAAGACACAAAACTATCTTGAGATTAAGGAGCAGTTGAAACCCCCACCCTCCCGATGAAGCCAATATTCAATGGAATTAATTGAGTAAAATGTGTACTGCTGATAATAATGACATAAAAAAACTTAGGAAAAGTTGAAAACGTAATATCTCAATTCTCTCCCAAACACCTAAATCATCAACTGTTAATGACTGTACCTCACAGTAGTAATAGTACAGATTAAACGCTCTTTACAGACAGATTGGCGATCGCAACAAGATACGAACTCAACAGGTGAATGGCCTCACACAACTGACCAAGTTGAACTCACAACAAAAACAAACTACCGACACTCGCAGTTTCCCGAAAATGATACTAGTAGTTACGCGTACTGTCAGTAACAGAAGTGTTTGTGCTTCTTTATAATTGAAAGAAAGAAAGACCGTAACTGATTATGTGAATGATGCGAAGAAAATCTCTAAGTACATATAACAAATAACCCTAGTGGTAAAATAATATGACCGGTGACGTGCTGTATATTTAACAACGGGCTATATCTTTCTAATATCATAAAGCTGAAGAGTTTGTTTCGTCAAAATGACTTCACCTCGCCTGATGGTAAGCTAAAGGTAAAGCCTCAGGAATGGGGTTACCACTATATACACCGGTAGTGTTACAGTGGCGGCCCTCAACTTGACGGCCTCATCAAATGCTTTTTCACGCCCCGCTTAAAGGCCCCGGGACTATAGGAGGAAGGAAACACATTTGTTTGTTTGGTTTTGGGCGCTAATGTCAAGAACTAATGGTCCGAATGGAAAAATGCTTTGAGTGATACCATTGGCACGATACGGTTCTACCTCTCCCAGGCCCGTATTAATAGATGACACTTACCTCTGAGATATGTCTCAAGCATGCACTTAAGTGCACGGACTCAGAAGTAAGTGTCATCTATGAATACGGGCCTACAATGCTAGCTATTATACTGCGTAATTACTAAGGAATCACTTTTGAACCAAACTGTACCTAACTTTTTGAAATAAGGTATTTTTGTTATGAAAGCTAGTTTTGCGAAACTATGGCCACCTTCCCTTTGCATACAAAGCCAGAAATATTTGCTGCAGTTAATCTCTGATGCGAGAAACAACGAGAGAATGTTCAGATTCCTTTTGAAAATAACTTGAAACTTCTGAATTTATAGCGATTTTTGGTTACATGAAATTTTCCAGAGAAAAGACACAAGACCTTTTTTCGTGCGGATTTTTTTTAATACTACGTAGGTACGTACGTACAAGCACACGACCCACCTGATGGGAAGCGGTCACCGTCGCCTATGGACGTGTGCCACATCAAGGGCGTCACCCACGCGCTGCTGACCCTGAATGGAAGGGGCGGGGGTAGGAAATTGTAGGGAGGCTAGCATGGGGTGCGGGGAGGAGGGGTACAGTGAGCTCTGGCTAACCTACTTACCGCCCGGAAACACAACACGTTTGTTATTATGGCCGCGGTTTTCTGTAGGGTGAAGGTACTTCTCCAGTAGGACAGCTCATTTGGAACGGGAGATACCGTCGTGTCCTAACCCCAATAAATCTTATCGGATACCCTGCCGGCCAGCGAGAGTGGTTAAATCGGACACGAACTGATTAAACCCGCATGACGTGTCAGGTCTTCAGATGGGTGTAAGGTATTTCTTATCATAAAACATTTCTTCATACACCCCGACTGACCCAGGGTCATCACTAGTTTCATGATGGCCCCCTCGGGTTTGGGAATTTGTCCCTGTATTGCCCCCGAAAATCTTGGGCATCCATGGTAGTGAGACCATTGACACGCTTACCTTGCGACATCAAACCAGCAGTTCTTGTGTCTCCCGTCCTACCACAGCCAGGAAGTGGCATGACCAGACATTAATATTATCCACCTAAACACATTTAAAAGGAAGGAATATAATTCGTTGCACTCGGTATACAGTTATTAAAGGAAAGAGTTCAATGAACTGTTAAAAAAATACAATTATCGTTCCGTACTCCGTTTGTGACATGTGAGTTGAAACAATGGCTGATTCATTGAATATAGGTGAGGTTCTTAGTCATGGTTGTGGTTTATTTAAATAGTGATAATGACCTACTTAACAATGAGTCAGTTAACATTATTTGTTTGGTTTTGTGTCTTTTTAACCAACTTTAAAAAGAGTGGAGGGTCTCAATTCGACAGTATTTTTTTACGTTTGTTCGCTCAGAACTTTCGACTGGGTGAACTGATTTTAACATTAATTTGGTCGAATGAAATACGTACTCATTTTTGTAAGAAATTAATTATCAACAAATGAACGGGGGCGGGAAAAAGCATCTGTCAAGGCGGGCTACCATTCTAGGGACAACCTTGACAATGGTAGTCACTACTATTTGGCCTTCACCTCAGTTTACCATCAGACGAGAAGCAGTCAGCATGACGGACTAAACAGAAAAAGAAAAAAACATGCCACCTGTAAATTTTCTCATGATTACGGAGAGAAGCTTATATTAAGTTCTCAGTCCGAAATTATTAATGTCTATGGCTATAAAGCTATACTCAAATTTAACAAAAACTCAAATATACTTTTCCTGATTCGGGAATAGAAACCACGATCTCTAACACTGCAGTTAGATTCACTACCGCTGCGCCATCGAAGCAATATGTGTAAGGTGCTGACTAACAAAGTGAGCAAAACATAACATAATACGATATTGACCTAATATATTATCGGTGAGTAAGCTGCACTGTCTTTGTGTTTTAATTGCATTTTTGAACACGTAACTGATTATATTTATAACTTGAACACTCATTAGTTTTGAGATACAATAGTTTTTAATTTATCTATCTAAAAAGTGTAAAGTAGCTGTGTCTGTACATTAGATATATTTTTAAAAAAACTTGGGGTTATGTCATAGAATCGTTTCTGAACTGAAAAACATTTTTTTTTAATTTTTGTTTCTTTGTTCGCGATGCAAGCAAAAACTACTAAAGAAATTTATACACAGTTTCTTGTGTTTGAAAGGTCTTGGTCAGACTTGAAATCTTACGCATTTTTGATCACAATCGGTTAAGTAGAATCGAAGATATGGTCAAAAACCGCCAAAACAGATATATTCACGCGGGTGAAGCCGCCTACTTAAGCTAGTTATCACAAGTACACTAATATACCCTTCATGAAAACTACTACGTAATAATTTACTACCTTAGTAGTAGAAAAGAAAGGAGAAATCATAACAGACAATTAACATCAGTCGCAAAAACCCGTGACCCAAATAAAAACAATATACAATACTCAATGAACCGTAACAGAAGATCTATAAAAAAAATAACTAGGCCAATCGGTAAATCTAAATCTATTCAAAACAATACATCATATGGATTAGAAGAAAAAAAAGTAAAGGTCGCCATTTGCATACAATGCAGTGTTACTTTTTCACGGTTATTGACCTGTGAATAAAGAGGTTATGTGAGGTGCAAGGCTAATGGTAGCCTCCGCGTACAATGTCAGTATATATTTTCGTATTCAAGTTTACAAACTACATTGCATAAGTTATGTCCGCCATTGTAGAATGTTTCAACGTTTTTGAACTTACAATGCTGCAATGTTCATAACAAACTTTTTTCTAAACAATGTTCCAATTTTGAATCTTCGCGGGATTGTAATGATTATTTTTTTTTATAAATTTCAATTTTCGTTTAGAAATTAGAATAGTTGACTGTTAAGTTAGATCATGTTTTTTTAAGTACAATACAAATGTACGATATGTTTCGTATTTAAAAATTCAGTGAGACTATTTAAACTACAGCACATCTTATTAAGACTTTTATTAAAATTATATTTTCTTTATAGATTTAAATATACAAGATAATATGTATCCATTTCAATGAAATAACTTTCCTTTTAATAACCGGAAAGTATTTATCTTGTCGAATATTTTTCTATGATTTGCATTTATAAGATGTTGTTACAATAAAAATGTAAAATATTGATTTGAAATACATTGACTGTTTTTAAACTTTCACAATTCAATATCGAACGGGAAATTTTTATTTATATATAATTAAAATATGTTATGTTCGTGTGCTAAGTTCGTCCCAAATAAAAAATATTTAATTAAATATTTTTGACGCATATTTTATTCCTATTTTGTTTCGAATTATTGATAGTTTTTTTTTACTTTTTACTAGATTTTATCATTTAACTAATTATTAAACGCAAAGTAGAAATATTCATAAACTTTTAATATCAAGAATACAAAAATCTTTATATTTTTTTACACAGTTTTATTTACCTCGACCTGTTTATTTGGGTCAAATCTAGTACTTAATTGAAATTTGAACCCCTTTCAGTTGTCTGATATTTGGCAGAAGTCTAGTTACGATGACAATACAATTTAAAACTGTTTAACTTGAAAATATTTTTTCATAATTTATTGTTTAATTCTATATTTATATTAGGTATATCTCGAATGGATTATGTTATAATCTCGGTACATCATGTCCCAGTGTAAAGTTCGGATGCCAGTGTCATAGCACTTCATTAATAAATGCTAGTTTCAAAATGGAATGTAGTGTGGGATTAGTGTGCTAACCTTTGCTCTCGCGAAATGTAAGCCACAATGCATTGTTGTGTATCTACATTGAATATATTTAAAATAAACTTAGGTCATCATCATCATCATTCTCTGAACCTTTTTCCCAACTCAGTTGGGGTCGGCTTTCCAGTCTAACTGTGATGCGGCTGAACTTCGATATTTTCCGTGGAGCGACTGCCATCTGACCTCCACAACCAATGGTCATTATGACCAATGGCGATATCGAAGTTCCAAGTTAGACTGATTGGACTTTTGAGGGCTCCAACTACCCGTAACGACTGCCATAGATGTTTGTATGGCAACCGGGACCGACGGCTTAACGTGCTCTCCGAGGCACTAATGAACCTGCGATAAATACATAACTTCGAAAAGCATCGAAAAGTCATTGGTGTGTGCCATGGTGAACCTGGGATCGAAGCTGAGACCTCGTCTCAGCAGTCCATTACCCAAACCACTAGGCTACCGCTAGAAATAAACTTAGGTGTTGTTATTAAATATGAATGATTCTGAAGCCGAAAATATTTTTTTCGGAATTCTTGTCTGTTTGTCTGTTTGTGCCCGACGGACGCAAAAATGACTGAACGGACTTTTTTTATTGAAAGGTATTGGTCAGACGTAAAATCTTGCACATGTTCGATTATAACTGGTTGAATAGAACTGCAGATAAGATCAAAAACGGTAACCGACATAAATATTCCACAATATTCACAACACTCTAGACCCAAATTAACTTGTATTGTGTGTCTATTCTATAAAGATTATACATTTTTTTGTAAATATTTACACATAAAAACACCCAGAACAATGCAAATAAATGCATCCAAATATTTGCATTGAGCGGGAATCCAACCCGCACCCCTGTCGTAGCAGTCGAATGCACTACTGCTACGCCACAGACTGAAGTACTCGTATTGTAATAATCCATACTAATATTATAAATGCGAAAGTAACTCTGTCTGTCTGTCTGTTATGCTTTCACGCCTGAACCGCTGAACCGATTTTGATGAAATTTGGTATAGGAGCAGATTAGATCTCGAGAATGAACATAGGCTATGTTTAGTCGCGATAACCGATATCCACGCGGGCGGAGCCGCGGGCAACAGCTAGATATACACTAGAAACATATTCCCAGTTGGATACTTTTCTATTGCCGGTGTGAAACAACCAAACAACAACGAACTCTGACAGCTTCTGTAATGCATTTTATTTATGTATCAACTCCCAGTGGTCGGCCAGTCGCTCAAGCGTACGGACACAATATCATTTTATATAAATAAAAGTTTTACTTTTTAAATTCTGAGCTCTGTAATAGCTGGTATTTATAATTATACTAGCTGACCCGGCATGTGTTTTGCATGTTAAGGATGAACAACCCTTATCACTAAGAGGTATGGAAAAAAAATAGATGTTGGCCGATTCTCAGACCTACTCAATATGCTCACAAAATTTCATGAGAATCGGTCAAGCCGTTTCGGAGAAGTAGGTACAGGAACGAACATTGTGACACGAGAATTTTATATATAAGATGTAGGTTCATAACTATAGTTTATTGTTGCTAGAAATGATAGGTACTCAAATAAATAAGTTTTTAATCTAGTAAGTGCATCACCAGATAATTAAATGAGGCCAAACATGACGAGCTTATCTTGTTTCAATTGAATTTCACTCTGTGGAATTTATATGTGCTAATCACGTGATTTACCATCTGCTGACGGTGAAGGAAAAACATCGTGAGGAAACCCACATGTCCAAGAAGAAATTCTAAGGACATGTCCGATCCACCAACCCGCATTAGGCCAGCGTGTGCGTATTAGGGTCTAAACCCTCTCAGCTCTCTCGTTAAAGAGGAGACCCGTGCCCAGCAGTAAGACATAAATGGGTATCAGTGTGGCATTTTGGTCGGTTCGTAACAACATAACCATCCCAATGGCCGACGGGGGGGAATATCCGCGGGGAGTCAGCGACAAAAGTCTATGATGATTGCACAGATTTCAAACTTAAAAATTCTTATGAAAATGGTTAATTATATTGTAATCAAAGTTTAAAGGTAGTTCAATAGACCCAACTAAGTAATTAAACATCATTTTCATTAAGAACCATAAGTTACTTTGCTCAAAACTACTGTTCAAAATCTGAAAACTATCATAGACTTTTGACGTTGACTGTACAATGTTCAAAATGTTCAAATGTTATACTTTTTTCGTATATCCACAGACTAAAATATATATACTCGGAATAAAGCCTTTTTTCGATGTCAAACAACTCGATGTAGGTATTTATAATATTTTCACGTTGTTACGGCCAATTTTTGTATGAGTCAATACAGATATGAATGACAATGGCGCTTTGTGTCAAATAATACGTTATGAATCCTTTCAAAGGAAAACATTTTTGCAAATAAAATACTTTCTTATTTACATGAATAGAAATTTTGTGTTGATATTACTTTCAGTTTTAACAAGCATATGATTTCACCCGGCTTCACACGTTTTTAGGGTTCCGTAGTTTTAACCGACACCAAAAGGACTGTTGACCGGTAGGTATCTTTGTCAATGATTATCTTGCGTTTGGATGTACTAATTTAGATGTGGTTTTCAGAAAAGTTTTTTTTTTACACAGAGTATCTAAGGCTGCATTAACAGGTTCCTTCCAAATTTGGCTAGGCAGGGCGGGAAACTCGAGCAGTGAAGGTGAGCGTTGATGCGCATCTTAAAGGGGGCCTCCTTAAACCTACACCTAGGTCGCAAGTCCTGGGAACTGCTCGGAGTTTCTCCCTCTGCTACACGATGGACCCGGCACCCGCACGGTGAATCCATGGAACGCTAAGAAGTTCGTCTCTCTGAAGGTTTTAGTGTACTTAACCGACTCAAAAAAGGTGATAAATCGGTTCTACTTTAGAAAAAAAATATTTATTTTGTGTTTCAGTCTTTTAGAGGTGATCTTTAATTTGATTAAAATTCCTTTCTTAGTGGATGCTTATGGCGAAAAATAAATCAACTACATACGAAAATTTGAAGTTTATATCCCCAGTATTCTTTTTTGTGCCGAGGTTGATTAAAAGATATTGTCACTAAATATAGTAAAATAACGCTAAAATTATCAACACAATAATGTTATAGTTTTCATTTAATCATTCAGAGAATGGAGAAAAAAAGATAGGCCTATAGTTTAAAGTGAAAAATTTGACAAAAGACTGAAACTTACCGTTTTAACATTCAAAAAATATACTGTATTGTATTCAAAAATATTATTTGACTTAATTCTCTGCCTTCAACTAGACTACTAGACCAACTCATCATAAACGATCCCTTGATGCGCCTACCCACCATAATATTCTCAACTGTCAACTACCATTTTGGCGGGTAACTTTATACCTTAACAAAATTTTACTACCGTACTTTGTACACAATTTAAAAAATAAATTTAAAAAACACGCCACGCTACAAAGTAACACTCTTGCAATTTAGTTCACCCGAAAAAGTAAACAGCCGTAAAAAAGTTACTTTATCTCCAACATCTAACACAGGAGAGGAGCTACTTAAAATTCATTAAATGCACAAATACACTCCCACAGATTTATCTTAACGCGGTGTATTTTAATTAGCGATAGTGTACAAACAAAAATTCGGGGTCAACGTACAATATTTATCAAAGATCGTTAAATGCACTTTAACAAGTATAACACAACATCCAGGAACATCATCTTTAAACCTTAATTTACAATATTTAAGATCGAAAATCCAGTAAAAACTGTTCTATCCCAGCAAAAAGATTGTAAAAAAATTCGCTCGTGCTTTCGATTTACGAAGGGACACGTAGCGGTACAAAATAACGGTTAAACAATAAACGAAGTTCCAATTTTGAATCCCACTTCGGTACATTTCGGATGGCGATCTCGCCCGATTCTGAACGACCCCGCGAAGATTGCAATCACCGGGTACAATTTTATTTCAAATACGAATTTAGAACAAACAGTTTTTTTTTACCTGATTGGAATTGTCCGGAGGAATTCGAGACGGTTATTTATCAAACTTTTTAATTTAGTACACTTTTTACGTAAAATGGTAAAATGGTAAATCAATTTGTATGAAAAATTCATTGGTCATACTTAAGACACTTAACTAGAACTGATTCATAACAGCAATTATTAATAACAACAATAACACTAATCAGTTCAACTGATAACACAGTATTATCAAGAATATCACGATAGTAATAACATTCGGCGGTCTTCGGTAACTATCGGCTATTTCCGTAGCACATTGTTTCACATTCAAAAGTAGAACTCGCATTGTCATAAAGGGTGAAGAAAGCACTTTCACATGTCAAGACTTATTATGACAGTACACAACTAGTAAAATTTGAATAAAGAATGGCGGTAATTTTGAAAAACTTTTGTTAACTACTTTTTTTATTACTTAGACCTGACTTAGACTTTTTCTTCAGCTTACCATCAGGCGAGGTGAAGTCATGTTGACGTGTCCAATTATAAAAAAGAAGTATGGAGTCATTGTCAAAATAAAAAAATGTGGTATTTTTTTTTCTCAACACAGACACACCAAGCCATCACCAAGCATTAGGATTTGGTAAAGTTTTATTTCTGTTTTATTGTTAAATCGATTACCAGATAGGTACCTAAATTAGCTAATGCGTTTCAAATGCCGTTATCATTTATGTAGTTGAAGTAATTAAATATTACATTAGGTTGTTTTTAAAAACAGATTTACCAATCTAAATTCTCTTACTTAATAATTACAAATTCCTCTTATTAATTACCAATCTCAATTAACAATGGATTTGTTAATTGAGCCTACGATTAAAAAGATACGCACTATTTTTTTACTATAATTTTTATGTGTACGTCATGCAGTACACAATATTTATGTGTACTACATGTACCTACCTATAAAAAGGTTACTGATGGCACTTAGATCTTATAAGCTAATAAAAAAAACTTTTTTCGTTATCAGAGATGTATTTTACTTTTTTTTTTAATTTTTATACGATAACTTTATTTGACAATGACGTTATGAAAAACTTTGTGAAAAAAAATAAGGGTTACCAGTTCAAAAACTTAACACACCTTTAATTATTTCGCGTAAATACTTCACCTATATATCAGGCTGTGATCGTGGCGTACGGGCGCACCGCGCCTGCGCAATTCCTCCCGATACTAATGCTAGTACACACTAGTGTTGTCCAGGAAAGCATCGCAGGGCTCGAATTAGTATTGCACTCGCGATCAAACTGCCTATGTCATATGTTTGAGTTACGTTACGCGGTTCAAGAATTGAGGAAACTCAAAGAACCATTATTATTTGTACTTAAGAACATTTTTCTTATAAAGTGCCGTATTTAGCTTAGTAGACAAATAATTTAATAAATTACACCTGAATTAAAACGTAAACATAAAGCTAAGAATGCATCTATTAACACGTTTAGACGTACTTAGTCATAAGCCGAAGACACGTTTGAGAACAATTTCCATTTTTTTTATTCTAAGGGTTTTGTTGATCAAAAGTAATTTGAAAACATACAGATCAACTAAAAATCATTATGTTACAGATTCGCTACCTTAAATGGCTGTCCCGTAAAATTGAAGGCCTATATAAACAAACTCACAACATTTAGTCGCTATCTTTATAATATTAGTATAGATGGAGATTTTCCATTTACCCAATATCATCAATCAATGGTTGTTATCAATAGATTGATGATATTGGGTAAATGGAAAATCTCTATCTATATATCTTTTGATAACAATCATCAACTTTGCAATAAAAATAACAATAACAGTTCGAATAACACCATAACAGCTTAAAAAATATACGTCACGAAAAAGCTACCTTTTTTTTATCGTGCGAAAATCCCCATGAATACCACCCCCGTCGGCTGGTCGGTGGTTATGTCGGGATCCAACCGACTAAAACCGCACGACGTCTCGGGTCTTAATTACCGGGGTGTAAAGTTACCCAATGGGTGTATCCCTCGCACCCCAGCTGACCCCGGGCCATTTACGGTTATAAGATTGGCCCCCTCGACCCTCCGAAAGGGGGTTGGGGCGAGTATCGCGCCACATCACCGGTAGGGTGTAGGGTGACAGGCGGCCGTCCTGCCACCCAACCGTCGGCGCGCGGACATTCAGCTCGCCCCCCACTCGCTCTCCGGAGCCTCCCTCGAGCCTCGGAGCAGCCCTCTAGAGGACCACTCCTACCCCAGCTGGATTGGCCGCAGGTAGCTGCGTCTCCCGTTGCGAGTGGGAGGCTCACGTGAGAGCTACCTGAAGTCAATGTTGAAATATTCTAATTGAAATGTGTATAAATTTTTGCGACTTACAGGAACCTATTCCTGGAATATCAGGTGAGATTGAAGTCAAACGTAAGCCTATCATGAATAAAAAAAAAAAGAATACATGTTTGTCCCGTTCTCGGTAGTAATCTGTGTACATAATTTCCCTGAAATCCGTCCATCAGTTTCTGCGTGATGAGAAATATGTGATTAAATTATTATTTCTTTCTTTCACGTAAATAACATGGAAACAAACTCATATTCGCATTTATAGCATTCGTCATGATCATTCTAAGTACTCGCCTTTTCATATCTATCGATAACAAACAGCTCAACTCTATTCTCATGAAAAACATTACACAATGGCTTGAATCGAACGCATGCACGTGATATAAGTATGTTACGCTCACTCATTAATGTACTAATAATCATTGTTTATTAACAACAAATATTTCAAGGTATATTCTTGTATTAACTTTATTGCTTTACCAACCTCAGCACGCGACTCCGCCCGCGTGTATATCGGTTTTTGCGTTTTTTGACTATACCTTCGATTCTAATCAACCGGTTGTGATCAAACATGCGTAAGATTTTAAGTCTGATCAAGACGTTTCAAACAAAAAAAACCGCATCAAAATCCGTTCTGTAGTTTTTGCGTCCACTTCGTTACTCCAAAAATTGAGGTACTTAAAATGGTGATTCTTTTATTAAGTTGAAAGTCTTTCTGTTTTTGTGAGAGTTCCTTCGTGCCAATCTTCTCTTTTATATACCAGTCTCTCTTCTTTCCTCCGCAACTATCAGCATCCATCAACCATAATAACAGTAACCATATACTTATAAACTTTTCTTCAATGGCTGGGCATCAACAAAAAAAATCGGTTAACCGCGAGATCGCAAGCCCTACCTCTTTTGAGCAGCACCTTTAAGTAGATGGCCCTTAGATTCTGAACGCTTTTTAGGTTTGTCATAAAACAACCTTTCGTAGTTAGACGCACCCACAATTACAAACGGTATTGAACCAAGTCAACGCGATCGTATTGCATTCTTGCGCGTGCTAGTTATCTAATTACCGGTTTTCTGATGAGACAATAAAATACCTAGGTAATTCTTGTAACAGTCATCTAAACTCATTTTTCACGGTCGCGTCCAAATGCGTGAAGACGTGGACAGTGGCGGATTTACCAGTAGGCTGAGTAGGCTGGAGCCTAGGGCGGCAGATTTTAGGGGGCGGCAATTTTGACCCAAACTTTTTTTTTCTTACATAAATAAAAAAACTTTATTATGTAGGTACAAAAACGAGTTTAGGGGAGTGTTTTTTTGGAAAGGCATATCTTAACCCACCTTCTAATTAGAACGCGCCGCTGTTTTTAGCCCAATACTTGGTATGCTGTTCACTAGGGCACGTCACAGTTACGCGTGGCCGGCCGCCGCCGCCTCCTGCGACGCGTGGTCGGCCGCCGCCTTCTTCTGCGAGTAAGTGATGCTCGAGAAGGAGGCGGCGGAAATGGCCCGGAAGAGGCTGCACAGAGCTCTCCCGGAGGGCGACGGGCGGCGCAGACGCCGCAGGCGTCGGACGACCTCCATTCTCCATGAGCGCAGACCTGGGGGTGATGGGTGGAGCCGCCTCTCACCCTAGCAGAAGCAGGCCGAGGCGGCGGCGCGCCAAGCGCGCCCCTCCATATTCCGGGGACATGACGGGAACACCGTGGTTCCCAAACCCGAGGGGGCCATCACGAATCCGGAGATGGCCCGGGTCAAGGGAAATGCTCTATGGCCACCTTACAACCTGGCGTCAGAAGACCCTAGGCGGCGTGCGGTTTTAGTTCGACGAGTCCGACATAACCTGCTCCGCTGGCCGGCGGTAATCCATGAGGATTACCCGCATGGAAAAAAAAGGCTGGGTATCGATGAGGATTTCCGCATAGAAAAAATGGGGCCCGTTATAATTGAGACGGTAAGAACCGTCATGAAGGAATCATGGAGCTGTCACAGGGACACCGCGCTCCACACTTTTGTGGAGTCACAAGAGTGTGGAGCGTGGTGTCCTTGTGACAGCGCCCGAAGTGATGGCACGCGGGCATTGGCTCCTAGCCTATGCCACACAGGTACTTCCCGAAGCAGCCGTGCCTGGTGAGTACCTGCGTCAGCCGGTAGGAGAGGTTGCCATGCCGCCTCTTCAGCCAATCCTCCATGACGGGTCGTACCGCCTAAAATTGTGACGTGCCCTAGTGAAGAGTATACCTACTATTGAGTTGGGCATGAGCTATTGGTGTGGGAAGCCTCTCGCTTGAAACCATGGTACTGTCTCTCTATGGTACTAAGTGAGAGTGCATAGGATTCCGCTGCTTCGTTTTGTGCGGAGGCGATGAACGCAAAAGAGGCGGCGGAATCTATCCCTAAAAGGGTACGGGAGAGGACTACCAGTCTGCCATTACGCAGAGGGCGTACCGGGCGCCGGAGAGCGTTGAACGACCTCCTTCCTCCAAGGCCAAATTGCTGGGGAATTTTCTTCTTTAGGGTACACCCGAGTTCCCTCCGTTGTAGGTACCCTGGATGGAACAATGTGTGGTTTAAGTTGGTCCGATTCCAACATAACCACCTTACCGTTAAGTCTGGATGAGGGGAACCCCTGGGTGGGTGTGAGCCGGAACCTCCACGCGGCGCACCCGGGCAACGGAAGCGAGCAGCGCCTCTCACTCGTCACGGGAAACGCTGCTGCCTGCGGCTAAACCGGCCGGGGTGGGAGTGGCCCTCTAGAGGGCAGCTTCGAGGCACTCCACGTGCCCCTCTAACTAGCAGAGGGCACAGTGTGGAGCGAGCGGGGTGAGCTGATTGACGATTGTCCGCGAGCCGACTTGGCGACGGTTAGTTGAAAGGACGGCCGCCTGTCACCCTACATCCCACCATTTCCCTTTCGGGGGATCGAGGGGGCCATATTAAAGCCGTAGATGGCCCAGGGTCAGCTAGGTTACGAGGGATATGCCTATTAGGTAACCTTACACCCCCGTAATTAAGACCCGAGACAGTGTGCGGTTTTAGTAGGTTCGATCCCGATATAACCACCCCCGATGGCCGGCAGAGGTGATATCCGTGGTGATTTCCGCACGATAAAAAAAATAAAAAATAAGGGTATAGAGGTCTGTTCCGAGGCTCTCCACGTGTCCCTCTGACTAGCAGATGGCACAGTGGGGAGCGAGCGGGGGGCAAGCTGATTGTCTGCTCGCCGACGGCGGCCGTCCTGTCACCCTACACCCACCGTCGGCGAAGTGGCGCGATGCTTGCCCCACCCCTCCTCTCGGGGGGTCGAGGGGGCCATCTTAAAACTGTAGATGGCCCGGGGTCAGATGGGGTGCGAGTAGGGTTACCATTTAGGAATTTGATAAGTCCTGACAAAAAGCCGGACATTTCGATAAAAGTCCGGACACTTCGTTGCAAGTGGTACGAGGGGGGGGGGGGGGGGTTAGGATGCGAGGTGCAGAAAATTCCAACAGAGCAAAACGGAAATTTATTATTAATAAAAAACATCAGACCAAAGTTGTAGATCTTAAAATTATCTATAAAATAGTCTCCATGGTTTTTTCCTAAGAGTTACCATTCCTGAGATATCGCGATTCTAAGAGTTGTTTTTATATACGTCATATGATGAATGTAAAAACAACTCTTAAAACTACCGAACGGATTTTGATGCGGTTTTTTTATTAGAAAGGTCTTGCTTAGACTCAAAATTTACCGTATGTTTGGTTGTAATTGGCTAAGTAGAACCAGAGATATTATGGCCAAAAACGACCTTAAAACGAATGCGGCCGAAGTCACGGGTATAAGTTTGTATAAAAAGTAGTTAATAGTGTTCATACTTCTGAGTAATATAAAATATTATAGGCCCAGAAGTATGAACACTATAATCGTACCAAGTTTGATCAAAATCCCTTCAGTAGTTTCTGATTCATGCGTGCACATACAGACAAACAGAAAGACAAACAACTTACTGATTTTATTTTTTGCATTAGTATTGTATCGATCACCAATCATCCCCAATAGTTATTTTGTACATTTGTATTTAATGTACAAAATAGACCTTTCTACAGTTTTAGAAGAAGATACCATCTAATTTAAAAAGTCCGGACAAATTAAAAAGCCGGATAAAGTCCGGACAAGTGCCTAAAAGTCCGGACATGTCCGGATTAATCCGGACGGATGGTAACCCTAGGTGCGAGGTATATGCCCATTGGGTAACCTTACACCCCGGTAATTAAGGCCCGAGACGGCGTGTGGTTTTAGTCGGTTCGATCCCGACATAACCACCCCCGATGGCCGACGGGGGTGGTTATGTCGGGGTATCCATGGGGATTTCCGCATGATAAAAAAAAAGGGGCGGCAAAAATTGTATAGCCTACTAGCGGCAAATTTGTAAATCCGCCACTGGACGTGGATGTATGTTTTCAATAAATGGCTCTCGAAAAAATTATAGTAACAGGAATTTCTTACTATAATTAATTATATTAAATATTATGCAAAATCTATCCTCTTAAATATGTGCGGTCCATAATCAAATTCCTTGATACTGATGAAACATTTCGCATTGACTGGTAGGTACAATTAGCTGTTTTCAGGTCACGTATTAATTACAATATTTTTATTCAACAGCGAGAACAAAACATTTTGTAACAAAGAACAAACATCTACATTTTTAATTCCACGATTTTTGTGCCCCATTGTATAAAGGTGTTTGGCCCGGACAATAAGTCTTTGTCCATCGTCTGTCGCTTAGCATTCTGGACGCAACGCAAGGCCGCTACCCGCGACGCGCCAACTACCTGGTAGTGTTGCCAGAGGAAATTAATTATTACCTACTGGTAATGTGGGAGAAATTTTGGAGTAACGAGAGGTTAAGAGAAGATTTTGTGTGTACTTATGTATGTGTCGTTATTTCAGTATTTTTATAATTTAAGAAAAATAAATTAACAAAAAGATTCAGGTTTGTAGCTCAACTATGTAGGTACCTAAATGTTATGAGAAGCGATGACCACGTTTCCCCCTAATAACTCGCGTGAGATGATAGCAATTTGGAAAACACTAAGGTAAAGAAAGGAGTCATCAGCTATCCACAGATTGACGGACGAGGGTCTTGCAGACTTTTCTCTTAGGGTTGGAAGACCAGATGTCAGTAACTCCAATACCATGTTTTACCTATAAGTATACTTACCAGGAAAAGTACTACTTTCCCACTTAATATCGAGTTGAAGTGGCAGTACGAGTATGGTGCCCCAACCCCATTTCCCAACATCTATGATATAACACCCACTTATCATCAAACAGGTAGTCTGCTTATTTCCTTCTTTAGACTTACCTATATTTTTAAAAAACAGGCAATGAATTTAAATATACGTGAGTCATAATGTATCACAATATTTTTACACCTACATAATAATATTTGCCTCTACAAATCAAGTTATTCTAATTATCAAATCAAATTATTATAGGTCTGAAAAGAGCAATCAAACATACAGTAAATAACTGTTAAATTAACATACATATTGCTAAAATAATTCGCCACATTATTTGCTCAGCAAATACAAAACTCATTTCTGGAATTTTGATGTCATAATATAATTATCTTCACAACTTAATTGTATACGGTACAGCACACCGTAATTTTCCCTGACAATTGGCAAGAATAATGAGTTGGCAACACTTAACTGCCTCATTATAACAGTTCCGTATTATTGTTGGAATAAAATCAGGAAACTTCAATTTTATATAACGTTATAAATGAATGTTATAGATGTTGTGTAGGGAATTGTCAGGAAATGATGTGATACAGATACCGGCACGAAAATTGGCCAGACACGTCATATGCGCAAAGGTCGATTTTTAGGTCCCCTTTGAGGTATGAGCGGGTCGCGGGAGACGCGGTTGCGCCGTCGCGGACATATGATTGGTCCGTCACTTGACGGACCAATCAGATGTCTCCGAGAGACGTCTTGTAGCGAATCAACGTTCCGTTCGTTCGTACTTTGAATCATTTGATTGGCTCAAATTGCACGATGCGCGAACTTACCCCAACCCTGGCAAAGTTACGCGCCTGTATCTGTAGCATATATTTTAATCGTTAAGCTAAAGAGTTAGTTTGTTTCAACACGCTACTACCACACGCGCAACTACAGTCTGAAAAAAAAAAGAAAAAGAAATCTTTTATGTTGTATGTTTGCAATTACATAACGCATAAGTGGTAAAATGTAATGAATATGAGCGCGTCTCGCCATGAAACGTAGCGTTTGGCGGGAAAACATGAACAGTTTCAAATGTATATTTTTGAAAAAAAAAATTAAAAAAAAGTTCACATTTGTAAAATTCTTTTTGCATTTGTTATTTCACATTTGTATTAATTCTTTTTACCTTTTTCCTAGCTCAGTTCTTAGGGAAAGTCATATCGTATATAGTTCCTTGATACACAAAAATGTTAACAGGAATTAATGCGATCATGGTAGGTATCTCCTGGCATTCCCTTTTTTTTAATATAAGGCACGTCAAAATGACTTCACCTCGCCTGATGGAAAGCTAAAGGCAAAGTCTCAGGATCGGGGGTCACCACTACGTTCACCGGTAGTGCCACAGTGGCGGCCTTCAGCTTGACGGCCTCATCAAATGCTTTTTCACGCCCCGCTTAAAGGCCCCGGGACTATAGGAGGAAGGAAACACATGCGCTGGTAAAGAATTCCAAGTCTATATTATGGTATAGGTATCCCCTGAATTGCCTGCCGTTTCAATCAGGTTTCACTAGCCAGGGTGCGAGGAAATGTCTTTCGGGTCACCGTACACCCAGCCGGTGGTTGCGTCCGTCGCGAATCAACAAAAACAAACAAAGAGATAAACAAACAAGAATGCCAAGAAAAATATTTTTGTGTCAGAATTTTATGTAACATAACCCAAGTATTTTTTAATTTCTCACTGTAAAGACACAACTGATTGCCAATTTTCTACTAATAATTCCTACAAAAAAACGACTTCAAAGGACCAAATTCACAGCAAGCATCAGCTATCAAAAAAAAAGAATTATCAAAATCGGTTCACCCAGTCGAAAATTCTGATGTCACAAACATAAAAAGTACCTACAGTTCAATTGAGAACCTCCTCCTTTTTTGAAGTCGGTTGAAAATAGATTTTTAAACCACAATGAAATCCATTAATAAAAACGTAAACACGCAGTTTAATTTTTATCGATATTAGTGCAAATCATTAATGAAATCTCTAAGTTACAACAAGATCTTTCATCTATTAAGACATCAGTCATAATGAGACATTTACATCAAATCTGAAACAGCTATATATAGGACATTAATATCACTCAGTACAGTATATTTGTTAGCACTAGATGTTACACACGCCATGTCTACAGGAACGCAGTCTCGTGTGTATGTATGCCGCTTGAGTGTAGTGTACGATTCCATTGTTGGACGGTACGGGAATCTTACTACCCTTTTAAAATTATAAACTAACTGTTCCGCTCGCGTGAAATTCTGTTCCCGCTACTGTGACCCACGGGAACCTATTCCCGGGATAAAATAAGTAGCCTATATATTTTAGAGGAATTTTAGTTTATAGATGTCCACAACAAAATTAGCATCAGTATCAAATTTTAGCCAGATTTATTCAGCCTTTTTTGTGAGAATTTTTTAAATTTATTTAACAAATTATGTTACATGATTCTTGAAACTAAATGCTCGCCAAGCTATTACGCTTGTTGGCGAGATAAGCGCTCAATACATATTGTTTACAACCATCTCATGAAACATACAACAAATTTATAATAAAATTATGTCTTACAAAATACGAGTAGGCATAGCAAGTTAGAAACATACATCCAGATATCCAGACATTCTTACAAATGTCGCGTTTATAATCATAAATAATAATACATTTTAAATGGATGTAAAGTTTTATTGTTTGTTACTCAATCTCGATCTAACGGATGTACGGATCTGACTGAAATTTGGTACAGGGATAGGTTACATTTCGGAAATTCAACTATTTCATCATCATTGCCCAGTAAGTTGTTCCTGCTTGCATCTTAGGCATCCACATGGGAGTTCGGAGTCTACTTACTTCCGGCTAATCTCTGAATCGATCCAACTATTTATAAGTTTAAGGTAGGTTTGTGAGATACATAGTAAAACTTAAAAATAAAAATAACATTATGTCTCTGGCGAGTTATGATGATTTATCGAGATTTTATATAAGCTAACGTTATTTAGGAGATAAGCAGACGGAGGCGCGGGGCGGTCAAATTGTCCGCGACGCACTCTTAACACACATTATAACCCGCGTATGTCCGACAAGCGACATGAACTATTGCGCGGACAAATGCAACCTTATAATCGTACAAAATAAGAGTGCGTCGCGGACATTTTGACCGCCTCGCCCCGCGGTCTGTTTATCACCTAACTTTCGAGAAAATTATAAAAAATCGTGTTACAATGGAACCGTACCATCAAGCTGAATAGTAAATAACATATCGGATGTAAGGAGCAGCGCAGTCAAATTACGTCGTAATTGTATTGTTCGCTAAGCTAGTGCCTCCATATTACGTATTTGCATGACAATGTAGGTAGATAGTAGTTAATTTAACTTGGCATGTAGATGATAATCTATACCTCTTCTATAGGTACATATAAATAAAATCGGAGTGTCTGTTTGTAATGTCCAAAAAAAAAAAGCCCGCTGAATTTCTTGCCGGAGTTTTCTCAAGTCTGGGCCGCGTTTCAAATCCACGGTGGTCCATTAGCTTCTAGTTTTAAATAATTTTGATTTAGACGTTTTGTAAGTGCCGCTTAAAATAGTCTATACAGAATAAATGATTTTTGACTTTGACTTTAATATTAAAAGTGAATATGAATGTATACACGGTACATATACCAAAACAACTGGTTTTTACAATTTTTTTCTGTGTTTCTGTTTGTTTGTTCCAGCTAATCTTTGAAACGGCTGGACCAATTTTGACGAAACTTTCACTGTGAGATAGCTAATGTAACAGGGAGTAACTTATGCTATTTCACTTTTGGAAAAATAATAAGGGTTCTTCAAAAAAGCTAGTGAGTATTCTTATAAGCCATTAAGCTAAAGGCCACCACTGCCAGCAGCACTATCGGTGTATGTAGTGGTAACCCCGGTTCTGAGACTTTACCTTTAGCTTACCATCAGGCGAGGAGAAGTCATATAGACATGTCATATATAAAAAAAAAACTAGATAAGTAGAGATGAGAAAAATTCAACTGTTTTCAAATTTGTTTGTAACGGTTTTCAAATTTGTTTGTAACGGTTTTCAAATTTGTTTGTAACGGTTTTCGTTTTTTCAATTCGTTTTTTCAACCGTCAATTAAAGCAATAACATATCCATTTATCGTATCGTTTTGATAAAACCATAACCGTATTCAGCGTTGTATAACGACGCAACGTAAACCAATTGTTCTCCCATAACCGTTCGCCTCCGAGTTTATTGTTGTTGTAAATCTTCAATATTAATACATTCAGAACACGTCCATTTGACTAGGAAGTTACTTGTTTATATACACAGCGTTTCCTTATTGATAAGTTTATGGACCGTAGAGAATTTTATTGTAGTTGCTTTGTTTATCTTTTAAAGCAACTGCTAATTAGACTAAAGATTTGGCAACATGTAAGGCACATGTAAGTGCAGCAGGTCTCATCAATCCCCCCTCCCCCATCCAGCGCGCTTGTGACGCCCCTAGTTTTGCACATCGGCCACAGTGACCGCTTCCCATCAGGTGGACCGTGTACTTATCTTCCTCTATAGTTATTTAGATGAAGAAAATTATTGTAAATAGACCAAAAACCGCCCGCTGAGTTTTGTTGTCGAAGTCTTCTCAGGGCCGGTAGTCGCGACATTTATCGCTATGACTTTGCTACCGAATTCGCAAGATAACATACCGACAAAATTCGGTTGCAGTTAACAACGCTTGCGACAAACGGTAGGGTCTGGACCGCGTTTCGAACCGGTGTGTCTATTTGGAAAATATTTTTAGTTTCAACGTTTTGTGTCTTTTAATGGTGTTACAGAATAAATGATTTTTAACTTTGACATTGATATAAAAAAATTACAATACTTTTTTTAGAATTTATAAACATAAGATAGTTACCCACATCTATTTTTAGATATGACCGTCACACTCAACATTAAAGTGAAACATTGGCAAGAAAATTACTTACTATGTATTTCAATACTTTTTAGACGCACTATGTATGCAACGCCTGCACTTTTGGCCGACCAAGTTAGTATTCTGCAGGATTCCAATAGTGTTATTGCACCTAATATTGGATACGTAAACGCATTCCTGGGAATTTCAAGGTCTTAGCTTTGCCAAATAAACACTGATCTCAGAAATTTTACTTACATAGTAACTAGTAGTCAGAAATAACCGCGGTTCGGGTAATGGACTGCTGAGACGAGGTCTCAGGTTCGATCCCAGGTTCACCGTGGCACACACCAATGACTTTTCGATGCTTTTCGAAGTTATGTGTGTATGTATTTATCGCAGGTTTATTAGTGCCTCGGAGAGCACGTTAAGCCGTCGGTCCCGGTTGCCGTACAAACATCTATGGCAGTCGTTACGGGTAGTTGGAGCCCACAATAATCCAACCAGTCTAACTTGGAACTTCGATATCGCCATTGGTCATAATGACCATTGGTTGTGGAGGTTGTGTTGTTGTGGAATCTGGGTTCAAAAGTTAAGATTGGATACAAAAGCCTGAACAAACCAATAAAATTTGAGGTGCTCGGATAAAGGGCGCTGGGTCGGCACTCACTGGTCACCTGAAATTCGCACCCTGTGCCCATTCATCCCCTAAATTCAAACTCGTCCCTTGCTCTGTTACATATTTTTATAAATTGTGAAAAAATCTTTTTCAAGTTAAACGGTTTCAAATTGTATTATATTGTACTTAAGGCTTCTGCCGAATTTCAAACCAATCAGACAACTGAAAAGGGGTCAAATTTCAATTACTAGATTTGATCCAAACACACAGGTCAAGTTAAATAAAACTTTTTATAAATCAGTAACCTAGCACGAGACAGTCCACTTCTCAAAAATAACTATGTAATCGACTGTACTACAATGTATAACCACCCTTATCCGCCTGTCATCCTAAATATATCACTAATAATGACGTAACAGCCAAAACTACCCATCAAAACTAAAAAAGAACTACGAAATACAAGTGTTAGCCTGGCCTTCCAAGTTTTGAAGTATCGCCACATAACTCAATTCGTACGCTCGATCAAACTTATGATTACACCCAGTATCGGGGGTTAGCTGATCAAAAAACTTTTCTCGTTACCGACGCGACGCTCATTTGACAACTTGAGCCGTTTGGTTACCAAGTTTTTGGTAATATGCCCCTGGATATATTACCAGAGATAAGTCCGACTTACTATTTTATTTTAATCGGTGCCCCGGTCGGAATCAATTTAGTTGTGATAAGGGTTCAGCTAATTCCGATTTTGGTTGTCTCAAAATAGATCGCTCATTTTTGCAGTATGTTGCGTGAGAGATATTGAGAGTAATTTCGTATAATAATGTAATGAATTTCTGTATGGATGGTTTTCTCGCCTGGAGATTGGTTATCGTTTTTTGGTCAAACCTCCGGTAGTATCAATTGCAATCAAAAATATGCCAAAATCCGTTCCTAAAAGAAACCGCATCAAAATCCGTTCAATAGTTTTTACGTCATTTTTTTTGTGATCCAAATCGTTCATACTTTATGACATAACCCAAGTATTTTTTTCATCATCTCCAATATACAGACAGCTAATTTAAAATTTTATAATAGTATAGATAATATAGAAATAGTCATAAACGCCCAACACAATAAAATTTACAGTACATTGAGCGTTATCACTAAAATGGAAACTCAATGCAGTTCACGAGCCGGGAATCGATCTCGAATACCGATAACTACGATTTATTAATGTACCGAGCGTAACTCCCACTACACCACGCGGAGAGGATAATTCACCAGATATACTGATAATAGGCTCCAACA
The DNA here is from genome assembly GCA_963576445.1 of Lithosia quadra. NCBI lineage: Eukaryota > Metazoa > Arthropoda > Insecta > Lepidoptera > Erebidae > Lithosia > Lithosia quadra. The sequence goes on from OY754894.1 coordinate 2,174,603, forward strand.
ATTTATTTGTGTACACAAAATACTCGCAGTACAGTCAGCAACAAAAATGCTCAAAGGAGTCACGAGCCCGATTTTGATGAAACTTAAAACCTCATCATTAGATTTTTGAAAAACCAATAATCGTAGCTAGGAATCGAACCTGTTGATTTTGAAAAAAAATACACCCTATATTATTACACCATACGATACCACCGGCCCCCTAAGCCGTAGAATATATCGGAAAATTTCGAGCATCTAAGATGGGTCCAGGTAGCTCAGTTGGTCAGAGCATTCCCCCTGTAAGGGACTGGTCACGGGTTCAAGTCCCGTCCTGGATGATCATTTTTTCCGATCAGAAAGTCATTGGAGATAGTGTTGCTATTCGATAATCTAATGATGATGTTTGAAGTTTCATCAAATTCGGGCTCGTGACTCCTTTGACCATTTTTCGCTAGGTATTCCTTATAGTTTCGGATTTGGCCATCCAATCCCTTTTGAAAAAGTCACCCTGTATATCAATATTCTCGTGACTTCTTCCATGTGTGTCATTGTTGTGCTAATAGAGTTTGGAACTCGAAGGGTTTGATTTCCAGTAATTTATTGCTGCGCCAACATTTTGCTAATTCTTTCGCTCGACAGCTGCGTATCTGTGTAAGTGGACTCGTTAAGAAACGTCCCTTCCGTTGGATATCTTAATATATATAAATCTCGTGTCACAATGTTTGTCCTCAATGGACTCCTCAACCACTTAACCGATTATAATAAAATTCGCACACCATGTGCAGTTCGATCCAACTTGAGAGATAGGATAGTTTTTGAAACGGATTTCGACATCCACGCGGGCGGAGCCGCAGGCAACAGCTAGTTGAATTATATAAATATAATGAGAATTAGAATAAATCTCGATTTAAAACTAATTTTAAGTGGGGGGGGGGGATGTAGTAAGCTTTCTCGAAGTGCGATACCTATGCTTGCGAGCCCTCTTTGTAAGTAGACATGATGGCAACATTGACACGAGAGAAGACTAATTTTGAGTAAGGATTGTATTCTATAACTGAACATGAATAGAAATTTTATGAGAGGTGATTTACGTATTTATTAACGGATTTTATGGAAAACCAAAATGTTAGGTTAAATGTAAATATAATAATTACATCAAAAAAATCGCGATAGAATCCGTTAAAAAATTATTTAATATCAAATTCACTACTTACTTGATAATCGGAATACTCCAGACACGGTGATGATAGTCGGAATATCTGAGACTAGGAGATGGTGACGATGAAATTGGACCGAATGATAATATAAGACCAAAACACAACACCAATGAACGTGACGATAGATGCACACTAAATGACAAACACATTTGATTTTTTGATGAACATCGTAATTATCATCATCATCACCAATCACGCATTTAAAAAACATTTTCTTAATTACAGTTCTTAATTAATTTACGAGTCGGCAAACAGAAGGTGGGACTCCCTCAGTCAAATGGACCGACGACCTGAAAAAGGTAGCTGGGATGGACTGGATGTGGAAGGCGGAGAATCGGGTAGTATGACATACATTGGGAGAGGCCTATGTCCAGCAGTGGACGTCGATAGACTAATTGATTGATTTCTTAATTACATTTTACATTTAAAATTTATTATGTCAATTAGCCATCAATTAGTGGTGCATAACTATGCATGTTAATCTGTATATAAGTGAGGTAATAAAGACTTAATGTATATACTGGATCTGTCATTTAGTGATTCTACCGGGTGTTTAGAGGCCCAGGGTTTCTGTGGAGTTCCTTCTTAGGGTATATCCGCCGTCACTGTTGAACTACTCACGTGGATGGATGTTTTCTTTGAATCTAGAGAGCACTGTGTAGCATGTCGTAAAATATTTATACCTATTGTGGAAAGGGGCAAGTGTCGTGCCTCGGAGAGCACGTTAAGATGGCTTGCCATATGATCACCTATGGCAGTCGTTACGGGTAGTTAGAGTCCTAAAAACGCCAACAACAACGGTCTAGCTGCAATGCTTCGATATCGCCTAATGTCACCTTTGGATTGTGAAGGTCAGATGGCAGTCGCTTCACGGAAAATATCGAGGTCCAGCCAAATCCGCAGTCAAGACTGGTAAAGCGGACCCCAGACTCCGAGGTGAAAGCTTTGGATGCGACTGGGATTAACGCTAGGTTGAATTAAATTGAACTGTGTGAGCATACTATTGCCTATCCTCCAATGTGACTAAAGCGACCAGGTGGACATAGTGAGGTTTAGTGGGTATGCCCTTTAGGAAGAGTCCCACATGGGTCTACGGGTTTTCCCCAAACTCGGAGGCATCATGCATAAGCACGCATCCCTCACTTAAAAAAAAAGAATTGTGAAAAGGAACAAATAATTTGATCCAATTTTGCCCTTAATAATAAATCCACGCCTGCGCCCCATCTGAAGGAGTCGACTTACATCCAAAACTCCTCACATATCGTAATAGAATCGGCAAGGCCTATCTCCTCAGAATTTATTGCTCCACGTATCTACCTATTAACACGGGGCCTATTAACAGACTCCTATTAAAATAACACGATTTAGTGCAGACGCACACCGGGAGCGGGCTTAGTCTTACTAACGACGAAAGTTTTGTGTTACTAACTTTGTTTATGGAGTCAAACTGGCTTCGACAATGTTCGGGGGACTTTGAGTTAGTTGGAAAGTTTTACTGTGAGGTTAAGGAATGTTGCACGGTGTTTCTGGTTGGATGGGTCTTATTAACTGGTGGTGATCAGTGTTGGTCAGTTTCCACTGTCAGCCTTTAAACCATGACGCACCAGACATGATCATTTTGTCGGAGAAAACTGTCCGTGTGTCTGTTAATGGTATTAACGTGTGGGAGGTTAAGCAACTTTACGTGGTTTTCTAATTTGATAGGTGTTATCGTATATGTAACTAGCTGATTTATCGTGTTTCAGACATATCTGGTTGAACTTAACCAATCGCAGTCGAAAAAATATACAGCAGATTTTAACTCTTACCAAGATATATCAAGAAGACCAAAATAATAAAAACCATATCAAAATTTTTTCAGTAGTTTTCGTATCCATCGCGAACAAACTTGTGATCGGAATCGTTCGTTTTAACGTAACCCAAGTATTTCTTTTTTTAAATATCCAATGTACAGATACAATTAAATTACACGATTACGTATAATAGTTATAGAATATTCTATATCCCGGTAACAGTACTCCCAGTTGAAAAACATATTTTATTGTTTGTCTGCACTCAGTGTGTTCCAAACTTCAATATTTATGTTGAAAGAATCGAACACAACAGAAATGTTCGGCCAAATAATCAGGAATTAAACCTTAATGTGTTGTGTTTGATAAGAAAATAGAAGGGTAACGCTAATGTATTGACTCCCACACATTCGTTGGGGTATTTCATTGCCGTTTGATGGGATTAAATGATTTGATTGGTAGGAATAACTGCTGTTACGTCATGCCAACATTACTATTTATGTTTGTGACTAGCTGTGCCCACGTGCTTCGTCTGCGTGGATTTTGATTTTTCAGGTTTAAAATAAGGTAATTCTTTTTCTGATATTAAAGTAGCCCGTGTACTTTATATTAATACCTATCTGTAAGTGAAAGGGCAGGTCAAAGGCACTCGAAACCGGCGGGCTTGCATGAGTCAGGACAGAGGCACATGGCGGTCTGTTGTCTCTGCCTACCCCGTAGGGCAAAAGGCGTGAGCATATGTTTGTATGTATGTATGCAAGTGAAATTCCTGTCAAAATGGGCGCTGCTGATCCAAACAAACTGATATTTTATTTTAGAAATTGAATTTTCTTTAAAGATATTTTCTCTACGTTTATTTTGACATAACAAACAGACAATTCAATCTATTAATTTATATATTATTAACTATTTATATTACCCTTGCAAATTACGTTTTCTTTATATAGCTTTCGTATATGGCCGTACTTTAGTACCCGTGAGAATCTTATTTTGTTCATACGAGTATATCTTACTTATAAAACACTTGTATTGTACCCTCGAAAATCACTACATGTATATCTAACTAGCCCATGCCCGCGGCTCCGCCCTATATCTCTGGTTCTACTCAATCGATTGTGATCAAACATGCGTAAGAATTTAGGTCTGCCCAAGACCTAAAAAAAAAAAAAACAAAAAACAATATACTTGTTTGTGGCAAAATGCGTCGCATATGAACAATACTTGTTTATATGCGACGCATTTTGCCACAAACAAGTACGGCATCAAACTTGGCAAGGTTTTGAAGTGGGGTCCACACTACTCCAAAATCTTGCCACGTTTTATGCCGCGCATTATAACATCGTTAGTGTATAGTAGCACAGAATACCTAATAGTAACTACTACGAAGTAGATAGTAGATATAGCTTGAAACGATTTAGCGACAACTTGTAGCAATTGGAAGCGTTTATATATATATACCTAGCGTCGTCATAGCATGGCGATATAGCTCGGAAATTTTCTTAAATAGTGCCTTCAAATACATACGGGTGTATAATAGTTATTTTAGTTTATTTTAGATTTTTTTCTATATGTATAGGACACGTCAATTTGAGTTCATCTCGCCTGATGGTAAGTTGAAAGTAAGTCTCAGGAAATAGGGTCACCATTACGTACACGTACCATGTTAACAATGGTGGCGCTCAGCTTGACGGCCTCATCAAAAGAGGATTCATAATATAACATTAAACGTTAAACCACCCATTACCAACAGTTCAAGTAAAATAGGTAGGTAATTGGTGGTTAAACTCAGATTGATTTGCAAAACAATAAGTAGGTAAACACTCTTGAATTGGCACCATCTAGATTCAAACTAAGCGTAGCTTATAATATTCGTTCTAGTATGTGGAATAAATGCATATACATTTAATAGCATACTTCACTCCAATCGCTATCTAGATTCAAAATTAGCATAACTTAATTAGCTTGTACCTAATATGGGTTTTAGAATGCAGATAATATGTAATTGACGAACGAGGCTCTGGCGCAGACGTTCCTTCAAGGGTTTGAGGGTCATACTGCCAGCAGTCCCACCCGTAAAAACCAAAATAACCGAAAATAAAATGCGAAATAGAAGAGCTGACCACGGGCCCAGGATTGGCTGGCTGGCAAAGAAGCGATTTAATAAAAAGAGCACAATTTTATTATAAAACTTTTTTTAGATAATTTAAGTGGCAGACAAGCGCACGGTCCACCTCATGGGAAGCGGTCACCGTGGCCAATGGACGTGTTACACTCGCGCTACCGACCCTGTAAAAACCTTCTTGAAGAACCCCATATTGTAGACGCTAAGGAAAGCCACAGCAGGGAGGTCATTTCACAGCCACAGCACATTATAAAAATAATGCGCAACGGTCCGTATGTTTCCATAGAAAACGCTAGAAATTGGTGGAAAGCCGTAAACGCTAAAGCGACGCCTACACCGCTCAACATAACGATGGCATTAACGAGAATTCGCGCTAACTACTATGCACTTTGTTGTCACCACACTTCGCTGGGAACGGCGGACATTTCGGGATTGGGAGGTGTTTAGTTTAGATGTTATTTTATTTGGACAACTGTTATTTGTATTCGGTTGTTGTAAGATTTTTAGTGCTGTGGGAATCTTTTTAGCGATGCGGGAATATTTTTAGTGCTGGGTGAATATTTCTTCTCTTTTCAATCGAGTTGCATACTACAGTTGCACTTTGGAGTCAGAGTTTCGATCTCCTACGAACTCCCTAAATTCGAGAGGACCAGAAAAGTCACGAGTAACGTCTCACTGTCAGGGATGCCGAAGATTGGCGCAGGTAGACCCAGGCACCGAGGAGAGAACCTTAGATGCAATTGGTACTCAACACTATGTTTTTTGTACCATTTAGGTGGCAGGCCGATGGTGATGGCCGCGTTCACTGTGGGCTATGTATGTGTGCAACACTAGGAGAATCAGACTCGCGTTGTCAAGCCAGCAAAATATGTCTAATGCCCTTCTTGAAAGCAGGTAGACCATTTCTGATGATGAAAACCTCACTCTCTCTCTCATTTACTACTATTACATCATGCTAGTTTAGGATTAATCCCTAAAATAGTATAGTATCATTGTGACCCTACTACATAGTAATACTGACGGAAGCTATTATATGGCAGTTGATAATACACAGTCAGCTTAAGCCTCAATCATTTACATAGGTTCCTATATGATATATGGACAGACATACTCGTAGATATTACACATGTATCTTCATATGGTTTATGGTCTTTTTATCTCTAGATATCGATTTTTTTCGGCTTTTCAATTGTAATATTGAATAAAGAATGTAAAACAATTTGAAATAATGATTTACTATAACTACGCCCGCGTAATTATCGTTTTTTTGTCATATCTCCGGTTCTACTTAACTAATTGCAAAAAAGACTTGGAATTCTTTACCAGCGCATGTGTTTCCTTCCTCCTATAGTCCCGGGGCCTTTAAGCGGGGCGTGAAAATGCATTTGATGAGGCCGTCAAGCTGAGGGCCGCCACTGTAGCACTACCGGTGTATGTGGTGGTGACCCCAGTCCTGAGACTTGCCTTTAGCTTACCATCAGGCGAGGTAAAGTCATTTTGATGTGTCATATATAAAAAAGAAGTCTGCAAGTCTGACCAAGGCTTTTCTAAAAAAGAACGCATAAAAATCTGTTCAGTAGTTTTTGCATCCAGTGCTAACAACCTGGCAAGAATATCAAAAAAATATTTTTGTATTCAGAATCGGTCATACAACCTAACCCAAGTATTTTTTGTACTCGTAATATCTCCAATGTACAGACACAGCTACTTCACAATTTTATAATAGTAAAGATAGACAAAAGATGCAAGAAACGTGCGTTTATGAAACTTTAAGAATAGAAAAATTTCGTGCTCACTCAGCAAACTGCTATACTATTCCATTAGGCACGATCCCCGTTTTAGTCTCGAATGCATGGATATTGCTGCATCTATAAATTAATAATAATAACAAACTATTGAATAAAGTGCATTGGATTTTGGATATCAAACATTTTTCTAGAGTTGTCGATTCGTAAGATTCGTGAAATAAATTCAACTCGCACGAAGCGACAATTGAAAAGGATTTTTTTATAAAGGGTCGATTCACCCCAGAATTGCGTACCTAATCCTACTACTCTAGTTAGTACTATACCGCTGTACTCTTATTTACCCCCTTAGAGTGAAATTTTGAAAAGCCCTGTATATTTTACCCCTAGTAGTGAAATTCTAAAAATGCTGATACACACGTACGTTTATTTCTAATCAGAAGCAAGTATATAAATTTTCATGTTTCTATCCTCAAAACTGACGAACTTCCCATTTAAACTTTCTACCCCTATTTCACCCCCTTAGCAGTAAAATTTGGAAAAACTCTCATACACGTGTGTATTTATTAATCAGACGTAAAATCTGCCGTATTTTAGATTACAATTGGCCTTAAAACAAGTGGTTCATCAGCTCATCAACCATTGACACTGCCAAGACTAAGTAGAAGACCTACTATGATTAATATTTCCTGTGAACAGATTATTTTATCATATGACAACATTAGCAACACAAAGACGAAGTTATAGAAAGTACGGTGTTTTATGAAACTCATACAATTGTATTACGTCGCTAAGTAATTGCACTAGGAACCGAAGCTAGCCCCTAAGTATAAAATTGCCCCATCCACAACCAAACCTAATTATGAGAACACAAGGCTTTTAATAGCACCGCTAAGCGCACTCACACGTACCATTTCCGTATTTTTTTTTATATTGGACACGTCAATATGACTTCACCTCACCTGATGGTAAGATAAAGATAAAATACCGTTTGCATAAACGGAGCTAGGGCACGACGATATCTCCAGTCCAAACTGGGCCCTTAGAAAAGTGTCATAAGTCTAAATCGCTGAGGAATAGAATAGATTCACATCGTACGCCGGCGACGAGCTTGCATGTGATTGGTCACATCTATTCGATTTCTTAGCGATTTACGCTGTGACACTTGTCTACGGGGGCTGAGCAGTCCGACCTTCGTGTTGACCCTCCGAACCTCCCCCCTCCAGGGTCGGCAGCGCGAGTGTGACGGCCCTGATGTTACACACGTCCATAGGCCACGGTGACCACTTCCCATCAGGTGGGCCGTGTGCTTGTTTGCCACCTAAGTTTGCAACCTAGTATAAAAAAAATCAGTTTAGTTGCACGGATTTTTAGTGGTGAAATTCCATCCTAGACATTGTACTACTGTCACTTTCTACTTCTAGGTAGTCTGTAGAACACATCTACTATCCAGGATGCATTTGGGTCCGGGGTGCGAGGGAAATGCTCTTTGGGCCACCTTAGACCCTGGCGCCAGAAGACCCTAGACAGCGTGCGGTTTTAGTCGGTAAGAGTCCGACATAACCTGCCCCGCTGGCCGCGGGGTGGGTTTCCATGAGGATTTCCGCACGGAAAAAAAAGGTACATTTGGGTCAGACAGGTACGTGTGAGTTTTCTTAACACAGTAGTCGGAAAATATGAATTAGTTATATAATGTCGAATAAATATAACTTTTTGAATAATTTGTAGAACAAGCTGCTGTTTAAAAAAACCTTTTTAAAAAAAAGTTTTTATTATTTACAAAATATTGCATTGTCATGGGACTTACATAAGTATGCCAAATTTAGAAATTATTCACCTTATACACCTAGATTCATTCAGAGAATTCCACTACTTAGCTGTACGCATGATGAAAACATGTTCAAATATTTTAAAGATAGGCAGCACGTGTACAAAGTCAAATATGAAGAAATAGTACGTAGGAAGTCCGAACTCTTCAACGTAAGATATAAATAGTGTTATATCTTGACGAATAATTTGAGTTTCAAGTGTTGAACTCCATTTTCGGACAGTGTCCACTAGGGTTGTCTACATTTTGATTTATAAAGCTTTTAGTACCGACATTTGATGCTTGAATATTAGGAAATAAAAAAAAGACTTGTGAAGAATTCGTTCCCATTGATGTTAACTGGTGACAGCATAATGGAGCTCCATCAAAATCATCATTATCCTCCAAGCCATTTTCCAAGTTGGTGCTTCTCAGTGTAACTACGAAGCGCGTGCTTCGATATTTTCCTTGAAGCGACTGCCATCTGACCTCTACAATCCACTATCGAACACTTCAGATGCAACCGGGGTTGGTACTAGAGTAATGATGAGAACAGGTTGTATGTATCTACTTCATCCAAACAGCAATCAAGAATTTGTCCCCTCCTCGGCCCCCCCCCCCCCCGCGCTCTTTCATGGTTTGGTTGTTTATGACTTTTACGAGAGCGACTGCCGTCTGGCCCACTAACCCTGAGAGGACCCGCTTTATTACGCAGACTGATGGCATTGCCGCATTGGATGGCAATGCCAACTCTATGCGCAAAAAATTGGTCGGCCCTGGTCACGCGAAGCGACAAACATCTATATAAATAAATAAAGTTAAAGTGTTGGTTTGTAATATTAAAATTACAGTTTTCAAATAATTGTATATAAGTGTACATATATGCAATGTGTAGCAAAAGCAGTTTTCAATTTTTTTTCTGTCTATCTCTATGTCTCTCTGTCCGTCCGTCTGTCTGTCTGTCTGTCTGTCTTTCTGTCTATTTGAAAGAGGTATATTGCAAGGCGTAACATCAATCAATCAATCAATTAGCCTATTGCAGTCCACTGCTGGACATAGGCCTCCCCCAATGCACGCCATAGCACCCGATCCTCCGCGTAACATAGGCTACTTAAATTTTGAAAAATGAATTGGGGTTTCGTTTTTTTTTAATTTTTTGTCTGTCTATCTGTCTGTATGTCCATCTGTCTATGTGTTTTTCTGTATGTTTGAAAGAGGTGATTTCTAAAGAGGCAATATTACAAGACGTATCATGAGCTACTTCGGTTTTAGAAAAATATTTGAATTCCGCGCAAAAAAAATAAGACCTAAAAATACAAACACAACCACGCGGGCAAACCCGCGATCGCAGCTAGTTTACCACAAATACTTATAACTCAACACCGTTAATGAGCTCCTAGAACTCAAAACTTCCATTTCTTGTAAATGATCAACTAAGCTGTTATTACTGAAGAAAAGTTTTTGACGTCGCGTCGCTCCTTCGTGACAACCCTAGCACCAAAACCCTCCACCGCAGTCTGTCCTAAATAAATAATACGATATTGTAAAAGGACATTACAAGCGCCATGCTTCTATAGCCGTTCTGCCCTCAGCCCTTCACGACGGGCATTTTGTGAACTTCCATACTTCATTTCTACTTGAACTTTTCCTACATCTTTACGACACCGTCCAAGTTTCGTTTTAAAAAGGTGTGCAAGCTATCAACCCATTATTCGCCTGTTTTGACGGATATTTTTCTTTAAGGGAAAAGTTTTTTTTTAAAGGAGTCGGTGAAAAATTTTATATTTTTGAGTTCTCTGTTGTTTTTTTTTTCGTTAACAAGTTTAGTAACCCCCGCGGTCTTATACAGCGTTCGTGAATTCGGTATATCAACGACTAGCGACCCGGGACCCGGCTTCGCCCGGGTGTAAATTCCAGTTTTCCAATAAAATATAATATATAGCCTATGACACTCACGAATGACGTGGCTTTATATTCGTGAAAGAATTTTTAAAATCGGTTCAGTAGATCCCGAGATTACCCCTTACTATTTAACAAACACACAAACTTTACCTCTTTATAACATTAGTATAGAAGTATACCTAGATGTCTGTTCCGAATTTCACGAATTGTGGTTGAACCTTTACAGTGCGAAGAATTTAAGGGATACCTCAGAACTATTGGTAAAGTAATTCCTGATTAAAATGTTGGGATATCGATTACAGAATGTGCGCTCGGAAATAAACTCCAAAATCGAGATAAAAGATGCCATTTACGAACTTAGAAACATACATACACAGTTAAAAATGACCTAATACACACACACACGCATTATTATTTTTCAAATGAGATTCAAAACTGTCTGTAACTCGAATGAAATTTTTAAGCAATTGCATGCAGGAGTGCCTTATGATTTTCTGATCGGAAAAAATGATCATCCAGGACGGGACTTGAACCCGTCTGTAACTTCTTGCCATTATATTTATTGTAAAAAGCTGGTATATTAAACCTACTTTAAAAAAACATTTTTTTATTAACTTTTAAACTTTCGCGTTCCATGATTATTATCCGTAAACGGGAATTAACCTGGTCGAAACGTCAGGCATTCCAAAGGTATGGTATATACCTATACCATGATCGCGTTAATTCCCGTTTACGTATAATAAACATTTTTTTATTCAAATATGAATCGTCACTCAAATTAAATAATTATTGGAGCAGTTTCAAAGGTTGTGATGCATAAATAACTAGTTAAACAAAACAGTATACTAACTAGCTCGAAGATAAAACGTGTGTTTGTATGTTTAGATACTACACACAAACACCCATTTCAACTTCGAGCTATTTCGCTCTAGTTTTTGTCAATGCAATTCAAAAGGAGTTTGAATCCAAACCTGAATTCGGCTCGGCGACTGAAAACATAATCACAAAAGCTTTGTCGGTTTTGTGTGAACCCACAAAATCAATCAAACGAAATCTATTCGCTTCCAGTTGTGCGCTTTAGAGGCGCAATACACTGACAATACACCGACAGATTTTTGAAATACTTGCAGTATAAATCTTATACTGCATACCTAATACCTAAATATACCTACGCATGATATAAGGCCTGCAAGCAACAATGAAATACGGAATAAAATACGGATTTTACGGAGGTAGGACACGACGGTATCTCCCATCTGAATTGAGCAGCTTCCCATCAGGTGGGCCGTGTGCTTGTCTGATAAAGAATAAAAAAAAAGATCTATACCTATATTAAAAAGCTGAATACACCTACCAAATACCTACGCATAGTACGAGTCCTGAAAGAAACAATAAAATAAAATAAAACTGTAATTTTACGTAGGCGTATTAACTCTGAAAAGCTTTCACTCTCCTTTTCTAACCATGATCAATAACCTATCCAAAAATAACAATACAGGCCTCTTTCCCCGTAAACATCCACAATTTGCTTACATCAAAAAGAAGTTATCGCAAAATCTCAAAAATGCCCCTTTTATCCACATTGTGGGGCACTCACACACTCACAATGCGGTATTCAACTCACTATATTAAAGGTATTATCTGACTAGAAGAGATCGATTACTCCCGTGAACCAGCAATCTATAATAAGATCTCATTTTGTAGTATACCGCACAATGGGCCGACAGCTTTGTCCAAAGGTACGGTGTTGCTCTGAGCGGTAAGATGCTGCTGCGACAATTGTTTTTCTTCTTCTTCAATCTAGTGTTAATTCCCGACTGCATCCAAAGCTTTCACCTCTGAGTCTGGGGTCCGCTTTACCAGTCTTAACTGCGGATTTGACTGGACCTAGATATTTTCCGTGAAGCAACTGCCATCTGACCTTCACAACCCAATGGTAACATTAGGCGATATCGAAGCATTGCAGCTAGACCATAATTGATTTTTATACAGGTGAAATTTATGGCAATAGAGTTGAATTTGTTTACGAGGTATCAAAAATTTACGCTATTTCGTAGTTTTGAGGAATCAGTGTATAAGTAGGTACTTACTTTAACCGACTCGTGGCAACAGACCCATTAATGTGTCTAAAACATCCCTAGCCAGACCACTGACGCAAATGTAGGTCCGTTGAATAATCTTCGTGGCCAGATGTAACCATCTGTAAAAATGAAGCGAAGATATATAAATAAACTTTAATAGCTAATCATAACTAAATACGATTTTAAAGACAAATTTCTTTTTAACTGACTTTGAAAGGAGGTTCATTGTTTGTAATAGACGTTCTGCAATTATCTAATTTTCATTATTTTCATTATTTGTTTTTCCGAAAGTTATTTTTTTTATATTCTGGAAAAGGCTTAGTACCTATACTCAACCGACTTAAAAACGAAGTTCGATAAAAATTCCTATACGATGTGTCCCGCAGTAAAGTTATACACAAATATATTAGGCACCATTTTAGCGCTCTCTTTCATAGAATAGAGATTTCGCTCATTAGCAATTTTACGCTAGCTAAAAGGCAATAAGGATTAAAGCCACTTAGAATGGCTTAACCAGATCGTTCAATTAAGCCCTCACTGGAAATCGCTTATTGATTTTTTTATCGTCGCGTAACGACCCTGCCTAGCCCGTAAGGTATGCGGTATTAATAGGAGCGGTTAAGAATATTTCAACCATTTAAAGTAATGAAGATTGAATTTGAAGTTTTCAATTTGGTAGATCGATTAGGATGTGGTTTGTGATGAGCGGAGCGGGGTAGATAATAGTTTTTAACTGACTTGAAAAAGAGGTTCATTATTTGATTTGGATGTTTGTGTGTATGTCTCTGCGAATATCTTGCGTTTGGTTATGGTTTGGTTGAACCAATGGGGTTGGCCGGTGAAAGCTAATCGCAGATGGCGCTAGCGAGTTTGGTTCTCTTGTGTACGACGGCCATATTCAGTGTCGTTATTGTTTACAAAAGAAACCTGCTTGAAATATAATTTATTATCTTAAAAACGGACTTAAAATTGTGCGAACTTGTAGTCTAAGAACTATAAAATTATGTATTCTCACTGGCGAGTGAAAGAGCTCAAAGATGAACTTAAAAAACGTGGTGCTTCTTTACGTGGAAAAAAAGCAGATCTTGTGGAAAGGTATATTGTTTTAAATAAATTACCACTATATTCACAAATTTCGTATTCAGAAACATTTTTGTTTTGAAGATACCATTACCTAAAATGTAACAGACTTGTAATACTTATGCATATAGTTAAACTACGGGGATAATAATAATATACATTCTTTTACTTTCAGGTTGGAGATTTATGACCAAAACTTCAATTTTGAACACCTTTAAAGGGCTGATAACGAAGATCCTGAAATATAGTTACCATTGCCAGAAACCTATCGTGATATTAACAGTAACACGGCTCTACTACCTCTTGATAAGACAATCATAAGGCATTATCTATGCTAGTAAGTAGTTTAAACTAAGTATAGATTTATACCTAATAGGAAACTGCGTTGAGTTAGGATATAAACCAAAGTGAAATTTTAACTGAGACCCTAGCCCATTTTCACCATTACTTATTCACAACTATATTTTTTCTTTTCAGTACACAAAAAGAACAATATTGCTATGCACCTGTATGAAACCCGTCATTTATTGATGGTAAGATCTTCTGTTGTTGGTAATAATACCTATATAAAGGGATATTGCAGAAAATCAATGAAAAATGTTCAATATGAAGTGGACATACATAATACTTGGACGTGAATAGGACACATGAAGCTTTTAAAAATAAAACACTTTATGTCATCTTAGTTTTTTTATTTACAATACCTGCATCATCTGCAAGTAGTAGCTCTGTGGAAAATAATCTTAAGTATAGTGTACAGCATCTAACTTGGCAAGATTTTAGAGTAGTGGGGCCCACCGTCCACACTATTAAGTTAGATGCTGTGAACTATATATTAGATGCTTGAGTACTTCGATGAGTCTGGCAAGTTGTTGGTGTCATTATCAATCTCATGCTCTTGAGATACATTGCAAAATCATCATAATATACTATCACTATATTTAATGGCACTATGCCTTCACAGGATTGGTAAGTTGATGGCATTTCAAATAGCTATTTCCTCAGGTTCCGGACTCCCAATATATCTTTTCTTGTTCTTGCTGTTTCTGATAGTGGTTAAGTGTTTCAAGGAGATATAGATGGTACAGCACATTTCTTCATATATTTATGTTGGTGTTCAACTCCTAGAATATAGAAATGACTGTTATTATTAAGATCATAGGAGTAAATCAATTTGTATGTTATTTTATGTAGGTATATCAAGTACATATGTATTAAGACTACTAATAATGTTGAATAAGCAACACTCACCTGTGTATTCACAATTTTTTTATAATCATTTTCCACGAAATGTTTTCGACATAACCTCTAACTATTTTTAGAAATAAAATTTTGTAGGCAAATGTCTTTCAACCAAAGCCGACGAATTTTGTAATCTTTTGGGATATGGTGTACTCCAAATTCTGAGCATTTCGCTACTATACATTTAGTCATCTTGGGTTTAAAAATTATTTTGTAAATAACTCCATACAAATGATCAATGTTTTGGAACCAACTACACCATCGCCACTTTGACAGTTGCCAACCCCATTGATGCGGTGTTCAAAAAAGTTTTTTTTACATTTTGGAGATTTTAATAACCGACTTAAAAAAAGGAGGTAAGTCGGTTCTGTTTTTGTATTAAAATTATGTTTTATATTTTATTTCGCGTATTCATAATCACACTTGTACAATCAAAAGGGGCTCGTAGCAAAGTGGTATCAACCATTGCAAAGTTATGTAACATTGGCGACTGCCATCTGACCTCCGAAACTCATTGGCGATATCGAAGTTTTGTAATTAGATAAGTTGTCCAACTTTTTAGGACTCCCAATACTACCGGTAATAAATACCACATTTGTTTTTGTGGCAACTGGCGAGGCGACTACATATTATTATGGGGTTCTTCAAGGTTCTTTTTATTTTACAGGGTCGGCAGCACGAGTGTGACGCCCCTGGTGTTGCACACGTCCATAGGCCTCGGTGACCGATTCCCTTCAGGTTTCAGTTTGTTTCAGTTTGCTTGTCTGCCATCTAAGTAGTAAAAAAACTCAACTCAATGGTCAACCATCCTAAGACTGACCTAGCTAGTGATGTACCAAACTTCTCGCTTGCCACTAAGCCATGACCCTTATACCCGAAATTTATCTCCAATCTTTTCCGTCTGTTTATATGTAAAGTGCATACCCCTGTTAGAATATATTAATAGGAATGATAATAATATGGTCATCTAGTTCTTATCGTTGTTAGGGGGCGCGGGTTTGATTGCCGCTCAGTGTAAATATTTGTATACACGAATATGTCTATTTGCATTGGTCTGGATGTTTCTATGTATAATATATTTCCAAAAAAAAAATATAAGTAGGTATGTTTATCCGCATTCTATAAACCATAACATAAGCTAATTAAACTATGCTTAGTTTGGGTCTAGAGAGCGCTGTGTATATAGAATATTTAGGTAGGTAAGTATATATTTTTTTTGAAGATTTTCAGCGCCATTGGATACAAATTGAAAATGTATTAGGTATAATTACTTACAATTGAAGTAGAATGCTAGTTAGTTTATATTGACAGCCACATTTCTTTTAAGCTCAACCTATTGATTTGTAAATCTGTCTGTGAATTTACATTTCGATAGTAGATATTTGTACAAAAGAAAACTACTTTAACAAATCGAATAAAATTCTCGGTACCCACTTAACGAATACAATTTTATTATTCGTTCATCTATTGTACAAATAAAAACCTTTTCAACTTTAAAAGTTTGTTTAAAATTTTCTTATGGAGTTCCATCATTAAATTTAATACTACCCCTAAGACACCCGTTTTCTAACAAAAGGGGGTAGGTAAATGGGCAAAGTTGACAAGTTAACGAAGTGGACAAAATGATAATATAAGAAATTGGATGAAAACGATAAAGCCATAATAATATTTGGACTATTTTTTTTGAGTTTTGGACGGATTTGGAAAAATTTTGGACTTCACCTCAGCTTACCACAGACGGGGTGTAGTCAATCCGACGGGCTAAATCCCCACAGCCAGCGGGGGTGCTTATGTCGTACTCGAACTGACTAAAACCGCATGCCGTCTTCAAACGCCGCCGGGGCATCGGACGCTACACTACCCTAGAAACCAAAAAGACTATATTATTAAACTTATGTTTATCTGCCCCACTTGGAATTCTTTACCAGCGCATGTGTTTCCATCCTCCTATAGTCCCGGGACCTTTAAGCGGGGCGTGAAAAAGCATTTGATGAGGCCGTCAAGCTGAGGGCCGCCACTGTACTGTGTATGTGGTGGTGACCCCAGTCCTGAGACTTGCCTTTAGCTTACCATCAGGCGAGGTAAAGTCATTTTGACGTGTCCTATATGAAAAAAATGTGTTTGCCAAAACTTTTAAAATAAGGTGCTAAACTGTCCTAAATAGTGACACAGTGACCAGGGTATACCTACTTTACGAGAACTTAATTACACCCTATTTGTCTCACATGCAATTAATAATTCGCTATTAAGTATATCATATTATACCTGCTTCAGTTTTATATAAACCATAATTTATTCGTTTCGAAATTCTAAAACACGCCAGCAAATTAATCGTAATTGACTTCAAACCCGCATTCCACTCGGCATAACCCTTTTTTAATTATAAGCATCAAAATATTGTATGAAAATAATTTCAAAATCCATTATCTGAGCAAGAAAAGTGGAAAATTTAATTGGAAAATATAATTGCTAAGGAATTAGGCTTGCCGGGCTGTAACTCAATTAAGTCGGCAAGCTGTTAGATATATGAATTAAATGTGTTGCACTAACCGGGGATGGGAGTTAGCGAATGTTTATACGCTGAAGCGATATTTGCTGGCGTTCTTTTCTCAATTAGGTGAAATTTGAATTACGAAAGTGAGTGCTAACTCAAAATAAACCGGGGTAGCCTAGTGGTTTGGATAATGGACTGCTGAGACGAGATCTCGGGTTCGATCCCAGGTTCACCGTGGCACACACCAATGACTTTTCGATGCTTTTCGAAGTTATGTGTGTATTTATCGCAGGTTTATTAGTGCCTCGGAGAGCACGTTAAGCCGTCGGTCCCGGTTGCCATACAAACATCTATGGCAGTCGTTACGGGTAGTTGGAGCCCACAAAAGTCCAACAAGTCTAACTTGGAACTTCGATATCGCCATTGGTCATAATGACCATTGGTTGTGGAGGTCAGATGGCAGTCGCTCCACGAAAAATATCGAAGTTCAGCCGCATCACAGTTAGACTGGAAAGCCAACCCCAACTGAGTTGGCAAAAAGGGTCAGAGAATGATGAGTGCTAACTCCAAATAATACCTAATATTGACTTTCACCCTATCTCGCTTTTTCACGTTTAGGCCCGGCGCTGATTGTGACTTTTTGTCACCGTGACTTATTGTAACTGTCACCTGCTGTCACCCACGATGCGCTCACTGAATCTGTTCTTGGGTAACAAATCGTGTTTATTTTTGTATGGACTTCAACGAGGTTGCCGTAATTTGACAGTCACGTCACTCTGGTGTTGCCTGCCACCCAACTGTTTTGTAGATACATTGTAGGTATATTTCAAGTAAGAATATTACACCATCATTAATGTACCGCTAACGTTGAATATGTCAGCTTCGTTTTAACAATATTTACTCTTCGCCATACAATAGTTATTGTATTAAGATAATAGGGTACATAATTTTGATCTTAACAGGTAACTAAATTATTTTTGTCACCGCATTATCACGTCACCATAATGAGCGCACTCGGTATAGTTTTCATTGCACTTGACTGAGTGACAAGAAGTCACGCTGACAAAAATTTACAATCAGCGCCGGGCCTTAGTAGTTAAAGAGAAAGAAACACAGCACTCAAAATTAGTTCAAAATGTAGGGTTGACTAAAAGTATTTACTTAAAAGTAGATTACGGTAGGTTAAGTTACATGACCTAGTTTTCGTAAAAGTTAATGTTTGCATCCATTTTACGCTAATACCTGTACTTAGCAGTAACTTGAAAGCAATTGAAAGTATCTGGAAAAACTTTTTAAAAGTTAAAACCTGTGTGTTTAAGTTAAAATTCCACACAATAGGGTCACTGACAGAAGGTGTAGTTTCCCGCGGTAATGAGTACCCACCGAGGCGACGGTGAAAATACCCACACAAAATTTATGTAGTGGCACGGTATATTCAAACGTACCCGATAGACGGCAACAGGGTCATAATGAATTCAGCTGGTATTTTACTTCACATAATATTCTTTTTTTTGCGACTAAAATTCCAAGCATCAGGTAATATGTATCAATGCACCTTAATATATTTTACAAGCTTTTATTTAGTTACACCTGTCCCGTTGTCTGTAATCAAATCTTGCAAGCCATTTTTCGACCACTTCTGGCTATCCGATTGAGCTGAAATTTGGCATAACTACTTATGTAAGTCCCATGACAATGCAATATTGTAAATAATAAAAGCTTGTTTTTAATAAGGTTTTTTTAGTCAATAATTTTCAACGAGGTCCTTAAAAGCGATTTGTGATTGATAACATTTATGTCCCACTGCTAGGCACGGGTCTCCTTTCTAACGAGAGAGCTGAGAAGGTTTAGATTAGAACTTAATCCACACACTGCTGGCCTAATGCGGGTTGGTGGATCGAACATATCCTTAAAATTTCTTCTAGAACATGTGGGTTTCCTCACGATGTTTTTTCTTCACTGTCAGCAGATGTGATTAGCACATATAAATTCCACAAAGTGAAATTCACATAGGTACTGTCCGGATTCGAACTCGATACCTCTGAGAAGAGGCCGCGTCTTTATTCAGCTACTATCGCATATTGATTTGTGATTGTGTTGCCGAAAGTCACGGCATTTCATTCACTTGTTAAAAGTCTACGAAAACCTGCTAATCTTTCGTTGTATTAAACTTATTCACCTTTTTTTGTGTATTTTCATTATAATTTGTATGCATTGTACGTTATAATAGGGCTGAGTAATACTTTTCCTGCTCTAATATCACTTGTAGACAATGCAAATAATTTGAATAAACCCAATGAAACGTGCCATGGATTAGAACATGTTTCGTTTCTCCAATATTACCTGATTACTCAGAAAATTTTCCGAAATAATTCTTGGCTATGGGTCACGGGCTGGTTTTGGTGACAAATAAAACTATGACTACCTACTTACTACAAAAAACAATACGAAATTCCCAAATACATAATTCTTTTGTCCGTTTGCCTGTTTGTTCGCGATGAACGCAAAAACGTGTTTCCTTCTTCCTTCAATCCCGGGTTCTTTAAGCGGGGCGTGAAAAGACATCTGTCTAGGCTGTCAAGGTAGGGACCGCCATTTTGGGACGAATGATGTCTGAAATGGTACCCTCTGGACTTTACCCTAGCTTCTTAGCATCCAGCGGGGTAAAGTCAATTGACGGACTGAATATAAAAAAAAACTATGACTACCTACTTACTACAAAAAAACAATACGAAATTCCCAAATACATAATTCTTTTGTCCGTTTGCCTGTTTGTTGCGATGGACGCAAAAACAACTGCACGGATTTTGATGAGGTTTTTGGTATGTAAGGTCTAAATAGACTTAAAATATTACGCATGTTTGATGATAATCTTATCAGAACAGTAGGACCGGAGATAAACCAATAGTACTTGTTCAATGAATTTCAAGTTTAAGAAGTACAAAGCGAACGGTACACTCGACATCTATTTTTCGTACAGTCAGCACAATTATAAGGAGCTTGCATTTTGCAGATAAGAGCTTCAATTGAGTGCAATGGCTGTCTGCTACGTGTGCAGTTTAGAATATCGATTCGTACCCTCAAACAGCTACTATTAATAAGATTTGCTAGCAATTTCGTTCCCGTTCCCGTTTGCTATGGGAATTTATTCCAGAGATAAAAGTAATCTATGTGTTCTCCCAGACTATAATCTATCCCGGCACCAAATTTCAGCCAGATCAGTTCAGCCGTTTTTGTGTGAAAGTGAGCCGAACATACAGGTTGCACTATGTTAGTCAGCCTGTATCCACAGCCTATAAACAGACACACACGGTCTTCCCCTCTTCTTACAATCGCAGGTTCTATGAGAGTAGTGGGAAAAACATCCATCGAGGCCGTTTGGGTAGTGATCACCATTCTAGGAAACCCTGAAAATGGTGGCCACTATTTATGGATAATAAAGGAGGTAGGACACGACGGTATCTCCCGTCCGAAATAAGCTGTCCGACTGGGGTAGTACCTCCGCCCTACGGAACACCGCGGCCGGTAAGTAGGGCAGCCAGAGCTCTCTGTACCCCTTCTTCCTCCTTCCCTTCAGGGTAGGCAGTGCGTGTGTGACACCCTTAGTGTTGCATACGTCCATAAGCCACGGTGACCGCTTTCCATCAGGTGGGCCGTGTACTTACGTAGTATGTAAAAAAATTATGCAGTCTAACTTACTATTAGGCGGGGTGCAGCCAATCCGACGGACTAAACGTAAAAATAAGAAAATGAATTAAGTAGGTATAAAAAGTTCGTCATTTTGAATTTCCATAAAGATGTATTCAAACTAGAAAAAAAGTACTATTACATGAGAATTACTATTGATTAAAGGGGCGGTCCCAGTTTTTATCTACGGACAGGACGTAAAACGGCTTTGAGACCATAAAACCGTCTCGAGCCGTCCCTCCACCGATAGTACTCGAATTTTTCCATTCACTCACTCCCAAAGAAAATACGTCGCAGAATTCTAAAAGTTTTATAGCTCTTTGTAATGTTACATTCTACTCAAACCTTTGAATATTTTCAGTGACTTAGTTTATTTGAATTTTAAGTAGATGTATGTAGCGCATGATTTATTTCTTCAATAATCAGTACTTAATCAGTTTATTTCGTCAACATAGGTAGTACCTATAAAGATGGTAGGTTAATTAATAAAATTGAAATTACGTAATAAAAATAAAAAACAAAGAAAAACATAAGAATGTCAGTGACTGTTTTTTCGTTTTTCTTTATGAAAACCTTCTCCGGAAAGTTAGAAATACTTATCTGAAAAACGCATCAGAATCGCCTCAACAAAACGCGAGATAATTGCCGGCAAACACAAATACAAACATACAGGTCAAGTTGTAGAACTTTTGAAGTCAGGTAAATACATATTTAAAGGAGGTAGGACACGACGGTATATCCCGTCCTAAATGAGCTGTCCGACTGGGGTAGTACCTCCGCCCTACAGAAGACCTCGGTCATAAGTAGGGCCCGCCGGTAAGTAGGGTAGCCAGAGCTCACTGTACCCCTCTTCCCCCCACCCCTTCCTAGCCGTCTCCCCTTCCCTTAAGGGTAGGCAGCGCGTGTGTGACTCCCTTAGTGTTGCATACGTCCATAGGCCACGGTGACCGCTTCCCAAAACATAACATAACATAACAATATAAACTCACGCCTATGTCCTCGAAGTGGTAGGCAGAGATGTTAGCACACATATTTCGCCAGTTTATGTTTAGGTCCCAATGTAATAGGTGGCGAGCCTATTGCCATTAACCGGGCACTTATAAACCTGCGATAAATACACACATAACTTCGAAAAGTATAAAAAAAAAACTATTAAATTACGTTTAAACTCAACAATTCCGCAATTCACGGCTTACATAACTGTATTATTTTTGTACACAGCATCCGTGTCCATCCATACGTTGGTTAACAGAATTACACTCACCGTTATTCAATTTTTGTGAACGTGGGACATCTCGGAAATTGGCCATTCGCGCCCAAACCTAATATCTTGCTGCCCGGTGCGACTACCCTCATATTTTTAGACAAAATATTCGAAGCATTAAATCCATATTATACGGGCACTGGAGCCGAACATTTTGAGTTTTAGTACGTCAAATCTATGTGATTTAACGACGGCCTCTGTGGCGTTGCGGTAGTGCATTCGACTGATAAGACAAGGGGCGCGCGGGTTCGATTCTCGCTCGTGCAAATATTTGTATGTATGTCTATTTGTATTTGGTGTGCGTGTTTCTAAGTATAATTATATATGCCATTAAAAAAAGTATTAAATCATGTTTATCTGCTTTCTAGAACCCATAGCACAAGATAGTTGACCCCATAACCGCTACCCGAGCCGAGAACCCATAACGGCTGTTTTAACAGATGTCTTTTCACGCCCCGCTTAAAGAAGCCGGGATTGTAGGAAGAAGAAAATACGTGTGCGGGAAGAGCAGTCCAGCGGGAAGATTGGGAAGAAACCGAGGGACACCGCTAGTATAACTAGTGTAATATAAAACAGAGATGTGCGTAACAAAATAAAAACGTAAGGCCACGCTCTTGGCGAATTTTTTCATACTCTCGAGGGACTCGGCCCGTCTTAAAAATTTTACTGCCCCTTAAGTAATATTAATAAATATTGTAATACCCTTACTGGAAATACATTATTATTCGACTAGCGGAAACCCGCGACTCCACCTATAATTTTATGACATTTTAAACCCACTTCAAAACTAGTTTGACCTGTGTATGTGAGTTTATCCATGATTATCTCACGTATGGTTGAATCGATTTTGATGCGATTTTCAAAAAAGTATTTTTAATTTTTTGGATAAAGTTTTAGTATAGGTACTTAACTGACTCTGCTACACAAAAAGCAATTTCTAATTTTTTTGTCTGTCTGTCATGTCATCTGTACCTAATTCCGAAGAAACCTTCTCTGGTACCTATATACCTAGTCAATATTATAAGACTTAACATAGGCTACTATTACTTCAGAAAATGAATTAAGGTTCCGTGCAGAAAAATTAAATCCTTAAAGATGTCCCGGGTCCAGCGTGAAAAAGCATTTGATTGGCCGTCAATGATATTATATATGTAAAAAGAGGCAGATATGTCATTAGAGCGCGCCTGGTGAAGACGCGAAAAAGTCCCAATTGGGACATTTTGTCTTTAGTACATGTCTTGCAAACGCCAAGTTGACACGCGTGTAATTTTGTAAAGCGCTTATTAAAATTGCAATAAAAATGCCATCGTGTGTTTTTGAAAAGTGTACAAATTACGACACTAAAATTAATAAAATACAAGGGATTTCCTATCACATGTAAGTACATACAATATTACCGATTTATTAGTGTATTTTAATAAAATTTGTTTAATAATATTTTTAAAATAATGGCGGCGGTGAAACGCGATAAAAACGGGACAGAGATACTTTTTGATGTGAGGTTTATAGCTATCCTTTTTACTCACGTGCCTATCCCATCTTTCGTACTACTTATCGCTAATTGACAACTATTGTGCACTTCATAGTTATGTCATAGACAGTTGGATCAGATTTGAGAAGTCAGTTACTATGAACATAACGTATCTTGTGTAAAAAATCATTGTTGGCCGTCAAGCTGAGGGCAATCATGTGGCACTATCGGTGCAACGGTGACTCCCATTCCAGAGACTACCTTTAGCTTACCATCAGGTGAGGTGAAGTCATATTGAGGTGACCGACATAAAAAAGATGTGTTACACGTTCATAGGTCACGGTGACCACTTCCCATCAGGTGGACCGTGTGCAAGTAATATAAAAAAAGATCTTTCCAGACAAAGTCGTAGGCACAACACTAGCACCCAAATAAATTTATAACCAATTTAACGTACTAATTGCTTCAACATTTCATTCGTACGGTTAGCCGTGTTCTATTCAAGCTTGATACCTGTAATTAAACTAAATTTCTATATAGAATATAATGCTATACAATTTGTACCCCTTACTTGGTTGACTGACTTTAATCGTTCTAGATGCTTTGAAAATACGAGAACACTTAGGCCGTCGATAGACGAGCAAATTTCAACAGGAACCAAGAAAGCTGTATCAAGAATTTTTGGGTGAAACGGGGCCGTCAGTAACGTAAATTTAAATAGAAAGCCTTAATCGGAACCAGTTCTACATAAGTAAATTAAGTCTTATGTGGAACCAGTTTAACACAAGTAAATTAAATGCCTTGATCGGAACCAGTTCCACACTAATAAATTAAATGCTTCGATCGGAACCAGTTCCACACAAGTAAATTAGGTATATGACTCAATTGGAACTAGTTTCACAAAGTAAATTAAATGCCTCGATCGGAACCAGTTCCACACAAGTAAATTAAATGCCTTGATGGGAATCAGTTCCACGTAAGTAAATTAAGTCTTATACGGGATCAGTTCCCAACAAGTAAATTGAAATCCTCGTGAGGAACCAGTGCCACATAAGTAAATTAAGTCTCATGCGGCATTAGTTCCACACAAGTGAGTTAAAAACCTTGTATGGAACCAATTCCACACAAGTAATTTAAAAGTTTCATACGGAACAAATTCCACACAAGTAAATTAAAAGTTGCATACGGAACTATTTCCAAAACTCAGAGTTTCAAGCAGTTTTTCCTGTTTATTCAAAAAATATTTTATAGCTTTCCGCTATTGTATGCATGTGCGTGACGTCCGTAGCGTAAAAACCATTCGCACCCCTGATACCTATTGGTAAAGATTCAAGAAAATACTATGTGGTGTGTAGTAAAATTGAGTAAAAATCGTAGAGACAGCAACAAAATATATCCAGGAATCACATTTTCAATCAAAGGTTGTATAGGTTCATACATAGCCCTTTATTAAAATATACAGATGTTAATTTCCATAACTGTGTACGTATTACTGAATATATTAATACTCGTATGGTACTCCTACTAATACTATTCACACAATACAAGTTCAGTAACACACTTTGTGAACTCCTTTGAGTGGATAAGCTATAGATTTGTTACAAATGAGCTCACGTATGTAGTATTATTATCACTGTAATCATATTATGCTTCCTGTTCCAACTTAGATTGGTTTATACTCGTATTCATATCATTCATACAGTTTGCAGACTCTAAGAGAGAGCACGTTAAGCCGTCGGTCCCGGTTTTCATGCAAACATCTATGGCAATCTTTACGGGTAGTTGGAGCCCTGAAAAGTCCTGGTCTAACTACTAAATCTTGATATCGCCAATGGGTTGTGGCGATCCTTGCTGTTCCTTATTTTTTTATACCCATATTATTTGTATTGTGGTAGTATAGTGATGACCCCTGAATCTTCAGCTTTCCATTAGACGAGGTCATGTTGACATGTCCATTATAAAAAAAAAGTATTTCGTAGGTTAAGTTCTGATAACAATTGTGACACAAACTATATTTATCAAATACTAGCGACCCGGGACCCGGCTTCGCCCAGGTGTAAATTCCAGTTTTCCAATAAAATATATAGCCTATGACACTCACAAATGACGTGGCTATCTATTGGTAAAAGAATTTTTAAAATCGGTTCAGTAGGTCCCGAGATTACCCCTTACAATTTAACAAATATACAAACACAAACTTTACTTCTTTATAATATTAGTATAGAAGTATAGATTAGGTAAAACATAATTGTATAATCATGAAATTTGAAAGCAAAAAAAAATGTTACGCCGATCTCAAACTGCTCGTGTCCCACCGGCCTAACAATATATATCTAAATATAAATACACAGACGAACCTTTTTGCTTCCACTCAAGTAATTATATCGCATTACTTACGGATCTTCTGACAGTATTTGTACGTCTGATGTCGCATAATTCTGTGGAGATTTTAAACACAGGAGTGGAAAATTGTGTTCCTTACCTTTCATGACGGAACTCGACTAACTCTCAAAGACGTAGTTGAATGGTTTCCTTTCTAGTAATTCGTTCTAATTGCTTGAGATGAATTCGGCGGTGGATGAATTTTGTTAATTTAAACCCATTTAGGAAATAGGCTGAGTATAAAAGGATTTTAGCGTTTTAGTATATACGGGCCCCTTTTTATTAATTTTTATTTTGAAGGTCATACGGGTACCAAAAAAGAGGTCGTAAGGGCACTTTTGAAAAAGGGTCCAAACTTTGAGGTCCTACGGGTACGTAGCCGAACTTAGTTTTTTTTCATTGGGGATGGCTCGCGTTTGACCATAATCTCACCTGTTGGTAAGTGACGATGTGGTCGACGGTGGAGCACACTTGCCTAGAAGTAACCTGTTTGCTCTAGACTTGAAGACTCCCAGGTTGTAGCTTTCTGGAAATACAGATTCACGCAGGGCATTCCACTCTTGCGCAGATTAGCGTAAATTGATAGATTAGGTTAAGTTTTGTTAAAACATTGAGCAATAAATCGCGAAGGTAGGCGAGCGTGCCGCGGCAGCGGACGCCGAGCGTCTGATCCCCTCTATGGTTGGTGAATTTTTATTTTAAGATAGATTAGAGAGAATGACTAATCTGCGCCATTCGGGTTATGATAAGAACGAGACGTCGGGTCAGGTTAGGAAGAGGGTTACGTTCAGAACAAATATTACTTTTTCTTTCAAGTTTCTAACCTAACCCGCAACCGGGTCGCGATTTTCTTTATTGCCCGACGTTACAATTGCAAAAAAAAAATAGTTTTATTCCGACAAGCAAAATGGTAGTGTTTAAAAATCCAAATTGCAGTCTGGAATGAATTTGAGCAGTCAGCACGAATAGAGTTAATTGCCACTCGACGGTTCAGGGTTATTATCTGAGGACATGAAAGAGCCGACGATTAGAACTTACCCGGCGTCTCCCGCTTTGAGGAGTAAGCGCATGAATGGGAGACTTCCGATTTTCTGACGGCAATTAGGTATGTAGCTAAGAATAATTGTCACTTTTTCAAGAATGTTGTTGATGTGGTTCGAACAAAACGGAAACCCTAATAATTATTACAGGAAATTATTAAGTTATAGAAAAAAACATTTATTTTTATTTAGTCCGCTGGATTGACTGCTCTCTGCCTGATGGTAAGTTGAGGTTGCAGTGATGGCAAGGTGACTTCTTTCAAGAATGTTGTTGATGTGGTTCGAACAAAACGGAAACCCTAATAAATATTACAGGAAATTATTAAGTTATAGAAAAAACATTATTTTTTATTTAGTCCGCCGGATTGACTGCCGGATGGTAAGTTAAGGTGGCGGTGATGTCAAGGTGAGGTGAAATTATGTGAATTATGTATTTACATGATAAAAAATCGAGGAAGAAGTATGCACAAATTAAAAAGTTTAGTTCCCGGAAAATTCCTTACTATAAACTCTATCAGGTAAAACCTAATATCATTTTTTATTATGTCAGGTTAATGTACAACACTCCTATAACCTGTTAGTCTACCATGACGTCATAGGAGTTCTTTTTTCTGGCGAGAAAGCGGGATGGACTATATAGGTTGTATATTATTTCCATCTCGCTGTCTCGCATTTAGAACGTCATGGTAGGCCCATAGGTCTAACTACAAAACTTTGATATCACTAGCGCGTTGTAGAGGTCAGACGGCAGTTACTATGGCGGCAAATATCGAAGTTCGATCGCTTCGTAATCAAACTGGAAGCCAACTCCGAGTTAGAAAAAGCCTCAGAGACTGATCACTCTCATTTTTATATCTCCTTAGGTGTATTTAAGGAAGGTCACTATTGTATAAACAAACCAAATAAACACAAGTCTGTAAACCCTTTTAGTACCGCTATAGCAAGTAGCTAACATCATTGAACACAAACCATCGAATAAAACTCTTTTACGACCCAAGATATAAAACTAAGAGGTGTTTACATTACAAGTAATGGTAGTACGACGTACATTGCGTGCTGAAGTAGGAGTAAGTTATGGTGAAGTGCAATAAAACGTTCAATGTATGATACGGATTCTGTGCTTCCATTTTATGATGAATTTTTGAGGATACGGTAATCGATGCGGTTCCTGGCGAAGTACAATGTAACGGCCACCTAACCTTATGAAGAATTTATGAAATTTTCATTTTTTTTTTATACATACCCATACACATGCTCACGCCTTTTTCCCTCTGGGGTAGGCAGAGACAACAGACCGCCACCTGCCTTTGTCCTGACATACTTCACGCGCTTCCTAAGCCCGCCGATTTCGAGTGCTTTTGACCTGCCTTTTTTGCAATAATTCTTTAATTTATTTCATGCAACCAGAACTCATTTTGATACCCTTTTTATATTGGATACGTCAACTGACTTCACCTCGCCTGATGGAGCTAGAGGCAAAGTCTCAGGTTCGGGGGTCACTACTACACACAACGAATTAGATTAGAAAAAAAATTGATTTTAGTCTAAAACATGTATCTAATTATTAATTTTATATCATGAATCTCATTAATAGAATAAAAGAAAAACAGGAAAAAAGTAAAAGATATGGTCGATACTGTATAGGATTGCATTTGACCACTATCTCACAAACTTATCGTTAAGTGATGATGTTGAAAAAAATTCTGAATTAGATAAAGTTTCAAAATAGAAGATTTTACTATTATCATTTTTAGACTTCCCTATAGGTACATTGCAAACAATCGCACACAACTGCAAACACACGTTGTTACTCCTACATTCTCAAAAGTCAAACACTTTATTTACATTAATTCCATTACTAGTAAAATTCATTTATCTAATAATAGGAACCCAAAGTCACTACCGTCAATTAGGGTTCCTATCAAACAAAGTAATTATCAAAAGGTTAATACAACATACATTCAAGCAAATTCGCGATGGGGTTAAGCAGATATCATCAATATTCGCTACACTTAGAAATAGTTTCAAACCGATCGTGATTCTTGTGGGGACCTATCACGATGCGAAGGTTTACGACACCTGATATTATTTAATACTATCAAAAGGGCAGTACATAATACATACATACATACATTATATACGTACATATACTCACAATATTTGCCCTCTGGGGTAGGGAGAGATAACAGCCCACCATCTACCCTTCTGACCTCACATACTTCCTCTCCTGTCATCAAGCTCGCCGGTTTCCAGTGCTTTGGACCTGGCCTTTTTTCAATAACCCCCCCCCCCCTCTCCTCACCCTCCATTAACAGTGCATATACTAGGGTGAATCTTTAAGATGTTATAGTAAGGGTCTAATCTAAACCGTTGTTCTTACAGAAAAACATTTCTGGATCACCACAAATTTTAGGAAAATAATACACGAAAATATGCTTATTTATGAGGAAGAAAAGACTCTATGGAGCCATTTAAGGCATGAGTAGTGAAAATAAAAAACGATGAATGACCTTAAAAGGTGGTTAGGATGGACTGGATGTGCAAAGTGGAGGATCGGGTGCTATGGTGTACTTTAGAAAAGGTCTATGTCCAGCAGTGGATTGCGATAAGTCAAGTGATTAATAGATTAACAATATAGAAAGAACAGGAATCGAAGATAGTACTCTAACTTCTATATTAGCGTATTTACTTAGATATTTATATATTTTTAAATTTAATAGGCTCCTAAAGAAGAAGAAGTCAGAAAGACACGAAGAACCACGCCACCGCTATATGGTCGATATTCCACTCATACGCACGAAGCGCTTTGTCGACACGTTCATCATGCGTACAGCTAAGAAGTGGAATTCCTTGCCGGGATCTGTTTAACCGGAAACCTAGGAGTATTCAAGTCACGAGTGAATAGGTTCCTTCTAGGCAAGCGTGATTCATCGTTGACCACATCGTCACTTACCATCAGCCTATCATGAATAAAAAAAAAGACAGTCGCTCGAACAGAACCTAAAAAGGTGGGTGAAACGATAGGACACAACTAGTATTACATAATAGGATTCAGGTCTACATTAATTAATATTAGCTCACGCAGTTGTCATCCACACAAAGTAATTAGCATTCGAAACCAAACCTACAAACTGGGTATTAACTTCATAAATGCTTCAATAGCGAAATCGCACGCTCAAACATACTCTATAAACATTATAGTACGGGAGGTAGCGTTAATTCTAACAAGCAATCGATAGCCAGTTGATATTTTCCACGATAATAGAGCTTTATTAATACATAACAGAGTTGACCGTCAACCGGTCTGGTAGCGGTCAAGTCGAAGGTGACATCATGGTAAAGTTGTCAAAAAAAACTTGATTATTTGAATTTTTCACATACATTTTGAGGTTATGTGAAAAAAGTGTAAATGAAAAGTTGTAGGTCTCTTTATTACCTACAACTTTGTCATTTAACTTTTTTCCATAGGACTTGTAGTTTTGCCGGAAATCGAGATAAACCGTTTTTACCCTTAAAACTCACCCCCCTCCCCACTTCCCGACCTCAGATCACCCGTAATTTATTTTTCCTTTCATTTTTGTTATATTCTGATCCTTTTCCAACGGGTTTCATCCTACTATAAATTTATTTTGTCTCAAAGACTATCGGCACTGGTCTAATATAATTATACGCGACTGACGTATAACCACTACTCTACACCACATCTGACGGTTATTTCTCAGTTGAAAATGACCTCAGGAATCACCATATAAAGTTTCACGTGTCAAATGATTGCTCGGAGCGTAATTTTTTTTGACAACTTTACCATGGTGTCACCTTCGACTGCTCCGCGGGTGCGGGTTCTGACGGTCAATTCTGGTATGTATCAATAAAGATCTATTATCGTGGAGAATATCAACTCGCTATCGCTTGCCAAAAAAAATTAACGCTACCTCCCGTACTATTATAATGTACTAACTATGCCTGCTACTTCGCCCGCCTGAATTTCGATTTTCTTTTTTCTTTATATCGATCCCGACAAAATCGTCTATTCCCACCTGTTCTGTTGAGTTGTTCTGTTGACAGAACTAGTGGGATTTTTTTTCCCATTAGTTCTGTCCACAGAACAAATGGGAAAGCAATTCCCACCTGTTCTGTTGAGTAGATGACTTTTGTCTGATAGTAAGCAAAGGGTAAAGTATTTTTTTGAGGTTTAAGATTTTTAGGTTTTAATTTTTTTGCGGGAATCCTTATTATTTATCCAAAATTAAAGTAGCCTATGTTACGCCTTATAGTATTACCTATATGCCAGTGAAAGTCCCATCCAAATCGGTTCAGCCTTTATAGACATTACCTCTTTCAAACAGACAGAAAAACATACATAGAGAGAAACGAAAATTTTAAGAAATCCTTTTTTGTTATAAATATTTATCATACTTTACTTACACTTAATGCATTGATTTAAAATCTGTAATTTTTTCATAAATTTTCATTTAATAATTTGAAAAAGCAACAGTTATTGTGGATTATCTTTTCATTTAGTTAGTGCATGCAATAAATGGCTTTTTTTTTCTTTTGATCCGTTTAATTTAATATTACTAACAAACACTTCAATTATTTATCTGTATATATATATCCAGTGGTCCGCAAACGAGTTTGTAGAGTGTGTTTCGATTACAAATAGTCTGTTCACAAAATTAGCTGCCGTTTGACACAGCATTACAAACTATTAGTTCAACAGTTTAATTTCTATGGTTATTTGCTTTCGATCTCGTTCGCAAATAACACGTTGTTAAGGCAAATTTAATTCAGAATATTTAAGTACTATTGTTGCTGGGAGCCGGGATGAAGGAGGATTGAAATTTATGAACTAAAAATTCACATTTACGCAGCGCTAACCAAGCATTACTTGTAATATAGGTTTTAGAATGGGAAGATAGATACATATTTAGATGCATTTTTTGTAACTAATTTAACAGAAAGGTTAAAACCAACACAAATTATGCGTACAAAGAAGAGTGGAAATGAAACTTGTGACTCCGACATTGTTTTCATTAGCTAGCAAATTTTGACTCGACGTAAGTGACAATTTCGGCTATTCAGGACAGGAACGGATAAAATAGTTAGTCAAGAGAGTTCCGCCTAGAATGGGGCTGATCACAGGTTCAAGTTCTGTTTGTGTACAGATTCAAATTTATGAGAAAAGTAAAGATACTAATTGCGTTAAGTGTTTTGGGCCTCTTTTCTTTGCCGCACCATCAAGACCTGGAATTCTTTACCAGCTCACGTGTTTCCTTCCTCCCACAGACCTGAGTCCTTTAGACGGGGCGTGGAAAAGCATTTGATGAGGCCGTCAAGCTGAAGGCCACCATTGTAGCGTTATTGGTGTTTGTAATTTTGACCCCCATTCTTGAGATTTTATCTTTTAGCTTACCATCAGACGAGGTGAAGTCATGACGTGAGCAATATAAAAAAAATTCATTGAAATTATCTTTCTTTCAACCACAACGTAGTAACAAGAAATATGTTCATTGAATGTCCCATTTTCAACCAGAATCAATATAAAGGAGAATTCCTCTACCGTTATCGTCTTAGAAACTACGAACCTAGTCTTAAGCCATTGTCTTGTTAGCTGTAGATTAATTACCAGTGTGAGGGCGCCATGCGGGTAACTATATCTCTCATCGGGAGGGACTATTACTGAGAAATTTAATGCTCAAAGCGTTATTTCAGGATTTTACTTTGTTCAGAATATATAGAAGGCTGAAAGACAAAACGAGACATGTAAAATTTTAAACTTTTCGTACTTTTCAAAATGAAAAGGTTGATAATAGAATAAATTAAGCGACTATGTATTCAATGACGCATATTTGCGTCCAAAATTTGCAGCTATACATTGACGCATATTTGCGTCATTTGAAGAATTTATGTGGCCAGTGGTAGTAATTCATAAAATAAGGAAGGTGGCAATCAATCTGTTAATTAGATGTTTTATGTTCCTTAAAACCGAAAACAATTACTGATAACGGCTTACCTACATACCTATGCGATTTGCATGGCGGCAGGGTACACTCATGTTAACAGCTATCTATTTTCGTTTCTATTTTACGTTATCACTATTCACGGAATATTATCGACATCTTAGCCAGCACGCGGTATTCATTATCATTATAAATTAGAACGAGAGATTAACAAAGCTTCACTGTTTAATTAATCTAAAATTGAGGCAAAATAAATGACTCCTCACAATACTATCTCCGTCCATTTTGCGGCTGTTTATCAAAACCGCGGTTAGTAGACAAAACCTTAATCTTATCTTTACAATGAATAGTCGATTGTTTGTCAAAGCAAATGTTTATCTACTTACACCAACTTATTCGGTCCTAAGCTGCTAAGTTCGAATAGAATCTAAATGCAAACGTTTGATGTTTCAAATTCGACAAAAAACTTGTTTTAGCCTTAAAAGCCTTTGTGTAGACTGATATTATTGATCTCTGCCTCCTTTGAGTCCTACCATTTATCTTTATAGGGAAAGGATCAATACCTTAAATAAAGTACGAGGGTCTACAGGACCCGGTAAATTCAGTTTATAACGGTTTGTAGTGCGGAATCAAACTGACTAAAACCGCGTAGATTCCTTTAAGTCTGCCTGTATTATCAGGGAACCATGTGCGGCCTTAGGAGTGAATGAATGAAAGAGGCATAAGGGATAGGCATAAGCCTTTGGTTGACTGGTAGAGAATGCCTGTGGCATTGATTCCGCCTATGTACTTACTTGTGCATAAAGCTTAATAAATAAAAATTATCGCGATAAACACACGTGTGTGCCCTACTAAGCAAATCAAAAGATTGTTAAAGAAACAATTTAATTTTCCTGCAAAAATTATTGCACAACCCCAATATATGCGTCAAAAGTGTGCAATAAATCATATATTGAGGAAATCCATCATTTTTTCACCAAAAGCGATTTAAAATTGTCAGTTCAAATCCATCGCGAAAAATATAATCTCTCATCGTTCACGAATAAAAGGTCATTCATTCGTTCTTTACATTCATTCATCACATTCATTGCGTTGTTGTTGCAATGCAATATTCTATATTCAATTATTTTGCCTGAGTTCGATTTATTGTTACTACGCTTCAATTTATGATCCCAACTCATTCAGCGTTCGTTCTATCATTCAGTAACGTGCTTTACAGCTTCCAATATTCAATATGCTAAATAGTTCTGAGTTTTTACAAATGTAAGGACTTAAATTAGAAATGAGTGGTTAATGCCGTTTCACGGAAAATTGTAGTTTCCTAAATTTCTATTTTCTAGTGCCATTGTGATCTATCTCTTTTCATACAAATCCAGTCAATCATTCCGGCGTAAATGGATAATAAACTTCTATGTAGAACAACTTACTATGAACTAGACCTCGTAAAATCCCCGTGCGTCCCCTGAATATGGTTCAATATCCACGAAAAAATTATCAAAACTATAAAACGTGTTTCCGCAGTCGCTCCAGTCTACGTCAGCCAGTAATATGCATGCTCTCCAACGGCCTTTATCTTCAAAACTTAGCCTTTGTCTGTCGAGTTTAATTTTATCAGTGCCGAACTTTCTACAACTAACTGCGAGCGATTTGGACGTACCGCCGAAATTATTGGACCCTCCCAATGTTCCAGCATAGATTTGAGATAAAAACTTAAAGATTTTCGATTTCAGAAACACTTTGAGGAGATTTAATAAAATACGGGTTTATCTAGATTCTTTGTGAGAATGTTTTAGACTGGTAACGGTTATGGCGGAGATATAAGACCCAAAATTATGACCCAACTATTGGGCGTCCAAGTTTATTATTAGATACTACAATATACTGATAGGAGCGTCGGGCGCTATTTACTGCAGAATATTCAAAATTTAAAGCAAAAAAAAGAGCAACCCATAAGAATACCATAGTGTGGTTATATGGTGTTGTAGACATTGATTGTACATTTTGAGATAAAATATTATTAGCTTAGTGCGGACTACCGCATACACACAAAAGAAGGTAGGACACGACGGTATCTCCCGTCCGAAATAGCATAACCTGCAGGCGGGTAATTGTATGTCAATATAATAATATATCAATCAATCAATTAGCCTGTCGCCGTCCACTGCTGGACATAGGACTTTCTGAATGTGGGCTAGACCACTCGATTCTCCGCCTTCCGCATCCAGTCCATCACAGCTACCTTTTTTAGGTCGTCGGTCCATCGTGCTGGGTCCTACCTTCCGTTTGCCGACTCGCGGTCTCCACTCTAGGACTCGTTTGCTCCAACGATGGTTCGTGCATATAATGTAGCTTTATTTCTTTAGGAGTTCTCTGAGATACAACCCATATTTAAATTATTTGCTTGCTTTATATTACCCTAGCCAATGCCGCTTATGATGTGAATGTCGGTTATATCGCTACTTATGGTCATATCCACAGAAAAGAGAAGTATTCCGTGGTCATATCTCTGAATGTAGATTCCAACCACCAGTTGCAATCAAACATACGGCAAATTTAAAGTTTAACCAAGACCTTTCTGATAAAAGAAACCGCATTAAAATCCGTCAAGTAGTTTTTGCGTGCATCGCGAACAAAGAGACAAACAGAAAAGCATAAAAGAAATTTCAGCCAAATCCATTCAGCCGTTTGAACGTAATTGAGTAACAAACATCTAAACATCTTCGCAAATTATTACATTTACAATCTTAGTAGATAGTTTAGGCTAGATAAGACTGGTATTTTATGCATTTCATCGAATCGATAGAGAAGATCGTGGCAA
Organism: Lithosia quadra; assembly: GCA_963576445.1. Lineage (NCBI taxonomy): Eukaryota > Metazoa > Arthropoda > Insecta > Lepidoptera > Erebidae > Lithosia > Lithosia quadra. The sequence continues at coordinate 2,210,684 of OY754894.1, forward strand.
CTTCCACAGCGCTGCCCATTCAAGTAGAATACTTAAACTTCCTCAGTTGGATACAACAAGTTTGACAGTACGTTCAAGATTGTCTACAACTCAAGTATAGATGCACAAACAGTTACTAGTTTAATATGCGCATAATAAAATAACAGGGTCGGCCAGGGTGAGTGTGATGCCACTGGTGTTGCACACGTCCATAGACCACGGTGACCGCTTCCCTTCAAGTGGGCTGTGTGCTTGTCTGTCACCTTAGTTGTATAAAAAAATAAGTTACGATACAATTAATTATTTATCAACCGGCCGATAAAATTAACTGGTTATCAAACTACAAATTATGCAACCTTTCGTAATCCCCACGGATTGGTTATGTCGAACCGACTTAAACCGCACACCGTCTCGTGTTCCAATTACCCCGAAGTACCCCTTCCCAGAGATCACCTGCGTCACTCGGTACGAGAGGCACCGTATCACCTCTGTAGCCTTTCCTCCATAACGCCGCTACTATGGCGTATCATAATATGGATCCCTAGTCATTTAGTTTATGCCTGAAGTGTCTTATCCATATATTTATAACATTGTAGTTCTGAGCACTCAAAGCACATGAGTAAAGATAGTACCATAGCTATTCATGTGCTCAAAGTACATGAATAGCTCAGTGTGCATAAGGTCGAAAGTGCTCGAGCGGTAATTACAATTTGCCAACTTACTTACTCCGTCGCTCGCTCGTCGCGACGCGACATTTTTACAATGAAACTTTATTATTTTATACAAAGTGGACGCTGCAATTAATTAAGTTAGTTTTTCTTTTACTGAATCCAGACAGAAGTGAATAAATATGAACATTTGACCAACTCTTTTCGATGTCGCACCATTAAGACTTGAAATTATTTACCAAACGCTTGTGTTTTCTTCCTACTATAGTCCCGAATCCTCTGCATTTGATGAGGCCGTCAAGCTGATGGCCACCACTGTAGCACTATCGGTGTGTGTAATAATGACCCCCGGTCCTGAGACTTACTATCAGGCGAGGTGAAGTCATGTTGATATGTCTTCTAAAAAAAACTATGCTAAAAGGTAGTTACAACAATTAAAGGATAACTTTAATTCGAACGAAAACGGTTTTACAGCAATGAATAAAAGATGTTGAACAACTGAAGCAGTTGTCTAATGTCCCGATCTAATTAGGATTTTTTAAATAAGTATATTATTCTGTAGTATGTAACCATAGGCAATTATCTTTTATATTTTGCTCATCTTCAGAACAGTGTATAACGCTCCAATATTTTTTAATTACTCAATGTATAAAGCTTTTATGAGAAATTGAATAGGCTTTGACCTAATTAAAATGCCTTTACGACGATTTGACGCAAATTTATGTATGTATCAACCTAAATCAGAGCAAAAAAATCGTATATGACTTTGATAAACCAATAACTTGAGTATTGAGTAATAGTGAATTAGTGATCGCGCAGAGAATGTAAGCAAGGTTTTTACGGTGATAGGACACGACGGTATCTGCCGTCCGAATTGAGCAGTTCGACTGGGGTAACACCTCCGCCCTACAGAACACCGCGGTCATAATAACCATCGTGTTGTGTTCTCCGCGGTAAGTAGGGTAGCCAGAGCTCACTGGAGGGATTCTGTGCTGTCGACGGGGAGATCGAAATCTCCTGCGTTGTCGGCACAAAAACTCTCTCAACATCCCCAAACCCTTCAATTCTTCCTTACCCTCCTCCCCTCCCCAGGGTTGGCAGAGCGAGTGTGACGCCCCTGGTGTTGCACACGTCCATAGGCTATGGTGACCGCTTCCTAGTTTTTTTGTTTGTCTAGTACCTAGTATAAAAAAAACCTAGTAGGTAATTGTGATGGTTCAAATTGTAGCGGCATCGCGATGTCAGCAAATTCCTTACTGGGCAGCGATACAGCGCCCGCGCTCTAACAAGCAGTTCATATAGCGAGCTTGCTACAGTCAGCCGCATATGACTCGCTCACTTATAGATGTTCCTAGTTAATATCAAGTGTTCTAATTAATAAGAGACAACCCATACATAACACCAGTGTAATCGCCAATAAACGTAACAAGGTACGCTATCTTTCATTGTTATACTCCCACCTAAGACCCATAGGAATAGCCTCTAAACAAATAATACCTACTTCATTGCTATATTGACTGTAAATACCTACAGCCCATATGTGGTTACAAGTTTGGCAAATACTAAATCGATTTGAATGAAATAAAACGACTAAGCCGTCCATTACATTTTTTCCCGCTCTCATTCGATGGAGTTCGGCTATAAACGATTGAGGATATTAGATTTGTTTGACACGCCAAACTCTGATTGAAAAGATAAAAACAAACTTACTTTGACACTGGACATGTTCTATTTTATGGCATTTATTTTACTAATCGTATACCTACCACTGTAATTACCCGACTGCCGAAGAAAGGAAGGTAATGTTTTTTTTTATTATTTTACAAGCTTATCCCCCAATCCCGCCCGTGTGGACGTCATCGGATTTACTCAACTACTCAACCGATTGTCATCATTTTAAGTCTGATAAAAAACGACATCAAAATCCGTTCGTTAGTTTTTACTTGAAGCTACTGAGCGGATTTTGATGTGTTTTTTTATTAGAAAGGTCTGGGTTAGTCCTAAAATCTACCGTATGGTATATTGTAATTGGTTTTAGAACCGAAGACATGTTCAAAAACGATGATTGACGTCCACGCGGATGGAGCCATGGGCCTCAGCTAGTATAAAAATATCCTATAGGTTGCCTATTGGCGGATCCAAACTTCGCTATTCGCTATTCGTTATTCGCCTTTATTCACGTGTATAAATTGAAGTGCGGAGATTCTTTATTCGCACGAATATTCTCCTTAGTCACTTTTCTATGACGAATTGTGGAGGGTTTAGTCATCTATAAGAATTTCCCTGAATACAATATAGACGAATAGCTAATAACAAAGCGTGTTTTTTTTTTTATTCATGATAGGCTTACGTTTGACCTCAATCCCACCTGATGGTAAGTGACGATGTGGTCTACGATGAATCACGCTTGCCTAGAAGGAACCTATTCACTCGTGACTTGAATACTCCCAGGTTATAGCTTTCCGGAAACACAGACTCCGGCAAGGAATTCCACTCCTTAGCTGTACGCACGATGAACGTGTCAGCAAAGCGCTTCGTGCGTATGAGTGGAATATCGACATTAATAGCGATGGCGCTTCGCTGTTCGTCTGGTCGTTCGTTGGTGGAAAGGACTTAGAGGTATCAGGTTTTGCAAGTCCAGAGCGCACTCTCCGAAATTTATCTGATAGAACACCGAGAGATCTGCCTGAGAGATAGAGCGTAGTTCGCCATTCCGTGTTACGTGTACCTCTAGACATACGTGCAATACACGTAAAGGAAATATTGTTATTAATAACTCTAAAACAACATACAACCATCAAAACACAAAACAGCAAAGTTAATTCTGATAAATGCTTCTCAACAGTAATTAGATTCTCGGGCAATATTCAACCGTCCGAATTTTACCAACGCCATCTGTCAGACAGTTAACTTACTACAGTAGTTTAATACAACCATTACGGTTTAGATTGATTGCATTTAATTAATATAAAGACTACAACTACTCGTAATATATTTACTTTCGAGACTTTGTCAATTGTGAAGACCCACAATGGAATTGAATATAAGACTTGCTATTACTTATGTCCAATAAACAATGACTGTTTCTGTTGTTTAAGACATAGTTTCTCAATGGAGATATTTTTTTATATCGGTTACCTACGTCAATATAACTTCACCTCGCTGGATGGTAAGCAAAAGGTAAAGTCTCAGGAAGGGGGTCCCCATTACATAGGTACCTACACCGATAGTGCCATAATGGTGGCCCTCAGCTTGCCGGCCTCATCAAATGCTTTTTCCCGCCCCGCTTATAGGACCTGGGACTGTAAGAAGAAGAAGGAAATATGTGAGCTGGTAAAGAATTCCAGGTCTTTGTGGTGCGGCAAAGAAAAAAGGGACCGAACCGTTCTTGATAGAAAAATTTGGAAGGATATAAGTTTCTCATCCGGGGTATCACGGTTGATCGTATTGTACTTGATAAAATTAATGTTAGAGGTTCGGGTAACAAGACAAGTCGGGGCTTTTATGTAAGTTGTAAGTGCTCCATCGTCGACCACATCATCACTTACCATCAGATGAGATTGAGATCAGAGAGATCAGGTGAGGTCAAACGCGAGCTTGTCGACTATAAAAAAAGACGGTGAAATTCATGAGTGCAGGCTGAAAACTCAACGCGGTGCACCCGCCCCATCCTCCTTTCTGGAGGTCGAGTGGCCATTTTAAAACCGTATATCTCCGGCATAACCCCTGTAGAACCATCAAATCCGATATAACCACTCCCGAAAGCCGACGGGGGTGACATCTGTGGGGATTTTCGCATTGGGGTAGGCAGAGACAACATCTTTGCACTTGCTACAATGCAAAATAAGCTTTTCGCTTTTTCAACTATCATAAATTGTTTTCATACATGCACGCCTCTTTATTATTTAGCTATAACTAGGTATAATACAGGAGGTTTAAATTGAACTAACCACACCGTCATCATTAATTTTGAAGATAACAAAACCATAAAAATAAGGGTGTAGGTACTTTTTCATATTCGTTTAGGCAGACGGTAAAATTTGCATTTATTTGTAAAAAAAACTTTGACCTTAATGTCTGCCCTTATTTATAGAACAAGGGCAGACATTGAATAAATAGTTAACGAGGTAGGGCTTAATGGGATTTCACTTCCAAATTTAGAACTACCCCACCTTCATCCCACAGTACACCGACTGCTAAAGGGATGATTCATACTAGTATTATTGTCAATTTGTACCATGAAACTATTGAAATATTTTTCCCACTTGCTCCACAGTTGCTTAATTTATTATCAAATTCCATTCCACTGGAGTTTGATAATAATATAATAGACTACCAGAGGATCAGCTCACGAGTTTCCTTCCTCCTTCAGTCCCGGGTCCTTTAAGCGGGGCGTGAAAAAGCATTTGTTGAACCCGTCATGCTGAGGGCCACTACGATAGCACTGTCGGTGTATGTAGTGGTGACCCCCGATCCTGAGACTTTACCTTTAGCTTTCCATCAGGCGGGGTGAAGTCATATTAACGAGTCTAACATAAAAAATAAAAAGTTTACCTATTGTTAGAGGGATGGTTCTTAACTAGTGGTCAATTTGTACCATGGAACTATTGAGATTATTTTGATATTATTTTTCCCTACTTGCTTCATTATTGATTAATTTATTATCAAACTACATGCCACTGGTAAAAAAAAAAAACTAAAAACCTGAAAGGCAACATCTAGAAAGGAATTGTATCCGCGACCAGTCCCTTCAACGGTTTCTGTGGCGTAGCATGTGGTAGTAGTGTGTTCGACTGCTACGATAACGAGCGCGGGTTCGATTCTCGCTCAGTTCAAGACAGCTACCTACCTATTTATATTTGCATTAGTCTAGGTGTTTCTATAATATAATGTGTATGTATTCACAAAAAAGTATACAAGTATTTTTATTCACATTCTAGAACGTATAACACGAGCACGTGCTAGTTATACTATGCTTATTTAACTTATTTTAGGTCTAGAGAGCTCTATATAGAATACTAGCTGTTGCCCGCGGTTCCGCCCGCGTGGATGTCGAAATCCGTTTCAAAAACTATCCTATCTCTCAAGTTGGATCGAACTGCACATGGTGTGCGAATTTTATTATAATCGGTTAAGTGGTTTAGGAGTCCATTGAGGACAAACATTGTGACACGAGATTTATATATATTAAAAAGATTGTATATTTTAACAAAACTTATAAAACAAAACATTGCTCTATTCTGATATATTTTTTAAACTTTTCTCGGTGGCTCGTCACTAGAAATAAAAAAAATATATAAAATTCTTCTATCTAGATAATATTGTAGTAACAACACGACTCTCTTGAGGCAAACGAGCTAGTTCTATTCTGCCGGAAACGAGACCGCATATATTTCTCACCACTTACATTAGTTAGAAAATATAATAAATAAGTTACTACCTACATGTTTGAAATAATGAAGGGCTGACCTGAAAAATGGCCCTCCTGTGGTTCAGTAAGTTTTTATGTTCTATGTTTATAGCTATAAGGTGACATAGTAAATTTTAGGTACATCTGATCATTTAACTGCTACTTACAATACTTGCTGGGTTTCTTTCTTGAGCTAATTCGACCGTACCGTTTAAATAAATAAAGTAAAAATGTTTTACTTAATTGAAACGCTTTTATACTCTGAAAGCGGCCATATTGGATTTTCTTTTTTTTTCACAAGCCCTTTCAATTGATATCCATATTGCGTAGTGGTGGAAAAATATATGTAAGCCGATGTAAGCCGCCATTTTGAGGCGTTTATATCCCACTGCTGGGCACGGGTCTCCTCTCCTCTAGCGGGAGAGCTGAGAGGGTTTAGACCTTAATCCACACACGCTGGCCTAATAATGCGGATTGGTGGATCGGACATGTCCTTAGAATTTCTTCTAGAACATGTGTGTTTCCTTACGATGTTTTTGTGATAAGCATATATAAATACCACAAAGTGAAATTCATATTGGTACTGTCCGGCCGGATTCGAACCAGATACTTTTGAGTAGAGGCCGCGTCCTTATCCATTCAACTACCATCGCTTTATGTTGATAGGTTTTTTTTGCTTATATATTCCGAATAGCATAACGTAATACCCTGGGTATGTTTCACAGATATCTTTTACCCACGTACTCAATTTTATTGAAGCAATAACATAGACGGGCCGCACCCCACACGCTTGATAACGTCTTTTGACTTTGACGGCAACTTAATTCGTTGGTGGAATCTCAACAAGGAACCGCACAGAATCATGTTAATATTTTTCTGTGGGCCTATATATCTCGGCGAGGCTACAGACAGTGATCCCTTGGGCAGGCTGGGTATTTCGTATCGCATCCCTACTCTGAGATTGGCCTTAGTTGCCGGACATACGGAGGTAAAGAATGGCGGGTGTTTTGAGTTGATATAATTTATGTTAAACTTCAAATTAGACTGGACTAATTGCTCAAAGTCTGAAATAAATTAAGGCGTATCATGCATTTGAGGTATTTATAAATATTAGCCGGATATTTTTGTTAGTCTCCACAAAGTATTATAGCATACTATTAGCAATATTAGTTTTGTTTTGTTTGAATAGGTACTTAGGTACCTATTTAAAATCATTTCTATAATTTCTAGTAAGTCATTGTAGTACGATAATAGTTCTTTAGTTACTAGAATTGATATATCGTCTGTATACAGAATAGACTCCTATCAGAATAAACTATGGGAATGAGGAGTGCCTCAAGGATGGCGAATTGTCAAAAGACAGAAATGTATGGGCTTGACATTACACTCTTATGTTAAACATCACGCGCACAACGCAAACAACATTTCAAACTTTTACACTGGAATTCACATTCACATCACATTCTATGGATTTAATACCCATAGAATGTGACTCTGTCTGGGCCCCAGTTAGTTTTCAGTAATCAGTCTTCACCACAATGAACTTCTAAAATATGAATCACTTAATAATAACCAAATTAAGCAAGTTAGCTCGCTATATTTAACAGCCGTATGTCGCTCATCGTATCCGCAGATAAGAACCGTCGAAGAAATTGAAGTAATATCGCCAGTTGTTACTTGTTTGCGGGTAAACACTGAGGGTATACTCGCTCCCAGCCATTTCCATGATGGACTTAGTAATCTTGTGTAGTAGTTGGTAATGCCCAGGATTTTCTTAGATAAACTTTATTTTTTTGGAACAACAAACGCGTTAAGACGACTGCCGGGAGGGCGGATACGGTTGGGAATTTTTTTCTCAAGATATTTGACTACTTACGATGTAGAGATTTAAAGGAAATCATGTAGGAGTGTGTGCTTATCAGTTGAGGAAATTTGTGGTTTGTTTATAACTTTAGGATAGGCATTTATGACATATTATGTGTCTTTGAAGGTGACTCTCATTTCTGAGATCTTGCACGTGGCTTGCCATCAGGCGAGGTGAAGTTATACTAACATGACCATAATAATAAAGTATGTATTTTGGTCTAAGTAACTGACATTGTCATGTCCCCATGGACCCCACTAAGATTTTCGGCTCTCAAGCCGATCTCACCTGCTATTGGGTAGGTACACCTGTTATTAAATGGACTCTGGTAAAAAGAATCCTTTCGGGATTGAAGGTCAAACAACAGTCGCTCCCGTCAAAGCTAAGAGCCCACTCAATAAAAACAGAGTAAGTACGCTAATAAAAGCATATTAAAAAAGAAAAAGATAAACAAAATTATTCAAATTGCATCCTGGGGCTGCAGTCTCGACATTTAATAGCTACGACTTTGCCACCGAAATTGCAAGCTTAGATAGCAACAAACATCGCAGTAACAATTCTTGCGTCAAACGGTACTCTGTACATTTGGGATGGTCAGCAATATGGAGATACCGATAAATCGTTAAGTTTACGATGATATTCGTTAAGATACCGACAAAAATCGTTATCTTGGAAAGTAGAGACTACCAAATATCGAATAATATCGAATTCGGTAGTTAAAGTATTGCGATAAATGTCGAGACTACCACCCCTGGATGTTTATTTTTCTATCTAAGTCTAAGAGAAAAGTTGACGTACTAATTGCAACAAAATTAAATTAAATCGCTAGTTTAGTTAGAAGTTTATTTTAACATCAAAAATGTTCGCCATTTAAAACTTTTAGTGCACTCATTCTTCTTCAAATTCAGACAAAACCGGTTTCTGAAACAGAGATGAAGCGGAGAAAAATAGGTTTCCAGTGTTTCAATTAATTAATTATTCGTTTGCTCAGTCTCGCACTGAAATGGGTAACGGGTGAAATTTTAATGAGCCCAACTCGTTTCAGGAGACGAAGTATTGTGTGCCTCATAATATGGTGTAATTCTACCTGCGATGCTTCGAAACGTTTTGTTACTATTTAGTTTGTGTTTAGTTATTGATCTATTCTATAATACGGGTGTGCGGAAGGTTGTTACTGGGTACGGGCCGGAACCTCCACGTGATGCACCCGGGCAACGGAGGCGAGCAGCGCCTCCCACTCGCCACGGGAGACGCTGCTGTCTGCGGCCAACCCGGCCGGGGTGGGAGTGGCTCTCTAGAGGGCTGCTCCGAGGCTCTCCACGTGTCCCTCTGGCTAGCAGAGGGCACAGTGGGGAGCAAGCGGAGGGCCGATGGCCGACGGGGGTGGTATCCATGGAGATTTCCGCACGCGATAAAAAAGGGGTGTGATATGGTAGGTACTTTTCTCGTCTGAGCATCGGGGTAATGGGTGAAAACGCGTAGCGATACTAGTATTTAACAATATCTTATACAAAATCATTGCTAAGCAAAAGTGCCTTTTAAGCAAATGCTTACTTTAAGGTAACATGTGAGAAGCTCGCTTAGTCTTTAAGTTAAGCCTGTATACCTACTAACAACCAGATATATATATTATAGCTAGTTCAGTATGACTTTACCTCGCCTGATGGTAAGCTAAAGGTAAAGTGATAGTACTGCAGTAGCGGCCATCAGCTTGACGGCCTCATCAAACGCTTTTTCACACCCCGCTTGAAGGACCTGGGACATAGTTCCAAGTCTTTATGGTGCGGCAAAGAAAAGAGGCACAAACCTTAATAATATTTTTCTATTTTATGAAGATTTTCTCGAATAAAAAAATAAATTAAAATAAATAAATAAATAAATAAATTATTATTATTAATAAAAAATACTATTGTTCCTGACATTGTCGTTCGGAAAGACAATTACTTGATTAAAAATTATAAGCCTTTATTTTTTGTATTATATTACTATTGATACTCGTATTCAAAAGAAAGCTTGTGTGCCTACACCGCAGAGAAAAAGGTGTGAGTACCTATTTGAAAGTAGGGAACTATATACCTATACTAGATTTTTGTCTTACACAGTTTTGAAGGTGCGTTATCACAAGAATATAATCTAAGAACGTTCAAATCACTAACTAATGTTTACTATTATTGATATCTCGCATCGCTTTTAACACGCTTATCTTTTAGTGGAGTCCTGCCGTTCACAATGACCACTTAACGTCAGGTGGGCTTTCTACCTTTTAGCTAAAATTAAAGTGTATCCTTTCAAACTTCGCCCGCTAAGATTACGCATATTCAGAAAACTTTTTTTATACCGATAGAATGAGAAATAGCACTTTAGAAGCTTGTCTATACTAATATTATAGAATTATAGAACTAGCTGACCCACCCCGGCTTCGCCCGTGGCGTATTTCGAACCCCGATGCACCCTTTTTAACTCAGATAATAGGCTCATAATTTATCAGTTTCCCTAAAATGTATGGGAATCTAGCGGAATTGTTCACATATTTATGATTATTGCTGCGCTCCCTTGGGCAGTAGCGTGATGATATTCAGCCTATGACATTCATGGATAATGTGGCTCTTATAAAGTGTATCCTAAGATCTCTTATAATGGGTAACCACCATGTGTTTGTGTGTGTGTGTGTGTGTGTGTGTGTGTGTGTATGTGTATGTGTTTGTGTGTGTGTTCTGGCTCGCATTTGACCACAATTTAACCTGATGGTAAGTGATGATGTGGTCGATGGTGGAGCACGCTTGCCTGCTAGTAACCTGTTCACTCTAGATTTGAAGACTCCCAGGTTGCAGCTTTCCGGAAATACAGACTCAGGCATTCCACTCTTTGTGTATGGTAGAACAAAACCACACTTGTACTCGTAGCAGTAACAGTAAATAGTCGATTTCGCAAGATTCCCTCGCCGCAGTGGCGCAGATCAAAACCCGATTGGAATGGAATTGTTATAATACACAATTACTTCCATTCCACCGATTGCAGAATATTTGTTCTGTAGACGTATTCGAAATGATTCTCATGAAACAGCTTCAGGCACTTTAAATATTTGGTGAATAAAGAATATAGAATACTTGTATCAGATCTTTATTTTTACACGACTTTCCAAAAAAGGATGAAGATGTTTGACTTTTTTTTTATACCACGCAGGTGGCAGTCAAGCACACGGCCCACCTGATGGGAAACAGTCACCGTGGCCTATGGACGTGTGCAACACTAAGGGCGTCACACACGCGCTGTGACCCTTTAATGGAAAGGGTGGGGAGGCTAGGAAGGGGCGGGGAGAGGAGGGGTACAGTGAGCACTGGCTACCCTATTTACCGGCGGGAACACAACACGATGGATATTATGGCCGCGGTGTTCTGTATGGCGGAGGTACTGCCCCAGTCGGGCAGCTCATTTCGGACGGGAAATACCGTCGTGTCCTACCTCCATCAATGAGTTATTCGGATTCGGAAACACAGACTCGGGCACCTTTTTTTTATCCTGCCACGGAGACGAAGTATACCACGGGTGAAGCCGCGGGTCACAGCTAGTTATTTAATAAAAACTAACTACTACTACCTAGAAAAATATAACTATTTCAATTTACAACAAAGTAGGCACACCCACGCTTAGGCTGTGGAATGATCTCCCTGCTGTGGTTTTCCCTGGCGGCTACAATATGGGGTTCTTCAAGAAGGGCATTAGAAGGTTTTTACAGGGTCGGCAGCGCGAGTGTGACGCCCCTGGTGTTACACGCGTCCATAGGCCACGGTAACTGCTTTCCATCAGGTGGGGCGTGTGCTTGTCTGCCACCTAAGTGGTATAAAAAAAGTAAGTACGATTAAAACTGAGCGAATCCATCTTACGTTTACATTGGTGTAAAAACAGAGAGCCAATTAAAGTGGAGTCTTCACCAGGGCAAGATTTGTAGCGCAGGAGTCTAATTACAAGGCCGCCGTCACACGACTTTGGAACTTCCTGAATAAAAGTTAAATATAGAACAAAGGGACTTTTGTACACTGATTTTTAATGCAAAAACGTCCATTTTGGTCAATTTGCTTCAAAATCGGTAATTTAAGGCTGCGTGATTTTACTACTGGCAACGGTTTGCATAATCTTAAAAAGTACGATGGCTTAGTGGATACAATTAGTAAATAAAATGAAAGTATCTGTTTATTATATTAAAATAATAGGTTTTAAATAAATGCATAATGTGTGTAGGCATGTTCGATACATCATAACAAAAAGCATGTTTTTTTTAATTTTTATGTGTCTGTCTATCTGTTTTTCTAACGGAACGGAACCGCCTTTGACGAGACTTTTGCAAGCAGATATTCCACTAAAAATATTAAAACCTTAAAAATCTATCCTATGCGGGCGAAGTCGCAAGCACGGCTAGTAACTATCATAAAATTGTAAATTACTTGTGTCTGTACAATTGAAGATATTGAAATACACAACACCGAAAGTATGACATCTCTGATGTTGCACACGTCAATAGGCCACGGTGACCGCTTCCCATCAGGTGGGCCGTGCGCTTGTCTGCCACCTAAGTAGTATAACAAAAATATACAACACAAGAAAAGAAAGACTGAAGCACGATTCGAAGGATTTAACGAGTTATATTGAGACAGGCTATTCCCACTTTCATTCGTACCTTCTTCAACCTAGCGTTAATTCCCAGTCGCATCCAAAGCTTTCACCTCGGAGTCTGGGGTCCGCTTTACCAGTCTTAACTGCGGATTTGGCTGGACCTCGATATTTTCCGTAAAGCGACTGCCATCTGACCTTCACAACCCAATGACCGCCAAACGAGGGCCGCCACTGTAGCACTACCGGTGTATGTGATGGTGACCCCATTCCTGAAACTTTGCTTTTGGCTTGCCATCAGGCGAGGTGAAGTCATTTTGACCTGTCCTATATAAAAAAAAATAGTGACATTGGTGGTGATATCGAAGCTTTGCAGCTAGAAACTTTTCATTTCGTACCTAATAAAAAAAGAAAACAATTCTGGCAATGCAAGTAAAATGTATTCTATTTCGTAGTTCAAACTGTATTCAGACTAAACCTTTTTCATACTACTAATTGATAAATGATAGTCCTCGCCACCTTACTTCTGTGCCAGTTAGACCTAACCGAATGCATTATTTGCAAATTAATGGCCGAAGTTGGCACAGCGCTCGCTCACTATAAACCAACTCCAATAACAAGTTTTCTCACAAATTGATTACCTACCCTGTTCAATTATCCGTTGATCAAATGTTACACGGGGCAAATTAAACCCTGCGGTGTGGCTGGGTAACTTCCATCTTGTAGAAGTTTGATATCACACGCGAAAGTTCTTAGTCTCGCCACTTCGTATGTTCGTTTGATGTTTTCACTATTAGGTTAGGGACATAGTCTGGGATGATAGGGCAGGGTGCCTCCGCCCTTTCCGGAACAAGATGGGGACACATGGTTCTCACAAACAAGGAGGTGCGAGGGAAGGAAAAGCGATTGTAGCTGAATGGATAGGGACGCGGCCTCTTAAAGTTATCGAGTACGAATCCGGCCGGATAGTACCAATGTGAATTTCAGTTTGTAGAATTTATATGTGCTAATCACATGATTTACCATCTGCTGACGGTGAAGGATAAAGGTCGTGAGGAAATCCACATGTCCTAGAAGAAATTTTATGGACATGTTCGATCCACAAACGCGCATTAAGCCAGCGTGTGCGGATTAAGGTCTACACCCTCTCAGCTCTCTCGTTAGAGGAGAAGAGACCCGTGCCCAACTATGCAGTGGGACGTAAATGGGTGCTATCATTGGGCCCATCCTATACGCCGACGTTTGAAGACCCAAAACGCACACGCACACACTCAGACTTATTATTTTTTGGTATTACTTCTAGATCATGCAACTGTTGACAATCGAGTCAATTTGCCGATAATGTATTACGTCAAGCGGGTTGCTAGGGCCGTGGTTCCGGCCCTAGAAACCCTAATTAAGGAGCCTTACGATCAAGAGGTCCCGAGTTCGTATCCTATCACACTACCTACGTGAACCCATTGACTGCCGAAGCAACTAGAGGGGTTAAGTTCTTAACTTCAGTTTTTTTTATATAGGTCACGTCAAAATGACTTTACCACGCCTGATGGTAAGCTAAAGGCAAAGTCTCAGGACTGGGGTCATCATCACATACACCGGTAGTGTTACAGTGGTGGCCCTCAGCTTGACGCCCTCATCAAATGCTTTTTCACGCCCCGCTTTAAGGCCCCGGGACTATTAGGAGGTTCAAAATTCTTTTAAAAATATCTTCTCTCCCCAGCACACTTTGACCTTATCAAAGCGGCTTACTGGACACGATATCATTAATTTACATTTAGAATTATATCGTTTATTACTCTTGGCGCTAAACCTACGCGCCATCGCCTACCTTGCCGTCAGCCCACGGTTAAACGTCAAAGGAAAATGCTGTTTATTTATTCTCTTTTTATTTACGATGTTACTTTCAACGAGAGCTTTGAATTAGAGCCCAATTCAAAGTGTTTTAATGGAAAACCCATTCATCAATTTCTCGTGGCCATAATCCTTGGTAATGAGGCACACAGGCTGTAGGGCGAGAAGGAAATATGTGCGAATCAACAATACTGGTAAAAATATGTAGGTAATTTATTATTCTCATTTGTTCGTTTATAATCCGAATAATTTAGTACGGGCATAAAACAATTATTTGAATATTGTGTGGAGATGTTTGTGATTCAGTGATAATTATGGTGTTTGTTAGATAAGAGGGTTCATTGATATGTCTATTTGCATTAGTCTGGGGGTTTCTATCTATAATAGGTATATATATTAACTAAAAAAAAGTATATAAGTATGTTTACCCTCATTCTAGAACCATAACACAAGCTAGTTGCATTATGCTTACTATGGGTCTAGAGAGCGCTGTGTAGAATGTCGTAGCATATTTATTTTATACTAGCTTCCGCCCGCGGCTTCGCCCGCGTGGAATTCGGTATTGCCACCAAGTCTATTTGAATGAAATGACTCTCCACTCGACTTTCCTCTCCGCTGTTCACTCCACTCTCTACTCCACACTCCACTCCACTGTTCACTCCACTGTCCACTCCACACTCCACTCCACTCTCCACCTCCACTCTACTGTCCAATCCCCTCTCCCGACTCCACCCTACATTCCACTCTCCACTTCAATCTCCACTCCACTCCACTCTCCACTCCACTTTCCACTCCACTCTCCATACCACTCCCCACTCCACTCTCAACACCACTCCCCACTCCGCTCTACTCTCCACTCCACTGGTCTCCACTCGTCTAGCCAAAACCTTTCGGATAAAAAGTACTAAACAGATTTCAGTGCGATTTTCTTGGTCAGACCTAAAATTTGGAGATATGACCAAAAGTTTTTTTTTCCTTATTTATTGGTTTCACCTTACACCATCTTTACAGGGTTCACCTAAGGCGACAGTGTGGACATCATATCCCTTTATAACAGTACTTTTAGTTGTAATAATCGATATTTGAAAAAAAAAGACTTGGTTATGTTGACCACAAATATCTATTTTTTTGCAATCCTTGTCTGTTTGTTCGTGATGGACGCAAAAACTGCTGAACAAATTTTGATGCCGCCTTTTCATTAGAAAGGTCTTGGTTTTACATTAAATCTGCCGTATGTTTGATTGCATTTGGTTAAGTAGAACCGAGGATATGACCAAAAAACGATTACCAACCAATCGACTCCCACGGGCAGTCCGAGGGTATTAGTTTGTATAAAAAGTAGCCTATATATTACTCCAGACTACACTCTATCTCGGTACCAAATTTCAGCCAGATCTATTCAGCCGTTTTTACGTGAAATAGCAACAAACATAATATTTGGACATCCCGACCGATCGACTTTGCGAGCGGAGCCACGGTATTAGCTTGTATAAAAAGTAGCCTATATGTTATTCCAGACTATAATCTATCTCTGTACCAAATTTCAACCTGATCTATTCAGCCGTTTTTACGTGAAAGAGTAACAAACATACATCCAGATATCCCGACTGATCGACTCCATGGGCGAAGCCGCGGGTATTAGCTTGTATAAAAAGTAGCCTATATGTTATTTCACACTACACTCTTATCTCGGTACCAAATTTCAGCCAGATCCATTCAGCCGCTTTTACGTGAAATAGCAACAAACATAATATTTGGACATCCCGACCGATCGACTTTGCGAGCGGAGCCACGGTATTAGCTTGTATAAAAAGTAGCCTATATGTTATTCCAGACTATAATCTATCTCTATACCAAATTTCAACCCGATCTATTCAGCCGTTTTTGCGTGAAAGAGTAACAAACATACATCCAGACATCCCGACTGATCTACTCCGTGGGTCGACTGATCGACTCCGTGAGCGGAGTCGCGGGTATTAGCTTGTATAAAAAGTAGCCTATATGTTATTCCACACTTTAATCTATCTCGTTACCAAATTTCAGTCAGATCTATTCAGCCGTTTTTACGTGAAAGAGTAACAAAGATATATCTAGAAATCCCGACCGATCGACTTTGCGAGCGGAGCCGCGGTATTAGCTTGTATAAAAAGTAGCCTATATGTTATTCCAGACTATAATCTATCTCTGTACCAAATTTTAGCCAGATCCATTAAGCCGTTTTTGTGTGGCAGAGTAACAAACATACATCCAGACATCCAGACATCCAGACATACATTCTTACAAACTTTCGCATTTATAATATTAGTAGGATTTAACTGCTGCAGGTTCCAAATAAAAAAAGATTTATTAATCACCCAGTCGAAAGTTCTGAGGTAAAAGACATTAAAAAAACAATAACTGTGAACCTCCTCCTTTTTTCAAGTCGGTTTCGTAGTTAGGCTGAAAGCCAAACCCAGCTGAGTTGTGAAAAGACTTAGAGGATGAGTACCTACTACTTATCGACTTGTCTTGATCAAACTGCGAACTAGGTGGTCGAGGGGGGGCCATCTTAAAAGCGTAGATGGCCCAGGGTCAGCTGGAGTGCGAGGGATATGCCTATTGGGTAACCTTACACCCCGGTAATTAAGACCCGAGACGGCGTGTCCGTTAGTCGGTTCGATCCCGACATAACCACCCCCGATGGCCGACGGGGGTGGTATCCATGGGGATTTCCGCACGATAAAAAAAAGGTGAGCACTAAACACTAGTTGGTACGCGAAGAGTTTTCAGCAGGCAAAGCGAAATCTACGCCCCTATGGTCGATTTAAAATACGCTATTGGAGTTTGAAGTAAAATAGTACCTCTGTCGTTTGAAACCTAGTAGTGTGAAACAAACTACTGCGTGTAGTGTGGCTATGGCTTTAGGATATTTTTTATCCTTGTACCTACTATGGGATTCTTCAAAAAGAGCATTAGAAGGTTTTACAGGGTCGGAAGCCTAAATATGACGCCTCTTGTGTTGCACACGTCCATAGGCCACGGTGACCTCTTCCCATCAGGTGGGCCATGTGCTTGTCTAAATTTTGCCAAAATATCTAAAACTTTTCCAAATAGGGTTATTAACTGTCTGTGTTTCCGGAAAGCTATAACCTGGGAGTATTCAAGTCACGAGTGAATAGGTTCCTTCTAGACAAGCGTGATTCATCATAGACCACATCGTCACTTACCATCAGGTGGGATTGAGGTCAAACGTAAGCCTATCATGAATTTAAAAAAAAATTATCTTAAATAAATCAATCAATTATCCTGTCGACGTCCACTGCACTTTCCTTCCTCCTACAATCCCGGGTCCTTTAAGCGGGGCGTGTAAAAGCATTTGATGAGTCCATCAAGCTGAGGGTCACCACTGTAGCACTATCGGTGTATATAGTGGTGACCCCCGATCGAGACTTTGCCTTTAGCTTTCCATCAGGCGAGGTGAAATCATATTGACGTGTCCAATATAAAAAAGTGACACATCAGTAACATGGTCACAGTATCGCTTCACCCTCCGGGACCCGTGTGTCTGATTGGCCGGGAATTTTCCACAATTCGCTTCCAGTTGCCAGCCGCGAGACTTCACGATGCTGACTCGGCGATGTGTGCTCTATAGCACAAGTTATGAGAGGAAAATCATTTCAACTCAATCATTCGTAGATGGACGGACGACCTGAAAGGGTAGCTGGGATAGACTGGATGTGGAAGGCAGAGGATCGGGTGCTATGGGGCAATTTAGGAGAGGTTGTGGACTGCAATAGGGCTAATTGATTGATTGAATTGCTCTATCGTATCACATAACATCTGTATTTCTTGTTAAATACTCAATACTCTTGGAGAGTTTTGAGCTTCAGAAATTCCTCATGGTTACCTACTTACGTAATTTATTAATCCAAGGTAACTAATTTTTACGGCTTTACAACAGTACCTAACACTTTTTTTTTATATACATAGCTTATATAATATGATATACGAAAAAAAAACATAAAACGTAACCCTATAAAACTCCGTTACTTTTTCAAAATCTAGGTACTGTTGATTTATTATTGTAAATTTGTATGCCAAATTTAATAGGTGAACTATGAAGAACTCTGAATTCATCCTAGCCTAGACTGATCACCAAAAGAGTTTTTTTTTAATTAGTTCGCCTTCGCTAAATCTCCAAACAGGGGCATTATTCTGTTTGACATTGATTTCTAATCACAGTCGAAACGTGAGAAGTCAGTCGATTTCAATAGGTTAACATAGAGAAATGAACCGGTGTAAAACTAAACCAACCTAAATGTGTCGGCTAATACGAACGTGGATGGTTACGGTAAAATTTGTCAAACAGAATAAGGGCCCAGCTAACGACCTATCAACATTATTCTCTTCACCATCCATTATCATCCTGAAAATGTCTTAAACGGAACAAGAAAATCGCTATCGCTTATCACTAACACCGTAGTCGAACGAATTAGCGAACAATAGGGCGCTGTTTACTTGGAAACTTGGTGTCTGTAATAATGTGGAATTTATTACGCTCTACGAAAAGAAACCCGCACGGGACTCGCAAATTTACTGCTACACCTCATTATCTAATGTATGAAAATCAATGCTTTTTGTTTGTTTAGTTCGTATTTTATAGGCTCTGGAATAGATTTGCAAATCACTAGATTCTTAACCCTGGTTGCATCCAAGGTTACATTAGAACCCAAGGTGCACTTGCTTTCAGAATTGGTTAATTTAGTACATAATATTAAGGCTCTGAAGAAATATCTATTTAATGGGCTAGGCAGCACGAGTGTGACGCCCTTAGTGTTGCACAAGTCCATATGCCACGGTGACCGCTTCCCATCAGGTGAGACGTGTGCAACACTAAGGGCGTCACACTCGTGCTGCCTAGCCCATTAAATAGATATTTCTTCAGAGCCTCTTTCGATTAACAGGGCAAGCAGCTTTTTTTTATACTACTTAGGTGGCAGACAAGCACACGGCCCACCTGATGGGAAGCGGCCACCGCGGCCTATTGGACGTGTGCAAAACTAAGGGTCTCACACACGCCTACCCTGAAGGGAAAGGGGGAGGGCTAGCAGATGAGGTTGATTATGGAGCCCGAAACAGTATGGCCGCTTTCACACCCAATTTCGTTCGGTTCGGTGCCTCTTTTATTTGCCGCACCATAAAGACTTGGAATTCTTGCTTCCTCCTATAGTCCCGGGGCCTTTAAGCGGGGCGTGAAAAAGCATTTGATGAGGCCGTCAAGCTGAGGGCCGCCACTGTAGCACTACCGGTGTATGTAGTGGTGACCCCAGTCCTGAGACTTTGCCTTTAGCTTACCATCAGATGAGGTACAGTCATTTTAACGTGTCCTGTCCATGTACAATTTATAGACATCGATTACCACAAAAATATCGGCTAAAGTAATCGAATAATTTCAAATTCCAGTTTCCTTGGGTATTACTTAAAAACAGGCGTTAAGATAACTTGAAAGTGTTGTAAACTCGTTCAGATTCGCCGCCAAGTACGAATTACTTCTATCTGATATATATCTCCGTTAGACAAGGATAAATTGCGTTAGAGGGAGACAGACATAGCGATTTCTTCGTTTCAACAACATATGTAGATGTCAGATTAACGGAAGAGCTGATATACGCAGAGTTAATTTAAGTTGAACGTGAGTGTACTGGCGGAGAGAGAAGTGATTACTGCTATTGTATTTTCCGATTGTGCTGAATAACTCGCTGTATCACGTACAAACGAAACTAGTACTTGGAATTAGTACGCCACGCCGTACATGTAATACAACATGTTGGCAGTCGAAATTAATGTTTTCTACACTGGTCTACGATGTGTTGATAGATAAATAGAATGTTAGGACACGACGAGATCTCCCGTCTGAACTGAGCAGTCCGACTGGGGTAGTATGTACCTCCACCCTACAGAAGACCGCGACCACGTGTTGTGTTCCCGCTGGTAAATAGGGTAGCCAAACCTCACAACAGTCACAACCCCCACCTCTCCCTAATCCCCCCTCCAACCCCGCCCACAGTTCTCAACCCCACTTCCCCCTCGAAGGTCGGCAGCGCGAGAGTGACATCTCCGATGTTGCACACGTCAATAGGCCATGGTGACCGCTTCCCACCAGGTGGGCCGTGCGCTTATCTGCCACCTAAGTGGTATAAAAAAAAGAATGAATATTGATTTCTTTTTAGATTGCTTTAATTTCTAATTAATTCGCATGGAAGAAAACTTGTAATTTGGCCCATTATTATGTTCCTTCAATGTGTATTGAACTGTAAGTCTTCGAAACTAATAAATTATTCGTGTGTAAACTTATGACAATAAATATATTCGATTAATAATGTTGCACTTGCTCCAATTTTATTTTTCAAATATTCTTTTTTTATTTATCACAGACACTGAAATCCTCTTCTCCTATCCGTTTTCAGACTGTATTTGATTAACAACGAACTGAATAAGATATTAACACAAAATAATTCTGAAACACTTTAGTTCGCGACTGTACACTTAACCTCAGTAGTACCCAAGGGGCCCGTACAATATAAGTCGCTTGCAGCCAAACTAAATCCAAGTCACCTACACGTTCCAACTGAATTTATTATAATTGCTGCATCGAACCTAGTGGTCTGGGTAATGGACTGCTGAGACGAGGTCTCGGGTTCGATCCCAGGTTCACCATGGCACACACCAATGACTTTTCGATGCTTTTCGAAGTTATGTGTGTATTTATCGCAGGTTTATTAGTGCCTCGGAGAGCACGTTAAGCCGTCGGTCCCGGTTGCCATACAAACATCTATGGCAGTCGTTACGGGTAGTTGGAGCCCACAAAAGTCCAACCAGTCTAACTTGGAACTTCGATATCGCCATTGGTCATAATGACCATTGGTTGTGGAGGTCAGATGGCAGTCGCTCCACGGAAAATATCGAAGTTCAGCCGCATCACAGTTAGACTGGAAAGCCGACCCCAACTGAGTTGGGAAAAAGGTTCAGAGAATGAATGTATGTAGACGCAATGCGACGCAGACGGCTTAGGATTCAAATTAGATTTTTTGTTATCGCCACTTAGAGGCGTTTACCGCCGTCGAAAGTACAACAATTACGCTGTTTTGCGTTTTCAAGACAGCAAATAAACTCAGCCTACTTGATGGTAAACGGTGGCTTTGAGTTTATTTCAAGAATAAAATTCACAATTTGCAAAAAATTAAAGTTGGCGCGATTCGGCAAACGGAAGATGGGACGCGCTCATTTATTTATCGCGCGTATATACCACCCCGTTGGCCATTTGGGGTGGGTATATCGGAATCGAACCGACTAAAACCGCACACCATCTCGGATCTCAATTACCAGGGTGTAAGGTTACCTAATACGCATATCCCTCATCAATATCAATTTTAACATGACATCGCGCCGCCTCACCGATGTCGGTGGAATGCAAGGTGACAGGCGGCCATCCTGTCACCCCTCGTCTACATTCGGAGAACCAGCCCGCCCTCCACCTGTTCTGTCCTCTGACTAGCAGAGAGTATAATTGGGACACTGTACTCACTGCTAGTCAAAGGGACACGTGGAGAGCCTCGGAGCAGTTCTCTATTGGGACACTCCCACCTCGGCTGGTATTTGCCGAAGGTAGCAGCATCTCCCGTAGCGGTGTTAATGTATGATAATATAAACATACCTTACAGAAATAAATTAAGTGAAAATGACAGGAAATCACAAGATTCGCTTTAAAGAGAAGCTACTAAAAACATAAAGCACTTATTCAATTGTTTTTTATTCGGAAACTTTGTCAAGAGTTATAAATAAAGAGGAATACGTAAGATTTTCAATAAAAAGGTGAGTTTTATAGCTCGGAAAATGTCTTTTTGTTTTTTCTTTATGAGATCCGCGGATATAAATGTGTTTTGTAGCGAGTTTACGATCGGCCACTGTGATTGTTACCTCGTTGGATCCATTTTTATATATATTTCCTTTTGGACGTTTATATCTTTTGGGCCTGATGTAGGGGTTGCATCTTTTGTACCTACGCGAAATACCTTTTTAAACGAATATATAATATTCGTTTAAATGGCACACACCAATGACTTTTCGATGCTTTTTCGAAGTTATATGTGTATTTATCGCAGGTTTATAAGTGCCCGGTTAATGGCAATAGGCTCGCCACCTATTACATTGGGACCTAAAACATAAACTGGCGAAATGTGGGTGCTAGCAACTCTGCCTACCCCTTCGGGGATATAGGCGTGAATTTATGTTATGTTGTGCATTTTAATTATTATTGTGCCTTAATTAGAATAACTACCCCAACCAATTAGTATCTACAATTAGTAGGTAAATAATTGTACATTAATTCCTAAAATAAGTATGTTATGTTATGTTATGATAATATTCGTTTATCCGCGGCAGGCGGATAGTAGTTTCGAATCAACGGTCTTCCTTCTTACAATAGGTAAGCCTGTTATTTTGGGAACCGGTTAGGTTAACTTAAAAACTTGGTACCTACAATATTGGTGTACCAGCATTGCAGGTGAAATTGACTTAACCCTGTGGTACAGCCCAATACACTCACTACTTACCTACCCGTATTCATTAATCTACATAAAGCTCTTGTTAATTATACAAGCTGGGCGATTTTAACACTTAAAACACAATCTACTAAATCCTCGTCACACCAATTAACCGGTATACAGCCGCTTACAAATAGATAAACACCACCGGGTATCGAATGCGTGACTTATCGCACCCGCCGCCCTGTGATCAACCTTCGTCACAGCTCCTAAAACCGGGATAAACCGGATAGATTACGAAGATAGTAGCGGTTCATTGGACACCGCATTTTGTTCAAGTAATGTATATTAGCGAGCGTTTGATAATCTTTTAAGGTAGCGTTTAGATGCTGATATATAAACACTGGTTAGGTAAGTTAAGTACATTGTTTTATTTTTATACCCACTGCGTAGGTTGTAGAAGGTAGGACACGACGGTATCTCCCGTCCGTAATGAGCTGTCCGACTGGGGTAGTCCGCCCTACAGAACACTGCGGCCATAATAACCATCGTGTTGTGTTCCCGCCGGTAAGGGTAGCCAGAGCTCACTATACCCCTCCTCACCCCACCCCTTCTTAGCCTCCCCACCCCTTTCTAGCCCTCCCGCCTTCCCTTCAGGGTAGGCAGCGCGTGTGTGACACCTTGAATGTTGCACACGTCCATAGGCCACGGTTCCCATCAGGTGGGCCGTGTGCACCCCGACTGGCCTTGGCCGCCAATATAGGCGACACCAACATTCCCACCTACCCCGGTAGAAGAGCGCTCGAACGCACCGCCTCTCCAGGCCTGCTTCTGCTAGGACAACGAGATGTTTTAGCCCTAAGATTAATCATTATAAAAGCACCTCAAACTGGACTTCCCTTTGATTAAACTGTTTACCCTGGAAACTGTTTAACAACACACATTACAGACACCCACAAGTTGGTCCCTAAGGTGCGATACAACGTTTTTGCGGCTGGCAAATATCTATTTAGTTTATAAACGGCCCCTGAATATTCCTTTGGGGGTATTAAAATGACTGAAACTGCTCACCGCTTCCTGATATGTTTTGTAACAATGCTTTATTGCCTGATATTTACATATTACTAGCAACATGCAACGTGTAAAACTTACGGATAGAACGCAATGAAGATGAGCTCAAGCTCCTCCCTCACCACGGTCATCGCTTGTGTGACACCCTTGATGTTGCACACGTCAATAGACCACGGTGACCGCTTCCCATCAGATGGGCTGTGTGCTTGTTTGCCACTACTTAAGTAGTATAAAAACCAATAAAAAACTTATTAAAAAGTTAGATACCGCGGTAGCCTAGTGTTCTGGGTAATGGACTGCTGAGACGAGGTCTCGGGTTCGATCCCAGGTTCACCATGGCACACACCAATGACTTTTCGATGCTTTTCGAAGTTATGTGTGTATTTATCGCAGGTTTATATAAGTGCCCGGTTAATGGCAATAGGCTCGCCACCTATTACATTGGGATCTAAACATAAACTGGTGAAATGTGGGTGCTTGCACCTCTGCCCTTCGGGGATATAGGCGTGAGTTTATGTTATGTTATATTAAGAAGTTAAAGTTCTATTGCTAAGTAACGGTGGTGCGTGTCAGAATACCTCCTCGTGGTGCACCCCGGGCAACGGGAGTGGCAACTTCCCTCTCATCTAGGGGAGGAGTTGCCACTTCAGGCTAACATTCTGCCAAGGTCAGAGATGGAAAACTCGAAATAAAACCCATTACCAACCCGTCTGGCCAGCGTGGTAATCGTAGGCCAAACCCCTTCCAATGATTACAAGCCACGACAACAGGCCCCCAGTTCCCGGTGGTCCCGCTATTCCCGGTTACGGTAGCGGCCGCGGTAACGGCGGGGCGGGGGGTGCTAAGAATCTCCGGGTTACGGGAGGCTACCAACAACGACTACAGCTGGCAGCGTTTAACTGCAACACACTTCGGCTGGACCATCACCTTACCGAACTTGAGGTAGAACTAGGTCGCATAAACTGGCACATTTTGGGGTTGTCCGAGATCCGAAGACAGGGGGAGGATACGATAACCCTTGAGTCAGGCGACCTGTTCTACTTCAGAGAAGGTGAGCAGCTCTCCCAGGGAGGTGTCGGTTTTCTGATCAAGAGGGACCTCATTAGCAGCGTTGTCGAAGTCGGAAGTGTGTCGAGTCGGGTAGCGTACCTTGTTCTGAAAATCACCAACAGGCGTTCCCTGAAGGTGGTTCAGGTATATGCGCCAACCTCGGCTCACCCCGACGAAACTGCCGAGGCTGTGTATGAGGACATTGTCAAGGCAATGAATCATACCACCAAGGCCACCTACAACGTTGTTATGGGGGACTTCAATGCTAAAGTGGGAGTACAAGAGCGCGGTGAAACGAGAATCGGACCCTATGGAGTGGGGCGCCGAAACCACCGGGGCCAAATGCTGGTCAACTTTCTAGAATCCCAAGGGCTCTTCTTAATGAATACCTTCTTTAAGAAGAAGCCCCACAGGAAGTGGACTTGGCAAAGGCGGGATTCCATGGTAAGGAACGAGATAGACTTTTTCATCACGGATAGTAAGCACATATTTAGAGATGTCTCCGTGATCAACAGGTTTAAAACCGGAAGTGATCACAGGCTTATCAGAGGCTCTCTAAATATCAACCTTAAGGCTGAAAGATTCCGGATGATACAGTCTACTCTCCGACCTACGCCGCCCCAGGTAGCTATAGGGTCCGAAAAGTTTCAACTTGAACTTCAAAATCGTTTCGCAATGCTGGAAACCACTGGCAGCATTGATGAGAAAACCGACACATTGGTCAAAACTCTGCAGGAAGTGTCCCGAAAGTTTTTTCCCGGAAAACGCAAACAGCTTGATTCCAAACTCTCTTCCGAGACTCTCGAACTTATGAGGAGGAGGCGTGATGAGCCCTCCACTCAGTCGTCTTCGTCAGGTGGGAGAGCCTTAAACCATCAAATTAAAAAGTTGATACGACGCGACCTCCGACGCTCCAACACACGCGCCATCCAGGATGCGATCGAGCGTAATAGGGGGTCGAAAGTGTTCGCTCAGCAATTAGGAAGGCCCCATCTGACGAAACTCAAAACTGAAGATGGCAGAACCATCGCCTCCAAGTTCGAGATACTCGAAGAGGTCGAGAAGTTCTATGGACAGCTGTATGCTTCACGGACGACAAAACCGACGGGACACAGCGATGAAGACCACAGAGCCCCACTCACGCGCCATTACACCGAGGAGATACCCGATGTCGAGCAGTGCGAGATAGAGGCGGCTCTCAAACAAATGAAGAATAATAAGTGCCCTGGTGATGACGGAATTACCACTGAGCTCCTAAAGGCAGGCGGGACCCCAGTCCTGAAAGAGCTAGCGAGCCTATTTAATTCCGTCATCCAACAGGGCTTAACACCCAGGGCATGGAGCGGGAGTGCGGTGGTGTTGTTCTTCAAAAAAGGTGATAAGGCCTTGCTGAAGAACTATAGACCCATCTCACTCCTGAGCCATATCTACAAACTGTTTTCGAGAGTCGTCACAAATCGCCTCGCCAGTAAGCTCGACGAGTTCCAGCCACCGGAGCAAGCCGGGTTTCGAAAAGGCTACAGCACCGTGGACCACATCCATACTGTTCGGCAGATTGTACAGAAGACTGAGGAGTACAGTCTGCCGCTATGTATGGCTTTCGTGGACTACGAAAAAGCCTTCGACTCCATCGAAACCTGGGCAGTTCTGGATGCTCTGCAGCGGTGCCGTGTCGACTGGCGATACATCGAAGTGCTGAGATGCTTATATGAGACCGCCACTATGTCCGTCCAGCTCCAAGACCAAAAGACGAACCCCATTACTCTTCAGCGTGGAGTGAGACAGGGGGATGTCATATCCCCCAAATTATTCACCAACGCGCTGGAGGACGTCTTCAAGACTCTGGATTGGACTGGGCGGGGTATAAACATAAACGGTGAGTACATCTCGCATCTTCGGTTCGCCGATGACATCGTCATAGTTGCGGAGTCGCTGGAGCAGCTGGGCGAAATGCTGCACAGCCTAAATGGAGCCTCTCGACGCGTCGGTCTTGGCATGAACTTGGATAAAACCAAGGTCATGTTCAATGAACATGTCACGCCGAGACCGATAGCCGTCGAGGGATCGACACTCGAAGTTGTTCACCAATATGTCTACCTTGGGCAGATTATCCAGCTCGGTAGAAACAACTTCGAGAAAGAAGTCACCAAGAGGATTCAGTTGGGCTGGGCAGCATTTGGAAAACTGCGTCGGGTTTTCTCCTCCCCTTTACCGCAATGCCTGAAAACGAAGGTCTTCAATCAGTGCGTCCTACCTGTTATGACCTACGGTGCCGAAACGTGGACACTGACGGTAAGACTAGTCCACGACTTAAAAGTCGCGCAGCGGGCTATGGAGCGAGCTATGCTTGGAGTGTCTTTGATGGATAGAATTCGAAATGAGGTCATCCGCCAAAGAACCAAAGTCACAGACATAGCTCGCAGAATAAGCAAGCTTAAGTGGCAATGGGCTGGTCACATTTGCCGAAGGACCGATGGCCGGTGGAGCAAACGAGTCCTAGAGTGGAGACCGCGAACCGGCAAACGTAAAGTAGGACGCCCCCCAGCGCGATGGACGGACGACCTGAAAAGGGTAGCTGGGATAGACTGGATGCGCAAGGCGGAGGATCGGGTGCTATGGCGTACATTGGGAGAGGCCTATGTCCAGCAGTGGACTGCAATAGGCTAATTGATTGATTGCTAAGTAACCATTGATATCAAAATCATTAAATAAGTACACAACCTAATCTTCGGCAGTCATACATTATAAATAGTTTTTTTATCATTTGTCAGGGTACAGAAAGCGCTTTATTCCGCTGCATGGGCACGGAAACATAAATTTTCAATCCTTCAGCGAGTGACGTCCTATTTCCACTATCTCCTTAAAGCTGCTTAGAGTTGGTGCCGCCGTTTTATTTTTCTTACTAACGTATAATAACTCACTTAGGCCCTTGACAGTTTCACCTTTATCCTACTAATATTATAAAAAAAGCCGCGGTAGCCTAGTGGTCTGGGTAATGGACTGCTGAGACGAGGTCTCGGGTTCGATCCCAGGTCCACCATGGCACACACCAATGACTTTTCAATGCTTTTCGAAGTTATGTGTGTATTTATCGCAGGTTTATAAGGGCCCGGTTAATGGCAATAGGCTCGCCACCTATTACATTGGGACCTAAACATAAACTGGTGAAATGTGGGTGCTAGCACCTCTGCCTACCCCTTCGGGGTGAGTTTATGTTATGTACGTTATGTTATGTTATGTTATATTATAAACGCGAAAGTTTGTAAGAAATGTAGGTACGAGTATGTCTGGATGTATACCCCTTTCCTGAGACTTTACCTTTAGCTTACCATCAGGCGAGGTGAAGTCATATTGACGTGACTGACATAAAAAAATCTAGAAATAAGCCTGCTTGATGACAATAAGCTTGAACTATATATACATACTAGCTGTTGCCCGCGGCTCCGCCCGCGTGGATGTCGAAATCCGTTTAAAAAACTATCCTATCTCTCAAGTTGGATCGAACTGCACATGGTGTGCGAATTTTATTATAATCGGTTAAGTGGTTTAGGAGTCCATTGAGGACAAACATTGTGACACGAGATTTATATTATATTAAGATATATAACATGCGTATTACTTGGTATAAGTAACACTTTAATATAACAGGCGATGTGCCTGGAAAGATAATTTAAACGGAATTTTAAATGGGATATGTTTATATATTAAGTCTCTCAAGCTTTACACGCTGTCTAAATATAGAAAGTGTTGGTGTGGTGTTAATTATTAAAGACCTGACTTTCATCGTATCAAAGTAGATACAGTATCTATACGAGATTTTAATCTCATCGTTCCCGGGAATATTAGCGTTGTTCCCGGTTAAGGCCTTCACCTCAGAGCCTGTGTTTCGCTTACTGCCATTTCTATTTTCTTTGTATAGCTTTTATGGGAGCGAGCTAGGCCCGGAGCGTTAGGAAGGGTAGATTCATTTTTACATACCTACATACATAAATATGCTCACGCCTTTTTCCGTCCGGGGTAGGCAGAGACAACAGACCGCCATCTGCCTCTATCCTTACATACTTCACGCGCTTGCTCTACTGTTATTAAATCTTTCATGGAAGCCCGCTGGTTTCGAATGCTTTTGACCTGCCTTTTTTGCAATAAATCATTAATTTGGTCAGATACTTTTTTTTCGTGCGGAATTCCCCACAGGTCTACCACCCCTATAGATCTTCAGGGATGGTTATATCGGAGTCGAACCCACTAAAAATTATACCATGATCGCGTTAATTCCTGTTAACATTTTAGTATAAACTAGCTGTTGCCCGCGGCTCCGCCCGCGTGGATGTCGAAATCCGTTTCAAAAACTATCCTATCTCTCAAGTTGGATCGAACTGCACATGGTGTGCGAATTTTATTATAATCGGTTAAGTGGTTTAGGAGTCCATTGAGGACAAACATTGTGACACGAGATTTATATATATATTAAGATAATGGAACGCGAAAATTTGAAAGTCAGTAAATTTCTAAGTTTACATAGATAATCCTTTCTATTTACCAGATAGAAATCAAAAAATGCACTTTTCATGACATAAAGTTTGAGGTTTGATCCGCAAGCGATGCGATATTCGCTTATAATAGATATATATCCGTGTCCCCTGACATTCGCCAGCGTTAGTTCGCTTACTGTATTGCTCGGGGACCGCAATCCGGGGCAACTTGCGCGGAACTGTATGATTTGAAAATGATAATATTCCATAGAGAAGTTCAGTTTCTCGTACAATATAGTAATGCAGAACAGTTCCAACTAGTTCCGTACCTAATATTTGTATTTACTTTATTTATATAAGTATTTACTAACCGTTACCCACGACTTCACCCGCGTTAAATTCGGAATTAATCAAGATAATGTTTGCTTCTGTAATTTCTAAATTATATTTTTCTGCTCATCACCTTTTATTTATAGCGTGGTGATTTAGTCCGGATTTCGTAAAGGTCTGCCTTGTAAAAATACAGTTTTGATCCATTTTGCTCTTCTGCTCCCATTAGACATATACTCGTACCTATATTATAATAGCGTGATGAAATAATAACGCAGTTTAAGACCATAGCATACCAAAGGAACGTTCTTATAAAATGTTAGGTGAATATGTGCAGTGGTTTTCAGCAGTTATTGTGTAAAAGAGTAACAAACATCCATACATTCATCCACATACGTATCCATACCACAAACTTCGGCCATTGGGGGTGGTTATGTCGGGATCGAACCGACTAAAACTCCACGCCATCTCGGGTCTTAATTGCCGGGGTGTAAAGTTATCTAATAGACATATCCCTCGCAACCCAGCGCACCCTGGGCCATCTACGGTTTTAAGATGGCCCACTCGACTAGACACCCCGAAAGGCGGGGTGGGATGAGCCGGAAGGTAGGTATATGACCTTAATTTAAAAATGGAACCAATATTAAAAGTACGTTACTATAGTTAAATATTTACGGTAAATAAAATACCAATTGTCAGCATCAAATTCAATTCGATTTTTAACCGTTTCACTCGGAAAGAATTTCGTTGTCGAGTGTCGTAAAATAGCTAGCTACTGCCGCGCCACCGCCCGGCGTGCTCCGAACCTCTGGAGCGAATAATTCACGAGAATTTCAACTATTATTTTAAAAGCAGGTGTTATAAACCCTATCACAAAGTAATAAAGACTATATTCTATTGTGAAACTCGTTGTAAAGTTTGTATAAACCAGCTCCAGGAAGCAGCCGCATCGAAAATCCTTTTAAAAAGAATTGAGCGTCCCCTGGCAACAAACCTTTGCGAAGATATAAAAGTGTGTTTAAAAATATAGCGTGCTATAACATATAGCACGCTATATTTTTAAATCTTATCATGGTTATTGCGTTCGTAAGCCGTTGGAAATCCTGAAATCCTTTTACATGGATACTTTTCACGTGCGAAACCTAGGTGAGTAGGTAGGTACGTCCATAAAGTTTTTTTTTTAATTATAGCAGAAATGTCTAAGTGCTAGTGTGTTTTGTTCGGAATACGACAATAAGCAATATAGACATTTTTAAATAACATTATTATGAAATTTTATATCTTCCCGTGGCTTCAAACAGTAAACAAGTATATCTATTAAAAAGTGCCCAGTTGACGACAACAGGCTCGCCCACTATTGCGTGGGGCTGTAATACCTCTTTATTGAAACGTTAATATAACGTACGAGAAATACACCTCTGAATGACAGATGGTAAGAAACCATATAACTGAATTGTTTCAGTATTTTTATAAAATTGAAAAGCTGGTTTTAAATCAATCAAAATATTTAGTCACAAAATATTACAGTGTCAATTATATTATTGCCTATCTAAAGTTATGAAGGTTCCTTCTTCACAGCCAAGTCGTCAATCTTCATTGGAGCTGGACCTATCAGCTCTGAAATGTCTACCCAGGTAGAAGCGTCAATCGTCAACAACAGATCTGATTCTAAGTAAGTCGTTTCCACTGAAAAGTAAGTAGGTATTTACTTTTAATCGGAATAGGTTTTTTTTAAATATTCAATCCGTCAATTGACTTTACCCCGCTGGATGGTAAGAAGCTAGGGTAAAGTCCAGAGGATACCTACGGGCGGTCCCTACCAAAGTCCCTACCTTGACGGCCTAGACAGATGTCTTTTCACACCCCGCTTTGCCCCGCTTAAAGACTACCGCACCGCACTACTACTACTAACTATGTATAATAAGTATGTAATTACAAAACAAAAGTATACAAGTATGTTTATCAGCATTCTAGAACCCATAACACAAGCTAGTTAAACTAAGCTTACTTTGGGTCTAGGGAGCGCTGTGTAGAATGTCGTAGAATATTTATTTATTTATTAATCCAAACCTTAACCCAATAATCGGCCAATCGATATAAAAATAAATCTATAGCTTATCAAAACTAGTTAGCGCTAATTTAGCTGACAAAATTAACTTGCGTTATAATTAACGTTTATTAGCACGTGCTAACCAGATCACGTCGCTTAATAATTACCTTACAGCTAGTTAGATTATAATAACTGATATTGGAACAACCCTTGGGAATGGAGAATTAATTTTGTGTAAAGCAAACGATTGTGAATGAGCCAAGTTATTTTATTCTAGTTATCGTTTTTTGGTCATATTTTTTTATATTCATGATAGGCTTACGTTTGACCTCAATCTCAACTGATGGTAAGTGACGATGTGGTCTACGATGAATCACGCTTGCCTAGAAGGAACCTATTCACTCGTGACTTGAAAACTACCAGGTTATAGCTTTCCGGAAACACAGACTCAGGCAAGCAATATCTCCGGTTCTGCTTAACCAATTGCAATCAAATATACCTACGACAGATTTTGAATCTAATCAAGACCTTTCTCATAAAAACCTACATTGCATCAAAATCCGTTCCGTAGTTTTAGCGTCCATCGTGAACATACAGATACATAATAAGTTCCAAAAACAAATATTTTTGTATTCAGAAAATATTCATTTTGTCCAGATTTGCACACTATGTTCACCATGGCACAAATGACTTTTCGATGCTTTTCGAAGTTATGTGTGTATTTATTGCAGGTTTATAAGTGCGCGGTTAATGGCAATAGGCTCGCCACCTATTACATTGGGACCTAAACATAAACTGGCGAAATGTGAATGCTAACACCTCTGCCTACTCCTTCGGGGATATAGGCGTGAGTTTATGTTATGTTATGTTATGTAATTTGCACACAATCGTGCAGTGCTGAGCTTGGGTTTACACATAATCCAAATATTTTTTAATAATGTATAGACCAGACCACTCATAGATTTACTTCCATGCAATAATTCCTTAATGCTTGTAACTTCTACATACCAGGATTATCAGTTGTGACCTATGAAACAAATTAATGACATTAGGGCAATTAAAGAGAATATTATCTACTAGCTTCCGCCCGCGGCTTCGCCCGCGTGGAATTCGGTATCGCCACCAAGTCTATTTTAATGAAACGACTCTCCACTCGACTTTCCACTCCGCTGTTCACTCCACTCTCCACTCCACACTCCACTCCACTGTTCACTCCACACTCCACTCCACACTCCACTCCACTCTCCACCTCCACTCCACTCTCCACACCACTCCCTACTCCACACTCCACTCCACTCTCCACCTCCACTCCACTCTCCACACCACTCCCTACTCCACTCTCAACACCACTCCCCACTCCGCTCCTCTCTCCACTCCACTGGTCTCCACTCGTCTAGCCAAAAGCTTTCGAATAAAAAGTACTAAACGGATTTTACTGCGGTTTTCTTGGTCAGACCTAAAATTTGGAGACATGACCAAAATTTTTTTTTTATTTATTGGTTTCACCATACACCATCTTTACAGGGTTCACCTAAGGCGACAGTGTGGACATCATATTCCTTTATAACAGTACTTTCAGTTGTAATAATCGATATTTGAAAAAAAAACTTGCTTATGTTGACAACAAATATGTATTTTTTTGCAATACTTGTCTGTTTGTTCGTGATGGACGCAAAAACTGCTGAACAAATTTTGATGCCGTCTTTTCATTAGAAAGGTCTTGGTTTTACATAAAATCTGCCGTATGTTTAATTGCATGATCAAAAAACGATTACCAACCAATCGACTCCCACGGGCAGAGCCGCGGGTATTAGCTTGTATAAAAAGTAGCCTATATATTACTCCAGACTATAATCTATCTCTGTACCAAATTTCAGCCATATCCATTCAGCCGTTTTTACGTAAAATAGCAACAAACAATATCTGGACATCTCGACCGATCGACTCCGCGAGCGGAGCCGCGAGTATTAGCTTGTATAAAAAGTAGCCTAGGTATATGTTATTTCAAACTATAATCTATCTCTGTACCAAATTCCAATCCGATCTATTCAGCCGTTTTTACGTGAAAGAGTAACAAATATACATCCAGATATGCCGACTGATCGACTCCATGGGCGAAGCCGCGGGTATTAGCTTGTATAAAAAGTAGCCTATATGTTATTTCAGACCATAATCTATCTCTGTACCAAATTTCAACCCGATCTATTCAGCCGTTTTGCGTGAAAGAGTAACAAACATACATCTAGACATCCCGACTGATCGACTCCGTGGGTCAACTGATCGACTCCGTGAGCGGAGTCGCGGGTATTAGCTTGTATAAAAAGTAGCCTATATGTTATTCCACACTTTAATCTATCTTGTTACCAAATTTCAACCCGATCTATTCAGCCGTTTTTGCGTGAAAGAGTAACAAAGATATTATCTAGAAATCCCGACCGATCGACTTTGCGAGCGGAGCCGCGGTATTAGCTTGTATAAAAAGTAGTCTATATGTTATTCCAGACTATAATCTTTCTCTGTACCAAATTTTAGCCAGATCCATTCAGCCGTTTTTGTGTGGCAGAGTAACAAACATACATCCAGACATACACTCTTACAAACTTTCGCGTTTATAATATTAGTAGGATAATATTAGTAGGATTGTTCGAAGCGGACATCAAACACGTGACCTCTGACTTAGCAATCGAACGCCTTACCACTACGCTATTCTAGACCACGAGTATAATCTATCCTTGAATCAAATTTCAGCCAGATCCGTTAAGCAGTTTTTGCGTGAAAGAGTAACAAACATCCATACATCCTTACTCACAAACTTTCACGTTTATTATTTTTTTATGTATATTTTTAGTCCACTGGATTGACTGCACCCCGCTTGATGGTAAGCTGAGGTGGAGTACAAAAAGTAGCGGTCACCATTCCCAAGGGATATCCCTAAAATGGTGACCTGTACCCAGACGTCCTTATTTAGTACTTATCATTATTACCTCTCATTTGATTGATATTATTCACAATTTTCTTCATTTTCTCAAGCTCCTTTTCAATCGTCGCTTTAACGTTATTGAAGAAGTCGGGATCTGGTGGATTCTCAGCGGATTTAGTTCTCGATTCCATCGCTATCGGCTAAACTAAAATTATGAAACACATTGGAAATTTTAAAACCGTATCTATTTTCTAAATCCCCGAAGATAGAGTTGAAAAGTCAGTGTTAATATTTTTTTAATATCGCTTACGTCAATATGACTTCACCTCGCCTGATGGTAAACTAAAGGTAAAGTCTCAGGAAGGGGGTCACCATTACATACACCGATAGCGATAGTATCATAATGGTGGCCCTCAACTTGACGGTCTCATCAAATGATTTTTCACACCCCCGGGACTGATAACACAAAGGATTTTTACTTACCTACTAGGTACTTACTTATATTGAAATATTTCTTTTTCTATTTAGAGTAAATTATATTGGATACATGTACACAATCCGTTAATGTTTATACAACAAAGCAAATTTCAAACAGAAAGAAAAATAAACAGGAAAGTAAGTAAGAACTGTTTACATACTCAAACGAGGCCGTGTACGTTTGTTCTGTTATAATAAAAACTAATAAAAGTTCAAATTATATTCGCTCAAAATAAAAAACTTTATTTGATTTTAACTGAACGTACGTTTAATAATAAAAACTAATAAAAGTTCGAATTATATTCGCGCAAAATATAAATGTTTATTTGATTTTAACTCAACACAGGCACTAAAAAGTTTGACAATCGGAAACGCTAACGGAGCGGGAAAATATGAACAACTTTTTTAAAATCAGAATTAGGTCGAAGAACGCACGCGATCGTCGACAAACAGCCAGATTATAGGAGTTTTTAACTCTGGAGCAGTTGGTACGGAAATTAAAAAGGTCCTAATATTGCAAAGTAGATATGAAAATGATTACTTTGTAACTACTTTCCAAGTCACTTCTAAAAATATTAGGAGTACCTAATACAAGTTTTTTTATTGCACAATCTAGACAAATAAATAAAATTCAAGAGTAGTGTAAATTTTGTAATATTAAGATAACCGCTATTTACTACCGCACTATCGGTGTATGTAGTGGTGACCTCGGTACTGAGACTTTACCTTTAGCTTACCATCAGGCGAGTTATGTTGACGTGTTCCATATAAAAAGTGTATTTGGGTGTATAGGTATATGGTGCATATACCAAAACAACATTTTTTTAAATTTTTGTCTGTCTGTCTGTTTGTTACGACTAATCTCAAAAATAGCTGGGACCTATTTTGACAGGCAGATAGCTAATGTAACAAGGAGTAGGTAAACTTAGGCTACTTTAATTTTGGAAAAAGAGTTAGGTTTCCGAAAAAAAAATTAAAACCTTAATATCAAAAACGCGGACGATGTCGCGGGCACGCCTGTTATATTAATAAACCTATGTTTTGAGCAGTGTCGTTACAATATACATACGTATTAACCAATATCTACAAACCGATTCCGAATATTTTATTGAAAGTTGAAATGAGTTCGGTACCTATTTCGTATTTTTTTTAAATATCTCCAATGTAGGTACAGATACAACTACTTTGCAATTTTATAATAATATAGATAAACGTGTGTTAATTTACTGCAATGCATTGAAAACGCATAAATTAGCGCAATCAGCCGAACAATGATGCCAATCATTTCGGTCGAGCGAACTAAATCTGTTTTTGGATGAGTTTTGGTATGTCAGCCGCGTCACACGCTGAATGTCATTGGATTTATAAATACAATCAGCTCCAGAAATAGGTGGCTACAGGTTTTCCAGGCGTCCCGACCTAAAATAAAGCAGCCTGGATTCGTTAACAATATAATTGTCTCCACTTGGTACGTGCAACGATCTATAGTGAACGTAAGATTCTGTTTGGTGGTTTTAATAGAAATATTTTGTGAAATATGGATGAGGACGATGTTCAACAGTTCTCTTTGCGGTGGCACAACCATCAGGTAGGTGAGTAATAATTTATTTTATCAACACACCCACTTCAGAGGAACAGGTACACTTACATTTGTTACGCTACACTTTTTTGCTTCAGTCATTATTTATTTAGTGCATTTTGCGTTTGTAGTAAACTCTATTTTTTAAATATTTAAAGAGATTAATGTCGTTATTTTTTTCTACAAATATTTATCAAATTGATAACATAAACTGTTTACTAAATATTTTCTTTTTAAATTATGTAGCATACTGTACACATTATCGAAATTATTCTATATTCGAAATTTAAATTTCACGTCTATTCCATTTTTTTTAATAGTTGAGTTTCGGTTGTCAATTTTTTTTATTAAAATATTTTTAATTTGTTTACGCTGTGCTTTATTATTCCTATTTTGTATTATTTTAATGTGAATAATCAAAACTGCTTAGCTTGTCTGTATCTGCAATTTATAATATACTAAATGAGTAAAACTAATCTAGACCACACGCACACCCACTAATCAACTATCTCGTCACAATTTTACAACTAATATGAATCTAATATTAATTAGAATTTACTGGTTAGAAATAATTTTGTAGTAAGTACCTAGCTATTTGGATGAAATCTGTCACTTTATGCCGACTGAATTAAAAATTCAAGAGTATCTTTTTTTCGTGCGGAAATTATTCTTTCATTTTAAAACATCCGATTTTTTTTACTTAATTAATTCTGTAAATCTGTAAAAATAGTATAAAGTTCTTGATACTCAAATCTTTTCATAGAATTAGTTGTGAGTCGGTGAGTAGGTACCTAGTGTACCTACCCAAGTAGGTCATTGAACGGCAATAGACGATATTTTGAAATCACATAATGTGTCACCGCTACATTTACAAAACTATGCTTCAACTGCTGCACATTATTTTTATATTTTCAAATAAACTATATTCACAGAGATAGTGCCATCTTATATAATTAAAAATTTCTATCTCAAAGTAAAAAAAGTTACAAGCAGAAAAATAAAATAAGTAAGTACATAACAGATCACAAAAAATACAGACTTGATCACTTTTCAAAAAATAAAAACAAAACTAACTGACAATTTCAATTTCAATTTCAATTTTCAATTTCTTTATTTTTCAAAATAGTGTAACGTACCTAATTACATCTTTTTGACGTCAAAAACTACTTAATACTAAGTTTACCACCGCTTCCTAGGCGCTAGTGGAGAAGAAACGGCGCAACAAACTCCACTGCTGCATTTTAAGACGTCAGGTTATACATAGATATCTTAAGACTAAATATGGACGAATGTACATTTTGTCTCGTGTCAATATAAATAAAGGTATATAAAAAATAAAAAAAAAATATAATAAATTTTAACCGAAGTTAAACAATAAAATAATTGAAAATGTCAAAAATATACTAATGTCAAAAAAATAGCAAAAAAAGGTCGCGTGCCTACCACAATATCAATATATTGTAGTAGGCAAATGCCACAACTACAGCATTATGTAGTTGTAGCACTTTAGCATTCTAGGAGGGGCCTGCACCATGCTCAAGCCAGACATTTTTGTCTTCAAGGTAATCAGCAGTCCTATAGTATGCTTTTTTGCATAAGGTGGCCTTACACACACACATAACACGTCCTGGCATCGCATCGCACGGGATCATTTCGTAAAAAATACAACCCGATGGCAGCGCCAGCTACCGGGTCCAAATGTACCTACTATACCTATAATTGTAATCTACAAATAAGCTCAAGCAAAAGTTATAGAAGTTTGATTAGGGTATAGATTTTCATGTAGAGATGATGAGACTATAGGTACTATCCTTAATACACTTTTTTACCTTCAAGAACTAATGATGCTTTTTAAAAAATGGCGGATTTTCCAAATCAGCTGCTATTTACCTAAATACTAAGAGTGAATCATATTTTTTGACAGAACAGCGTTATAGGTGCTTTAGGGCGCATGTTCAGTACAGGGACCCTGACGGATGTCACCCTCAGCGCCAGCGGCACCACGGTGAAGGCACACAGGCTGGTGTTGGCGTCATGTAGCCAGTACTTCGCTCAATTATTCAAGGTTCGTATCATTTTTATTTACGTACAAACACCATTATGCCTTTCTCCCTCCGGGGTGGGCAGAGACAAAAGCGCACCATCTATTTCTGTCTTACATACTACATGATGTTTATATTTATCCTACTCATTTGTAATATCAAAGCGAAATTTTATGAATACGGTTTGTTACTCTTTCACGCAAAAACGGCTTAACGGAGCCGGCTGAAATTAGGCACAGAGATAGATTATACTTAGTCTGGAAAAAAACATAGGTTACTTTTCATTCCTGAAATAGGTTCACATGGGTAGCGGATACGAGGACAAAACTATTGGTAACGGAAATTACTAATATTTCTCCTAACCCCTAACAGTGTAAATTTGATTCCAACCCAGGACCTCTCGATCGTAGGACCGACTTCTTAACCACTAATCTACCGACGCTTCTTCTCTCAAAATATTACCTCTCTACCGCAAAAACTGTCATTTTTCAGGAAGTGGAGGCTGAGAACAATACCCTGGTCGTTGTCTTGGGCTGTGATGCAGCAGAGCTAAGGCTACTCCTCACGTTCATGTACACGGGAGAGGTGACTGCCTCTAAGAAGGTCCTGCCATCGTTGCTGCGGCTCGCGCAGACTTTAAAAGTGTCTGGACTCACCGACGCTGATACGGTTGGTTCCTTATTTCGCTAAAAAAAATATGTATCAGGTACCTAGGTACTATAAAACTGGCTGTATGGAACAAGCAATTTGTACCAATACCAATAGACTAAAGAGTAAGACTTGACCAACAGCCTCAACATGTTATCCGTAGACATATCTTTTTTTTTTCTCTTTAACCAATGGAATCGCAGAAAAGTAGAGAGGTGAGATTTAGTGACGTTTAGTCACGTGACAACTTTTTGCCGTGATTTCATTCGTCGGGAGAAAAGAATATAAACAGGAGTTTCTTGCCGGAGTCTTCTCAGTTTAAAGATTTAATCTTTTTAATTTTGACGTGTTGTAAGTGCCGTTTAATGGTCTATATTATTATCTACATAATAAAAATTATAATAAATATGTCTACGAACGCCATGGCAATACCCGTTCCAAATCCGAATTTGATGCTTCCAGTGTCCATATGTCACGATAACTGCTTGCTATCTCACTTATACCTTGTTTTCTACCTAATACCTTGTTATCTACCTTCAAAGTATACAGTTCCGTTCGTTAGGGTCCCATTCCGATCCATGCACCCACAATTGCCTACACACCCTACAATGCCACAATGCCCTACAGAACACCGCGGCCATAATAACTATCGTGTTGTGTTCCCGCCGGTAAGTAGGGTAGTCAGAGCTCACTGTACCCCTTCTGCTCCCATCCCTTCCTAGCCTCCCCGCCCCTTCCCACCCTTCCCCACTTCCCTTCAGGGTAGGCAGCGCGTGTGTGACACCCTCAGTGTTCACACAGTGCACACGTTCATAAGCCACGGTGACCGCTTCCCATCAGGTGGACCGTGTGCTTGTCTACCACCTAAGTAGTATAAAAAAAAAAAAAATTGTTAATCCGCTACGCCCTCAGTTAGCTAACACGCCCCCGCTGTTTCTTTTTGCCATGTAGGTACAGTTCCAAACGCTCAAACAACTTTTTGAACTCCACCTCAACTTACCATCAGGCGGGGTGCAGTCACTCCGGTCGCATATAAAAAGACGCAATATTTTCTTTCAGAACTCTACTTTGACACCCACCGAATCGGAACTCCCGCAAGACGAAACAGCCTCACCCGTGAATCTCGAAATCAAAAACGAAATCCAACCACCTCAATTAGTCAACGATAACTCCAGTTCTAGTTCCAAATTGAACTATGACGATATGCTGTCGCCAACAAATGAGAAAGAAGCTAATTTTATAAGTGATTACATGATGAAAAGTGAGAAGGACAGACTGAGTAAACTGGATCAGATCGTTCAGAATTTATATAGCACTCACAAAATTGGTAATCCGGCCGCAACCATGGTTACTAGTGGTGAGTAAAACTTCTTCCAAGTTGTACAGTTAATTTCTTTCACAATCCTCAGTTGTGGCGAAATATCATCATTATCCTCTGAGCCTTTTCCCAACTCAGTTGGAGTCGACTTCCAGAGTATCTAGGTTCGGAACTAACTTAGATATTTTTCGTGAAGCAACTGCCCTTTGAGCTCCACAACCGTTATCCAGTAGTCCTCCTCTATGGTCGCCCTTATGGTCACCATCACCTACAGGTTACTTTAATTTAATTAGCCTATGGAGAGGGCGTCACACTCGCGCTGCCGACGATGTAAAAACCTTCTAATGCCCTTCTTGAAAAACCCCGTATTGTAGACGCTAGACGCTGGCTAAAACCACACGTTCATGCGTAATACCACAATTTACCGAAAATAATTCAAATACTCTCGCTTAAATCAAATTAGTAATAAGAAACACTAAGTGCTTGCCTAATTTGCAGTCTAACTTTCACCTAAGTAGACGTATATCGTCTAGGCGAAGTCCTAATAACTCTTGGTTTCGCTGGGAGATTGTTATGCAATTAGACAGTAATTTGATGTGAAGGGCAGGTGACGTAGGTATTATACAGGGTAAATTTTTCAAAAGGGATTGGATGGCCAAATCCGAAACTATAAGGAATAGCGAAAAATGCTCAAAGAAGTCACGAGCCCGATTTTGATGAAACTTAAAACCTCATCATTAGATTTTTGAAAAACCAATAATCCTAGCCAGGAATCGAACCTGTTGATTTTGAAAAAAAAAACACCCCCTATATTATTACACCATGCGATAGTGTTGTTATTAAGGATCTTATTCTGGGAAGTAATGACATACCGCAAACTAAAGGAAAGAGCTCATCTTTAACAAAATACATTTTATTTTTCTTACATTAACTGATTAATTGTTCAAAATGTAGACCATTGTTTTCAATACATAATCGTTCTGCATTCAATATTAGAATGTTGTTGATTCCGTTTAGAATATTCTCCAAAGAACGTTAAGTTTCAAGTCATCGACTGTATCTCTGTATCATACGTGTCTTTGTAAATTTCGTTTTTGACATACCCCCAGAGTAAGTAATCTAAGGGAGTAAGATCCAGGGATCTCGCTGGCCAAGGCACAGGACCATGCCTAACAATAAAATTGTCGTCAAACTGCTGAATCAAAATCTCTTTTACGGCTATTATGGGCTGGAGCTCCATCTTGTTTAAAAAAAACATCAATCATTATAATCATTCTGAGTATAATTTAAAACACGGAATAGTTACGATCTTTTTTGGGATTTTGAACGAAACAAATAGGTACGTGAAACATGAATTTTATTAAATTCCAAATTTTCCTTAAATTTGCCGTATATCATTACTTCGCAGAATTTGTTCCTTAACAGCGACACTATCGCATGGTGTAATAATAAAGGGTGTGTTTTTTTTTTCAAAATCAACAAGTTCGATTCCTGGCTAGGATTATTGGTTTTTCAAAAATCTAATGATGAAATTTTAAGTTTCATCAAAATCGGGCTCGTGACTCCTTTGACCATTTTTTGCTATTCCTTATAGTTTCGGATTTGGCCATCCAATCCCTTTTGAAAAATTCCTGAATAGGGTGGCATTTTTCGAAAGTATTCTGAATACTGGAATAGTAAATTTTAGTCCAGGGAAACATTCCTTTATTGTGTGTTTCACGCGTGTGTATCGTAGGTATGCATGTAGGTATGTAGTAAGTACCTATCTAGTTATCTTTGTAGGCCTAACGGTTGGACGGATTTCGATAAATAAGGTCTCAAACGAGAGGTATGTATCTCCCGGGGGTCATAGGGTACATGAAATGTGAGCAAATATCATAATTTTGATTTATGGTGCTAAAATGGTATATGACCAAAAAAATTCAAACTTATCGTGTGGAATATCAAAATGAAGGAAATTCAAAGATTTCAAAAATATAATGGTTATAAGTCGTAACTACAAAGAATAAAATAAAATAAATGATTAAAAATTTAAAAAAAAAACAACTGCTGTCGAAAAACTTGAAACAAGTTTGATAGCAGTCGGTACCCATTCGCAAATCATAAACCGAAAGAAAATTTATTGGTACCGCCTGCTTTCGAACTTGTTTCAGGCTTTTCAACAGCAATCGGGTTTTTTATTTTTTATCGTTTACTTTATGTTATGTTTGCAACCACTATGCACCAAATAAACGTTTCTCTTTCAACTCTCAGTTCCAGAATCGCCTGAGCCTTATGATAGAAAATGGCGAATCAATAGTTCGGTATGTACGATATGCAACAAACGATTGAGCAACCAGTACAACCTGAGGGTTCATATGGAGACGCACGCGGGGAGGAGGCACGCCTGCAGGGCTTGTTCGCACGTGTCAAGGTCTAGAGATGCCCTTAGGAAGCATGTGGCTTACAGACACGCGCCTCAACCACATCGACAAGGGAGGGGAGATATTTGAAGATGGAAGTATGATGACGCTTATGGTCAACTTTGTCATTAATTAAGAA
The DNA here is from genome assembly GCA_963576445.1 of Lithosia quadra. NCBI lineage: Eukaryota > Metazoa > Arthropoda > Insecta > Lepidoptera > Erebidae > Lithosia > Lithosia quadra. The sequence goes on from OY754894.1 coordinate 2,254,084, forward strand.
TCTAAATTAATATATTTAAGTTATTATTAGATAAACCCTATTTATGGAGAACTATAAGTCTCGCCACGAGAACCCTATTGTTAGCTATCAAAATATCTATCGATTTTTATGTATACCCACCGACGGTGTATCACCTAAATAACATAAAAAGACGTATAAAAGATACATTTTTCTCATATTTCTTCATGTTTCTTTATATTTTGTTTCGTCAGTTTAATACAAATTATAATACAGTGAGCCCTTGATAATCCGGCCTCACTGTGTAGTCAGGTTTCATAAAGTCGAAGTGTAGGAAGGCTACACTCCAATTCGATTACCTACAGTAATGTATCTATTGTTAATAATGACGCATATATGCGTCGACCCCGTGACTCGTATATGCGTCACTCCATGACGCATGTATGCGTCCAATCTCAATGACGCATATTAGCGTCATTTGTCGGATTACCGCGTGGCTACTAATTTATATGGTTGTGAGGCCGTGTTCTCAATAGAATATGGCCACTTCTATCCGTACAGATAGATCAATTTTATTCAATGTTATGTAATTTTTTACACCAAGTTTAAATACCTTTATAAGTCAATTTATAGGACTGTTATTCTTATGCATGTGCGTTTTTATTTTATTTTTATTCTGTGATATGAAACTAACATCACATGTGTCACCTAAAAATATGACCTAATGAAAAAATTAAGTACCTACTTAATTATAAATCCTTAAAATTGAAAGCGCTATATTTGAGATGAAATTAAGATTTTTTTTATGATTTCTGCAACAGACCGAACTATAATATTTAACATCTTAATTAATGAAATTCATCATAAAATTAGAATTTCATATCGCGAAATGTCACTCCTAATTTAAAAAAGTTGCCATAAACGTTAGGTCAAATTTACCATTGAATTTTTGCACTTTTTAAATTAATTTTCCCAATTTAATGACAAATGGAATGAAAGTTATTTGGAGCGTAATTCACCACTATTATAATAAAATTATATTATTTCCTAGTTTATTATTTAATAGGTAATCACTAGACACAATGTTAAGCCTAAGCTAGTTAAAAGACATAAATAATAAAAGACAATTTAGTTAATGTTAATAAATATTTGAACTGTTATTTTTCTTTTATTAACCCTTCTGAATGTGTCATGTCAACCGAAGAATGTCGTCATGGCGTAAATGGGTGAACGAGGTACGTAGCTACGTACCGTAGATGGCCCAGGGTTTCCGTAAGGCCAAGATCGGGTTGGACAGCAAAAGTTTTGGTGAGATTCCATGCTAGGTGTATGTAGTTATAAATAAAATACTTAGTTACAAGTGTATACAAGTTTATTCATTGTCGTACATACTTCATTTTAGTAGAAATCGCGTAAAACTAAGAAAAAATACATCAGAAATTAGTATAAAAATACTGTTTAGAAACGTTTCTTACATTTTTATTTGGAAAGATCAGTTGCTACTATAACGCTTTCCGTTAAAATAGAATAGAAAAAATTCATGTCACTAATTGAGATCTATTTTAAACTAATAAGTATGTAGGTACCTAATTGAAATATTTTTTCACGATTTTTATAATTTTTTGACTTAGCTATATCTACACTAAAAAGACTTATCTTAATTCTCTAAATTCTTAAAAACGGTAATTAATTCTTACTAGAACATTATAAATGCGATTCCACACTGTTAGTATGCAATGACTGGTATAAAAAGGACCATACAGATCGCACCAAATTTTAATACAAAAAAATCACAACGTTCGCAAAATGTATGGACTAAAATCGCGCTCTCATGTATTTATTTCATAATTTGCTCAAATAAAACGTTACAACAGTCAAAATAACGTTATCGTTACAACCCTAGTTTGACACTACCAGTGGTACCTGTGTTAGTCTTTTAGTAATACTTAGGATGACTAACGTTTCTGTAACGTTTTAAAACAGCCTCTTACGAACCAGTTCTGACTGACGTCACACGCGAACAACTATAATGTTACGATATTAATAACAAACTTCTCAGAATTGTCAACAAACTGAGAGTATAATTTGATAACTTAAGTAAAGCGAAATAAATACGTTAGTTCTTTTTATAAATATGCTAGATAATCTGAGTTATTTATAAATATGTTTGAGAAAATACTTTTTCATAAAAGTTAATACAATTATATTAGTATTGTCATCAATAGCTTTGTATGGCTTTTCACTTTGAGTATGCTAATATCAATGTATGAATAAACAAAAAACAGACATAGAGCACCTAATTTGTACAGCACTCATGATATAAATAACTACCTTAGCATTGCATCAATCACTGTAACGCAAACCGTTCATGGACCGTTACTGAATAAATAACGTTTTTCAATTAGTAACGGTGATGCGATAGTAACGTTATTTCAACTAAGGTAACCGTTTAAAACCGTTATTGCATAAACAACGTTATTTAATTAATAACGGTTATATGATAGTAACGTTATCAATCAAATCTTAAAACGAATTAAAGTTATTGTAACTGAAATGTGTATCTATTTTAAAGCCTTTTTTTATAAAAGAATATTTCCCCAGACAATTGATTCTGAAGGTCTAAGCTTTAGGCACGGACCAAACGCGCGTGTTTGCGTCCTGTCCGACCGACACTACGGTCTCGTCATCCAACCACGTCAGACCTGTGATCTGGCTTTGGGGGTGAGCATCTGGAAAAAAATTAAATAAATAATTTTATAACAGTATTTTAGAAATAATTGATACCATTGTACTATTCTTTCCGCCATCCATTTTCTTTCTTTCTAATATTGTGTGCGAAATACGCCGCAATAGGGACACAATATCATTTTGTGCCCATTGCAGTGGAGATTTTGGACAGTTTGGGGGTCGGAGGCAAAACGCCTGATTGCAGAGATTGGCCGCCGTATCAATGACAAAAGTGGTGAATTCAGGTTCGTTCCTGGTGCAAAGAATTGGCATCGCAACCCAACGAGACAACGCTGCCAGCTTTTTGGGCACCTTTGCACCGGTCACGATCAGGTTGATACACAAAAATTATTGTGTGTGCATCAATATTGAATACTAGCTGTTGCCCGCGGCTCCGCTCGCGTGAAATTTTGTTTTCGCTACCCGTGACCCACGGGAACCTGTTCCAAGTAGTAAAGTAACAAGAAGTAGCCTATATCCTGACTATAATCTATCTCTGTACTAAATTTCAGCCAGATCCATCCAGCCGTTTTTGCGTGAAAGAGTAACAAACATACATCCAGACATTCTTACAAACTGTCGTGTTTACAATATTAAGGATAAAAAGCTAGAGTAGGTACAAACTTTTGATGGCGATGTGCTTGGCGGGCGCGTCGACGCTCCAGACGATGACGGAGGTGTCGAGCGAGCCCGAGGCGACGCGGCGCGAGTCGGGGCTCCACGCAACGCTGTTCACCCGCGCCGTGTGGAAGCCCCACTCCTTGTTGTGCGCCAGCTGCTCGGGACCAACAGAGAACACATTTTTATTACACAATATATGGGATATAGGGTATATCCTAATGGGTGCGGGCCGGAAACTCCGCGTGGTGCACCCGGGCAACGGAGGCGAGCAGCACCTCCCACTCGCCACGGGAGACGCTGCTGCCTACGGCCAATCCGGCCGGGTTGGGAGTGGCTCTCTAGAGAGCCAGCATTGCATCAATCACGGTAACGCAAACCGTTCATGAACCGTTATTGAATAAATAACGTTTTTCAATTAGTAACGGTGATGCGATAATAACGTTATTTCAAATAACGTAAACCGTTTAAAACCATTATTGCATAAATAACGTTATTCAATTAGTAACGGTTAAAAGATAGTAATGTTATTTCAACTAAATCTTAAAAAGAATTCTTCTTCTAAAGAATTGGAATCGGAAAAAGAATCGGCGGGGGTGGGAGTGGCCCTCTAGAGGGCTGCTCCAAGGCACTCTACGTGTCCCTCTGACGAGCAGAGGGCACAGTGGGGAGCGAGCGGGGGGCGAGCTGAATGTCCACGTGCCGATGGTTGAGTGACAGGACGACCGCCTACATCTCACCGTATCGGCGAAGTGGCGCGATGCTACATCTTAAAAGCGTAGACGGCCCAGGGTCAGCTGGGGTGCGAGGGATATGCCTATTAAATAACCTTACAACTCGGTAATTAAGACCCGAGACGGCGTGCGGTTTTAGTCGGTTCGATCCCGACATAACCACCCCCGATGGCCGACGCGGGTGGTATCCATGGTGATTTCCGCACGGTAAAAAAGGGCCCTAACAAGATCTTTACATAAAATATTTTACCTTATAATCTTCAGTAGAGTAAAGTATAACTTTTCTGTTGGCATCGCTCGCGACTAAGTACTGCGAGTCGGGGCTGAAGCGGACGTCGGTCACGGCTCCGAGGTGCTGCAGTTCGACGCCCGGGGTGAGCGTGCGGACGTCCAACGTGTACAAGTGTACTTTATTGTCCGCACCTAAAGACACAAAATGTTATTTTACATACTTGGTAGCTACCGAAAAACTTTTTTTTCTCTTTTTTAGATCGTATCTTATCGTAAAGTGAACTAAAAGGAGGAGAAAAATTCAGCAGAATTTCTTTATATACCGCTTAGGTGATTAGGTGGCAGACAAGCACACGGCCCACGTGTACAACACTAGGGGTGTCACACTCGCCTTGCCTAAAGAACCCCTTATTGTAGACGCTAGGGAAAAACCACAGTAGGGAGATAATTCTAGTCTAAGCATGCGCGGGATAAAATTCCTCTCATACCTTACAGTGCGCACCGTTATCGGATACAACGTGTAATATAACGTTTTTTTTTTTCATATTGGTTACGTCAACATGACTTCACCTCGCCTAATGGTAACCTAACTGTAAATAAAAAGGATGTAAAGGTAAAGCTAGTGGGACCGGTGGGTGTCACGCGGTGCTGCGAAGACAATCCTCTTTTGATGAGGCCGTCAAGCTGAGTGCCACCATTGTTAACATGGTACGTGTATGTAATGGTGACCCGCTTTCCTGAGACTTTTCCTTCAGCTTACCATCAAGCGAGGTGAAGGCAAATTGACGTGTCCTATATAAAAAAAGATTATGAATGTCTCACCGCCTACAGCGACGTGTCTGGACTTGGTGTCGATACTGACGCACGTGGGTTCGTATGTTAGAGGCAGGCTCGACTGCTTGGCACCTCCGATGATAACAGTCAACTGTAATGATTCATAAAATAACAATTAATTTAACAGATACACTATATTTTTAGGCAGTCGTTACGGGTTGTTGGAGCCCTAAAAAGTCCAACAACAACGGTCTAGCTGCAATGATTCGATATCGCCTAATATCACCATTGGGTTGCGAAGGTCAGATGGCAGTCGCTTCATGGAAAATATCGAGGTCCAGCCAAATCCGCAATTAAGACTGGTGAAGCGGACCCCAGACTCCGAGGTGAAAGCTTTACATAATTAAGTTGAAGAAGCGAAAGGAGTATGCCAAGATCGTAGCAAGTGGAAAGATGTTGTCTCTGCCTAATGGGAAAAAGGCGGGATTTGTATGTATGTATGTATAATTAAGTACCTCTTTAACAGTAGCGACGATGGTGGTATCGTCATCGATAATGTGGTCCATCGCGCGAGGCTGGGACCCCAACGGGATGGAAAGATCCGTGTATGTAGGTACATCTCCTGCAAGGAACATGTTACATTTCACTACATAGTATAAAACAAAGTCGCCTTTTCTGTCCCTATATCCCTATGTGCGCTTAAATCTTTAAAACTACGCAACGGATTTTGATGCGGTTTTTTCCAATAGATAGAGTGATTCAAGAGGAAGGTTTATATGTATAATACATGCATCATATACTAAGGCTAATTTAGTATCAGCATTGCACCCGTGCGAAGCCGGGGCGGGTCGCTAGTTAGTTATAATCAGCACCATAAAATGGAAAATTGAGAGGAAATGCTGTATAGATATCGTTGTTTAGTGACGTTTTGTAAGTACCGTTTTAACCGATTTATTGTCACCTCCACAAACGACGAAGATTTTTCAATCGACGCACATTTGCGTCACTGTTTGGCCGGGGTTTCGGACGCATATATGCGTCAGTGGCCTGGTTGGGGCTTTTTGGACGCATATATGCTAATCAATTTATCTTTACCTTTATTTTATAACTACCACTGGCCAAGAAGATTGTTTAATCGACGCACATTTGCGTCACTGGTTGCCCGGGGTTTCGGACGCATATATGCGTCAGTGGCCTGGTTGGGGCTTTTTGGACGCATATATGCGTCAGTGGCAATGAGTCGGTTAATAGGCTATCTATGCCACAGAAACAATAATAAGTATAGAAGTGCTCAACAACAGAACTCATGAGGCCGACTGTAGTCAACGACAGAAGTTGATAATACACTAAAATATTAACAAACATTTTTTACATTGATATACATGGACCAATAGTTTTAAAATCCCCAGAGGACACAATATATCTAGAACCCATAACACAAGCTACTCAAATCTAGAGAGCGATATGTAGAATTTCATAGAAAATTTATTTATCATTTATTTCTTTATTTTATGTTTTGTATATTATTTTATTAAAGCTTTAAGAGCAGTTCAATAAAATAGGAATTATAAAGCTGCTTTTGTTGGTGACTGTACTTGCTGAAACATAAACTTGTGACGAACTGTACCTTCAGCCAAAGGCTTCGCGATCCGCAGAGTGTCGTCTATACCACAAGTGAGTAGCGAGCCGTCCTTGCCCGCTCGCATACCGTTCACCTGGTTTCCGTGACCTTGGCCCTTAATGTGCCGACCTTCGCCTGTAACAAAAAAATTCTTAATGGCTATGAGGCTTTTTACAACTAGGGACGGCGAAATCGGTCCGGGGGTGAGTTACGAGGTAAAATTCTCAATAAAATATGTTCAAAATTCAGTTTAGATCTCATCTCGATATCACAAGTGTTAAACTTGACTCAAATAATGAGAATACCTTGAAAGTAAGTGAGAGAATCAAGTCTAGCAGAATACCTTACTTACCGTTTTGTCAACTTTCAGTCATGATTCAGTCACAAACACAAAATGGGACATTGAAACTTTGTAAAAAAAATACTTTTTGATATTTGTGTGATTGAGATAAGATCGGAAATGGATTTTGAACATTGAGAATTGACCCTAGCCTGGCCTTGCCCGATTTGCACTAAACAAATTAACAACTACCATAATATTTTTAGTAACAAAAATATTTTCAGTTATTCAAATGCTAGGTTGATAGGTGTATGGGACCCTGATAGAAGTCCCTAGGGTTATCATCCGTTCTTAAATTAATTCACACGTTATGAAGATATTAAGTCTTTTGGCAGTCTGTTCCATGCTTTAACATCTCTATTGCTCAAAAAGTATTTATGTGGATTGTTATGAGATAAACTGGAACTCAGCTTCAGGTGGTGACCTGTGAGATGTGTATTTTGGTTCCGCAGAAATAGATTGTCAAAGCCCTCCACATCGTAATGACCTTTTAGGATCTTAAATGTCTCAATTAAATCCCCACGTTTTCTACATTCTCTTTTTTTTTTTTTCTTTTTTTTATACCTTGTTTTTTTTTTTGTTTTTTTTATACCAGGAGAGCGTTGTGTGAAAACTTGTGAGGAAATCTTACCGGAATCACAGTTCCATTGCGTGACGGTGCCATCATGACTGGCAGTGTACACGGTATGCCTCTCAGGGTGGAGCGTCAGACAAGTGATCGGCTTGTTGTGCCCCATCAGCACTTGTAACGGCTGGTCCGGGTTGTCCACGTCCAAGTAGTTGATCACACCCGATAGGGAGACGGAGAGGAGATGCTTGCCTTGCCATAGGCAGGATACCTTGAAAGAAAAGGTTGGTAATGAATATGCTAGGTAATAACATATGAAGGTAGGACACGACGGTATCTTGTCCGAATCTTATATAAAAAAAAAATTGAGCAGTCCGACTGGAGTATGTAGTACCTTCGCCCTACAGAAGACCGCGGCCATAATAACTATCATGTTGTGTAAGTAGGATAGGTAGAGCTTACTAGACCCTTCCTTCTCCCCCACCCCTTCCTAGACTCCCGACCCCTTCCTAGACTCCCGACCCCTTCCTAGCCGGCCCTTCAGGGTCGGTAGCGCGAGTGTGACGACCCTTTTTTTTTTTTTTTTATCGTGCGGAAATCCCCATGGATACCACCCCCGTCGGCCATCGGGGGTGGTTATGTCGGGATCGAACCGACTAAAACCGCACGCCGTCTCGGGCCTTAGTAACCGGGGTGTAAGGTTACCCAATGGGCATATCCCTCGCACCCCAGCTGACCCCGGGCCATCTACGGTTTAAAGATGGCCCCCTCGACCCCCCGAAAAGGGGGGTGGGGCGAGCATCGCGCCACTTCGCCGACGGTGGGGTGTAGGATGACAGGAGGCCGTCCTGTCACCCAACCGTCGGCGCGCAGACAATCAGCTCGCCCCCCGCTCGCTCCCCACTGTGCCATCTGCTAGTCAGAGGGACACGTGGAGAGCCTCGGAGCAGCCCTCTAGAGGGCCACTCCCACCCCGGCCGGATTGGCCGCAGGCAGCAGCGTCTCCCGTGGCGAGTGGGAGGCGCTGCTCGCCTCCGTTGCCCAGGTGCACCACGTGGAGGTTCCGGCCCGCACCCAGTGTGACGACCCTGGTGTTGCACTCGTCCATAGGCCCCGCTTTACATCAGGTGGGACGTGTACCAGGGAGGTAGGTAGGACACGACGGTATCTCCCGTCCGAACTGAGCTGTCCGACTGGGGTAGTACTTCCACCCTACAGAAGACCGCGGCCATAATAACCATCGTGTTGTGTTCCCGCCGGTAAGTAGGGTAGCGAGAGCTCACTGTATCCCTCCTCCCCCACCCCTTCCTAGCCCTCCCCTGTTCCCTTCAGGGAAGCAACGCGTGTGTGACAACCTAAGTATTGCACACGTCAACAGGCCGCGGTAACCGCTTCCCATCAGGTGGGCCGTGTACTACGGCCACCTAAGTAGTATAAAAATTGGGTGCAGGGCATAGTATATTAATGTATGTAAAACTTACCTGTTGGTTTTCAACTGCTGTACCCATATTGAAGAGTGTTGTGCGTTCCTTCGTCTCAACGTCCCAGATAGCGCAGGTCTTGTCTCCAGAACAGGACAGCAGCTGCTTGCCATCCGGCGACCAGGCGATACCGTACACACCGCCTTTGTGGGCCGGGGAACCGATCTTGAAAAAATATTTTACAAGCTATTATTGAACTTGTATTTTCAAGTCAAATCTTCTTACTAAATGTTGAAGTAGTTATCCCTGATTTAAATGAACATTTGATACACGTTTGCTTTGGGTGACAATGCTGCTAATTCTGTTGTTACATCTCTAAACTTAAAATTCTCTAAAATTTTCTAACTGCATCTGTTTCTTTCATGATCAATAAAAAAGGACAGATGATTTTATTCAAGTTAAGACCTGTCAAATTAAGACAGCGCCTTGTTGGTGCGTAGTAAGTTAAGTCGCATGTTCGTAGATGTCGACTAAAATTGAAGGGTACCGTCAAGGCGCCGACTTAATTTGACAGGTGTTTACACATAAATCATCTGTCCTTTTCTATTTGATAATGAAAGAAACAGATGCAGTTAGAAAATTTTAAGGAATTTTAAGTTTAGAGATGTAACAACAGAATTAGCAGCATTGGTGGTGATTGTGTCGTACAATTTCACTAAACGTAACTAAAATCTCTAAATTTGAATTTCGATTTCATCCCGTATTGCTTGTTTTTTTAGATCTTTTTAAACCATTACATATTACCACGGCTTGCACCTGATTGTTTTTTTTTTTACCTATTTTGGAAAAAAAAACTTGATATACATTTAAAGATGACATTTAGAGATTTTAGTTAAGTTTAATGAAAATGTACAACAGAATCGACACCAATACTGACAATGCCTTAATATAGTACCATGGAACTGGTCTGATAATGGAATATATTGATGGCTATAGGAATTCTTAAGCCAAACAAGCTACACCTACCTTACATATCTATATCGTTTTGGTAAACAATTTGATGAACACTACATGATATTTATTATTTGCACACCTGTGTAGCATATAAGGTGACATTTTAATTACTATATAACACATGTATATTAAATAATATGTATAAGAGTTACAGATACATATATTACAATCAAAAAATAAGTTTAAAAAAAATTGTGTTTGAATTAAGCTAAAGTTGAAGAAGCGAAAGATCGTAGCAAGTGGAAAGATGTTGTATCTGCCTACCCCAATGGGAAAAAGGCGTGATTTGTATGTATGTATGTGTTTGAATTAGGAAATCTCGACGCTTTGGCTGATGGCCGATACATACCTCTCCCTTCAGTTCTGAAGTAGCTCCATCAAACAAGAAGATCTTGCCATCGAATCCTGCAGACGCGAACAGGCTGCCATCAGGACTGTAGCGGACGGCTTGGGCGAAACGAGTGTGTTCCTTCATACAGAAATTTTTATATAGACTTTTACATACAAGTTTATATAGACTGGAAGCATGTGAAGCGTCTCTAGTTATCCCAAAAAAGGCATGGATCTTTGGAACCCTGCAAAATTCGATGGTAGCTGAATGGATAAGGACGCGGCCTCTTCTCAGAGATATCGAGTTCGAATCCGACCGGACAGTACCAATGTGAATTTCACTTTGTGGTATTTATATGTGCTAATCACGTGATTTACCATCTGCTGACTGTGAAAGTAAAACATCGTGAGGAAACCCACATGTCCTAGAAGAAATTCTAAGGACATGTCCGATCCACCAACCCGCATTAGGCCAGCGTGTGTGGATTAAGGCCTAAACCCTCTCAGCTCTCTCGTTAGAGGAGAGGAGACCCGTGCCCAGCAGTGGGACAGGAATGCTCGCAAAAGCCTGCAAAATTAAAAGCAATAGTTTTATTTCATAAAACGTACCTGTTTCGTGCATTTGAACTTGAAAGGTGGTCCTTCGAATACAGCTAGAGTGTTATCTTCCGATGCGGTGACGATACGGAACGGTCTGGTCGGCTTGAAGTCCACTGAGTTAATAGGCTTGGACTGTCCGCTGATCTCGCCCACCGAGGTGCCTGTTTCCGACATGAACACATGTCCGAATCTGTGGAGACATTACAACATTATTTTTTTATCTACATTATTTTTACCTTAGGCACAAGGATTTGTAGGTAAGTCAAAGTCAAAAATCATTTATTCTGTACAGACCATTATACGGCACTTACAAAACGGCAAAATGGAAAATATTTAATACTAGATAAGCAAATGGACCACCGGTTCAAAACGCGGCCCATACCTGAGAAGATTCCGGCAAGAAAATCAGCGGGCTGTTTTTTTTTTGGTCTATTTACAATCATTTCCAATGTAAATACAGTTATTGGTTTGAGTAACAATAGTTGAGTGAACAGTTCATTTCCAAGCTTGTTTATCGTCTAAATAATCTTGAATTTTGTAGTACGCTTTTTGGTAGTTGGCGTTTTGAAGTTAGATAGCAAATTATGTTATATGTGGTTGGTGTATGTACAATAAATTGTATCCGTAGGACTTATGTATTTTACTAAATGCGGTAGAGCGAAAAACCGGTTAAGTGCGAATCGGGCCGCATGGAAGGGTTCCGTGGCATTATACGGCAAAACCGCCTCCACTAGTCGGTGGGTACCCGAGGGGATTGACGCATGAAAAGAAAGTATTTTTTAAGCCACTTAGTTGGCAGACAAGCACACAGTTCACCTGATGGGATCACCGTGAACTATGCATGTGTGCAACACCAGGGATGTCACACTCACAATGCCGACCTGGAAAAGGGGGGGGGAGCTAGGAAGGGATAGGGGGGCGAGCAAAGAAGGGGTATTTACGGGAGAACACGGAGAGTAGAATTCGGGTGCAATAAAAACTAAAACTATTAACTGAGGAAGAATAATTGGGAAAAGGGCAGGTTTCTCATGATGAACTTGTGAATAATACAGGAGACGAAACCTAGAGCAACAACGGTCACATAAAGGTCATTGTTTTTCGCCATAACCACACAAACAGCGCTTGCGCACTAAATAATTAGCATTGTTACAGTATTTGATCTATCTCCATAGTCCATCTCAGTGACGGTTGGGTGCTTACAAATAATAAGCTTTGTTCATACCACTGTGGTACACTGCCAACTTAATAAGTACTATTTTGATTTTGTTTGTATGTTCATTAAAATTACACGCTGTTCATATTGGGTTGTAAAAATGTTATTTGTTTTTAAATCCTTCATAGCATAGCATAGAAGCGTAGCTAAGTGGCCAAGGAGACAGCATTCGAATCCTGACTATTAACCTCTGACGTACATGTTTACATAAGCAAAATTTAGCTTCTTTAGTGCGTTTTTTTTATTTTTTTATTCAAGATAGTCTCACGTTTGACCACTATCTCACCTGATGGTCAGTGACGATGTTTTCGTGAAGGTAAGGGAAGACCAATAATTTCGATTAGGTACTCACCATCTTTCGAGCCTTTTCCAAAGCAGTTGGAACCTACTTCTTCAGTTAGTGGTTAAACTTGGATATTTTTTTTATACTACTTAGGTGGCAGACAAACGCACGGCCCACCTGATAGGAAGCGGGTAGCGTGGCCTATTGGCGTGTGCACTAAGTTACACTCGCGCTGACGACCTTCAAGGGGAGGGGAGTTGAGCTGTTTGGGCGGGGTTGGAGGGGAGGATTGGGGAGATGGGGGAGGGGTTGCGAGCTCTGGCTATTAACCTACTTAGTTACCACTTAGCCACGAGCTCCTCAAGTAATTTCAATTACTAATATCTTCAAAAAGTACGCACCTCTCCCTGCCTTCACCAACTGCAACCATACGTTGGTTGTCAGCGCTCCACGCGATGTCCTTGATGGGACCGCCAATCGGTTGGAACTCATTCTTCAAGATATGTTCCTTGTTCACTGTGTCCCATATACGGATCTTGCCGGACGCATCTGTAGCGAAGAAAATTCTATCATGATTTCACTAATATAATATCGATTTAGGAGATTGTCAGAATAATTTATTAGCACACTCAAGTTTACAATATTATTACAATTATTCTATTACATAAAACACACAGACTGCTATAGGTACTTACTACTATAAAATTATAAATTAGTTGTGTCTTTACGGCAATACGTATTAAAAAAAAATCGAGAGTTATGTTAAATTAATGATTGTGAATACAATTTTTTTTATTGTATGATTTCGGTTCGTCTATTTGTCTGTTTGTTCGCGAAGGACACTAGAACTATAAAACGGATTTTAATCTTGTTTTTTGCTATTAGAAAGGTCTTATTTAGACTTATAATCTACCGTATGTTTTATGACAATTGGTTAAGTAGAACCGGAGATATGACCAAAAAGATAACCGTTCCGCGGGGACATTAGCTGAGCTGATTATAATAATTATTAGAAATCCTTGTTATCCTATTATCACCATATTCTTGTAAACGATAAATCTGTTATCATTTTTATAAATTGCAGATTATGTAACTAATAGTATATTATCAGATAAATATCGACGGTTGAAAAGCGAAATCGCTCAAGCGATATGGAATGTTCAAAGGAAATACATCCTAAACGACATTATAAACACTTTACTAAAAAGCGATTTTCTTATCAACTATTATTGTCCCATACGCCCTTTAGTCTTTCCACAGTATGTGCTTCATATTTGCTTTTCTACACTTTACACATTTACTTGAAGTACAGTCAGACAATAACTGCGAAGGTTTTTTTTGTTGGTAAGTGATAATGTGGTCGACGGTGGAGCACGCTTGCCTAGAAATAGGCCTGTTCACTCTAGACTTGGAGACTCCCAGGTTGTAGCTCTCCGGAAACACAGACTCAGGCAGGGCATTCCACTCTTTAGCAGTACGCATAATGAGTTTGCTGCGAAAGCGTTCCAAGCTCTAAAGCTGTCTCAGTCAGCGCACCGCTGTTGATAACCCTCTTGGCCCTTCTCTCAATTAACTAAAGTTGATTTTAGTGTTCAGAACCGTTCATATAACAACCCAAGTTTTTTTTTAAATATCTCCAATGATGTACAGACGCTCGTTTACAATTTTATAATAGTATACCTAGATAGATTCGTATCTAGATTACACGTTTTTGGCAGGCAGGTAATCTAGTTTGATAATTTTACAATACGATTTTTTTTTGTATAGATGTCCCACTGTCTTGCCCCCCAACGTCGCAAGGTCGACAATGTCAAGCTGTGTATCAAGCTAGTACCTAATAGTTTCCGCTGCCAGCAGGATTTGTTATGATTCACGGCTGTTTATAACGAAAGTGATACAGACAAACTACTTTTCAATTTATTTATAAACGGTCTAGCATAAGCGACCAGCGATTTTGGGACTGCATCGATCATTAGAACTTTGGAGAAGCGAATAACTTGGTAGGTGGATCTAGAACGGCTGGAGCCTTAAACCGTTTCAAAAAAGGTCTGCGGACATGATTACTGGATATAGTTCCGACAGAATAAGCATCGTTCCATTTCCAATCAGTTCTCGGACATGACTAGTACAAAGCATTTGCGGTTGAAGACAAACGGATAATCAAATTGGACCCATGTGAGGCAGAGGTGGTTACTGTACTGTACTGTATATGGCAATATTACCAAGCTACTTTTATCGTGTATTTAGGTTCATGCAAAACACGTCCTTCAGTATAATACTCTTAAGGAGGCTTTTTGTGTGGCGTGAGGCACTGATATACTCCGTTGACATTAACTGCGTTGTGGTTAACCTCTATAAGGCCATCTCTATAATTACATGCCGATATTGGATACGAATGGGAGTATTCTGTACAATTACTACGATGGTCCCGCAGTATAAGTTGTACGTATGATCGTAAGGGAAAATGGATCGAGAATGTGACCGATAGCCATTAAAAGGCTTGTATAGTTCACGGCATCTAACTTGGCAAGATTTTGTAGTGTGGGCCCCACTACTCCAAAACCTTGCCAAGTTAGATGCCGTGAGCTATCTCATTACATAGAACTATAAAATACCTGACGAAATGTAAGTGTGATAATTCTACCTAGCCCTTTTGGTATACGATGGTAGCTGAATGAATAAGGACGCGGCCTCTTTTCAGAGGTATCAAGTTGGAATCCAGCCGGACAGTACCAATGGGAATTTCATTTTGTGGAATTTATGTGTGCTAATCACATTGGACAGGAATGTATGGCGGAGAATGACATGTTGCGCCGACCCCAAATAATTGGGACAAGGGCAGGAAGATGATGATGATGATGTGTGCTAATCACATGATTTACCATCTGCTGTTGGTGATGGAAAAACATCGTGAGGAAACCCATTATGTCCTAGAAGAAATTGTAAAGACATGTTCGATCCACCAACTCGCATTAGGCCAGCGTGTGTGGTTCAAGGCCTAAACCCTCTCAGCTCTCTCATTAAAGGAGAAGGGACCCCTGCCCAGCAGTGGGACATAAATGGTTTGCTATCTATGCTCGATGGTTGCTATCTATCTATCTTCTGGTATACACAGGCGAGAGTACCGATAGCATCAATCGGCATTTATGTTATTCGAAAGTTGTTGAAAGACCATTTCGCGGCCAACTCGAAATCAGAGATGAGCTTGAGTAAGCCGGGTGCGAGTTAAATACTTTATGGGCCACCTTACACCTTGGCATTTGAAGACACGAGTTCGAATCGAGTGAATGTTGGATTTCACCCGTGCAAATACGTTTAACTAAGTCGAGTTCTTTCGTTTTGGCAAGGTAACACAACTTTAGCGTGTAATGTTTAGTGGATATGTTTGAGTTGAACAAAAAAAAACCCTTAAAACAGCACGTGCTAATAGTCATTACTGTGACAATTTTTGCCAACGGTTTTGCACTCCGTTAAGTCTTCATCATCATTCTCTGAACCTTTTTCCCAACTCAGTTGGGGTCGGCTTTCCAGTCTAACTGTGATGCGGCTGAACTTCGATATTTTCCGTGGAGTGACTGCCATCTGACCTCCACAACCAATGGTCATTATGACCAATGGCGATATCGAAGTTCCAAGTTAGACTACATCGTAATCCGTTAAGTATGCGTTATAAATTATATTACCACATATAAAATGTTAGTAACAGAACTAGTTTCGGTTTAATTCTGGAGTGATACGGCCTGGCTTGGCGCCAAAGTTCACAGTCCTACGAAATCTTGATAAATATGTTCCCACTTGTGTTGTTTTCATATAATCGTGGTGATGTTATAAGAGTTGCACATTTTCATAATATTTATAATACTACTAAAAACCGAGAACTCATGGATATACAATTTTATTTTATCCCGACTGATTTACCAGCGCAGAGCTTAAAAACTAGGTACACGTAAAGTAAAAAATTGCAGGCTTAAAATTTTGCACTTTTTTATACCTACCACTTAGGTGACAGACAAGCATAGGACCCACCCTACGCAATAGGCCAATGGACGTGTGCAACAACAGGAGTGTCAAACACGCGCTCTGCCGACCCTGGAAGGAGGGTTGGAGGGCATTGTGGGAGTTGGGAGGTTTTGAGAGAGCCGCTGTGCTGACAATGCATTTTAGGTTGTTAGCTTCCGTTATGGAAGGATATTTGGGAATGTCAATCCTAAGGAGGTAAAATAAACGATGAAAGGTTGTATGGAAATCCGTAATTTTTGAAGTAAGAAATACTTTCGTATGTATCTGCTTCTAGTTACAAATAAATGAACACGTAAAATATAGGCGGTTTTAAAAATTTTACCAATAAGAAAGCGCATTAGGGATTGCAACCGGCAAACTTAACACTTATAGAACTGAAAGCGAAAACGGAGAACAAAGCCAAGACGATAATGACACTAGTTTCAACAACAACGTCCTCTGAACCTTTCCCCAACACAGTCGGTGTTATTTTTTCAGTCTAGCTACGAATTTTTTTGTCTCTTAACATATAAATTTTAACTTATTTTAAGAGACCGGGCTTTATAACTAGTCATGTACAGAAATGGTCAATTCTAACGAATTCGTCTTACAACTGCTGTTTATTTATCTTTTTGCGTACCTTGTTATAACATTTTGAGAAATAAAGATATTTATAATTATAATGTCTGCCATCTGACCTCCACAACAGATTGCCGATATCGGAATTCTGTAATTAGACTTAGAGTTGTCGGACTTTCTAGGGTTTCAACTACCCGTAACAACTGCGATAGATGTTTGTATGGCAACTAGGAGTGACTAATGTAAGGAGAGGTCAGAAGAATGGTTACCCATCATAAGACAGCCTTGGCTAGTGTTGCTTAACTTTGCAAGGCGAGTAGCCATGAGTTACCATTTAGCCACGAGCCCATTGTTTCCACAAACACCATGATTAGTACCAACATAAGAAAAGAATCAAAAGGATGCACTAAATAAGTGTATAGTATTATGTGATATCATTGTATGCAGATAAAGGAGCATTGATATCTGTGTATATGAATCATTTCCAAAAAGGTTTATATAACAAGTTACAACCATATAAGGAAATGATTCATTGATTAAATCTATATGCTTTGTAGGTATGTAAACGAAGAGGAAACTTTGTCAGTTTGTATGTATGTGGAAAGTAATCTCTAAAATCTTTTACTATCAGAAAGGCACTTTATTAATTACTAATAACCCAAGGGAAGGTTGGTATAGTTTTTGGGGCCATATCTTCAGTTCGACTTAACCAATATTTGTATTCAAACATAGTGGCAGATTTTAAGTCTGACCAATACCTTTCAAATAGAAAAACTGCATCAAAATATATTGAATAGTTTGTTTCCATCGCAAATAAACTGACAAGAATATAAAAAAAAATTGTAGGCATTCAGAATCATTAATTTAAAATAGGTAATTAAGTTTTTTCAATATCTCCAATGTACAGACCCCGCTACTTAACAATTATCTAATAGTATAGATTGTTTGTTACTCATTCACACAAAAACGGCTGAATGTATCTGGATGAAATTTGGCACAAGAGATTATGATCTGGACTAACACGTAGGCTACTTCTTATCCTGGTAATAGGTACTCAGGGTAACGGGATCAAAATTTTATGCAGTCGAAGCCGCAGGTAATATCAGCTTGTCCTAATTTAGAATTGTATAATCAACTAATGAATTTGAAAGCTCAGAGCTTTTTGTGTAAAGTTCTTATTCAGACATTATATTCTCACATAGGTACTTTTTCCCCTGCCATCTGCTTCTAGCATGTATTGTGTACACACTTCAAAAGTTCCCTCTACTGTCATTATTGTGTTTACAAAATAAAAAACATACGTAATAATTCAAGTGAACCAGGAATGAGGTAAATCAACTCTATATTTATTAGTATTACCCTTATAAGACCATGACTAATTGGGCTGCCTACCTATACAATAAATTCATGTGGTCATGGTTGATACAAGAAAATAATATATTTTAGGATGGATAGATGGATATCAAGATATGTTAATAGCCTTAATTAGTAGCTTGATGAGTTTCAAGTTGGAATACCTACACAGGTAAGAAAGAATTCAAAATAAGAATCATTATAACATTATGGAGCGAATTCTTACCTCCAGAAGCAATGTAGAAACCACTCGGAGAGTATTTCGCAACGTTAACTTGACAGGAGTGCTCCGTGTATACATCTGCAATCGCGGGGTTCTCGATATCTCTGATGATAACGGAATTACCGTTGGTGTACAGGAAATATCTTCCCTTCGGATCACCGCCCAAAACCAGCGGCGTACCCCTCGCAGTTCTGGGTAAGGCTGCCCAAGTATACTCTGCGAACATAAAACTTCACTGTAAACTAACCGGTCACAAACATTTTCGTGAATACACAGCTTTATCATCATGTTTGGCCCAACAGATAATGCTACCATGCTGGCCTCAATAATATTCCAATTAGAACTTACTATTAGAATAAGACATTTTATTAGTACACTTCACTAACTAAATACTACTTATATTATGCTAAATCTATTGGTCACTCAGTACTTTTAATTATTTTTAGAGAAATACAGTCAGCCGCTATACTCCATAGCCTTCCAAAAATGACGTATAGTATTATTTTTTTTGCAATGTTGGCACAATTGTTGCTCATTGACATTACCATATATGGGCAGCAGAATACTGTTCAGCTTTTAATATGAAAAATTAAAAGTCGTGTATTGTTCTTTATCATGATTCATGATTATAAAAATAAAGTAGATCAATCATTTAATAAAATAATCCCAGTATAAATTAGTATACTAAAAAGGAATCGTTAAAATCGACTAATTGGATTGTTTTAGTAAACAGATGACTACGTAGTCGATTCAAAGTATTCATAAATGAATGAACTATTTTTTTAACAAAATGCCACTCAAAATGCGCATTAAATAATCTCAGTGTGAACCATGTTAGCTTCATGAAGCTATAGTGGTTAGCTTCATGGTGTGACCTAATCATAATCATAATCATAATCATTTATTTCGTGGATCATAGGTTAGTTATAATGGTCTTAAGATTATGTTAGGTGCGCTATGACCTACCACAAGTGGTGTACAAATTAAACTATGTCATCAAGTAATACCTACAATCCAAATAATTAACTTATCAAATTTAAAAATTAAAAAATAAATAATCAACACTTATTTAATTATATTATATATAATAATATATATATAATAATATATAACACAACCTAAATTAGTAGGATCCTACAATTTTAGTAGGATATGACCTATTCATTAATTTAATACCTCCTATTCAGCAGATTTTCTCACAGACATTATGATTATTTATTATTATCGAAATGGGCATAACATGTCCGATGTCTTGCGATGCCAAATTTACCTCATATGCAATGAAGCTCAGACAGGGCGTATAAACTTATAACCTCTACAAATAACCGCTTCAATAACTGCATACATTCGTAAACGAGGCACTAATAAGCCTGCGATAAATACACACATAACTTCGAAAAGCATTGAAAAGTCATTGGGTGTGTGCCATGAGGTGAACCTGGGATCAAACCCAAAACCTCGTCTCAACAGTCCATTACCCAAACCACTAGGCTACCGCGGACTTTGATGCAAACAATTCTTCTATATCCACTACTACTGCTAGTGAAGCAGTTTTCATGACGTTAATGTAACCTTTATATTTCATGTTAAAAGGTTAAGCTTTAGTAGTTTTTAGATAAAAAAAAAACAAAAACATATCTAAATAGATAGAATTTCTAATTTCTATCTGGTCACATTTTTTGCCCCGCAAGGTCAGTTCAGTAATCAGTTCACTCAGTCACTCTTAAAGTTACTCCTCCAGTCACTCAATTCATCATCATTTGTCAAAAATGCTATAACTGAGCTCTCTGCGCCATGCTGTGACAAAACTCGCTTATAATACTGTATAAGTGATAATCTCTTCAAGTTTTTGTGTTTCAGTTGAATGCAATAAGTGATGCTTGCGCCCGGACAAATAATTTATTACAACAGAATCCATTTTGTTGCATTTTGCGGCATCATTATTTGACACTTGTTTCCACGTGGTTCACGTCATTGACGGTCGACGTGTTAATTTTCTAGTTTTATTTTAAGTTTTTGACCGCATTTATCGTAAAAAATGGAGTCCTTGAATATATCAAAGCTGAACCTGTACAGTGGTAGGAATCGAAGCTCACAGGACAACGGAATTAAGTTTGAAAGGAACGAAGAAAAGTTCGAAAAAAACGTAAGTTTTCTACCATGTTTTACAGTCCATCATATTATTAAAAAAAAATGAATAAAACAGGACTTAAACAGAAGTCAAACAATATTGAGAAATAAATAGACGATATGCAATATTTCCATCGTATTTTTTTAAACAAAACATCCATTGCAAAATCAGATCAATTTTCATGACCAAATAAAGATGACAATATTCGTTACTTAAAAAAAAACTTCGTATAATATGTAGGCACTAAAAAGGTAATGACAATATAATTATAATAATCATTACTGTAATTATATATACCTAAGTAGGTACTAATGTGAATTTTATCTATTGTAATATGAAGCAATATGTGGTAATGACAATGCAACAGCTGTCTTTGTGAGCAATATTTAATAAACCTATCTGAACCAAATAAACAAGTAAGGAGCCCTCAGTTTTCCTTTTTTATTCATTTACTAATCATGGTAGATAATTATACCACTTGTCTATTACGATTTTCAAATTAGTCCTGTCTATTTTCTGCATTCCATTTTTGATATCTTTATGGATTAAGGATTGAATACAAGGAATTGAGTTACAGGTGTTTCCTAGATTGAGGGTTAAATTAATACTATTACATATTATTTTACATGTTTACTGTCTCATAAATTGTTCCCTTGAAATTCTACATCTTTGAAACAGTCTGTATTTATTATACATGCACATTTATATAAAAGAACTAAATAAGTATACAGAATATATAGTGATTTTAAAATTGTATTTAGCCTGTCATATTGTCAGTGTTGCTTAAAAAAAATAAGTACAATGCATTGACTATTAAATTTGTAAGCTAAGTGACACAATATTTCATCATAAATAAATTATTCAATTTAATCACTCTTTTGCCAACTTTTTTTAATTCAATATTTATGTAGGGTGGAAGGCTTGAAGCCAGCCCAGAAACTAATTCCAGCCTTTACACAAATTCTGTCTGATAATAATGAATAAAAATAAAATATTGTCAGTTACAATCACATCATTGAAATTAATTTAACATATTTATGTGAAGTAGGTAATTTTAAAAATAGAAAATAAAATAATTACATCGGCATCGGGTACAAGGACCAAACTACCATAACACGTGCCATGTAAAGGAGTACCTCTTCTGCATCAGGCCCTTGACCCAACTGCTTACGCGAGCCTCTTGAGATGTTAGTCGAGACTCTTGGCAATCAGTCTGTGATCCGATAGGACTATTGGAACAATAATCGCCAAATCCATATTCCACATTTCGACAACCTCGTAATCCAAAATAAATATTATTTTTGTTATTACAGTCACTCACGGATCAAGATGAAGAATATCACTGCGAATACAAAGAAGAAATCTGGACAAACCTACTGGAACAAGAAGCAGAGAAGCCTACAATCCACCTACAGTCACCACAAGTAAGGATTATCATAATATTACCAAATTATTTTTGACACTTCCATACAATTATAGGATTCTAAAATAGCTGTGTCTGTACATTGGAGATATTTAAAAATAAAATACTTGGATTATGTTGTACGAATGGTACGGATTACAAAAAAAAAATTTTTTGAATAAAATTCTTATCTGTTTGTGTACGATGGCCGCAAAAACTACTGAACGGATTTTGATGCGGCTTTTTTTGTTTGAAACCTTTTGGTCAGACCATTAGAATTTTACAAGTTTGATCAAAATCGGTTGAATAGAACCAGAGATATAGACAAAACGCGAAAATCGACGTCCGTGTGGGCGGAGCCGCAGACCTAGGCTAGTTATTTATTGGTTTTATTTATTTATTTATTTATTTATTGAGGCACACAAAACACATTACAATCATTAAAAATAACAATAAGTACAAAAACAGTTCCGTTCTGGATTGTAACATAATAACATGTGCACACAGTTAAAACAATATTAAAAACATGAAAATTAACTAAATAAAAACAAAACAAAACCATCTAATCTGGCTTGACCTGGTAATAAATTCAAAAAAAAAACATCTTTGAGAGAGTTGTGTGCTGAAATTGAGCGCAATTGATGCAGGCCGTTGATTATAGCGTGTACAAGCGCACACAAATAATATAGACTAGGCTGTGTGTCACCTTTTCACCTACCATAATCGTGACATGCTAGCTCACATTTATCTGACCTGCTGATAGAATTTTGTAGTGCGATGTCACTAATAGCAATAAGTAGTTGGTATGACTTTCCCCAAGAATTGGGATATCAAATTCAAAAAGAATTTTTCAAATTACACAGGTTTGAGCCCGTGTTGGTGATCTGTGATTGGTTAATTGGCACGCCTCAGCCTTCGTACCTAGCGCAGTTAGAATAATATTGTCAAGTTGTTTGTCGGTCGTAACATAAATGTCATTCAAGAAACGCAGTTTTTATGAATTTTAACTGTTTTTACAATGCTTAGTGAACATGTACACTTCCTGGCAAATTGTTAGTTTAGCCTTCACGTGTTTCGCAAATCTAACGTTACGAACTCAAATTAAATCAATGTTATGCACATACCTACCTGCTACCTGTTGGCTGAAGTTTGTTATTTCATTTATCCCTTGATTCGGAAGTCACGTTTCAGGACGAATCGCCCAAAAAAAGTAGTCCTTTACTTATTTTTTTATTTATGGGACTATCTGTACTTGCAATTTCACCTGCGTGTATTTAGATTTTTAAATGGTTTTATTTTTTTCCGCGAACCTTAAGTCTTGCTAAAATCAAAGTAGCCTATGTTTCGCTTTACAATATTAAGTATCTGCCAGTGAAAATTACATCACAAATCGGCCCAGCCATTCCAGAGGTTACCTCATTAACAGATTTTTTTTTAAATAGCTTTTTTGTTACTTAATATATATGTATCGTACATACACATCGATTGTATTTGTTTGTATAATACCTATTGTACAAAAAGTTTCACCTTGGCAGTACGACTTGTAACTGTTGCAATGTCGTCAATATTGATGAAATAATATGAAATGTACCCCCACATACTTATAAAAACCACATAACAGTAATTACATGATTCATAGTTGCTTTCATTTGCATAATATCTATTAATATTACGTGAATATTAACCTTTACCTTCTATACATAAAGGCTAGTTTTGCTTGCATTGAGCGCGATTTCATGATAATTCAATATATTGCAACATACTTGTTAGGTATTAATTGGTGCCCTTGCTTGCACATTTTGACATACCATTTGGGTACCTACCTGTTCATCTCAATTCGTGACAGTTTTGACAGCCCAATAAATTAGAAACTGGACATTTCCTGCCCTCGAAGAAATTCTAAGGACGTGTTCGATCCACCAACCCGCATTAGGCCAGCGTTTGTGGTTTAGTCCTTACTAAACCCTCTCAGCTCTCTCGTTAGAGGCGAGGAGACGTGACGTGAGGGAGGGTGGATAGCTTTCATCAATTATATTTCCTGTTGAAGATTAATGGTTAATGTTTAATCAGACGATGTTCCTCAATGGGGGCCAATTCTCGTTACAATTAAGTTCAAAATCGGTTCACCTAGTCGAAAGTCCTGAAGAAAGAAAAGAAAGAAACATAAAATAAAGTCTAATTGAGAACCTTCCTCCTTTTTTGTAGTCGGTTATAAAAAACTAGATTTTTATGAAAACAAATGTCCTAAAAACTCGCAATAAAGAAGATTAAGTACCTGATGGCCTACTCTCTTTCAGTCAGGTTGTTTTACTAACATATCAGATGACATCACTAACGAGTTGACTCGTTCTAAAAAACTCGTTTCTGGGTTACATTCTGAAATTTGCAATGGCATGTTGTCATGGGTTCAATAATTAATTACTTTATAATAACCGAAAGGCTGTCCAATTTACAAACCTAGTATATGACATATTTAAAAACACTAAAGATTTTTTTGACATATTTTAAAAAACTACGGCTTTTTTGCGTTTTTCGACCTTTATTTTTATGTCGGTCACGTCAATATGACTTCACCTCACCTGATG
Organism: Lithosia quadra; assembly: GCA_963576445.1. NCBI lineage: Eukaryota > Metazoa > Arthropoda > Insecta > Lepidoptera > Erebidae > Lithosia > Lithosia quadra. Next base: position 2,278,788 of record OY754894.1, read on the forward strand.
GAAAACTAAAGGCAATGTCTCAGGATCGGGGTCACCACTACTTACACCGATAGTGCTACAGTAGTGGCTTTCAGCTTGACGGCCTCATCAAATGCTTTTTCACGCACCGCTTAAAGGACCCGGGACTATTATAGGAGGAAGGAAACACAAGCGCTGGTAAAGAATTCCAAGTTTTTATGGTGTGGCAAAGAAGAGAGACACCGAACCGCTTGGTTCTTGATGGAATTTTTGTACTGTCCAATGATGTACTTAGTTAATTTCATCAAAATCGGGCCAAAGACTCCTTTGAAAAATTTTCGTTATTTCTCACACTCTTAGATTTCGCCATTCACGCTCAGTTGAAAAATTCAATACTAAAAGAACTATCCCTTGTATGCCAAATACACTGTACAACATAATTCGCTACACGATTGGCTTATAACTAACTAGCTCTGCCCCGCGGCTTCGCCCGAGACATACTTCGTCCTCTGTACAAAATTCACAAAGAGCTTTATACATTACTAGCGGCCCGGGTGTAAATTCCAGTTTTCCAATAAAACATAATTATATAGCCTATGACACTCAGCAATAATGTGGCTTTCTATTGGTGAAAGAATTTTAAAATCGGTTCAGTAGATCCCGAGATTACCCCTTACAATTTAACAAATATACAAACACACAAACTTTACTCGTTTATAATGTTATTAGTATAGACTAGCAAGCGAACACGTTTACGTTACGGTTGACAGTTGTGAATAAAGACCAAGGTAACTTTACTCAAGTGTCTCCGTGCACTTCACATGTCTCTCCGTTGCTTAGGTTATTCAACCATTAATACATAATGTTAAATAATATATAGTTTCTATGTATAATATGACTGTATGTATTAACAAAAAAAAGTATGTAAGTATGTTTATCCGCATTCTAAAACCCATAACACAAGTTAGTTACACTAAGCTTACTTTGGGCCTAGAGAGCGCTGTAACGTGTAGAATATTTATTTATATAAAGATGTGATCCAATATGCATAAGATTTTAAGTCTAGCTAAGACTTATCAAGCAAAGAAAACCGCATCCAAATCTTTTCAGTAGTTTTTACGTCCATCGCGCACAAAGACAAGATTAAAAAAAAAATGGTTGTGTTCAGAACCGTTTATAAGTACCTACTTTTTAAAAATCCCCAATGTACACACAACTCTACGATTGCATGATAGTGTATATTTTACAATTTCTGTACAAATAACATAGGTAGGAATTCCCATGTAAGCAAATATATATATTATACTTGGGAATTCCTCTCTTCCACAGTTGTTCCTTTGTGAAATTTAGAAAAATATTTGAATATGACGTTATTATGTATACTCGTATATTTTCTTTTAAATGTAGATTGTAATGTCTAGCAATCTATCCATCCAAAGGTTATGTTGTGGCAGAAATCGCAAATTGCGATAAGAACGCCCATTGTACATGAAAGGTTATGTTTACTATGGATTGTGTCCTTAATCTCTAAGGTAGTAAATAATCTAATAAACACCTACAGTGGTCCAATTGCTCTGTCCAACTAGTTGGACCATGGGTCTTTACTAGGGGCAGTTATCCAACTTTAAAAATAGTTGGACTTTACAGTAAATAGGTACATCAAAAAGTCTAATTTAAAAAAAAATCTATAAAATCTCTTTTTGATGTATTTACTGTAAAGCGGTTCAATATAACCGTAAACCAGTAGGTAGGTGTATACACAATATATTTTTTTAATGATTGGACCACGGAACTCTCAGAAGGTGCAGCGGTTCAACTATTTTTAAAGTTGGACAACTGCCCCTAGTGAAGGCCCATGGTCCAACTAGTCGGACAGAGCAATTCGACCACTGCCCCGCACTCGCTTGGTCACTGATCACCACAACCTATAGTATCTGCAATCACCAGAGAGATCATAACTCAAAAGAACTGTTTCTTTCAGCTCGAATTCCGTGGATCGTTAGTGCAGCAACTACGTGACGTCACAAAGAAGTTGGGACTTAGCATCGCAACACTACACACTGCTGTCGCACAGTTGGACTTGTTCATGGACGCACACAGACTCAGAGCTGACCGGCTGACGCATGTTGCACTCGCCTGCTTGAGTTTAGCAGGTAAGACTTTTTATCATTTACAGCCTGTATCTTAGATATTCCGCTGAGCTTTTGCAATGAATCCCACATCGTTTTCTATCCAAAACAATATGTACAGTTAGCATCAAAAGTAGATGATGATTGAACGCATAAAAAAAATGAATGAAAATTATTGATTATATTTCAATCAAAATTATGTTCAGTCGCCATCGGTGTTAGTTTAGCACACCAAGCTTGGCTTTAAAACCTTACCAAAATAGTAAAAAAAAAATTAAGATTGTTAAACTATCCTTTGAAGATAAAAGTAAATGTTATACATCAATTTATTTTAATGGAAGGGTTATTTGTAAAGTCTGGGATATCCTTTCTAGGGCGTACCAGATTCTGTGGCCACTCAGGCCGATGTGTGAGACACCGTGCGGTTCGACTCCGACATAACTGCCCCCATTCCCCGGCGGGGAGTACGGGGGTTTCCTTGGGGATTTCCGCACGAAAAAAAAGGGTCATTTGTAAATTTGACAATTTTCAACAACTTCTGAGAATGACTGTACCTAAGTGAGTTTCATTAATAAATCCCTTATAACTTCTGAATATCTGAACAAATTGGGATGGGAACAAATTCTCCATTCTGAGTAACACTGACTACTTTTTTTTAAAACCTATCCACTTTCTTGCAGCAAAAAGCGAGGAAAAGTTCAGTCGAGCGCCTACACTAAAGACCTTAGCCAAAATCAGTGGAGTCCAGCTCTGCGGCAAGACCTTCAGGCAGCTAGAATGGATGGTGGGTCAACATGTGAAGTGGCGGCTGCTCTCACCAACTCCTGTGACGTACGCGGCGCTACTGGCGCAGTATGTGGTCACCGACAGCGATCTAACAACCAGGCATCCGAAATTCGTAAGGCGTTTCAAGAGAGACGGGGCCAAACTGCTTGAAGCTTATTTGGACTTGACTTTGTCGGGTAAGATTCTGTTCTATAATAACCTTCAAACTCCTCAACCTCTCCCCCACCAGAGTCTGCAGCGTGAGTGTGACACCTCTGATGTTGCATACGTCAATAGGCCACGGTGACAGCTTCCCAACAGGTGGGCCGTGTGCTTGTCTGCCACCTAAGTAGTATAAAAAAATACTATTTGATACCGTTACTCACAGGAACCTATTCCCTGGACAACAAGCCTATATTTATTCCAGACTATAATTTATCCCTGTGCCAAATTTCATCCGGATCCGTTTAGCCGTTATTGCGTGATTGAGTAACAAACATCTAATCTTCTTCACAAATTTTCACATTTAAAATATAAGTAGGATGAACCAAGTTGTTTGTATGGTACAGATGTGCGCCTGAAGGTGGTGGAGAGCGTGGACGTGGGCTGCGCGTGCGTGGCGTGCGCGCGCGCAGACCTGGGGCTGCCGGCCTGGCCCGCCTGGCTCGCCTCGCACACGCACCGCGGACACACCGCCGTAGCTCCCATCGCAAGACTGCTGCAGCGGTATGTATTCACTATTATTTTCTAATCAACATTGAAATATAATAACCGATGTGCCCCAAACCAATGTACGACAATGCAACGAACCATCCATCAAGGACCAAGCGGTTCGGTGCCTCTGTGCTTTGGACCATCAAAATCTGGAATTCTTTACCAGCTCACGTGTTTCCTTGCTCCTACAGCCGCGGGTCCATTAAACGGGGCGTGATAAAGCATTACAGCCTTATCGATATTTGTCACATTCCAGAGACTTTACCTTTAACTTACCATCAGGCGAGGTGAAGCCATTTTGATGTGATTGACATAAAAAAAAATATCTGTTAGTTTTCCTACACAAATGTAATGATGATAAAAAGGCCGAAAATACGCTTGCATGACGAGCTTTACGGTTGATATCCCTTTATGGTTGATGTCCCTCTATGGTTGATGTCCCTCTATGGTTGATATGCCTCTGTGGTTATAACACCGAAGCGAAATACTGAACAGTACTAACCACATTTACATAATAAATCACTAAAAATCTGACTTCAAAACTGTAAAATTGCATTTCAGAATGATGCAGATTCTGAAAGCTCGTGAAACTTCAACGGAGTCCGAAACGGACCAAGGATATAGCAGTGCGAGGACATCACCGGACCAAACACCCTGCACGTCTCCAAGTTTCCACGTATCACCAGCCTCTAGCACTTGCAGCACATCGTCCCGTAGCCACCTCAATGTAGACACATCATACCGTCAGCGTCCAATCACAGAACGAAGACCTGACACGGATTACACAGTGTTAGATTTAAACGATACAGAAGTGCCTACAAATGTTAACGTACAAGATTACTACCGGTTACCAACCGCTGTAGATATGACGTTGCAACGTGTCAACTCAGCTGCGGATTACAGGTATTGTAGGTCTCGTAGACTCCTCGAAGCTAGTTTAGAGAATCAACCGTCAACTAGTATGGCTGTGAAACGTGGCTTAGATTCCAATGTTGATATTGAAAGGAAGAGGTACAGGCTTGCCTCCCAGATGTCACAGGTGGTTCTATGATCTAGTCTTTATTTAATATCTATATTCAGTGCTTGACACTTTTTGTTTGTATGACATTTTACTAAACTTGTCTTCAAATGTTTCCGGTTCTTTTTTTAAACCTATAAGTTCTTTACTTTATCGGTATTACCAACTGAACCATAAAAATGGTACTATAGAACAAAAAGTGAAAAAAAAATGAATATAGACAATTGATTTTAAATACTTTTGATTATAGATTTTTAAACTTTATGAATATGTCTCTACTCTTTGATTTCGTATAATTTTTATACAACTCGAAAGTATTTTTAATCAATTTAGTTATAGTATGCATATTCCAGGATACGTTAATAAAAAATTGTTTAGCTCATTATTGTATTACGCTTAAGTAACAATTGTACTAGCAGGAATTAGATTATTAAATTGTTCAACTGATAAAAGACCATTTTGCGATCATCTATAGATATTTTATCACAATGATAAAAATCGTTTTGACAGTTGGTCTAATCATAGAATAATCTGCTAAATAATCTTTCTGTCTATCACAAAATTCGGGCAATAATTTGAGATTTACGTCTTGGCAACTGTACTTACGATGCTACTTACCAAGGCCACAATTTGGCTACCTATGATACTCAGCATTGCCTGCCATTGGCCGTTATGCATGTGACGTATCACCCTATATCCATTTCTTCTGGCCTCACTCGACATGCATTCCAGTTTGCTACTCATTTTGGTGGTATGACCCAATTGGAAGCTGCTTGCATGCAATACCGTGTACATATAACCGTGGAGTAGGGTCACAACATTGTTAAATGCTTTTAGCGGGGTAACTTCTCTCGATCGTAGCCCTATTGGCAACTGATGTTTTCATTAATGTCGCCTACGATAAGTGAACGAATTTAAGAGATAAGTATATCTACCTAAGAGTCAATTTCCTATTAAAATTCAGTTTCGATCTGATCTCATAAATGTCAAACTTGACACATACCTAATAGTACGGGAGGTAGCGTTAATTCTAACAAGCAATCGATAGCCAGTTGATATTCTCCACGATAATAGAGCTTTATTAATACATAACAGAGTTGGCCGTCAACCGGTCTGGTAGCGGTCGAGTCGAAGGTGACACCATAGTAAAGTTGTCAAAAAAAATTACGCTCCGAGCAATCATTAGCCACGTGAAACTTTATATGGTGATTCCTGAGGTCATTTTCAACTGAGAAATAACCGTCAGATGTGGTGTAGAGTAATGGTTATTGGTCAGTCGCGTATATATTAGACCAGTGCCGATAGTCTTTGAGACAAAATAAATTTATAGTAGGATGAAACCTGTTGGAAAAGGATCAGAATATAACAAAAATGAAAGGAAAAATAAATTACGGGTGATCTGAGGTCGGGAAGTGGGGAGGGGTGTGAGTTTTAAGGGTAAAAACGGTTTATCTCGATTTCCGGCAAAACTATAAGTCCTATGGAAAAAAGTTAAATGACAAAGTTGTAGGTAATAAAGAGACCTACAACTTTTCATTTACACTTTTTTCACATAACCTCAAAATGTATGTGAAAAATTCAAATAATCAAGTTTTTGGTTTTTTATTTTTATCTTAAGCAAAACAAATTTGTTTTCCACGAAATTTGGTGAAAACTTAGCTTTTTATGTCCTACAGACACTGTATTTTTTTTGATTTGAAATACTCTTTTTTTCAGCTTATTTTGACTAAATATCGAAAAACCATCCTAATTTTCAATCGAAAATTCTCACGTCAAAATATCAGCTTTTTAAAAAAAGTCGGAGAGTTTTTTGTTCTCTGAAATCTCTTCTTTCTGATAATGTAAAAATACATATACATTGCTATGGTAAATTTTCTCAGAAAATGCAAAGAAGAAAAACTCGAATTCGAAATTAATATTTTTGTATTTAGTCATTTCCTGAGAAAATTTACCATAGCAATGTATATATATTTTTACATCATCAGAAAGAAGAGATTTCAAAGAACAAAAATTTTTTTGACTTTTTTTAAAAAGCTGATATTTTGACGTGAGAATTTTCGATTGAAAATTAGGGTGGTTTTTCGATATTTAGTCAAAATAAGCTGAAAAAAAGAGTATTTCAAATCAAAAAAAATACAGTGTCTGTAGGACATAAAAAGCTAAGTTTTCACCAAATTTCGTGGAAAACAAATTTGTTTTGCTTAAGATAAAAATAAAAAACCAAAAACTTGATTATTTGAATTTTTCACATACATTTTGAGGTTATCTGAAAAAAGTGTAAATGAAAAGTTGTAGGTCTCTTTATTACCTACAACTTTGTCATTTAACTTTTTTCCATAGGACTTATAGTTTTGCCGGAAATCGAGATAAACCGTTTTTACCCTTAAAACTCACACCCCTCCCCACTTCCCGACCTCAGATCACCCGTAATTTATTTTTCCTTTCATTTTTGTTATATTCTGATCCTTTTCCAACAGGTTTCATCCTACTATAAATTTATTTTGTCTCAAAGACTATCGGCACTGGTCTAATATATACGCGACTGACCAATAACCATTACTCTACACCACATCTGACGGTTATTTCTCAGTTGAAAATGACCTCAGGAATCACCATATAAAGTTTCACGTGGCTAATGATTGCTCGGAGCGTAATTTTTTTTGACAACTTTACCATGGTGTCACCTTCGACTCCTCCGCGGGTGCGGGTTCTGACGGTCAATTCTGGTATGTATCAATAAAGATCTATTATCGTGGAGAATATCAACTCGCTGTCGCTTGCCAAAAAAAATTAACGCTACCTCCCGTAGTATAAAGATGATTCGGTTACGATTCAGTAACAATATCGTTTAATATGGGATGTAGAAAAAGAAGAAGACTTTTTTGACATTTGTAAGGTCGATATGAGATCGAAACTTTCGTCTCTGACGCGTAACGCCACTAATACTGGTCTCACCACACACTCGAACTAGATTACGATCGTGTCACACGACGCTTACTGTACCTACTTGGTCATGGTTATTTTGCCCGAATGAACAGTACCAAAATAATGTAATTCCTACTAGTATAATGATAATCACAGAAATAATAATTGAGAAGTTAAGTAAGAGAATTAAACATGACTGTTCAAAGTTCTTAATACGAGATATATGAACAAAACAGACTGACAAAAGTACTTCGCATAGCAATAAATATAGTAGAGGTGTTTGAGACAACACTTGCTAGATATTAGTAGAACTAGCGACCCGGGACCCGGCTTCGCCCGGGTGTAAATTCCAGTTTTCTTTGCTATGAACCTCACGGAGCCCGAGACCTTTCCAACGAATGCAAAACCGTGGAAATCGGTTCGTGCGTTCTGGAGTTATAGCGTCAGGAAGGAAAACCCGACTTATTTTTATATAGTAGCTTAAAAAAAATGTGTATAAATGCAGATTAGCCAAGGAGTATAATATAAGTTGTGTTGACTTACATGTGTTTGAACCGAATTCGATGTAAAAATATTCCACAAATAAATTGAACATAAAATGTATGATTGGCAAAAGAATTCTTACATAGAATTCCATTTGGCAATACATCCAATATGCGTACTGCTAAAGAGAGTAATGCCCTGCCTGAATCTGTTTCCAGAGAGTTGATTACCGAGTACAACAAACATAATCAAACAAGTTTGATAGTTATTCAAATATTTTTTTTTTATTAATCAAATTATGGTAATTTGATAATTTTATTATTACATCATGCTGTGAATTAACCCTCCATTCCGCGCAGCATGAGCTCCACCATTGGACCAGTTATGTCATGCAACCCAAAACGGGATTAAAAGTAGTTTATGTATAGTAAACTACTATTTATTCTGAATAAATTTAGAATTTGGGACACCTCGATTCTGAATTCCAGTCAAATCTATAAAGATATTTAGCAAAAAAAAACAATAAAAGTCTCTCAATCATGAATTTGGTTTGTCGAGGACCTTATTAATCGAATTTTATTCGTCACTCTCACTTAGTTTAAAATAAAGAATATTTTTATTCGATTTGGCTCAAGCATATTTAAGCGACATACGATATTAATTCTCGAATTATCAACAGGTATAGTACAACTTATTGATTGAATAAAATCTAATTCATCAAAACATTTTGAAGTCTGCCGTAATGTTTTTTCAATCTACGCAGAATACTTTTAAAACTTCTCAATTATGGTATATAGCAATATACAATGACAAGTGGAGTTGGTCACATCTCGAATTTAAAGTTAAATTCTTTAGCATTTTATGTGAACCACAGACACACTTGTCAATATTTACTCTTAATTAGAAACAATTATAATGTCATGTGGTAAATTAGTTCAATTTTGTTATTGACAAACGTTTTATTTCTTAACATACATTGTATTCCACCCATTTATCACATAAAAGGTCTCAAGAGTGATTGCTATCATAAGCAATTTTATAAGTCAATTTCACATCGTGTATTGGAATTGACTCAATATTTATTTACTATTCCACAATGGCTAATGTGTGAAATTGGGTAATTGTATTATGGTAGTAAAATACTGGCTTTTGACAATCATTTTTCCTTAATTTATGATAGTTAATTTTTGTAACATACTTGTTAGTTAAGGTGAAATTGATGTACGTATCGTTACTAAACATGGGATTAGTGTGTGTGTAATAAAACTCCTGAAATATACAGTTGCTACCCAGTGTTAAAGTATTGGCTGTGGTGTACTATCTGTAGCCCTAAAGGGACCATCGGGCAGTGGTATCCATGTGTTATTCATGGTGTAAACTAATATTACGCCCATTTTACTTATTCTAAACTAATTTAATCGACTTCGAAGTCACTACTGAAACGCCATCGAAAAAATTTAAGCTCACTTACGCCTTTGTATGAATGTATACTCATTTTCACCTTAACGTAAAATGTAGTATATATTTTTTAATACTGTATCCGAAATAGCAATCTATTGTAAATTATGCTAATTTATTTTGAATGTGAGTCATGTTATAAATCGAATTTTGCTGTTTTGGATGTAGTGAGGTTGTGATTAAATACAGTTTAAACTATTTTAATGTTTCCTTTTTTTGCTTGTAACTGTTACTGGTGGCCATCTCATCTGGGCTGAGTGTGTGTGTGCCTGTTTTACTATTTTGTGTTAAAACAAGTCACTATCATTCCACTGTCACTAAAAATGCCATTAAATTTTAGACTTTAGTGTTGTGACAAAAGAGTCAAAAATTAAATGAAATTTTTATAGCGACAGTGCATTCCTTCAACATTAAATAGTAGAATTTGTCTGTTATACACGAGGCTAATATCACGTGACTTGCCGTGCATATTTAAAATACAAATTATATAAATACAATATAGATCATAACGTGGGCTAGCCAATGCTGAATGTTAATTCACAATACGCATTGGTGAAACCAAAACAGTTTTCAGTTATTAACCAAGATGCCATATTGAATCCGCCATATTAATTAACAGCTGTAACAGTTACAAGCAAAAGTTTATTTCATATGTGTTATGGAATAGAATCTTGTTTTATTTTTTTATTTGCTCATTTTTCGTTGTTGAAGCTGTTTAATTGTTCTAGTAAAGCAATCTTAAGATTCCGTTCCATGCTCACTTGTGTAGAAATTAAGATGGAGTATGCAATGTGCGAACACAAAAATTGCGAAATTTTATGGACTGATTTTGATCACTGCAATTTGTCACATATTTCATCATATTTTCTCGCACATAGGTAGCTTGTATATAGTAAAGTTCATTACCATTATCTATGGGTTTTTATTTAATTTTTATTGTTACGGGTTAAAATGTGAAATTGGTATGTCGCGCAGCCATAAAACTGGTTTATTATGCAGTCTCACCTACTGTCTTTCAAATTTTAGTTAATTCGTAAAATGTTTATACCAAAATATAAATAACTTTTTTAAGCTAATAATTTGTTATGTACTTACTGTTTACACCGTGACGTCATCTAGCTTTATGTTACATTTGATGACGTAACCGCTATTATGAGCGAAAAAGCCGCTGTGGGCTTTGGCTTTAGTACATAACATGAATAGTTTATTGATGTTGAACTCAAAAGTTGACAAAGTTACCAAAACTTAATATTGTTGTATAAGTATTGCATTAGAAACATAGATGGGTTTATGCCCGGCCATAATGTATGAGGCATTTAACGGGCGTTTATTATTTATGCTCAAAATGCCAATGCATTAACCCATCTATATAGATGGGTTTACGCCTGGTGGATTGAATTAATGCCGATGACACCCTTAGTGTTGCACACGTTCATAGGCCACGGTGCCCGCTTCCCATCAGGTGGGCCGTGTGCTTGTCTGCCACCTACGTAGTATAAAAAAAATGCCCAGTGACAGGGCATAAACCCATCTCTAACTAGAACCCAATATTCGTATGTATAAACATTTATAACAACTGTTACGTAAACTTGTATCTGCTATTCCTATATAATCTATATTTAGTAAACAGTGCTTCCCTATAATTCATTTGTCGTTAAGAAAAAAAAAATTAAGCAGAAAACATCCTATTTAATATCTGCCAGAGTTATCGCACTCGCTTCTGAAGCACCAATCTTTATGCAAGTGTTATTTTTTTTTCTGAACATTTTTCTAAATGAATTGTTCCATATAGTGGCAACCTAAGTTCCTAAAAAAATTCTTATCGACGAATGAATAAACATAATTGTTAACATAATACAGCTTTTAGATACTGAAGAATATTTACATCGCGATTTAATAAACACCCTGTGTCATTCTCGAGACATACGCTATGAAAATTACTCGTTAGTACATAAAGCCGGGTCTAGATGAATGTAATGTGTAATGTAATCTATCGTGTAATGCCAGTGATACACGAATCCGGCGTGTGGAGAACGAGCGTTACATGTAACGCTAGCACCATACTGTTGAAGTTAAATCACACATAATCTTACATTACACATTACATTCATCTGGATCCAGTTTAAATAAATTCCTAATGTTCAAAAGAGTGTTGTAATGTTTATAGTAACCCGTAAAATGTAGCAAAAAGGTTGTTATACATACCTGAAGGGTTAAAAAGTTGATCGTTTGAAGACTGATGGATAGGTATTGGCATTGGACTGAAATGAAAATTATTTTGTACTTCTAAAAGATTAAGATAAAGACACATTATAAACCTTGAAAATAAATATTTTACTTCTTTGTATAACGTGTTTTGTTTTCATCTTCCTGGGACCTTATTAAGAAAGGGACACACATACATTATACCTTTGTCTCTCTGGGGTAAGTAGAGCTAGCAGACCGTCATTTATAAGGCAGAGATAAGAGTAGGTTTGTCTAAACAAGATCCTTGCATATTGTTATAGCGACGACCATATTTCTTGTGAATAGAGGGCGTAATAAAAATATGTTCAAAATTCAGTCTCAGTCTAGTCTTGATCTCACATCTCCCAAATGTCAAAAACGGCTTCTTTGACCAAACCGGACCAAACAATACTTTTTACTTTTTTTGACATTTTTAAGATCGGGACTAAACTCAGATTGAATTTAAAACATTTTTTTTACGAGAATTGGCCTCCTGTGAAGGTCAGTGAAGGTATTGGAAATAAAACACTAGTGGCTGCTATATCAATATATTTACACATATTATGTACATCTGGGAAAATATAGTTTGTGCTGGTCTTTATTTATTCAGATAAAACTAGGCTAAGCGATAAACTGATGTGTCATCGGGGGAGAGCGTAGGCAAACGTGGCGGGCGACGTGGTGGACGCCTGCGGCGGCGAGGCTTGCACTCACAGTGCAAAGCGCAGAGACCTATTCCAGCACATCCTGAGAGGAATAACGGTACAGCCAACGTCCTGGTAACAGTCGCTACTTGCTCGCCTCTAGACCATCGGGGCACCACAACAGTCGGGTCTGCACGCGACCAGAAACAAGAGTATTTTGCTCCAACATAACCGAAATTAGTTGTAAAATTCTCACAATCCACTATCGGAGGATAGCCACATCCTTTTATGTTAACAAATAATACTGCCGGACGCCATTCTTCACTATACGCCTTGTACTTTACGTGAAGTTGTGTGCACTTGTAAGCGTCACTAGTGCATCCTTCTCTGCATGAAGCCCAGGTGCAGTTGTCCAAGCCGAGTCTGTCGTCGCGCCTTTCGGTCACACATTCTGCTGGTGTCGGGTCAAAGTCGGCAGCTAGAGCACTCAATGCTGGGTCAGCGTACAGTGGCACGAGAAATAGGAGTGCCGAACCGCCGCCACCTAACAGAGCGGATAAGATTACCGTGATATATCTCGTGAGTTTAGCACGCGTTTCTCCTCTACGGCGCGTCGATCGCGCGACCAGACGCTCTGAACTTCCACCCCTCATATTTTATGAGCACTGCGTCAACCCATGCCTATGCAGATGCAGAACCTTGTCCTATATAAAAACTAAATACGCCTGCGCCAGAATGGGACATGCGTAGTATTTTGTAAAGTCACGATACGTAGGTCAAATAGGTAGGTATCAAGGATAAGCATGCGCTTTTCATATGGGTAAGTAGGCAGGGACATAGGTACTTAATTTATTAGGTAAGTTTACTGGATTATTACCCACTCACAATTTTCCATTTTATTAGTAGGTAGGTACTTACTTAGATATACTTGTTAGTTATGTAAATACATCTTATTAAAGAGTTTTAAGTTCTAACTAAAATAGTTCTTATAGTGGTGCATAGTCTATGCATGCAATGCATGGTATGCAACCATGCATTGCATGCATAGAAAATCGACCAAATGGGGTAGTTCGGTCTTTTACATACGATACCTGTGTGTGGTCTGTGGTATATTTTTTCTTATTCTGTGGTCACTTCACTGGTCACCGCATTTAAAATGGCTGCCTGACAGTCTGACTGACGACTGACTGACGTTGATAGTTAAACCACGACGATTGCGAAATGAAAACACATTGGATAAATTGCTATAATTTTCGCCAAGTTCTCAAGTGATCTTATTTACGTTCTATTTTGAAATTTTCATTGTGCTGTAGGTATGTCTACTACGTTATTCCGATTTTTTGTAAGTGCGTTGAGACAGAATCTGCCGAGATATTCTATTAGATCAGGTAAAAAATCCTCATGGATGCAAGGCGGTATTTTGTTTGTAGTGTGAAGTTATTTTATTAATACAACTCGCTTTCGAATAAGTTAGCATAGCAAAATACCCTACACACTTTATGTTATAAATGTTATTAGCTCATTTATGTTATTAGCTCAGACCAATAACTTATTGGTCTGAGGTTATTAACAATACATAACCCTATTTTTTTTTAAATCAACTTCGGAACTTATTGGTCTGAGCTTCAGAAAAAGAAATTATTAATTATAATCTGTATCGTTTATGATTTATGATCTCTGTATACTTTGAATCTTATTTTAAATTACATTTCTTTTTGTTTGAAGGTATTTAAATATTGATATGCTGAATTATGAAAAATAAGCACTTCTAAAACTTGTGCTCTAACATGAAAAGCTAATTAAGTAAAACAAATCCGTATTTAACTTGTAGATAGACGTTTATCAATCATGAATGCAGTAACTATTGAAGACAAAGTGACTGAGGGTAAATCACATGAGATTGTTATAAATAAAAATTTGACGAGATTCAAAAAAAGGTTTAACAAACGTCAATGGGACGAACCAGATCCTAACAGAAAAGAGAACGGTGAAACAGACAGTAAACGAGTATGTGGTGAGAGAGTGAAGAGAAAAAAAATGGCACTTCTTTTAGGATACTGTGGAGTTGACTATTACGGAATGCAGAGGTAAGTGTAATCTTGTGATGAATATGGAGCAACAGTTTATTGTGGGCAAAGATGAAACAATCTTAATATATATAAATCTTGTGTCACAATGTTTGTCCTCAATGGACTCCTAAACCACTTAACCGATTATAATAAAATTCGCACACCATGTGCAGTTCGATCCAACTTGAGAGATAGGATAGTTTTTGAAACGGATTTCGACATCCACGCGGGCGGAGCCGCGGGCAACAGCTAGTATTTTTATATACATTTACATGCATATATATTATTGTTCACAGAAATCCAGGTGTTAGAACCATAGAAGAGGATTTGTTAAAAGCACTATTGCAAGCAAAGTACATTACAGACGAGGACTTTAACAACCAGCAAAATGCACAATTTCAGAGGAGTTCTCGGACAGACAAGGGTGTGTCTGCTGCCAGACAGGTTGTCTCACTTAAGCTGCGTTAGTACTTTTTTTTTACATATTCCACATTTATAATAAAAGTATTTAATTATTTTTTCTCTGATGCGTGTCTTTCCTGTCCTGTATAATTATATATTATCTATGCTATTATAACATTGTAAATTAACTGCGTCTGTACATTGGAGTTATTAAAAAATAGGGTTATACCTACCATATTAATGATTCTAAACACAAAAATATTGTTTTTGGATTCCTGTATGTTTGTCCATTTGTTCGGATGCAAAAACTGCTGAACATAAGATTGGTGAATTGTTTTTGTTTCAAAGGTTTGGTCTGACTATGACACCAATTTTGTGGGCAAACATACATAACATTATGCATGTTTGACCACAATCGGTTAAGTGAAATCTTAAGATATAGTCTAAAACGCGAATATCGATATACACACTGGTAAAGTTGCAGACATAGTCTAGTATGTAATAAAACTAATGAAATGGAATGTATATACAACAAAAGTATTTTTGCTTTTAGCTCTCGAAGTAGATGTGAAGGAAATAAACAATAATTTACCAGAAAGCATTCAAGTATTTGGTATAAAGAGAGTGACTAATAAGTTTAATTCAAAGTCCAAGTGTAATGCGAGAACTTACAGTTATACCTTACCCACATATGTATTAGAACCAAGTTTAGTTACCGATGAAGAGAGAAAGCAATATAGGATACCAGAGGAAAAGTTAAACCAGTTGAAGAAAATTTTAGAAGTCTATAAAGGAACTAAAAGTTATCATAATTTTACTGAAAAGAAGTAAGTTGATTGATGTTGTTAACTACATTACTAGATTTAAGGTTAGTTGATGGCGAGGGGGAGGGGGGGGGGGGTGAAGGGGTAGGAAATCAAAACAACTAAAATGTGCATGAAATGATCATCACACGTTTCCACCTTGAAGCCCAGCCTGTTGGCTAATGGATTTGATTCTCTGTTAGTTACTGATTTTTAAAAATTGAAAGATGCAGTTTTAGTTTTCATCAAAACTGGGCCAGCCTTCTAGGAACATTTTTTGCTGTTCCTCAATTCCACATTTGGCTGTCCAAACCAAGTTGAAAAATTCACACTGTATAGGGAATCTGGAAGTGTATTTTTGCCGACCACCATTTTATTCTTGTCACTACTGAAAAAACTCCTGTAAGATAAGCCCCCCCTTCCTCCAGGCTCAGCAGCACGAGTAACCACTTCCCATCAGGTGGGCCAAGTGCTTATCTGCCACCTAAGTTTTATAAAAAAAATATATAGAGAAAAGTGTAGCTCTTCAAAAAAATATAATCTTGCGTTTTTTGCAGACACTTCAATGATCCATCATCTTTAAGATACATGATGGGCTTTACAGTAGATCGAGTCTTTGTGGAGTCTGATATGGAATTTGCTGTTTTGTTAGTAAAGGTTTGTCATACCCATTGCTAGACTGCCACAAATTGCTCCTTCATATTACATAGAATAAGCCATGTTCACCATCTCTTAAGCTATCCACACATCAAAGCCGCTAGCAACCTGGGTGGTTACAGATAGTTATGCCGCAAGCATACTTGTTCCGAAATGAAGGCTTATTTGGCGGGCTTTAGTGTGTAGACGGCCTTATTTGCCTTGTATGTTCTTTGCTTATTTATTTGCCTACTAAATATAAATACTAATTATAAAGTGCCCTTTTGTAAACTAGTATCGCCCGCGCCCGTTATTTAGTTGTAACACAACTAAATAATTCATCCCCGTTTACACCATTGTCACTCACACAAGCGGTAAAGCCTTCCTCTGGATTTTATGTTTCGTTGCCTTAATTCAGTTTCGCCTACTAATAAAATCCTAACAATGTTATTTTGTTTTAGGGTCAGAGTTTCATGCTGCATCAAATTCGCAAAATGGTTGGAGTTGCGATCGCAATATGTCGCGGCCATGGTGACATGACGTTATTAGAGAAAATATTCGGGAAAGAAAAGGTTATAATACCGACAGCACCGGGCCTCGGTCTCGTTCTTGACATGGTATGCACTATTCATTATAGCCCTTTCAATCTGTCTAATGGCCTGCGCAGACGAGCGTCCGCGGAATTGAACGTTTTTTACGCAGTACTTTTAATCCTTCGTTTTTCGTAACTATACTGTATTCATTTGGCCGTGAGACAAAACATAAACAAAGAAAATAGTAGTTGTCAAACTTTCTTAGTCGATTTTTCTATTTGTAAAAATGGCGGGTATAACCCGGCTAAATACGGAAACTATTATAATTCTACTTTCATTACATAAAATGACGGTTCCATTGTAGGATGGGGGGGGGGGGAATGTTTAACAGCTGAGTAAGTTTAGATTTGAATTTCTCTGGAAGCTCAGTATCATTGAAACGAGTTAACATGTTAATGAGTGTGGAGGGAAGTAACCTTCTTGATCTACTACTCTCCTAACTACTAACTCATTGGACGGAGTTTTAGTTTGTCTCTCAGGAATAGCAGGCCCTAGGCTGGGTTATGAGGTAATGGACCTGTCTATCATAGCCTGGGCTTAAAGCTGGGTATTTCTGCCTACGGGGAATAAAAACAGTTTGCTTATATGAAGTTTGAGAGACCTGAGAGTCCTCGGCGGTATGTGAAGCTTGATGTTGGGAACTAGGTTGAGAATAATGTGGGTGAGATTTAGTAGTATCGGCTTTTTAACATGGGGGAATCTAGCCGATGCCTCCATGTAAGAAATATTCTCCTGGTACATGGCGAGTTTAATAGCTTTTTGTCGGTAATGCTCAGGGCATGAAGGGTCTTTTGCCGTGTGTGGAACTAAACAAGATAAACATGTGGGAGATTATGAGATGCAACTGTTGCCCTCATGGGCCTGGCTGCAGGTGAAACAGCGGGGGCAGACCTGCATTGTGAGGTGGTGTGTCCGAATCGGCAGCATTTGAGGCATTGAATGATTGGAAGAACATAAGCCTGTACTGAGAGGGAATTATAAAAGCAGTTAACTGGTAACTTAAATGTGGGGGCAATTTTTGGCCAGAAAAGGTCACCACAATAGTTTGGGTAGGGTACATATGCGGGGGGATTATTTGGCCATGGCCGCGTAGTCCGACTGATCGGACGACGCGGACGTTTTTTTCCTGTTGGTACCCCCGATCGGACGACGCGGAATTTTCTTGCCTGCTGATTCGACTGATCGGACGACAAGGAATCGTTTTCCTGTCGGTCCGACTGATCGGACTTAGCGGACTGTTTTTCCTATTGGTTCGACTGATCCGACGTAGCGGACTGTTTTTTCCTGTCGGTCCGACTGATCGGACTTAGCGGACTGTTTTTCCTATTGGTTCGAGTGATCGGACGACGAGCACTTTTTTTCCAGTCGGTCCGACTGATCGGACGTAGCGGACTGTTTTTCTTATTGGTACGAGTGATCGGATGACGAGCACTTTTTTTCCTGTCGGTCTGACTGATCGGACAAAGCGGACTGTTTTTTCATATTGGTTCGGTCGGACTACGCGGCCATTGCCGATTATTTTCATTAGAGACCTTCCGGTTCAATCTTCTGGCTTTCATGAAGAAGTGGTTCTGGTCCGTAACCTGATGGGACCTCAATGGAACCATTGAGGTCCCATCAGGTTACGGACCAGAACCACTTCTTCAAGGGTCCAATCCACTGGGACTTGTCTTATAATTATTCCCATGCGGGAGCAGGCAAAAGAGGGGATAGTACACTCGTACTTGACCCTTGACATAGATGGGTGTGTTAAGAAGTTGTTGGCATCAACCGATGACTTAAACTCTACAGATAACCTGTTTCGTCCTACGCGCTTAACGCCACTTTCCACAATATTTGTGATTTTGTTGATAAATAAGAAGTGTCCGAATTTAATGGCTGATAACCGCCCCAGCGGAGGTATCCCCGACCGCTCTGGACATGTGAATCAGGAAATGTCCGGTATCAGATTCGGAATAGTTATTTGGTTTGTCCCGAAAGTCCGGATGGGTATAAGAAGTTTGTATCGACGGCGAAGTTTCAGACTTTACGGGAATTAGTTTTTTGGCTGGGACAGCATCTTCCTGTGAGGGGCTGAACCGTTTTTTGACTAAAGAGAACTGAGAAGGGTTGGATCGACTAGGGACGCCCCCCACCAGGGTCTGGTGGATGGCTGTCCATTCTACCGAACCTACAGTTTGTCTATAAAGTCGTGAAATTAAATGAGGGCGCTGCTGAATTCATGTAGCAACCCTATATAGTGCGACTAAAATGATCTTGATACTAGAAGTTCGTTCCGAGTAAAATGAGTTAATAAAATAAAACATAATTATGCAGTCATAATTTTGTTTCTGTTTTATTTATTAAACCAGGTGCAGTATAAAGTTTTGACCCAGATCTAAAATAAAGTTATTGAACCAGATCCAGAATAAAGTTAGTTCAAACTCAAACTTAATCATTTATTAAATTCAATCAGTTACAAAGAATAATAATTCCGATTTCAAATATTAAAAATTGAAATTTATGCGTTTCGTCGCCACTTTCAGCAGTACAGTCACCACTGTCACCACAAAATTATTAAAGTTATCCATTTCTTTCTTCGGCCGACCTTTCATGTGTTTCCCAGGCGTTTCAAACTTTCCATCATTCTTAAAACCTTCATTAACACTGTACTCTTTGATTTTCCTGTAAAGAGTAAAAATAATAATTTAATAATTAATTACTGAATGGCAACAAGTTATTGACTTGAAGCAATTAAAACATTTCATACAACTTTTTGACAAAAACAAGACATACTTGGGGCCTCACCACATCGCTCCCAAAACATTCCATCTTTCTCCCTCAGCCGCTTGTTTTATCCAGTGTGCTTTAAAGTGGAAAAATAATAATCCACACTTTTGTTCTTTTCCTTCTTATTAACATTCATAAAAATTTTAGGTACATTATGACAGATATGATGCAAAATTTAAGAACAGCCACGATAGCCTGACATGGGATGAAGAGGAAAGCAAAATACAGAAATTTAAAGAAGAACACATATATCCTATCATAGTGAAAGGGGAAATAGAGGGTAACTCCATGGGGACTTGGCTGGAAACCAAGCTGAACTATCATTCCTATGAGCCCTCAGAAAATGTGCCTGATAAAGATGATGAAAAAGAGCTGGGTGGTGGCGATGATGATGAGGATGATCCGGAAGCCCCAGATGGGGAAAGTGTCAGCAAAAATTCTGTGGTTGTGAGTGAGAAAGATGGTGAAAGTGATAGCACTCCCGCTGACATAAGTTCAGATGTCAAAGATAGTGTGAAGTGACCGTTTTAGTGACAAGTGTATCAAATGGTAATTATTTTTCTATATTAGAGGTAATTTTATGAGCCTTGTAATTTTAGGGGCCTTGATGACGCTCTTATGGCAATTCAAATGCGATGCAGTTCTACTTAGGCAGAGAAATGGAGCAATGCACCTTGTATAAATCCATCTTTCTCTCTCTGCGTTGAGCTGCATCAAATGCTCCAATAGCTGAATTGCTATAAGAGCGTCATTGTAAGGTCCCGTTCCTTATTATTTCGTATAACTAAATATATTGTAGTTACTTAATAAATAGGTACTTTTGGAGAGTATAAATTGCTTTAGCAAATACAACACTTATTGAAAGAGAGAATTCAATCCTTATGAAGCTGGTTGCTTTTCACTTATAATATAAGTAATCAAATATGTAATGTAGAAATAAGAAAAGTTGTCTGGATGACAATGGAATAAATGGCCAGGCCAAAGTATTTAACAACTGAGGTATTATTTTTACCCGACTGCCAAGACGGGATATGTTTTTACCCGACTGCCAAGAAGGGTTATGTTTTTACCCGACTGCCAAGAAGGGTTTTGTTTTTACCTGACTGCCAAGAAGGGTTATGTTTTTACCCGACTGCCAAGAAGGGTTATGTTTTTCGCGCGTATCTTATATGTATGTATGTATGTTTGTAAGATTCCTTATTACCTTATATCTCTCAAACCACTGGACGGATTTCTTTAATTAACATATCATTAGATTTGTCTCGGTAACCCAAGTGTTCTTAGATAGGTGACGAAAATCTTATTCTTTATTAAATGAACATTTTTTTCATTATTATTGTACAATATGCAGAAGACATTGGTAGCTTAAACTAAGTACTTAAAATTTAAGAAAGAGATCGTTGAATCAGTCTAATTAGATTGTACGTAATCTTTAGTTTAAATATACTTGTGATCCATTATGGTCATTCTAGGAATTTTATTTGGGCAGCCTTATAACCACTCAAAATTTTGTCATTTCTAACAGCCTCTTCTACTTCTTTGCGTTTCTTTGGAATAGAATGCTCTGTTAGTCTTCCTCTTGTAATTGCTTACCATGGTTGAGGCAAATATAGCCGGCTAAGTATGCTAAATTAGCAATATTTACATTCGTCCTCAGGATAGTGGTCGTAAATGGTAAAGTGAAGGCAACCTTGACACCAGAAAAACTTTAAATTTATTAAAACTTGTAGATTTGATTGATGGGTCTTGAAATGGTGGGGCAAGTTATGATCAGGTTCGTAGTTACAGTTATAACAATTACTTGCAAGTATAAAGTGAGTTATTACCCAAGACCACTTTTGTTGGTGTAATTTTTCAAAATCAGGCCTTTTTTAAAAACAGTCGATATCAAGAAAGTCAGGCAACCTGGGCGCCACATTCCTGAAAAAAAAACAATATGTTTTAATTACTTTTGTGGGAAGAAAAGCAAAATAAACATTACATACTAGGGAAGTACTAGGCAGGTGCGAAACATGTCCGGGAGCGGATTGAACATGGAACGGTTCCTTATACAGTCGGAACCATGTTCAGGAAACTTGTCCGCGGACACGTTTCCCGGACATAGTTCATGCAATCCACGCTGATATAACATGTGCAGATATATATGAAAAGGTTCAAATTTTTATATAGGTACTACTGAGGTAGCAGACAAGCATGTGTTTAAGTAGATAGTTAATATTTAAAATGAGATCAGTTCAGAACAGTATTTGCATTTTCCTTTTTTTGAGTCCTTTTATTCAATAAAATGATCCCAAAGTATGCTGATTTTTCTATGAGATGGCATTTTCAGATGAAGTTAATAATTAGAAAGTTCGCAAAGCCTTATTATTTTCGAAATAATTGTCATAAATGAAAACTGCACTACCTAGGTATGTGCAAAGTAAATAGTTGGTTTCAATATATTTTTGATAGCTGTTTTCCAGTCATAGACTGGGCAATCTGTGCCGATTTTTCTTAATGTTGCGTTTTCAGATATAATATCAGAAATTTCTTTTGGGTCAAGTATGACTTCCTTCCTGCGCAACTTTTTTTCAATTATGCCAAAAACACGGTCAGCGGGCATAAAAGAATGACCGGTAACGGGAAATGTGATTTCTATAACCTTGACGTCAATATTTTCTATCAACCATTTGCAACACATACCAATTAAAATACTATTTTTATTCTGTCCGCCGCATCCGTCTGCAACTAATCGTATTCTTGTAATGCCTGTTTTGTCAGTTTGATTAAGGCGGTCATACACGCAAGATGCTACCAAGTTAGCATTTTTACCGAATTCGTTTTCAGTACAATAGTACGCAAAAACACGATCTTTGTTTAAAGGTAAATCAGAAGATCCTTCCACAATGGCTAGATTATAAAAGTATAGTTGACGACTGTAATAGCAAGACTGATCAGGTACCTTAGGCAAAGGGAGGTTTTTTTGAAAATCAAAAGATATAATTTTTAGACCAGATGTTGTTTCTCGCAAGTTTTCAAAAAATGATTTAGCCCGTAATGTGTGAACTCTTTTCTCTGCTATCAATATAACTTTTCGCGATTCGTCTTGCTCTCTTTTTATTTTTTCTTTTAATTCCAAACATTTGGAGCAAACTTCTGTTTGCGGTGTGCCAAACCCTATATTATATTCGGTATTAAAAATGTGTCGAAAATATGATAGCTTTACTCCCATTTGTGAATTTTGCTGGTCCGTATTATACATGATAAATATTTTTTTAATATTTAATTCACAAGGAAGGTATTTTCTTTCGGCATGTTTGTTTTTGCGGCAATAATGTGCCTCAATGCAATTAAGATTTTGAATAAATCGGTGAACCGAGTTTCTTTTATCCGCATATTTTATGGCCTTGCGATCTCCTCCACGAGCTTTACGGGGAAACTCTCCGGTTTCATAATATTTTTTCATTAAATACTCTACTCTATACTTCTTTATTCCAAAAATATTAAGGAAGAATTTTTGGCAAATTGGCACTTTTGTTTTGTTAACAAATACAGAATAGTGAGTTGTAAACTTTTTCTTGCCTTTAAATTCCGGCCTTTTTTTGTTTGTTGTATTGAACATAATTTGAACAGCATAACATCTTGATCAAGTTTTGTAGATCTCTTGTAAAACTTCTGATGTATTAATTGTATATCACGCATCGTAAGAGTTGTACACTTTAATGCTTTTGTGTTATGTTCACATACTCGATCTGGCAAACTTTTCGATGAATATCTAAAAATTCATCAATAGGTAAATATTCTTCCTTTGGGACCTTTAAAAGCCTATCGCGTAATATATTCAAGAATGGGCGTATTTTCTGAAGCTTGTCATAATTGGGATCATCAGGCTTTCGCTCTTCATTTTTGTTAAAAAAAATGTAAGAATCTCTTTATCTGCTCGAATTTATTGCATGTCATTACGGACGGGTTTGACGCAGAATGCGCACTTCGCAAAATGAGCACTCGACGCAAAATGTGCATTACGCGGAAGGAGCACTTCTCACAAGGGGCATTTCTCATAATGTGCATTTCGCATAATGTGCACTTCGCAAAATGAGCACTTCGCAAAATGAGCACTTTTCTAGGGTATGGGTCACAAAATAAAAATGATATGACTTGTATTTAAAATAAAATTAACACTTTTACAATGTAATCATTTATTCATTTATTCAAAAAATAATAAGTCTAGACTTAGTTTTCATATATTGTCAGTTAAATAATTAAAAAAGTAAGGAAAAATAAGAAAGTGTAAAAAAATATTCTAAGTACATAGGTACCTACATCAAAAAGATTTTGCTTTATTTGATTTTTTAAACTATTTTTTTTTCAAAAAAAAAAACAAAATAAAGAAACCACATAATTATAAACTTGTAAATACAAATAAAAATCACATTTTTTTATTATCCTAATCTTTATCCTATTGTTACAAAAATAGTGTAAAGATTTAATAAGACAAGTTATATAATTTTAAATTTTAATATAATATAAATATATGACAAGTATTTCAAAAATTGCGAAGAAATAATATGCTAATCTCACCAATTTAACAAAAAATAGTGTAAAGATTTAAGCGGACAGTCATGCAATTACAATCATCAATTTCAAAAGATATATTACACTTATGAAGAGTGACTACCTACCTTCGTAAATTGTAAAAAAATAACTTTTTTTAAAAACATTGACACTGATGTATTACCCTTTTCTAATTTAACCAAAAGCCTCTTATATTTGCGATCAAACTCAATAAATATCTTTTTGCTTGCGATTTCTTTTTACATTCCCAAATAAACTTCTACATATATGACGGTCCCAATATTTGCTTTCTTTTTTTAATTTGTGAATAAACAAGTATAGGTTAGGATTTTTAGGTATGCGAGCATTGACACGACGATGCCATGCATTTGCATTAGTTGTTCTATGCCTTTGGTTTGCAACGCTCAGCATTGATGGCAGCATTTTTGGGTACCATGTTTTTTCATAGTAATTTTGAAATCGCATCATTTCTGGACTTTGTGGCGCTCAATTTAAAATATAGTTCCAGGCATTTGGGATGTGGTTCCCTGGGACTAGTGCTATTACAGAACACATCCGAGCTATATTTCGTCCTTCTTTTGAAGCTAGCAATTTGATGCTTTTCGCTTTCTTCCAAACAGCGGCGTTATAATGACGATAACATCCACTCAGTTCCGCCGCTGGTAATACTGATTTGACTGCATTAAGCTGTGCTATTTCATAATCTGACTTAAATGTTTTTATTTTCATTACCATTTTTTCCATTAATATCCGAAAAAGACGCGTGTACGTCATTTGCGTTTTATTGGGGAGTAAGGCATATATAACAGGTATTATATTAGTGACTTTTTCACTTGAATTTAAATCTAAATGGATCGTGAACAATTGATAAAAGGGGTGCGGAGCAGATTGAAATGTCCCATCGGCATAATATGATCCAGGTGCTCTTATTAGTTTCTTCGCCGTACTAGTCGCAAATATGACAATTTTCTCTTCTTCACCGTACTCACAAACAAAAAAATGCCTCCCTAAAGCTTCTGGTATATGTACACTCGCAGGGGTATTATGATGTAATAGATTAGTGTTTAGAAATTTTTTGCGCGCCCTGTACAATGTGTCCTTGACAGAACTAAATGTTGGCAGTAAAGTGTGATATTGACTTGGTATATCTTGTCTTAACTTCGTTTCATTCTCCTCGAATATTTTATGTACCGGGCTAAAATCTTTGCAAACAGCTTTTTTTAGAAATGAAATATGTTTCTTTATAATTCTATTGTTTATATGATCTAGCTCGTCACACGAATGTTGAGATTCTCTAACAATAATTTTCCTTGTTTCATCAAACGTCAGAGAAGCACTGCATATCTTCCTGTTTACACATTGCCAGAACGTATTCTCGTTTTTATTTGTTTTCTTTTTATTGTATCTATTGTCACCACAAACAAGAGTTACACCACCTTTTTGGTTAGAGTATAATTGAATATTATGTGCTTGACTCATACGTATAACTAAATCAGAATCACCACAAATAATATCAAATAAGAACAAACAAAAACTTGACGAATTATTTAAGAAAAACATGGACAGATTACGCACTGAACACATGAACATAGAAGAGGAAAATAGGAAAATCCAAAAACTTTGTCTTAAATATCGTGATATTTTCCACTGCGACGAAATCCCACTAACATTTACGCATGAAATTAAACATGAACTCAGGATAAACCTATTTATGTAAAGAATTTCCGGCAGGCTCCTAAAACAAAAAGTTCAAAAAGTCCAGCTCAATCTTATTCCAGATAACAATTGGGCAACCATCGCCATCGAATCCTAAGCCTAGATCTTAACCGGCCTCCAGGCATCAATACAAAAGTGCGGTTAGGCTCCTACGCCACCGACTCTATTCCAACGATTCCTAAAACAAAGAAGAAACAAGATAACGGTTAAGCACCAACGCTGCCGAATCTTTATCAAATTTAAAATATCTTCTCAAAAAGTACACAAGTGGCGAATGTTTTATACAGTGTGTAGTTTTGAAACGGGGCAGTAAGGGCAAGTACCGTAGAATGGTCCTACTTTGCTCCAAAAAAGGGAATCATGAATATTGTTTAAACTATTAATCAAGAAATATACTCAGATGTATTAATTTAAAGAATATAATGTTATCAAACATATTTTGATAGTTAAATCAAGGTAATTAGGTATTTTATAATATATATAAAACTATGAATAAGGAGCAAAGTTACCCATGGTTATGGGTAACTTTGCTCCTGGGTATGTTTCACTAGCAATCTCCATTGTGGAAGCTTTTTGAGCAAAGTTATACTTGCCATATTCAAACTATGCTCCACTGATATTACGCTTTACCTATTATGATAGTATTAATGGTAAAAAAATGGGTAAAAATCAAAGTTTTTTGAAGAAATAGTTATTTTCTTAAATTAAGTTACAAAATCACTTTGATTCATTATTTATTCTTTATATTCTTAAATTATAATAGGCACTGTTATCTTAACTAGTCACTTTGGTTACAAATGTTTAGTCTTTGGACAAAAATCAGTCAAAAATAACGAGATCAACTTCTCAAAAATGGAAACTTACAAAAATAAAAATGTTTATGAAAATTTAAGATATTTAAGCTTATATTTAAAAACCCCAAGTTTCGTCTAGTTCAGGAACTGAATATATTTCACGGCGTGAACTAATTTTTTTAGGGATTGCAATACATCCCAATATATCCTGCCAGTTGTATAGAATTTCATCGATGGGTTTAGGCCACGTCCAGGATTTGAGAGACTTTTTCATTGAAGATATAAACGGTCCCTTTTTATTAATTTTTGTAATTTTTCCTGGAAACATTTCCCCCTCATACATGAAAACTACATATTGCCCAACCGCCTTCACAATTGGTTTGAAGTTGCAATTTTCGACCGCTGTATCAGTATTAGCTTCAAGATTTTCTAAATCTCCAAGAGAACCAAGATCGGAAGAATCATGTACCGACATGTTGATACTTCCTGCGTAAGTGCTTTCGCTACTGGCTCTACGGCGACATGGTTGCTTTGAAGTTGACGGCGGAGTGATCTCTTCATTTTCTTTATCGTCCAAAAGTGTGCTTAATTCTTCAGTTACACTTTTTCAAGGAGTTATGTGTAGTTTCCTGCGACGTCCTCTTGTAGTTCCATTTGTCGTCCATTCTAACCTCTTAGCTTCAAGACTCTGTAGAAAAGATTCTTGCAAAGCAGTCTGGTCAACAGGTGTAGGCAACCTCTCTAACAATGGAATGACATCAAGTGGACAAATTCCACATTTTCGAAAACCTGAAACGAGGTTTGCTTCCCGCGTCGGTTCCAAAATATCGATGAGTCGGTTTAATAGAATTGGGAAACTGCTTTTTTGAAGTATTTGCTCTCGTCTACTTTGAACCCTTGCCTTCCACTCGGTCAGGATTTTTCTCCATGCTACCTTCATTGGGTGGAAGAAAGCAACATCTAACGGCTGAGTTAGATGAGTGTTAGGTGGCAAACAAACAAATCTAATATTATTTTTGTCACAGGCATTAAGGACGTCAACAGAAATGTGAGATGACAAATTATCTCCTATTAGAACTTTTGGACCCTCTTGTTTATTTAATTTTGGCAAAACTTGCGTAAAAAACCAATCGTTAAAAATATTCATATCGAACCAACCTGATGGGGTATTATTATATCTTGCATCTTTGGGCCCTTGTTCCGTCCATGTGCTCCATAGTTGCTTAGATTTATAAACAACATACGGCGGTAATAATTCTCCTTTAGCACTTCCACAAAACATGATAGAAGTTGAGCTTTTGGAGGTATTACTTATAAGCTCCGGGTATTTTGCGCCTCGCTTCGCTATTACTTTTTTTTGACCAGGGTCGTCGGATAAATTAGTCTCATCGAAATTCCATAAATTTTCGGGCGGTACATCTCTAACCACCTCTTTCAAGTGTTCTATGTAGGCAGTGATGGTATTCTTATCAATCGCTGGTCTACTGCGTTTAATATTGGTTGCAAATCTTTGTGACAAACATGAATGTCTTTTTAAGAAACTTGATACCCACTCAGTACCTGGAAAATTATCTCTAAATTTTGAAACTCTCCGACCAGTTTTCTCCAAATACACTCGAGAGCAATGAATCCGGGTCACTTAAAGAATGTTAAAAATCTCGGAAACTAAAAATGATAGGTTAATGCAATAAATTGTATTTAATAGACAATGTAATACTCCTTAAATGAAAGTAAAAAAATATGAGTCACCATACATTTTATTAACACAAAATTACATAAAGAAAAAAACTGCTGATCTCTCCTTAAAACAAAAATAGGAAACATGAAATTTTTGAACTTTATTACGATTTTCTTGAATTTTAATACTTCGTATTGCCTCCTCGTGCTTCCATTACTGCGTTTACGCGGTTTGGCATGCTGTACACCAAGTTCCTTATACGATTTTGGGGAATATTCTCCCATTCCTCTGTGAGAGCAATTTTGAGCTCACGAAGCGTGATTGGGGGAGGGTTTCGTTGTTTTACGCATCTGCCTAGCTCGTCCCAAGCATGCTCGATCGGGTTGATATCCGGGCTGCGCGCTGGCCACTCCATACGAGTAATGTTCATCTCTTGAAGGTAGTCATTCACAATCCTACCTGTATGAGGTCGGGCATTGTCATGCATAAATATAGCATCCTCACCTAAATTGACCATAAATGGACCAACGTGATCATTGAGGATTTCTTCCACATATCTTACGCTAGTTAAAGAGCCGTTTTCTATGATCACCAGCTCTGTGCGACTTTCAGAAGAAATTCCGGCCCACACAAGTACAGACCCACCACCGTAGGCTACTTTTTCTTCGATGCATGCTTGCTTGAATCTTTCCCCTGGTCTTCGATACACTCTGTGTCTTCCATCGTGCTTGTAGAGCATAAATTTTGATTCGTCGGAGAACATAACTTTTGACCAATCTTCAATACTCCAATTTACGTGGCTCTGGGCATATCTTAGTCTCGAAATACGATGCCCACGCTCCAGTTTAGGGCCGTTTGCAGGTCTAAGGGGTTTTAAGTTAGATTCAGCAAGCCGACGTCTTACTGTCCATGCACTTGGGTTACTTCCTCCGAGGCGTCGAAACTGATTGGTGAGTTCAGTTCCTGTGAGAAAGCGATTTCGAAGCATGGTGTTCACCAAGTATCGGTCTTCTCGTGCTGTGGTACACCTGGTTCTGCCCGTTCCTGGTCTGCGTAGGTTAGAACCAGTTTCTTCGTAACGTCGGAGAACTCTTTGTACTGTTGACAGCGACACACCGACAGTCCTGGCTGTATCGCGCTGACTCCGGCCGGTTTCCAGCATTGTAAGTATTCTGGTGCATTCTTCAGGCGTAAGCGACATAATTTCAGCTTGAATAATGAATATAGAGCACTATCAACATGGTTTATGTACCCACATAAATGACAGATTACAAACAAAAGCAAAACCAAATGCTGTAATTTCGTAGTTCCATCTTCGAAAGTGGCCCTTTTTCAAATTTGATTTTTTTATGATATAACTTTACAATAACTAAGAAGTTTTAATACCTTCATTTAAGGAGTATTACATTGTCTATTAAATACAATTTATTGCATTAACCTAGCATTTTTAGTTTCCGAGATTTTTAGGATTCTTTAAGTGACCCGGATTCATTGCTCTCGAGTGTATGTTCTAATGACGATGCGAAGATCGAAATTTGTGAGAGGAAAACCGTACTCACTTAGCCTTAAAATGCAGTCGACAAACAAGGCTTCTTCTTCACTTGAAAATGTTGTTGGTGCGCCTGGAGGTCGAGATGGCATTCTAGATCGTTGAAGTCTTAGATGATTAATAATGGTTCTGCGCGGGATGCCATACTTTTCACTAGCCTTTCTTTGCGTTAATTCTTTATTTTCAATGGAAGCTAAACATTGTCTTAGAGTTTCGGAGCTGTAATTTTTATAATTTCTCGACCCAACACGTTTCTTATAAGTTCTTGGCATCTTTTCTGGAAAATAAATAACAATTTCGTTGATAATGCCATACTTTTCACTGGCCTTTCTTTGCGTTAATTCTTTATTTTCAATGGAAGCTAAACATTGTCTTAGAGTTTCGGAGCTGTAATTTTTATAATTTCTCGACCCAACACGTTTCTTATAAGTTCTTGGCATCTTTTCTGGAAAATAAATAACAATTTCGTTGATAAAGAGTGTATTAATAACTACTTACAATGAATAAACTACGTTCACTTTTGAATGGCATATGTTTGGGTTTACTTTGCTCCAGGCGCAAAGTTACCTCATCGTACCAACGAAAATATGAGCACGCCAAAAAAATGTGGTTAGATTACGACCAAATCAGCAATTCAATGAAATATTTACATATTCGTTTACCTGATTACATACATAATAACATAAGAACATAATAACCTTAATGCGCTATGCAGATTTCAGGATGAAAGTAGCTTTTTCGGATACACAAAAAATAAAACTTTTAAAGTCTGGACTTCAGCTGCACCTGACAAGAAAAAAATGGCAGACGAAAATATTGCCACCTCAGTGCTGCCACTTGACAGTCAAATGTTTCGGATGCGTTCACATTTAAATTAAATGTTGCACCGATTTGAAGATATTGAGCGATAAAACATTTGGGAGAATTGGAGCATAGTTAACCCTGTTATATGGGCAGAGTGAACTCAAACTATATTTTGTTTGTAAAGTTTTATTAACGCACTATGTTACACTACAATCAGAGTCTTATACGAAATAGCAGAGTCTTACACTATGAACTAGTAGAGTCTTACACTATGAACTAGAAATTAACATTAATATAAGAGGTTATGTCGAGGTTGAAGGATGAGATAGAACTGCCTTATTCTTACTATACAGATATTGGGTGAGCATGGGGCTGGAAGATGGTGGTGGTAAAAGGCGAGTATGGTTAACAATGCCTGTCAACTTATAATAAATTTATAGCTACAACTATTTTAACTTTAACATCTAATATTATTTTAAAGGAAGTAGTTGAAAAGGTTCAGAGGTACCCTGGTGGGTGTTTTATTAGGGTGCAAATTCTTAAGACTAAAGGGATTGTGAACAAGTGTGCCTATTGTTTTGAAAAAGGTTGGGACGTACACTGACATGTCAAATGATGACCAATTTATGGGTGTGTTTTATTAGTGTACAAATTCTTAAGACTAAAGTGATTGCAAACATGTGTGCCTATTTATCTATTATAACTTATTAACTAAAGGCTTATATATAAGATACGTGTTTAAATCGTGAATATAGTATATATAACAGAATATAGAATATATAACATCTCCCCCCTTAGAACAAAGATTGGTCATGTATGGCCGATCTTTGGGAGTGAAGCGATGATGGTGCATTCCCGTTGTCTTCGTCATCCGTCTTACATGATGATGTTTGAGCTCGGAGTGGCATCGAAACTTGAGTAGAGCGCTGCCTTTGTGAGTTGTCGAAACAATTGTTGAATATCTGTATGTAGCTTTCGTTTGATGATCTTCTTCGCCTTATAGATTGTTGATTGGGACGTCTGTTGCATAGTTTGCAGAAAAGATATGATAAAAATGAAATACCACTTATAAGGTAAAACCACATGAAGGTTGAATTATGTTGTTCTGCGAACGATTGTGACTTTGTAGTTTCCTCAATCCTTCTCAATTCGTCTGAATGCTTGTTGAGATAGATTTTAATTTTGTCCAGCGAATCTAGCGGCGTCTTTCTGATTGAGATAGGTAGTAAATATGGAGGTTCAATGTGTAACTGAATTTTGAACCAGTCATCCGTTATATCAGGAATGATCGTAGGGTAGGTGATATTGCTTTCTGATGATTGATAGGCTGTTAGTATACTGTAGCCTGTGTGTAGTTGACACCCTTGAGGGAGGGTCAGTATCCCTAATCCGTGTAGTTTGTGGTAAGTCACCTCATCTTTGCAGTGTAGGATGCAGCTTCGTACTTCGTTAAGAATATATAGCCATCTATTGTTATTGAGAAATTGAAAAGTTGTAATATTTGCAGTGAATGTTGTTCTCGTACAGGTGTCTGGGATTGTCGTCTTCTTACTGAATAATAATTTCACTTCGCAGTTAGGGCGTTGCGTAGAGTCATATACAACGAGGCCCTTGCAGATGCTTTTTCTTGTTGAGAACGTCTTGCAGTTGTCCAGCGAGTCCATGGATGCATAGTACTGTCCACTAGGATCAGTGGCTAGGTATATATGCTCTGGGAGGATGGTAGAGTAGTGCGAGGAATTAGGATGTTGAATTGGAACGGAGTAAATATGGTAGAGAGTGAGAGGATTATTCGTAACAAGTGGGAATTCTAAAATATATACTAAGCGATATGAGTAAATATATGCTGTCAAAACTGAAGAGTCAAATAGGGTATGTAGATTTTCTATTGTTACTGAAGTCACCAGCGATTTCTTTGTATTTATTTTATTTGACTGTAAAAGCTCTTCGAGTAACCTTTTAGAACTTATAATTGAAGGATGAACTATGTTAGATTTAGCAAACATGATGCTGGTTAAGCAGTCATCAATTTCGTTTTCTAAACTAGTTACAAGCTCTAATATTTGCATAGATATGGCGGAAATGTCTCCGCTTACTTGTAAATTGAGTAATAAGTTTTTTGTTTTGTTAAGATGTTCGTTAAGACGGTATATATTTTCATTTATGATTTGTTCGTCAAATGAAATTTTAAAGATCGTTTCATTAAAGTTTTTCACTACCGAAGTTGTAATCTGAATTTGTTTTTGCATTCTCAAAATCATCTAAAAGTTCTCTTTTTACTCGTTCTTTTCTATCTAAGTAAATGTTCAGTTCTGAAAGTCTAATTTCTATTTTATTCAATTGTGTGCTAAGGTAGGATTTAGTTAGTTGAACATTGGAAAAATTTAAATATTGAGCTGACATAGCATGAAATTTTTCTGAAAGGCGTAATAAGGATTCATGGGAAATGAAAAGGGGTCTTAGATCGCGGTAAATTATTAACTTCCATGACTCTTCGGTAACTAACAATTCACCCTCTTTGTTATAAAATACGCCTGCGTATGAGGTGAGAGGCGTCGTGATATTTGTATTGGCAACAGTGCCTGTGGTTGCCCTGTAATAGGAGAAAGAGTTAGGGTAAGTATCCTTTCTTTTTATAATAATAAGAGTTTAATTTTAATGTTATCCTAGCCTAATTTAAATATGGTCGCAGACGATTTGCATGCACTAGCTGATTTCTGCCTGCACTTTTAAACGTGAATGGGCAGAAATGCCCGTTTCGGACACCGTTAATGGCGCAATGGTTTGCCAAGCATATAAATTGGTTTGTTCAACCATCATATTTAGAAGAGGCTCGTCCCAAATATTGATAAATATATCTAACGGGTTGGTATCTGCAATTTTGGGACCAACCTCTTCTAAAAATGTTGCTCGTCTACCATTGTAGGTGGAGTAGTCGGCAGACCACGAAAACTGCCCCATATTTTGGGCCCCCTCAGCGTTCTCTATCTCGTCCACCTCCTGCGGGTCGAGCAGAATGTCGAGGAGCTGCTCGCTTGTTAAATCCTCATCGGGCTCCTCCTCACTTCCCGAGTCAGCATCAACGGCCAGAGCTTCGGCCAGTGACGGGTTTAATATATCATCATGCATCTGTAAAGAATGCCATCCACCAAAAGCATATCACACAACATGCACATGTTAGTGTATTAAACACGGAATATTAGTAAACGATGACTGGACCCGTCTGTAAACCGACCTTTAGATGTCTTAAATGTTTTAAACAGTAGGTCCTATGATATAAGTTACTATATGTATAACCAATCATTCCATAACCATTATACAACACATTAACAAAGAACAAAACATTAATATCAACCCACAAAACATGCATAAAGAATTTAACTTTTGGCGTGCTTATTTTCCTTACATTGGGAATTTGAGCGAAGGAAAAGTGCCTACAGAAAAATGGTTAAGTTAGTAAAACTGCACCAAACGCCTTCCAATGGTCAAATACTTTAGTAGGTACTTACATTTTGTTCGCCGTAGTTGCTAAACAGACGTCGTGGCGTTATTGGGTGCTCTTCTATTACCTCGATGCCTTCCCCCACTTCCAAATTATCTGGGCACCAGGTCTGCAATAGATGTTGTGTTATTATAGTAAAGGAATACTTACTATCGAAATCAGCCTTGGGGGTTTCTATTCCACTATTATAGCAAAGTAATCAAGACTTCGCTATTCCTCAGATGGTTGCAGCAGTGCATCGTAGAGATTATGATGGCGGACTTAGTGTATATACCTACAAAGATTTGTGTGATTGGAATGCGAATCCACAACCGGCGCAATAGTCGATTACAGTTCCATTACACAGAAATAGTCAAATATAATAATTTTAGTATGTATACTTACACGAAGTCGTCCAGAGGAGGTTCGTTGTAATAAAAGGTCCTCATTCGTCACTAACAGGGAGCCGTGAGGAGTAACTTCTACATTGTGCCCCCTTATAACATCACGACTTGATGGTGGTGGTGAATTCATTGTAGGTATCTAGTAACAATTACAGTTAATCAGTATTCTATATAATATTAAAATCCGCGCTGGGTTTACAGTACATGTAATATTTAAAAGCATGTTCATAATAAGTACCTTCCTACGTACGATATTATCACAAAATAAAATCGAAAGATTTTGTGCGTGCGCTCGAGAGCTTGCTAGGTGAAAGACTAATTTCTTTTAACTTATATTTATTTTATTAACGTTTTTCTATAAAAGAAACCACATAAGGCGGCTTCCTTTGGCGTTGATCCACGGCACGCGCCAAATCGATATCAAACGTACCGCCAGCAGATCGGTACGAATCAAAGAGTGGCGGCGTCCTTATCAAACCTACCGCCAGCAGATCGGTACGAATCAAAGGGTGGCGGCGTCCTTTGATTGTGCTCGCGACTTCGTTCGCGCGGACTATTAGAATTTATTTACATTTTTATTTTCTAAAATAAAAGTAGGCTAAATTACTCCTTATTACTTCAGTATAGTATCATATGCATGTAGTAAAATGTCGGAATAACAATGTCACAAACAGACACTCAAATTTTATTTTATGGATAGATATGCCACGTCTTTTTTCTCTTGCTAGGCTCTTATTATAGGTAATACCGAATATTACTCTAATCAAAAACTACTAAAGTAACGAAATACCACTAATAATAAAAATAAAGTTTTGTATGTATGTTTCTTACTTGTTACACTCAAACAATTGAAATAATTAATATAACGATTTATTGTGTCGAGTCTTCCAATAGGATGAGGAAGAATAGTGACATCTACACGGGTCGGGACACGCGCAACATCTCATATTTTTTAACCAAAATTTCAAGGGATTTACTCTGTACATTGATAGAAACAGTTCTTATACACGAAAATATTTTTATATAGCTACTTATTACTTTCTACCTACCGCGAAAAACGAAAAAAAAAAAAAACATATAGCGCATATCAGGGCTTAGGCATCTGAGAGGTAAAGAGAATAAAACAACCACCTGTATTACTATCATGGCGGCTGCCTATATACATACAGTCAGCGGCCATCTTGGTCTATGTATGTGTGCGTGCGGTTTTTGCTAACCGAACAGAAAATTTAACTTTTTACTAAAATAAGGTCTCTTAGAAATATATTTGTATTGAAGTTCATTCCCTCAATAATATATTCATACGATATATAACCAAACATGAACGAACACGTAAGAGATTTGTATGAAATTCTTCAAACAATAGCCTGTTAGAATGGTTACTTTGCATCGTAACTTTTGTGCCACGATTATTTAGTTTTATTATTCAATTTTGGGCAGGATTGTTCAAGTTTATATAACTAGTACATTGAATAATAATAAAAAGTAACTATAACTTACCTTTCTTCAGGAATATCCAACAATAAACACAATTTTCAAAGCACTGAAAAACTTCGGCGAGCAGAACGATGTCCAAATTTAAAATGGATGGTTCGGCCAACAGAATCATTTCACTGAAATGATTCTATTGGCTACAGATCAATTACTTTATAAGGTTCAATAAAACAGCAGTTTAAACTTTATTGGATATGTATTTAAGTATAAAATAGAATGAAAACCGACCAAGATGACCCAAGCGCTTATCAGCGCTTCGGCTCCATACAATACATAACATATAGCGCATATCAGGGCTTAGGCATCTGAGAGGTTAATTAGATAGTTTTCATTAAAGCCTACACGTATTACTTCATAGGGCCCTGCCCACTTCGCATCTAGATTGTTAGGGTTTGGGACTCGTAACATCACTTTACTTCCTATTTTATACTCTATATTGTTTTTTATTTGATTGTCATAACGTTCTTTAGCTTTCTCTTTCATATTTTCTAGATTTTTCAACGCAACGTCTCGTGATGTTCGTAGACGTTCATTAAGGTCTTTTAAATAGTCACAAGCTGTATATAGCCAAAAAGAAGTTCGTGAGGCGTATAGCCAGTGGATTTATTAACCGAGGTATTATGACACATGATTGCGAAAGGGAT
This sequence comes from Lithosia quadra, assembly GCA_963576445.1. Lineage (NCBI taxonomy): Eukaryota > Metazoa > Arthropoda > Insecta > Lepidoptera > Erebidae > Lithosia > Lithosia quadra. Next base: position 2,315,498 of record OY754894.1, read on the forward strand.
AATCTGATCCCAATTCTTTAAACGCCGATTATGATACATGCGAATGTGATCACGTAGGGTGGCATGAAATCGTTCAAGAGCGCCATTTGTTTGAGGATGGTATGCAGTATTGAAGGTGTGATTAGATCCGAAAAATTTTATTAATTGTTTCATAATAGAATTCATAAATTCGGTACCCTGATCTGAATGGAATCTCTTAGGGACTCCAAAATGTTGGCAAAAGTGAAGTAATTGTTGTGCTATAGTTAATGCCTCTTTATTACAGATTGGATATGCTTGTACGTATAGCGTAAGATCATCTTGAAGTGTTAAGACATATTTGTTTTGGCTTTCGCTGACGTCTGAGTAGGACACTAAATCTATTGAGACACGTTCGAAAGGTTCGGTTGATTGAGAAGTGATGACCATGGGGGCTTGAAAAGTTTTTCTTTGAATTTTATTACGTTGGCAGATGACACAAGATTCAATATAAATTTTAATATCTTTTGTCATTCCCTTCCAAAAGAAACTATCTCTTATTTTCCTAGTTGTTTCAACTATTCCCCGATGCCCTGAAAGAGGTTCATCGTGGTACGTTTTAAGAATGTTAGGAATTTCTTCAGGTTTAGGATATTGTACTGTACCTTCACATATTGTTATTTCGCAATTAAAGCACTCTGCCAGGTGTGCTGAGATACGTCGTTGTTCGTTATAGACCATCTTGCAAGTATGGTCATTTTTAAGGTCAGGTACAAAGAGGTGAGAGATATTGTATTTTTGAAGACAAGACAGTAAAGCTTTAAAATAACTTTCTGAGTCCCATGGATCAAAATAATTAGGTCTAGTACAACAAAAGATAATGTTTTGTTTTTCATTAGAAGTTAAGAGATCTGTGTTATATAGATTTTTTATTTTCTCTACATAGGGCTCTACGCCTGAACATAGACTTAGGGCTTCTTCGGAAATATTATTTTGGGTTGAAATATTACAAGATGTAGGGATAAATGTATTTTTATGCTTGGGGTCTAGTAACAGATCCGGTGAGGTTTTGACCTTGGTAGATTCAAAACATCTACGTTCATTGTCATTTAAAGCAGTGTAATGTTCAAAGTTCAGTTGGAGATATTCGTCAGACTGGTTATCTTGACAGGAGTTAGGGGAGGGTTTTGATAAGTCAATGATGTTAGAGTTCATAACTGGGGGACGAGAAAGTGCATCTGCGTTTGTGTTCATTTTACCGGCTTTGTGTATCATCTCATAGTCATATTCTTCAAGTTTTAGTCTCCACCGGACTAAACGACTGCCCGGATCTTTAACATTCATGAGCCATATTAAGGGTTTATGGTCTGTAATTATTTTAAATCGTCTACCAAATAGATAAGGTCGGAAATGTTTTACTGCCCAGACTATGGCTAGCAATTCGCGCTCGATAGTGGAATAATTAGATTCGGCTTTATTTAATGTACGCGAGGCGTATGCTATAGGCAAATCCTTACCGATTTCACCTTGAGAGAGTACGGCACCTATTGCATATATTGATGCATCGGTTGTTAAATTAAATTCCTTGCTAAAATCAGGATATTGTAAGATCGGTGTTGTTGTAAGTATTTCTTTACAATTATCAAACGCGCGTTGTTGTTCGTCACTCCAAAGGAATGGAACATCTTTTTTAAGTAGGCTCGTCATGGGTTTAGTTATTTTACTGAAGTTTGGAATGAATCTACGGTAATACCCTGCAAGCCCAAGGAAAGATTTAATATCTTTACAAGATTTAGGCACGGGGAATTGTCTAACGGCTTTCACCTTGTCAGGGTTAGGCTTCACGCCTTCATCGGAAATTATATGTCCTAAATACGCTACTTCTTTTCTCATAAACTCGCATTTATCGGGTTGAATTTTGAGGCCGTGTGCTCTCAGGCGATTGAAAATTTCAGTGAGTTTTTGTTCATGTTCACGGAGGCTAGACGCGAATACTACGATATCATCTAAGTATACAAAGCATCGTTCACCTTGAAGCCCATGTAGTACGTTATCCATGACACGTTGAAATGTACTAGGCCCATTTTTAAGACCCATAGGCATCCTAGTAAATTGGTAGTGGCCGTACATTGTATTGAAAGCCGTTTTCGGAATGTCTTTAGGATTCATTTGTATCTGATGAAATCCAGAAGCTAAATCTAAAGTTGTGAAGTAAATAGAGTGTCCTAATTTATCTAGAATGTCTGATATGTTAGGCAGAGGATAACTGAATCGCTTGTTTCCCAAACAGCACTTGTCCTAAACTGGTTTTTTACAGTAGGAACAAAAAAGTATTTTGTGATTTTTTTTGTGGGAAAGGTTAGTGATATTTTATGTTATAAATAAACAAACGACATTTCTACATAAGAAAAGTTAAAAAACATCAATGTAAAATTTTATTAACTATAGTTCGTTCGCGTTAAGAATGCAGTGAGTCATCAGTGCATAGGGTGTATTCACAGTGGTGTTAAAATTCAAAAAAAGTATATTTAAAAATGTTAAATCTCATAAATTTATAAAAGTAAATAAAAAATTAGTAAAATATCATATTTTAATCACTATCACTACTATCCTCGTTAGTATTTATGATAAAAGAATTTTCTGCAGCGATTTCCATGACGTCATCTAAATCCCACATGATATTTTCTTCTTGTACGACATGTTCGCAGCATTTCTTCCATCGATCAGCGTCTACTAAGGTAATTGCGTCATAAAATAATTTTTTTACGTCAGTAAGCTTAAAAGTTGTATTGTTTGCTGCAATATAATTTTTTATTTGGGCCCACACCAACTCAATGGGGTTCAGTTTGCAGTGGTATGGAGGCAAACGGACAATTTTAATGCCATTACTTCTAGCCATTTCATCAATCAAATATTTATCATATTGGGGGACGATTTCTGCGGCTTTCTTCAACAATTCTTTTTTTAAATAACTCATGTCCATGAGTATCCCTTTGCTTTTTAGCCAGTCTATTATTTGTTGTTTGTTCCAAGAGGTTGTTGGTAATTTCTCGAGTTTGACAGAATGATAGGGAGCGTTGTCCATGACAACAATGCTCCCTGGTTCTAACTTAGGCACTATGTTTTCGAACCACTCAAGGAATCTGTCACCGTCCATCTCCTCATGATAATCTTTTGTTGATTTTGACTCAAAAACTAATAGACCTCCTTCCACAAATCCTTTGTCGCTACCAATGTGTAAAACAATTAACCTTTTTCCCTTTCCAGTAGGTACTCTTGGACCGGTAGATAAACCGTCTTGAAAAGCATGTCTTTTGTTTTTTATAGTTGTATCCAACCACGCTTTTGATTTAACATGTCCGGCGTTTACCCATGTTTCGTCAAGAAAGTATATGGTTTTATTTGCTTTTCTGTGTTCTTTGATTTGCCTGAGATATTTACGCCGCCACAAAACAATGTCTTCTCTTTCCATTAATAATGTTCTATTATCCTGTTTATTAAATTCAAATCCCAGCTCATGCATTATTTTATGAAGTGTGGTACGTTTAAACGTTGGAACATCTTCATCAGCTTCACACATTGTCATAATTTTATTTAATGTCGGGTATTCATTATTAAAATATATTGAGTGTACTTTTCTCCTTATTGCACATTTGTCTAATTCATCGAATTTATCAACAATAGACTTCCGGGCCCTTTTTTTCACTGGCGATTTCAATGTATTGTTTTCCTTTTTTTCACTAAGAATGTTATAAACTGTTCTCTCGGACACACCGCAGGCAGCTGACGTTTTTTGTACTAAGTTGTCAACAGTGACATGTAAATCACACTGTTTAAAATACTTAAAAACATTGTAAATTACTTTTCTTTCTCCACTACGAATTAACGAACCACTTTTATTTTTACGAATTGGTGAGGTATTCATTTTTAAAAAATTAAATCAATTAAAACAAATGACAGGACACAACCGTTGCGTTCGAAGCAATGTCTTCAACTGGACATTGTGAACTTGGCCTTATAATTTTACAAGATTTGATTGGTTAGGGGGCGGGGCTAGGTCGAAGGACAACGATGACTTACTGCATTCTTATCGCGAACGAACTATAATTTTTTTTTAATTCATAAATTTTGGACATGTGTCATTTTGTCAATAAATTGCAATGGTATTCATACAAATTTAAAGGATAATAATATTAAAATAAAACCATAGTATGTTTAAGTCTTTATTAACAAACACACAATACAAATTTAATCATCCTCTAGTTCACATTCAGCTTGTGTTGTGGGCCATGTCAAGATAATATTATAAAAATCTTGATGAGTATCAGGAATGTAGCTCATAAGCTTTTTAATATCCTGAATTTTCTTTGCATTTATGGGATTCACAGTTTCATATGCTTTTCCACATGTCAACTGCACTCTATGGGCAATAAGTAGTTTGAAAGTACTTCTCACAGGGTTATTAATAAATTCATGTGCTTGGATAATACCAGGCCTTTTAATTGAATATCTAAACTCTTTGAAGACAGTGGGCTGAAAATAGATTTTCTGTGATCTGATGACACCTCTACCTTTGGTTTCCTCTGATATTGCCGTTTTAGTATAATATCTTGGCCACCATTTCTTAAAGTCCAAAAATAAGTCCCCATCATTTAAAACCTTTACCTCTAATCTGCCTATTGTTTTTACAGAATTTGATATTATAGTAACATATTCCATTGGAACGTATATTCGGTCACATTTTGATAGGCTTCTTTTTATTGTACCAAAATCCCTGTCACAAGGGTTATATGAGTGACCACGCACAGGGAAATACTGCCTTACATTTTTAAAACGGCCAGTATCTACCAGTGCAGCACAATATCTGATCATTGTATGATTTTTATTTTGACCAGTACACCCATCAGAGAATAATCTTAAATTTTTTACTGTTTCTGGTATATAGTTATTAATATAATCATGAATCATTGAGCATACGTCATTTGCCCCTTTTTTGGCTATACCTTCATGATACACATAAGCCACTGATTGCCCAGTCTTAAGATTATGAACTAAAAATACATTAACCCACAGCTGTCTTAAGTAAAATACATCCTGCACCGGTATGTGGGGGAGAGGCAAATTCTGCATATAATCGAAGCAGAGACCCACCATATCATCCCTTCGTTCACACAAATCTTTGGTGTTTTTTATTGTAGTATAAAATTTATTTGCTCGTGCTTTATGCACTTTCAGGTCTGTTTCGGCTTGCTTTTTCACACTCTCACTTACATGAGAGTTGGATATAGTAACATTTAGCTGTTCACATGTTATACAGGTATCTACCTGTGGTCGCCCAAAGTGAAGATCAAAATACTGTTTAAAAATAGAGTAGTAACGGTTGTATGGGACATGTAATCCAGGATACTTAGTTTTAAAAGAAGTATGCATCTGTTTTATTGTCAGTCTAGGATCCAAGTATGTATATGTCTTGTTTGAGTAGTGACTTTCATGAGTGGGGTAACATTTTATGTGCTCTTTAATCTTCTCAACTATTTCTTCTGCAGTTGAATGATGAGTGTTCCCAAGATTTTTTCGTTTCGGAACCTTGCCAGCTCTTATGAGAGCCTGTAAACGTCTAATTTTTGACTCCTTTATGTCATAAGTGTTCAAAAGTGTAGTTTTACAAACCTTATGCTTCACTCCATTAGCAGCAGGTAAATGATACACAAATGAGGCAGACCGAGGTTTCGGTTTCTGTGAATTGTCACGCGGTCGGTGCCTTGCGATTTCTGTTTTCGTGATTAATCCCATCAAATGAACATCTTGTTCTATATTCGTTTCATATGAATAGTATTTCATAAACTCCGATTCCTGGTCATCCAATGTTAGTTTTAGAGAGCACTTGTATTTACAGCCAGTAGAACAAAATCCTTTTGATGTACGTCTCGGCACATTGCGTCCTGATGACGAGGTGTATTCCATTCCTGTGACACGGGCTCTTTTCTTCTTGTTTTTCTCATATTGATGGGGATGTGATATACCTTTTTTTCGCTTCCTAGATGTATTTGAAGCTGTTGCAGTTTGTTCAGCGGTAGATTCGGTTTCAGGATCCATTATTTACTTTTAATTCGTAAGAAGGTTTATAATAAACAGACCACAAAGAAAGCATAGAAAATGCCGCGAATGAACGGTTCGGCTGTCAACAACATATGTCAAAATGACATTTTATTTTTCTTGCGTTTGGTTACCAAAAAGCACAAGTCCTGGACTAGAGATGTTTGGAAAACAAATCATTTTTTACGTAGCCTTAGAAAAATGTTACTTAGTATGGGACAAGTGAGTTTAAGAATTGAAAAAAGTTGAACGTAACATTAACGATGATATTGCCACACTAAAAAAAAATTCAATTTTTGGACATGTGTGATTTGGAAAACAACCGATTCAACTATCCCCAATTGTGATATCATTCAGTTTGCGATAATCAATCACTACGCGCCACTTTTGAACCCCAGATGCATCTAGCTTTTTAGGTACTACCCAGATGGGGCTACTCCATGGAGATGTACTAGGTTCAATGATATTTTGGTCTAGCATTTTCTGAACTTGGTCTTTAACCTCTTGTTGATGAACGAAGGGAAACCTATAGGTTTTGGTATGAATTGGTGTCTCAGAGGTGGTAGGTATTGAATGTTTGGTGTGGCTTGTGAATGTCAGTGGCTGTCCTTCAGTATAGAATATATCTGAAAATTCGGTGACAATTTTATTAAGAGAGTTTCTCTCCTCAGTGTTCAGATGATCTTGTCGAATGAGTTTATTGATAGAGCTCATGCTATTAATTGTATTTGATGAATTGATTCTATATTTAGGTTCTATATTATATGATGTCAATTGGGTTGCACGAACTTTGGGAATAGGTATAACGTTATTGTTATTACTGGAATTAATACAAGTAATTAAAAATCTATTATTTTTGACTGATACTAACGCACTAGGGATTGCGATATCTTCATTTATTTGTTGTTTTTCAATCATTGCAAACCCATCCTGAATATCTTCAGTGAAACAAGTAATAACAGTTTCTGACCGTTGCCCTATGAACTGTTTATTTTCATTACAGATTGATTTTTCAAGAAATTGAAATAACTTGTAAGTCCGATCTCGAATTTTCATAGATTTTGATTGTACATAGATTACAATCGTTAAATTCAGACATGAAATCGTTGCCTAGAATACCATCAACTTGAATATTGAGGTTAGCCACATGAAATTTAAATTTAGGAAAATCGTCTAAGGATATGTAAGTTGTACCGAAGCTTTGAATTGATGATTGGTCACCCGAGATACCTACGATTGATACAGTATTCAATACATCGAGAGGAGCTGTTCCTATCTTGTTCTTATTAATGACTGAGATAGCAGCTCCCGTATCGACTAGTAGTATGACTGGTTTACCTTCGATGTGAAATTTGCAATATAAAAGATTTTCTGGAGGGACGTTAAGCGAGGAAATAGTGATAGAGTCTGATGATTTTAAATAATTTTGTTTAGTATTTGATTTAGTAATTGATTTAGAATTTGATTTAGAATTTGATTTAGAATTTGATTTAGAATTTGATTTAGAATTTATATTAGATTTGGTAGAGTTTGGCATAGGATTTGTATTGCTATTGATTAGAATCTTAGCATTCGATTGAGTCGAGTTTGAATTTTCAGTTTGAGTCGATATAGTAGAATGTGATTTAGTATTGAAAGTGCTATTGATTAGAATCTTAGCATTCGATTGAGTCGAGTTTGAATTTTCAGTTTGAGTGCTACTATCACAAAATTCTCGCCCACACACTGATGTGTTTTGTGATGCCGTAGCGTGACTTTCACTTGATTGAAGTATGTTTGCTTGTCCCCGATGGACTGAATGAAGCGATTCATACTTTTTATGGTCAATGTTCGAGCTTGTTTTGAGGTTTTCTTTTCTAATTGGGATACTGCTTTGTTGACGACTTGTTTCGAGTTTTCTTATTCTAATTGGAGTTGGTCCATATTGATACTCAAGCCCTGGCTCGTACTGGGCTTTACTATCAGTGACTGGGCATTGGGATAATAAGGCAAAGCGGTTTCCGAAGGGCTGCCCATCTCTTCGGCCGCTCGCGAGTTTAAATTATTCACCCTAGAGGGAAGTGCGACGCATCGTGTTGCTTGTTGACTGTCATTGTTACGGGAGTCTACATTTTGTCTGCGATTATTATTATATGCGCGCTTACGACATTCTGAAATAAGATGCCCTGGATTTTTACAGTAGCTACAGACTTTTATAATATTTTGAGGATGTTGAGAGACGTAATTTCTATTAAAAGATGACCTTTTCTATTAGAAGAGCTTTTCAGGGGGAATTCAGCACCATATACTCGTTATTGCGCGAAGATGAAGAAAAATTTTTTAATTACTTCAGGATGTCGATCAAAAGTTTTGATGAATTATCAGCCAAATTACAAGACAACTTAAGACATCAAAACTTATTTCGAACGCCTGTATCACCCGTGGAAAGACTTGCAGTGACTTTAAGGTAGGTAAAATAAAAAAATGTGTGTGTCGTGTTTCTAGTACTTGCCTAAATTAGAGTATGAAAAAAGTATGAGTCTTTACAGAAACAGACGCCAACGCAAAAGGGTTTTGCGCGCTGATCACTCTCTCTACTTTTTTCATACTCTAATTACTGTGTTAGCTTGGTATAAAAAAAACAACAACAATCATGATAATTATTTATTGTATTAAATTTGTCAGTTACGTTTATATAAAAGGAGGTCAGAAAAATCAGTTGCTTGATCTGATTGCTGTACGTTGGAATGCAGGGGCATATCAACGTAATAATTTGAGAGCAGCTGTTCCGAATCTTGTGTTGCATGTTGTGAATAAGATTCTGGCGATGTTACTATTAATGTGGTACTGGAAGACTGGGGACGACTAAAGGTTGTGATGTCATTATGGATCATATTAGCTATTTTTAGAACTTCTGAACGAAAAGCCAATTTTTGAGAGATTGTAAATGTTTTTGTAATTGGTAAAAGGGAAGTGAAGAATGCCATATCGTCATTTTGAAGGATTTTACTATTGTCTTGAAACATTTTCAGCATCTGCTTGTCGAAATCAGAATCATCTTTGTTTATAGTCCTTTTAGATCTTATTTTTCTTTTAATATTGTTTAGACTTGGCTGGGATGCAGAAGCATTTTCTTGGCTAGTTAACGGCTGGGATGCAGGAATGTTTTCCTGGCTGGTTGACAGCTGGGAGGCAGGAGTGTATTCTTGGCTAGTTGAAGGCTGTGGCTCGCAATCAGGCACCGAAATCGTTGCCTGGGGGTCATTTGCAGTAAGAGAGTCCTCAACTCCGACGGGGTGTTTCTTGTCGAGGAATCGCATGTGATCGTAGTAGATATATTTTTTTTTTATATCTCCACCACCAGATCCCGACTTCGTATTAATAATTGCAGATTTCGATCTTGTGTACGCATCCCGAGCGGTTCTCCATCTCTGAAGTACATTTTTTTCTGTAACCAAAAATAATCAGAATTACTTCTTCCTTTCAGGTACTTAGCAACAGGTCATACGTTCATCGACTTGCATTACAGTTATCGTCTTGGGGTATCAACAATCAGTTCTATTGTTAAGGAGGTGTGCAAAACAATTTGGGTAATTCTACAAGAAGAATGCCTGTCATTGCCAACATCGCCAGAGGGATGGCTTCATATCATAAATGAGTTTAACGAAAAAGCCAACTTTCCAAACTGTGTTGGATGTATAGATGGTAAACATGTGAGGATAATCAACCCAGAACATAGTGGAAGTATTTATTGCAATTACAAAAAAATCTTTTCTGTTGTTTTACTTGCTGTATGTGATTGTGACTATCGTTTTACATACATTAACGTCGGCTCATGTGGAACAGACTCCGATTCTTCAATATTCAAACACAGCAACTTGTTTTTAAAATTACAAAACGAAGAGATGTGTTTTCCTCTCCCTAAACCATTGCCTAATACGACCGAACCACTTCCATACGTTATTGTTGGTGATGCGGCATTCGGTATTTCAAAACAAGTATTACGACCTTATGCACGTAGTAACATGACTTACAAAAAGAAAATATTAAACTATAGACTAAGTCGTGCAAGGAGATATATCGAGTCTACATTCGGTATATTGAGTAACAAATTCAGAATATTTCATAGACCAATGAATACTTCCTTAGCAAACACAATTACTATCATCAAAGCTTGTTGTGTCTTACACAATTACATAAGAGAACGAGATGGTTACAAAATAGAGGATACATTAACAATTTCAGGATTCGAACCAATAACCCACAACAACGACAGTCACAATCATAATATTAGATCAGGAGACATGTTGAGAGAAAAGTTTGCTAATTACTTTACATCTCCAGAAGGTGCTGTGCCTTGGCAAAATAATTGTATATATTGAACTCATAATTGTTTGTACTCGTATCAAAATAAATAAATAAACATGAATGTAAAGGTATTTTGTTATTTACTCACCAAAATTTTTTTGCTCAGTCGGAGACATTTCGTTGAAATTCGGACATAATACTTCACATATTTCCTTCCAAGCCTTTAGCCTGGCATCGCGGTCTTTATATAATTTGTGGCCTAAATCCCAGAGTGGTTCACGAAGACGAACTTCGGTGATCAAGCGTTCAGTATCAACGTTCATATTTGTTTTTACGATGTCACACACACACAGTTTTGACAACAATAATACACGCATGCGTACGGTCGGTGCACCGGTCGGTACAGCACTGAACGCGTTCATTGGTTTACATAGCGCGTCAGTCGACCGACGGTACGCATGCGCACGCGCTCGACCGACGGTCCTCGTACGCAGTGCGTAGCAAAATACGCATGCGTACGATCGGTCTAGCACTGTACGGTTTATGAATTTTCATACATATGACAAGCGCGACTGACGTACGCACTGACGGTAGCACTGTAACCGGCCTAATTATTTCTGTTGTCAGTTTTTCGACTAATTTACTCCTACATAAGTCTACCCTATGATAATATTCTGTAATTGATTCGTTTGGTTTCTGAAATAATGGCTGAAGCTCTAATTGTAGATGCCCTAACGTTTTTGTATGCGAATATTTTTGAATTAGAAAAGTTTTTAAATCTTTCCAATGCACGAATTGTTTTGCGTGAACGTCTGACGATCCTGGTCCCGTTATTTTATTTAATGCAAACGTTAGCAGTATGTGCTGTTGGTTGGCAGAGGCAAGATTGAATGCTGAATCGCATGAACGAATGTATCGATAAACTTGTGTATTCTTAGTTGTGTCGAACTCAGGTATTAACATTAAAAGCGTTTTTAAATCTACATTCGCCATAGCTTCAACTTTACAGGCTTCGTTTCCAGTCGACATTTTTAATATTAATAAAAAGGAATAATATAGACTTAAGAGAGAAAAACAAAAGAAATGAAACAAACAACACAAAAAAAATGTGTACGATTTAGGGTTTAGGGTTAGGTGTTAAGGTTTAGGAAGCAAAAATAGAGCATATAAAATGAGCCACTTACCACAGTAACACAATAAAAATGCGGATGCACATAGTCGTCTGGTTCGGCAGGGATGGTTTAAACCCTTCAGGTACCGTTTCACTATGTCTTTAGACCTAAAACACTGAGTCTTTTAGACGTAGAAACGTTATCCCCGTCTTTACGCGTGACTTGCGAATCCTACCGACTGCGCCAAATGTTATATGGGCAGAGTGAACTCAAACTATATTTTGTTTGTAAAGTTTTATTAATGCACTATGTTACACTACAATCAGAGTCTTATACGAAATAGCAGAGTCTTACACTATGAACTAGTAGAGTCTTACACTATGAACTAGAAATTAACATTAATATAAGAGGTTATGTCGAGGTTGAAGGATGAGATAGAACTGCCTTATTCTTACTATACAGATATTGGGTGAGCATGGGGCTGGAAGATGGTGGTGGTAAAAGGCGAGTATGGTACCGATTCATTGCCACCTTATTTTTATTAACATTTAAGCCAGGCCCCATACATTTGGCCTATGACGCGCCAGGTGCGTCATGGGCCTCTCTAGACGTTGACGCCTCTGGCGCGTCATGGGCCCCTTGTGATGTTGTTTACGTATTTCGCCGTTACCTTGTGTCTGTTTGAAGAGAAAAAGTTGTTTTGGTGTTCTTCGGTTTATATTCGTTGATATTCAAAGGAAATATGGCGTTTCAAGGTAGGAATCTACTATTTTACTAAAATATTACAGGGGTAATAAACATAATGTGAAATTTAATAAGTAGGTAATTTATTTGTATTGACAAAGGTGTTTTTATTGTAGATAATCAGCAGGATGAGATATTTCCTGAATGTAGCCAAGCATTGTTTACTGAAAAGTTTCAGCAAGATAACAATAACGATAAAGACAGTTCTCCTGAATGTAGTCAATCGATTTTACAAAATATATCAAAAACGGCGAAATTAAGTTCATTTAATAGTCAAGATAGAAATTATAATAATGATTCGGACACTAGCATTGAAGAAATAATGGATTCTGAAGAAGATACATGTGTGGAAAGGAAAACAAAGTTAAGAAGAATATTACCTAAGGCTGAATCTAAACATACTATAAAAAAGTCAGGGTCTGTTTGTTGTGCAGCAAAAAAATATTTTGATGCATTATTTTCCAAAGACTTCAATGCAGAACTAAACAGACAAGATGAATTGCCTCCAATTTATGCTCAATTTGAGCATGACTTGGGAATAATGCTAGCATTTAGGTTTAGATGTGTGCCAGCAAACAAGCGTATGGAGTGTTACGAAAAACTAATTAACTTGGTTAGACAATATGAGGAGTAAAATGAAAACTTGCTAGACATAGGATTGCTAGAAACATTTATTGATTTTTTGATTTACAAGATATTTCTAGTAAGTATACAAGTAAAAATTTGGTCATATACTTAACTTATATATTACATATAATACTAATTATAATATTACCTATAATATCATTTTGATATAACTAGGTAAGTATATCAAATATATCAAAATTATATTATAATATTATGTTTACGATCACTTGTTGTAATTTAATTAATCATTATTAATTAATTCAGAACAAATGATCGTAATCCTTACAAACACATATTATATAATTAAAAAAAAATTAATAATTATGGTGGATGCGAAAGCAATCTCCCAGGCATAAGCCTGGAAAATCTGGACAATCTGGGCAGCCAAATAAAACTTCTGTTCTTTTTTTATTCAGACTATAACAGTGTCTGCATCTTTTTCTAATAGTCCTGCCATTTCTTTTAGGCAAATGTGCTGGCAAGTGGATTCTACCTGCAGGACGCGATACTACTGCTTCCTTTTTGGGCAAGAAATGCTCAATAATTTTAATCATAAAATCGTACAAACTGATTTTGTTTTCCCTATTTGAATTATAAAGTAAAAAAGCATTAACAACATTGATTTGGATTATATGTATGATTACTTTTTTGTACCATCTAAGGGTTTTGTGCTCTGCACAATAATAACTGAGCATTTGGTCATGCTTATCGACAGATCTCATATATTTATTATATTTTACTTGGACTTTAGGTTTATATGACAGATTTCCAAATTTATTTCGTGTTTCTATATACTCACTATCATGTTCAGTACTTATAAAACTAACTTCTCTCTTGTCTTTCCATTTTGTTACTGTAATATTTTTATTATTATGCATAATACATGCCTCATTTACATTCAATCGAGCATTCATTACTTGTGAAGGATTACCTTTTCTATTAAACTTTAATGTTCCTGTTAAATGGGTTTTTTTATTTAAAAATTCCTCTGCAATTTCGACGCTAGAATAATAATTATCGACGTATAATGAATGGCCATTATTCATATAGTTTTGTGTTAGTAAACGCATTACTTTCTTGACGTGGTCTCTTCCCCCAACAATTAGATCTTGAGATCCCGCATATACATGAATTTTCATGCAGACACCATGCTTATCTGCTAGCATGTATAATTTGATGCCGTATTTGTGCACTTTATTTTTTAAATATTGACGAAACCGTAACCGACCTGTCCACAAAATCATGGATTCATCCACAGTGAGCTCCTTGGTTGGATAATACACGTTTTCCATTGTGGTATTAAATTATTCTATCAATGAAATTACTTTATTAATACTTTGATTCCCCGGTTGTTCTTGAACATTGAGTGCTCTTAAAATTAAAAAAAACCTATTTCTTGACATGTACTTGCCGAAATTTAGTTGTAATAAATAGTGTTTGCTCCAATAATCAACCATTCTATTTAATTTGATTACTCCCATTAAAAGAATTAAGCCAATAAAAACTTTTAATTCATCTATTGTGGTTGCTTTCCACCTATTAAATCTTGCATGAGGAGCACTGGCATTTCTCTTAAGATGTTCGCCATTTCTGTTTGTGCATGTCAATAAAAGATTGTAAAAAGTTATATTCATTATTAAATTAAAATAGTCTACAACCTGTGTTCCTGGCATAGACTGTTTAATGCCAGGGTTGCCAGTAAATGGAAATATATTTCTGACTGTTGCATTGCCAGGTATCCAGGCTGATTGCAATGTCTGCTCCTGCTGGGGTTCTACATGTACTGTAGTGGTAACCTCTTCTTCAACCAAGTCTACCCACTCATCTTGCTCCTCCAAATAGTCATCTTCAGTTAGGATGCCAAATAGATCTTGGTCGGTCAACCTAAATAGATCTGGGATGATTTCTCCTCTTGGAGATGCCATTGCTTCCAAAACTTCTTCTATCGACTGCCTGGATGTGGATGGTTGATCCATAATTCTGAAAAATGAAATGCATATCATTGGTATATAAACAAAACTTTAATTAAACAAAAATTTATAGTAGGGAATATACAAATTACTTTAAATGTTTCTATCAAATAAGATATCATTTTGAAAAGGGGGCTGACGGAAATGGGCTATACCTACTGCGAACACTTTTTAGGATAACATTAAATCTCACCTGAAGCTATACATTGTGTCAATTATGGTACGGATATTACCTATAGACAGAGACATATACTAGCTACTACGTGATGTTCATGCCTTTGCCCAAGTTCCATACAAACTGTCGGTGTCCTTTGCGAGGAAATTTAACGATTTTCTATGACGAAGACCAGTAATATATATTATTTGTACGAATAGTTTTCGGTCTTACTTTAATAATAATCTAATGTAAATATTGTATGTAAGTACTTACAGGTATAATTCTGATGTGTTTTGTTGTTGTCACTTATCACAATAATGCGATATAGGTAGGTACAGCAGCGGCACCCGGGTTACAATAACGACAGAATTGCAACAAATCCAATAACCGTAGCTGGGTCACAATGGTATTAAGTCCAATTAACGTAGCCAGGTCACAATTGTGATAGTATCAAGTCCAATTAACGTAGCCGGGTCACAAAAATCACAGTATCGAGTCCAATTAACGTAGCCGGGTCGCAAATATGACGGTATCGAGTCCAATTAACGTAGCCGAGTCACAATTAAGAGAGTATCGACAAATCCAATAAACGTAGCCAGGGTATAATATGAAAATGTAAAAAAATAACAGGTAACGCCACACGCAAAGTAGGTAGGTAACAAAAAAGATGTCTGCAGCTCCGTTATGAAGTGACGTAGTTCACAGACGCTGCCGGTAATCGCGTGGCATTTGGCGCCACTGGAGTGTATTGTTGCCAACTGTATAAAAAAATAAGTTTGTGTACCACGAAAATAAATGAATAGCCTTTATTTTCGTTTACTTAGTCTGGCCATAAATACTGTTTAAAACTTAAAAATAAAAAACTATTACATTTGAATTTCGAATGTAATTTTTTTACGGTTGTTCATTGTGTTTTCTCATTTTGGCGCGAATACATTTTATATTTTGCGATATTAAAATGGAGTGGGGTGATAAAGAGAACCGAATCGCTGTGATTGCATTAGGTACCTACACAAAGTAGGTATGGAGCCGAATGCAATTTTTAAAACTCTCCATACCCTTGGTATTAATAAAATGTTTGTTACCGGGCTATTAAGGCCCGCCTCACACCGACGCAGAGTCGAAGCGACGCGACTCGCGCATCCATTCGACTCCAGCTGAGCGTCGAAGCGCGAATGCGCGCGTCAACGCGCTTCGACGCGCGTTGCCATACTTACATAGCACAAATTTGTACTTAAATAGTAGAACAATAAAGGTGAATATGCTTTAGGCGGAAAAATATGACGCGTCGCGTCGCTTCGACTCTGCGTCAGTGTGAGGCGGGCCTAATAGGTATTGGTTTTTTTTTATCATAGTTTAAAAAAAAAGATAATCACGCGATTGACCAGTTTAAAGTGCGGTCTCTGGCCATTACTTTCTCATATTTAAAATATAAAAACATAAGATGTGTAATATTCCCTATAAATTTAGCTTTTCGTTGCAACTAACCAAAGGTTTGCTATCCCTGATTGGTAAAATGAATATGATGAACTAATGGCCAAACTTAATAATGACTTCAACGTTTAATTTAGGATAAAATATGGTAGGTTTCGTATTGTCGTATTTTTTAAACTTGTTTTTAGATCATTTCAACTTGACGCACCACGCGCGTCATGGGCCACTCAAAATGTTTTCTTATGACGCGCCAGATGCGTCATGGGCCATGAATCGGTTAACAATGCCTGTCAACTTATAATAAATTTATAGCTACAACTATTTTAACTTTAACATCTAATATTATTTTAAAGGAAGTAGTTGAAAAGGTTCAGAGGTACCCTGGTGGGTGTTTTATTAGGGTGCAAATTCTAAGACTAAAGGGATTGTGAACAAGTGTGCCTATTGTTTTGAAAAAGGTTGGGACGTACACTGACATGTCAAATGATGACCAATTTATGGGTGTGTTTTATTAGTGTACAAATTCTTAAGACTAAAGTGATTGCAAACATGTGTGCCTATTTATCTATTATAACTTATTAACTAAAGGCTTATATATAAGATACGTGTTTAAATCGTGAATATAGTATATCGTCGTTGCGCCTGGAAAAACCGATAAAGATAAAATCGTAACTTTTCACAAGATACCAAAAACCGTTCCTTTTATAACCAAGGTCATTAAATCTGAGTATGCAGAAAATTAAAATAAGGTAACATGGATCTATTGTAACATACTTTGTTTGTTATTGAACGTTATTTTAGGACACAGATTTTTTTTTCTTTAATTTTGACACATAACTGTTTATTTTTGAGTCGTCAAAACCGCTATGTGATTCTTGATTACAAAGCGGTTTTTCTAGTGATATTATATTGCTACATTAGGAATTATAATGATACTACTCTTCTACATAGCGCTTTTCCCCCATAACACTAGCTCGGAAGTTCACTTCTAAATTAAAACTCACCTTCTAAAACATCGCTGCTCGTCATCTCCATGCTCCAAGTCTTTATTGTAGGTACGAAATATAACATCTCAAAGCATGATCTTTAGCATACCCCATTTCCTCTTCTATTTTGCCCTCCTCCATTTATAAACTTATAAAAAATGAAGGTAAATAAATGATGTTAGGTGTTAAGTTAGCTAGTAATTAAATGGAGATAAGCAGGTATAAGTAAAATTATTCACGATAACGTCCGTTTAAACTAACCTGTAGTAAAATTAGAAACACAGATAAAATAATAGCATATTTATTTAAAAAAATATATTTTTATTCATTAAGGGCGAACAAAGAAGCTTAAGTGGTTTATTATGTCCTTAAATTATCATAAAAGGTATGATAGTCACGGTGCATGTATGGTTTAAGCAACTGAAGTTGATCAAATTTACTTTTATCAATTTTTTTTGGCTCTTGGTAAAGTGAAGATGGTGTTTGGTACAAATCTTGTTTCCTGCGTTGAGGTAATAATTTCCAATCATCCTTGTGCATTAGTTTGTACCAAACCTCGCCTCGTCTGTACAATAGAGCTCTGATGTCGGTTACAGTCGGATCTCCTGCTTTTTTACCAGGTCGGATTGATGCAAAATTGCTTGGTAACCGGTCATAGTTTTTAAAAAATGTGTAATCAACGTGGTTAACTTTGTAGGGTTGAGTAGGTCTGGCTTGAAGGATTCGGTTAACATAATCATTGGGAGAGTACAACGGTGCTTGGAATAGTTTTTCTAGGGTAGAATGGACACTATCTACCTCCATCATCGTATGTCCTTTTTCTAATAATATTTGTTCGATATCCAAACATTCCCTCTTTGAAGTGTCTGCAAAAGCACTTGTTAAAGCTTTATTTTTATTTTGATATCCACAACCATCGGATATTATAGAAAACTTCTTGTACCCTTTTTCATCTTTCTCCTTTTGCACGAAATCTATAATGCACGTTATAAATTCACACGCCGTTACTCCTCCATCACCTTCATGCCAAATATAAACTATAACATCTTTATTGTTATTTATATAAATTGTGAAAATATGAATTTGCAATTTCTGCTTATAGTATTGTGCCGAAACCAATAATTTAGGGCACAGCTGAACACTCTGTAAGTCCATGGTAGCGACACAATGGTCATTTGAAGCTTCAGAAATTGCTTTCGTCTTAGCTTCACGGGCTTCGTTTTTCTTTGTAATATGAACCTGATAGTCCTCTTCACTCAAGTTTCCTTCTTTGTGTGCAACACACGTGTCACACTGGTCCTTTCTTGGCTTAAAAATTGAAATCTTCTGTACTTCTAATATTTCGCCAAATTTTTTTCTTTGGACGGATGGTAAATCTTTTTCCTGACACCATTTCAAATACTCCTTGTGCATTTTAGAATATGATTGCAGTGCATCATCAACGTAAATCCGTGAACTACTTGAACGACAATAATGACTCGGAACCTTCGGAAGTTCGTTCAGCCATTTATTTACCGAATCGGATTTCAATGGTTTCTTCACATTGTTTTCACTCACATCATTGTTTGTTCGCTGTAAAATTTTGTTGATGTTGTTTTTTTCTTGATTTGGATTAAGCCAGTCGGTAAACTAATCTTTCTTAATAGACAATGTAGCTAAAAAAAACTCTTTGCAAACTCTGACTTTAGTGCCATCATCTTTCGGTAAATAGCAGTCTATCCCGTTCTGTCGTCTCGGAAGTGTAGTTTCTTCAGAAGATTCCGATACTTTGCGCCGTTTATGGATGTTTCTCACTGTAACAAGGCCAGTTACATAAGATTTTTTGGCTTCCCATGAAGAAAGTGACCAAAAATAATCAAAGACATCTTTGCGGGCTTGTTCTGTAACAGAACCGCAGAGAAACGATCTTTCTGAAATCGCTATAGCTTGATGTTGACAGGGGACACTTTGCATTACTTTTTCAGGGATCGTTTTTTGTGTTTTACTTTTGTAGGATTTTCCAAATAATCGGAGAGTTTGGTTTAATTTTCTTTGGTCCTTTATTCCGTATTCTTGGCGTTGTATGGCATTGTTTTCAGCAGAAATGTTAGGTGCACTTTCGAAAAGTCCTGTAGTAGCATTTAGAATCAAGGTAGAATGTATAACATCTGCACTGTTAATTATGTCATCAATTTGAGCAGTAGTCTGAGACGATGCTTGAGAGTGCGAGGGTGTGTAAGGTGATGCATGATCGTAGACTTCTGCTTGAGAGAGCGAGGCTATGTGAGATGCTGCGTGATTGTTGGCTTCTGACTGAGAGAGCGAGGGTGTGTAAGGTGATCCATGATCGTTGACTTCTGCTTGAGAGACCAAGGCTATGTGAGATGCTGCATGATTGTTGGCTTCTGACTGAGAGAGCGAGGGTGTGTAAGGTGATGCATGATCGTTGACTTCTGCTTGAGAGAGCGAGACTGTGTGAGATACTGCGTGATTGTTGACTTCTGACTGAGAGAGCGAGGATATTTCAGATAAGGCATGATTGCTGGCCTCTGCTTGAGAAGAATGAGGTTTTGCTTGTATTAAGTGATTGTCGGTTTGTGGTGTATTTGTTGGGTAAATACTAGGAACAGAAGAATTAGAAGGTTCCAATCTGTTGATAAAAACTTCGTTCTCTAGTTCTTCAAACAATACTTGTGAGCCAGAATCTATTTCTTCAGCGCCCACGTTTTCACAGCTCGATAATTGTAAAGAAATTACTTGGCTATCTAAATCCAGAAAATCACTCTGTTGTTGTGGAATCGAATGAGTTGGCAAATAAGATGTTGTGATATCAGAACTTGCTATATTGTTTAGAATCAACTCTGGGACATGAGTTTTATCATGAGTACTGCATCTAACATTTTCGGTGAGTGCAGGTATATCTTCTTTATTAGCCATGCTAAGTATATTGCTCGCTCTGCTAAAGCGTTTCATTCTTGTGTAAATTCAATCTGAAAGAAAGAAAAGAAAGCTGCAAACCACCAAAAGCGAAGCAAACAGAATGAGAGAAGTGAGAACAATCCCGCTGCCCAAGTACACGCTATAAGGTATTAGATATAAGTATCGCAGGGGTAAATCGCTACCGGCTGTAGTATCGACTGTAGTCAGCATCAGATGTCTCTAAACATAATTAAAGTAGCAAAACACCTGTACGTAGCACACTGGTAAGGTATAGTCACAAAACAAACTCAAACAAATCTTTGACAAGATGTTCAGTGCATGCAACTTACCAGTATATAGGTGTTTTGTACTTTTATCTTTTACTGTACCAGACGCTGACCGTACCAACAGGTAGGTATTTCACGTATGTTAAATCATGCATCAAATGTTGCAAGTACAATGTTCTTGTAAGATAAACAAGCTATTTTATACACAATACCACCACTAAGCCCCAGCCATGAAAGGGTAAGTGTAGGTACGAAGGCAGATAGGTATTTTAAAATACTTAGTTGCTAGTAAAATAAAATTGTGAGTATCTACTCACAATTTTATTTTACTAGCAACTAAGTAGATAGCCTAGGTAGGTACTACCTAGGCTATCTAGCCTAGGTAGTACCTACCTTGTTAATCGGTCATTACCTACTTTATCTTAACTAAACTAGCAGATGGTTTTGATGTTGGATCATTGGGGAACTGTATTGTTTTATACTATAGGGATAAGGGTAGGTAAGTATCTACACAGAGCTTATTCCAACCTACATTGTATTGGGTACAAAATCGATCACATACCCATATATGTGATTGATTTTGTACGTAGGTACAGTATCCACCTACACCCCTTTACTACCATAAGACTAATTTGTACTTACGTATTAAAATCACATCACGTGTGCACAAAAGTACAAACAGATAAAATCCACGTGATTTGAGGTTAGGTTTGGTTATTTCAATTAAATGTTGATTCTAGATCAACAGACTTATTTTATTACCTCTGATTTACGTTATACAGCTGCAATAAGTTTTTATCACTAATTACGTACTAGTGCCAGTCAAAAATATATTAATTACTTCACGACAAAAACAAACAAATTGTTCCCGGCGCAAGATCGGGCGCGAAATGATATTCCGCTATGTGCAACTGCGCGCGCAACTACTTCGCGCGGGATTTCGCGCAGGTCAACATGGAAAACCCGCTTTGTGTCACTAAGGCACAAAGCGTTTTGGGACGCGGATTTTTGTTTGAACGATACATAGCGGAAAATGCTATTTTTGTAGTCTTTTAAGATATCACAAAACGGGTTTCACAGGTATGACGGGCGTGGCAAATTATGCCTTAAAAGTGAAAAAAGTAGTTTTCAAAAAAAAATCTTTATCGGTTTTTCCAGGCGCAACGACGATAAGTAAATAAAATTACATTTAACATTCTATTAGAAAATGTTCAAAAGAAATGTTTTACAGATCGGTTTTGAACTGAAATAGACTTAAATCTTTTTTATTTTTGTACCCAGTCTTATACAGTAGGTACCTACATACAAAATAGCTATATTTACCTACATTTTACAAAAAGCCCGGTTGCTTACATTATACAGCTCGTGTTTCACTTCGCATAATATTTATGTTTCAAAATTTGCAAATCTATTCATTATCGGCCGAGTACCTTACGTCGACCCTCCTTGGGAATGTTATTGCTAAGTCGAACTTTCGCTTTTACCCAAAGCCTGTAAGCTGCAAACCACGCTACTTTGATGAAGAACTACAATGTAGGATGAACCTTGTGACCTAACACGAACAAGACGTACCCTCGGGTATTTTGATTACGTGACACCCGTGGGCCTGCACTCACCATGCCTTATGTTTAGGATACTTTCATTGTCATTCGTATTTTTATTATTTAGCGCGCCACACGCACGCGGTGCACGGTGTACTCTGTGTGCGGCCCACAGCAAACGCGCATGCCCGGCCCGCACGTGGGTACAAACACGCATGACAATAAGGGCATTTTCATTGCCATGCGTGTTTGCTCCCGCGTGCGGGCCAGGCGTGCATGCGTGCCGCCCGCTACCTATCGTATCATACATATTTTTATTGTCATGCCCGCCATACGCAAGCGGTGCACGGGAAAGATATCTACTCTGCGTGCTCGGCCCGCAACCGGGCGCATACACGCATGACAAAGGCATGTGTGCAATTTTATTGTCATGCGTGTTTGCACCCGCGTGCGGGCCGGGCACGCACGCGTGCCTCCCGTGACCTATCGTATCATACATGTGTTTATTGTCGTGCGTGTTTGGGCCCGCGCGCAGAGTACCGCGTGCGTGTGGCACGCATGACAATAAAAGCATGTATGATACGATAAGTTGCGGGCGGCAAGCATGCGTGTCCGGCCCGAACGCGGCCGCAAAATAGTAAAATATATTCTTATCATTTATATTCCTTATAACTCCACCACTTGAGGAAGGCTATACTATACCATCATATACTTACGACTCGAAAACACCCCTCTCTCTTTGGGTGGCCCTTTTAGAGCGAGGCCCCATTAGTGCGTTGCGCTGCGTTGCGTCGCGTCATCGCAACGGAACAACGCATTGTATGCCACACCTGTGTTGCGTTGACGCTGCGCCAACGCAACGCAAGAGGGTATGCACGCCGACGCAGCTGCGTCTCAGTTCAGCCTTTGCAATGGATAGATACAAACGTGTTCTTTTGTTGCTTTTATTACGGCACCGCCGAAATAAACGTAGAAATCATAGAAGATTCTGGATATCTCCTTTGATAGCATTAAGAAATAGTGATGGTCAGTTTTTTATGCAGGAATATAGGGAGTTGTTATTAGATGAAAATACATTTTTTAATTTCTTTAGAATGAGTGTGGCCAGCTTTAATAATTTGGTTGAAACCTTAAAACCACATATAAAAAAGCAATATACCAAATTCAGGATCCCTTTAGAACCAATTGAAATGATTGGTATTACATTGAGGTAAGTAATTCAAATATCATAATACTCGTAATGTTAATCAGTTATTAATTTATTATCTTTAAAAACAGTTTAATTTAAGTATTACTATTAGGCAACAAAGCAAAGTTATAATCTTCTTCTTGACTATCATCAGTAAAATTATTAATCGTAGTGTTGGTTGAGTAGGTAGCTTCGAATTCATCTGTTCGATACGATGATGGCGATGGTGACTGGGCATGTTGTCCAGTTTGATATCCGCGTGACTGCAATGGTGTTGCTTGATACTGTTGTCCAGTTTGATATCCGCGTGACTGCCATGTTGTTGATTGAGTCTGTTCCCCGAACCGAATTTCGGTAATGATATTTATAACTTTGCTTTGGAATGTCAAAGTTTGTAATTCCGTAAAGCTGTCCAAAGAAGGCAAAATTCCTTTGAAAAATGATAAGTGGCGGTTTTCTTTCTCTTGCAACGCTTTTAATGCTTGCGCCTCGAAATCATCAATTGCTTGGTTTGATCTCTTACGGCTTGCAGGCACGTAGTGAGAAGGACCTGGGGGTAACGAGGACATTTCTTTTGTAGGAAATGGAGAAGATGATGCTGAGTTTTCATTTCGTTCCGTTTCTTCAGACACCATTTCAAGGCTACTATCAGTTTTATTTTGGGCAACTTTCATCAAAAACAGCAACTGATTGTAATAATGATATTTTTTCAATTGTTTTGCCCCTGACCCAGACGAACTGTTTTCTTTTATTTTTTTTACGTATCGAAAAAAGTTGTCCTTCACGCTTCTCCATTTTTTCACAACCTCGTTACCTGCAAAGAAAGAAAAAAATGTGTAAGTACCTAACTTGTCTACACTGACCAATCTAAATGGGCCACCCTGTTTATTTTTTTGTGTTTCTATTTCAGGTACTTAGGCAGCGGAAATTCGATAAACGACTTGCATTTCAAATTTAAACGTGGAAGAGCAACAATTTCTAGAACTATTTCGTCAGTTTGTCAAGCTATATGGAAATATGTTCGACCACAGTACATAGAAGAGATCACAGTAGAAAAACTACAAAATATTGCATTAGATTTTGATCTCAAAGCTAACTTTCCTCATTGCTTCGGGGCAATTGATGGGAAACATATACGTTTAATAAAACCAGACAAAAGTGGCTCTCTGTTTTATAATTATAAAAATTATTTTTCAATTGTTTTGCTGGCGGTTGTTGACTCAAATTATAAGTTTGTTTTTGTCGACGTGGGTGCATATGGTAAGGAAAGTGATTCTACTATTTTTAGAAATTCGACACTGTACAAGATTTTAATGAGAAATGAATTACCATTGCCTGATCCTCAACCACTTGGAAATGATCATAATAACGAGCCACCAATCCCTTATGTACTCGTCGGTGATGAAGCTTTTGGTTTAAGTAAGCATGTTATGCGCCCATACGGCGGATCCAATCTCAATGTGAAACAAAGAGTTTATAATTATCGCCTTAGCAGAGCACGTAGATACGTGGAATGTGCATTTGGGATCATGGCAAATAAATGGCGCATTTTACATAGGCCAATTGATACGTCATATGATTTAACTATTAATATTGCGAAAGCATGTTGTGTTTTACACAATTTTGTTATACAACACGATGGGTTAAAACAACAAGACAATATGGCAATAAGTAGGTTCTCACAATTGAGACCCCATAGCAATGAAGAATCATTAGCCGAAAATTTTATCAGAGATCAATTTGCTAATTACTTTATGAGTCCAGAAGGGGCTTTACCATGGCAGTTGAAAAAGATATAAATTAACTTATGTATTGAATTTACAAATAATATAATAAATAACAACTCACCAATTTTGTTCTTTTTTTGGTCCTCAAACTCCTCGTAATCTTGAAATATTTTTTTACAAACAGCTACCCATTCATTCGCTTTACGAAATTTATCACTGTAATGTTCGTGTGATTTATCCCATATAATGGGTCTTTCTTGGACCAAGGATATGAGAAAATCTATATCAATATCCTGCTCACTCATGGTAAAATAAAAAATGTCGTTACGCTCGTCTAGCTTCCTCCTCTAGCAGTGCATCACTGTCCGTCGTCGCAGCGGAGCTCCGACAACGCAGCGCATCACCCTCCCTCCCGCTTCGTCTCTTGTCCGTCGATCCGTTGAAACGTCGCGCGCGACGACGCAACGGTCTAATGGGGCATGTCATAAAAAATGTATGGAAAACGACGCAGCGACGACGCTGCGACGACGCAACGCAGCGCAACGCACTAATGGGGCCTCGCTCTTATAAGATTTCTTCTGGAACTACTCAGTGTTATATAGAAACCGGAAAATGAAATATTTAGGATAGTACTAATAAAATACAGTCATGGATATCATTATAAATTTTTATTTAGCTTCAGATGAATGTTTGATACATATATTGTTAGCAGCAAAATAAGGAATAAAAAACTTAGTTTTCATTTACTTTTATTATTGTAAGTCTTATTGATAGGTAACTTAATTATTCAAAATCAATTGTCTTTTCGAATAAAGTACGATAGCAACATTTTATGAATTTATTTAGTTTAAAAAGTGGACAAATACCCTGTTTATGGGTATTAAAAAATACATAAAAGTGTTTTTTCACCATAATCCGAAAACAGTATGTAACAATTAAGAAAAATATAACAATTTGAATTATATATGTCATAGATAAAAGTGGGTTTTACTTAGAACATATCAAAATACATACGCCGAGGTCGGCATTTTTATATAAAAGATATAATAATGGCGACAGTCGCTATGAAAATAAAAGCCACTTATCTAACCCCGCTGGCATAGTATATTATGTATCCATACAGTATTATGACTCAGCCCTATCCTTGCAATAAGTGCCTGAAGTAGTGAAATTCATAAAATACCTACCTGCTCAACCAAAATACAAAAAAACAGCTGTGTACATTGTAATGTAAATCTTACTAGGTAGGTAACTTTCAATTTTTTATTTCTTATTCTTTTTATCCAGGTATTTCACTAAGTGCAAAATGCAAACTGTCTGCTACTAAAAAAGAAACAAATTACGTACTTGCAGGTCAATAACATTATTGTAACTTTTTTTAAATTGCACGCTTACTGTTTACAAACCTGTAAGCTGTTTGTATGAAGACAGAATACTGTATGTTTTACTATAAGTGCCGCTGGTAACGCACATTGACAGAAATATAAATGACAACACTTGCACCCAGCCCGTTATCCGATATGGGAAGTAAGTCGTAATATTGCATTCATGCATCATTATTTATTCATCACCAAATATCATCAATAAATTTGTTCATTCAGCACGCTTCCTTTTCCGCCCCCGTGCATCTTTCGGATCGAGATTTTGTTGAGAGTGCCACTCATCCCAACAATTCTCAGAACAAAGATTCACTTCGCAAGTTTTGCATTCTGTACGAACAAATTTAGTGATCTTCCTTCTGTAACACACCGTACATCTCTTTCTTGCCCCTGACTTTCCTGGAAGGTTCCTTGGAGTGTGAATAATATCCCGCCTAAGCCGCGTTTCTTCCGGTACTGGTTCACTTAAGTCCAGTGTTGCCTCGGGGCGGTGTTTGATGACCAAAGCGTCAGCGAGTTGAACTCGGAAGTCACGATGCATAAGCGGTTCTTTACCACGACGTTTCAAGGAACTCCTGTACATGATGTACGCATTCAAAATACTCGCATTCAGTAATCTTTTAAACATTTTCATATACCATTTAACACCTCTCTTTCGCTCTATCAAATACATGGCGAGTTTTTGATCTTTTCGATCAACACCCCCCATGTTCGCATTGTAATCTTTTATACACACAGGCTTCACAACACTCTGACCTGCCCTTGTACCGTCGAAAACGCCGTTATCGTGGAAGGTGGATATGATATTCACCACTTTGGAATCTTTCCATGCATTGATGGAAAGATCACCACAATGGCCCCCTTGGCACGTTTTTCGGAATTTTCGCGATATCTTTAGGCACATTACGACGATTACCCCTGAGAGTTCCTCGTGCCAACGATGGACAATTGTAAAAATTATCCATTGTGACACAATGACCTCGCCGTTCAAGGCCTTGCAAGAGCTCGGTGACTATGTGAGCACTTTTACCTCCCACATCAACACTTACAGATGGGTCGACTAGCGGCGCATCTGCCTTACCTGTATATATCTGGAACTTAGACAAATAACCTGTTGAAGATTCGCAAAGTTCGTATGACTTTATTCCGAACCTCGCTGCCTTTGTCCGGATGACTTGGATGAAAGACAAGCGACCCTTGAATAAAGTCAACGACTCGTCGACACTAACATTACGGTCTAAGTTATACAGGGTGGAAAACTTGTGTTCTAAATGAGTCAGAATGGGTGCAAGTTTTGCCAGTCTCCGCGACATTTTTTTTGCTGAACCTGTTGTAGCACTTTATTGATTATTCTGACTAGAGTCAGAATTATCAACAAAGTGAAGGAACTTGTTAAGCAAAATAAAACGGTTGTAGGACATCACCTTTTTAAAATCCCGCATAGTAAGGAAACGTGACCGTTTCCAATACTCATGTTGGGAAGTCCGCGGAGTGAGACTCATTAACATCAGAACAGCCAAAAAGACCCTCATCTCGTCTTTATTAGTGGGTGACCACTTATGCAGACGAGATGAGCGTTTTAAGGTCCCTGATGCTTTTAGAGCCTCTATCGTCTGTTGGGCGTACCGATTGGTTTCGGTGACGATAAGACCTATGATTTCTTCATCCCATATGTCGGTAAAGGCATCATAGGCCGTATCGTAGTCTTTGATTGGTCCAGGAGTAGGACCTGAAAATTGTTCAGTTACTCCCCTGAACGAATCAAAGTCACCGGACCACTCAAATTGAGCCGATGTACCCAATAAACGATCGGCCTCATCATCTATACCTCTGTCAATATTCCTGATTATGTCCCTAATGGGCTCCTCCAGCTGGTCTGGAATATCCCTCTGTGCATCATCGATGACAGGATCTTCGACAGCGATAGGTTCGAGCTCATCATCGTAATCGCTGTCTAAATCACTGCCATCGCCTACAACAGGTCTAGTGGTTGGCTCTGACAGTGGTAACGTCATTCCTGAAGTTGACGGTTGAACGTCAATTTCAGGAATAACGTTAGTGTCAGGTTGTGCAATA
Organism: Lithosia quadra; assembly: GCA_963576445.1. Taxonomy (NCBI): domain Eukaryota; kingdom Metazoa; phylum Arthropoda; class Insecta; order Lepidoptera; family Erebidae; genus Lithosia; species Lithosia quadra. Next base: position 2,343,966 of record OY754894.1, read on the forward strand.
CCACTAGACCCTGTTGGCTTCACAGAGGGAAATTCTAGAGACGGGACCCAGCGCTGGAGTTGCCATGGCGCAACGTCCATGATTTCCTCCAGCTCCTCGTCGTCGTCCAGCTCTTCCATAAGCTCCAATAATCCAGGGCTAGAAAGAAACATACAAATTTATAAAAATATAAACCTCGTTAATTTCAGATATAAACGTCGTACGTAAGATCAAGGCGTCCACACGATCAATCAATCAGCATTTTGCAGCCCAGTGCTAGATACAGACATGGCTAGAATAATGATCTTTTTTCTAATATGACCATCCAATACTGAGAGGAAACCCTAGGAAAGGAACTCACATAAATATGAACCCTAAAAACAATTAAGCAACTTACGTGTCTATCGCAATGCGTTGTCGCGGGCGACCCCCTGGTTGGAGCTTACTCGAAGGTTTCGCCATTCTATTAGAAATGAAAAAAAAAACACTAAGAAACAGACTTTAAACAAAATAACCTAATTCTAAAAGATACATAACTACTCAACTTACTTGTCTGGTACGGTCTCACGACGTATGCTGCCATGAGGGGTTGCCAGTAACGAGATGTCGTTGGTGACATGAATGCTACCCCTCGGTGTGCAGCTTACTTGCAGCGCCTTAACATTGCGTCTAGGAAAAAGAATATGAGCTAAGAAACACATTTATATGAAGAAAAAAAATACTATATAGTAACTACTTCACTAACTCAAAATACTTACGGGGGTGGAGAGATCTCCCTCTCTTTAATTTCGGCAGCGAGGCCAAGGATCAAGGCCCGACGTGCTGCCGACTGTCGGGCCACTTGGCTCTGCCCCGGTGTAGGGGTCGCCGACCGTGACCGGCTGGAGGCACTCACGCTGCGGCGTCTGTGCGATCTAAAATAATATGGTAAAGTTACAATAATAAATATTATTTTTATTATTTGTAGCAATTTTACATTCATTGTGTTACGAAACTGGCATCTAGTCGATCTACCAACTCGATAGATGTTACGGTGGCCGCTTACCATCACTATGTAATCAGTACAGTATATGGTACAGCCAGTGTTATTTTATCAAACCAAAATTAATCTAATGTGACGTAATAAAAAAAAATTTGCTACCGTAGTATTGAAATAGCAATCATCCTAAAAAAATACTTTTTGCCTATTAATTTTATGCAGGGTGAATAAAATACAATAAATGTTATATGAACCTAACATCACCTACCTACCAACTCAATAAAAATATATCAAGTTACTTTTGTGAGTGACTGTACTCTACTGGGATCTACTTATCGAACATACGTACCTATGATAGCTATGAATATGTGAAATTGGAGTCTTTTATATAGTTTGAGTATGATTTTTGCTGCTTATAAGATAATAATACGAAAAACGAGTTACTGGTATTAATTTCTCGATAGTTATTCTAACAACTTATATATTTAAAAAATAAATAAACCTTGATAATTATATATTTTTGACGAAATAAGTGAGATATTATTATAATATACTCATTTTTAACATGGCGTTTCAAAGTTTAGTCATTTTTATACATTTAGAACATGTTAATGAAATAAATATGTAGTCATATAAAAATGTTATAACTGATTATGTTTTCTCAATAAATACTTTAATGAATTATCTATGTTATAAATATACTAACGTCATATTTTTATTGAAAATCTTATGTTATACACGACAAGCTATTCTATAAAAAGGGCCACATTAATTTGAAAAAGTTTTATTGGGAATATTTTTACCATTTTTCGATTGAATTTCTCTATAAACGTAAACTACAACTAATTCTCAGTAATTCTATGTATAATAATATGTAAATACACTTACCCCTTTCTCGAAAAATCCATATTTCTTCAGAACAAACTCACTGCTCAACTCGTTGCACAAAGATAAACAACCAATATGGCAGCCAAGGTGCTCGATTATTATATTTTAATTTTTTTTGGCGTTTCGTTGTCACTGTGTTCGTTCAATACTCATAAAATTCTATGAACATAAGCTAAACAATCGATTAAAGTTAAACGCTAATACGTTTGCAGACTACTAAACGCACAAATCCAATGACAAAATAGAGTGACTTTATTTGAGCAAACGGTGGCACAAAAACACTCAACGGTATAAATTTATTTGTGCATACGGGTGAACAAAAAACGCGGGAAGGGTTAAATGACTTCAAATCTCTCCGTAACTCTGCTAACTCACGAAAGTGCAAAATGGCGGAATCGACCGTTTTACCGATCGAGTATCGTGATAAAGCAGTAAAATAAAACTGCTATCTGTTGGTGTTTCGATAAAAGAGTCCATGAACTGAAGCATTAGGCGCAAACATGTCAATGAATTCAGAGATCCCCTGCTTAATGCCATCCTCAACTCTCTTTTGATGACTATGCTTTCCACGTTTATCATTTTCCAATAATGATCCCGCACTTTATTTTGTTTTTCTATAACAGTACGAATTGGTCGAACTGCTATTTCTTCTAGGCAAGCAGATGAAATAGAGGTCAAACGTAAGTCTATCATGAATAAAAAAAAATACTTAGTTTATTTGGACTTTTACTGGAGTGGTTGTAGGCCAACGCTCTAACCTTGAGAATAAAGCCTGCATGATGACAAAATTGGTCAGACTACATTTTCTAAGACTAATGAAGGTATACCTTGCAGCATAACCCTTTAAGGGGCAGAAGCTCCTGGCTGGGGTATTAAAAAAATAACGCTTGTATGTGAAAATATATATTTTTTATTAATTTTATGCACTTTTTTTTTTTGACAAAAAAAAACACGGTGTCGATATATTCGACACTGCCTTTCAAGGTGTGTGAAATTGAGCAAAGCATGGTACAATGCACAAAGGAACTTGGCATTTTGTGCACTGTATTTTTGATGTTTTGCTAAGGTTTTTGCTGCTGCATGCTCTGCACCTTCTATATTTTGGTAGCTCCATTGGCATGTGAGATCCCACATCATGCAACCTCAGTTCATCGGGTATTCCATAAACGGCCTTCTGCCTACTTGTTGCTAATTTTGGTTTTTTAGCGACGAAGTTGGGCGATTGTGTTACAGTCCTCTTCCTGGAGCTAAAGTTGTCAATCAAGTTACGTGCGAGCACTGTGCGGAAATGCAAGGACGTCATAGGGTTATGCACTCTATCATTTTGGGTATATAGCACATAGGCATTTGTAATGGCAGAATCAACCAAAAAATAAAATATTCGCATCCACCATCTTTTACTGCGTCTTGAGATGGAATAAGTACCTCTCTTCTGGTCAAATCTATCCACTCCTCCCATCCTTTTGGTATACTCCAGGACTCCTATGGGACACGAGACATCAGACTTTGAACCATCCTTCTGCGTTCTTTTACATGTCATTCGCTGACGGGGATGATAAGCAGTGCTCAATACATATACCAATTTAGTGTCCTTCCATACAAAAAATGCCACATTTTGGTTGACTCTCCATTTGTACTCGCCTTTTGCCAATACCAGAGGAGGCGGTTTAGGTCCGCCTTTCTTTTTTTTTGATCTTTTATAAGTTTTGGCAAGTTCGTACGATCTGAGCGTACAGTTGCAGTTGCAAAAATATTATTGTCCACTAGATACTGCAATAGCTCAAAGGACGCAAAAAAATTGTCAAAGGCGATGTGAGTATTCTCAACCTTCTTATCAATCAGAGTTTTAGATAGTTCTCGTACCACACTAGCACCTAATCCAACCTCTGTAGTGGCGTCATCCTTTTTTCCTGTATAAATCTCAAACTTATATAAATATCCAGTCAGGCTGTCACACCGCGCCCATACCTTGAAGCCACGTTTTATGGTTTTTTTTGGCATATATTGTTTTAGAGTGCTGCGCCCTTTGAATTTTATCATGCATTCGTCTATGCTTTGTGATGATGAACATACTCCACTACTTTGAAAAGAACTATTCAAAACTTTGATCAAAGGTCTTACTTTGTATAATTTATCATATCCTTCCTCTCCTCTCTTAGGCATTTGACTATTGTCGTTTAGATGTAGATTTGACAAAATTTTTTTGAATCTCTTGACTGTCATAATATTAGCAATCTCTGTAACACGAAACATAGGATCAGAAGACCAGTAGAGATCTATATTGGGAAGTTTGTGAATGCCCATCAATATCAAAATACCAATAAAAGCTTTTAGTTCCTGTAATGTTACAATATCCCAATCTTTTTGTCGGTTTTGTACTGCGTATAAATTGGTCTGATCAACTATGCTCAATAGGATTTCATTATTGAAAAAAAGCATTGAAGTATGCCCCAGGAGAACTTCGATTGGGATAAAACTGTGATGGTCTCAGTAAAATGTCATCGAATCTCTCAACCGGAGGAATGTGTGGAAACTGCACTTTTTTCCACTCTTCATCGCCATCATCTTCTGAACTATCTTCCGTGCTACCTAAGTCATCAAATTGCGTAACCACAGGTTCAATAGGCCTCGCAATTGAACAAACTCTAGAATTAGTAGGAGTAGATTCAGTACTACCTGCGATACTACCAGATGTGGCACCTATGTCCATATTAGAACATGACGGAATTGAAATTGTTGAAGTTGGCTGTGATTCATTCAGACTAGATCCATCTAAAATTTCTTGAAGTTCTATGTTGGTAAGAGATGAGAAAACTGCTTCATTTTCATCTTCCTCACTTTCATTGCCGTCTTCGGAATTTTCGCCGTCCGACAAAGCAAATAAATCTGCGAGAGCATCTTCCAATTTGTCTAATGGGATCACCTAAACAAGCAATAAAGAAAATAAACTGTAAAAATGCAATAAAACAAAGCAACAATGTAAAAAATAAAATAAATAATTAGTAGGGTAATATATTCGACACTGCCCGTCTAGGGCAGTCGAAAAATTATGATGTCGAATATATCGACATCATAATTTTTCGTTGACCTAGTATGTAAAAATGCAATAATTTATGTGAAATACTTATTTAGATGCCACATTTATAATATTTAGAACAAATCATAAAAGAAAACTTACCTTTTTACTCATTTTTCGCGGAGATTTTCTTGGATAATATTTTGACACCATAAATTAGCCAATTATTGACATATGATGACATCTTCTATCAATGTCAGCAGTACTTTTTTTTTTATTCTGCGTTTCGTTATTGCTTTGCACTGCCTGAATCGTATACTACGAGTAACTATCGCAGTACCGTACGCCGAGCAGTTAAAAAGTAAATCGATAAAAAGTATGGTGTCGAATATATCGACAGAGCCCCTTAAAGGGATAAACGATTTTGGTTCGAAAACTTACATAGAGAATGAGGTTAGGAAGTTTGTAGTGGCGGCGCTGGCGGTGACATAACTTCAATCTGTAATTGGAATAAATGTTTTATATAACCTTCATAAAGCATAGTTGGATTGCTGATAATTATCTGAGTTCTCACCGGTTGTTCAGCTGTGCTGGCATAATATTGACGGGTCAGGCAAAACTTCCTGCAAATACAAATATCTTTATTAGGTATCTTTGCGTAACAATGCAATTATCTTTGGTTGATAAAAATATACTTAATTTAGTATGAAAACTTTCTTAACACTGTTGAAATGAGATGTTAATAAAGGTATAATTATTAATTATAAGGATTTGAAAAGAAAAATCGTGTTTTATCTCAATGTTGAAAAATATAATGTCACAAAAACAAAAGAGAAAATGACAGTCTATGGTTTCACAAATTTTCTAAAGAGGTTGAACAAACACGTTGGTGGACAGTACCCTCTCTCAGATTGTTGTTGCTGAGACACAAATTTTTTCCATACATTGCCCATGGGCGTAGTGTCACAGCACAATTAATATCATATCACATGATGTGACAGAACGTGTATAGACGTGAACGTCATAAGGCGTTCTGTCACTTATGTTATAAATTTGGGATGAGATATGACAGTAAGTTCCGAGCCGTAAACGCCTTTATCCGTAGTGTGTAGTGTCATATAGCAAGAATAAGCGCTATGCACTTACGCCCTCAAACGTCAATGTCGATGTGATGTTTATTAATGAAAGCAACTTTAATCAGTCAAAATTAAGATTTATTTGAATATCAATATCAAAATAATTACAATTATTATACTTAATCATTTCAATGGCACACAACTTTTATATACTAAATGTATTATAATCTTCTCAATAATCAACATAATTATATTTTAATCAGTCTTACATTTTGTAAGTAAGGAACTTGGTATCACAATCAGATTCATTATCTAAAAATCACTGTAATTATTAATTATTGTCAAGACGAAGAATGTTATCTTAAGATTCGAAACATGATGGGCATAAAGGCGGTTTATCCGGGCATACTTTACAGCGATAGCTCGTTTCCTTTCGAATATTATTTTTTGTACAAACTTCAAGAAGACAAATTTTATGGCAGTACCAGGTCGAGATAACATCATTTATTTGTTCTGGTCAGTGATCAGTCATAACATTTTCAGAAACAGAATCATTGACCGGCTAAGTAGTAGACGATGTACTAGGTCGAAATCGTCTTGAATAATTCGTATTGAATTTTTTTATTACGTAACCGGCCACATATTATTTTTTGCTTCCACATAATCAAATCACTTGATTTAATTTCATTCATTTTTGACATTAAAGAATCAACATTGCATTCATAATCATCGTTGCGATCTTTCAAATCACAATTTTCTGTTGATGGAAATTTCATTGATTGCAGCATTTAATAATCATATTCTTCATATATTTGATTAACAAAGTTTTGTAGGAATTTTTAAATTGATTGCATGTAGGGATTGTATTCCGCACACCATTGCTTCGTACAGAAGAAAAAAATTCTGGGTACCTGATTAAAACTTCTTGTTATGAGATTTTTTACTTTGAATTTTTGATTTAAATGTTGCCTCGTTTTTCTTATTTATACCACTTAGGTGGCAGACAAGCACACGGCCCACCTAAAGGGAAGCGGTTACCGTGGCATAACACTCGCGCTGCCGGCCCTAAAATTTCTAAGTTTTCAATATTTTGTGTCCAGTTATGGACTGATGGTACTTTTTCCACTTTCTTATTTCTGTACCATCACTATTTAAAGTGTTCCTAATAAATTTCATTGATTTTAGAATTGGTACAATTTCATTCCAGAACTGGATATGTGGAGAGTTATTTTTAAGACACCCCTTGAGAATTTTTGCGTGGTATCCTGTATTTCGTATTATAATAATTATGAAATTAATGAAACGACAAACAACATTCAGTCGCACACACAGCAATGACAGATGAACCAGCGACCCCCTAGAGGGATTGTCAATGACCGCAGCACTACTACGTGTGTGCCAGACATTCATTAATTCCAATACATCACACCTCTTTCCTCTTAACAAAAATTAAATATTTTAATGCAACATAATAATCATAACTCAAATAACCTTCATTGAAAAATTCAGTAAATATTAATCTAATTACAGTGCGACATAAAAGAGTAGAAAATAAATGAGGGCGCTACCATCGCTCAGGTGGCAACCCAGTTAGTACGACCGAACTGATCATGATACTTGAATAGTATTATATATTTATTAACTATAAATATTAAGCAAATATTTTAAATAAGTATGTTTATAAATTACATACATTACATACATACAGTCCCTCCAGCGCATCGTGAGCGACCACGTCTCAGTTGAGACGTGACGTGGTCGCTCACGATCGGCCTCATAAGAAGGCTCAAGGCCTTGATGATGATAAATTAACTGCTTTCAATATAAGTTCCACGTAGATAGACTGATATTAGATTTGATATGTAATAGTAATAAAACTACAAATTCACTCAAATATAATTAAGTATATTAATCTAATAAATTAAAATCTAAATATTCAACACCTTCCATAGGCTCATTTAAGTTCGTGTCGTCAATCATTGATTCATCACTGCTATCTGAACGAATCTCATCGTCACTGCTGTCTGCACCAACCTGAATAACCAAACGGTCTATGTCATGGTACAATGTTATTCCACGTTCATAATACTCCTTCTCAATTTTCTTAACATGCTCACAGCAGTTCTTCCAATCCTGAGCTGTTATCAAATTGAATGCCTCTTCGGTAAGCTCCTTAATATTTTTTGCACCCACATTCTGATCAGCGACCTTTCGCTTTGCCAGTGCCCAAATTAACTCAATAGGGTTAAGGTCACAGTGGTATGGTGGCAGCCTTACCACTGTATGACCGTATTGTCCTATAATCTCGTCAATTTCGTATTCTGGTTCAGGCTTATGTCTCTTTACCAGTGCCAGGAGCGAGGGTTTTCTCAAATCTGAGTCAAAAGGCACGTTATTTTGTTCTAACCACATTTTTATTTCATGAACCTTGTAAGCTGATGTCGGAGCTTTATTTTTTATGACAGAATGATAGGGTGCATTGTCCATCACGATAATTGATGGTTCTGTGATGTTGGGCATAAGTTTCTCTGTAATCCATTTAGTGAAATTATGACAGTTCATTTCGGAATGATAATCTTCCTGTTTATTCACACCGCTAAAGAGTAGTAGAGCATTAGGCACAAAGCCTTTTTCATTACCGGCATGAGCTATAATCCATCGCTTTCCCTTTGAGATGTCCGTTGTGAATCCTTCAGTTTCAATTGACTGCCAGCATTTTTTAAGCTTGTAGCTAGAGTGGATGTAGCTTTCATCCAAATATATTACATCCCTCTGAAGCTCTTCAGGCAAGTTTCTGTTTTCCATAATCAGTCTTAAATATTTTTCTCTTTTGTGTGCAATAATAGGTTTTTCTATCAAAGCTTGTCTGTTAGTTTTACATTTTTTATATCGGAATCCAATCTTTTTTAGAAGTTTCCGCAAATGTTCCCGACTTCCATCATAGCCGATATCTTCCCTTAATTGAACTAATAATTTACCAATTGTTGGTACCTCTTTCTTCACAGTATAAAAAAAATGAATCTTCTGCCGTATTGCGCAGGTGTCGAAGTCGTCCGATACTTTTGAGGGACGACCCTTTCTGTGTTTAGCTGGTGTCGAGAATTTCCCACCGGTTTCGATGCCGTTTTGCACGATTCTGCGCACTGTGCTTACAGAAACACCTAAAACAAAGCATGGTACTTATAGGTATAGCTTATACTTATACATATGGTACTCATAGTATTAAAAACAATGGCAGCGCGTGGCGCACGGTGATAGAGGGGGTGTTGAGTCAGAGTAGACATTACCTTGTCGATCGCGTGGTATTTGTCCACTTGATTTTTAAAATAGTCCGTTGGTTATTAAATGACTAATTAATTAAGATAATTTTAACATTTTTATGAAATTAAAAAACCACTATAACAGTTTCCCTGCACGAGATACGGAGTTATGCCCATACAAAAAAACATAGCACTCATTGAGATCTTTCAAATTATGTAGGTAGAAAAATGTTACAACACTTGGGACGAAACCGCCCATTGTCCTTTCTTTACTGCATCAATTTTGTTTGAATTTGGTTGTAGACCTTTGTCTGTTAATGTGTGACCTAGGAAATCTGACTTCCTTTTGTAAAAATTCTGACTTATTAAGTTGAATTTTTAATACCTGTTTGCATTTCTCTATGTGTTCCTGAAGTGAAGTTGAATAAATTATGACATCATCAAGATATGTTAATACGTTGTCTAGACCACGTACTACGGAGTCCGTAAGCCGCTGAAACGTACTTGGTGCATTTTTCAGGCCGAAGGGCATCCTCAGAAATTCGTAATGACAAGGTTCGTAATGGCCAAGTTAATCCAAAGAAATAGGTAGCACAAAAGTAAGGGAATCGTCAATTTACTGTTTCGTGATTAATATTTACACAAAAACACAAAATTGCAGAAAAGTGATTTAGGACTAAATTAGGGGTCTCGGGAGTAAATGAGCTCGAACTTACCCCACGAGCATAGCCGAAGTGTAGGCTTGATCGTTTTGAGTCTGCTGCCGTTGCACGGTGTTTCTTGCTTTCTTGTGCTGCTCTGCACCACTGGTAGATTCTTTTCACGCGGCGGAACTTCTAGATCTTCCTGAATTTACACGAAGAACTCGGTTCTATCGTCGCGGATACCGACTGCGCCTGTTAGGTAGTGGGCGGAGGCGAAAGGCTTTTTTAAAACACGTACGTTGACATGTGCTCAGGTTCATGAGCAGAATTAGACTAACTTTATTATCTCAATGCAAGCTTATATACTAGTTACATAACAATGGTTCCTTGAGTACAGAGGGGCTCTTGTGTCGTCGAGTCCCAGGAAGTGGTACGCGAAGTTTATCTTAATGTTCCTATTGTTCTCATGGCCACTGTGTGTGGTCGAGATAAGGGTCGTGGTTACAGGGACATAACTCCGGCAACATATTATTTTTTTGCTTCCACATGCATAATCAAATCACTTGATTTCATTTCATTCATTTTTGATATTAAAGTATCAACATTGCATTCATTATCATCGTTGCGATCTTTAAAATCACAATTTTCTGTTAATGAAAATTTCATTGATTGCAGCATTTAATTATCATCTTCTTCATATATTTGATTGACAAAGTTTTGTAGGAATTTTTAAATTGATTGCATGTAGGGATTATATTCCGCACACCATTGCTTCGTACAGAAGAAAATAATTCTGGGGTCCTGGTTAAAACTTCTTGTTATGAGATTTTTTATGTTGCCTCGTTTTTTTATTTATACCACTTAGGTAGCAGACAAGCACACGGCCCACCTGATGGGAAGCGTTTACCGTGGCCTACGGACGCATGCAAAACACTATCACACTCGCGCTGCCGGCCCTAAAATTTCTAAGTTTTCAATATTTTGTGTCCAGTTATGGACTGATGGTACTTTTTCCACTTTCTTATTTCTGTACCATCACTATTTAAAGTGTTTCTAATAAATTTCATTGATTTTAGAATTGGTACAATTTCATTCCAGAACTGGATATGTGGAGAGTTATTTTTAAGACACCCCTTGAGAATTTTTGCCGAAGCTCCATATGAGTGCCTATTAAATGAATCGAACAATTTATCAATTAACAATAACAAATCAGCTGAATCTGCACATTTCGCTGCCTGGTAGTTGGTTATGTTCTGAAAAAAAAAATGTTTAACATAAATAGATTTAACAAACACGCATAAACGTGTGCGTCACTAGTCACTAGGCACTGGGCCTAGTGACGCACACGTTTATGCGTGTAGTAACTACACTCGAGAGCAATGAATCCGGGTCACTTAAAGAATGTTAAAAATCTCGGAAACTAAAAATGATAGGTTAATGCAATAAATTGTATTTAATAGACAATGTAATACTCCTTAAATGAAAGTAAAAAAAATATGAGTCACCATACATTTTATTAACACAAAATTACATAAAGAAAAAAATTGCTGATCTCTCCTTAAAACAAAAATAGGAAACATGAAATTTTTGAACTTTATTACGATTTTCTTGAATTTTAATACTTCGTATTGCCTCCTCGTGCTTCCATTACTGCGTTTACGCGGTTTGGCATGCTGTACACCAAGTTCCTTATACGATTTTGGGGAATATTCTCCCATTCCTCTGTGAGAGCAATTTTGAGCTCACGAAGCGTGATTGGGGGAGGGTTTCGTTGTTTTACGCATCTGCCTAGCTCGTCCCAAGCATGCTCGATCGGGTTGATATCCGGGCTGCGCGCTGGCCACTCCATACGAGTAATGTTCATCTCTTGAAGGTAGTCATTCACAATCCTACCTGTATGAGGTCGGGCATTGTCATGCATAAATATAGCATCCTCACCTAAATTGACCATAAATGGACCAACGTGATCATTGAGGATTTCTTCCACATATCTTACGCTAGTTAAAGAGCCGTTTTCTATGATCACCAGCTCTGTGCGACTTTCAGAAGAAATTCCGGCCCACACAAGTACAGACCCACCACCGTAGGCTACTTTTTCTTCGATGCATGCTTGCTTGAATCTTTCCCCTGGTCTTCGATACACTCTGTGTCTTCCATCGTGCTTGTAGAGCATAAATTTTGATTCGTCGGAGAACATAACTTTTGACCAATCTTCAATACTCCAATTTACGTGGCTCTGGGCATATCTTAGTCTCGAAATACGATGCCCACGCTCCAGTTTAGGGCCGTTTGCAGGTCTAAGGGGTTTTAAGTTAGATTCAGCAAGCCGACGTCTTACTGTCCATGCACTTGGGTTACTTCCTCCGAGGCGTCGAAACTGATTGGTGAGTTCAGTTCCTGTGAGAAAGCGATTTCGAAGCATGGTGTTCACCAAGTATCGGTCTTCTCGTGCTGTGGTACACCTGGTTCTGCCCGTTCCTGGTCTGCGTAGGTTAGAACCAGTTTCTTCGTAACGTCGGAGAACTCTTTGTACTGTTGACAGCGACACACCGACAGTCCTGGCTGTATCGCGCTGACTCCGGCCGGTTTCCAGCATTGTAAGTATTCTGGTGCATTCTTCAGGCGTAAGCGACATAATTTCAGCTTGAATAATGAATATAGAGCACTATCAACATGGTTTATGTACCCACATAAATGACAGATTACAAACAAAAGCAAAACCAAATGCTGTAATTTCGTAGTTCCATCTTCGAAAGTGGCCCTTTTTCAAATTTGATTTTTTTATGATATAACTTTACAATAACTAAGAAGTTTTAATACCTTCATTTAAGGAGTATTACATTGTCTATTAAATACAATTTATTGCATTAACCTAGCATTTTTAGTTTCCGAGATTTTTAGGATTCTTTAAGTGACCCGGATTCATTGCTCTCGAGTGTATAATAATACCATCGGTTTATGTTATGTGACAATGGACTGACAGTATTGTGCAAAGTAATTACTAATAGGTATTGTATAATAGATATTGGTAATACTATATAGCAAGGTTTAGTAACCTGATCCAGTGGTGTCCCAGCAGTTGTATTCTATATTGCAACACAAACATGCCAGACTACCTAAATAGATTAAGTTGAATGATAATATTATTTAAAGAAATACAGTCGTGGTAAACTAATTAGGGACATTCCAGATAGTGAAGAACTATAACCGGTTATGTACATACAATATGTTGATTTGCATCTGAGCATCCTTCACGGGGGGGCATGAGCTACTTATAGTCATCACAAATTCACTAGTGCATTGAATATTAAGACTAAAAAATGTCATTATTTTCATAGCTCACAAGTTTTAAAAAATACGACATAAAAGAAGCACTCTGTATTTATCAGCCGCACGTTTACGGCCGATAACCTTGATTAGCGGACGCGCACAGCCCGGTAGGCGGCCCGCGCCGCGCTGGTTCGTCCGTGCTCGGGTGCTCCATCCATCGGATGCTCTTGTGATCAGCTGATTTAAAATTTTCCTTCCTACTTTTATGGGCTTAGGACCGGCAGATTACCTTAGTAACTAGTACCTAATAGTCAGTAAGGTCAACTGATATTGCAAATATCGCCTGGTAGTTGTAGGTATTTCTGGCGTAGTTAAAAATTTTAAATCAGCTTAGGTATTTACAGAATTAATTATTAATCACACACTACTTACAGATCTTTTTTCAATTGTCTGGGATTAATCACGTCACACGCAATAATTGTTCGAAATGACCACCATTAATTTGCAAACATAGGTTGGCCCGACGCACTAAGTTATTTTTTAAGTTCAATAACACGAATGTCTGTGTTTTGACTTGTTCAAAGGCACATATTTTCTCGCAACTGTGTACGAGACATAATTTCTTCACTGTACACAATCCTTTTAATATCTCCCCATAAATAAAAATCTAAAGGAGTTAAATCCGGTGATCTTGGTGGTTCCCTTTTTAGGAGCTTCCAAACCGTGGTATGGTGAACATCAAAATAATGTTGTTACTTAAATATGATTAAGAAATAATAATAGTTAAAGGTATTTACTTCAAATGTTATTTTTCATTTTAAAAATTAAACATGTTGATAATAATAATGGTTGTTCTTATACATTTACCTTACTTCATTTTGACTTAACAATTAAAATGTGTCAACAATAGAGATGACCGCACAGAAGTATTTTCATTACTTACAGAACTAGCACCAGTATCATCTGCAGCATTCGGATCCAATGATACGGTTACTTCTTCTATGCGGTCAAAAAAATCAAGAATTTGGTCTTGTAAATCGGCAGGAAGACCCGTGCTGCCTCGTCCTTGGGCATGGTTTGGCACATCGAACTACCGATGGTCTCTTAATCGTTGCGTTGCAGCCAGCATTACACGTCTAGAAGGAGTCGGGGAATGAGGATATCACTGAACATTTGCACAGCTAAATTTAAATTATTATTTGACATCGCGTACAAGCGCACCATTTCTACTAACTTGATGTTAGTAATAGCGCTCCGTCGTCATTATTGCGGCCACGGGAGAAATGCAACGTAAGCGTTATCTCTCGACGCGCGCATTTCCGCAACTAAAATAGCACAAAAAATAGTTTTGATTGAGCGCCCGGCGCCCGCGCAGGGAACGAGCGAGAGGCCCAAGGGGCTGTGCGGGGGGTTGCAGTTGTACCTATTGCACCGCGCTCGGCCGATAGCCGATAGCCGCACACACACTCTAACGAAATGTAAGTACTTTCTTGCTTAGTTTGTACAAAACTGAATGCAGCGCGATCGGCGCAAGAGGCGCGTAAACATAACCGCTTGGATTGCGTCGATTGGGGCGGATGCACACGTATGTAATTGTACGATGTACAATTGTGTTGCTGGACATTTAATTAGGGACAGTAAAGTATAGTGAAAAATAGAGTTAAACAAAACTAATTATCCGCAGTGTACCGGAATATGAAAGTCGGTAAGTAATTTAATTTAGGTTGTAAATAATATAAGAAATTGGGTTCGGAGAAAAATGAAAAAATGCGTTTCATTTTAGCTCAATATGGCGAATGTAATCAAAAGAATGCAGTTTTACATAGTTCAAGGATAGAGGGGGTAGGGACAGCCAATGGCGAGCGCTCTCGCGTACCGCGTGGTCTTCTGCACCGTTGATTGGGTAGCGCAAGGGATGCCAGCTTATGATTTAAAACTGCTTGAACACGTAGTATTATAATATTTTTGACAGCTCCATTTTATGACGTGTAAAATTAGTACCCAGTAGCAAAACCTTTGTTATTAATTACAGCTTGACAGCGATGTGGCATAGGCATTATCAGTTTCTGACATGTTTCGACAGGAATATTTGCCCATGCCTCACAAAAAGCTTCATTAAGTTCATCTAAAGTTGTGGTACGATAAGTGGCAACTTGTTTCTTGTTTTCGTGCCAAAGGTGCTCAATTGGGTTGAGGTCGGGGCTATTTGCTGGCCAATCTAGCACCGATATTGACTGACTGATAAGAAACGACTTGACTGAACGGGCGGTATTTTTCGGGTCGTTATCCTGCTGAAACGTCCATATGATAGGGAGATGCTCATCAGCATAGGGAATCATAGTTTCCTCCAATATTGCCTTGTATTTATGTTGGTCTAAGTTACCCTGAACTTTCCTCACAGGTCCCACTCCACGTCCAGAAAAGGCACCCCACATTTTAATGTTTCCCCCGCCATGTTTCACTTGCTTTTTTGTGAATCTTGGATTCATTTCCGCTTTTACAGGACGCCGTATATATTGCCTTCCATCTGAAGAAATCGAATTAAACTTGGTCTCGAGAAAATAAACAATTTATTCACAATTTGGCTTAACTAGAGATTGTCCCTAATTAGTTGACCACGACTGTATATCGTCGAAGCCATTAGATTTTCTGTCCGACAAATACACAGCGCGCCGTGCCGGTTTGTCATAGAGGTCAAGCTTTGATATAGGTTCCATATCCCATTTTCAGCGAACTTAAACAGTAAAAATAATAATTATATAATAATACATACTTGCGAAAAATCGCATTACAGAAGAGACCCTCCGACTGAAATTTGAGCTGCATAATACTTTCATATTTGGTATTTTCTCGGGGTCGGTATTTGTTCAGATCTCGTCTTCCCCTGGATCTGCATCTAGTAACATTTTCAAATGTCCCGACTTTGCTAATTTTACCTTTCCTTCATGTTCAAATTCTATATCTTTTGTCAAAAAGTTATTGCGAAGCCCCTTGAGTAGATGTGGCGTGTCAAATAATGGAAAAAAAAATTGTTCGTTAACTTCGAATACACAACTATTATATGCTTCATCGTTTCTTAAATACTTTGCCTTAGTATCTTGAAGCAACAGTTTTATAGCGGCAACATTTGTTGTCACCGGGTCGCAAATAGTGGCGACAATTAATATTCCAGCTTTTTGCAACTCTACTTTTGTTTCGACTATTAACTTTTTAAATCATATTTTTTAGTAGCGCTTTTACAAAATGTGTAAGCAATTGGCTGTTTCGTTTTGGTCTTTACAACTTTTATCATAAAAACTAATGCGTGATGCTATTTCTTGATTCTTTACGCCTCTACAGTTTTCAAAACCCATAATTTCTTTACCCTTGAAATATAAACCCGGTGAAAATGCTACTTCGTCAAACAAAAGAGTATAAAGCCTTTTTTCTTTCGGTTTGTCACCCACCAGCAGCAGCATTTAACTTGAGGGCCACTTGCTCCAAAGTTTCTCTCGTTTTATCTCAGGCATGTGAGGTTCTCGCTTTTTTATTTAATTTATTTATAGAATTTACAAACAGTACATGGTTTAACTTAAATATAACACATAAAAACCACTAAGGTTTCGAATGCCTAGAAAAGTAGTGCTATTTACAAATTCTAACCTTTGCCCCTCCAGCACGACATCAACGTGTGCTTGCCTCACATTAGGCAGTGTAAACTTAATGCATTTGGTCTTTTCTGCATTCAACAATATGCATAAAACCAATTTGAAATGGCGTTCAAAATACTATTAATATTACTCGCATCTGTACTACGCCGATCTACCTAGAATATCAGTGATGTATCATCTGCAAACAATACTATGCCAGCCTGAGATTCGATCATATAGGGCAGGTCATTGACATACACTAAAAAGAGAAAGGGTTCTAGGATTGATCCCTGTGGTACGCCTATTTTGACGTTTGATCCGTTTGACTTGACGTTATTCACAAAAACAGTCTGCACGCAGCTCAATCTTATTCCAGATAACAATTGGGCAACCATCGCCTCGAATCAAATCCTAGATCTTAACCGACCTCCAGGCATCAATACAAAAGTGCGGTTAGGCTCCTACGCCACCGACTCTATTCCAGCGATTCCTAAAATAAAGAAGAAACAAGATAACGGTTAAGCACCAACGCTGCCGAGTCTTTATCAACTTGGTAAAAAAAACAATGAAGATTTTTAAATTGTCGGTTAGGTTAAAAATCGCCGACCTCAAATTCAAACTCCCACGTCTAACATACAAAAAAATAAATCACACAAGAGAAGGTAAAAATGTTTGTGAGCATTGTGATCGGCATAACACCACCAACCTTCCGAACACAAGCAATTCTTTGAATTTGTCTGGGACATGTGCGATTTTATGTGTTTTATACAGGGTGTATTTTTGAAACGGGGCAGTAAGGGCAAGTACCTTAACCGTTGTAGTTTGTATGTGGCGGAGCACCATCTTGCTGAAAAGGAACTTTTCGTAATTCCGACATCGACCCCTACTACAAGGTCAATAACTGGAACACTGACACTGTTTCATTAATCTTGTAGTATAGACATTATTTTTATAGTGATTTATCATATTAATATATTATTAGACATACGTCAGCACATTGCTGTCTACTGTTGATTCACCCACCAGCATCAGCATTTAACTTGAGAACGACTCGCTCCCAAGCTTCTTTCGTTTTATCTCGGGCATGTGAGGTTCTCGCATGCTCTGTAGCGAGGAATGGTTTCCCTTCTAAATATTGTAATAACGTTTCCATTAATTGTCCTTAGGAAGGCGCAGCACTTCTTGACATTCCTAAAAATTGTGATTTTGTGAATAATATTCAATGCATGGCTGCTCGCGATGGATCATCAATAACCTATTCCTTAGCTTCATATGGATTCGTGAAAGAAACCGTAGCGCCACTATTAATTTGTGAGAATGATTATCGCTTTAAATGAGGTTCAATTTGAGGCATTAAGACCCTCTACATTTAAAATGAAATATGTTACTCGGTTCAATAGCCAAAACAGACCTAGATGAGTCAGGCATCGGTAATGCGGGCATCGGTAAGTCGGGCGTTAGCAATTCGGGCGATGGTAAGGCGGGCGTCGGCAATGATGATCAACACGATTGAGGAGGCCACTTTAAAGTGATATGGACGCAACCTTCCTTAATGTCATAGTCTTCGTCCATGAACGTCCTTACCGCCCGGAGCACTAATAGCGGCTGGGCAATGCCTTCTTCGTCAGATTCTTCCTCGCTGCCTGAAAGGAAAACAGTTATTAGTTCTGGTTTCGATGGTAATAAGTATTTAACTTCCGCGATTGTTGAAAAGAAGGTTGATGTCATAATGCACTTACAATAATTAAGTATGGATTAGCACCAGGGTCATTTTAGCACCATGGTCATTTTAGCACTTTAGTCATTACACCCCGAACGGGGAAAGTATATGAAATACATTCCATATTTTATTAAACATGGGACATTTTGAGAAAGGGACATTGAACATTTTGGGAAATGGACGTTACAGGAAAGGGACATTCTGGGAAATAGACATAATGAGAAAGGGACATTTCGGGAAAGGGACTATTTTAAACCTAGGGACATTTTGGAAAAAGGATATTCTGAGCCTAAACCAGATGATGGCGTAGCCCGTGAAGAGCCCGATAGAATATTAATTAATTAATTAAATATTTGAATTTCTATTTTTCCACAATATATTTACTAGATGTTGTCGGCTGTTGTTGTTGTCTGTTGTTGTTGTCTGTTGGTTGGCCGACATTATAATTTTCAATTTCAACATTGATAATATCAATTTCTATGCCTAAACACAGATTGCCCAACAAACAATTTTGTCATATAATTAAATATTTATATGACCTTGAGTCTTATTGAAGTTATTTTACAGTATTTTTTTTAACCGATTCAGTGCGGCATGCGTTTTATCAATCTATTACCCCTAGCGTCGAACAAACATGTTATGGCTCCTTAGAGGTGCCAAACGCAAATATATCCCCGAAACAGAAATAGACACACAGATGCAGTGCGATGATGAAAACTTTCTCGAAAATTCCCAGACTTATGACGACACCTGGCTTTCTAGAGAAATGGTCACAAACAAGTCAATGAAGAGCGATTCATTATCCAAAAAACAAAAAGGAATAGAAAAAGAAACAGACCTCGAAAAATCAACCAAGGATAGTGCTACGTCCACAGAGCCAGTGAGAGACAAGGAATTGACTCCATCCATAGTAGATATCCATGGCTGTAAACATTTTGGGCAATTTGTGAGCAACGAATTGCTCAGATTTAATACTACAGAAAGATATATTGTTATGCAAAATATTATAGAAGTTTTAAAGCAAAGCACATGATGAACAAATAAGGGTAACCGAAGAGTTAATTGAAAGATTTCTTAGTTTTTTTTTTTTTTTAATATTAAAATAAAAGAAGTATGACAATAGTGTTGATTAACAAAGGACTGATTTTTATTAAAGACTGATTTAATCATAAATTTATTTTTTATTGTTTTAATTATAGTTGTGGTATTCTCTGAAGCAGGGCGCGAGGCATAATCCAGGGGTCCCTGGGCAGTCGGGGCAACTATAGGTGACTAGACATTTTTTTTTTGTCTTCTGGTAGCAGACTCGACATCTCTTACGTGATATCCTTCCGCCGCGCGTTGGTAATTTTGATGGTAAATGAATTTTGCTTGACAGAGGTGGAGCGTTTTCTGCAGCAATTGATGGCGGCAGTAGACTCTCTAAAACTGCTTTTCTAAAATGATACAGTTCCATCCTCGAATTATTTATACTTCGATATAATAAGAAGCCATTGACAAGACATATTTGAATTATGTGTATAATTACTTTTTTATACCAGCGTAGGCTTTTATGTTGGCATGAATAATAACTTAAAAGCTGGTCATGCTTATCTATTGCTCGCATATATTTATTGTACTCAATTTGTACAGCGGGCTTATATTTTACAGTGCGAATGCGGTGGCTGGTGGTACCTCTGTAAAAGCTTTTGTGTTCTGTGCTTAAGAGCAACACTTCTCTCTTATCTTGCCATTTGGTTACCACTACCTTTTTATTGTTGTGCATGATGCAGGATTCTCCAGCCTTTAATTTTGTTTTAATTAAATCATTGGGATTTCCAATGCGATTTGGCCTAAGGGTACCTGTCACATATGTTTTTTTGCTTAAAAGCTGTTCTGCCAAGTCCACACTTGTATAATAATTATCAATATAAAGAGAATGGCCCTTGTCAAAATACCTTTCCATTAAAAGCATTACCACTTTTTTGACGTGGTTTCTGCCACCGACTAATTGATCGCCAGAACCTCCGTATAAATGTATTTTTAAAACTATGCCATTCATGTCAGCTAACATATATAATTTAAAGCCATACCTATGTGCCTTCCCTTTTAAATACTGTCTGAAAGAAAGTCGTCCTTTCCAAAGAATCAGAGATTCATCAATCGCCAACGATTTGTTCGGATAGTAAATTGTAGTCATGGTTTCATTAAATAAATCAATCATTGAATTTATCTTAAATAAACTTTCAGATCTTTCGTCATCTTGTTGGACATTCATTGCTCTCAATATTTGAAAAAATCTATCTCTTGACATAAATGAAGGTGTGCATAATCGCAGCAGGTAATGTTGAGACCAATATTCAGACATCCTATTTAATTTGACCGTCCCCATGAATAGAATTATGCCCACAAATGTCTTCAGTTCTGCAATTGTAATGTCCTTCCATTTCGCAAATCGACTGCGTGGGGTCCGGGCTGCATTGTTTAATTTGTTGCCATATTTATTAGTGCATGCCATAATTAAATTTAAAAAATTTGTATTAAAAAATAAAAAGAAAAAATCTATGGGTTGTTTCCCATCCATATTATAAGGCGATAGTAAGCCAGGTATACCCTCAAAACCAATGTCTTCCATATTAGTAGGATTACCTGGAAGCCAGATTGCATTCGGAATCCCATCTGATGTATTTTCTGCATTTTCTTCTATAGTATGCTCCTCCGTAGCATAAAGAGCTTCGTCATTTGGGTTTCCCATAATATCGTCAAGCAAATCGTCCATATTTTCTGATAATATGCCATATAATTCAGCGTCACACAGCCCAGTGTCAAAACCTGGCATGTCAAGCACATCAATGTTCCGTGGAGACATAATGCTTGATAATTCGTCAGCCAAAGGATCCCAGTTTGATGGACCAGGTTGAGGAGAAGATGGAAAGGTCGAAGCCATTTCGGTTAATGATGCTAGGTAGCAAGTCCTGAAAGAAAGAAAACACATTAATTTAAACACGCTTCATAACAACAATAGTGAAACAAAACATTATAAAATAAACAAACAGTATGTAAAGCCCAACGAGTTTATACCAAACAAAAGCTTGGAAGCTTGTCTAATACATTGCCCGACAAATGATTTACTTATAATTTCGAGACGAGTAGTGTGTAAAACAAAGATTATGTTTATGCCTAATATTCACATTGTGTATGTCACTTTTTTTAAAGAATATGTTTTTGTTTTTGAGCACATGAAACAAATTTTCATAAATATATTGAGATATAACAGTAAGAATTTGTCTACTTGAATTAAGTCGATTTCTTATTTTTTATACAGACAGTTTATAAGTAATAAAATTAATTGTACTTACGGTGTATATAGGAAAGTCTTAGAGGTATCCAAATCACAAATAAATATCGGGGTCCAAGAAACGTCAGCCAAAGTCGTAGATCCGTAGTTAAACAGTAGCGACCAATACACTTGCAATCAGAATACCAAAACACAGAGCCAAGTCGATAGTAAATCAAACACCAAGATAACGGAAAACACAAAATAGGTACGCGTGCGCATGACAAAAGCCAAGGGATGAGTGATAGAAACAGGGCGGGGGTGAGCGGCGTGGTCAGGGGGGTGCAAAATCGTACAAGTATAGACATGTACAGGGCATATTATGAGGTATTAGTTTGTTTATGCACGTACATTACACGTTACAGAAATAAATGAGAATAATACATAATTATTAAGTTAAATTATAAACTACATTAAATAATTTCGAAAATATTTTTTAGAAAACAGATAAATGGTTTAGAACTACAATTTGTACTATGATAAATAAATTAAAAAGTAAAGCGGCATAATGCTATATCCGTCGCAGGATGTGACGTCATTCTATGATGGCAAAAAGTTTTTTGAATAAAAAGTGCGATAAAAATGTTTACAGCATCTGAAGATTTCAAATTCATGCAATATTCCACAAACGGCGCCACAGACACGATCTCCCTGTCAAATTGGAATACTTTAGTTCTAAGTAAAGCCTTTAAACTGAAATTTGAACAAGTTTTACGGGAATCAAGGTTGGCACCGCTGTGGAGCCATACGCCAGGTTCAAAAATTTTGCATGGCGCCTGGCGCCATCCGCACTGAATCGGTTAACTCTGTGTCATGTACTGGTGCATTATGTGCCCGATAGTCATATACACATTCTGTCATATAATAATGTCATATAGACGTTCTTTCGACTATTTTTTAAAACGGTTGTATAATAGCGTCTACTACAACGTCTATAAATCTTACTTATGTGACTTTTCGTCGTGTATAAATTTTCGTTGTATAAACGTAATAAAACTGTCAATTTTATTATATAATTACCCTTTAAACATCTGCTTAACGGATAATAATTATTTACACGTAGTATATATAACCATTATGTACACGTCGAATAAGTTATACAAGTGCAACCTGTATGTACTATCCTAAAGTATCATTAACATGATAATACGTCCGCTATTTAGTTAATGCTCATATTAAAGTTTGTAATAAACTTATATACGACTTCCACAATTTTGAAATCAAATTTATCATAGGTATTCACTTTCGGTTTGGTACAACATGGATCAAAAAAAGTGGAAAAGTATTAAAAGAAGTGGTGCATTTAAAAGAAATGTTAAAAATAACTATCATTTGCTTCAAGCAGGCCGTACTTTAATACAAAGTAATAGTCGTAGAGCTCAAGCTGAGAGTAAAGAAAATAGTAAGGGTTCCGTATCACATTTAAATACAAATTTAAACAATCAATTTAACCAAAATACTACGAGTAGGTATACCCTGTAGTTCATTTGACGAAGTTCAGGACTCTTGTACATTTTCCGAAGTTGAAGACAGTTATTCGTCATCCGAAAATGAAGATAATGTCGATAAAGAAGACGTTTCAAGCAAAAATGATGACTTCAGACACCATTACAAAAAATGGGCTATTGATTTTAATATTCTACAAGTTGCATTAAATCAATTAAATGTAATTCTGAACAAAAGAATGCCCTGTATAGTCCCTTTAGACATAAGGATGCTTTTAAAAAGTAAAAAAGATATACAAATAATTCTTATCGATAATGGTCATTACTGGCATAATGGTCTCACGGAATCTTTAAAGACGATTTTACAAAACCTAAATGATAAGCCAAAATGCATTTCGCTTAATGTGAATATTGACGGACTGCCATTGTTCAACAGCTCTAAGCATCAAGTGTGGCCTATATTATGTAACATCCACGAAAGACCAATTGTGCCCCCTATTGTTGTGGGTATTTACGAAGGTACGAGTAAACCATCAAATATAACCGCATATTTTCATCCTTTTGTAAGTGAATTACAAGAGTTAATGTCTAATAATTTGAGAATTCCATCGCAAGATGGGGTCGATACATTGATCGAAGTTAAAATCAGAGCCTTCATATGCGACTCGCCAGCGAGAGCCTTGATCAAAGGTAGGTATCCTAGTCCCAATTATGTAATTTAAATATGTTCTATATTATACAGGCTCAGATGGTCTAGTCTAGTGGTAGCAAAGTGCTGTCTATAAGTTACATAAGAACAATTCTGAGTTGAATAACTAACCGGAATGTAGTGACAGGTTTTCATTTAACTAGTAGTAAGTAAATATAACTCTATTAATTAAATTTGATATTTTAAAGGAGTATGCAACTTCAATGGTAAACATGGTTGCTTGAAATGTACAGTAGTCGGCGAGTATAGTCATAAATCGCACACAGTTATCTTTGCAAAGACTGATTGCCCACGAAGAAATAACGCGGACTTTCGTTCTAACCTTGACCGGAACCTTGCAGAGCTTTAATGCTTATCCTTTTGAAAATAAATTGAGTTCAATAAAGAGAATGATCAGAAAAGGAAACCAGCCACTTCAGCAAATTGCTAATAGATTAATAGAGAGACATAATATTGAAGTAGAGAACGTAAGAAACGATACTAGTCTTAAGTGCCCTACGGTAAAAAGTTACAAATATGGGAGTAAACTTAAGACAGTAATTCAACTAGAATCCTTTATCCTCTCAACTGATATTAGAGATAAGTGGTTTTTGACTAACAACAACCACCTTGTTGAATTGCGTTCGGCTACTTGCAACGGGAGATGTATACAGATAATTGGAAATCGGATTGAAAACTTAAGGATTGATGTTTTTGAAACGCCTATTAAATCTTCACATCTGAATATTTTTATGATACATGAGAACGAAATTTCGCAAACTGAAACCATATATTATATTACTGATATAAAGTGTAAGTTGGTTAGTGTTTCATACAACTCAAACATATATTTTGTTCCGCTTATTCATACATTTAAGAAATAGATAATAAAAGGCACCAAGAATTGTTTAATTTTTTAATCACCCCCAAGAACATAATTACTTAGGTACATTTCAAATTAGTCAAAATGTGACACTTATAAGAAATCAGAATTAAGAATCACTTTGAGAAACTTTGCTCGTTTTGGAAAACCTTGAATCGCTTTATGATCCGTAAGTAAATATAAATTAACTAACTCAAATTCTCATTTAGTATATGGATATACTAAATGAAAATTTGAGTTAGTTAGTTCAATCATCTTATTCAAATCTCACAAAAAAACATACAAAATAGCAACAAATAACATTCAATTTTGTAATCTTTTTACCTGCCTAATAGTTATTAATATATTATTTAATTAAGAAGTGGTGAACAATAAATTAAGGATTCTGTTAACTAGACGTTATTAACTAATTATTTCGCAAGTAAAAGATTACAAAATTAACATAAACATTTATAGAAAAACGGGAACAACTTTAAATTCTCAAACAACGCACTACAAACCTTCTATTTTAAACTTGCAATATTAGGAACTTCTATATTATCTTAATTATCTAATAATGTCATTAAAATTAGAAAAAATAAAATATCACAAATAAAACGTACCTACCTACGTAATAGCGACGTAACAATGAATAAAAATTAAATTTGTTATCTAGTAACATTAAGCAGGTCATAATATAGACATATTAATAATCTCACAACAGAACATACAAAAGACATTCAAATTTATGTCAAAAATTGAAATTTATGAGAAACGCATCATACAAAAACATACAAAATAGCAACAAATAACATTCAAATTTGTAATCTTTTTACCTGCCTAATAGTTATTAATATATTATTTAATTAAGAAGTGGTGAATAATAAATTAAGGATTCTGTTAACTAGACGTTATTAACTAATTACTTCGCAAGTAAAAGATTACAAAATTAACATAAACATTTATAGAAAAACGGGAACATCTTTAAATTCTCAAACTACGCACTACAAATCTTCTATTTTAATCTTGCAATATTAGGAACTTCTTATCATAATTATCCAATAATGTCATTAAAATTAGAAAAAATAAAATATCACAAATAAAACGTACCTACGTAATAGCGACGTAACAATGAATAAAAATTAAATTTGTTATCTAGTAACCTTAAGCAGGTCATAATATAGACATATTAATAATCTCACAACAGAACATACAAAAGACATTCAAATTTATGCCAAAAATTTAAATTTATGAGAAACGCATTATCATAGGAACTGCATCCCAATCTAGCTGGGCAAATCATGTGGTGAGACATTTTCTTTTTGAATTGGTGTATTTTCCAGGACTACATCTTGGACATCACGTTGCTCTTCAAGTGACTCACAATTATTTTCTTGCAACACTTTTGTTTTTTTTTGGTCTCTTTTTTTGAGCAGAAGCCCTCAGCAGTTTGGCTTCATTTCTTTTAATAGCATGCCTCATAACATTTTTTAAAAATGATTCGCACGCTGGTATTGTGAAGTTATTATCAGATTGGTGTATTATTTTAAAAAATAATGATATAGTTTTAGTATAGGATTTAAAACATATTTTAGGTTCCCCTCTGGTACCTCCAGCCCAAGAACATTGGGTCATAAATTGCCGAGTGAACAAGGCATCGACCAATGCATAAGCGTTATTATATGCGCGGCCTTTGCCTTTCGTGCAAGTTACAGAAAGTAACTTAACAATATTTTCTTCAGCTTGAGGATTATTTAAATGTTCTTCGAAACTAGCGAGTTCCTGTAGGTTGCTTATAAT
The DNA here is from genome assembly GCA_963576445.1 of Lithosia quadra. NCBI lineage: Eukaryota > Metazoa > Arthropoda > Insecta > Lepidoptera > Erebidae > Lithosia > Lithosia quadra. The sequence goes on from OY754894.1 coordinate 2,370,538, forward strand.
TTTGAAACTATTGCCCTGCCGATTACTGTCATTTACTGGTACCGAAATACATGTCACCAATTTTTCTAATTTGGTGTCCAATAACGCAAGTTTTGGTAAAATATTTTGCTGATTATCAAATAGTACTTGTATATTTACTTCATTCGCTGATGCCACGCTTATTAAATGGTCGAACTTTTGCTCTATACTATTCAACTTTTCTGTACTAATTCCTGAGATTCCTGTGGTCTCAATGGCTTGATCATAATATGGTAGGGGATGCCGGGGTTCGAAGTTCCGATTTTGGAGTAGGAAGCAATATGAACGTAATAAATAGATTTATAATCAATGATTCCTATATATATAGATTCAGAATGTATCCTAGTTTCAAATTATATACTCAAATTCAATGAAAAAATAATATATTTTAGCTCAGGATCATTTTTCTGTAGCAAGTCGACAAAGAACAACTAGCCCCACGAAGGGGCTGGTTGTTACTCAGCTGAGGTAAGTTGTTCCGATTGTCAACTCCAAAAACCCTAAATTAATTCAGGTCATAATGGGTTAATGCCATTATGACCTGAATTAATTTAGGGTCGCGGATTTGTGTAATATTTTAATATGTTGTTATTATAGGGTCTCTTAATAATTTCTGATCATTGAAATTTTCGTGCAACTTCTAGTTTTTGGAAAAACAGCATGTGCCGTTTGGCACCGCTAGGCTTCTACCTTGTCTCATAAATTGTTCTCTTACATACATAATTTACTCACTGACAGCCATTAGTTTACTAACTACTGATATAAAATGTTTACAGAATTTATTATTTTATGATTTAAGAATAAGGTGAGCATTAAAACAATTTGTTTTTTTATTAATAGTAATATATATTTTGAAAAATAATGTCATAATTACTATATTATGTCATTGTGTGAAATTGTAAGTTGCAGGCCGCACAGAGACCCACGTTACATTTTATGCATTGTAGTCTAGTCTGACTCTTACAGGTCTCCAAAGCACATTTGCGACGCGATTCACTTGGAACCAATAAGTGATTACGACCGTCATAGCGTATGTCGTCATTGACCCTGTGGCCAGTTCTTGATGATTTAGAAACTGCTGTACGGCCGCCGCCCCGAGGTATATTTCTGAACTGCACAAGGTATGTCTGGACTATTTCTCTTCGGAAAGCCAGCTGGGTAAGGGTACTACCTGTTTGTCGCGACAGTACCCAGGCATTGCATATGGCCGCGTCAATGAGGTAGGTGAAGATCGACCACCACCATTTCTTCCCCCGGATTCCTATACGATAGGTGTTGATATTCTGGTCCATCAAATCGGTGCCACCCATATACTTGTTATATTCAGTGAAGATGGCTGGTCGTGGAACCAGTATTTTCTTTTTTTCAGTAGCACAGTAGCGACTTACATTTGATAAAGGTTGTACACCGTGTATAGTAGACATTGGCGTGACTACAGAATTGTCTTTCCAGCGAACTACAATTATATCTTCCTGTTGACTTTTCGAATGAATATGAGTGCCACGCACATCACATTTTTTCATTTGTTTTTTGTTTGTCAATGGAATGTCTTTAGGGAGGCGGTTCTCACGAACTGTTCCTGTCCCTTCATAGTTGCGTGATTTCAGATGTGCTAGCAGCTGAAAACTGGTGAACAAATTGTGAAAATAGAAACGCATTGGCAAGGTCTTTACGTGTTCAGGTAATTGGTCTATCATATTCACAAGGGGCGACGCTGCTTTCCCAAACATTTTGTCATATTCAGGATTTTCCTGAATACTCTTCCCTTGATATATCTCAAAATCCACTAAGTACCCATTTGGTGTGTTGAGGCACCAGTTTTTAAAACCAAAACGAATTGGTTTGCCACGGATGAACTGCTTACAGCCATGTTTACCAAAATATTCTATCATAGATTCGTCATAGTTTAGGCATGCAGATGACACATAATTTGCCCGAAAGTTCTTTTTGATGATGTCGATGAGCGGTCTCAGCTTATACATCTTGTCCGTAGCAACAATCGTAGTGTTGTCCGCAAAATGCAAGAAACGCATAATTGTTATAAATCTGTCCCGTCGCATACAATTATAGACCATCGAATTCCTCATATCTTCACCTTGATCCCAATAATGTCTCTTAGAAGGAAGAGTGTTATAGCCAGATAGAATAAGAATCGCTATGAAAGCCTTCATCTCTTCATGAGATATTTTTGGGTCGGGACAGTTGAGAAAAGCTGCATACTTTTGCGATTCATCTACCAAGAGGTTGATTACGCTATCACCCAAAAAACAGTCCAGCATTTCCACAGCAGACTTTCCTCTATGTGAGCTAAAATCTCCTTCAGGAAACATGGGTGGCTGGCGAACTAAATCGTCATCTATCCAAACACGAGGCGCATTTTTTGATTTCTTCCGTGGACGTTCCTCTACTTCGTCTACTTCAGTACTGTCGGAATCATCCGAAGAATCATGGGAATCGGTCGATGATACTCGGCTAGCACTAGTTTCTATTCCGCCGCGCCCACCACTACGTCCACCGCGACGCGTACCGCGACGAGATGCAGGGCGCCCACGTGAAGTGCAAGAACCGCGAGATTGCATACCAGAAGGCCCAGCTTCAGGTTCAATGGTAGAAGGTGCTTGGACATTTTTGCGACTTGTGGAGCGTGTCTGGCGTCTTACTTTAGATGTAGATGCCAGCACCACTTCGCACCTGGCGTTGAGTTGCCGACCTGTGAGGTTATTTACAAAACCACCTTCATCTTCGTCGGCCGAGTCTTCGTCGGAGCGAACAGCAAGGTCTGGAGGCTCGATATATAACAATCGAGGCTCGAGCTCTTCATTTTTTTCAAGCACAGCTAGTGCCTCATGTAGTGTACAATCCCTGAAAAAAAATAACACACAGTGTAACCACCTAAAATAAAAATACGAACAACACTAATAACTAACTAACTAATAATTTGAAACCTACGGGTGCCGTGCGGCACCCGTCACTTCCCGCTTGCGATAAACTAAACACCACAACAAGATTGAATAATATTTGTATATAATCAGGTCTAACATTGATATATGATAAAGAAAAAATGCATTTGTGTATGAAATTATAGAAAATAAATCAAAATTAAGCCACTTACTTGAAATACGCATCCATTTTTTGCAAAAATTTTACAACACTGAGTAACGGTCGTCTGTGCAGTTCGCAACATGCCAACACGTTGAAACAAAGGTATTAGAGTCTCAGAATAATAACTAAAGCCCCCTGTTCCACATATCCCTACTGACGTATCTCCACTGGTAGGGATACTTGGATTTTTTTTCCAATTATAGCTACCGGTAGGGATATATGGAATCGTTTTCTCCATATATCTCCACCGATTTGCACTGGTGGGGATAGTTGGATTTTTATTTCCATTTATCGCTACCAGTAGGGATAATAGGACGGGTATGGAGTGTTCATAAAAGCCTCAAACGCGAGTCATGAAAACCTTTTTTGAATAAAACCTTTTTTAAATGTGAAAACTTTTTATGTTTATTTGACGCAGAAAAAAGTAAAAAAACAACATAAAACTTAAAATTTGTGATCCGTTGCATCGCACAATCAATGTATTCGTTTATCTTACCATATCTAAGAAAGCACCTACAGTAATTTCTTCCGTAACAAGTTGTAGTTGTGCATTTTGGATAACAATATCACGTAGAACATACGCCTGGTCACGCAGTTTTGGTGCTTTCAAATCGTGTATAATACATTTGAAGCGGTTCCTTTGAACTATAGAGTGCTTATGTAGTATATTTAGTAATCCGTATAAATTTAGTTGTCTATTACATTTTTCATTAATTTTGAAATGCCATGCTTCAGCAAAATTATTCGTTCTATGTTTCTGCCCAAAAACAGACCACTGTTTCCGGAAATTTTCGTTTTTCAGCCGAAAGTGTTTGAAATATTTCATAAATTTTTCCATTTTAAATTCTTCCAATACTTGAGATTCTATGTATGCCCATCCTTCATCTATGTTTCCAATAGGCAATAAAGGCAACGATGCTGTTAATGCTAATATTCTTCTCTTGTCGCGATTCTTGGTCAACTTTAACTCCTTCCCTTTTCTCCATATTGCCTTATGAAAATGATAGTAGCATCCCCCAATTTGAACTTTTGGAAATACTAACGTCAAGGCCTTCGCAATTGCCGCCTCAAAATCAATCATAACGTACGCCGGGTCCCATTCAGTACCGGTATTAATCTTTAGTGAAGATTTAATCAGTCTAAACATAGTTTCGTATGTTTCAGATTTCTTGTTTGGCAAAAGAACGTACAGTACGGGGAAAATATTGGTATACTGAAATGTGCTTCCTATGTCGCAATGTATAGTTATTAATTGAGTAAATGGTTTAGGGCAAACTGCGAAAGTGCCATCCAAAAAAATATTTTTTGATTTGGCCAGCAACTGATTGGACCACTCACTACCAAAGATTAAAATGCGATCTCCATTATAATAATAATCAGCAACTAAAAAATGCTTATATACGGGTGGTACTGCCACCTCTTCATAACTATTAAAAAACATTTTTTTCGTTCCGGCTACTTTATTCCTACAGTTGTATAAAGACGATTTAACATTGCGAAACTCCAGTACGGCAGCTATCATATCCAAAGTATCGTTTTCAATACCTTTAACCATGTTTTCAAAAGTACTTGGAATTGGAAGTGCAGGGTTAGCAATAATCTGCTGTTTGCAATTGTCTAATCGTACCTCAATTTCGTTCTTCGCCACGTTACGTAAACATGATTCTAAATGAGCAACCTTTTTTCTAATAGTCATCCGATCCTGTAAAATAATATAACCCGATGATAAAGTACCTAGCTTAAACTATTACTGTTTTATTTTACTTTAACTCTTTCAGTCTTGTCGTTAGTCTAACTAACATAAAACTTACTTGGATTGTGAGAGATCCAATACATTTATTTTTTTTCGTAGCGGCACACTTCCAATATTCATTACCATTCGCATATTCTTTTTTTCTGTGATATTGATAACCATCGTTAAGTAAACAAATACCTCGACCCCTTTTTAAGAATATTATGTCACTCATTACTGCAAAGTTGTAACTACAAGCGGAAAATAAATAATAATATTTCCTTGTATTTATTTATTCTCTTTAGTAATGCCTAAGTAATTACGTAAAGAAAATTGACAATGTCACAAAAACAATTTACTTCTTTCTGGGTCAACAAAACATAAAAAGTTTTCACATTTAAAAAAGGTTTTATTCAAAAAAGGTTTTCATGACTCGCGTTTGGGGCTTTTATGAACACTCCATACCCGTCCTATTATCCCTACTGGTAGCGATAAATGGAAATAAAAATCCAACTATCCCCACCAGTGCAAATCGGTGGAGATATATATTATGGAGAAAACGATTCCATATATCCCTACCGGTAGCTATAATTGGAAAAATAATCCAAGTATCCCTACCAGTGGGGATACGTCAGTAGGGATATGTGGAACAGGGGACTAAAGCATAGAAACCGTGTAAAAATAACAACAAAGTACAATACGCTGCACTCTTTTTTACATATCACATTGTCAAAGCATTAGAAAGAGATGCATATACGATGCTATTTGCGTAAATGTGCAGGTTGTCACAGGGTATTGAAGTGCTAGGGATTGACTATGTCGATGAAATATACTTATCGACATAATGTATCGTCCTAAGAAAATCATCCAATGTACAGTTTGAATTTATGAATAACCGTTAATTCGGTTGATATGATTAAAAAATATATATTCTGCCGTTCGCCCAGTATTGGGTAGGGCCCTACCCAATCTTCAGCAGTGGACGTTCGGTGAGTGATGTAATTTTATGTTAAATACTATAGTTGAAATGGAATACAGATCTTCAAAAGCGTCAATCCAGTTTTCGATGGATAGATAAAATCTGATATTTTTTTAACAGATCAAAGCGCCATTTAGCATAATTCTTAAACCAACGAATGGTTTTCCTATCAGCTTTGAGGAACAGTCAGTTAGGGAAAAATATTATCTGGTTTTGGGAAAAGGAAAAACGTAATTCAAAGTGATATTTTTTATTTACAGATTTTTTTACAATTTATGAATAAATGTAAATTTAAGTAATTACAGGTTTAGGTACTGCCAATATATGCACACTTTGTTCACAAATTATATGTAGGATAGGTTTAAAAATTATTGTCCTTTAAATAAAATAGTTTTTGTCAAAAACGTCCTTATCTTTTCAGTCGGGATACAAGATTGTTTAATGATGTGATGAATTCGTGCTTCTAAATAGAGCTGACAAATCGATTTTATCAACAAAATTGTATGATTATTTTCAAAACTAAATTCTAAAGAATGATCAACAAGGCCGTCGAAAATTTTAGTATTAATAAAAGTCTGGCAAATTTTGTTAGAAATGGCCATGACATGTTGACGTTTTCCTAATTGCAGTCCAACTTTAGATTTTAACTCTCTGACATATTTTTCTGCAGTTTCACATACTTTGTACACATTCCTTGATGGCTTAATAAGACCGCCTCTATCCTTAATGGATATTAATGTGACTTTGGCTACATGGTCGACCGTGTCATCGCAGAGGGCTTCGATACAAGTTTCACATTTCAAAATCTTTTTTAATTTTCGGACCACAAATCCCGCCATATAATACACCACATCCTTGGAATATTCACTAAGTGATGTTGAAGACAGAATATAATCATGATCTACTAATTCCACATCGTAAGGCAACACAAGTTCAGTGTCATCCTCGTTAACAAGGATTGAATTCCCATTGCTCTGATTAATGATATCAATCGGATTTTTTGATGGTTGGTAATTCAAAACTGAAATTTTGTCTAAGGGAATACAATTCCCGCTAGCTCCATCTTTGAACTGGGCATGTACAAGTAACCTCTTGTATGCAGCTTGGAAAGTGCGGGCAGAAGGGTTGTTATTGAAACCGCACTTAGCTCTTATGGCCCCAAAAAAGAGCTCCAAGTGGTCTTGTGACATTTTATATGTGCAGAGGTACTGCAACTTATGGTTGGTTACAGTTTTGTAGTATATGTGCCTCAAGGATTTCATACACACTATGAAACCATTAAAACCAGTTCTCCTGTTAGAGGTCATAAGACGTGTACCATCCAATAATTTCAAGCTCTTTATATAGTTTTCAGCAGCCTCAAAGAAAACCTCAGTTTCTTCAAAATTGAAAGTCGTAAGTGCTCTTTTCCAGCCTTTCGCCCTCATATTGCGGCTCTTTTAAAATATCAAAGAGATTATTAAAAAGTCTCTTTGTTTACAATACTCTAGACTCTAGAGTATTGTAAAAGCAAACCGCTGCTCTAGAGTCTAGAGCAGCGGTTCTCAATCTTTTTTGGTGACGGAACCCTTTTGGATAGCAAAATACTTGATGGAACCCTACAATAAAACAATGGTTTTTAAGTGTATTTTTTATTAATAAGCATAATTAGAGTACCATGTAACAGTTACTTATTACTTACTTACATAACAAGTATAATAATAAATATAACATTGAAAAAGAAAAAAAATCTAACTAATGGGATGTATGAAACTGTTTTTTATTTTTCATCAATTGGTTGATATCAGGTTTCATAGAGGACAGTTGAAGTCTCATATCAGGTTCGGCGTCCAGTCTATTACGGTATTTTGTTTTCGTGGCTGCATAGGTTGAGAATCCTGTTTCGCACAAATATGTTGTTGGAAACGGGAGAAGAATATTCAAAGCCATTTTGGCAAGCATTGGATATTCATTTCGGATTCTGCACCAAAAATCGTTGAGAGGCGTCGTTTTGAACAGTGACTCCATACTTGTGTCAGATGACATTTCTAAAAGTGGGTAAAAAAGGATTATGAATCCATGAATTCAGTTTCATTTTTGTATTCTGTTCTTCAGGAAAATACTTCTCAAAAGATGCGCGCATCGAAGTGAGATATTGGACCAATTCTTCAAATACATCATCTTGAAATATTTCTGAGTTGTTATCGCCAACAAACTCACTGAGTGACGTAAAGCTTTCTATTTCTCTATTTCCAACGCAAATAATCCAAAAATCTAATTTTCTTTTGAAGGCAGTCATTTTGTTACAGGCCTGGAACACTGTTGTCTGTTTACCTTGCAATGATAAATTTAATTCGTTCAGTTTCTGAAAGATATCCGCCATAAAAGACAGTCGGAACAACCAAGTTTTATCATACAAACGGTCTTTCAAATTAAAAGAAGTATCTGAAAGAAACATTTGTAACTCGGCTCTAAGTTCAAATAGCCTTGTTAAAGTTTTACCCCGAGACAGCCATCGCACTTCTGTATGGAGCAGCAGTGTTTTATGTGTGCTGCCATAATCTTCACACAATAATGAGAACAATCGGGATTGTAGTGGTCGTGATTTGATAAAATTAAATCAATGTGGTTCTAGTCTGTTATATTATTCGTTTAATACAAGTTGCATCATCTTTAAATGACAATAGTACAACGATTACATTATATAAAAGTAATATTATGCGCCATTACTCGACACGAAGTCGCATACGCGTAATATACCTACACGCAATAGCTAAAGCGCAGGCCAGACAGAAAAGACGTAAGACGAGGACGTGTCGCGTGTAGGGCGGAGACGAGACACGGACGCGACTTTTGAAATTATATAGAAGAGACGGGGAGCGGACGCGACGCGCGACGTAGTCGTGCAGTCAGGCGACTCTTTTTGGCATTCAATAGTCTGATTTTGATACGACATGTCTTCTTCTGAAGATGAAGATGTACTAGCACTAGTGCATCTCGCAAATATACAGAGGTTTAGACGTTACTGGGTACATCCAGTATGGCTAACCAGTGAAGACAATAGATTTTTTAAAATAATGGAGGACCTACACAATTACCCAGATCGTTTTGCCACAGTGTATAAAATGACTCCACAGTGTTTTAATATTATCATGTCCAAAGTGAGAAATGCTTTACAGAGAAAGCACACAAATTGGAGAACATCTATTAGTGCTGAAGAAAGATTACTTATAACGTTACGGTAAGTGAAAAACATTATTATCTTTATTAATAACTTTAATATTAATTGAACATTATGTTACCTACATAATAAGGTATAACTTTTGAACATTCAAATATCGTATTACTTTGGTGAAGAAAAATTATAAGTGTAGTTCAGAGGTGATTCTTCATTCAAAAAAGATGTATTGGTGACTTGTGCAGCCGAAACTGAACTAATTGTTGAATATGGTGATAGAGTGAAGAACGTTGGTGTATTCTCATCGTGCCCATATATCGACGGAGATGCAACATTTTGATTTTGCTCTATTGTCGATGGAGATGCAACATTTTGATTTTGCTCTATTGTAGATGAAGGTGCAACATTTTGATTTTGCTCTATTGTAGATGAAGGTGCAACATTTTGATTTTGCTCTATTGTAGATGAAGGTGCAACATTTTGTTTTTGCTCTATTGTCGATTGAGGTGCAACATTATGAAATGGCTGTTGCATCGAACATACTGTGGCCATATTGTTTTGAGAAATGCGGGTAGAATATGTTGATTCTGATGTCATTATTGCCTCGTTTCCGTCTAAGATTTGCGCCGCCAACTGCATTACTCCCATCTTGAATCTCCGTTTTTGAGAAAGATTCATGGCCTTCATATCAGACAACATGCTTTGAAGGAAGGCAAGATCTGTATCAAGAGGTTGCATTTGTTTCTCGCTATTTTGTCGTTTTCTGTTAAAGTAATCAAAAGCAGATTGATTGATGTCTTTCAAAGTAGGCATTTTACTTTTTTTACTCGAGTCCGATGATAACGGCGAAGGGTGATTTTGAGCCTGTGGAGAGGGTGAATGGGACGGAGGCCGAAACGGCGACATTGAGTTCTCCTCATCAAAGTCACTTTCATCCGTATGGGTATCTGACCTGCATTGTGGGTGTAGATTAGATTTGGAAGGTCTTGATTTCAAATATCTGTCCAAGAAATGCAAGTGTGGGGCAAGGTAATATTCTTTTACATTCTTGGCTGCAGAGCCAGATGGAAGTGATAGAAGTTTTTTGTATTTTGCATATCTGTTTCTTATATTTTTCCAACGGTCTTTGCAAGCTTGTACTGAAACAATCAAATAATCAAATAAATATTATAATGATGAAGTAAATTACTTATATGAGTTTTTATTCGCAGAGACCATTGAGCCTGTATCACTATTACGAGTACTTATGTATAGCATTAAGAATGTTAATTGCTAGCTCAATAGCCTACGCGAACAGAAAATCACGGTACACAGTATGGTAATATACCTAATTTATATTTGTATTGTATATTTATTTACAGGTATTTTGCAGATGGGTGTTCATTTAAATCACTGTCAGTTTACTTTCTACGAGGAAAATCTACAATTCGAGAAATTGTACATAATACCTGTCAAGTTCTATGGCAAACATAACAACCCGAATATATGCCTACACCCAATGTGGAAAAATGGCTAGAGATAGCTGCGCGTTTCCAAACTCTTTGGAATTTACCGAATTGTGTGGGAAGTTTGGATGGCAAACATATTAGAATAAAAGCTCCATCTAACTCGGGATCAGCGTACATAAATTACAAAGGATACTTTTCGATTGTGTTATTAGCATTGGTAGACGCTGATGGGTTATTTATAACGATAGATGTTGGAGAATACGGAAGAAATAGTGACGGGCGTGCATTTCAAGCCAGTGCTCTCGGACAAGCAATGCAGCGTGAAGACCTTAATTTACCGGACCATTCTCCATTGCCCGGAGAAATACAACCTATGCCATATTATTTTGTAGCAGATGAAGCTTTCTCTCTGAAAAAAAAAACATAATGAAACCTTACTCACGGAATCAATTGACAAATGATAGAAGAATAACAGACTAAGCAGAGGACGGAAATCAGTAGAATGTGCCTTCGGAATGGCAAGGACTAAATTTCAAGGGCTGAGCATGCCCATGTGCTGTGAACCGGCTAAAGTTGATGTGATTATACAAGCAATGTGTATATTGCACAATGTTATTCGAAGATGCGATGGAAAATTTACCGAGCCATACATCGAAAATACTTTGGTTGGATCAAGAAATGATTCACTGTACAGAGAAACTGCAGACGGTATCAGGGAATACCTCACCGACTATTTTGTAAATCGGGCACCTATTCCGTATCAAAATAGACACTGTATAATCATACACACACGCACGCACGCACGCACGAACGCACGCACGCACGCGCACACACACACACACACACACACACACACACACACACACACACACACACACACACACAAAACTCAACTCGAGATTAAAATCAAACTACCTATTACATTGGAAATCAGTACTTTACATGTTTATAGCTTCCTTGCTTATGGCCTTCTTCCTACAGTCCCGGGTGCTTTAAGTGGGGCGTGAAAAAGCATCTGATGAGGCCGTCAAGCTGAGGGCCACCATTGCAAGATTGTTGATGTCTGTAATGATGACCCTCTTTCCTGAGACTTTACCTTTAGCTTACCATTAGGCGAGGTGAAGTCACATTGACGTGTCCTATATAAAAAACGGACTATCTACTATCCTCAAAACACACCCAAGAAACGTGTTTAAAGCACATTTTAATGTCAAGATATTATATGATTCGAACTATAACAATTTAAGTGTATTTGCGCGGACACAAACCCACACATTCCTCTAGTAGTCTAGGTACCAACGCCATTTTAAAAAGAATAGTTAGCAGAAGATATTTAACATTTAACATTTTAATTTTATGCCATACCTACCATAATTATTCCTAAGACCCAATATAAGTCGCTGTTAAAATATTTCTGTTTTACCATTAAGTAGGTACTTAAAGGTTTTTCATTTCTTATATTATGTAGGATAAGTGTTTTTTTGTTTTTTTTTTAAATAAAGAATGCTTACTTACCGTTTTCGTTTATTGTCCTGGCAATTGTTGCCCAAGCTTGGTCTTGAACATTTCTATTACAATAGTCAGACCTATTGTAATCATAAATAACGGAATGATTCTCTACCAATTCACAAAACTGAATATTAAATGCTAGGTCGTCACGCATTGACATAGTTAAAAAAAATATTACAACTAAAAACATTCAACCTCAAGACGGTACACGGACTACACGTGACTGACGGCGAGCGAGCGACGCGACGAGACCCACCCGGGAGGCACGCCACCCCGCGCCCCGTCCTCGCCCCGATCTCGCCCCCGCTGCGTCCGCGCCCCGTCTCTCCTGTGTGTTTTGAACAAAAGACGCAGACGAAAAGTGTTTGCGCCCGCGCCCCGTCTGTTTTGTATGTTTTGAGTCGCGACGCTTCTATACATTTTATATGAAAGGGACGCGATAGAGACAAATGTCCGCGTCTCGTCTGCGTCTTACGTCTTTCCTGTGTGTCCAGCGCTCAACATTATACGACATAAAGTTAAATCGCCGACGTGTATATGAGGACTATGCGACTAAGTAGGTATTTATATGACTGTTACACGAAACTCTTGGCACCTTAAGTTGAATAAAATGGGCCCTAATGCCGTCGAGTAAACGTAGTTATGATATTTATACAACTATATTAAATAATATAAGGTTGCCACCAATACGTCTACTCAACGTCGTAAATGTTTGTTGGGTGTGCAATACTGCACAGGCATTTATAATCTTCGCACACTTCTCTGGTTTGTAATGCAGGACTCTATGCCTTAATAGACAATGCCAGCGAGTTTTCAAAAGGCCGATGGCATTGTTCAATGCACACTCTTGCATGCACATTTACATTTATAATATATGTATAATGGGCCTCCGGTGTACCATGTGGTGCATGCAAGACCGGCGTCATGAGCCGCGGTCGCTGTGGGTATCCCAAGAGCCACCTCTCCACTATTATATAAATCTTCAATAAATTTATTTATTTCCCAATTTCGCCAAACATAACTATCATACGAGGCCCCTGCAAATTTTGCATTAATTCCGATAATTTAAAAAGAGAGAGGGGAAATACGCAGAATTATATGACATTAAAATGTATTTTACAATTGCTGCGTTGAGGCATGATAGCCTTTACTTCCAAAAAATGCTGCTTCACTGGGGTGATTTTTGGACACGACTATGGCTACTAAAGTGCCATCAATGCAGCCCCTGGCACTTGATATTTCTCATATTTATTATGATATAATATATATTATTAGGGCCCAAATTATTTGCCTAGTTAAATAATGGCGTATATTTTGCCCTGTTACAGCAAACGAATAATTTTTAGTAGCCGTATATAAATGCACGTCTGTATAGTTGGTTATAATTTTTATGATTAAAATATTAAGGTGACTATTAAACGTGCCCATTGTGGCAGATTCCTTAAAATGTTTTTTTATTTCTGGAAATAGTGTGTAGGTTTTACTTAGGAGTTCCTTCATTAACTTTGCAGAATGTAGAACCGCCGCAAAACTATTATTCAATTGTGGTTTACTATTGTTGGTATTCTTCAGGTTCAAAAAGTCTATACATGCATTCCGGAATAATGATTCAACCTGTAAGCAGTTATTAATTTTTTTTAAAACGCTTTGAGATGGTGCTGTTAATCCACTTCGTTGTTTCTGTACCATCAATTTCTGTGATTAGATATGGCATTTTCAAGTATTGATACACATGCAGTCAAGCAATCGATACAATTTATTTTATTTCGGAGCGACATAATTACAAACCCAGCAATGTATCCAACGCATTTTTACAGGTTTCGTTTACATTGTTTAGGACAGCCCCAAACAAGTGTAAAAATTTGTTCAACTGGTCATATAGTGACGGCTCTGTGTCTTCATCGTGTTCAAAATATTTTTTATTCAGTCTAGCAAACTCAGCCTCTTCCTATATATTTTCTCGTCATTTAAAACCTTTGTTCCCATCTACCACCCCCGAACTTACCACCCGGGGTGGTAGCTGGGAATAATAAGTTTCATCTACCACCCGGGGTGGTGCATAGCACTGCTAAGTTTCGTTTACCAGCCCGGGGTGGTGAATGGCACATAATTAGTTTCATCCACCACCTTCATAGTTATAGTATTGGGGTCTATTCTCATACCGTATTGGACGTTATCAATAGAACCTATCACTAGAAAACATAAGTTTGATGGTCAATAACTTTGGAGAGCTTTAATTATAAATTCTCTATTTCTTTCAATTTTATTCGCTCCCTCATACCGTATTGGACGTTATCAATAGAACCTATCACTAGAAAACATAAGTTTGATGGTCAATAACTTTGAAGAGCTTTAATTATAAATTCTCTATTTCTTTCAATTTTATTCGCTCCCTGTGTCTATTGCCAGGTATATGTTTTCGGGTTCTTCCCTTAAGGCTTAATTCACACGGAAGGCCAGCGGCCGGCAGTTTTAACTTCATCATCATCTTCCTGCCCTTGTCCCAATTATTTGGGGTCGGCGCAACATGTCATTCTCCGCCATACATTCCTCTCCGAGGTCATCTCCTCAGTCACTCCCTTCCTCTCCATATCGTCTTTCACGCATTCCATCCATCTTTTCTTAGGCCTACCTCTGCCCCTGAAGCCCTCCACATTCATACTTTGAACCTTTTTAACAACATTACTTTCATCTCTTCTCATAACATGTCCATACCACGACAGTCGCTCGCTTCTCAATTTTTCATTTACTGGTGCAACTTTCAAACTGCCTCTAATATACTCATTCCTAATTCTGTCCATTCTTGTCACACCACACATCCATCTTAACATTCGCATCTCCGCTACATGCATTTGTTTTTCATCCGTCGCTTTCAAGGCCAGACATGACGTTCATGTATTCACGTATCATGGTTTTATAAATTTTCCCCTTAAGCTTAAGGGGAAATTGAGGATCGCATATGGTTTCTTTGACCTGTCGCCATTTCATCCAACCTGCGTCAATTCTGTGCTTTACTGCACGATCAATTTCCCCATCGGCCTGGATAAGAGAGCCGAGGTATCGGAAATTGGAGCAGACTGGTATTGGTGCACCATCAAGTACCATGGGTGTAAAACTGGAGAGACCGCCGAAATCAGAGAACAAATATTCAGTTTTGGCTCTACTGATTTTCAAGCCTACCCTCTCCAATCTACACTGCCATTCCTCCAATCTGCTCTGGACCTCAAGCCCGTCTTCACCGACTAGTACAATATCATCGGCAAATAGCATACACCAGGGGCTCTCTTCCTGTATCTCCGATGTCAAGGCATCCATTATCAACAGGAAGAGGTATAGGCTTAACGCCGAGCCCTGATGCAAGCCTACCGAGACACTGAACTCATCGGTGTTGCCAGCCGCGGATCGTACGTGGGTTTTCGATCGACAGTACATTGCACAGATCAACTCTATATACTTCCCTGGCACACCTTTCTCTTTCAAGGCCCACCACAAAACCTTTCTGGGTACCCGATCGTATGCCTTCTCAAGATCTACAAACACCATATGCAAGTTTTTGTGTGCACGTCTGTATTTCTCGCACAGTTGGCGGAGGGCGAAAATGGCGTCTGTAGTCCCGCGACCAGGCATAAACCCGAACTGGTTTTGTGTAATCTCGCTTTCCTCTCTCAAACGTTTCTCTATCACTTTTTCCCAAACTTTCATACTATGTGACATGAGCTTTATGCCTCGATAGTTGCTGCAGTCTTGCACATCACCTTTATTTTTGAAGATGGGCACTAGCGAGCTATTGCACCATTCCTCAGGGATCGCCACTTCATACAACAACTTATTGAAGAATAAAGTCAGCCACAGATATCCATCTTCTTCTTGTATCTTCCACACTTCTACTGGAATGCCGTCGGGCCCAACAGCTTTCCCATTCTTCATACTTCGTACCGCCTTTCTCACTTCATCTCTATCAATCTCCTTCACTACCCCCACATTCACTTGTACCTCTTTTAAATTTCCACTCCATGTATTCTCTTCATTCATAAGTCTTTCGAAATACACCTTCCATTGATTTCTTATATCCTCTTCTTTTACTAAAGTCTTACCGTTTCCATCTTTTATACATCTCACGTATCTTACATCTTTCGTTCTTTCTCCTCTAGCTTTTGCCAAGCGGTAGATATCTTTCTGGCCTTTAGGTTCATCAAGAGCATTATATATTTGTTCTTGGGCCTGAGATCTAGCTATAGCTACCGCTTTTTTGGCCTTTTTCTTCCATTCATCATACTTTCTCTTTTTTTCTTCTTTAATACTGTCATTCCCTTTTTCCTTCTGCCATGCCTTGTAAGCGTTCTTTTTCCTTTAATAACCTCTTGTACCTCTTTATTCCACCACCATGTTTCTTTATCAACAGCACCTTTACCTTTCGTTTCCCCAAACACATCTTTTGCTACTTTTCTGATGCAACTTGCCATTTCATTCCAACATTCATTCACTGACTTATCCACCATACCTCTCATTTCTATCATTTTAGTCACCACCCTTTCTTTAAATTTACTTGCATACTCTTTATTCTCTATCAGCCACCATTTAATCCGAGGAGGGGGACGGTGCTTGGCTTTTTGTGGCTCCATTTTGGTTTTAAGGTCAAGAATTAATAATTGGTGTTGTTTGACTACCCCTTCCCCTGGCAGCACCTTGCAGTCCTTGACACAGACCAACTTACTCCTTCGGATAAGGAAGTAGTCGATCTGTGTCAAGTGACCGCCACTTCTGTATGTAATAAGGTGCGGATCCCGTTTTTTAAACCACGTATTCACTACGGCCAGGTTAAGGGAGGACGCCACTTGAAGTAGGGTCTCACCGTCACTATTACGGGTTCCGTAACCCCATCCTCCATGTACTCTTTCATAATTATCATTTACTCTTCCTACGTGTCCATTAAAATCACCTCCTATACATATTTCCTCATTTTCTGGTACACCCATCAATACTATATCAAATTCCTCCCAAAACTTTTCTTTTTCTTCCTCCCAAAACTTTTCTTTTTCTCTTTCATCACAACCACTCTGTGGTGCATACACGCTAATCACATTCAGGACCAGACCCTCCCATACTAATTTCACAACTATTATCCTGTCATTCACTCTTTTTACATCCGTCACGCATTCTTTCAAGTTACCATCTAGCACTACGCCAACTCCATTCCTTTTTCCATCACTTCCAATGTAATACAACTTATATCCTTCACCAATCTCTCTAGCGCTTGCACCCTTTTTTTTATTTATTTATTTATTTATTTATCTGGTCCACCAACAATGTTTTACATCAAAGCATAGGTAAAATAACAGTAATTAAGGATAACTTAATACAATGTAAACATCACTTACAGGTAAACCCTTCCACTTAGTCTCTTGCAAACAAGCCACATTTATTCTTCTTCTTTTAAGCACATCAGCTAACTCTCTTCCTTTCCCAGTCATAGTGCCAACTTACATACCTCATTCGTACTTCTCTAGTGCTATGGGCTTGCTTCTCACGTCGCATCCACCCACGATGCGACAACCCTTGTCCACTTCCCACAGGTACTGGGTGCTGTCCCTGCGCGTCGCCTGCAGGGTACGCCCTAGCTCTATCGCACTCTATACTTTCTACTGCCATGTTGCAAAAGTTTTAACTTCAAATAAAT
The DNA here is from genome assembly GCA_963576445.1 of Lithosia quadra. Lineage (NCBI taxonomy): Eukaryota > Metazoa > Arthropoda > Insecta > Lepidoptera > Erebidae > Lithosia > Lithosia quadra. The sequence goes on from OY754894.1 coordinate 2,388,160, forward strand.
TATAAACCTTATCTCCATCGAGGAAGGCAAAGTATCCCTTGACAAATAGGTAGTAGGCGGCAACAATACACAACTTTATTGTGTACTGGGTTGTATATTTTGTGAACTGAACCACATGGGTAGATAAATAATATTAACAATATTTTAAATTTCTCTTCTTTATTCGATTAATTCTGTTTTATTACAACAACTAGACCAGTGCAGATAGCTATGAAAATGGTAAAAAGTAAAAGAAATTTATAGTAGGATGAAACCTGTTGTAAAAGGAAGAGAATATAATAAAAATGATAGGAAAAATAAATTACGGGCGATCTGAGCTCGGGAAGGGGGGAGGGGGGTGAGTTTTAAGGGTAAAAACGGTTTATCTCGATTTCCGGCAAAACTACAAGTCCTATGGAAAAAAGTTAAATGACAAAGTTGTAGGTAATAAAGAGACCTACAACTTTTCTATTTACACTTTTTTCACATAACCTCAAAAAGTATGTGAAAAATTCAAATAATCAAGTTTTTGGTTTTTTATTTTTATCTTAAGCAAAACAAATTTGTTTTCCACGAAATTTGGTGAAAACTTAGCTTTTTATGTCCCAAAGACACTGTAATTTTTTTGATTTGAAATACTCTTTTTTTCAGCTTATTTTGACTAAATATCGAAAAACCACCCCAATTTTCAATCGAAAAATCTCACGTCAAAATATCAGCTTTTTAAAAAAAGTCAAAGAGTTTTTTGTTCTTTGAAATCTCTTCTTTCTGATAATGTAAAAATATATATACATTGCTATGGTAAATGTTCTCAGAAAATGCAAAGAAGAAAAACTCGAATTCGAAATTAACATTTTTGTATTTAGTCATTTCCTCGTTGAGGTGGGATGAAAAGTTACATGTTGCACTATAACTTCATGGTTGCACTCGAGTGCAAAGATTTTTCACCTTGTGCTCTTTTGATTCCCTCGCTAAAGCTCAGGGTTCTATTTTGTGAATCGCTCGCTGCGCTCGTGATTCAAATTATGAACCCTTCGCTTGCTCGGTCATCAAAACTGAGCACGCGAAGGGTTCTAAAAATTGAACCCAAATCTTTAACGAGGGAATCAAAAGTGCGCAAGGTGAAAAATCTTTGCACTCGAGTGGAACTATGAAGCTATAGTGCAACACGTAACTTTTCATCCCACCTCAGCGAGGAAATGACTAAATACAATAATCACAAAATAGAACCCTGAGCTTTAGCGAGGGAATCAAAAGTGCACAAGGTGAAAAATCTTTGCACTCGAGTGCAACCATGAAGTTATAGTGCAACATGTAACTTTTCATCCCACCTCAACGAGGAAATGACTAAATACAAAAATGTTAATTTCGAATTCGAGTTTTTCTTCTTTGCATTTTCTGAGAACATTTACCATAGCAATGTATATATATTTTTACATTATCAGAAAGAAGAGATTTCAAAGAACAAAAAACTCTTTGACTTTTTTTAAAAAGCTGATATTTTGACGTGAGATTTTTCGATTGAAAATTGGGGTGGTTTTTCGATATTTAGTCAAAATAAGCTGAAAAAAAGAGTATTTCAAATCAAAAAAATTACAGTGTCTTTGGGACATAAAAAGCTAAGTTTTCACCAAATTTCGTGGAAAACTGTTTTGCTTAAGATAAAAATAAAAAACCAAAAACTTGATTATTTGAATTTTTCACATACTTTTTGAGGTTATGTGAAAAAAGTGTAAATAGAAAAGTTGTAGGTCTCTTTATTACCTACAACTTTGTCATTTAACTTTTTTCCATAGGACTTGTAGTTTTGCCGGAAATCGAGATAAACCGTTTTTACCCTTAAAACTCACCCCCCTCCCCCCTTCCCGAGCTCAGATCGCCCGTAATTTATTTTTCCTATCATTTTTATTATATTCTCTTCCTTTTACAACAGGTTTCATCCTACTATAAATTTATTTTGTCTCAAAGTCTATCGGCACTGGTCTAAACGTACATGATGAACGTAAAATATTGTCACAATTTGGAATAACAAAAAATAGTGTTCAGTAGCTAGTATCATCACATAATCATTTACAAAATCGACTAGTTTTTATACGTAAATAAAAATAGTTATATTTTTTAAACCTAAAGCACAATACACACAGACCCTACCGGGCCGCCGCCGACAATGCCCGGCGGCACGAGCCGGCGGGCTGAATGAAAAGAATTTAAGAAGAAAGGGTTTTGTCGGCGGCCCGGCGGGCTCTGTGTGAATTGCGCTTAACACTAACTAAGACTTACATAATATTGATTGTTAATAAATGTTTAAAAAGTGATTTTTAATTATCTAATAAGATCACAGATTTAATCACAATATAATTAAAATTGGAATAATATTATAACCTACCTACTTATTAGTTAAAAAAATAATAATAATGATTTAAGTCACAGTTGTAAGTTTACCATAATCGACTAGTTTTCATACATAAAAAATATAAACTATTGGTTTTCATAACACAGTAATCGTAATAATAACGAATACTTAATATTGTTAATAAATGTTTAAAAAGTGATTTTAAGGTTTTTAATTATCTACTAAGATCAGTTTTAATCACATTAATCTACCTATTAGTTAAAAATAATAATTTAAATCACAAATCAAAAGCTATAATTAAGTACGCACCATTTCCAAAAAGTGGCCTACTGTTATTTGTTTATCCAATAATGATAATTGAGCGTCCTGAATGAATTCATCATTGGATATACATTTTTTATTCCTTTTTAAAATATTTTGTTCTGTATTTGTATTTCTTTAACGTTGACTAACGAAGCGTCGTCTTTAATTATATTTAAAAAATGCATTATATTTGGATTTTTTTTTCCCATAGCTTTGTTTAGCTTGTTGTGCCTACCTTCCAAAAAATGTTTGGTTCGGTGGCGTTGGCCATACACTGATAAAATTGCTAAGGAATCAGATTTAATCCACTGTTTTTCCATATAAGACCTGAATTTCAGTAACTGAGAGTCCTCAGTATCGTGACGCGTTACATATTTCCAACCATTTAATAATTCAGTGCGAGGCAATAAAGGTAGTACAGCGTAAAGTTCTACTTCTCGCCTCTTTATTTTTTCACATTGTTGTGTAAGTCCAAACTCTTTTGCTTTTTTCCAGATGTTTTTATTATAATGATAATAACAGCCGGAAATTGCTGTATTTGGGAAAACCTTTATAGCTTTGATCGCAGCATTTTCAAAGTCTGTCTTGAAGTTCAGTGGTTCCCACTCAGGTATCTGCGCTTTTATTAAATCAAATAAAGTAATGTAGGCTTTATAAGTCATTTGATTCATGAGACAGTAGATTAAGGGCACGATGTTAGTAGCTTCTCTATCACTTCCCAAATCTCCATGAATTACGTACAGTTGTTTAAAACATGATAGGCAACTTTTAAAAGTACCATCACTAAAGAAGTCCTTGACCTTTTTAACTGACTCTCTAGATTTTTGGGAGCAGAATATAATTATACGTACACCTTCATGTTTGTAGTCGGCCATCAAGAATTCTTGGTATACAGCTGGGACTTCGACCTCTTCAGCATCACAACAGTTTATCTTTGGCAATTCTGCTGTCCTATTTCGATGCCTGTATAATGATGATTTTATGTTATTGAATTGAGGAACTTTCACGATACTACCCACATCGGAATTATTCAGCGTTGCTATTGCCTTGTTGTAAATGGTTGGCACGGCAGGAAAGTTTGGTTCTGTTATGTTCTCCTTTATTTTTTGCAATAATATTGTAGCCTCATTTTTTGCGAAATCTGGTGTACAGTTGTCGTGATGCTTCTCATCTACAATAATTATCATCTCCCTATAAAAAAAACATTATATAAAGTGAATATTCTTTACTACGTAAACTAACTTTTTACTCCTAATTTAATAAGGATTGACAAACGCAACGCGTTTAGCATGCGTCTGTGATGGCGATCAGTTGCCTCCGACCGGTGCGCCATCTATCGATCGCGGTGTGAACACGTCGCTACAAGTTCACGTACACAAAACAACTGACAACCACCCCGCGCGGGCGCAAGCTGAGTGCGTTGTCTGGTCAAGCCTTTAGGTAGGTGTATTATTATTATATAGATTAAACATAATACATATTATCATGTATTATTGTGTCTACTTCCAAAAAAAGATATACAAAATATCTAAATAAGATAAAGGTTTTATTTGAACAAAGAAAGTCGCAATAATATAGTTTTTTTTAAAATGATGAAATATTCATATTTTGATTTTGCAATTTAATTAAATATCCATTGTACTTTTTATCAAAAATAATGTCACGTTGTCTTCTCCTATTTCTTAAAGCTTTAAAGACACTATTTATTATCCTTTGATCCCAATATTTTGCTTCTTTTTTTAATTTGTATAGAAAGTAATACAAATTTGGATTCTTTTGAATGCGTCCATTTATACGCCGATGCCAACCTTCTAATGAATTAGTGGTACGGTGGCGTCGACCTGCACAACTTAAAATATTAGGTGATAAATTAGGGTACCATTGTCGTTTAAAATACCGACGAAAACGGCTCATTTCATCAGTGTGAGGAGCTTTATTTAATATATAATGCCACGCACTGGGTATAAAATTTTCTGGTACTAGTGGAATTATTGCAGCCATCCTAATGACGTTACGCCCCTCGGAAGTCCTATTCAATTTGATTTTTTTTGCATATTTCCACACTGCCTCATTAAAATGATGGTAACACCCACTTATTTGGGCGTCGGGGAAAATTGTTGAAACTGCATTAATCTGGGCGATTTCGTAGTCGCTCTTAAAAGATCCCATTTTAATGTTAAAATGCTGTTTTAATAGTGTAAATAACCTAGTATAGGTCTGTTCCGTCTTATTGGGTAACAACGCGTAAATAACCGGGACAACGTTAGTAGAATTCACATCAGATTCAATATCTATATGCAAAACATATAATTGGTAAAATGGCTTCGGTGCCGATTTAAATGTGCCATCAGCGAAGTAAGCTCCCAATTTACTATTTATAATCCGCCGAGCTGTTTTAGTTGCAAATACAATAATTTTATCTTGACCACCATCTTCAAGAACTAAAAAATTTTTCGCCAATACTTCTGGGATTGAAATAGTTTCTAAATTGCTATGACTAAGAAAATATGTATTTAATAACTTCTTTCGGCTCTGTAAAGGCTATCTTTTATTGAATGAAAATTGGGTATTAAATCACTGTCAGTTGGATTGTCTCTTCTCATGTCACTAAAACCTTCTTCCACTATTTTCTGCACTGGACCAAGATCTTCACAAACTGCAACCTTTAAATCCTCCTTTTTCTTTTTTACTTCATTATTCTTTTATTGTCTTTATCAAGTGTGATGGAAGCACTGCAAACGTTACGAAAAACACACCGCCATAGTGTAGTTCCATTTGCATTCTTTTTATTCAGACTATAGCGATATCCATCATTACGAATCAATATCTGACCACCTTTTTGAGATTTAATAAGCTGGAACTCGCTAGTCATTGTTACAAAACACTTTTAAATACTAATTAACAACCAATAAATGTAAATGTTATATTAAATGCATGAAGTCTTGTTTTCCTTTCATAACAATATTTTCCTTTAACTCCGCTCATATGTCGAAATTATATCGAAGTACCCTCGTATTTTACAATTATTAATATAATGCATGACGTTTGATTGTTTCAACCATAACCTATATTTTACTATAAAACTTTTTAATTTAAATTTATTTTTTAATTTCTTCTTTTACAATGTTTATTGTTTTAAATTAATTTGTTTTTTGAATTTATAATAAAATATTTTACCGACAGTTATAGCACGCCCTCTATAATCAGTAAACATTATTAATGATTCATCACATTTAGGACAGATGGCGCTAGAAGAAATGATAAAGTATCGATTTATCCGTTCCTACGTACGATATGACACACAGACATGCAGATACATTAACACCCCTTTTTTAGCATAGGAGGTTTAAAAAATAAAACAAATCATTATTAATAAACTTTTTATTTATTCAGGCATTAAAAAAACAGTTTTACTTTCTTGAAAATTAATTGTCTTCATTGGGTGTTCGTCTGGGAATAGTTTGGTATCCTTGACTCATAATTTGAGTTTCGGAGCTCCGTGAAGTGGGAACATATACATTCACAGAGTCTTGTGAAACGACGCGTGACATTTCTTGATAAGTATTATATCCCTGTGTATATGTCGATTCCGAATTTCCAGAATAATATGACTGTGAAGAATCAGATCTATTCGTTTTATATGGGTTTACAATGTTTGCAATTTCCATGGCTTTTTTTAAAATCTCTGAGCGGAAAATTAATTTTTGGTGCATTGAAAACTTTTCCATTTGCGGTAATAGCGACATAAAAAAAGATAGGTCCTCATTTTTGAATAGCTTAGCATTGTCTCTAAACATAATCATCATTTCTTTATCGAAATCATCATTGTCCGAATGTTTCGTCTTTCGCAGATTCTTCGGTTTTTTATATATATTAGCGTCAGTCGTATTTTGTGAAGAATCACCGTTCTCTAATACTGGACAATTAACTTGATTTGAAGTACTTTGATCCATACTATTTGTATCGATCTCATCAGGTAAGCTTTGCGAAACGATACCATCAGAATTAATGGAATCTTCCTTGGAATCTTGCCGCACCTCATTTATAACTCTTTCTGTGTCAACGTTCATTTTGACTTTTCTGTTCGCCTGCGCTGCACTCACGTGCGTACGGCGGACCGGTCAGCTTTGCACTGAGCGCGCGATGGTGGACAATAGCGCGTCCGCGCACCGAGACACGCGGCACTGACGAGCGGGACCGACGCGCGCCATCAGCGGCGCGTAGCAATAAATCTGCCGCGTACGTCAGCGTCGCTGTGCGGTCACCATAGAACGTTCCGTATATTCGTGCGCTCGACCGACGTGTGCGACCGATGTACGCGTAGGAGGAATTCAAGCCTTAGAATGAAAATGTAAAATAGGCATTGCATTAGAATCATGCTAACCCGCTGAAAGCCAGTTTCTTCTACAGCCAACCCAATTGCTGCCTGCATTCCAATTATCTGCATGACCCGATTTTCAAGATCAGTCATCGATAATTGGAGGGTAGGCCCACCACCAGTGCCAGAAGCAGCTCGGGCAATTTTTGCAAATTTCTTTTTTGTGTTATTTTTATAGTCACTCCATACGTTATTGGTTAGCACTTGCTTAGGCATTGCATTAGAATCATGCTAACCCGCTGAAAGCCAGTTTCTTCTACAGCCAACCCAATTGCTGCCTGCATTCCAATTATCTGCATGACCCGATTTTCAAGATCAGTCATCGATAATTGGAGGGCAGGCCCACCACCAGTGCCAGAAGCAGCTCGGGCAATTTTTGCTTTCTTTTTTGTGTTATTTTTATAGTCACTCCATACGTTATTGGTTAGTGATAGATCTTGAGCAAAATAAACTAGGATTGAATATATATAATAAGAGATTTAATATATAAACATAGTAACTGTTACAGACATTGACAAGAAGTGAATAGAAAAAGAAACTAAAAATTTGTATAGTGGTGCCACTTATAGACTATACTCATACAATAACACAATGAAGGACTGTTTGGTTTATACTTTTTCAACAGTTAGCACTTGTTTTTAGAATGAAAATGTAAAATAGGCATTGCATTAGAATCATGCTAACCCGCTGAAAGCCAGTTTCTTCTACAGCCAACCCAGTTGCTGCCTGCATTCCAATTATCTGCATGACTCATTTTCAAGATCAGTCATCGATAATTGGAGGGCAGGCCCACCACCAGTGCCAGAAGCAGCTCGGGCAATTTTTGCAAATTTCTTTTTTGTGTTATTTTTATAGTCACTCCATACGTTATTGGTTAGCACTTGCTTAGGCATTGCATTAGAATCATGCTAACCCGCTGAAAGCCAGTTTCTTCTACAGCCAACCCAGTTGCTGCCTGCATTCCAATTATCTGCATGACCCGATTTTCAAGATCAGTCATCGATAATTGGAGGGCAGGCCCACCACCAGTGCCAGAAGCAGCTCGGGCAATTTTTGCACTTTTTTGTGTTATTTTTATAGTCACTTCACTCCATACGTTATTGGTTAGTGATAGATCTTGAGCAAAATAAACTAGGATTGAATATATAATAAGAGGATTTAATATATAAACATAGTAACTGTTACAGACATTGACAAGAAGTGAATAGAAAAAGCTAAAGAAACTAAAAAAATTTGTATAGTGGTGCCACTCATAGACTATACTCATACAATAACACAATGAAGGACTGTTTGGTTTATACTTTTTCAACAGTTAGCACTTGTTTTTAGAATGAAAATGTAAAATAGGCATTGCATTAGAATCATGCTAACCCGCTGAAAGCCAGTTTCTTCTACAGCCAACCCAGTTGCTGCCTGCATTCCAATTATCTGCATGACCCGATTTTCAAGATCAGTCATCGATAATTGGAGGGCAGGCCCACCACCAGTGCCAGAAGCAGCTCGGGCAATTTTTGCGAATTTCTTTTTTGTGTTATTTTTATAGTCACTCCATACCTTGGTAAACAAAACATTCAAAAGCATTAAGCACCAAATACAAAAAATAATAAAAACACTTGAATAGAGTCGACTGTATACATAAAGTACATACATGCAACTGTTTATTTCCCGTGTTACTACTAATCTTACTACCTACTAGTGGCATCAGCATTTTAATTACCGTTCTTAGTGGTACAAGCAATGTTTACACCTATATAACTTTTAACTTTAGTAGTAAATAGGGTAGCCAGAGCTCACTGTACCCCTGCTCCTCCCATCCCTTCCTAGCCTCCACACCCCTTCCCAGCCCTCCCCCTTGCCTCCAGGGTCGGCAGCGTGTGTGACACCCTTAGGCCCGACACAGCGTCAAGCGGGCGACCGCGACGGGCACCCGTCGCGTGTCTACGCGCGTGGACACGCGGGACGTCGTCGCGGAGACCGTCTATTGCAGTGTCGCTAGTTCAATTTTAGCGGCGTGCATGTATAGTCATGTCCATGGAGAACTTATTGTATTATTACGTAGCAAAACAACGACGACTGGCAAAAAAGAAACGACAGCCAGTAAGCCCTTTTATTGAATCTAGGTTGCTGTGCGGGGAATTTGTTGCAAAGTTCATTATATTAAGAGAAAATGAAAATTCATTTTACAATTATTTTAAAGTATCGGTACAGATCTATGACGAATTATTTTCGAAACTGGAACCATATTTGAAGGTGAACAATTTAAGAGTAAAATCTATATCAGTCATATTACCAATGGAAAGGCTGGCAATAACATTGCGGTAAGTAAAAAATAATAATTTGTTCTTCATCATCTTTATTTTTGCTAATAATAACTAATATTATTTCTTTGGTCAAAAATCACTTTTATAAGCAGTTATTTTACCTACACGTATAATAATTATTATTATTAATAATTAACATTATTTATTTGGTCATAAATCACTTTTATAATCACAGTTTTTTTAACTCTTACAATATTTATTATTATTACTAATTAACATTATTTATTTGGTCATAAATCACAGTTTTTTTACTCGTACAATATTTACTATTATTACATAGCATAATTATTTTAATACAATACTAATTATTAACATTTTTTTTAACTTTGCAAGAACTTCAGTTCAAATGTATTCCGATAAACTAATACTTTTCACATTAAAAAGTTTATCGGATTACATTTGAATTGAAAGAATTTTCAGAGTTAAACAAAAACACACCTTATATCTAATGTTAACCACCTAGGTAATATATACAATCAAATTTTATATTTCAATGCAATGCTGTCAGTCGACCATCCATCTTAAAGGTATTATTTGTTATTAATAAAACCAATACTTACTAAAGCAGTCTTAATAATATTCTTGAAGTCTTTATTCTCATATAATTCTAATTAATATTCTATTGTATCTGTGTTTTGAGTTTCTGTTCCGATATTAAGTGATCTTAAATCAATCGTGCTAGTTGTATTTTGCGTTTCTGATAAACCTATATTAATTGATGGCAAATCATCCAGAGTAATAACTGTTTCTTTTTGGATGTCGATTAAAGCTTCTAACACTTTGGTTCGAAATAACAATTTTTTAAATGTATTAAATTTTTGAACTGTTGGGATTAAAGATTTAAAAAAATTCAAGTCTTCGTCATTAGAATCTAAATTGTTTTGTTTAACACATTGCAACAATTCTTTTTCAAAAGCAGTTGGTGACACTTGACGTTTACGTTTTCGTGATGATTCTGGCTCTGTATTATTTGTCCGTTCAAGATTTGAATTACTGGTACTGGTGCTGGGTACTGAGCTGCTATTATAATTTATTGCATTTGTTGATGAGTCTTGATCTTCACACTGATTTTCTATAGATTCATCTGCTTCATTACTTGAGTTCGAATCTAAAAAAGTTAACATTTGAAAAAAAAAATGTATTTCTTGTTCGTACTAGCGCCTGCACCAGATTTTAGTTTTTTTTTACTTGCTTTCACTTTCATATATGTATCTCTTGCAGTTTTCCATCGTGATTGCACTTTTATGACTGAAACAATTAAAAAAATATTACAGGTATATGACAAGCGGACATACTTTCATGGACCTACACCTGGCGTATCAAGCTGGAATAACCACAATCAGAACAATAGTGAAAGAAGTCTGTCAAATTATAAATGAAAAGTTGAAGGAAGAGTGCATGCCATCGTTTTCACGTACGCGATGGGAAGAGATAGCATATGGTTTTTTGACGCAAGCTAATTTTCCCAACTGTATAGGTTCAATAGACGGGAAACATATACGTATTATAAAACCTGCTCAAAGCGGTTCACTTTACTACAATTATAAGCATTATTATTCTATGGTCCTACTTGCAATCTGTAACGCTAATTATGAGTTTACCTACATAAATGTAGGGGTACAGGGTAAAGAATGTGATTCTTCAATTTTTACCCAAAGCCGCTTGTTTCAACAAATGAATCATAACTTACTGGATATACCTCCTGCAAAAGCGTTACCCGTGCTGCACAACAATAAATCAACCGACACTGCAGCAACCGTACCACTACCCTACGTTGTTGTAGGAGATGAAGCATTTGGGCTGTCTAGCTATGTCATGCGGCCATATGCTCGAGCTCTCAATTTGGACCATAATTATAGGTTAACAAGAGCGCGACGTTATATTGAATCAACTTTTGGTATCATGGCTAACAAATTTCGAACTTCTCCCAACGGACCCCGATTATCTGTCCCCTCACGGGGTCCGTTGGGAAATGAAGATAATTTCATGTCCAAGGGACCCCTTGCCAAGTACGTGGGGTTCGTTGGGAAAAAGAATTCCCTACGGACCCCCACTCTCTTCCCCCGTTAATAAAAAAAACGAAAACAGAATGTTTTTAATTTCTAACAATCTTTTAAAAAAATATTTGATTCATCAAAATATTAAGACAATCAAATTAGATACTATGAAAACTTAATTACTATTTAATTTTATAAAGACGTTTTTGTTGATGTATTTTCTGTGGTACAACATGGAGTGTTTAGTTTGGATAGTTAAAATGAAAAATAGAGGGTAGTTTTTTTATACTGCCAATGCATTATATAGTCGATTATTTTGTGTGATATCATACCTATGCAGTGTCTATTGCTTAATTGAATGCCGGTATTGAATTAATTAAAAAGATACCAACATTTAAAAACGTTAAAAGTACATTTTATAGACATAGAAATGCTTCTATAGGTGTAAAAAAACTTATAGAAAACAAACACGTGTCTAATGTGGAAATCCCTCAAAAATACAGTTCATTTCTATTAGCCGATTATTGTTGTAATGACACACGGATAATTATTTTCGCCTCTGATCACTCAAAAAAATGTGCACCTTAAGTTAAAGACTACTTAAGTGATGGGACGTTTAAAGCGTGCCCGAAACCCTTTCTACAACTTTATACAGTGCATGGGGATATGGGCAGCTCTGAGCAACATACAAATATAGTGCCATTGTTCTATGCCCTATTAAGTGATAAAAAACAAGAAACTTATGAGATTATGTTCCATCTAATTAAGTCACAAATCCCTGATTGGCGCCCGATAACGTACAAAACAGATTTCGAAATTGCTGCTATTAATGCAGTCAAAGCTGTTTTCCCAGACGTGCTAGTTAAAGGATGTTATTTTCATTACAAGAAGTGTATATGGGACAAGGGGTACAAATTAGGACTAAATAAAAATAAATGTACTAAACGACAAGTCGGACTCAGCGCTGTGCTACCTCTACTGCCACAAGACTCAAGTCACAAAGTCCTAATGACGAAAAATCTAAACAGTTTTGTACATATATGCTTCGTCAATGGATAAAGGAAGATTTTATACCAGTTTGGTGTATCTTTGGTAGTTTACATAAAACTACAAATTTCTTGGAAGGTTGGCACGCCAAACTTAATAAAGATATTTCAAAAAAGAATCCAAATTTAATGGATCTGCTTAAGGTTTTAAGTAGCGATGCTAATTTGTATGAATTAAAATGTCAGCAAATGACTGTAAACCCTAAGTCATTAAACCAGAGATCCCAGAAAACAATTGATTACGAGCGTTACATATGTGATTCCCAAATGGCATTTGTAAACGGTGATATTACTGTAGGTCATTTACTTGAAATGCTACGTTAAATAGTAATTAAGTTTTCATAGTATCTAATTTGATTGTCTTATTATTTTGATGAATCAAATATTTTTTTGAAAGATTGTTAGAAATTAAAAACATTTGTTTCTGTTTTCGTTTTTTTTATTAACGGGGGAGGAGAGTGGGGGTCCGTAGGGAATTCTTTTTCCCAGCGGACCCCACGTACTTGGCAAGGGGGTCCCTTGGACATGAAATTATCTTCATTTCCCAACGGACCCCGTGAGGGGACAGATACTCGGGGTCCGTTGGGAATATTTCCAAATTTCGAATACTTCATCGTCCTTTAAACCTTTCAAAAGAGAACGCCATTAGTGTTATTAAAGCGATATGTATTCTGCATAATTATATTAGATCTAAGCAAGATGACAATAATGTCGACGATGTCGTCATAACACCACGCCATATTCGTGACATTCACTATGGATTTGGGAACACCCAAAGAGAAGCGTATACAGTACGCGATAAATTCGCTGATTATTTCGTCACAGATGGTAAGGTGTCGTGGCAAGATCGTAGTATTTTTTGAGACTTCCTCCATCCCACTGTATGAAGTAAAGGCAAACTTGTTCATCAATCCTTTACTTGTGTGTTAGGAAGGCGTGAGATGGTGCAAATTTTGTGACTATTCAGACATATCACGCCATCCTTACAAACACCCTTTACTTTAGGTATATTAGTAGACAAAACTAAACAGGGATAATATAGTCTAAAGTAACCTTGTACCTAAAATAAGTATCAATACCTACCCGTAGATTTGTTGACCATAGACCTACACATTAATAACACAAATAGTATGTAAGTACCTATACTTACCATTAATATTATAGTAAAACATGTTTACCTGTTGTTTTTTGTTCAGCGTCGCTCAAATTTTCAAAATTTTCAAACAATTCTTTGCAAATTTCTACCCATGCCGCTGTTCGTGCATCCCGGTCTTTATAAAGTTCATTCGACTGGTCCCATATGACAGGGTGGCACTGTACTTCCACAATAACTCTTTCGGTGTCAAAAGACATTTTTCTAAGAACGTTCGTACGACCCGGATCAGCTAGCGCTATTGACTGAACAAGTCCGTACGTGTTACCGCTGGCGGGCTCCCGCGCGTGCCCCCGCGCCTGTTTCCGTCGTACGGAAGCGGGCCCCGCTGCGCGGGCGCGGGGCGCGCGTCCCCGTGACGGACGCCCGCGCGGGTCTCCGCGACGGAGCACTTTTATATGAAACGCGAATAACACGTTCATAGGCCACGGTGACCGCTTCCCATCAGGTAGGCCGTGTGCTTGTCTGCCACCTAAGAGGTATATAAAAAAAGTAAGAACGGCAATGAATCAATCATTTTATTAAACGCATGCAACGTTATACAATAAATACATTCCATTACATATACATACATGTACAATACAAACTTATCATACTACAGTGCTTTTTAACCAGAATTTTAAATTAGACTTGAGATAACAAACCTTTCGCCACTTTTCTTCACTTCTAGGGTCGCCAGAGCCATCGCTGTTGAGGTTATCGCTCAGCTCCTTCCATTTAGCTGTAACATAATGGCGACTCCGAGGCCCACCCATTGGCTTGGAAAGATCACCATGTCTGCAATTGACACCCAAATTTCCATGACTCACTATAATATTTGCCAGAATATGGTTCAAGACATGTTATGTTTGTTTCCATAACTCATTTATTTGCCAGAATATGGTGAAAGAGATTTTATATTGTTTATGACTATAAGGCCCTTATTAATACATAACACTAGGGCGGCCGTACACGGACTGCTCGAGCAGTTAGCGGCTGAGCGACGTACACGGACCGTTCGAGCGGTCGGCGTCGACCTTTCTGACCCACCGTACCACCGACCATACCCCTGGTGGTACGATGGGTAATTTAAAAATAAACGGTACCACTGACTAATAGTGATGTAATTACGGCCGATTTTTATTATAGTAGTGTAATATACAAAAAAAAACAAAACATGAATTCTCGTTAATTCTGAAAACAAAACGTGAAGAATTTTTAGATAAATACACATTAATTCTTCCCTAATTTTTTTTTTTTTATAAATGATATACCATTTAATAAAGGTATCTCAAAGAAATAATTATGATTTAACTGATTATGGCCTTAATTTGTCTAACGCATGGCCAATTGTAATAACTTTGGTAACAATTTCCATTTGAACCATTGTTATGAAATCGTCATTTATGATTTGCTGACTTCTTCTCTTTTTAGCACGATATTCTGTTTCGTGAGCTTTTTTCATCACATTTAGTAAACGCATTAAAGTGACTGTATTCTTATTAAGCAATTTGTTAATTTTTGAATGGAAGGCTTCTAGTACATTAGTTGTTCGATGACGTTCACCGAATACACTGAATACTTTTGGTGAATGAGTTTTAAACCAAAACCTTTCAACGTAGTTTATAAATTTTGATATACGAGGTAAATCTTCACATTGCGATTTTATATAATCAAAGCCCTCTATTATAAAATCTGCGGGCAGCAACGGTAAAGAAGCAGTTAAGGCTACTATTCGTCGCTCAGGTTTGGTTTGTGTATTCCGAAACTTTGCAGATTTAGCTTTTTTCCAAATACTACGCGACCAATGATAATAACACCCCTTCAATGTAATGTTTGGAAAAACTTTTAAAACTGCATTCATAGCCGCCTTCTCATAGTCGCAATGAATTTTCTGTGGTTTCCATTGTGGTATAACTGACTTAATAATCTCGAACAGAATAGTATAAGTTTTCTCTTTGCGGTCAGACATCAGTGCAAATATTAATGGTTTTACTTCAGTCACTTGTCTGGTACTGGTGATATCGCCATGAATGTTAAAAATTTGGGCGAAAGGTGCCGGACAACTGTAAAATGTACCGTCAATAAAATATTCATTGATATTTGGAATCATCTGTAGCGAGGATTTGGCACTAAAAATTAAAATACGGGTTTGAGTTCCTCCTTCGTCGTTGCAAAAATCAGCTATAAGTAAATCTTTAAACTGTACTGGCACTTCTACTGCCTTTACATCTCTGAACACTGTCTTAGACACTTGTGCATTTTTATTTCTAGCGTCATACAAGAAATGTTTTACACCTTCAAATGGAGGAAAACTTCCACTAGCTAAATTTAGTCCCCTATTTTCATAATCCGTCTGTTTTAAATCAAAAATTCTTTGAATTGGTTCGTCAGATGATACTACTTTTGCCCGCAAATCACATATTTCCATTAAAATCACATTCTTATTGGGATCTGCTTCACCACATGCATCATTATGAGTATTTCTTCGTATGATAATGTTTTTATTCTAAAAAACAGAACAAGGTTGGATTTATTATTATAGTTGTCCTATGGGTACTCTCAAATACATACTCCTATATCAAAATTCAAAATATCACATCTATAAAAACACAAGCAATACCTAATTATGATATAATTATGAAAAGTCTACCAACCTCCGCAATTGTTATAGTGCCACCACATTTTGTTTTAGCATATGATGAGCACCGCCATAACACTGTACCATTTTTGTATATTTTTTTGCGATGGTACCTATATTTGCCGCAAAGGAGTACGGTTCCTCCATTAAATTTAACAAATTTTAATTCAGCTTCCATGGTAAATAATAATATTATCTTCAAACTTCAAAATACTTGACAATAATAAATATCTGTCAGTATTACTTTTTTTATATACAATATTAAATTAAGAACACAAATAAATGCAAGTTTCTAAAGAGTTCGGTTCTAGAAAAGAGGTCCTCTGTATTCATGATAATATGTTTATGCACTTCATGTAGATAAGAGGGATTACCCTTTTTAATGAGTGCATTATGAGAGTATAATTGATAAGTACTTAATTAATTAATTAATTAATTTGTAACAGCACTACGGTGGTATCGTGGGGAAAAATAATTACCCACCGTACCACCAGGGGTATGGTCGGTGGTACGGTGGGTCAGAAGGGGGCGTCGACTGCTCGAGTGGTCGGTTGTTGGCTGCTCGAGCCACGCTACCAACCGCTTGAGCAGTTGATTTTATACCACAGTCGACTTCATGGATTCTGACGAGGAAGCACTGCTTTTGCTGCTTCTGCTCAAGCGGAGACGACGACGGCGGCGACGTCAAAAGAGAAAATTTTGGGTTCATCCAATTTTGGAATTAAGAGAACAACATGGACAATTCCATCATTTGTTTATGGAAGTTAGAAGTGAAAGAAAAATTTTTCAACTATTTTAGAATGTCAATCACTTCGTTTGATGAATTGAATAATATACTAAAATCTAAAATTAAACGTGAAGACACAATTATGAGGAGAAGTATCCAACCAGAAGAAAGACTAGCAGTAACATTGAGGTTTGAAAAATATATACCTAGTAATTATTTAAATTTGTATTCATTAAAAATATTGGCAATGACATCATCGGACATTACTGAAGATGATGAAAGGTCTTCAAATTGAGAATTTTGGTCATCAGCCACTGATGTAGAGGGGCCAGACGCTGATCTAGAGGGGCCAGGCACTGATGTAGTGGTTGAGGAGCCTGTATTATAACCCCATTGTCCTCGGTAATCATTAAACGATGAATACTGTGATGAATATCCCCTGTCAACATAACTCGAAGGATATGTGTGATTTGTCATCCCTTTAAAGTATTTCATTACGTTAAGTATTTCTGTCTTAGCATCTAATTTATACTGCTCATTAATTTTTTTGAATTCGCTTACTAATGATAATAAAAACAATTTATCTTCATCTTCATTATCAATGCGCGAATTCTGCGATTTTTCATCGAAGCGTTTGGATAATTTTTCAATTAAGACGTTCTCATCTGTGATTGTAGTAGTTAATTTTCTTTTGTTTCTTTCTTTGTTTATTTTATTTTGACGATTTTCGCTTTCTTCGGACGTAATTTCAGCGTGCTCACTTTCTTGTAAACTGTTTGTTTTGTCGGGTCTATCTTCTATTATTGCCTTTAAAAAAGAGATCTGCTGATAATATGCATATGGCCGAATGTTGAGGGCTGCTGAACCACTCTTTGGTTTAATTTTTTTAGCATATCTGGTGTACCCATCTCTTAATGTTTTCCATTTTTTCTGTATTAACATGGCTGTAACAACAAAAAAATATTTATTAGTATAATTGATTGATTTAAAAATATGTTTTTACAGGTATTTGGCAACTGGATGTACATTTATGGATTTGCAATATAGTTTTAGAATAGCATCAACAACAATAGGTAAGATAGTGAGGGACGTTTGCAGAAATATATGGATACATATGAAGGATATGTGTATGGAACAACTAACTGAAGATAAATGGAAAGACATAATAAATGGTTTCAAAAAAACTGCTAAGTTTCCGAACTGCCCGCGCAAAGTGGATCGTCATATTATAACTATAAAAACTATTTTTCGATAATACTTCTAGCAGTATGTGATAGTAATTATATGTTCACTTTCGTGGATATAGGCTCATATGGAAGGCACGCTGACTCGACTATTTTCGAAGAGAGTTGTGTATATAAAATGTTACAAGAAAAAAAGTTAAATATACCTCCACCTTCTACAATATCACAAAATGGACCTTTATTACCGAATGTGTTTGTGTGTGTGAATGCAATTAAGTCCCTGCGTGCCCGTGGTTCACCTATTTTGTCCACCTGGTGGACCACGGGCAAACATATTTTTCCGTGGTCCACCTGATAATCGCGTAAATTATTTTTATTGAAATATATTGCCTATTGTCCACCTCTTTTCATTGGCTAGATAAAGTCTATGCAATATTGATCCCGACAAATTAAAAAGTACACCGAATGACATTTTTTTTTATTCAGTAATTGAAATAATTTACTTGAATTAAAATGATGATTACTTGAAACTAAAATTGCTCTCAACGTAGTTTTTCCAATGCGAAATTGATTGGAATATCACCATTTAGTAACTGTAATTGTATCCCCATAATATCATCGTCGTTATCTATATATATTTTTCTTCTCTTCGATGTTGTCTTGAAACTTGATGTTTCTAGTTTTAATAGATTTATTAATGTTGCATTTCTTTTATTTACTTCTTTATTCAATTTCGAATGATAAGACTCTGCAATATTATTGGTGCGGTGTCTTTCACCAAATACGCATAAAATTTCACTGAATTTATCAGTTAGCCAAAATCTTTCAACGTACTTTAAGAAGAGTAACATTTTTTTGCTATCACTGCTTTCAGATTTAACATACTCCAATCCTTCTTTGATGCTTTCATGGGGTATCAAAGGTAGAGCAGCAATTAATGCAGCGATCCGTTTTTCTCCTTTCGATTTTAAGCCTAAATTTTTGGCCTTCTTCCAAATCGCCCTCTTCCAATGATAAAAACAACCACGCAATGTTACATGTGGAAAAGCGCATAAAATAGCATTTAATGCGGCTTTCTCGAAATCAAGATGCATTATTTTAGGATTGAAATTTGGTAACTGTGATTTAATTAAATCGAACACAATCGAATATGATTCCTGTTTTTTGTTCGGCATCAATACGTATATCAGCGGTACAACTTTTGTAGTCGTTATAGTACTCCCGATATCTCCATGTAATATGTACAATTTTTGGAATGGTTTCGGACAACAAGAAAAAGTGGCATCACCGAAATATTCAGTAACATCAGCAATGATCTCTCTATCTCTTTTTGAACAAAAGACAATGATTCGCGATCCTTCATAAAAATAGTTTGCCAAAACCAAGTGTGCAAATTTGATGGGAACTTCCACTTCTTCAAAATCGCTATGAACTGTTTTTTTAACTCCTAAATATTTATTTCTTATTGTATATAAGTTGTGTTGTATGCTCGAAAACGACAGTATTTGCGTAACTTTACTTTCTAAAATATCAACACTATTCTTATAAAGTTGTGTTATATAGACCAGTGCCGATAGCTATGAAAATGGTAAAAAGTAAAAGAAATTTATAGTAGGATGAAACCTGTTGTAGAAGGAAGAGAATATAATAAAAATGATAGGAAAAATAAATTACGGGCGATCTGAGGTCGGGAAGTGGGGAGGGGGGTGAGTTTTAAGGGTAAAAACGGTTTATCTCGATTTCCGGCAAAACTACAAGTCCTATGGAAAAAAGTTAAATGACAAAGTTGTAGGTAATAAAGAGACCTACAACTTTTCATTTACACTTTTTTCACATAACCTCAAAATGTATGTGAAAAATTCAAATAATCAAGTTTTTGGTTTTTTATTTTTATCTTAAGCAAAACAAATTTGTTTTCCACGAAATTTGGTGAAAACTTAGCTTTTTATGTCCCACATACACTGTAATTTTTTTGATTTGAAATACTCTTTTTTTCAGCTTATTTTGACTAAATATCGAAAAACCACCCTAATTTTCAATCGAAAATTCTCACGTCAAAATATCAGCTTTTTAAAAAAAGTCAAAGAGTTTTTTGTTCTTTGAAATCTCTTCTTTCTGATGATGTTAAAATATATATACATTGCTATGGTAAATGTTCTCAGAAAATGCAAAGAAGAAAAACTCGATTTCGAAATTAATATTTTTGTATTTAGTCATTTCCTCGCTGAGGTGGGATGAAAAGTTACATGTTGCACTATAACTTCATGGTTGCACTCGAGTGCAAAGATTTTTCACCTTGTGCACTTTTGATTCCCTCGCTACAGCTCAGGGTTCTATTTTATGAATCGCTCGCTGCGCTCGTGATTCAAATTAAGAACCCTTCGCTTGCTCGGTCATCAAAACTGAGCATGCGAAGGGTTCTAAAATTGAACCCAGATCTTTAGCGAGGGAATCAAAAGTGCGCAAGGTGAAAAATCTTTGCACTCGAGTGTAACTATGAAGCTATAGTGCAACACGTAACTTTTCATCCCACCTCAGCGAGGAAATGACTAAATACAAAAATCACAAAATAGAACCCTGAGCTTTAGCGAGGGTATCAAAAGTGCACAAGGTGAAAAATCTTTGCACTCGAGTGCAACCATGAAGTTATAGTGCAACTTGTAACTTCTCATCCCACCTCAGCGAGGAAATGACTAAATACAAAAATATTAATTTCGAAATCGAGTTTTTCTTCTTTGCATTTTCTGAGAACATTTACCATAGCAATGTATATATATTTTAACATCATCAGAAAGAAGAGATTTCAAAGAACAAAAAACTCTTTGACTTTTTTTAAAAAGCTGATATTTTGACGTGAGAATTTTCGATTGAAAATTAGGGTGGTTTTTCGATATTTAGTCAAAATAAGCTGAAAAAAAGAGTATTTCAAATCAAAAAAATTACAGTGTATGTGGGACATAAAAAGCTAAGTTTTCACCAAATTTCGTGGAAAACAAATTTGTTTTGCTTAAGATAAAAATAAAAAACCAAAAACTTGATTATTTGAATTTTTCACATACATTTTGAGGTTATGTGAAAAAAGTGTAAATGAAAAGTTGTAGGTCTCTTTATTACCTACAACTTTGTCATTTAACTTTTTTCCATAGGACTTGTAGTTTTGCCGGAAATCGAGATAAACCGTTTTTACCCTTAAAACTCACCCCCCTCCCCACTTCCCGACCTCAGATCGCCCGTAATTTATTTTTCCTATCATTTTTATTATATTCTCTTCCTTCTACAACAGGTTTCATCCTACTATAAATTTATTTTGTCTCAAAGTCTATCTGCACTGGTCTAATAGGCAAATCAGTGTTTTTGACTTTGTTTTTCAAAGATTCAATTTCATTCGCAACCTCAATTTTGGAGAAATCAGATGCACATGAATGATTTTTTTTACTTGTCACCTTTCCATCCTGAAAGATTTTAAAAATGTTAATTTGTTTTTGAAAAGTTCTAGGAGCGTGGAGGTTTACGAAACAGGACTTTCGTGAATGTTGACTTACCTTAACGATAATATTTCCGGTACTTTCTTTTTTTTTGTACTCCGCACATCTCCATAAAACCGCTGCGGTTTTTTTAAAGGTTTTGACTCTGTAGAAAAAATATACATCATGCACCAATATAGTGCCCCCCTTTCTGGTAATATAGTGCAAATCGCTTTCTTCGTCTTGCGTATCTCCCATTTTAATAAGATTTAATTTTACTCACAAGCAATCAGGGACGGAGCACTATTTCATTAGAACAGAACACATCTAATTCTAGTTATAGGGTCAGGAAATACTCAAAGATTAATTGTCAAGAAATACTCAAAGATTAATTGTCAAACGATAAAGAAACAATATGTTGAAAGTTCTTGAAAAAGAGGTGCACTTGAAAAGATTCAATTACAGTGAAGCACATCAAGGAAAGACCAAAAAGATTTTGTGCTCAAAGGTGGACCACGGTTGAAGAATAATTTCCTATGGTTCACCTTAGTTCACCTGGTGGACCACGGAAGAATATGTTTGCCCGTGGTCCACCAGGTGGACAAAATGGGTGAACCACGGGTAAGACCGGAATTAAGTGTAAACAGAGTAATCATGGTACCAAACATAACTTAAAAAACTTAACAAACAAAGAAGAATCGCAAACAATAACTTTTATTTATACTCACTGCTCCATAAACCACCACCACCAAATATTGCAAATAGCTTGTTTTCATTATTTTCGGTCGGTTTTGGAGACTAAGATAAGGAGACAGAGAAAAGCGCGGCAATCAATGTAGTAAGAAAAGTTAGGTAATACAATTAACAGTGACGGATGGCGGATGTTATATCAAGTGCAGCCATATTGTTCAGAAAGACATTTATATTTTTTAAACGTATTACTTTTAATTTATTTTACAAATCTACTGCATTTTACAAGCTCCCATAATATTTAATGATTTATCTTTCTTTACAGAACTATATTTCGTTTTAATTGCCAATATCATTATTTCATTTAATTTTCGAACGTATAGTTCATTCAATGCATCGTTCATTTTGCTCTCAACTCAACGGCCCGTTCGCTATATTATTTCGCGCTAGAATGACGTCTGTATGTATTCGTACGTATTTCTATCGAGCTTACCAGACTTTTATAAGTCAAAGAAATAATGTTCTGTGCATTGCCTTACAGTAGGTCCTCCTCAGCTAGAGGGAATAACATAAGGTATAATATAAATCGAAAGTTACACACTGTTACCACTTATTTGTAGTAACCAGCGACTATATAACCAAAGAATAGACACCTAATTAAAAATCGAACTCGTTTTCGTCTCCTATGTCTTCGTCGTCCTCCGATATATCACCATTTTCTAATGCTGACAGTATATTTTCAATATTTTTATCATGCATTCTACCAGCCATACTGAAAATCAAGATAAAAAAGCTGGAAACCACCACCAAAGAAAATATTGCAAACAGTTGTATTGTATACTGCAAACATATAGATAAACGCATAGTGTAGATATTCGGCAACATACCAAAAAATAAAAATAATTGCAAATAATATAAAATGAGAAGTAAGAACAAGCAATATCAATAACTTACCTTTATTTCAGTCTATTTTTTATTTTTTCGAATTAATTCTGTATCATTATAGATGAAAAAATAAAAAAAACAATGTTAGGTATTACACTCGGACTAACTCTGACCAATTGATCGATCGTAATGGAGAATAACTTTCAAATTCCCGCCAAAATCGACTGTGCCATATGTTTTCTACGTAGTCTGTTGTAACGTATAAAAGGGGTTTTTGATGTATATGATGGGTGATATATAGGTGTGATAATAGAATAGGTACGTTACAATGGTAAAATATAGAAAATATACAAATAATTCTTCCGGATCAGTCTCTCGGCAGTTTACATCAAACTATTGTTTCAAGGACCTCTTGTGAATAAAACCTGGAAGATATTTATTTACTTTGATGAACCATTGGGGCACCTCAGGAGAGTAAATGAAATTGCAGTTGATAACATTTAAAGTACATTTTATATATCAAAATTTAGGTTGTTACATTAACACTTTCAGGACTACAGGTTATGATTAGAGCAATGTCCAGTTCGAAGAAAAGGTTGACGTCGGGTCAACTCGACCACGCGACACGTTTTGCGATCGTAAGTTCGCGAACACGAGCACTAGATCAATGGCCATTGAAATAAAGTGGTTGGGTACCTTATTGGATCTAACGCATGTCAGACCTCACCACGATGACACGATGCAGCTCGATGCTATTCGGCTTCTGTCGTTTCAACGGCTATCCACAGCCGCAGCAGGTGGATGGAAAGGGCTCGTCCGCTCCTTGGCGTCGCTACACCTGGCCGTCAGATGCAGCATGGACCACGCCACCGGTCTAGCCTACGGAGATAATTATCCGCAGACACGAAGTGGCTTCAAAAATATAATACGCCGCTGACACGCCAACACTCGCCTTCGGCGTACGCTGCAATCTTTTCTTCTTATTGGACGGGATGGATGAAGTACTCAACGATGCATCGTCTTTGGAGTCTTCAAGTCTTCATCGGCTTCCAATTACATTTTCTAATGTATTTTTATGATAAACTAATAAAGGTTATGTACAATAGCCGACCGCTCCGGAATGATCTCCCTGCCGTGGTTTTCCCTAGCGACTACACAATACAATATGGGGTTCTTCAAGAAGGGCATTAGAAGGTTTTTGCGGGGTCGGCAGCGCGAGGGTGATGCCCCTGGTGTTGCACGCGTCCCTAGGGCACGGTAACCGCTTCCCATCAGGTGGGCCGTGTACTTATCTGCCACCTAAGTGGTATAAAAAAAAAGTTTGCGAATATTTCATTTTGAGAATCTGTCTTTTTACGACTCTGTCTTTTAGCGAATCTGTCATTTTTCGACTCTGTCTTTTTACGAATCTGTCATTTTGAGAAACTCTTTTTGCGAATCTGTCATTTTGAGAATCTGGCAATTCACGCCATCTGACATTTTGCGTTTCCGTCATTTTGCGAATCTGTCGTTTTGCGTTTCTGTCATTATGCGCCTAAACCTAAAAGAAAACATAAAATAAACTATATACAAAACTAATCACTGCCTATAGAAATCGTCTCATCTCATAATGCCAACTTCGCAAAATGACAACCGCTCCTTTTTTTAACGAATTAAACATTGATAAGCCGCAACTTTTCCGTCAATAATTTTTTTCATTATCAGTCTTATTTTCCCTTCTTTTTTCAAGTATTCTTGTAATCTTTTATTTTTTTCTATCTTACCTAAAAGTAAGTTTTATAATTTTAAAGTCTTGAACGCATAATTCTGTATTCATACTTCTATAACATACAAAAAATTTGGACTAAGAGCCCGTGAACCCCAGACTTTCGTTATTTTATAAAAGCTGAAAGTTTGTCAGCGCATGCTTCCAATACAGGTAAGAACGATGGCCCATTATGAAGTTCGGGTCATAGTGGCTTTTTACATGCAAAGCACAATTTGGTAAAACGGTCATGCAGTATGAAGTCAATATCTTCAGTCTCAGTCTTCTTGCCACTGCTTATTATATGATTATACTATGTGACATCTCCCTTTCCATAGATAAGATAATTCCATAAAACACTAAGATGCAAAATGATTATACTTCTTGCAAACCCTGCATTGTACACCGCTAGCAGGACACTTAACCCTGTGAGTTTGTCCACATCGGCTGCAAGCTGTAGCTGCTGGTTGACTTGGTGACTGAGTTGTATGACTTGAAAATGTGTTTGTGCGACTGTACAACTGTGACGACTGACTTCTAGGCTTATATTCCTAATTTTGTCCTAGATTTCTCAACTCTGCCAACAATTTATTGTAGTCTCTTCAAGTACCCTTGCCTGCTTTTTTGTCTGTAGGGATACAGCGTTATAAGAGCATATTCAGCGTATTCCAATCGCGGCTCTGCGGCATCGAACGGTCGCAAGCCAGTTACCTCTCCACGCGCACTCGAATCACTTGCGTCCCACCTCAACCCTTCCGCGATTATAAATTAACAGTGTAACCTTGTACTTAATCGCAGAAATACAGTTACAGTTCTAACGTAGCAACTTTTATTTAATTCTCCCTTCTGATCGCCGTGAACTACGAAAAGAAGCCACGGGCTTCGTGGGGTCGTAGTTGCACGTGCACAACCGCAATCGTATCTCACACTAACAGATATAATTATAACCCCACACCTCCAATTGCTTTGCCATGTCTGTAGCCTCTAGCAAAGTTTGTGGCTTTTTTCTCTAAAATTCTTTCCTCAATGTTTTGATTTGTGTTTCTGAGGTCACACGTCACGTATCAGACTGTCTTCCAAACAATCGAAACTACACTGTCTCCCCATATTATTCAATCTGTGACGTATTCGTTGATGGACTCGTTTGAAGCTTGACGATGATTAAATAAACTGTGCCGCTTTATTGTTATGTTGACTTGCGGTAGAAAGTAATCGCTGAACTATTGTATGAGATTTTCAAACTTAACAGTATCTAAATCGACATTAAAATAAAAGTAACAGTTGGCGGTTTCAAACAGACTGTTTTATTCAAGGCATTCATACACAGAAAATAGACAAAATTTTACCTCAATGGCTCATAGATGGCGCTACATGTACTAAATTAACATTATATTTGATAACATTCTAACACCCCCACTTTATCAAAATAACATCACTTTCAAAATATTAGATACAGTGGAGAGGTAAACTACACACTTAAAAACATGTCTTTTAAATTCAACATACAATAACAAATACAGTATACCTACAGTTCTACCTTGGCTATTCTAAATTAACAATTCCAAGATCTTTCATGAACTTATAATGTTTAACACCTGGCAGACCTTTGGTTAGCAAGTCAGCGGGCATCTTAACTGTAGACAAATATCTAGCTTTAATTACATCATTTCTCAAAATTTCTCTAATGAAATGGTACCTTACATCAATTAAAGGAATAATATATTAGTTGACTCTCGGGACCAACCATGTGTAACAAAATGGCGACCTTCCTTTTGTCGCTTTTGGTCTCCAAGTTGTTGACCCGCATGTATATTTTTTGAATCGCTTGTTTCCCAAACAGCACTTGTCCTAAACTGGTTTTTTACAGTAGGAACAAAAAAGTATTTTGTGATTTTTTTTGTGGGAAAGGTTAGTGATATTTTATGTTATAAATAAACAAACGACATTTCTACATAAGAAAAGTTAAAAAACATCAATGTAAAATTTTATTAACTAATTTTTTTTAATTCATAAATTTTGGACATGTGCTATTTGGTAAATAAAAGTGGACATGTGTCATTTTGTCAATAAATTGCAATGGTATTCATACAAATTTAAAGGATAATAATATTAAAATAAAACCATAGTATGTTTAAGTCTTTATTAACAAACACACAATACAAATTTAATCATCCTCTAGTTCACATTCAGCTTGTGTTGTGGGCCATGTCAAGATAATATTATAAAAATCTTGATGAGTATCAGGAATGTAGCTCATAAGCTTTTTAATATCCTGAATTTTCTTTGCATTTATGGGATTCACAGTTTCATATGCTTTTCCACATGTCAACTGCACTCTATGGGCAATAAGTAGTTTGAAAGTACTTCTCACAGGGTTATTAATAAATTCATGTGCTTGGATAATACCAGGCCTTTTAATTGAATGTCTAAACTCTTTGAAGACAGTGGGCTGAAAATAGATTTTCTGTGATCTGATGACACCTCTACCTTTGGTTTCCTCTGATATTGCCGTTTTAGTATAATATCTTGGCCACCATTTCTTAAAGTCCAAAAATAAGTCCCCATCATTTAAAACCTTTACCTCTAATCTGCCTATTGTTTTTACAGAATTTGATATTATAGTAACATATTCCATTGGAACGTATATTCGGTCACATTTTGATAGGCTTCTTTTTATTGTACCAAAATCCCTGTCACAAGGGTTATATGAGTGACCACGCACAGGGAAATACTGCCTTACATTTTTAAAACGGCCAGTATCTACCAGTGCAGCACAATATCTGATCATTGTATGATTTTTATTTTGACCAGTACACCCATCAGAGAATAATCTTAAATTTTTTACTGTTTCTGGTATATAGTTATTAATATAATCATGAATCATTGAGCATACGTCATTTGCCCCTTTTTTGGCTATACCTTCATGATACACATAAGCCACTGATTGCCCAGTCTTAAGATTATGAACTAAAAATACATTAACCCACAGCTGTCTTAAGTAAAATACATCCTGCACCGGTATGTGGGGGAGAGGCAAATTCTGCATATAATCGAAGCAGAGACCCACCATATCATCCCTTCGTTCACACAAATCTTTGGTGTTTTTTATTGTAGTATAAAATTTATTTGCTCGTGCTTTATGCACTTTCAGGTCTGTTTCGGCTTGCTTTTTCACACTCTCACTTACATGAGAGTTGGATATAGTAACATTTAGCTGTTCACATGTTATACAGGTATCTACCTGTGGTCGCCCAAAGTGAAGATCAAAATACTGTTTAAAAATAGAGTAGTAACGGTTGTATGGGACATGTAATCCAGGATACTTAGTTTTAAAAGAAGTATGCATCTGTTTTATTGTCAGTCTAGGATCCAAGTATGTATATGTCTTGTTTGAGTAGTGACTTTCATGAGTGGGGTAACATTTTATGTGCTCTTTAATCTTCTCAACTATTTCTTCTGCAGTTGAATGATGAGTGTTCCCAAGATTTTTTCGTTTCGGAACCTTGCCAGCTCTTATGAGAGCCTGTAAACGTCTAATTTTTGACTCCTTTATGTCATAAGTGTTCAAAAGTGTAGTTTTACAAACCTTATGCTTCACTCCATTAGCAGCAGGTAAATGATACACAAATGAGGCAGACCGAGGTTTCGGTTTCTGTGAATTGTCACGCGGTCGGTGCCTTGCGATTTCTGTTTTCGTGATTAATCCCATCAAATGAACATCTTGTTCTATATTCGTTTCATATGAATAGTATTTCATAAACTCCGATTCCTGGTCATCCAATGTTAGTTTTAGAGAGCACTTGTATTTACAGCCAGTAGAACAAAATCCTTTTGATGTACGTCTCGGCACATTGCGTCCTGATGACGAGGTGTATTCCATTCCTGTGACACGGGCTCTTTTCTTCTTGTTTTTCTCATATTGATGGGGATGTGATATACCTTTTTTTCGCTTCCTAGATGTATTTGAAGCTGTTGCAGTTTGTTCAGCGGTAGATTCGGTTTCAGGATCCATTATTTACTTTTAATTCGTAAGAAGGTTTATAATAAACAGACCACAAAGAAAGCATAGAAAATGCCGCGAATGAACGGTTCGGCTGTCAACAACATATGTCAAAATGACATTTCATTTTTCTTGCGTTTGGTTAGGGGAGATCCACAAATTACGTGAGGTGTTTTTTTGAATTTTCTGTCCCTCCCTCCCCCCCTGGTGAGATGTTGTGAGATTTTATTCAACCCCCTCCCCCATCCCCCAATCTCACGTGAGATTTTTCAAAATGTGCGTTTCTTAAATATGTAAACGTGTTGGAGTGTTATTGTAAAAAAAAAAAAAAAAATTTGCTTCGTACTTTTATTTACGACTAGTTAAGACTAGTAATCAATATTGCTGAGTTATAAGTGTAATAAAAATTTAACAATAGAATACTTAAATCGTAACTAATGCGATTAAAAAAAAATATCTACTCTAATTCAGTCCATGGTGAATCATGCGTGGTCTCAAGAGAGACTATTGGAACCAACATGTCCATATGATTTTCAATAAAATCATCTGCTCCTTCAACTTCATTCTCATCTAGCCACTCTAAGCCGTTGACACTTGCGCACAGTAACTCATTAGCTCGTCTTGTAACAATCCGTGAGGGTCGCACTTTGCGGAACATACGCGCTTGCTTAGCTGGTGCAATGTGGGCTGCTCGCCTGTGCTCTGCAGCTCTTGTGATAGATGCAAAGTAAATGCCGCATGTACTGCAGCATCTTTTCTCTAAATCATCACGTACACTTGGGCAATAGAGATCATAAGGTGTGCTGATGAAGGCATTCAGCGGTTGAATCGGTAGACAGTGGCGTATTAGAAATGGAGCAAATGACTTTCCGTCATGCTCTTTAAAGTCCGGAATTGTCAAATGTCCATCAATCTGAGTGATAGGGTATGGAGGTGGCAGAAAACGGTCGTGAAGAATCATATGCAGATCACTTCGGCGTGGGCTGCAGCACTTCTGGTCATCGCATTTCACAACCTAAAAAAAAATTAAAAACAATTTCCCTTTGTAACTCTTAATAAAAATTTGTTGACGTTCGCGCTCGTTAAAAATAAAAAAAAAAAAATAGGCACGCATAAAATTTTGATATGAACCAACTGTAATGTACCTGGAGTAAATATTGGCTCTCTTTAACGTGCTCAGTGTACCATACTTCGGCTGGCAGGTCTGGAACGCTGGAGGTGTCATTATTCGGGTCTATATATTTAGCAACTACTTCGTGTCCGTCAATGCACACTGCAGACCATATTTCAGCCAAAATATTCCCTGCCTTTTTGAAATTATCCTTTTCTAGACTTTCGTCTAATGTTCTGCCGCTGGAATCAAGATGATTCCCAAAAGAATCATGGGGAAGAATAACGCCTGTTAGCTCTCGACTGAGTGGAGCCATGCGTCTCTCTACTCTGTTGAATGCGCTCCTGCCAGGGGCATTAGTCACAATAAATACTGCGTCCAAATCATATTGTTTAAAATGCTCTATGGCGTGTGCGATCACTTTGCGATATCGCGGATTCTCGTCAGGCCCACCGTCACTTGAAATAATAAGAACAGGTTTAACTTTGCTGTCTATATTCTTTATAAATTTGGAAAAAGACTCAATTGTTAAAAGAGTGTCCAAGTCTTGAGCGTGACTAGTTGCAGTTGACGAAGAGTGCTTGCCACTTCGTATTGCTATATAAGTCGGTCCATTATATGAAACAGCTTCTGGTCGTCCTATCTCATTGGGTTTCACTTGACACAAAGCATATACGCTTGGAATTAATTTGTGCCCCGATGCAATCACAAAGTCGTGATCTGGTAACGACACTTTATACTCAACGTGCATTAATAATGGCGCCTGCTTGTTTGCCGCTGTCAGGCCGATGGGAACGCGGGCTTTGTCATCCTGAGATAAAAAAGTTACGGAGTCAGGACCAAGTACGGAGGCTATCGTTTCCAACGACCTTATAGAGGCCAAAGAAAAGTATTGGTCTTGGTGTGCCTTATGATGGTCAGCTTCAGGACGACTCAGCTTCACCGGCACAGTCACTACATGGCGCTTAGCTTCACGTGTATTTGCCCGTCTAGGCAACAGTCGAATATAAGTAGCACTTCTCGAAATATTAAATCCCAGTTCATTGAGTTTATTTGTAAGTTCTGAAAGCGTATGGATCGTGCGAACTATCTCACAACGACGTCGCTCTTCAGCAGAAGCACCAAACAGGGCTAAATCACTTATTGTTTTTAGCAATTCAGACTGTTCTTCTTCTAAACGTGGGCGTCCAGGGCCAACATGAGGCGTCAACGACTTAGCTGCATCGGGATTCTTTAAACATAATTCAATTATTTTTTGTTTTTTATTTTTTCTATGCGTTATAGAGTACACTCTCTGTTTTTCTTTAAGCTTGAGCTTTCTCTCACAAATGTCAATTTCTCGCCGCAAATTACGTGCTTTATCAAATTCAGTGCCGTCAGCTACAAGAGACCCTTTGCGCCTTTCCGTTAAGTCAAGCTCCATACGCAGCTTAGCAATCTTTTTCTTCATAGTATCTTGTGCTGGAGTGGGACGTATGTTGGACGGTGTAGTGTTCGATATAGCTTCATCCTCATCATCGCTGATCACAAGAGACTGATTTTTCCGTTTCGAAGCGCCTGTAAAATGCAGAAAATTTTAATTTAGAATAGCAAAAAATGAAGAACGTCACCTATAGAAAAAAAGACGAATACTAACCTGCCGGTTGAGGACCAACGTCCAAATCTTGATCTTCTGACTGCTGGTCATTAATCTCATCCTGAACCGCAGATTTCGCGTGTTGAATATTATGATCATTGATCTGAATCTGACCTGCACATTCCACTTTTGGAACACTCTCAGTGCTTGTCTCAGCCTGAATTAAAGAACTGCTAGAGATCTTAGTATTAGTCTGAAATCAAAATATGATAATAAAGAAGTGAATCTAATGAAATTAAAAAGACAGATTAACACAAAATAACTTACTATGAACACCAGTAAAAAAGTAAAAAATAATTCTTAAAATGAGTCAATAACAATAATCAACAAAAAATGCTAATATAATTGTGAGATAAATTTTAATGAAGAAAAGAATAAATAACAAAAAATATATTTAATTGTAAAAAAAGCGTGGGATGCACGGTGTCGGTAGTTATAAATACATAATTATAGATATGAGCAGGACAATCATTTTGATATCTTAAAAAGCACCCCACACTTTTTTTACAATTAAATATATTTTTTGTTGTTTATACTTATCTTCATTAAAATTTATTTCACAATTATATTAGCATTTTTCGTTTATTATTGTTATTGACTCATTTTAAGAATTATTTTTTACTTTTTAATTTGATGTGCTTTTAAAGCGTGTTCTTTATTTTTTTTTAATTATATTTTTTTATGCTATTAATTGTAACAATAAAGTTTGTCTAAAAAAAGAATTTTCCTAACAAAATATATTTAACCTACCTTTTGAAGAAATGTTAAAGTAGACCGAACTTTTCTCTCAGTGGCTTCCCTAAGAAGACGTTCAATCTCATGCTGAATGTGTTGTGTTAACTCTTCTTTCTTCGGGAATTTTTGTTTCGCTGTATTCCATAATTTTATCACTTCGTCCTGGCAGGACTTTTTCGTCTTATAGACGTATCTTTTGACGTATGCATTATAAAAATCTTGATAACTCATTTTAAATTAGTGAGAGCATATACTGAGTCGAGTAAAACATTTGCAAGAATAAGCAAAGCAGGTTGGAACCTGTCCGTGTGTCGCTGCCATTCAGCTCGTACGCTCTCGTTCATCGAGCCGCGCGTTCGGCTGACAGTGGCGCGAAAACAAAGGACGGGCTACACTGTATCGTAAACTCTGATTAAATTGAACTATTTGGTATAAAACAAATATGGTAGTTTGACAGTCAGTAGTAATGTATAACGTCGAAGTATGAATGAATTAGTGAATGATCTTAATCGTATTACAGTTATGCTTAAATCTTAAGCATGTAAAGTCGTCCCGGACAGAAAGTCGCCGTCGGGAATCTTCGGGTTCTTCGGAAATCTACAGTTTCTTACGATTCCCGACGGCGACTTTCTGTCCGGGACGGCTTTAGAATCTGGATAATGGGTCAAAATAGTATAGTTTTTTTTTGTTTCAATAAGAAAAAAAATTGCGTGATATTTGCCGAGACCCCCCCTCTCTCCAACGTAAGATTAGATGAGATTTGACTCGACCCCCCCTCCCCCTTAAACAACTCACGTAATTTGTGGATCTCCCCTTACCAAAAAGCACAAGTCCTGGACTAGAGATGTTTGGAAAACAAATCATTTTTTACGTAGCCTTAGAAAAATGTTACTTAGTATGGGACAAGTGAGTTTAAGAATTGAAAAAAGTTGAACGTAACATTAACGATGATATTGCCACACTAAAAAAAAATTCAATTTTTGGACATGTGTGATTTGGAAAACAACCGATTCGTGTCTGCCAAATTCTCCAAAACAATGGCATGTTACTTTCCTTAACGTCCAGTGTACCCAGATGAGCGACTTGTGAGTGACGCCCACGTGTTTCGGTTTTTGCAGTGCCTCGGTCTCGTCTGCCATATTCAAATTGCAGTTTTCTGTTTTTGACTTTTTCGTTGTTCGTTGCCGCTGCCCATACCGCTGCCACCATATATCACGTTTGTTTCTTGTCTTTCGGTATTAACAAGCTAAGAATAGCAGAATGGCATACATCTTTCTTCTCATTACCAATT
The DNA here is from genome assembly GCA_963576445.1 of Lithosia quadra. Taxonomy (NCBI): domain Eukaryota; kingdom Metazoa; phylum Arthropoda; class Insecta; order Lepidoptera; family Erebidae; genus Lithosia; species Lithosia quadra. Next base: position 2,421,777 of record OY754894.1, read on the forward strand.
TGAATGGGGTATGTCGACATTTTCCGTCTCAATGGGTTCTTCTTCAGCACTCGGCGTCGTTTAAATCCTTAATAATTTGGCAAAATTCTCTTGTCATTTTTGGATATGGTTTCACAGCATTTTTAGCACACTTGCATGGATGTAAGACCTAGGTAGATTATCCTAGCCTGTACAATTTTATTTTTGTAGTTACATAATGGGCTTGTTTGATTTTATTCCGTGAATAATCAGCAGAGTTATCTTGTCCTTTTTTTTGTGCGGGTTTCACTCGAGAAAGACTCACCTGGATTTAAATATAAATCACATTTTCCGTTTCAGTAGGTACTCATTTTCATCATTAAGCAATAAAATTGAATTGAATTTGTGGCCGTTAAAGTTATCTTAGTTGATCAAACTAACGTTAAAATTAGTTAAAATGTGAATATAGACAGCTGACAGTTTAGGTGTTGCCACATGTTTGGTTATAAAAACACCTCATCCAGATAAGGTGGATTTTTACGTGCATTGAAATCGTGCCTTTATAACTATGTGAAAGCATCAAATAGGACCGAGGTATGTTTTTACACTCAAACATTTCGTCTTGCCATGGCGAATTTAAATCCGTCATAAACAAGGCTTCGTAGAAAAGTGTTCTAATGTGGGTCAATCATTCATTCATGTGTTCTCAATCCAAGCAATGTCTTCGAAAGCTCTACACTGTTGTAGAAATTATTCATATGATATGATGCTCCTTCAAAAGATATGGCTGCAATAGCTTCATTACAATTATTTCCGTCTTCTTGCCTAGTGTCGTTGAATCTTAGTCATCTATACCACAGTACATCATCAAACTGAATACAAAGCCGTCAGAAGACGTCAGCTCATAAAATTTGATTCCATATTTCGCTTTTTTTTTAAATTTTATATACAGGCTACAATTTTTTTTTGGTGATAGGTTCGCGTTTGACCACAATCTCACCTGTTGGTAAGTGATGATGTAGTCGACAGTGAAGCACGCTTGCCTAGAAGTAACCTAGAAGAAAAAAGAGTAAAAAAAAAGTAGAAGTATTATAATAAAAGACGCAGAGATAGTTCGGCCATCTGCAACAGCTGGTGTTGCCAACCATTTATTTATAATATTACTATATTATTTTGTTACAACCTCAACACCCCCACTTAACAAAATACTGGTGCATACATTTACCACACTATTCTTGTCCAATATCAGTATACATCTGTATAATATATTTTGTAACAAACCAAAACCTAAACTATATTATTTTCTTATCAAATAAACCAAACACTTCCAAAAAATTGTAATGTTTCATTTTACATAATCCCTTAGTAAGGAGATCTGCGGGCATCTCTGAGGCAGACAAGTATTTAATGTATACAATTTCACTAGCAACCTTCTCTCTACAAAAATGATACCGCACATTCATCAAAACTTTCACTATTGCTCTGCTCCTGATAAGGAGGACTTTCAGGACTCCAAGGAAGAAATGACGGGTCTTGAACCAGCAGAGCCTGGGCGATATCAGCTTCCAGCCGAGTCTTCAGCGGACCAACCAACTAAGCGTAGCCGTAGGCAACCTGATTGGTATAGTGCAAGAAATAATCATCGCAGATAAAACGAGAATTTATGTTGAAGGCAAATATCTACAGTTGTTGGAGATACCGAACACGAGAACACAGTGATGGAAGTATTTTATGTGCCGAGTTTAGCAACGAACTTGTTATCTGTCAGCAAGTTAATTAGCAAAGGAAACAAAGTGACATTTGATGAGAAGCACTGTTATATTTATAAACAAAAGAGACAGACATCTAGTGGCTACTGCAGATTTGGTTGGAGGTGTATTTAAGTTGAGAATAAAGCAAGTAGATTGTTTGTTGACTTCAGTGGTCACCTAAACAGCAAGGATCTTAATGTGATGAAAGATGCAGAGATAGTTCGGCCATTTGCAACAACTGGTGTCGCCAACCATTTGAATCATATAGAAGCAAATATAGCAATATCCATGTAAGGTGATTTTGGGAAATTTAAATAAAACTAATTTTGATAATCATACCTATGTTTTTTGAACAAAATTTTATTCTATTGCAACGGGGATGTTAAAATACACATGTGCAAGCGATTATGTAATAAAATAACTAAACGATGACGTTAAAATATTGAAAAAAATGCTGGATATTGCTGTTATTGTTCTTGACAGTAGGATATTGCTGTATTTGAATCTCCTACTTTGGGATTTTGCTGGCATTGCACCGATGGCCGCCATATTTAAAACTGTGTATACTAGGACGTGTGAATTGTGATACTTTAATGAGGTATGTCTAGTATTATGAAATTTTATTGGCCGGGTGTAAAAAAAACGCACACAAATAAATTGACAAAAAAATATTTATTTATTTATGAACTTTTCTTTATAACAGACGCAATCAATGCTTTTTTAAGTACCTACATACAACAATAGTATGTACCTACTTTTACAAAACAAAGATAATAATTATAGTTATGTGGCTAATTGAAAATTAAATTAGCATGCTCGCAATTTCTTCTTGGGGTTCACAAATAACTTCTTCTATAGTTTCAGTATTATGAGTATTCATCATCTGCATTTCATCACTTGGACCAGAAATCAAAGGAACGAAAAAGTTTAGGCGCTCAATAGTTTGCCAGTTTTCACCGTAATGATTGGTTAAAAGTTTACGAACATCCGATGCTTTGGAGTCATTAATTTTATTGGTAGGGAAAATTTCAATGGGATGTAAATTAATAGACAGTTTCCCTGGAAGGTTGACGTTCTTAAAAATACCGTCATCGTGTTTATAATGTATGTTTCCTTTAATAAGAACGTTTCCTTCTTTTTTAGAACATATCGTTTGGCATTTTTAAATTGGAAGTGCCATCTTCCGACAGGCTTCATGACTCTTGCTGCGTCATCCTTCCAATTAAATACCTTGCAGTCTTCTCCTAAAATTATTATTTTTCCAAACTCTTTTATAATATTATAATATTCACCGGGATTGGCTATTATCTCCCGTTTACGTATTTCTTTTTCTATTCCTGCAAAAACTCTATCTGGGGGTATAAAAGAGTGTCCAACTATGGGAAAAACCAGCTCCATAGTCTTTACATGGCGAGGAGCCTCAGCTAGCCACTTAGTACACATTGCCAGAACTGTGGTATTTTTGTTTTGGCCGGCACAGCCATCTGCTATCAAGCGTACAGTCTTTATTCCATCTAGTTCTGTATTCTGGAGTCTATGGTAAACAGCTGAAGCAATTTCGTTTGAAGCTTTAGGAAATGAGTTTTCTGTCCAGCAATAAGCAAACACGTTTGATGGTTCTAATTTACTTTTCGATGATCCCTGAACTATGGTGAAATTGAACAAATTGACTTGACGAGAGTAATATGCTGATTGATCAGGGGTCTTCGGTAAACACAAAGAACAATGGCAGATTTCCTTACTAGCAATTGTCTAACACAAAAAATGAGCGCCCGTAAATGAAAAATATGTCGAACGTTGCAGCTTTACTAGTAGATTCCATAAGTGAATTCATTTTCCATCGAGAGAGCCGGAAAATAAAGATAGTGTTTTGATTGTTAGGTTTTGTTGTAGTAATTAGTCTCGCCATATCACAGACATATAATACAAGTACCTATCTATATGTTCAAACACTATGGTGACCACAGATTAAATAACTGTGGGGTATGTAACTAGTATATAAGTAATTGCATCATTCCACGTGTAACCTCATTATTATTCTATTTAATCAATGTTTATTATAATAAATTGATCAGTCTTTCTTATAACTTTGTTGTTTCCATTCGTCTCCTAATACGTTCCGTACATGGCGACCGTGACAGCCTGACGCAATTCGGTAATTTGAATCAGTGCGGCCATATATGGGATTCTCGTTGCGATGTTACAATAATAATGAAAAGTTTTAACTATGGCACAATTAGAACAAAGGAATTGGCCTGACGAGTTACACATCGTTATTCTTGTGTCGTACGAAAGTGCTAAAAATCGCGATGGGTAACCAAAAATCTCAAGAGGTAGTTATCGCGCAAAATGCTTCGGGAGGTAGTAACCAGGCTCACGCAGAAGAGATACAGAAGCATATGTCAGACACGAAAATAGTGCTACTATGTATTTTCGTATGTATATGCCTTGGGATATTGTGCATCGCCTATAAGTTTTACAAGAAATGCCACATGCAGTGGATAACGCGTCAAATAAATAGAGCTGCGTTGCGAGATTCCTTTTTCCGGCGAGCACCTGCGATTACTGGGCGTAGTGACATAGAGGCACAGGTTCGCGCCCCGAATAAACTCTACCCAAGCGGTATATAACAGTGTAGAAAAAATAAAAAGTGCACGGTTTACGGTAAACTCGCGTAAGGGTTCTGAAAAAGTGTGTAAACGTGTGTAACGTGTGCGTCATTGAAAAGTGAAACGGTTCTTACGGTAATACGGAATATATAAAATGAATTTATTGGACGTATTTAGTGGACTATAGTGTTTATAAAAAGTATACTACTTATATCAATATTATGTGGTAAATATTTAACAATTATTATATTGATCGTGTTTAAGTGGTATGTTATGGCAGTGGTTTTACAATCGTTATATAATGAAATAACGGAAATTAGAACATATTTAATAAAAATAGGCCCAAAGAGAAGAGTTGGTAAAATTTTAATTACTAAATTAAGTGAAGCAAATAAAGTATATGGGAAATATTTGTGCTGGTTAGATGAGTATAATTTAAAATTACGGAAAAACGACGGCGATGATCCAGTCGTGCTGAATTTTTGTAAACAATTTTTGACATTATATAACGAAGTTGTAGAATTGTGTCAAACCGACAAGTCGTATTCTGACGAAATTGTTACAATGAATACTTTTGACTTGAAAACCGCTTTGAACTTACTACCCTGTATGACCGATACTGAGGTCAATACTAAACAGTTAATTGATAATATTGCTTATTATGGCTCCTTGTTGGAAAAAGATGCATGTAAAACACATTTAATTAATTTTGTACTAAAAAGTAGATTGTCTCAAGCAGCTAAACTAAGACTGAATTCGAGTTATTTAACTATAAATGATTTAATTTCGGATATGAGAAAGGAACTTTTACCTAAAAAGGCGGCAACTGCGATTTCGAGTAAAATAGAACAAATTAAACAAAATAATTTATCTATTTCAGATTTTGGCAAACAGTTATCTGAATTATTCGTTGACCTTACGATATCACAAGCAAACGGAAATTCGGAACGTTATGATATTTTGAAACCATTGAATGAAAGTACAGCTATCAAAAAATTTGCCGACGGCTTGCGAAATCGTAGGCTCAGTACAATTATTGCAGCCAGGAATTTCAGTAACTTGAAGGATGCTATACAGGCAGCTTTGGATGAGGAGGTCACCACTACATCTGGTTCAGGCGAAATTATGGGTATGAATAAAACTTTTAATCATAATTATAGTCATACAAGATATAACCATCAAGGTCATCGACGCGATTACAACCAACGGCCTTCGTATGGGGAAAACGGACGTGTTTTTAGGGGAAACCAGCGAGGGTGGAATTATCAGTATCCTACCCGTGGTACTTCGACGAGAGGTCAACAATTCAGAGGTCATCAGTTCAGAGGTCAACAGTTCAGAGGTCAACAGTTCAGAGGTCAGCAGTTCAGAGGTCAGCAGTATAGAGGTATGTCTAAGGGAAATCAAGGGATACGCCAACGACCTCATGTAAATGCTTTTAATTCTGTTGATTCACAACCTGATTCCGAACCAGGTAGTTCACAATTGAATATGACTAAAACATTTTTTCGTGACCAATAGTAAAAAACATACTATATTATCATGCGATAGCGACTGTTTTACTTGCTTTTCAGTAAATGGAAAACAATTTTCTTTTCTTGTAGATTCGGGTGCATCCTTATGTGCAATTAAATATAAACATGTGATAGAGCAAGGGCTTACGTTGCATAAAGAGGATATCATTATACATGGGCTAGGGGGCAAAGTCCGTGCAGTTGGATATGTTTACATAAAATTGAGTAGTGATGATTTAATTATTAGTCATAAGTTTTATGTTTTTAGGACATTGCCTATTATATCAAACGGAATAATCGGTCGAGATTTTTTAAGAAGATTTAGGTCAGTTTTAAATTTTGAAAGTAATATTTTAACATTGCGTAATAATTTAAATAAATCTATTAATTTACCTATTACAAATAAAATAAATAATTCTTTAGAAATAGGCGCTAGATGTGAGTCTATTCACTATGTTGAAACACAGTTTGAAGAAGATTGTGTTATATGTTCAGAAGAGTTACAGGACGGTATTTTCTTAGCAAGTTCTATTGCCTCGCCTATTAATGGTGTTATACCAATAAGAATTTTAAATACAACAGAAAATGATATATCTTTATCAACATTAAATTTTGATATTCACAAATTAAGTGATTACAATATTTGTTCATTTAATAAAACAGAGAACAAAGCAGATAGAGTTAAGCAATTATTTTCTTGTGTAAATTTCTCTCATATGAATGATGAAGAGCAGACTACTATTAGTAATTTATGTGCAAAATATGCAGACATTTTTTATTTACCAGGAGACAAATTAAGTACAACTGATATTTATACTCACACCATATCTTTAAAACCTGGTATTGCACCTATATTTTCAAAGCAATATAGATTACCTCATGTTCAAAAATCCGAAGTTAAGCAACAAATAGATAAAATGGTTAGAGAAGGGATAGCAGAACCAAGTAAGAGCGACTGGTCGAGTCCCGTATTACTAGTACCGAAGAAAATAGATACAACAGGCGCTAAAAAGTGGCGATTGGTTATTGATTACCGAAAGTTGAATAATTCTATAGTAGATGACAAATATCCTTTACCAGATATAACTGAAATGTTAGAATCCCTAAACGGCAGTGTTTACTTCAGTCATTTAGATCTACATCAAGGGTACTATAATGTAAAATTAGACGAAAATAGCCGTAAACTAACAGCATTCGATTCTGGTCGGTTCCAAATGACCAGAATGCCAATGGGGTTAAAAACCAGTCCAAGTTCATTTTCCCGTATGATGAATATAGCTCTTGCCGGTCTGACTCATGATAAATGCTTAGTATATTTAGACGATTTGATCTGTTTTGGGAGGAATTTGAAAATTCATAATAAAAACTTACAAGATGTTTTTGAAAGATTACGAAAAGTTAATTTAAAACTTAACCCTTCCAAGTGCAATTTTTTAAAAAAGGAAATTTTGTATTTAGGTCATGTAATATCTAATAATGGTATACAACCTGATCCTGAGAAAATAAAAGTAGTGAAAAATTATCCTTGTCCGAAAAATTGTGATGAAGTTAAGAGATTTGTAGCTTTTGTCAATTATTATAGGAAGTTTATACGAAATTTTGCAGAAATTGCACATCCTTTAAATGCAATTTGTAGAAAGAATGTTTCTTTTAAATGGGATTTAAAATGTCAACAAGCTTTTGAAACGCTCAGAGAAAAAATTATATCACCTCCAATTTTACAATATCCAGATTTTTCAAAAGAGAACACTTTTATAATCGAAACAGATGCTTCTAATTTTGCCCTAGGAGCAATTTTAACAAATAAAGACGGGCGTCCAATAGCGTTCGCGAGTCGAGGGTTAAATAAGGCTGAAAAAAATTATCCGGTGATGGAAAAAGAATTATTGGCAATAGTGTGGGCAATTAAATATTTTCGACCTTATTTATACGGTAGATATTTCAAAATTCGAACTGATCATAAACCTCTAATTTACCTTTTTAATATGAAAGATCCGTCAAGTAGATTGATTAAATTCAGACTCACCTTGGAAGAATATGATTTTGATGTAGAATACGTCAAAGGTTGTAATAATAACGCGGCAGATGCCTTGTCACGAATATCGTTAAGTGAATTGAAAGAAATGAGTGAGAAAGTAATTAACGTTTTAACGCGTGCTCAATCTAGACAACTTAAGAGTTCTTCGGATGATATGTTATCCACAGATGATTGGCCTGATCAACCAAAAATCGTAGGTACACATATTAAGCCGAAAGAATCTGTAGAATTATTATTTATAGACCAAAATAGGTATAATAAAATGAAAGACGAAGGAATTATAAGTAAAGAAAGTGAAATATTTTGTTACGTTGAGAGTAAGAGAACTATTTACATTAAATATTTAGAGTCTCAATCGCGAAGTACACGAAGTGAATTCGTGAGAGAACTAGATCATTTGTGTAAAAATATTAATGTTAAAGAAATTTGTATAGTTAACAAGAAAGATAATGAAGTTTTTATTAAACAGTTATTAGAAGAAGTGAATAAAGAAAAAGATAGGTCCGGACCACGTATATGTATTGTACAAAATGTAGAGATAGTTAACGAGAAAGATGATAGACGTGTAATTTTAAACGATTTTCATCTCTTACCTAGTAGTGGCCATGCTGGTATGAGAAGAATGTCGAAAAATATTAAAAAATATTATTTCTGGCCTGGTATTGATAAGGACATCAATGATTTTGTTAGACGTTGTGACCTTTGCCAGCGACAGAAATATTCAACACCAGTTAAAGAACCTATGACTATTACTACTACAGCCAATTCGGCTTTTGAAAAAATATTTTTAGACCTTGTTGGTCCCTTAGAGACTGACAATGATAATTTCTCATATATACTTACTTTACAATGTGAACTTAGTAAATACGTTGAAGCTTATCCCTTAGTTTCCAAAAAGACGGACGAGGTTGCAAAGTCTTTAGTCAATAATTTTATCCTTAGATATGGGGTTCCCAAGGAGATAGCAACAGACAGAGGTAAGGAATTTATGTCATCAACATTTCAAGAAATGTGTAAATTATTAAAGATTAAACAATTGCATTCCACGGCATATCACCATCAGAGTATCGGTGCACTAGAAGTAACACACAAACATTTAAATTCTTTCCTTAGAATACATACTGACAAACATCCAGAGACTTGGAGCAAATGGCTTCCGTTTTGGTGTTTTGCGTATAATACTTCAGTACACTCGGAAACGAGATTTATGCCTTTTGAATTAGTATTTGGGAAAAAGTGTAGTCTTCCAAGTAACTTGAATAGAGACATCGTAGAACCAATTTACAATTACGAAAGCTATCCATGTGAACTGAAATACCGTATTCAGCTTTCACAGAAAGAAGCGAGAGACAATTTGCTTAGTAGTAAGACAAAGAGAAAGACAAATTATGATAAGTATATTAATCCTGTACAATATAAGGTAGATGACTTAATATTAGTAAAAAATGAAGTAGGCAATAAATTGAATGATTTGTATTCAGGTCCTTATAAAGTTATTAGAGATGTACCACCTAATGTAGAAATATTAAAAGGTAATAAAGTAGATATAATCCATAAAAACAGGACTAAGTTATACCATTCCTAATATTTATAACCTTAATGTATACTGTCTTATATAATTATTATTGTTTTTCTATTTCATATTTTAATATTAGCTATAAGATGTCATATGAAAAAAAAAAAAAAAAAGGAATTCTTATATTTCCATTTTTTTTTCTGCAAGAGGGGTGATGTGGGGTATGTAACTAGTATATAAGTAATTGCATCATTCCACGTGTAACCTCATTATTATTCTATTTAATCAATGTTTATTATAATAAATTGATCAGTCTTTCTTATAACTTTGTTGTTTCCATTCGTCTCCTAATACGTTCCGTACATAACCTACTGGATTGTTTCTCGGATACTGATATGTCAGAACTATTATTTAATTGAATAATACATTTATTATACCTACACGTTTGACAAGTCTACTTTTGTTAGAAACTTTTTAGTAGGTTGGGTTGGTATAGGTACATACAGGAGTGGGGTGTGGGGTATCGATTTGTTGTCAATATGATCGTGAGTCATGTCAAGAAAGAAAAATAAAACCACTATTTTTTCATTTATTTTATTCTTCATCATCTCTAACTACAATTTCATCAAGGTACCTTGCTGGTGCTGTAATATATTCTTGATGTCTGGCCCATCCTAAATACCAAACAAGGGTCATGACGTGAGCCCAACAACCTACAGTGCGCCGACCGACTAGGCAATTGCAGCAATATTCAAGAATACCAGATCGGCCGGGTATATCATTTTCAATTAAAATATATAAGTATATAATATTGTTTCCGTGCTACATGACGGGATTTTATTTTTCCCCGGATTAAAGTCTTTGGTCCACTGCCTGCTCTAAGGCTAAACATATTTTCATTGATGGGTTCACCTCTGTTTACCTCTATAATGTATCCACCATGGAGACGAACATACTCTCCATAGGACCGAGCTTGCCTTATTTGGTACGGACCCAACGAGATTAAGGCTGCGTTTCCACCAGAGATGTGCGAGGATGCGTAGCGAGGGATGTGTTTGTAAAGAACCAATAGAATCGCTTCATTTACCTCACCTCGGTCAGCACAGCTCTGGTGGAAACGGCTCAGCAGAGCTAGATTTTTGTGCATACAAAACAAGTGAGGGATGTGTGCGAGGGATGTGTTGCGAGGAATGTGTGCGAGGTATGTGTTGCGAGGAATGTGTGTTGAGAAAGATGTGTTGCGAGGTTTGCGCATACTGTACCAGCCAGTCCATAGACGGAGTTTGTTGGAAGCAGAAGTGCGCAAAATAGATAATAATATGGATAATTGGAAAAAGAAAATACTTTTATATTTAACAATTTGTGATGAAGAAATGGAAGCAGAAGATACGGAGTTTATTAGTTCTATAATTTTGAGCAATAGAAGAACACACAGGTTTTGGATACGTAACCATATTAAATATCATCGATTACATGGAGAATTCTTTACCTTTTTTTATACGGCTGATGATGAAATATTCGAAAATTCTTATCGAGTATCTAGAAGTAACTTTTATGAGTTACACAATTTGATTGAGAACATTATCAAGAAAGAAGACACTCACTACAGAGAATGCATCAGCACCAAGGAAAAATTGGCGGTATGTTTAAAGTAAGTAAAATAGTTTGAATCAATTTTGTCTTTATTAAACATATTAATTGAAAATTACAACATAATCTGCAAAATAAGTAGACAACAAGTTCCTCTTTTTCATGGCAAATTAGGCTCTGTTCCTACTTTGTTTGAAGTATTTGGCGTTTGTAGGTCTGAATGTTGTGTTCCCGGAGATGCTGGTTGTTCAGCTACCAGTTGGCAAGACGAATTCATCTGGTCCGCTGTTTTATTTGTATTCCTACCAGAGCTTGAAGAATAACCAAGTTGTTCAGGATCCAGCTGAGGCGGCAAATCCATCTGGCCTGCTATATTACTTGCGTTGGTACCAGAGCTTGAAGAATAACCAAGTTGTTCAGGATCCAGCTGAGGCGGCAAATCCATCTGGCCTGCTATATTACTTGCGTTGGTACCAGAGCTTGAAGAATAACCAATATTTTGATTATACCACGACAGCACGTAAGATTCTTCGGCTTCGCTAATCATATTAAAAAGTTTCCTTTTTAAAAAAATGATCAGTATCATCGCAGTCCGTTGGTTTTAAAAGTTCTCTTAATTCTTGCCTTTCTTTTCGAAAATCTTCTTGATTTTTCATATGTTTTTGTATTAAAATTGATAATTCATCGCCTTTTTTCTTCTTTGATGATGACGGGGTGACCGAATCTGTTGAAATGCCTGAAGTTGAGGCTATTTCGTAAAGATTGTTGGGATTGTCAGCTTGATTTGGTGTATGTTCAGTGCTCTGCGAAGAGTCATCTTGGTTTAATGAATATTGAGTGCTTTGCGAAGAGTCATCTTTATTATTTGGTGACGAAATATCCTCTTTATAACTTGACTCTCTATCTCTGTTGGCCATGTACGGTAAAAGAAATTCCATCAATTTTTGGTATTACCATTCACGTGTTTTGGTTGTAGCCTGTCCGCTTTTTTTAGATTTCTGCCTCTTTAGCGCGTCCCGATGGCTATCCCGTAGTTGTTTCCAACGATACTTTGCGCTTTTCACTGAAATAATAGAAAATTATGATTAGGAATATAAAATTTTTATACCAAGCATATTGTCTTACAGATCGCAAAAAAATCAGTAACAGGTAAAAGAGTACTTTTTTATTTGTTAATTAATTTTTTTACTATTATTATAAACATTCCTTTTTTTGCAGGTATTTATCCACGGGCTCGTCGTTAACACGATTGGCAGAAAATTTTAGGATTGGAGTAGCAAGTGTGTCGAGAATTGTGGCAGAAGTTTGTAATGCTCTTTGGCTTGTTTTACAACCTCTTGTTATTCCAAAACCTACCAAAGACGACTGTAAGCGAATAGCAAAGGATTTTCAAGAGCTATGGCAGTTTAAAAATTGTTTGGGGGCTCTAGACGGTAAACATGTTTATATAATGTGTCCTGCAAACACTGGGTCCTCTTTTTTTTAATTACAAACAAAGATTTTCTATAGTGCTTATGTGCTTAGCTGACGCTAGGAGAAAGATTATAATGGTTGATGTGGGATCCATGGGAAGATTTAGTGATGCTGGAATATTTGATGATAGTGTTTTTGGAAAATATTTGAAAGAAAAAAGATTGAATCTTCCAGAACCTGAACCATTATATAAAGGAGGTGAACCAGTACCATTTGTATTCATTGGAGATGAGGCTTTTCCTTTGATGGAAAATTTCATGCGCCCATATCCACGGGACCAGTTAGACCAACAGAAACGTATATTTAACTATAGACTTTCGAGGGCACGTCGCATTGTGGAAGCTACATTCGGTGTATTGGCACGAAAGTGGTATGTGTATCGTAAAGACTTTCAATGCAGAGTGGAAACGGTTGACAAAATCGTAAAAACCACATGTGTAATTTTTTAATTGAAAGACAAACTAATTATTTGGATTCCATTGATAACATAAATATAAGTACTCTTGTATCCGTTCCTAGCATTTCCGTCGTCGAGTCAAGTGATGGTTATGAAGTACGAGAGAAATACTGCTCTTATTTCAATAATCAAGGAAAAGTGTCATGGCAAGATACTCGTATTTCGTCACGAATTCATCGCACACAATAAATACCCAAATATTGTAACTTGTATTTTAATATACCTGATTTTAATACATGATTATTTGAAGAGACTGGTTTTCAAAAGACATTATTAAAAAAAAGTGACTTAATTTTAAGAGAAATAAGTAGATCTAGATTGCCAGTCATAGGATATTTTGAACCAAAAATAAAATATAATAATATAGAGATTGTACAAAAGATGTTTGTGTTGGATGTTAACTGTAATAACCTATTGGGCCTGCCTGCTTGTGTATAATTAAACTTAATTAAAAGAATAAATGCAATAAAAAGTTATACATTTAATGATAACTTATTTGAGGGGTTAGGCAAATTACCAATGGTCTGTAAAATTTCAATAGATAAAAATATAGTACCCAGGGTTTGTGCATCTAGAAAAATTCCATTAAAATTAAAACCACGAGTGAAAGATGAATTGGATCAGATGGTCAAATTGGGTGTGATTGTACCAGAGGATAATCCAACAGACTGGGTATCAAATATTGTTGTGGTTGAGAAACCAGACGGGCGCATTAGGATCTGTTTAGATCCATATCACTTAAATAAAGCTGTACGCCGTTGTCATTTTCAACTGCCCACTTTGAATGAGATTGCAGGTAATTTGGAGGGTGCTAAGTGGTTTTCAAAATGTGACGCAAAGAACGGTTTCTGGATGGTAAGTCTGGATGAACCTAGCTCACGGCTATGTACTTTTACCAGTCCTTTTGGAAGGTATAGGTATTTACGGTTACCGTTTGGGATAAAGTCAGCACCGGAAATATTTCACAATGCTATGTACAAATTGTTCTGTATGGAAGGTGTGGAAGTATATTGCGATGATGTGTTAGTGTGGGGAAAAACAAAAGAAGAACATGATAGGAGATTAAATGAGGTGATACAAAGAGCTAGAAAAAATGGTGTTAAGTTCAACAGAGAGAAATGTGTGTTTGGTGTAAGAGAGATACAATTTTTTGGTCATATTTTCAATAGTAAAGGCATGAGACCGGATCCTAGTAAACTGGATGCTATTAAAAAACTACCAACACCAGAGGACAAGAAAGCATTAGAACGGTTTTTAGGCTTGACAAATTATCTATCAAGATTTATACAGGGTTATTCAAAGGTGTCTGAGCCCCTAAGGCAACTATTAAAAAAAGAAATAGAATTTAAATGGGAGCATGAACAGGGATATGCATTTACAAAATTAAAAGACATGTTAATAAATGCTCCAGTCGTGCGGTACTATTCACCGAATGAACCAGTGACATTGTCAGTCGACAGCAGCAGTAGAGGCCTAGGTGCGTGCTTACTGCAGTCTGGACAGCCCGTAGCGTATGCGTCGCGAACTCTCACTCCGGCCGAGGAGAAATGGGCACAAATCGAAAAAGAATTATTAGCGATTGTGTTTGGTTGCACACATTTTCATCAGTATGTATATGGGCATAGAAATGTAACTGTTGAATCAGATCATAAACCACTAGAGGCTATTTTAAAAAAATCATTAAATGAGACGCCACCTAGGTTACAACGAATGCTTTTAAAATTACAACTTTATGCAATTCATGTCGTTTACAAGCCAGGTAAAGAAATGTTTATAGCTGATACTCTGTCTCGAGCTCCATTAAAAGAAAATTTTGATACGGAGACAAGTATTATATAGCAGATGATGTAACCATTCATGTGAACTTAATGTTTGAAAGTATTAATGCGGCTCCAGAAAGGTTAGAGAGCATAAAGAGAGGCACGATTACAGATACAGAGTTAAATGAGGTTATTAAATATTATTATGAAGGGTGGCCAACAAATAAAAGTAAAGTGAGTGATCGAGCTAGACCTTACTGGACTTTGCGTGGTGAAATATATGTTGTAAATAATATAGTGTTCAGAAACAATAGGATAGTTATTCCAGTGTCAATGAGAAAAGAAATGCTTGTTAAAGCACATGAAGGACATTTAGGTTTAGATAAAACTAAACGTCGAGCTCGAGATGTCATATGGTGGCCGGGTATGGGGGCGCAGCTGGAGGAGCTCGTCCGCCGGTGTGAGGTCTGCCAGCGGCACCGGAACTCCCAGCAGAGGGAGCCGTTAATGCCTCATGCACAGCCTGATCTGCCTTGGCAAGTGGTGGCAACTGATATTTTTGAATTTAAAAATAAGCAATTTTTACTGACAGTTGATTATTATTCTAAATTCGTAGAAGTGGCACAATTGAATAGTTTAAATAGTGCTTGTGTCATAAATAGTTTAAAAAATATATTTGCCAGGTTTGGCATACCAGATAAAGTAATCTCAGATAATGGCCCACAGTATACTTCCGAACAATTCAAAACCTTTAGTACTAATTGGGGTTTTACACACACCACAAGCTCTCCACTCTATCCACGATCGAACGGTCTTGCCGAAAGAAATGTGCAAACGGTAAAAAATATCCTTAAAAAGGCTGATGAAGACCGAACAGAGTGGCAGTTAGCTTTACTCAACTTTAGGAATACGCCAGTAAGTGGTGAGCCGTATTCACCAGCTCAGCTTCTGATGAGCAGGGCATTGAATACAAGACTACCAGCTTGCAAACAATGGTTAATACCACACACACCAAATAACAACATAATAAGGAAAGTTAGGAATGATAAAACTTACCAAAATAAACATTATTATAATAGAGGGACTAAACCACTAAAAGAATTGAAGATAGGTGAGAGAGTTAGAGTAAAAGATGGTATAGTTTGGATGAAAGCAACTGTGTTAGGAAAGGCAGAGAATGAGAGGTCATACTGGTTGAAATGTGAAAATGGTGGTACATACAGACGAAATAGAGTGGACATAATGGCAATTCCTAAAAATAAGCCGAATGTGGTTGATCCAAAAGATAGTGTGATAGATATTGATGATCATCAAGATGTAGACATCTCCTTAAACCCAGAACCAATGGATCCACCACAGTCAATGACTCAGGATAGTGTACCGGCCCCTAATTTGGCCCCTTATGTGGCCAGACACGGGCGTGTTGTTAAAGTACCACACAGATATATATAAATATTTTTATGTTCTAACTCAACTAGTGTATTTTGGTTATGTTGTTAAATCAACATGTGTAATTGTTTAGATATAAAATTTGCTATGAAAGTGTACCATTCAATGTATAAGATTAGTAAACTTTTCAAGCGCTACAAAATATTTTTATGTTATAACTCAACTAGTGTATTTTGGTTATGTTGTTAAATCAACATGGTGTAATTGTTTAGATATAAAATTTGCTATGAAAGTGTACCATTCAATGTATAAGATAGTAAACTTTTCAAGCGCTACAAAATATTTTTATGTTATAACTCAACTAGTGTATTTTGGTTATGTTGTTAAATCAACATGGTGTAATTGTTTAGATATAAAATTTGCTATGAAAGTGTACCATTCAATGTATAAGATAGTAAACTTTTCAAGCGCTACAAAATATTTTTATGTTATAACTCAACTAGTGTATTTTGGTTATGTTGTTAAATCAACATGTGTAATTGTTTAGATATAAAATTTGCTATGAAAGTGTACCATTCAATGTAAAAGATTAGTAAACTTTTCAAGCGTTACAAAATATTTTTATGTTATAACTCAGCTAGAGTATTTTTTTTTTTTTGTGTTAAACAACATGTGTAATCTGCTTAGGTATTTGCTATGATTGTGTCCTATACAAATGAAAGTGTAAAGGGGGAGAGGTAAGTGTAACTGAGATAATGCTATTTATGTATTATTTTGGTTATCATAATAAGTTAAGAAGGGAGATGTTATAGTGAGGCTCACTTATACCATAGACCAGTGTTTGGTATATTATAATAAATGTAACATGGCAACACTTGTTAAAGAGCAATAAAGCAGTTGATACTGAGACAGCATGGCCGATGCAGTATATTATTTATAAACCTGTTTAACCCAACATAACACTTACCATCTTTATATTTTATTTCTTTGACTATTTCCTCCCAAGCTGCGTCCTTAGTTTCATTACATTTGTAAAATGACAAAGAAGTGTTCCACAAACACGGAAACTTTTTAACGGCATCAATTAATTTTTCGTCCATTATGCCACGCAACCGTACGACATGCGTACGACTACAAGCGCTTACGACAGCAAAGTGAGACGTGAGCCGCAGCGGCAGGCAGGCGTTCGCGTTACTCCGCTCCCACTACACCGCACCCCCGTCGACACATTTCACAGCTTCGCAACGCATCCTCGCGCCACACATAAATGCGCATTTTCACAGCTCCGCTACACATCCTCGCACGACACATTTCCATCGCACATCTCTGGTGGAAACGCAGCCTAATTAGCGGACGCGCACAGCCCGGTAGGCGGCGCGCGGCGCGGCGTCGCCGTCGTCGGCCGCGCCGCGCCGCCGCGCTGGTTCGTCCGCGGGTGCTCGGGTGCTCCATCCATCGGATGCTCTTGTGATAAGTTGATTTAAAATTTTCCTTCCTACTTTTATGGGCTTAGGACCGGCAGGTTACCTTAGTAACTAGTACCCACTAGTCAGTAAGGTTAACTGATATTGCAAATATCGCCTGGTAGTTGTAGGTATTTCTGGCGTAGTTTAAAATTTTAAATCAGCTTAGGTATTTACAGAATTAATTATTAATCACACACTACTTACAGATCTTTTTTCAATTGTCTGGGATTAATCACGTCACACACAATAATTGTTCAAAATGACCACCATTAATTTGCAAACATAGGTTGGCCCGACGCACTAAGTTATTTTTTAAGTTCAATTGTCTGGGATTAATCACGTCACACACAATAATTGTTCAAAATGACCACCATTAATTTGCAAACATAGGTTGGCCCGACGCACTAAGTTATTTTTTAAGTTCAATAACACGAATTTCTGTGTTTTGACTTGTTCAAAGGCACTAATTATTTTTTCTCGCAACTGTGTACGAGACGTAATTTCTTCACTGTACACAATCCTTTTAATATCTCCCCATAAATAAAAATCTAAAGGAGTTAAATCCGGTGATCTTGGTGGTTCCCTTTTCAGGAGCTTCCAAACCGTGTTATGGTGAAAATTAAAACGGCAACCAGCTTCACGTGTGCTGGCCCGAGGTTCTCTTTCAAAAAAATCAAGAATTTGGTCTTGTAAATCGGCAGGAAGACCCGTGCTGCCTCGTCCTTGGGCATGGTTTGGCACATCGAACTGCCGATAGTCTCTTAATCGTTGCGTTACAGCCAGCATTACACGTCTAGATCTAGAAGGGGTCGGGGAATGAGGATACATATCACTGAACATTTGCACAGCTAAATTTAAATTATTATTTGACATCGCGTACAAGCGCACCATTTCTACTAACTCGATGTTAGTAATAGCGCTCCGTCGTCATTATTGCGGACACGGGAGAAATGCAACGTAAGCGTTATCTCTCGACGCGCGCATTTCCGCAACTAAAATAGCACAAAAAATAGTTTTGATTGAGCGCCCGGCGCCCGCGCAGGGAACGAGCGAGAGACCCAAGGGGCTGTGCGGGGGGTTGCAGTTGTACCTATTGCACTGCGCTCGGCCGATAGACGATAGCACACGTGCCGCACACACACAAGGGCCGGCGCCCATATGCGGAAGCGCAGCGCAGCGCAAGTCCGCGAAATTTTCCAAACGCGTGACACACTAGACGAATTTATAAAATGCGCGAACGGACGCGCGCGCATACGCGCGTATGCGCGAGCCTGCGCGCGGATTCGCGAGTCTGCGCTAACAACAAACACCGTCGTCATTCGTTTTGCAACTTTTCGAGAGTCCAAACGTGTACTTAAACACCGTCGTCATTCGTTTTGCAACTTTTCGAGAGTCCAAACGTGTACTTAATTGGATTGGTGAATAAAATGATGGATTGGGACGTGCTGTTGATAACATTACTTGCAGAAGAGGAAGAAGAGGAATTAAAAAAGAGAAGAAATGTACAGATAAGTAGAAAAAGACGATTTTGGGTTGACGAAATTTGGCAGTCAAGATGTTTGGATGGTGAATTTCACAAATTGTGTATTAATTTGAGAGGCATAAAATTTCGTGATTATTACAAAATGGATTATGAAAAATTTACTATTTTAGTTAATCTTTTACGCCCGTATATCGAAAAACGAAAATCTAAATTTCGTTCTACCATTTCAACTGAAGAGAGGCTATCTGTATGTCTAAGGTAAGTGAAAATAAAACATACCTAATCAATTAATCATTTATTTTAATTTTTGATTTACAAATGAAAGGAGAGCCAGTATTGCGGCTCTAGTAATAATTTTCAGAATTATTCTGTGTCTGGATTTGAGTGACATCATTTAGTTGTGTTACATTGGATGGATTGTATGTAGGTGTCAATGTTGTAATTCTTGATGGTACATAAGTTGCAGAAGGGGCTATTGTATTATAGGTTTTTGCAGAGGATGGAATATATGTGTGCTGGGTTATGTTAGGTATATAAGTTGCAGGCAAATCGTAGTGACTGTTGCTCACATCTGAATTATCATTCAACTTTGCTGCTTGGTATTGCTCTTCAGCATCATTTATGATTTTAAAGACATCCCGCTTTATTTTAGTTTGCAAATATGGGGGCAAAGTTTTAACAGTTGTAGCCACCCAAGCAGCAACTAAGCGTAATGAACACCTAAAAAGCAGCCAATATAGCACTTAACGCTGTTTTACAGCTTTATAAGAGCGTTGAAAAGATATCATAGTGTTATAATGTCGGTTTAGGAGTAATTATTCAGCTCTAACTGTATTAAGTCTGTATTAAGAGTCAAAGTACGTTTAAAGTTCTAAATCAGTGTATGATAACTGTCATGTACAGCTTTAAATTTCCTGTAACGCTTTAATCTCATTTTAGTATTAAAGCTGTACAATAGCTGCATTTTGCACACCGTCACTTACTTAATACAGCTTAGAGCTGTATTATGGTGGTCCTCAAATCTTATTTCTGTATTATGAAGTAGGCAAACTCTCTTCTACAGCTTCTTTTTATGGTGTAATTGTACACCCTTATACAGACTATAGCTGTTTTATTTCTGTCCTTGAGAGTAACAAACAGCAATAAAAATAAATGACGCCTATAGTACAGCCTTAATCTGTATCTGTGACAGAGCTGAATAATTACTCCTAAACCGACATTATAACACTATGATATCTTTTCAACGCTCTTATAAAGCTGTAAAACAGCGTTAAGTGCTATATTGGCTGCTTTTTAGGTGTTCATTACGTCGCCATTTTATCAATTACAAATCGAAAATTACGAACATGAGTACATAAAAATTAGACTAATGTTTTTATGTTTATCAATATTTTCAGTTTGTCCAATAACCTACTATGCACCAATGAGGCTCTACGTCCATTAATTCAAAAAAATTCAAATTCTAACCTATAAAAACCATATTTATTTACCTTATTTAATATCTCTTCCTTGGTTATTTTGCTGGCGCGTTTATTTTTTATCACAAAACATATATATGTCCACAATAAATTTATTTTTGCACGATAACACACTGTATCCTGTGCCTAATATCGAATCTCCAAATCTTAAACACAAAGCGTTTATAATAAATGTCACTTTGATCAATATCTGATTAAATGAACGCCATCATTAATATTATATCTCTGTTTCGTTTTAATTCTATTGTAACTCTGTTCAACAAACTTTTTACAGCGTAAAGCATTACAATTGAGTTATAATGTAGTAATTGGAGAGTATTGGTTTCCTCGTACACCATAGTACAGCCACAATACAGCTATTATGCAGCCTATTTTATGCTTATACAGCTACTGTACAGCTGATATAACGACAAACGCTGTATAATTTGTGCCAATTTAAGGGGTATAAGGGCTGTATAACCGGTTATACAGCCTTTATGCAGCCAAAAAATACAGCATTAAGAGTATAAACGAACTTTAATACAGCTGTTATACAGCTTGTGATGCTGCTTGGGCATTGACGTAAAGAAACTTAGTATATGATCTTTATTTTCCTGTTCTTTATAGCTAAGAAAACGTTCTATTAATTCCGAAGATTTTGAAACTGGCTCATGAGTTGACGCTGAATGGTTTGATAATTCCGATTGTGGCCGAGGTGATGAAATATGTGCATTTTGATCTGATTGCGTTGTTTCTTCTGAAGATGAATCAAAATTACTAATTTGTTGTCTCTCTTGTACAAAAGGTCGCAAGAATTGTAATTCTTCCTCATATTTTATAGGGCGGCGCTTACCACCAGCAGAACCACTAGCATCAGTTCGGGCTTTTACTGCTTTCCTATAATTATCACGTATTTTTTTCCAATTTTCCTGAGTATCCCCAACTGAAAAAAAAAAATTGTAGACTGATGACTCATTTTATTTATAATACTTTCCAGATTCTTAACAACCGGTACCAGTTTCAAAGCTCTGTCTTTCAATTACCGTATGGGATATAGTACTATACGAACGATCATTCATGAAACGTGTGCGGCTATCTGGAAAGTACTCAGACCTATCGTGATGCCTGAACCTACAGAAGAGTTATGGAAAGCCGTTGAGGAAGATTTTACAAATATTTGGAACTTTCCAAATTGCATTGGCGCTATCGACGGCAAGCACATTCGTATAAGGGCACCTCTAAAAAGCGGAAGTCAGTATTATAATTATAAAAAGTATTTCAGCACAGTGCTGTTAGCCGTTGTAGATGCAAAGTACAGATTTATAATTGTTGATATTGGGGCATATGGGCGCAACAGTGATGATGGCATAATGTCACATTCTAAATTGGGTCAAAAGATGCAAGGAAACAGGCTAAATATACCACGAAATAAAGTTTTGCCTGGAACGAACCAAGTTTTACCACACGTATTTGTGGCAGATGAAGCTTTTGCCTTGACGGAAAACATAATGCGCCCATATCCTGGAAACCAAATTGAAGGAGATCGGAAGAAAAAAATATTTAATTATAGGCTAAGTAGGGCGCGACGTATGGTAGAAAGTGCTTTTGGAATTTTAAGACAAAAATTTGAAATTTTCGATAGGAGCCTAAGAATACAGCCCAAATATTTAGATATGTGTCTAAAGATTTTGAATATGAGGTTTATTTTGATGTTTAATTTGTAAATAAGTAGAAAAATGTGTAGAAATATACCAAGGGCGAAGAAATATTCTTATTTTGTTACCTTCTATCAATTACTATAATTAAAACACCAAATCAATTTCGACAACTTTTATGTATTAAAAGGGTGACATAACCATCATTTTACATATATAAAAAAACTGTTAACATTTATACAGCAAAATGTTTCTTAAAAGCTGTAATATATATCCTTTACGTTACCATTTGTCCACACCTAAGTTTTATAATCACCTAAAGAAGTTTTTATGTTGTTTTATTTTAAAAAGCCTTCGAGAATAAAAATAATAATACACTTGTTTTTACTTTTTTCATATAAAAATGGCAGGTTAAGATAAAAAATAATATTATTTTCAAAGAAATACGTGTCCGCTTTTATGGGACAGTAACAAAAATGGAATACTGGTAACAAAGTAGGATTTTATAAGGCTAGTGTTCACAGCAGTTCAAATTATAATTTATTATAATTATAATTATTTTTGATAATTACATTTAAAAATAGATTATAGTATGAACTGCTGTCGAAGGACATTTAAAAATTTTTAGTTTATGAAATATCCTATTGAAATATTTAGGAACTTACCCTTTTACAATTTAGTTTAATATTTAGTTAAAGAAGAACGGTCATCAGTGACCCAAGCCCGACAGAAATGAGACATATCTCATTTTATTTGGTATATTGTGCATTGTTAAATTACGTATATTTTATATTTGAAATCAATGGCTAACACCAAAAAATATATGATGATTGGGTTGTTGAATCAGGAAATCAGTGAATTAAATTCCCATTGTCTATGGATTCAGTACGTAATGTGGCAACATTGGTACTACATGTCAACTATCAATAAACAATATGGCGGTTGTTTATTATTGTTTTGGTTTTTAACATATTTAAAGTTAATTATAAGTATAAACTCAAAAAATGGTGCAAAATTGTATAGTGCGTGGTTGCGGTATTACGTGGCGTCAAGGATGTGATATAAAATTCCACGCGTAAGTGTTTAAACTTGTTTAAATGGTGATTTCTTGCTTAGAAGGTTATCATACTTAGAAAGAGAAGTCGGCCCACAGAGAGCAAGATAGTAAATACAGACTGAACATAGGCCTCCTCCACCGCTAATTGATAGATGCCACTGAATGATCACGTTTAGTATTTTTATTGTATCGCCTGAACAAAAACATACGGCAATATTTTTTGGTGTTAGCCATTGATTTCAAATATAAAATATACGTAATTTAACAATGCACAATATACCAAATAAAATGAGATATGTCTCGTTTCTGTCGGGCCTGGGTTTTTTTTGTATGGGGTGTGACTGTTCTCCTTTAATATTTATTTTAGATAAATCTAAACTTAAAATTAGCACAAAAAGTTAGCACACAATTTGAACAATTAAATTAGTAGGTATCCCAAAATTACCTCTCGTGACAAGTTTGATTCAAGTAGATATAACACAAATATCGTTTCAGTTTTTTTATCATAACGAAAAAGTAGGCTTAACGACTACTAATGCAGAAAAACCTTTAATTGCAATAATCACATTCATCGGCTGGATAGTGATCGTATAAAGCGAAATCACATATTTGGCACCAGAAAAATGGACAACGTAATAACATTTTTATTTCTTCAGCGTTCATACTTGATATAAAATGCAGTGGATTATTAGACGAATCCGGAATAAACCCGCAGCCATAACATTTTGATGCCTTGATAAAATGTGTCGAAGACCAAGGCCATGATAGGCCAAGGCGTAAACACTGAATGTAATCATCTCTACACAAAAAATCTGTTATGTCAAACAGTATCATATTTTAAGATGATTTTGTATTACTTATTATAATTTTCTCAATTAAGTAGGTATCTGAAACAAAATATTATCTAAATTAAATCAAATTAAAAAAGAATCATCAAAATCGGTTCACCCAGTCGAAAGTTTTGAGGTAACAAACATAAAAAAAATACAGTCGAATGGAGAACTTCCTCCTTTTTTGACGCCGTGTAAAAACCGTAAATTAATTATATGAATATATTTTTATGTTTGTGCAATTATTAGGAATCTGATGAATCTGTGTCGCTATCGCCATCACTATCATCTTATAATTTATGATGAAACCGCACCAAAATCCGTTCTGTAGTTTTTATGTCCGTCGCTGGAGCGATAGACGTAAAATAGACTTGCCGACGACCATGCTGACGGTAGTTCTTTTAGGATTTTGGCGCGAACGCATTATACACTAGTGATCCGGACCACGGCACGGGCCCGACTGACCGCTTCAGCCTTTACGCACACGAAAGCAGTGTTTAAATATACGTTTAACTACAACCAAATCAAAACCGCCTTCATAAAATAGAACATCTATATATCACAAATCTGTAATAATACAACAACAAAAAGAAATCGACATCGACCGTCGTAATTGTAATATAATTATCATTAAATTATTTTAAACAGAAAGTCAGTTGAGTACTCAGCCTAATGATTTCCTATTTTGTTACTCTCTTTTCCATTTATACGTTACCACACAAAAGTAACAAAAAAAGAAGTAACAAATCAAGTACAACATCATTATTTTATTTGTAAACACACGCAACTCAAACAATTACTCTTATTGGATTTGATTAACGAAATCAAGATTGGAAGCTTTAATAGCAGTTTAAATGAAATATCAATAAAATCTGCTCTTACCTATGTTTTTTTGGGTAACAAAGTTCGGAATTTCTTCTGACCGCTAACCTACGTTCGCACCGACACCAGAAAGAACCAGTCGAAATTAAAACAAGTTGGATGCCAAGCTGACTAGTGTAGCTATTATTCTAAAATAATAGTGCATTAATCGATTCCAGAACTACAACAAAATTATGGTAACAAAACCTGAAATTCCCATATGGAACTTTTTGTGGGACAAGCTAAAATCTTTAATTAAATAATTAATAATAAAGTAATGCTAAAAAGGATGTTTTAAGATGAATTATGACCTGTAGCTATAAATAAATAATATTTGATATTCATGTAATGCCCGTGTCCACTCAACTAAAGATCGATAGTTTGGTACGATATTGAGATTGGGACACTTCACTTTTCATACAACTGCTTGAAACTGATTTTTGAAAATATTTTTTAAGAAAAAATTTATTGTTAATGTGTCTTTTTTGTTTTTATTTTTAATGAGTAGATTAGTTTTACTACTTATGTGCAATAATTTTGAGAAATGCTCAAATAGTAAATTGAAACTTTTCGCTGGAAATATTTTTAATTTGTACATAAACTTATGATCATGGACTGGAAAACGGTCCACAGAAAGGGATTTAATCGATATTTTTTATTTTTAGATAATTAACTATCACTATACTTATAATTTGTACGCCACAAATGGCAGAATATGCTGAGCCACATCGCATGTAAATCATGTTATTATTATATCTGTGTAACAACCATATTCACGAATAAATATTATTATTATTATTATTATTCAATTATTTATTTTAGTTCTTAAGTCTAAGTTTTTTTACAATATATCTATAAAAAACAAATTACAAAAATATTATAAAAAAACCTAAACCTAGAGCACCGCCAGCAGCGGGGCATGGCCCAAGCTACCGGTGGTTAGGGCTGCAGAGTGAGGAACCTCCTGACAATACGTGCCGTGTCAAGGAGTACTGCCTTCTGAATCTGACCCTTGATCCAGCCATGCAGCGAGAGCCTCTCGAGATGTTGGTCGAGGCTCTTCGCTATAAGGCCGTTTGCCGAAACGACTATCGGGACAATACTCGTTGAGTCAACATTCCACATGGCGGTGATCTCGTGGGCCAAGTCAAGGTACTTGCTGAGTTTGTCCTTCCCGGCTTTCACGAGATTCTCGTCATGTGGGATGGTGATGTCAACGAGCACTGCCCGGCGTTGGGATCGGTCTACCAACACGATATCAGGCTTATTGGCTACAATAGTCCTGTCCGTGATGATAGACCGATCCCAATAGAGCAAAGCACGACCATTTTCGAGAACCGGCCCCGGTGCGTACTTATAGTACGGCACCTCAGACTCGACAAGGCCGTATTGAAGGGCAAGTTGCTGATGGATGATCCTGGCTACTAGGTTGTGTCTGTGCAAGTACTCTCCGTTAGCAAGATGAGAACAACCGGAAATAATATGTCGGAGAGATTCTCCGGGACGGCGGCATGCCCGACAGATGTCGACCGTACCGTCCTTCATGATATATTTCCGGTAGTTGTTCGTCTTGATAACTTCGTCAGCAATTGCACAAACAAACCCTTCGGTTTCCCCAAATAGGTCACCGAAACGTAGCCAGTTCACCGACGCATGCAGGTCCACATCAGGTCCCGTCAGGGCCCGATAGTACCGCCCGTGCAGCTCCTTGCCTTTCCATATATCCTTGCGGTCATCAGTGCTAAGTACCACCGGTTTACGCCAGTTCTCGTTTGCCAAGGAGAGCGGCGTGAGGCCCTTATCAACTGCCACCACATCGCGATGCATCCCACACTCGTTGCTTAGGAAGTACTCCCTGAGACTGCACACTTCGCGGTTATGGAGGTTCTTAGCGTTTAAAAAGCCACGACCCCCCCACTTCCGCGGAATGTACAGTCTCATAACAGACGAGCGTGGGTGCAACATACGATGCGACGTTAGCAGTTGACGGACCCTTCTATCTAGGGCGTCCAGCTCGGTCTGAGTCCACCCTAGTATGCCAAAGGAGTATATCAATAAGGGCATCACCCAGCCGTTGAAGGCACGCGCCTTGTTGCCACCTGACAAAAGACTATTGAATACCTTTGTCAGGCGACAGAAGAAGCGCTCCTTCACCGACTGCTTGACGTCTCCTACAGACATACCCAACGACTCTGACATACCAAGATATTTGTAGGTTTCGGCCTCTGACAGAGATCTGAGAGTCATTGTCTCGGAAAGCTGTAAATTCGTAGAACTTACAACTTTCCCTCGCTGTACATGCATGACCGCACACTTATCCACACCGAACTCCATCTTAATAGAGTTGCTAAAATTCTCAGTGATTTTTAACAACTCCGTCAAGTGCAGGCGTTGCGTTGCGAACAGCTTGAGGTCATCCATGTACAGTAAATGAGAAATGATATCACCCCCTCTCCGAAGCCGATAGCCTAGCCTCGAATTCTCCAACAAAGTGCTGAGAGGATTCAATGCTAAGCAAAACCACAAGGGACTCAGACTGTCACCCTGAAATATACCTCGCTCAATCCTTATAAAGTCCTGAGGCTCAAAAAGGCTGTCTCCACTACCTGGTTGACGAAGGACTGTGGTCCACTGCCCCATGCACGTGCTTAAAAAGGATCTTAGAGTTGCATCAAGTTTATCCCTAGATACATAACGTTATTTTGAACCCCTTAACGCATATCGTGAGGTCAATATGACTCATGATTGTTTCATGGTCAGTCTAACCATTATTATTTTATACTTGGATTAAATTGATGAAATAGGTTATTTAAAATATATTTATAGATTAAATAAAAACTTTTGTTACGTAATATTATATTTATTTTACATGGAAATCACAGCACAAATATTTTTGCTCATAATAAAAAACAAAATTAACCATTCTGCTTATAATAAAAAAAAAAAATCAAGTAACTTCTAATAAACTATTATTGTTATATAAAACCAAAATAAAAGACTCTAACAAGATTATATAATCAACTATCAGTCTCAAAATAGGAACTAAGCGCATTCTGAACATGTCCAAACTTTATGCTCACCGCAGATAGGTTTTTTACATTTTTTGCACTCTGCTTGCGTCTTTCTTCGTTTTTGCCATGGACAAATGCCACAATATTTTCTTTTCTTTGTGATTGGCTCATCCTCTATCGATGATGAACCTTCAAGAGGTACATTCGGTAATATATTTTGGATATTTTCTCTTAATTTTCGACTTAGAGTAGGTGTCTCAAGTCTTTTCTCCATCCTTGCCTTTGATAAGTCTGTACTCAACTGTTTCATGAATTCCCGTCTGTTTAGAGGTTTTTCTTTCTTGGATAGCTTGTTATGGCAGTAAATAATATATGAGTTAACAAATGCCATATTTAGCATGCCATAAAATAAGGCCATAGGCCATCTATTTGTCTTCCTACTACAACTCATGTTTGAACACATCTGATCGAAGGAATCGACCCCTCCCTTCGTTTGATTGTAAAATTCAATCATTTCTGGTTTACCGGAACTAGCGTTGATTACACCGTCTTCATCACAGGATGACAGAAGATATACTACTTTTGCTGGTTTGGGCTTGTATGACAACAATGTCAGTGGGCCGTCATAGCAAAACATAGTTGTTCCGATAGCTCTTGGTCTACTGTTTTTTAGCTCCTCTGGTATCTCTCTTTTATTTGAGCGTATTGTACCTACAATGGTTAATTTATACGGTTCTTGGAGTAATGATTTAGCCAAAGGTACCGATGTGAACCAATTGTCACAAGTAATATTTCGACAAGTACCGTGAATAGTTTTAGATAATTCCTTCATATAGTATTCACCAAGAGGCAGTCCATTAGTTTCTGTTCCTTTACCTATATACGGTATTGCATCAAACATATATTTTGTTGTACTGTCGCAAGCCATAGGAATCTTCAGTCCGTATTTACTAGGCTTATTAGGTATGTACATACGGAAGGAACATCTACCTCTAAAGCCTAACAATTGCTCGTCCACAGTCACGTGAGATCCTGGAGTGTAATTAATTCTACATTGAATAATAAAGAGATTCCATATTTTTTTGATAGGCGCAAAAACATCTTCAGAACGATTTATAGGACGTATAGATTTGTCGTCAAATCGCAGAGATGCTAACAGAAAAACAAACCGGTCTCGACTCATAATTGAAACGTAGCGTGAGCCAGAGAATGACGAGTCAAATAACTCCAAGGTGGTCAAATGGTTATCCTTCAATGCAGCCGTCAAAGTTAGTAGTCCTATCAAAGCTCTAATCTCATCAGCCGTAGTCTCTCTGAAGGTAGCGGACAACTCACTCGAATTCCGTTTTTGGCAAATTTCAACGTTAGTCCATTTCACAACCTCTTCTATAATTTCGGAAGTAAAAAATATGTCGAAACATAATGATGGTTCAAAGAGGTTTCTGCACATTCTAGTTGGCCCTCTAGATAACCTAACAATATTTAGAGCTGCAGTCCTCGTTTGAATACGGCCTTTAACCGTAGACCAACAATGATTATTTTTCCCCCTCAGAGACCTTTGAGGTAATGTGACAATTCGACTTGGTGTTGAGTTAGCACGACGAGGTTCAATATTATTTATAGAGCTTGGGCTTACCTCTGAAATTTCATCAGAAATCACGTCATTATAGTCATCCTCGTAATCGCTCTGGACGTCATCTACGCTCACATTATCCTCCTCTTCACTACAAACATCGATTGATTCTCCTTCGTCCTCGGCTTCTAAAAGCTCTAAAATATCTAATTCTTCCAGCGCTCTAGATGACGTCATCGTGTAGAATTAATGGGTTAGTTAAATTTTATGACACACAAACTAAAACAAAACAAATTACTTATTAAAGCAAAGAAAACAATCATACAATAATTCAAAGTTTAAAGTTCAAAATGTTACATATAACATAACGTGAGGTCAGTTTGACTCACAGTAATGTGATATCTACGTAAATACAACACTTACCTGCGACACGCGTGCACCAATCGGCCCACCTGTGGCTACACTGAGTTGATTTGAAAAAGCAACGTGATGTAAGCACTATTTAGAAAGAGAGAGAGAAATATGTGTCTCGCGTGAGTCGCTTTGACTCACGATATGCATCTAGGGTTATACAGCTCCAAGATCCTCTTCAGCCATGAATGAGGAACCGAGTCATAGGCCTTCTTGTAGTCAATCCAGGCAGTCGAGAGAGCCCCTTTGTTCCTCCGGACTTGTTGGCAAATGGCCCTGTTAATGAGGAGGAGCTCCTTAGTACCACGGGACCCAACCCTACATCCATTCTGAGAGGGGGCCAAAATGTTGTTCGCAATGATATGCGAGTTGATTTTTGTTCTCAGAATAGATGTAAGGAGCTTGTACAGCGTAGGCAAGCACGTGATGGGTCTGTAATTTTTCGCTTCCGTGGTACTACCGGACTTATGGAGCAGGACGGTGACACCAGTTGTCATGAAACTGGGAAGTGAACCGGCTTCGAGAGCTTCTTGGAATTGTATTGCCAAACATGGATATGAGCATCGAATCCATTTAATCCAAAAATTGTGCAATCCATCCGGTCCAGGACTTTTCCAATTCTGGGCCGAACGGATCGCACAATTTACGTCTTCGGGGTCTATAGTGATAGACCCCATGGACACGATGGGCTCACACGCACGTTCAACGATACGCATCCAATCACCCTCCATGTGCTCGACGGGCACCGACCAGATGCCACGCCAGAAGTCATTCATGACGTTTGCATCGGGTAGCCGCCCGTCGGTCACACGTTGACCGGTTTCCTCCCAGTTACGGTACACCTTCCTTTGGTCGCTTTGGAAAAGGCGATTCTGCTGGTACCTATCCACACGCTCCCTATAGCGGCGAATACGGTTTGCCCACGCATAGACTTTCTGCTTCAGAAAGTCAATGCGTTCCGTAACACAAGCCATATAGTCCTGGGGCCTGATACCGGTCCCAGCAAAAGCCTGGGTCACGAAACGCATGACTCGGGGTCGATGGTTACCCCGGCTAAAACAGACCAGCTTCGCTATGAGAGTCCTAAAAGTAGTGATACGCCTTTCGATCCGTACCTGCCACGTGGGAACACCACCGGCGGGTCGCGGTGCTCGGTCAGTGTCCGGAAACTTGACACGAGCCACGCGACACGCGGCGATGGCCCCGCAGTACATGATCGAATGTGTATCAACTAAATCTTCGCTAGTCCGCAGGTACGGAGCTAGCAAAGCATTTAGGGCTCCCATTAGCACTAGGTTTCGTCTATTCGTGGGCAAACGCGGCAGTCGCGGCCTAGAACTAGGTGTGGACCGATATCGCGAAATCGCATCTTCCAAAGCCCTCCTCAGTTGCTCATTCGTCTGGGTACTTACGCTATTATTCGCACATTCTTCTCCATCAACTACTGAACCTCTCCGCGGCACCACCGACACCGGGTCCACGATCGGGCCCGGAACCGGCACCACGGCAGAGATGTCCCGCGTCGATGAGGAAGTCGCGCGAACAGGCAGCGTCTCCAGGCGTAGCCTATCAAGCGCAGACTCGTCCAACAGCTTGCACCGTTGGATAGCCCGCACCTGATCCGACAATCGTTGAGCCGATACGGCGACAGCTGGTTCAAGGGCCTGAAACAGAGACAGCATCCGATCACGGTACGCAGTCAGGCTGCTTCCTCCCTCTGTGGCCTCATAATAGGCCCGCATGCAGTTCTCGTTCATAGTTTGAGTCCATCGCATGCGGCGCACTATACCACCGGTAGCGGGGGCCGGTCGCGGAGTAGGATGCCCCGCAGGCCCCAAGCGTGCCGGCAGCGGTGGTCGCCCACGTCGCACAGGTGGTGGCGGCGGCGAAGGCGACGGTGGCCCGTCCTCGTCGCTCGAAGCGGTGGTGTCGGGGGGAGTACCATACTCATCCCCCGACGAACTCGACGACGACGACGATGGAGCGGGTGGTGGTGGAGGGCGTGCGCATTTTTCTGTGTTAACCGCTGTTGTGTTTGTCTTCGATCTTGTGATCATTGTAGTTGTTTATATTATCCATTTTTCTATTATGACAGTTACGTCAGGTTGTAATTTTTTAAATCAAAGTGGGTAAAATAAGTATAAAGTCCTGGTTATTGTGAAAAATAGTAGTAATATAGTAGAGTTCTTGAGATTCGGTTGAATATATAGCAAAATAGGGTCAAAAACTGTTTAAATAATTTTATAAAAATTCAGTGCAAAAAAAGACGTCAATGTGGCAGCGGTTTTTTTTTTTTTTTTTTTTTTTTTTTATTATTATTATTATTAACAAAAGTAAATCTTTTAAAAAGTAAATTAGTAGCTTATTCATTAAATTACATTTTTTACTAAAATAATAATATATTTAGGGCTTTTTCATTTATTTTTGTAACGAGCACAGTTTTTTTGTATGTTCTGTTTATGACCCATCCATATTTATCTACCTATATGAACCACAGACTACGTGCGTGCGTTCTTTTCGGACCCACGCTACCACCGCCGATACCACTGGTGGTAGCGTGGGTCCGAAACGATACCACCAAACCAGAAATAGTGATGAGACCAATTTGAATTTAACCCATTATGGACTGAGTTTTTTTGAGGTTGCCGATTTTTTTTTCTTTTAGTATGTTTTTGATTGGGGCTTAATTAACATTATACAAGCATTTAAAATTTTATCTAAGGCTTAGTTCACACGGAATATGCTGGTACCATATGGGATCGCTAGTCTCTTACCGTAGCAACATTCTAATTTAACATTGACTTTTATATTGGTAAATTAGTAGGTGGTATATTGTACAACACGATTGAAAAAGAAAAACACAGTGGGTATTAGGTAAAAAATGTGTTATTTATTATATTTTTACAATTACATCGTATAGAATTGATAGTTACAGGTAGCACATAGCCCTACATCGCACTTCACGCACGGCAATCAATGTACTTCGCGATGAGCAATTTACTAGTTTATCTCGTCGGGGACCGTACCGGAATCGTACGTCTGTCTCGCAAGATGCTCAATTGTTTAGTTTAAAAATATGAATACGTAAATAATATAGCTTTTTATTTATTATTTTTTTACTTTTTACAGGTTTTTTATGGTTCTTTTTTGTGAGTCGGGGGTTTTTTAAATTTTTAATTTAATTTTTTTATTAGAGCGAATGGTCCCGACCAGAGTCAGTTTATAAGGTTCTTGAAGCAAAGATTGAGCCCAAGGAATCGATGTGAACCAATTATCACAGGTTATATTGCGACAACTGCCGTGGATAGATTTTGTCAACTCTTTCACGTAGTACTCTCCGAGGGATACGCCATTAGTTACCGTTCCTATTCCCAAATAAGGCACTACGTTTATCATATAGGGGAGGTCAGCTCAAAGCGGCCATCTTAACTTTAAACAAAAAAAAACTACTTGACTACAGATTTTTGAAATAAACTTTATGCTAATGGTCAGAAAGTTAATAAAATTTTCATAATTTGAAATTAAAATTGGCCCAAGTTTGAAAATACCCATATGATTCGTAAATTACAAAAACTTGTCAAAAGACCGCTTTGCCCGAGTGGTCGCCCAAAGGGGCCACAAGAAATGTATTTGTTTTTTATTGAAAAATATCTTGCTGAGCAAAATAAAATTACAAAAATATTAAAAATATAATTTATTATAATTTAACATTTTTATAAATTAATCAACATTCTCTTTTTCTTATTTTAATCACCATCAGTCTTGAGGGTAATTTAACTTAACAACTTTAGTTTAAAACTTCTACTAAACTAATAGGAACTTATAATCACTCACTTAC
The DNA here is from genome assembly GCA_963576445.1 of Lithosia quadra. NCBI lineage: Eukaryota > Metazoa > Arthropoda > Insecta > Lepidoptera > Erebidae > Lithosia > Lithosia quadra. The sequence continues at coordinate 2,455,474 of OY754894.1, forward strand.
TGCCGCACTCAGAAAGGTTCCTTAAATTAGTCCTAAATGATACTTAACAAATTATCATTAAATCTGTTAATTGATGGAACATCCCAGAGTCATAATTTAAGGGTACATTAGTTAATCACAACTTTAAGTTTTGTAGAGCGGTGCAGTGACAAAATCACAGTATCGATAGGGCATCGATAAGGCGTCGGTGTAGCCACACCTAAAAAGCGTTAACAGTAAAAAGTAGAAAAATAATATTAAACATATTAAAAACTTTTATTTATAGTAATATAAATTACAATCCGTTCTTTTACTGTTAGTTTTTATATATAGATGAAATTAAATACCTATTTTCATATACTGATAATAAAACATCTGGACTCTTTTATTCTATGGCATCACTGACAACTGCCAATGTCAATATAGCCAACGTCAAATTATTGTGCATTGTTCAACAGACACAGAAATAAAGGAATTTTAAAATGATATTGTTAGTTGCGATGAAAAATTAATTCTGTTTAATAATCGCAAGCGCTCGGAAAGTTGGTTGGATCCTAGTTCAGCACCTAAACAATGCCCTAAACGAAAACTTACCCCTAGAAAAGTGATGGTGACTGTTTGGTGGTCTAGCGCCCGGTGTGATTCATTACAGCTTCTTACCAAACGGGGTGAGCATTACTGCAGATGTATACTGTGAAGAACTGAACACAATGATGGAGAAACTGGCACATCTGCAACTAGCATTCAATCGCTCGTCTCCGCTGCTCCTACACGACAATGTGCGACCTTATACTGCACAGCAGACGGTCTCCAAGTTGCAAGAACTGGGGTTAGAAGCTCACCGCATCAATAAACTGCCGCTGCGTTGGCAAAGATGCATTGATTGTATGGGTAATTACTACTTCGATTATTACAAATAAAAATACATGAAAATAAAATCGTTTAATTTTTTTCGTACATAACGGCAATTTCATAGGTAAAGACCTAATTGGGGCACGGCTAGCCACGAGGTGGGTATCCATGAGGATTTCCTCACGATAATTCTATTCTTTAGATGTAAAAATCAATCCTTAAAAGTTAAGTAAGGGTTTTGTATCACTTAACTTTAAAGTGTCATTAGGGGTGTTAATGAATCCTTAACTGACTCTGAGTGGTAACTTTTTTCAAATTTTACTAAGGAACAACTTAAGTATCCGTTAAACGTCTCTGAGTGCGGCAGTTTGGTTTTGGTACTAAACATTTTTATGAATTATTGACACTAAGTATTAATGAATTAGGTATTTAATATTTTTTAAAAATTATCCCATAAATTATCAGATCAGATTTCTTGACAGTTATCACAATAGTATATGTATAAGCTCCAATACCGAAGTGTGTCGTACACGATTCATGAGCCCATAACTGGCAGTCGTCACAGCGATTCCAGTCCTCTGCCATACAAAGATCCAACAACCTTTGTATGATTCGCTGCAAATCAGGCAAAAATAATATCGGGTTGTGGCATTCTCCCGGTGCTTCATAGTTTTATCCTTAGTTACAGTCTTTATTCCTTTAGTATTTGTACACATGTTACTGTCGAACCTCTTTCAGCTGACGTAGTAGACTTAATTTGTCGCTTTCCCTTCTCGGCGAGTATTTCGGGTATTAAAGAGGGCACCACCGTTATACCGGTTTCGTCAACATTATATATGTTGTTAAGCGTATATTTGTACTTATCCATAGCTTCTTCTAACAATGTGAAAAATCTGTTGACACTTTCTTTATTAAAGCCCTTCATTCTTGCAATGGACGTTCCTGTAGGTTGGCGAAAAGAAAGATTTGGGTGGCGTTTTAGGAACAGCCGCAACCAAGTTTTGCCAGCTGACTACTTATCTTTTGATAAGTTGTGTGACAAATTATTCTTTTCTGCTAATTGAAATGTCAGAGACATTATATCGCGACGAGTTCATCCAAATCCTGCTTCCTCCATTCATTAATGGAGCAGTATGTGATGGTGAGTCGTCTCATCTCGTGACTAAGGATTTTCTAGTAAGTCTACTGATGGTATGTCGTCGGAATCTAGCGGTTCGTAGGGTACTTGGATATCAAGATCGTCTAGGGTTAACGGAGTGAAAGGAGGAGAAGGGGTTTGGCAATTTAATCCAGAAGTGGAAGGGATAGGGTTGTCATAAGAATTTTAAATTGGATTTACGATCTGGACAGTACGTCGACGTTGCTATTAATTACTCCCTTTTTGTATTCGATTTTATAGTCGAATTCTTCTAGTTTCAGACGCCATCGGACTAAACGTGAGCCAGAATCTTTACAATTGAATAACCAATTTTCAAAGGTCTATGGCCTGTGACGATTGTGAACTTATGGCCATATAAATAGCCCTCAGGCTGAGAGCGACAACTTCCTAAAAAGACAACTTCCGATAACGACAACTTCCTAAAACTTCTGTTCCAAAAAAAAAACAAATTCCGAAAATGACCACTTCCGAAAACTACCACTTCCGAAAACGACCACTTCTAAAAACGAACACTTCCGAAAACGACCACTTCCGAAAACGACCACTTACTAAGAGAGGAAGTGTCATGTTGCTGGTGTGACATCAGTAGTAATGCCGGTGAATTGATTGATTGTTCTTGAAGTTGTCGTTCTCACCCTGAGGGCTTCCTACTGCAGTTGGGAGTTGTTGGAGAAAAAGACGGGTATTTTTACCCGACTGCCCCAAAAGAAGGGTAATGCTTTTCGCACGTATATCTTTAGTAAACAACCACTACGTTTTCCCTTTGCCCATAGAATCCCGTTACTGTAACCCATGGGAACTTACTCCAAGGACAAAAGCAGCATAATGTGTTATTCAACATGTCAAGCAGTGAGATTTTTTTTGATTAGAGGTTATGGGCCCAGTATTTTTTAGTTTTTCTCGCAATTTTCGTGGACATTATTAGTGAAATAGACTTTGCAGATTGAGATAAACTGTAATTAACGCTTTGACTGTGAAAATGACGACGAACTATCATGTCAGTGTGCCTAAACTGAAAGGGCGGGAGAATTACAGTGAATGGGCTTCGCGGCTGAGAATTTCTAAATTCTGGAGGGGCTATCTGATTGCATCAAGTCGGAGACAGTACCAGAAGAAATAGGAGCAGCAGGTGACGCAAAAACTAGAGCCAAACTTATTCTCACAATAGATTCGTCGCTGTACGTACACATAAAAGATGTACAAACGACCCATGAGCTGTGGAAGAAATTGAAGAACCTATTCGATGACTCAGGATTTACGAGAAGGATCAGTTTGCTGAGGAGTTTGATTTCCATTCGACTCGAGTATAGTGTTTCAATGACTTCGTACGTGACACAGATAATTGAAGCAAGCCAGAAATTGAGTGGTACGGGTTTCAAAATTAATGATGAGTGGGTCGCATCGCTTTTATTAGCGGGATTAACAGAGAAATATTCCCCTATGATAATGGCGATCGAGCATTGCGGCATACCATTGAGAGCAGACGCCATTAAAACAAAGGTGTGGACTATACTGAAACATTTTCGCCTGTAGTGAGACATACAACTCTTAGACTATTATTTGCATTGTCTGTAAAGTTAGGTATAGATGTCACTCATTTAGATGTTAAGACTGCGTTCTTAAATGGTGATTTAGAGAACCATTTATAATGAAAATGCCAGATTGTTATAATAGTAGTAGTTCAGTTAGTAAAGTATTAAAACTTAAATAGGCCATTTATGGACTTAAGCAGGCCTCTAGGGCCTGGAATAAAAAGGTAGATGATTGTTTGATCAGTAATGGTTATGAAAGATCAAAAATAGAGCCAAGTATGTATATAAAGGATAATAACAAATGTAAGACCATTGTAACAGTCTGTCGATGATTTTTTTATATTTTCCAACGATAAAACAAACTAAGAGCTTGAAACAGATTTTATCTAATAAGTTTAGCATTAAAGACTTAGGTGATGTTAAACTATGTCTTGGAATGAATGTAACCTTTAACAAAGATAAAGGATATGTAACTTTGAGCCAGCAAACTTATATTGATCAATTATTGAGCAAATTTAATTTAAGTGATTGTAAGGTTGTTGATACACCTATGGAGGTCAAATTAAATGTAAGTAAAGGTGAAGTAGGTGTAAATAAATGTGTGGCCTATCAACAACTAATTGGCAGTTTGATGTACCTGTCAGTCTTAACTAGGCCAGATATTAGTTATTCTATAAGTTTTTTGAGTCAATTCAATAATTGCCACACTAAACAGCATTGGGAATATGCAAAGAGAGTATTGAGATATCTTAAAAGAACTAAATCTGATGGAATAAAATATTGTAAAGATGGTAACTCAGAAATAAGAGGCTATGTAGATGCTGATTGGGCTTCTAACTCTAAAGATAGGAGATCATAATTATACTGGGATGTGTTTTTTGTTGTCTCATGGTACAATATCATGGGAATGTAGGAAACAGAAATGTGTAGCCCTCTCCAGTACTGAATCAGAGTATATTGGTCTATCTGAGGCATGTAGAGAAGCAGTATATCTTAAGGAATTACAGTATGAAATAATCAATAAGATGTACACAATAAGCATATTCAATGATAACCAAGGCGCACAGAAGTTGTGTGCAAACCCAGTCTTTCATAAACGTACAAAGCATATTGATATCAAATATCATTTTTGTCGTGATTTAGTAAAAGATAAAATTACAGCCATGTAAAAAGTCGGAGAAAAACGATAATGAGAAAAGAAATAAAGAAATGATTACATTAGTTAAAGCACGCAATAGTAATGATGATACGCAGAAGAGAAATGAGACAAAAATTAGAAAAATAAAGTATTTATCCCTATAGGCGCCATTGAAACATATTTACTAAAAACTTATTTACCTACAAAAAGTGACCCTTTCCAAGCTAATCGTTCCAAGAATAACCTTTCATCAATATCATTATTGCTAAGCATCATGCTTGTCTTCAATATTAGCTCATCTCGTTTGATGGATTTTTTACGTCGTTTTTCCAATAGTCCCCCTTTCATTTTCAGGATATTAAAATCGGAATCTCTTTTCAACACTGTTAAAAGTTTTATCAAATTTGGTGTTCTTTTGCCAACAAGATCGTTTATTTTTCCATGCCATCCTTCCAAGCAATTATTTGTACGAAGGAGTTCGCCGTATACGGACCATTTCTGGATAAACTATATATATGAAAACTTGTGATTCGAACCAGCTGGAAAAAAAAGTTCACGTAGTGCGATTGATCGAACCATGCGGCTTAATCACGTGGCCAGAGGGTTATATATTTCGATGAATCGAACCAGGTGAACTGGTAATCGTGGTTCGACTGTTGAGTCGAACTACGTGGTCCTAAGATTTAGTAGTTCATCTGGCAAGTTTGTAAAATCGAACCAAATGGAAAAAAAAGTTCATGTAGTGCGATTGATCGAACCATACGGTCGAACCACGTGGCCACAGGCAAAATCTGTGATATTACACCCTATGAAAGTATCAATTGAAACAACTGTGTATTTTTTAAAGCATTATATTGAATCTTTATCTTTATTTCTTTAGTTTTAATCAGTCTTATCATTCTTGACATTTTCTTTCTTCGGTTCACGGCTCCATATGGAAAAGAGAGAAGACTATTAATCAGAAAATAATTTATAACATTCTATAGCATTTCATGCAACAGGCATATTGTAGTAGTCTAAAACTACTACTAACACTTTTTATCTATGGTTAATAGATAACCGCTTTTATAATAACTGTAGGGACGCGTTTTGTTGGCAAATATAAATCAACTCATCGTTGCTTAAATTTACATTAATTTAATCGCATTTAAATATTTAAATATATTATATTTTCGATTCTCGTTGCGTTCCTGGTGTCGTAATTAATAATTATGTACAACAGTTATTTATCGATGTAGTATTGTAATTTATAAGATTGAACTTAAAGGACTCGTTCCTATGTCCTCTACCGTCTTCCAAGTGACAGTTGGTTGTCAACTGCAGGATATGTCATCGATAGAGATTATTCATTCACTTCCGATATGGCGGTTGGCTATTGTACATAACCTTTATAAGTTCATCATAAAAATACATTAGAAAATGTAATTGGAAGCCGATGAAGACTTGAAGACTCCAAAGACGATGTATCGTTGAGTACTTCATCCATCCCGTCCAATAAGAAGAAAAGATTGCGGCGTACGGCGAAGGCGAGTGTTGGCGTGTCAGCGACGTATTATATTTTTGGATGCCACCTAGTGTCTGCGGATATTTCCGTAGGCTGGACCGGTGGCGTGGTCCATGCTGCATCTGACGGCTAGGTGTAGCGACGCCAAGGAGCGGACGAGCCCTTTCCATCCACCTGCTACGGCTGTGGATAGCCGTTGAAACGACAGAAGCCGAATAGCATCGAGCTGCATCATGTCATCGTGGTGAGGTCTGACATGCGTTAGATCCAATAAGGTACCCAACCACTTATGGCCATTGATCTAGTGCTCGTGTTCGCGAACTTACGATCGCAAACAGCGCTTTCTCCCTTTATGAACACTCGTTAAATCCAAAAGCGTTAATATGCGATTCGGCTATGAGCATAATAAATGCATTTAAAGAAGTATTTGGCGAAGAAGCTATTATAAAAATGTGTTGGTTCCATGCAAAAAAAATATTGTGAACAGTGTAGAAAGACTGATAGACAAAAAAGCAGAAGACTTTATTACAGGATATTGATATGTTACACTACATACATCTCCAGATATTATGTTCCAGTCTACATTAGCCGCTTTTATGACAAATTATGTCGACCAAAGAGAGTTCATTACTTACTTCAAGAAAGAGTGGGTATATCAAAATCGGAATTGGTATCTTGGTTCTTCTAAAGGATCTCCTATTACAAATAATGCGCTTGAATCGTTTAATAGGTCTATCAAAGATTGCCACACACTGCGAGAACGTTTTCCATTATCTAGATTTTTAATTGTTGTCTCAGATATGGTGAAAGAATGGTCAGGTACCTACCAGATGGAATTATTTTCAAATTCTCTTTCAATCGAGCTCAAAGATTGGACCGCAGGTTACCAATGGGCAAAGTCAGACCGAAAAGTAGTGGTTTTAAAGGCAGATTCAATGAATAAGACCTACTTGATTGCAAGTTCAGGAGAATCGACCGTCCAATTTGGAGAAGACTGGAGTTCTTTCGACGAATATAAACAAGTTGCTTTCGCACATTGGACGGTTGTATTGCCCATCAACAAAGAGCAATGGAAAACTGGTGAATGTAATTGTCCGCAGTTTTTAAAGACTACATTTTGCAAACATATTATCGGACTGGCTACCAGGTTAAAATATGTCACACCACCTGCAGAAGCTAAAAACATACCTATCGGGATAAAGCGAAAACGCGGACGTCCATCAAAAGCAAGACCTGCCCTAATCTTACAGTAAAAATATATATTTTTTAATATTTTAATTAATTTGTTAAAAAAGTCTGAGTAGTCTTACCGTTGTGCCATAATTAGTGATTATGATGATAACACTTATTTGATTTTTTGAGAACTATAATTTAATAAACATGACTGATTAACTGGTGTTTTATTTAGAATAACTCATGTTCTTTAAAATTTAATAGGTGACGTATTCCAAAAAAACAGATTAAAAGTTTCGTTGCGCGAAAGGATAATTAGATTTACTATAAGTTATCAGATAGTAAACTAGTAAAATAGTTTAGCTTTAAACATCAAACAGTGTAGTATATTTGATTTATTTGATGGGCAAATTTAGTGTGCAATTCAGTATTTTTGTTAGCAATTTCGAATACTTTGATAGAAAAATGTGGATTTACAGTTGTAAGATTAAATACTACCCTAGTAGAATTGATAACGAACTATAATTATATAAATATAATTTGGTTTCCTTAAATTGTAAGTGCGTACGTATGTACATCCATATTTTTTTATTATTTTTAAACTTCTTACTTTTGACGTAATATAGGTTATAAGAAAATTAAATCAAATAATCGTTATTAGAAAAAGTACAAAAGATTAGCCAATTTGTGAAATTAAAAAAGAAATGTGGGTAGTAATAAATTGTTGCGCGTGTGCGATGCTGTATTATTACAGTTCAGTCAGAGGTCGCCGTCTGCTCGGTATACAGGTATGTAATCGTTAAGTATGTCCAGGTGATTATTCCGTAACTATTACAGATATCAATAAACTTTAAACTGATATCGAAAGTACGTTACCTAATGAGTAAAATGGCATCAATAATATTCTATAATAATAATATTATATAATTAATATTATTTAATATGTTTACTCTCTTCATACATGCCCGCCGGTTTCGAATGCTCCCAATCTGGGCTTTTTCTAAAATACCGCTTATTTGGTCGATATAAATATTTTCGTCTAAGACCTCTAGCGACACTCCCTGTCATTTCGGTTAGGTATATTTCCTTCGTTACTCTTCGTAATATATTTTTTTTGGTTTTAGGTTCTTGACAGAATTCTCGAAGAATGGAAATGCCGTCAAAAAGTAATAGCAGTTGTTACCGACAATGCTGCAGTAATGATCAAAATGGCAGATATTTTAAAAATACGCCATATTCCGTGTTTCGCACATTCTTTTAATTTAGTTATAAAAAGTGTTCTAACAGAACCAGCACTTTCTGAATTGATGAGTAAATGTAAGCAGATTGTGGCATTTTTCAAATATAGTTCATTAGCTTCAGCTCAGATGACTGATGATCAAAAAAGAATTAACAAACCAGTGTTGAAATTGAAGCAACAAATTGATACAAGATGGAATAGTGCTTTGTTAATGATTAGGAGGATTCGGGAAGTACGAGAAGAGTTAAAAATAGCTTTGAATCAAAATCCAAGAGCACCGAAATATTTAACCGCAGATGAATATTCATTATTACAGGAAATCGAACAAATATTTGATCCGATTGAAACTTGCACAGTTGCGGTATCAGGGGAAAAGTACTCAACTATTTCCCTTATACTGCCTTTGATCAAGGGTTTGGCACTACAATAAAATTAAGCCATTTAGAGAGACAAAACTTATCAGATTCTGCAATCCATTTTAAGCCAACATTTAGTGATTGAGGCAATTCGTAACAATACTCTATTCCAGTGTTCTATTTCTGATTTAATTATTCTCTGTGACTCGGCATCTATCGTACGACACGATTTAAGCCTACGTGAAAGTTCTATCCAAGATTCTACAGCTTCAATATGGTTTCGTGACGTCTCATGAGTCTTTAAGCACATCACCTACATGTTTCCAATTTTTGTAGCCATCTTCAGTTAAACCGAAAGTTGCAGTTGTATTGAAGATTTTACAGCAAAAGCAATACAACGATTTTTTGTCACAGAATATACAAGCCAATTTCTCAACATTTCTTCACCGTTACTAAGCTTTCTCTTATAGTATCTCGAAGTGAACCTTCGACCATTGATATCTTCAGCTATATCGAACATAAATAACTCCCTATATGAATTATATATGTTAACCAGGCAAAATTAAATGCTAAGACAAATAACTATCATTGACAAAATAACTATGTCATATAACAATGTGTCCAACATTATAATGGTCAATAGTTTTAAAATTAAATTTGAAAATGTTTTAAACGTTCTACAATCTTACCTATACACACTCTTTTAAAATAGAAGATATTTTAAATTCTTTATCTTAATATATATAAATCTCGTGTCACAATGTTTGTCCTCAATGGACTCCTAAACCACTTAACCGATTATAATAAAATTCGCACACCATGTGCAGTTCGATCCAACTTGAGAGATAGGATAGTTTTTGAAACGGATTTCGACATCCACGCGGGTGGAGCCGCGGGCAACAGCTAGTTGTTTGTAAAATTAGATGGTGATATTGTTAATAATATTAAGGTAGTCCCTAAGTATAAACATTTTCCGGTAAATTAAGAATTAAGTAATATTCACACCTTATTTAATATGGCCGAAATAATCTGCTATTATTTAGATAGTAAGCTAGTATTTGTAATAAGAATACCCTCAGAGCACTAGAATACAATCTATACAAGAACATCCCATTGCCTATTCCACTTAGTTCAGAAACCCCAAATTCCTACAGTTTAATTTTACCTACTGAACAGTTTTTAGCTTTAAGCAAAGACAGATCTTTCACATTTATAAACAATTTAAATGACTGTAAAGATAAGATATACAAAATCAATATTGCGAAATAGACATTATTACTAAAGCTGTATCTTCATTACCAGAAAACTGCCTCCTCGAACTGAACCTTACCACACTAGAAGAGAGAAGGAAGAGGGGAGACCTCATCGAAACATATAAAATACTAAAGAAACATTACAATGTAGCGAACATTGAAGACATCTACACCGTGAACTCTAACAGACATCTAAGAGGGCATTCAATGAAACTAAGTAAGCCTCGGTGTGCCAGCAACCCTAGGTATCACTTCCTGCCAAACCGCGTAGTGCGAATGTGGAACTCCCTACCGGAACATGTAATAGGTGCTCCTAGTGTAAATGCTTTTAAGGAGCGACTCGATAGACATTTGGCAAATTTAAAAACACAAAGCACTGAGTGAAATGGACATATCAGCAAGCGCTGCTCGTCCATTAATCAATATTAATAACCACCGGTGGCTTGGTCCCTGTACCCGACGCCGGTGGAGCACTATTTTTTATATTTTTAAATGTATTTTTTTTTAGATATATTTAAAAATGTAATTTATATGTATATAATTGAAATAAAGAGAATAATAATACTTGGCAACACTAAAGTCAAGCAAACGGTTCTATTTTTGTAATAATATTTTAAATTAATAAATCATATAATAAAACCATAACTTGCAGATATACATGTTTATAAATACAACAAACAAAAAGTATTTGTATGCACTATAATACCTACACCAATAAATATAATAAAAATCAACCATTAAGCAAGTAAGCAAAATAGTGACGATGACAGTTAATTGTCAAATTAACTCCGAAGAAAAATCCCATCAAATAAACCGTGTAAAATGCTGACAAGAGCCAAGAGCAGAAGAGATGCACACACAACATCCCCGGACTCGTCGCACAGCTCCGTCCCACAACAAAGCTGCCTTGCTGCGACAATGGAGACGTCGAGCTCCAGCAGTAGCGAAGAGTATTTCTCCCCGCCGACGCACACTGTGAGATTTTCCTAATCTAGCTCGATTTAATTGATAATGTCTACTTGGTCTAATTTCCGTAAAGTTTTTATATTATACAGCAGATAAGTTCTTCGTAAAGACACAAATTTATTTTTTATGCTAGATAGTCAGGAAAATAAATAACACACTTCTAAACTCAGTACATTTTATTGTTCTTAGTATACGTGTTCACTAGATGATAGTTGTTGAGTCAAAATAAATATCCTCATTAATGTTATTGTTACAAAACTTCTGTTATTGGATACTTTAAGGTATGTGCGACATATTACGTTAAAAGGATAATTGTTTTAACTGCATTTAATATCTTATTGGTAATGATAAAATAAGGGCATTTTCATAAAAAATCGTCAAAGTAAATTGGACAAAAAAATAGTTATTCAGGGTTATTCACCTCTCTTATCTATTTAATAATTTAGCCAGAACCCTGAGCTTTTGCTTCCGTTTAGAATTGTTGTGCGCATAGTTGTGACACCCGAACATTTTTTTGCATTTTTTAGAACGGCTGTACAAATAACAAGAACATAATGTTTTGATGTATGGTGTATTACAAGTAGGTCAATTGAATGATTCCCTTACACAGCCGACAGATAGTAATTAATAAAATATTTTATTCATTTGTAAAAAAATTCTATAGCGTTTTATTAATTTTTTTTTCAAAATCTTGTTTTCAGTTTCGAGTAAAAATATTTAAATCTAGTGTGGCGGTTGCCATGGTTATTATTTTCTACTTTTTTTGCTGTTTATAGTTCTGTCATTATTATATTCATATTTTCCGAGCTGCATGTTTTATTTATAGTTCCGCTTAAATATAGCGCTACCAGTTTATAGCTATATTTTTGGTGACCCCGACTTTGTCTTAGTACTAATAGCAGCCTCAGGAAGCGTCGCTGCATTAGAATTCTGACGCGATCAAAACTTTATTGGAACTATAACCGACGGCGACGGGATGACCGAAGAAGAGCAGTGGTCATGTTCTAAATCTTTTGGTGAGACATGCCGTGTAGGAGTGCGGGTGCCTCCCTTTTATGCCGAGAAGCCGGCGTTGTGGTTCGCGCAACTGGAGGGTCAATTAATATTGGCCGCAATCACAGGCGACTCCACAAAGTTTTACTACACTATCGCCCAACTTGAACCACAGTACGCCGCCGAAGTCGAAGATGTCATCACTTCGCCACCCGCCTCCGGTAAGTACGACAAGCTCAAAGCTGAGCTTATCAAGCGCTTATCAGCGTCACGAGAAAAAAAAGTGAAGCAACTTTTGGTACACGAGGAGCTAGGCGATCGGAAACCTTCACAATTTTACCGTCACTTGTCAAATCTGGCGGGACCCGGAGTACCCGACGAATTCTCGCGGACATTATGGGCAAGCCGCCTGCCTAGCAGTACGCAAGCCATCATAGCCTCGCAAACAAAGGCTGACTTGGACGAGTTAGTAGAACTGGCGGATCGTGTTCATGATGTGGTTGGTTCTCAAGTTGCGGCTACCGCCGCTATTACCCCTATCGCACCGCCAGCTGTACCCGGGCACTCTTCATGTTCCGACTGCTCTGAAGTGGCGGCGTTGACCAAGCAGGTGGCGATTCTAGCGAGCAGATTGGACCACATGTCGCGTTCGGGCCGCCGGGGGCGTCAACGATCCAACTCTCGGACCGGGCATCGTTCTAACTCCTGATCGCCACGTTGCCAGCAGTACTCTCACTGCTGGTATCACCGGCGATTCGGCGATCGGGCAACGAAGTGTACAAAACCCTGCGATTTTCCGGCGGGAAATGCAAGAGGCAGTCGTTAATGGCGACAGACGATTGTCAAAGTGCTGGTCGCTTATTTGTAACCGATCTTAAGTCGAAGACTCAGTTTCTGGTCGACACCGGCAGCGACCTCTGTGTTTTCCCACGGTCGGCTACACCAGGAACACGACGTTTGAAGACGGACTATGTGTTGTGCGCGGCTAACGGAACGACAATTTTATTAATACTTATGGATATATTCATTTAAATTTAAACTTAGGTTTGCGCCGCGATTTCGCTTGGCGATTTATCGTTGCAGACGTCTCGCGGGCAATAATAGGCGTTGATTTTTTAAGTTTTTTTAACCTGATTGTCGATTGCAGGCATAAGCGGCTAGTAGATAGTAATACTATGCTTGCAGCCCCTGCTTTGCCTGCGCAGTTGTCCGATGCTATATCCTCGGTAAAGGTGATTACTGGTGAGTCTACATTTCATGACATTTTAAAAGACTATCCTAACATCACTCGCCCTCATGGCATACACCGCACACCTACACACAATACAGACCATCATATTCACACTACACCTGGCCAACCGGTTTCTTGCACACCGCGTCGTCTGGCCCCTGACAAGCTTAAGATTGCGAAGGAAGAATTTGAAGCAATGCTGAGGGATGGCATAGCCAGGCCATCTAACTCACCGTGGGCATCACCGCTGCATCTGGCTCCAAAGAAGAATGGGTAGCGACCCTGTGGTGACTACCGCATGTTAAATGCCAGAACAGTCCCGGATAAATATCCAATTCGGCACATCCACGACTTTTCACATAGTCTTGCCGGTTGTACTATATTTTCAACAATAGATTTAGTTAAAGCATACAATCAGATTCCTGTTAGCTCTGAGGATATTCCGAAGACTGCTATAACCACCCCATTCCTTTTATGGGATTTGGGCTCCGAAATGCTGGCCAGACCTTCCTGAGGTTTGTTGATGAGGTGACGCGTGGGTTGGATTTTTGCTACGCGTATTTGGACGATTTTTTAGTATTCTCTCAAAATCCCATCCAACACGCTCATCACCTACGCCAGCTCTTCGCCAGGCTTCTGGAATATGGGCTGGTCATCAACACAGGTAAGTGCATCTTCGGCGCCAGTGAGGTAACGTTCCTTGGTTACCGTATCTCGGCCGAGGACACTAAGCCACTGCCTGATAAGGTAAAGGCTATCGCGGAGTACCCAGTTCCCAAGACCGTGCGGGAGCTTCGCAGATTTCTGGGTATGATTAATTTTTACCGTCGTTTCATGCCCAAGGCAGCTCAACATCAAGCTCCACTAAATGCTTTGCTTACTGGTTCCGTAAAAGGCTCACACCCAGTGCATTTTACTGACACAGAAAAGGAAGCCTTCAACCATTGCAAGATGGGTTTGTCTGAAGCCGCATTGCTTGCTCACCCAGACTGCGATGCTAAGCTCGCTCTAGTGACTGATGCCTCAGACACAGCGCTAGGTGCCGTCTTGCAGCAACGTAAGGATGGTAATAAAATGTGGCAGCCACTGGCATTCTTCTCTCAAACACTAAGTCCATCGCAAAAGAAGTATTCACCTTATGACCGTGAGCTTCTTGCAATCTACGAGGCCATTAAACATTTCAGACATATGGTTGAGGCTCGGCACTTTGTGGTCTACACAGATCATAAGCCGATCAGTTTCGCATTTCATTCGCGAAAGGAAAATTGCTCACCGAGACAGTTCCGGCACCTGGATTATATCTCGCAGTTTACGACCGATATCAGGCACATTTCAGGTAAGGACAATGTTGTTGCCGACAGTCTCTCCAGGATTGAGGAAATTGTGCAACCCTTGGACTTGGCCAAGCTGGCACAGTATCAAGCGGGCGATCCTGAACTCGAAAGAATACTTGCAGGTGAAACATCACTACGCCTTGCCAAGGTCAAACTGCCGGGATTGCAGCTTGAACTGTATTGTGACGAGAGTAGCAAGAATCCCCGACCATATGTCCCGAAGGAGTTACGTTTCCAGGTCTTCCAGAGTTTGCACTCACTTAGTTACCCGGGCGCCAATGCGTCGATTAGATTGGTTACCGAGAGGTACGTTTGGCCGGGTATCAAAAAAGACTGCAGAGAATGGAGTCGCTCTTGTATTGCGTGTCAGCGGTGCAAGGTTACTCGTCACGTTTTTGCACCACTAGGAACCTTTAAACTTCCTAAGGCAAGGTTTACATTCATCCACATAGACCTTATTGGACCTTTGCCACTCTGTCAAGGATTCCGATATTGCCTCACAGCCATTGACCGATTCTCGCGTTGGCCTGAGGTAATCCCCTTGAAAGACATCACTGCCGACACAGTGGCCCAAGCTTTGGTGACCGGTTGGATAGCCAGGTTCGGCTGTCCCACGGACATCGTGACCGATCGTGGTCGTCAATTTGAATCGGCACTGTTCAAAAACCTTTCCGAGGTAATATAGGCTTTAGGCACAGGCGCACAACGGCTTACCATCCGCAATCGAATGGCTTAATAGAGCGAGCGCCTACATCGGCAAGTTAAAGCCTCGATAACATGCCACGCCACAGTCAACTGGGTTGAATCACTACCCTTGGTACTTCTAGGCATCAGGAATGCTTACAAGGAGGACTTGGGAGCAACGCCAGCTGAGTTATTGTACGGTGAAACACTCCGTCTGCCAGGCGAGTTATTTCAGCCTACACTGGACGATACGGTCGACTTGACCGATTATGTCGCACGTTTGAGAATGTTCGCCAAACGCTTACAACCATCTTCCACAGCCAGGCACGGTAGTAGGACTACTTTTATTCATAAAGATCTCCTATCATCCAGCCGGGTATTCATTAGGGATGAGACCTCGGGATCGATGAAACCTGCCTACACTGGGCCATATGAAGTCACGCAACATGGAGATAAATTTTTCCACGTGATGGTTAAGGGTAAAATTGTTTCTGTTTCGATTAACCGCTTGAAGCCAGCCTACACACTCAGCAATTCAGACAACACACTCACTCACTCATCACCACATATTCAAAATCAGCTCTGCACATATCCGTCACACCCAATTTCACCCACCACCAAGTCACCTGATGCCGTAGGAGGTAGCATCAGGACGACACGGTCGGGCCGTAGAGTACGGTTCCCCGACTATTATCGCCCGTAGAGACGGTCTCAAGGGGGGGGGTTGTGTGGCGGTTGCCATGGTTATTATTTTCTACTGTTTTTGCTGTTTATAGTTCTGTCATTATTATATTCATATTTTCCGAGCTGCATGTTTTATTTATAGTTCCGCTTAAATATAGCGCTACCAGTTTATAGCTATACTAGTAAATATCTTTTATTTCACGAATTTAATGTTTCATTCATCTTAAATAACTAAAACATTTGTAAAATCGTTACTTTGTCATAATAAATAATTAAATCGAGATAGATTAGGAAAATCTCACAGTGTGCGACGTCGCCAACACCTGTACGTCGGCCGGGGAGAGGCCGGCCACCGGGCTGCTTAGAACCCCGATGCCCAGCGGCGTCGAATAGGGCCCCCGCTACCGGTGGTAATGTGCGCCGCATAAAATGGACTTCATCAATTAATGAAAACGTTATGCGAGCATATTACGGCTACAGAGTTGGGAACTAACCTCACTGCGTACCGCAGTCGTTTACTGTCTTTGTTTCAGGATCTTGAGCCGGCCTTAAATGTGCCAAGAGCCTCGACCAACACCTAAAGAGGCTCACGTTGGGTGGCTGGGTTAAGGGACTGATGCAGAAGGCAGTACTCCTCGACACGGCACGTATTGTGAGGAGGTTCCTTTCTCTGGAGCTCTAACCACCGGTAGCTTGGTCCCTGTACCCGATGCCGGTGGGGAGTAGAGTAATATTGAGAGTTCTAACTCACTTCGTTCGTTGAACTCTCAATATTACTGATCTAGAACTCTCAATAGCACATGTACGATTGAGAGTTCTAACTCACTAATATTGTAATATTTACGAACGAAGTGAGTTAGAACTCTCAATCGTACATGTGCGATTGAGAGTTATAAATCAGTATTCGTAATCATCAGTACTCACTTCGTTCGTAAATATTACAATATTACAGGTGGTGGTGCAATATAGTCAATATTACATAACCTAAGTATAGCAACCTACATAGCACGTATGAAACGATGCCACGATTTGGTCTGTTGCTAGTCGCTAAGCCTTTGTCGGCACATCACTCCCAGTGAGGTCTCGTTACGCGCGCGGCTGTCGAGCTTCGCCGAGTGCAATATGATAATGATATAAACAATAGCATTTCTCATACCTAAATGCACCTGCTACTGACCGCTAATAATATTCCATAAATGAAATTACTTGACTAGTTTTACCTACGACTTCACTTTTTAATATTTCATCTACGATCAATCTTTACATAAAATAATATTTGTATAATAGATACCTACTTATTTAAAGTAAATAGTTAGATAAAAACTATATTGTAAGACCGTATTATATATTTGCACTTTGACTTTATCGAGATCGACTGTTGCCCAACTCTCTACCTTGAAATGAAAACCTGTACTAAACACTAGCTTGTTATTTAGCGGATGCACTGCCTAGCAGGATCGGATGGCTTGGGGTCCAAAGGTGTCGATGTAGGTCGCGTGTAAGATATTGTTTTTAGCAATAAGGTCGCCATTTATGCATATCTTGTACCTAAATTGTATATAATTTACTGTATAATTATTATACATATAAACACCCAGACCAATGCAAATAGTCATATTCATGCAAACAAATTATTGCACCGTGCGGGAATCGAATCCATCACGCCACGGAGGCTGACATTTTCCTTGAACAAATTTTAGCCAGATCCGTTTAGCCGTTATAGTGTGATTGAATATACCTAACATAATTTATTTTTATTTTGTTTATAGGTTTATCCACAGCAAATGCATTACAAATTGATACACCTACATATTAAGAAGAAAATCTTTAAAAAACTTTGTATAGCAACCTACATAGCACGTATGAAACGATGCCAGGATTTGGTCTGTTGCTAGTCGCTAAGCCTTTGTCGGCACATCACTCCCAGTGAGGTCTCGTTACGCGCGCGGCTGTCGAGCTTCGCCGAATGCAATATGATAATGATATAAACAATAGCATTTCTCATACCTAAATGCACCTGCTACTGACCGCTAATAATATTCCATAAATGAAATTACTTGACTAGTTTTACCTACGACTTCACTTTTTAATATTTCATCTACGATCAATCTTTACATAAAATAATATTTGTATAATAGATACCTACTTATTTAAAGTAAATAGTTAGATAAAAACTATATTGTAAGACCGTATTATATATTTGCACTTTGACTTTATCGAGATCGACTGTTGCCCAACTCTCTACCTTGAAATGAAAACCTGTACTAAACACTAGCTTGTTATTTAGCGGATGCACTGCCTAGCAGGATCGGATGGCTTGGGGTCCAAAGGTGTTGATGTAGGTCGCGTGTAAGATATTGTTTTTAGCAATAAGGTCGCCATTTATGCATATCTTGTACCTAAATTGTATATAATTTACTGTATAATTATTATACATATAAACACCCAGACCAATGCAAATAGTCATATTCATGCAAACAAATTATTGCACCGTGCGGGAATCGAATCCATCACGCCACGGAGGCTGACATTTTCCTTGAACAAATTTTAACCAGATCCGTTTAGCCGTTATAGTGTGATTGAATATAACATAATTTATTTTTATTTTGTTTATAGGTTTATCCACAGCAAATGCATTACAAATTGATACACCTACATATTAAGAAGAATATCTTTAAAAAACTTTCAAGTTTAAATATAACTATTAGTGCGATCAAAAATTAAGTTATTCGTTAAAATTATAATAATAATAATACAATATTGATACAGGATTGTACAGGTTGTAGGATTTTTACACGTGGAGTATGTAATTTTACTCCATGTGATTCTTTGAAGTTATGTGGGTCGAAAATGCTTACACGAGTTACATTAGGGCTGCCACTATTAGTTAATAATGTACTATCTATAAATTAAAATTAATACAACATCTTATTTTTCGATACAATAAAATATTGTGTGAAGGATTTAATAGGTATCTACTTTGGTTTCAAATAATTTATTGAGATTACCTACTCTTTGAACATAATGAATATTATAATCCAGATAATTTAGTTTTTTAATCAAATACTTACCTCATTTCTGATCACATTTTATATCTAAAAATAAAATAAATTAAATGTTTACATTTTAATTAATATTGACAGCATATATTATATTAATGCAATTTATTATTTCAAATACATCGGGAAAAATGAAATGCTCAAGTAGAACTCGAAACCATGACCTTTCCCTTACAGGGGAATGCTCAGCCGACTGAGCTATTGAGCGATTACAATTTGAGTTATTATTAAAGAATGAAATTATAAGAAAGACAATTTTTTATAATATGTATAATGTTAAGTTTAATTTTTATTTCCATTTCCTGTATTTACTGTATACAAACACTCAGCCGACTGAGCTATTGAGCGATTACAATTTGAGTTATTATTAAAGAATGAAATTATAAGAAAGACAATTTTTTATAATATGTATAATGTTAAGTTTAATTTTTATTTCCATTTCCTGTATTTACTGTATACAAACATAATAGGGGAATGTAAATATTAAGTAAACTTTACATCATACATAATATTTACATTATTATTAGATATGTATAACTTATTAATATTTTCATGTAGAATTTACATAACTTACTTAGGTATATCATAATTTGATTATTTCCATTACGTAACGTGACGAGATATTTTTTCCTATGTGTGGTGACAACCCTAACGTATTTTGCTAAATTATCATTAATTTTCTTATAAAATCCGAAATCATTCAGTCAGTGCTTCATTTTGACTTCGTTATTATACCGTTGAACGAATCCATTGGAGCAGCCACCATCTTGAAGACCTTCCACCTTGAAGACCAAGACCTTTCACCTTGAAGACTAAACACCTGGCTCCAGATTTTTTGTGAGTTTAATCGTCACTGTACCTACCTAAAAAATGTAAGTTCCTAAATTATAAAATATTCTATCCCATGTTCTATTGTTTTTAAGTGAGAAATCTTTTTAACCTTTAAACAAATTTGGCAGAACTAAACCTATCGTTATTTTGTGCACGGTGACGGTGAGTGATACTAACTAGTGATAGCGTATTTAGCGTATTAGTCTTGTCAAATTTTATTAGTTTGAGTGACTACCGAATTGTTGCAATTGGCAGACTAAACACTTCGTTTTCTGAGTTACTAGTCGCAATTTAATAACTATTCTGTTCATAATGTTTACAGGTCGGATTCAGAGTACGATAGTGGTAACAGTGCGAGGGCGACGTCGATCGAAGCCGTCAAGTCAAATTCGAAGGCAGCAAAGGGGGCTGGAAAGCGCAAATCGTCACCAACTGTCAAAAGCGTTGCAAGCGATCGTATAAGGTACGTCCATATGTACCAGTACGTACATGTTCATTACTTATCTATACTAATATCATAAAATATACGAAAGTAACTCTTTCTGTCTGTCTGTAACAAGGTAAAGCGTAACAACGGTTTGACGTCTAAACCGCTTTACCTATTGATGAAATTGGATGTGGGGTAGACCAGACCATGAGAAAACACTAAAGCTATGTTGACATCTACACGGGCGAAGCCGCGGGCAAAAGCTGGTTATATTATAATTTACGACTGAAAAATCTAGTGCTGTTAAAAATAGTTTTTACGATGAGAAAGTTTTTGTGAAGATAATGTGATAGTTTTCTGAGTAGGTTTCTGTGTATTTATTTACTATTTGTAACTTATAATAGGTATTATGTTTTCAGAGCGGACCAAGAGTTCGATTGTGACAAAGTGATAAGGAGCGAGGCTGGGACGTTCAAAAAGGTCTCCGCCAAACGCAAGTCATCTGCTAGAAGTACCTCAAGCGAATGTCCAAGGTAATTATTACTCATTAGTATTCTTATACCCAGCTGATGTAAAGTGATGATAAGGTACTAATACTACCAATTAAAATACGTATAATCAATTACATTACGCAATAGGTATGTACCAAAATATGAGTGAGCGAGGTTACGTGTTAAATAATGCTAGTTTTGTTATTTTTGTTAATATAATATTATTATGAGAGATTTATTTATTTTTCTGGCTAAGTAGTTTAGTAATGAGTGACCGTAGTTGCAAATCCAGAAGTCTTGGGTTCGAGTTCCATTAGTATCAAACTTTGTGTGTCGTTCATGACAGTCATCTATTAATCTGTTCACGTAATATTCCTAACTAAAGCAAAACTGTTGTTGTCCAGTTCATAACAATATACATAATGATCATTTATTATTTATTTAATAAACATTATAAGTACTAAGGTACAATATTATAATATAGAAAATTTCCCTGTTTTAGAGCTTCAAAGAAAAAGGCTGCGCAAAAGGGATACGACATCTTCCACCTCGACAGTGAAACTCCCACCGTCAACACCGGCAGAGCTCCATCCACATCGGTGCTGTACAATCGGGTGGCTAACGGTCAAACGAGGCGTACACTGTCTACCGAGGGTCCCTTCCACATTGACTTGAAGGTGTACAACTCGGTTGACGTCCAAGAAGGTGGCGACGACCTTTGGAAAAAATACCTGCTGTGGTTGAAGCTTCGGACTGACGAGGAATCTCCTCACTGGGCTCAACTACAAAAATTTGTTAGACAAGCCAGCGAGTTGTTCGCAGATTCTGAAGCCACTTTCTTTTCTAATAAAATTAATTTTAAACAAGTCCGTACCTACTAAAATTAATATAATTATCTATTTGTATGTAATACATAAAAATATTAAATAAATTTGATTAATCCATTGACCATCATAAATTTCAATTAAAAATTCCATCCTAATCTGTCTGTGTGTTTCACAAATTAATATGCCGTTCTGTGATAGCTGTGGTGTTGACGTAAATGGTAAGAAATGGATAGGACATTTAAGGAGTAAAATACACCGAAAGTCAGATAACGTAATTACTTTAGATCATGGCGTGGAGAAAGTGAACTCTGCTTTTAAAAATCGATTAGCAACATATAGATTACATACTCTTGACACGAACGAACAGACATCTTTACCTGTTTTCTTCAGACACCTTCACAGTAGGGTCAAATCTTTAATTGATCAATCTCTTGCAGCTCACACTTCCCTTAAGGTTAACTTTCATATATACTCAAAGTTTGTACTACTTAAACACGACATACCAGAAGTTAAATCATTTGAAACCAAAAATATTATTATATGTATGAACTATGATTTTACAAAGCTCTTTACAGATGTTGCTAATCAATTACTGAAAAAGATAGACGAATTTGAAGAGCGGGATTCTGGTTGGACTTTCCTTAATAACTGTTACATGGAGGTAAATATAAATAGATATAAACCGCTCCGTGGTTCAAGATTTATTGATTTACCTCTGATCATTAAAAATAAAAAGGCATGTGTAAATATTCGTAACAATGATATATATTGTTTCCTGTGGTCGGTCACGGCAGCTCTTTACCCTGCAAATAGGAACATTCAGAGAGTTTCTTCATATCCAAATTTTTTCAATCTGTTTAACATAGAAGGAATGTCATTTCCAGTAACTTTTACCGATATACAAATGTTTGAAAAAAATAATCCAAGATTACGAATAAATGTATATGGTTTAGAAAATAATAGACAGATCATAGGACCTTTATACAAATCACAGTTTAATAACGATAACAAAAAAACAGTTAATTTACTATTATTAGAAAAGAGCAGATATTCACATTACTGTCTGATCAAAGATTTATCGCGTTTGGTGAGAAAACAAATAACTAACCATAATGGGAAATTATTTTTTTGTGATGAGTGTTTGCTATTTTTTAGATCAAGCATGGAAATTGATTCTCATGTATGTGCCGGTGTAATGACTCAGCTACCGCAAAAAGGTTCAGTGATTGAGTTTAAAAACTACGAAAGGAAACAAAATGTGCCATATGTAATTTACGCAGATTTTGAAGCCATGTTGGTTCCAGTGCAAGGGTGCAACCAGGATCCCTCTGTTGCGAGTACCTCAGTATGTCAGGTACATATACCTATAGCATTCGCTTATTATATAGTTTGTTCGTTTGATGAAAGTAGAAATCGTTTTGTATCTTACCGTGGGGAAGATTGTGTAGATAAATTTGTTGAGAATATTTACAGGGATGTTCAATGGATTAACAACAATCTGTCGAATAGTGTACCAATTATATTTAACAACGAAGATTCTGTTAAATTCAATGAAAGCACTCGTTGTCATATTTGTCAAAACTTACTAATCACAGACCGAGTAAGAGATCACTGTCATTTGACAGGTCAATATCGAGGAGCCGCACATAACTACTGTAATTTGATGTATAAACTTCCGAAATTTATACCAATTTTCTTTCATAACCTTTCAGGTTACGATTGCCATCTTTTTATTAAAAAATTAGGAGAAGCTAGCGGTTCACTTAAAATCATAGCTAAAAATAAAGAGTCATACATTTCTTTTACAAAATTTATACAAGTTTCTAGAAATGAATTTGTACAGCTTCGGTTTGTGGACTCCTTTAAATTTTTATCTACTAGTTTAGACAAATTAGTAAAAAGTTTGAAACCAGAAGAGTTTATACACTTAAAAAACAATTTCTCTTGTCCAAAACAATTTAAATTACTTACGCGAAAAGGTGTATATCCTTATGATTATATGAGCAACATAAATCGCTATAAGGAGACAGTTCTGCCTGAAAAATGTTATTTTTATAATTCCTTAAATAATCAACATATTTCATTAGCAGATTACCAGCATGCTAAATTAGTATGGTCTGAATTTAAAATAAAAAATCTAGGTGATTATACTGATCTTTACCTCAAAACTGACGTACTTTTGTTGACTGACGTTTTTGAAAACTTTAGAAATACTTCTAAGCGATTTTATCAATTAGATCCAGCTTTTTATGTAACAGCTCCTAGCTTATCATGGGACGCGATGCTTCTCAAAACGGGAATTAAGTTAGAACTTATTGATGATTTAGCAATAATAAGGTTAATACAAGAGGGTATAAGAGGAGGTCTTTGTATGAGTTCCCACCGTTATGTAAAAAGTAATAATAAATATATGGAAAATTATGACCCTCAACAAGATGATATATTTATTGTATACTTAGATTGCAATAATTTATATGGGTATGCTATGTGCCAACCTTTACCTTTATCAAACTTCAGGTTTCTTGATAAAAATGAGATAGAAAATCTAAATATCATGAATATAAAAGATGATGCAGATTATGGGTTCATATTAGAGGTAGATTTACTTTATCCTAAATATTTACACCGTTTGCATAATGACTTACCATTTTGTCCTGAGAAATGTGTGCCTCCTGGAGGAAAAATTTCTAAACTTGTCACAACTTTATATGATAAATATAAATACGTAATACATTACGTACATTTGAAAAATTGTATTAAGCATGGATTAATATTAAACAAAGTGCATCGCGTTATAACTTTTAGGCAAAAGGCTTTTTTAAAACAATATATAGACCTCAATACCGAGCTTAGACAAAAAGCAGTGACCGAATTTGAACAAGACTTTTTTAAATTGCTTAATAACAGTATATTCGGTAAAACGCTAGAAAATAATGAAAATCGTGTAAAAGTTCATTTAGTAAATCAGTGGAGTGATAGCGAAAATAAAACAAAAAAGAGATTAAGTGCAGATACCTTGGTTGCCAGACCTAACTTCCATAGTGTTTCTATATTTTCTGAGAATTTGGTTGCGATTCAAATGAAACCTGAAAAAATTGTTATGGATAAACCCCTATATATAGGTTTCTCTGTATTAGAACTATCAAAAAAACATATGTACGATTTTCACTATTCTATTATGCGCCCACATTACAGAGAACTTATCAAGTTATGCTATACGGACACAGACAGTTTTATTTATAAAATTGAAACTAACGACTTTTACAATGATATGAAAAACTACTTTATTAGTTATTTTGATACTAGTAATTATAGTACAAGTAATCCGTTTAGTTTACCAATTTTGAATAAAAAGGTGCCAGGTCTATTCAAAGATGAAATGGGTGGTAAAATAATCAGGGAATTCATTGGTCTACGTCCCAAATTATATTGTATTCAATCTGAGCAATGTACTTTAAAAAAAGCTAAAGGTGTTAAGAAATGCGTAGTGAGAGACTTAGTAAAAGCAGATTATAAAAAATCGTTAACCAATAATGAAATAACTCGTAAACAAAATTTATTATTTAAATCCTTGAAACACGAGTTAGTAACCCGTAGTGTCAACAAAGTTGTATTATCATCCAATGATGATAAGCGGTATATATTAAAGGACAACATTCACACTGTTTCTTGGGGTAATTGCTCAATTTTAGGCTGAATTTTAGGACGTTTAATTGAAATTTATGATGGGTTTTATTTTTTCATAACAATCATATTTGCCCTCATGAAAGTGTATTACATGAGTTACTTAATTAATTGCTACGAACGTTGGTGTTTGCAAAAACTTGATTTAATACCTAGTTGTTAAGATGTGCATGCAATTCTCTTCTTACTTGTCGGAAACTTTGTTATTGGCTAAGAGTCCTAAAGTAATCTTTAATCTTACTCATGATCTATGTAAAATAGCTGTTAAGTTTCCAATAAATAAATAAATAAATAAATAAATAAGTATGACATTGTGATGTTTAAAAATGTATTTAAGTACTTTAAGTTTTTATCTTATAAGAATGTACCTACCTACTTATGTCTCTTACTCTTATTTATAAATAAATACCTACATGATGTAATCATATTTTCGTTTTTATTATACTTACTCAAGAATCAAAGAATCAAAGAATCAATTTCATTTATTCAATTTAGGCACACAAGGAGCACATATGAACGTCAAAAATTTACAGTAAGAAAAAAAATATGTCAAGAAATATAAATACAATAAATAATAATCATTAGAAAATGATTCTTTCGCTGGTTCAGTATGTTGGTTCTACTGAGAAGATACCAGCAAGAAACTCAGTGAACACGATTATCCATTATTTATTCCATTATTTACTTCATTCTCAACTAGTGACATAATAGAAAACTTTTGCGACACACATAGGTAAGTAAAGGGTAAACTGTACCTGAATCAGGTTTGTTCAAATTTTCATGTCTCAACCTGTTCTTAGTACCCTTATCTATATAATAATCATTGCAGTAGCGAGGTAACACGTCATAGAAATCTTTTTGCTTTGCTATGCACAATACATGTTTTTACATGATAAGATTTTCATGTTTCAACTTGTACGTCGTAAGTATTTTGTTGTTTAAAGAAATATGTACCTTATTAGAAATAGTATCAATTTTCAGAAACTGTGGCTATATAATCCCGTTGTTAATTTTATAAGTTCATTGTTTCATTCTGAATTTATCACTAACGACGTGGACGTAAATTATACGTGCAACTTTAAATTTATCTATTAGTTTACAAATCGACAAACAACATGGTAAGATATTTGATTTGAAAAACTATTATAATATTGTGTTTATAGAAAAGGTAACACGTCACGTAACGTAAATAACATACTAACGTTTTTTTTATTTTCAGAACACAAATGAGAATATATTCGCGATAGAAGACACTGAAGAAAGAAACGGTTTGCCAAATGGATTGTATTCACCAGAATCGCTTCCAAATGCGCAAGATCCATATGCATTTGACGAAGAAACTGAACGATTATGGATCGCAGCTCAAAGTACACACCGTGAAACACCTAAAAAAAACGCCGAGAGAAAAAAATCCACGCGCAAGTCAGAATCAAAAATAGTGAGTAAAATATTAAAGAAACATAGACAACCTTCATACATTATAAACTGTGAACCAACAAAAGGACGGCGTTTGATCAAAATTGAGATTAAGGACCTGAGCGGATCAAGTGAGAATGAAGAGGAGATAATAAAGGTACAATATATTGTCAAAGATCCAGTTGACGAAATTTCTGATCAAACCGAAAATTTAATACATAATATATCAAAAAAAATATGCGGCTATTCTTTCCTTAACATTTATTAATAATAGTTCTTGTTTTAAAATATTCCTAACTAGATTAATTTTATGTAAATAGTGGTGTAGTGTAAGTTTGTAAATAAATGTGATCGTCATTTGTATTGAAATTAATATTTCATAAATAATTTATATTTTAATATTATTTGGTGTAAAAATGATAATATATAGGTATTATGCATTAAAAGTGATATTAAGAAATAAAAATCAATGAAGATTTAAAGTTTGTTTTATTGAAATATTTATCAGTAAAATGTACTTACCTACATTTTACTGATGTATATTTATTCCATTTTTTATACAAATAATATTTGCTGATGTCATATTTATATTTAATTAAATTTTTATTGTGTGTACTGTGAAAATAATGTGTTAAAAATTATAGATAGATATTTAAAATGTGGGTTAAAAAATAAAAACCATTTACTTTAAAAAATTGTTTTATTTATTAAATCTGTGTATAGGAAGACAAATTACCTTTCTTGCTCTATTAAATAGTTCTTTAAACATAAAACATTTTTAAGTGCACATTGTTTAGTATGATTAATACAATTAAAACTTGTCTCATTATTTGAATATTTGTGATGCAACAGTGATAAATTTAGGCACTTATCTTCACCAAGATCTACGCAAATACAATTCATACAAAGATCTTGAATCCACTTAACTTTTTCTAAGCCCTTCACAATAATTTCTTTATTTTCTAGATAAGGAACAATTATGCGTCGAAATTCTCTATAGTCGATATAACCTTCATTCCAGTAAATCCCTCTGTTTCTCTCTAACCACTTAACTTGTTTTTTTTTCATTCGTAGTTAAGTATTTAAATAAATATGGGGGCTTTATTAAGAACGTTTGGGTATAAACACGAGTGGCTAGAGCTAATTCCTTGATTATAAAGTTATTATAAGTGTCTTTAAACCCCTGGATATCCACTATAATTGTATTCGGGTTCATGATAATTTTCTCACAGTGCTGCTTAATGGTTTATACTCAATTATACAGTCGTTCAATATAAGACAATATGCCGAAGTTTGATCTGGGATATCAATATCACTTTCAATTTCCACTCTTACGTCCACAACAGGACCTGACTTAAGATTATCTGGCTGTCTAGAACAGTCTATGACGAATAACGGAGCAACGTTTTTAAATTGTTCCTCACTTAATAAAGGCTCAGCGCGACGCGCATAATAAGACTGTTGAAATTTAGCATATTTTTCATATATTAAAGCAATTCGATTATTCGAGAAACTTGTATTTATATTTTCATATGGGAAGTAGGTGGAGTTAAGGTATACCTTAACGTCACGAATCTCACAATGATCAAATCGAGACATATCAAATGTAGCACTATTTTTTCTATTTGTCTGTAAACCAATAATGACAAATCTTGGTTTCTCTATTTGCGAAGATGTTTTTATTGACCAAGTATGTTTGGTGGTTTTAGGCAACATTGGATATTCATACAAATCCCAATTCCTGAATATCATCTGAAGTGGTCGATCTTTTTCTAACAATTTTAGAATGTTTATTTTTTCTCTATCAGATACTTTAACATGCGGTACACGCCATATTATTTTGTTTATGATAATATCTTCTACAATTTCACCAGGGTTGAGTTTTAGTGCGTTCAGATTGGTATTACTTCGTAATAAGATTAGTTCATGTTTACTGTTTATTACTACTTTCTTAAAATCTTCTGCGAAACCAAGAATGTTGCGAAGTGGTATAGAAGCAGAAAAGCTACCTCCATTAGAACTTCTTATTCCCTGGATATTCCAACCCCAAGCATTAGATGTTTTAGCTTCGCTCTCATTCATTGATATAAATGATTTCATCGTGCTAGTTATACCAGCATTTTTTATTTTATCTATCTCCACTCCATTTATTTCGTACCTTATATCTTGAAACAAGTAAAGTAAACTATTGTTTGTGAAATGAACGTTACTGACTCTCTCTTTCGAATTTTCAGCCTTCTTTACAATAACAGTTCCTTCCAAAAACAAAGTGCTTTCTGATGGTAATATATACAAGTCTTGCTGATTAATGGGTATCCTGATTTCATCGCTTCTATTAAAACTTGTTACGTAAGGCTTGTAAGAGTGAATTTCAATTCCTTCCACAGAGTTGTCGTAGGCTGGAGAGGATAAAACATCTAGGATATTCATTTTAACAAACCAATCGCCTTAAGAAATGCTTTATTGTTTTTATTCAACTTTATTCTCCTTTTAGGTCGAGTTCTTACTTGATTGAGAGTTCGAGTAGAACTGCTATTTTGAATTGGAAGAAACATAATATATTTAGTATAGTCAATCATTTTTTCTTTTGAGGTGTAGATACAACTGTACTTCTTCACCTCGCAAATTTATTAAGTTATTATTTATATCCAAAAGTCTGATCTGTATGCAGCTGATGTTGGTTTGGTTGATTGGAAAGTAAATTGCGTTTTTTGGTATTTCTATAATTCTGTATCCAGGTGGGACATTAAGTGCGAATTCATGTAGAATGTGACTGGATTGTCCGTTTATATAGGAACCGCTAATTATATCACATTCAACTCTTATCACGGTTGTAGGCAAAATGTTGACTGGAAACTCTGATACATGATATTTATTGGCTTCCAAGACTTGTCTTTTAAACCCCAACAAACCTCCGAACGTACAATCTTTAGTAAAATCTATAGTTGATGTACAAAATAACGTAGTTTTTAAGGTGTTGTTATTGCAATGGAGCTTTATGGATGCATCCTTTACTTCAGATTTTAAATAATCACTGATATCTTGCAACTCATAAGTACCTTCAGGAATTTCAATAACATTATTTGAACCATAGTATAACTTATTATTTGTTTTATCAATATTTGGAATAGAATTATATGTGGATAAATGTAATAATGCACATTCATACTCTCCGATTAATTGTATCGTATTTGGATAGAAGGTAGTTAATACCGATGAGTTTCCAGTTATAGACAAGGTGAGTGTCATCTTGCAAATGATAAAAATTAAAGAACAGTATAAAATTTATAGTATTTATTCCAAAAAGATTGTAGATATTCTAAACACAAATGTCCACAAATTATTGTGTCAAATTTTTGATATCTTGTATAGTTATAATTAATATTGCAGTTTCTAAAATATCGTATCAATTCGATTGGTGGTCTTAAATCACCAAAACTATCAAAATATTCACAATAATTATTTACCTTGACATAAGCTACCCAATGCGTTCCATCGTTTTCTGAATTATCTAAGTTAACTATACCACATTCAATTCGTTTAGGGATTTTTGGTAACTGATCCTTCATGTAAACTCCTCGAAAATAAGGAATACCATATGCATAATTTTGAATATCGATATTAGTTAAGGCACGATTAGGTAGCTTATTACTTAGTTTTTTGACGATTTTATAAACAATCCTTTGCCTTTTTTGTGTGGTTTAATGTATAATCCGTTACCTAATGCTATAGCTTCCATAGTCTTATTATGACGTTCAGATTCTTGTAATTTTTTTTGACCTTCTTTATAATCATTCACTGTTTTTGCAATACCCGCTGCGCCACCAGCCAAAGCTCCTAAAGCTGATAAACCGGCAAAAATCGGGATTAAAGGCAGAATGCCTCCTGTTTTTGGTAAAGGTATGACTCGTGGTACTCGAAGTTTTGGAACGCACGGAACAATTTTTTTAGCAGCCATATAAGCTGCATGTATTAAAGATTTACCATCTTTGGGTACGCGTTTCTTGATTTTTTTTTTAATTTTTGTAACCAAATTATGAAATGTCTTAACACCAGCACCAGATTTGAGTTTCGCTTTCATAACTTTACTCACTACCCACGAACTAAGCTTTTCTCCTTTACTAGCATCTTTTGCTTTCATTCTTTGTTTGGCCATATTTAAAAGTTGTAAATCGGCTTTGTGACGATTAGACAAGTCTGTATAGTTTTCGTATGCAATGTCGTGATACATACATGCTTCGTCTAGCTTATTTACACCTCTATCACCACGCAGTAAACGTTTTGAAAGTTTTGTTCCAGGTCCGCAATAATTATAGCCGGGTAAGTGGAGTTCAAATGGCAAATGATTAATAACACTATTGAGTAGTCCACCACCTTGCATAGCTCATAGTATAATGAACAAAATATTATAATTAATAACTGTTATGTATATAATTTATTCCACTATTGCAGTCTTATCAATCCAACTATTCTCTTTATTACTTAAGCCCAACCATTTTACGAACAGTTTATTTCCTTTCCTTCGTAAAACTTTTTCTATCAAATAGACACCTGGACAAGATGATTTTTGAAGTTCGTGTTTGTAAAAGGTTCCTGATATAACTTGTTTGTGTTGATCTTCGATGTGATATGTTTCTGGTACAGTGTTATTGATACTTTTTATATTAAATAGTTCCGTTGACCAATTAGGTGTATAACCTTTCTCAAATAGTTGTTTGTATTTACTAATTCTAACTCTATCACCAATCATAAACTTGGGCTTATGTTTATAGGATACCGTTTTTATTGAGTTCTTAATATTATTTTTAACATCTGCTTCATTCAGTTTATTGACATCAACGGGTGCTAATTTAATAGTGCTATGTTTTGTGTTGTTATATGTCTTTACAACACTCTCCAAACCAAAATCTATCCATTTATAGTGCCCGCTGAGACTAAAGTACTTATACAATTTATTTTTAATAGTTCTGATAACACGTTCTACAATTGAAGCCTTTTTCGTTGAAAAAGTTGAGTAGTGATTAATATTATAGTTCTTTATAAGCTTTTGAAATGCTGAATTATAGAACTCGGTACCCAAATCAGTTTGGAGATGAGCTGGTATCCGATGGTTAGTCGATATCAATTTCTCGAATGCGTTAGAAACATCATGCTTATTTTTAGTTTTTAGTGGTTCTATCCAAACGTACTTTGAGAAGCAATCAATAACTATTAAAATATAGTTATAACCTTTATTAAATCTTTTCAAGTTTTGCATGTCGATTAAATCAGCTTGCCACAAATCATCAATACCTTTTAAAATTACAGATCGACGAGGATAATTTTTTCGTGCAGCTTTATGTATTTCGTTAACAATTTGTTGTTTTGTCATTTTGAGGAACTTTCAAGCTTATGCTTTTGATCTAATACAAATTTAACTGCGTTTTCAACTATCTCATCAACTGCTTTCCGACTATAAAATTTGTTTTCCAAGTGAACCACTGCCTCAGATACTATTGTTTTTAAAGCTTTCTCCAAATGGATCTGAACATCGTTTAACATAGTATTTTGCAGTTTTTGTAAGTCGGTTATTAGTTTAGTTCTCAATTCATCTACATATGCTTTGTTTACTGCATCATCTGCATCTTCAGGAGGTTTGACCCCTGTTAGCTTCGATGTCTTCAAATCGTAATCACCATTTTCAGATTTGAGCAATGCATTATCATAAAATTCCAGCAATTCTGATATACGTAATCGCTTATGAATATAATGACCAAATTTGTCTAAATTCATATTTAAGATGTATTGTGTTGAACGGTGTACAATAAAATGATAGACATTTCTTATTAGTAAGTCTATTTAATGATTTTGCTTTCACGTAGTTCTTCAACGATAGATATTATTTCATTATCTAGTCCTGTGTTGCCAGCATCTCGAGAAGCAATTAATAACTTTAATCTATCAACCAATTCATTTGGATCATCCCAATATACAAAATCTGTGTTTTTTTTCCACATTTTTGTTAAAGGTAATCCTTTTCCTACTTTTGGTTCACAGTTTGGACTTTTACTTTGTTGATCGAAAAGAGGTTTAATAACTTGCATATATTTTTGTCCTTTATTACTTTTAATTGGTTTTCTTGAATCAAAATCTCTACGATGTGCATTTGTTACAAGTAACATCGACTTATAATTTTGCATGTCATAATCTGTAACAAAGCTCAGATCAACGTCTTTTTTTAAGAACAACTGTCGCAAGCCAGGTGTGCATTTGTATTTGTGTCCGGCTACAGTAATAACGTCATCACCAATCGTTATACTAGAGAAACCTAACATTAACTTTCCACGTTCATTTCTTACACCAAATGGTACATCCGCTAATATTTCTGAAGATAATGACCAAGATGAAACATCATGATCTGGATTAGTATCGACTATTGACTCAAATGAAGAGTCAATATCGGCTTCTGATTCATCATTGGCATCATTCTGTAAGTCGTGGTTGGAAATTTGATCATGAAATTCTCCTTTTTCTTCATTTTTTGTTAGAACTGGTTGATTATTGGTGTTGGCTATTAAATTAAGAGATTCTGTAACAGGCTTAAAAACTGTATCAAGCACTTGTCTGTTATTTTCTTCAAAATCCTTCATGTTACGTATTTTTTTTCTTACAGCTTGTGTTGCATCTACAATTTGTTTTTTCAATGATTTTTCCATTATGTAAAATAGATGGTAATCCAATAAGAGTCGATTAAAGAATGACGAGAAACTAAAAGCAGTCTATTTAAATATTCAAATTTTATCTAATTCTACAAAAGTGTCAAACTTTTTTCTATAACACCCGTTGTTTTTAGGACAGTCTTTATTAATCACAACATAGTCATAAGGCTCTTTCCATATTTGAGAACACATGTTACGAAATTCCAACCACGTCATGTCAGTGTTAACATGTTCTTCATAAACATGTTTCAAATTAATTTCGTCTTGCTTAAAAAGCACAATTAAGTTAGCGTTATCTCTTATTAGTTGTTTAGGTATTTTGCTATAAGTTTGATTTAAATAAAAACTGTCAATCAATTTATGTCTTCCCATGGCAAAATAATCACGCATATTACTTTGATTTTCACATGCTACATCGTCAAAAATAATTACTGAATTAGGTTTTGCATCTGAAACATTCATAACGTCATCATTTGCCTGATATTTCTGAAAACTGACTCCTGGTACTCCTCGTAAAACCTTTACTAAAAAAATGTACTTTGGTTGATATAGAGTTTTAGAATATACATAAACATTTTGAAATGTCAATCCATTTTCGTGCAAAAGGAGACCAATTAACAAATTGGTTTTTCCACAATTTGATGGTCCGCAAATGATGCAACGTACTGTATTCGGCAATAATTCTCCATGGCGTAACTTGATTTTGGGTAAATCATTACAGATTATACTAATCTGTAACGATTGTGCTTGTTTAATGAATTTCATGTTTGATGCAATGCTGACGGACTGATTATGAACAGATGTAATTATGACATTATGTATTTATAACCGATGGAACGGTAGTGTATTGAAAGTGTATTGAACAGCATTAAAATGTCGAACGTTGGCTTAGGTAAATGATTTTACGAATACTGATTTATAACTCTCAATCGCACATGTACGATTGAGAGTTCTAACTCACTTCGTTCGTAAATATTACAATATTAGTGAGTTAGAACTCTCAATCGTACATGTGCTATTGAGAGTTCTAGATCAGTAATATTGAGAGTTCAACGAACGAAGTGAGTTAGAACTCTCAATATTACTCTACTGTGGGGAACTATTTTTTATATTTTTAAATGTATATTTTTTTATATATTTAAAAATGTAATTTATATGTCTGTGGCGTAGATCGTATCGCATCCAAGGGTTAATAAAATAAATCGTGCCGCATCCGCGGGTTAGAACTTGTGAGTACCTACGTACGACGCTCGCGAGCCGCCGATGCAGCGCCCGCGCGCCCCGCGCGGCGCAGCGCGACATTCAGTCAGCCACGGCATGTCAGGGCGCGTCCACGCTCGACTAAACGCGCTCCCGCCCATGCGAACATCGCGTGTACTTACTCTAACGCGGTGTCCTGCGTGAGCGATCTAGACGCGAACGCGAAGCGGCGCGGCGCGGCGCGAAAACAACAAACATTCGAAACCTATTGAAGTGGCCTACGTGACCAAACGCACGTGGGGTACGGTGAGAAGCGGCGCGAAATGAAGCGAACGCGATCAGTTGGCTTGATATTTTCGCGCGAAGTGGACGCGTCGGCCATATTTTTTTTTCAAGCAAAAATTGTAATGGAGGTAGAACTTCTTATTAATTCTATCCAAGAACGTCCTACATTATGGGACAAAAGGACTAAAAGTTATCACAACCGGTTATTATCGCACCGCGAATGGGAGGCTGTGGCTAAAATAATTGGGACTACAAGTAAGTACAACATATTTGTTTATTATTATTACATTCTTGGCAAAGGATGTTGCTCAAAATACAGTTTAAAGTTTTCTCTTGCCTGTGCGGCTGCTCGTGATGTAGCATTGTATCTTCTTTGAGAATTATGTCTTTGTGTTTGTGTCATATTTTGATATGTTTTTCGGAAAGACATTAACTCATTCTCATTTATTGATTCAAGATCCCTTATAATATTGTGTAGTAAACATAAATGGCTTTGACGATATGAACTGCATTTGTAACATTAGTTTCGATAGATTTATGTAGAATTCTGAATTTAGAAGTTATTGAACCAAAAGAACATTCCACCACCATTCTGGCTCGAGATAAGCGATAATTATAATTATCTTTGGCGTCCCCTTTAACCGTTGACTTTTCTGGAAAAGGTCGCAACAGGTATTTCTTTAAAGGAAACGCCGCATCTCCAAGGAGCACATACGGAGCTATGATATTAGAGCCCGGTAATACTTGTTCTTTAGGTATTTTTAATCTTCCTTGTTCTATTGATCTTCGAAAGGGGCATTCTTCAAAAACACCGGCATCGTTGTCTTTTCCATAGGAACCCACATTTATCATTACAAACTTATAATTTGCGTCAGTGACTGCTAACAACCCAATCGAAAAAAAGGATTTGTAATTATAATACATGGAACCACTCTTTTTTGGTTTTATTATGCGAATGTGCTTTCCGTCAATACATCCAATGCAATTAGGAAACTGCCATCTGTCCCAGAAACATTGCGCTATGTTTTTAAAGCTATCTTCTGAAGGTTCGGGCATGTGTTTCCTAACTAATTGAGTCCATATAGCTTTGCAAACTTGTGGTACGATTGTAGAAATAGCAGATTTTGAAATTCTGAACGAGAAAGCGAGTTGCCGATATTGTATACCTGTGGCCAAATACCTGAAATAATGCAAAATATTAAGTTTTTAATTCCTTTTCTTTTTTCAGGTGAAATGACTAAGAAAAAATGGAAAAATTTGAGAGACACGTTTAGTAAATAATAATAATAAATAAATAATAATTTATTTCAGTATTTCAGAGTAAAGAATTAAAAAAAAAAATTAAAAGAAAAATTCCTAAGCCACGTTCTGGGACTGACGCCGATAATGAGCCGAAGTATACAGGCACATGGCCACATTTTGAGGCCATGTTTTTTTTAAAAGTAGTTCTGAAACCCCGACAAACAGAAGGGAATATTATATCACAAGACTCCGAAAGCAATTCTGTAGATCTGTCAGTGTATTCAGACACGGCTAGTCCGGAAGAGATATTCAACATGAACGCATCCGACAATGACAACACCCAGCTCCCTGAATCTTTATCTATTTTAGAAGAAATACCACAGAACATGTCCATAGATAACAGCCTTCGACAAGATCGTCCACCATCGCCCTCGTTGCCAGGTCCTTCGCCTTCTTCTTCGTCCTCGTTGCCAGCTATCACAAGACAAACACGCAAAAGAAAAGATATAAGTCTCGAAGCATTTCTCGATATTGAGAGAGAAAAAATGAAAATTCTTCGCGAAGATCAACCAGATAATACTGACGACGACCTTCTTTGGTTCAAATCAATATTACCTTACATGAAACAGTTGCCATCACTCAACAAATTACATTTTAGAACGCAGATGCAGGAGCTTCTTCTAACGGAGCTGTCAAAGTTAAACCCACCACAATTCAGTGCTCAACAACATGGCTATTACACATCTTTGTGAAAGTATTGCAATTATGTACATACTTACTAATTAAACTTAATTAATATTATATGTAATTTCTAACATTTATTTCATAGTTTATTATTTCATAGTTTTCTTACCTCAAAGTCACCATAAGTCGTTCTTCTACAGAAATAGGTTTCTGAAAATTTGTTGTAGTAAATTGCAGAACAGGTTTAATGGCTTGTACAATATAGTCAAACGTTGTAGGTAACATTCGACAGTATTCCTTGAACAACAGGGGTTGAGTACGTAAATCCTGGTACAAATTATGAAATTCCCCATGAGTATGCCTTTCTAAGTACACAGTATTAGTTCCACTTCTCTGCTTTATACACTTCTTCAATATTTCATATTTGAGATATGAATTTTCCAACAACATTAGCTTCCATCCGTCCATGACAAATGTTTAATGCTAACTGAACTGAACGGCGGCGGAGGGCGCGGAGGGGACGGTTCGCGCGCACGTAGGACAGAGTAGCCGCATCGCTCCGCATCGCATTAAATTCGCATCGGATCGTTTCGCAATCGCGTTCGCGTTGAGTCGTCCACGCAGGACACCGCATAAGGCATTGTCCTAATAGAACGCGAATGCGCGATCATCGTAAGTTCGCGCGAATTTTACTCGTACGAACGCGCGATCAAACATATTGAACTCTAATAGGTGTCCTAACTGACAATCGCACGACGCGGTCGCGCGACTCAAATGTTTAAACCCTATTCACGCGAACTTAGTTCGTACGAACGCGCGATCAACCATATTGAATTTGAATAGGTGTCCTAATTGAAATTCGTGCGAAAACGTCGGAGTGGTACCGCGCCCGCGCCCCTCTCGCCTCTCGCCTTGCCGGCCCAGCCATCCGGCCGGCCGCCATTTTGTAAACTTGACGTCAACGCAACGCACGTGTTTGATTGCGAGAATTGTTTAAAATGTCATTTGAAGATAAATTGATAATTGAGGTGCGTAATCGACCAATTCTTTGGGACAAACGCAAAGATGACTACAAAAACCGTCTAAAGAGTGACAGAGAGTGGAGTTTGGTTGCGAGAAGTCTAAAATTTATTACTTATTTTCTTTACTACATTATTTACGACGAATTTGAGAAATAATTAGTAAAATTCTGTCTTGCAATAATCGCAGCTCTGGAAGTGTTATTATTACGCCTGGTTCTGTTTAATGTCGTCAATGTGTTGTGCCGTCGACGATTTATAAGGTGTTGTCGATCGCTATCGCTATAATATGTTTTTATACGTAAACAGGAATTAACGCGATCACGTTAAAGGTATATACATACCTTTGGATGCCTGATGATTTGGATGATGGATCGCGTTAATTCCCGTTTACGTATAATAGTCATGGAACGCGAAAGTTTAAAAGTTAATAATATGTTTTGTCTATATCTATTAAAATATTGTGCAAGAGACAGATTGACATTACAATTTTAATAGCGTTTTCAACCGAGGTCTCTATAGGTTTATAAAGTATTCGAAATTTCGAGGCCATCATTCCAAATGTGCATTCTACGCCAACTCTCGTAGCAGATAATCTTTTATTGAATCTTATTTTTGTGACATCTGTCGCTTGCCTTCTTGGATAAGGTCGCATTATAAATGTTTTTAGTGGGAATGCCTCGTCTCCTAAAAACACATAAGGTGCCATAATGTTAGAGTTCGGTAATGGTTCTGCGGGAGGAAGTTGAATATCTCCGTTTTCCACCTTTTGATAGAAACTTGAATTACTGAGTACACCGCCATCACTGTCTTTTCCATATGCACCTACGTCAATAATTATAAACTTATTTTTTGAATCTGTGACAGCTAACAGTACAATGGAGTTGTACATTTTATAATTGTAGTACATGCTGCCACACTTCGCCGGCTTGTTGACACGAATGTGTTTGCCGTCCAAATTGCCACAACAATGTGGGAATTTATTTTTCATTGAAAAAGATTCTGCTATAGTTTTAAATTCTTCAGTACCTACTGGGAAATTTTATGTGTTTGTTATGCAAATTTTTCCAAATAGCAGTACAAACTTCCAACACAATGCTTGCTATGGCTGTTTTTGAAATACGGAAAGGTACTGATAATTTCCGGAATGATGTTCCTGTTGTTAGGTACCTGTAAAAAGAGAAATATTTTTATTTTATTATAATGTAATATTTTAAAATTTATTTTGTATTCAACCTAGGTTGCTTATACCGGATGACTTTTGACCGGTGAGTGGATACTTGTCTCTGTTCTCGACATCTTAATATGGAGCTATTTATACAAGGTTTACATAGGGCTTATAATTATAGTAAGTGTAAGAACTATTGATCAATTGCTAACAGAACTGTGTTGTGATTCAAAAAATTTAGCTTGTTTAAATAGAAGCTGTAATACTTGTTTGTCCAATCATCTCGAATCATCTTAAATGTTTCCGATAACAATGTATCATTTTATGAATGGCGAAAAACAATCAAAGAAATTACACTGAAAAATGGAAGTAAGAAAAAACAACAGATAACTGAAAAAGTAAAGACTACAATTAGTGTTGAAACGGCAATAACTAAATTTGAAGCAGATGTGGTAGCATTCTTGAATCATGTTAATAAAATTAGTCATCAATATAATGCAATTAAAACACTTAAAAACAACCTATCGGTTCAGGAGGCATGTTTACATGTTGATTTTTCCGAAAATTATGCCCTAAAATTTGCTGAGGAAGTCCAGGCTTTTCATTTCGGCGGTAGCCGCCAACAAGTCTCTTTACACACTTCTGTGGCGTACACTCATAACTTTACTTCCGGAGTTGTTACTCCGATTTCTTTTTGTACACTAAGTGATTGTTTGCGGCATGACGCACCAGCTATTTGGGCACACTTGGTGTCCCTAATTCAGCACGTTGTTGAAGTTAATCCTTTAATTGAAATCCTACATTTCTTATCTGACTCGCCATCTTCACAATATAGAAATAAATATATGTTTTTTTATAATAACACAAATATGCCAAGATTTTCATCAAATTGAGAAAATAACATGGAACTACTCTGAGGCGGGACATGGAAAGGGTGCCCCTGATGGGGTAGGAGCAGTTCTGAAAAGGACGGCTGACCGTATGATTCTTTTTGGTAGAGATATTGGCACTTATGACCAATTTTGTGACACGTTAATGCAAACTGTTGATAATGTTACTATTATGAAGGTGAATGAACAGGAAATAATAACTAAAGAAAGATTAATCACTCAAAATTTAAAACCCTTCAAGGGCACTCTTTCCGTGTACCAGGTCATATGGGATATAAATGTTCCAAAGACAGTTCTAAGACAACAAGGTAACTCATTTTATATTGGTGATTATGGAGAACCAAAACCCTCAACATCAAAATTTTAATTTACCTGCTATTTTTAATCAATATTTTATATTATTAACATGATGATTATCTTTGAGCACGCGCAGCTCTAAATGCGCTGGGTGAATTATGAAAATTCGTTAATTTTGAAATCAGATCGTCACATCGATAGTACTTTGGGCCTGTATTGTTGTTGTTGTCATTTTTAAATTTGTGTACTTTCATTAAAAAACGCTAATGAATACCAAATACTAAGTTATAAGTATATTTCTATCGTAAAAGTATTATTGTAAAAGTGAGAAGAATACCATTGAAATTATTAATAAGTATATACAGGGTTACTTGTAATTAACTAACATCCTCGCAGGGGTAGATAGCTGACATCATAACTGACCATTTTTGTTCTACGACTTTTTATAATTCGTTAAATTTTACTTTCATACAAACATAAATATTAGTTTAGTTTTGCGTCTAAAAGTTATTAACTCTACGTGCACCGCCGCCGCAGTTTACGCGCATCGTAAAAATTAGGTAAACAAACTCGTCTCATCAATTAGGAGGCGGGGCGCAGCGCTAGCGCCTTTGTCCTTGACCCATTTTTTTTTTGCGAGCCGCCAGTCGGTCGCTAGATGCGCGCGCGTCACAGTCGTTACAGGTGTGCAGCACTTGTCCTTGTGTGCCACGATTTTACGCGTTACCGTGTTGCGTCGATCTGACTATCACCATGCCTTATCAGTATTCCAATGTGGAATACAATAGGCAAATTAAAACTAATCGAGCAGTGTGAGCCAGAGTTAATGACCTGAAAAGTTAATTTTTAGGTGTGGTCTTTGTGTTAATGTTGAAGGTGGTTTTGTGAGCGATTCTCGGCAGCATGCGCGGGACTTGAACCTCAGAGGTAATAACTAATTGTACATACTTTGTAATATTGTAAAAAAAAAAACTATTAGTTCAATTATTGTAAATACGATAATTCAACTTTTCAAATACCCCGCATTAAAAAATCAAAATTGAATCATATCTACCTACCTACCGATGTTTGTTTTATGAATAAAACATAGGCTTAATAGTGTCGTGTTCTTACAATAATAAACTTGAAAACTCATTATTAAGTAATGTGTTCAGTTTTATTGAAAGTCGTAGAACAAACGTTGCTACTTATAAAGTCTGCTACCTGCCCCTGGGAGGATGCCAGTTAATTACAAGTAACCCTGTATAATATGTATATTTAATATAAAAATGAATAGTTTATTTATTTAGTATTAATCATCAAAAAATTATGTTATTTTAGATAATAATTATATACATGCCAGCTGTGATTTTATTATTAAAATATTTTGTTGATTATTAATTGAATTGTTTTATTTCATTATTTTTGCAACGTTAAACGAGTTATCGCACATTACGACTACCATAAAATCATTATTCGTATCAGTCGTCATTTTTCCTCGCCATAAAATCATTAGCTTCCACACATAGTCATTACCTTCAACAGTGTTTTTGTTTCAATTTTATTTTTCTCCGAAAATATTAACTTCACAATGATGCCTCTCTTCCCAATTTCAATTATATTGATCAGGGAATGATTCTAGCATAAAATAATTATTGTGCCGCAAGGTTTAATTTTTTTTTCTTAATCTTCATAAAATATATTCCGGTCTAAGAATCACCCGGGTACGAAACTTGCGACGGCCGGAGCGACGGCGGGGCGGGGCGGCGGCGATATAATCAAATGCATTAAAAACATTAGCGCTGTGTACGAAACGGGCGA
Source organism: Lithosia quadra (assembly GCA_963576445.1). Lineage (NCBI taxonomy): Eukaryota > Metazoa > Arthropoda > Insecta > Lepidoptera > Erebidae > Lithosia > Lithosia quadra. The sequence continues at coordinate 2,497,570 of OY754894.1, forward strand.
CGGCGGAGCGGCGCGATCGGGCGATGCACAGGCGGCGGTAGAGGGTAGCGGCGCGGAGCGACGAGAACAAACTAGTTTGGTTTCGCCGCTTGCGCGGGTACATAGTGTTGTGTGTTATCACAGTACAAATTGTAATAATATTAATAGTTATGGAAATTGACAACGAAGAGTTAATATCTTTTATTTTATCAAAACCGGCTATATGGGACAGTAAAAACGTACACCATAAAAACAAAAGAGTTATAATAAAATGTTGGGAAGAAATAAAACGCCATTTCGGGAATGTTGAAGGTAAATGAAATTTTCATGTTACAAATTGTTATTTATAAAATACTCTTTAAATTTTTCCCTGACATTTATTGCTACATTTCCCGCGTGGTTGTTTCTGCGATGTCGGCGAGTTTCATTCACATTTGTGGTTATGTTATTTGAGGTTATGTTTGCGTAATGATAATCGTTGGAGCCATCTTGATCAATTATAATATTATGCAATAAGCACGTTGTTTTAATTATTAGGCGAGCGTGTTGGCAATCAGTTTCTATGGCTTTATTTAAAATTCTCCACTTGGCACATAGTATACCGAATGCACATTCAACGCATTTTCTCGCTCTTGATAATCTTTTATTAAATATTTCATTCCGAGGATTCAGTTCGCATTGTGGATATGGTCGCATCAAATATTGTTTTAGAGGATACGCTTCGTCGCCTATTACTACCATAGGTAAAACTATTTCTGTTCCTGGCAATGTCCTTGGGAGAGGCATATTCATTCTATTATTTTCTAATGCTTTGTTAAGATATGAATAATGAAATGTGCCACCATCACTCTGTCTTCCTCGCCCTCCAACTTCTACGACCAAAAATCTTTTGTCAGCATCAACCAATGCTTGAAGATGCATTGAAAAAAAAATGCTTGTAGTTATAGTAGGATGAACCCGCATGTGGGGGATTTTTTATTCTACAATGTTTGCCATCAATGGCTCCTACACAATTAGGAAATTGCCATTTATCAAAATATTTATCAGCAACGTTATTTAAAATATCTGTAGTAGGTACTGGCAGGTGTGTTTCTTGAAGATTTTCCCAAATCGCACTGCAAGTTGCATATACTATTTTTTGAACAGTTTTATTTCCCAGACGAAAGGAAAACGCTAAACCTCGAAAAGATACTCCCGTTGATAGAAATCTGTAAATAAATTAATTTATATTAAGTTAATATACTACTAGATATTTCTTATTCTGCGTACAAATGTTTGCTCTTTATAATAATAACTAGCTGTTGCTCTCAGCTTCGCACGCGTCTCAGTAGGAAAATAAAACATATATTATTTTCGAAAAAGTAGGTATGTAAAGTGTAGGTACTTTAGATACCTACTTTTGTGTGTGTGGTAAACAAACAAACTCTTCAGCTTTATAATATTTGTATAGATAATATAGGGTTTATTAATTGGTAATAAATATGTTTTATTTTTTACAGTTGCGATTTTGAAGAAGCGATGGAAGAATTTAAAAGATCAAAAAGAATCGAAAAGAATTGAAAAAGCTTCCTACACCTAGATCAGGAGATGCAGGAGATAATATTCAGTCTACGTGGCAGTTTTTCCAACTAATGAGTTTTTTGCGATTTGAAATTCTGCCTGATAATTCAGACACAAATTTAACAACTGTTGATAGTCAATTACCTAATACTTCAATGTCTTCACCGTGCATTGAAACAAATTCATCGGAGTCCGTAATTAGAGAATCAGATATTAACCTATGTTCGCCTACAGATTCGGTGAACGCCCAGGAACTGACGTCGATAGGCGACGATGAAGTACGTTCTACAAATACTCCATTATCAATTAATACCGCTAGTTCTAGTTCTAGATCTCTTAAAAGAAAGACTGCAAATGATATTCGTATGGAAATGTTGGAATTAGAGAAAAAACGGTTATTGTTGTTAGAGAAAGATTTGCAACAAAATTCAAACGCAAATCAATCTGGCGAAAATAAATCCGAAGATTATTATTACTTGATGAGTTTGTTACCACAAATGGAGTCATTTACTCCATTACAAAAATTTAATGTTCGGAATAGAATTAATCAAGTAATGATGGAAGAAATACACAATTCAATGATTGGGGATCCATATAGAGGGAATTCTAGTTATAGCTGGTCTCATGGGTATAGAACTCAAACAACCGAATAGTGATATTTTGTACCTATCTTGATTACTCAATTAATAAACATAAATATATTAACAATCTATCTACTTTTATTTACCTACTTACCTAGTTTTTGTTCAGGTGAGATTATACGATTTCCGAAAATGTTAAATTCCAGATTACTTCTAATTTTCTGTAAAACATAATCGAATGTCTCTATATTCATTCTTGTGTAATTGTAGAACTTTCTTGAATGACAACGTAGCTCGTAATAAAGTGTAGAAAATTCTCCCAAACTGCGTCGTCGTTGATTTATTGGATGAACACCATCTCTAGGTAATAAAAATTCTCTCATTAGGAGACTGGGCTCCAATAGTTCTCTTCGACGTGAATTCATGTTTATCACAACACTACGTGAGCGCGACTGCGTGGATGTTTGTTTCGTACACACGCAAGACACCGCTATCTCTTCGCCCCGCGCCGCACCGCTCCGCCCCGCCCGTCGCTCCTGGTTATTCCCAGTCGTCACCACTGGTGCCGTTCCCACTCATGATAAATGGGAAAAAAAATCCCATAATGTCGCCAGTGGTGACAAACGGGATAAGATATTCCCTATCGTGACCATTGGTGTCGTCGTTCCCACTGATGATAAATGGGAAAACAAATCCCATATGTCACCAGAAGTGACTGGATTCGTTTCCACTGGCAACAAATGGGATTTTTTCTGTTATTTTTTGTGCTTTTTACTAAATATCGCTAATTATTACTTTTTGAGCTAATACATTTATCATTTTAATTAGCTGTTCCTTATATATTTCAGATAGATAATAGTCTTATAATTACTACTACTTTCTATCATAAGTTTTCTTTAAAAGATCGGCATTTGATTGCACCTTTTTTGATGGGTTACATGCGTAACAGATGATACAAGAGTAACAGAGTCTTACGTGATTTTATTCTGTCTAATTAAAGCAGTATTGCCTGACTGGAATCCACTTAATTTTAAAATTGATTATGAACAAGCTGTAATGAAAGCTCTTAAAATAGTATTTCCATCTATAAACATTAAAGGGTGCTACTACAATTACAATAAAGCCATATGGACTAAAGGACGCCAGTTAGGAATAACTAAGTCTCTGAATTCGACAAATTTAAGAATAGTAGCACTCAGCGCCGTTCTCCCATTGCTTCCACAGAATGAAATTATGAATGGGTGGAACTACATAATCCGTGGGGTCAATGATGATCCTGAAGTAGTGAAATTTATAAATTATATATAAGATGAAAAATTAATTTGTTGATTATTTTGTAGGTTATTACAATTATTTAATATTTTTTTGGTTTAAATTGTTACTGATTCTTTACCTGTATGTTTGTGTGATAGTTCACACTATCTGATTATTTAGAAAAGGTGTGATTTTGGTTTTACTGTGATTTTTAAATATTACTACCAGTAAATTTGAAATATCTCATTCATAAGACTGATTTTTGTAATAAAGCGACTTATTTGATTCAATAAACTCGGTTTTATTTTTACTCCCCTTTTGGTGGTGACAGTAAAAAAACACTAGGAACGAGGTGGTTTTTATTTAATCCAATTTGTTTACAATAAATTGTCGCTAGGTGGTGATGACTGAGAATATCTTATCCCATTTCTCACCACTGGTGACATATGAGATTTCTTTTCCCATTTATCATCAGTGGGAACGACACCAATGGTCACGATAGGGAATATCTTATCCCGTTTGTCACCACTGGCGAAATATGGGATTTTATTTCCCATTTATCATCAGTGGGAACGGCACCAGTGGTGACGACTGGGAATATCTTATCCCGTTTGTCACCACTGGCGACATATGGGATTTTTTTCCCATTTATCATCAGTGGGAACGGCACCAGTGGTGACGACTGGGAATAACAGGTCGCTCCGGCCGTCGCAAGTTTCGTACCCGCAGACTCAAAGGCGCCTCTGAAAGAAGTAGCAGAGCTGGCAGACGCGATCCACGACGTAGCGGGCCCACAAGTGGCAGCCGCGTCCGCAGTGAAGTCAGCGAGTAACAGCTCGGATCCGGTGGCGGCACAGATTTCGGAGCTGGCCAAGCAGGTGCAAGCTCTAACAACCAATATGGAGAGGATGTCCAGGTCGAGGCATAATACCAGTGCGCGTACCAGGAACCGCAGTCGATCGAAGGAGGGAACACAGACCGCACGGTATCAATCTAACTACAGACAATTCCCGGTATGCTGGTACCATCATAGATTCGGCGACAGGTCGACGCAGTGCCGAAAACCCTGTGACTACGCCGCCGCGGGAAAACTAAACGACAGTCAGTAATGGCGGCCGACGATTGTCGAACAACGGGTCGCCTATCTGTTACCGACCGTGAAACTAAAGTGAGATTCCTGATAGACACTGGAAGTGACGTGTGTGTTTTCCCTAAATCTGCCTATAAATATAAAAACAATAAGAGTGATTACGAATTATGTGCGGCAAATGGTAGTGTCATAAATACCTACGGCTATGTGCATTTAAAATTAAATATAGGTTTGCGCCGCGATTTCACGTGGAGGTTCATCGTAGCCGATGTGACGCGGGCGATAATAGGGGTAGACTTCTTATCGTGGTATAATTTAATAGTGGACGTACCTACGAGGTCAACGACTTGTTGACGGTGGTACATCGCTTGCGGCCCCAGCTGCGCCTGCTCTTTCTTCTGACATCGTGTCTTCGGTGAAGGTAAGAATTGGTGATTCCACATACCGCAATATTTAAAATAAAGTGAATAATAATAATAGGTTCCTTCATGGTAACATTGAAAGGACAACATTCACTCTCCATACATTTCTGGGCTAATGTTGAAAGTGCCGGCCAATAAAAATAAACTTAATATTCTAATAGAGTATAACAAAATAAACATTTTTTATTATTAGACCAAAGCCCTAAGTCAACTCTGAGAGGTAATATTCAACATCAAAAGTTTGTGAAAAAAATGCTTATTATTGCAATATTCTGTCGTCAGAATGTAAAAAAGGGGTTTTTGCCCGTGGTACGGTTAGGTTGTCCGGCAAACCGGACCATGGGGAATTCTATTTTTCCATGGTACGGTGACGCTACTTATTGACTGATTGTACATTTGGAAACCTGTACGTTGGTCCGGTTATTAAATTGCGCTTAAAGCTAACGTGATAAACCGTACCACGGACAAAGATCGATTGTCCGTGGTACGGTTAGGAACGCGGGCTGCACAGTACTGTTATCTCAGAACAGTGATGAGTAGTCCACTGTTTAACGGCGTATCTATCTATTTATATAATATGAAAAGAAAGTGGAGAAACAAGTTATAATTTAAAAAAAATGAGAGGATTTGTTTATTTTAATACATCATCGTTTAGTCCACTTTACAAAACTCAAACAAAAGCCCTTTGTCCGCTAAAATCCATTAAAATTAACAAATTAAAATTTACAATTAAGATTCTTAAAACACCTAGTCAGCCCTAAAGTTAAAATGAAATGTCGAGATGACTATAACAAATTATTTCCTATTACGAAAATACTTCCAGTTAAAGCAAAGACCGAATACTTAATTATAATAGAAAATTATTACAATAATATAATAATAATAAATATTCTCAGACATTTTTATTTTACACAGCGCCATCAGCCCAAAGTAAGCTCACTAAGGCTTGTGTTGTGGGATCTAGACAACGGATAAACTTACTTATATACTTTTTTTTTTGTAAATATATACATAATATAGATAACTAACACCCAAACACAGAATAAACATTTGTGCTCATCACACAAAGTATATCCCGGGTGGGGATCGAACCCACGACCTCGTGCGCAGCAGTCGAGTGCACTACCACTGCGCCACAGAGGCTGTCAACAATATGTAATAACAATACAATAATGCACATAAGGAAATTGTATCGAATAGTTATCATACTAAAAGGGCTAGGAAGAGGATGTATGTATGTCCGAAGGTAAGGAACTATTACGGCCAACGAACAAACAAATATCTTTTGCCCAAGTGCTTCAACAAAAGAGATATTTTAGAGAAAATAAATGAAAAAAAAATCCACCATGGATTTTTTTAATGGATTTTAGTGGACAAAGGGAACAAAAGTGACATCTTATCTTATGTTCGCAAATTTTTCCAAGGCGTGACCCAAAACAATCTCTTGGTTTAAGACTTGTAATTGTATATTACGTATAGCATCATCTTTTTCTATATCTTCCTTCTTGCGTTTATTGGTTATTTGTTTGTTTTTTAAATTAATATGTGTTTGTTTATCAGTTTTTTTCTAAATAGTTCAAGAGACGTAATATGTTTACAGTATTTTTATTAAGTGCCCGATTAATTTTGGAGTTCCAGCTTTCTACGCTATTATTGGTGCGGTGCCTTTGCCCAAAGACACTGATATATTTACAGAGTGTACTGCTTATCCAAAACTTTTCAAAATATTGAAAAAACTTATTCATATTATTAGTCAACGCTTCAGATTTAATATACTGCCATGCTTCGAAGATTGTTTCATAAGGTAAAAGTGGTAATTTAGCACTTAATGCTATTATACGTCTCTCTACTGCCAATTTTGTATTACCTAACAATTTTGCTTTTCGCCACACACATCGGGACCAGTGATAGTAACAACCTATTATTTTTACTTTTGGAAATATTATTGTAATAGCATTTATTAATAAAACCTATTTTCCGTAGTCCGGTGAACCGGACCACGGAAAATTCAATTTTCTCCATGGTCCGGCCAACCGTACCATGGAAAAAAAGAGCTTTCCGTGGTCCGGTTCACCGGACAAACAAACCGTACCACGGGCAAAAAGGTCTCAGTTACTAGGGCCTTACTCCGAAAAACGAAAATATTCGTATCCGTTGACGTTTTGCCATTTAGCTACCCCGAAAGTGTTTCGTTTCGGATTTCGGATCCGTCTTCGATTGTTTGACATTGAGATTGTCGATCGTTGTCGGTGCACCTACCTCTAAAATACATTTGACGTGTTCGATAACGTTGTTTGACAAGTAATCTTGCGGATTATACGTCGTTGGATGACAGATCAATAGTTTTCTTATCGCATTCGAAGTTGAATAATTTTCATCAAAGAAAATGACGAGGTTTTTATTATTGGAGGAAATGTTGAGGGAAGAAGCGGCTGAGCGAAGCCAAAACCGTCACCGGCTTCGTGAAATGTTTTTTTTGAGGCAAATTCCGGACATGGAATTTGTCTCGAATTATAGGCTGACGAGGGGACTTTTCGAGGAGCTGTGCGAGGAAATCATTCCACTACTTCCTCAAAAAAAGAATGCTAGGGGCATTGAACCCACAACCAAGGTATGTTTTTTGTCATAAAGCATAAAATACTTCAACTGATAGCTTCATGGCTTCAACTATCATACCTACTGTTTGATCTTTTCAAAATGTTTTTAATAAATATGTAGATAGGTAGGTACATACTTTGTCTACAGAAGATATGTGCCATTCTCATCCTGAAAAGTGAGATAGAGAGTAACCAGTGCTTATGGAAATTATTCACTTACAGATATTGATGGCACTAAGTTTTTTTGCCAAAGGGACATACCAAGGAGCAGTGGGCCATAATATGGATGGTCCCATGGCACAACAAAGTGTCTCAAAATGAAGTTGTTGTAGTTGTTTGTTATCATAATTAGTAATTAGTTATAATCCATATAATTTATTCAAAAGTTTTCTTAATAAGAAATGTCCTTTTCATATTACATGCCTTCAACAGATTCTATGAAAAATATGGCATTCCTGGTGTATGTGGGTGCATAGATTGCACCCACATAGCCATTATACGGCCTAGGGAGCATGAGGAGCGATTTTTAATAGAAAGCATTTTCACTCCATTAATTGCCAAATGGTGAGTTAGGTAGCATAACATTCAACAATCAATTATTTAAAAGTATTACTTAAGTATAATACATTTGATATTCACTATGGAGGTTTTAATTTAGTTACTAATATTTGCTGTTTTAGATATGTGATGCCCATTGCAATATTTTAAATGTTGATGCATCCTACGGTGGCGCTTCACATGATTCTTTTGTGTGGAGCAACAGTGATGTTTGCGAGCATCTGGAGACTCTCACAAGTACTACCGATGAGACAGCTGTGTTACTGGGTAAATGATATAACATATTTTCTATTTACAGATCCGAAGGCTTCATATGCGACCGCGACTACTACAAAGATGATGATGATCAATGTAGAATACCATCAGAATTAGCCGCGCTTCCTCTAACTGTCGTTAAGCTTTTCATGCAAGCGAAAGGCTTAAGTTAGAGGAAGCGCGTGAAGTATGTCAGGATAGAGGCAGATGGGGGTGCGGGCCGGAACCTCCACGTGATGCACCTGGGCAACGGAGGCGGGCAGCGCCTCCCACTCGCCACGGGAGACGCTGCTGCCTGCGGCCAATCCGGCCGGGGTGGGAGTGGCCCTCTAGAGGGCTGCTCCGAGGCTCTCCACGTGTCCCTCTGACTAGCAGATGGCACAGAGGGGAGCGAGCGGGGGGCGAGCTGATTGTCTGCGCGTCGACGGTTGTGTGACAGGACGGCCTCCTGTCACCCTACACCCCACCGTCGGCGAAGTGGCGCGATGCTCGCCCCACCCCCCCTTTCGGGGGGTCAAGGGGGCCATCTTAAAACCGTAAATAGCCCGGGGTCAGCTGGGGTGCGAGGGATATGCCCATTGGGTAACCTTACACCCCGGTTACTAAGGCTCGAGACGGCGTGCGGTTTTAGTCGGTTCGATCCAGACATAACCACCCCCGATGGCCGACGAGGGTGGTATCCATGGGGATTTCCGCACGATAAAAAAAAAAGGATAGAGGCAGATGGTGGTCTGTTGTCTCTGCCTACCCCGGAGGGAAAATGGCGTGAGCATATATATGTATGTATTTATGTAACAGTGCATTTCAAACTAAATTTGATATCTTTAAAGCCAGTATGTTATCATATTGTATTGTACTACAATTATTTTATCTCAAATAATAAAAAATACTTATTACAGGGGACTCGGGTTATCCATTAAGGAAGTATTTGATGACCCCCGTAGATGGCGCTTCAGCAGAATCTCCAGAAGGTCGTTACAATGCTATACACAAAAGAGCACGCTCCACCATTGAGCGCACTTTTGGCCTTTTAAAAGGCAGATGGCGATGTCTCCTGATGGCCAGACAGCTACATTACAATCCTGCCAAAGCTGGTCGGATAGTAATAGCTAGCTGTGTATTGCACAATAGGTGCATGAACGCTAGGCTCGAAGAAGTGGCCCTGTCGCAGGAAGATCTGCATGCGGAGATGCAGCTGCAGATAACCACTGCGCAACATTTTGGACCACCATTGGAGCGAGGCCAAAGAGCTCGAAATGAACTCATTGAGTTACTGAATAGAAATAATAGGTAAATAATATTTAATAGTGGGTATAGGCATACTTAACCACAATCTATCTTCTATCTTCTATATCTATATATACATATAATAAATCTGTAACTGATCGGTGTCTGTACATGGAAGATAATATGAGAAAAAAAAATTATTAGGGGACTTTATGAATGTAATAGATGCCAAAAAAATGATTTTTAGAATTTTTGTCTGTTTGTCTGTTTGTCCGCAAATCTTTGTGCGCGCTAAAATCAAAAACTACTGGAGGGATTTTGATCAAACTTGATACGATTATAGTTCATAGTGCTGGGCAACATATAGGCTATTTTTTATACAAGCTGATACCCGCGGCTTCGCCCGCGCTTCGTTTTTAGGTCGTTTTTGGTCATATCTCCGGTTCTACTTAACCAATTACAACCAAACATACGGTAAATCGACGTCCACGCGAGCGGAGCCGCGGGCAACAGCTAGTATCTAATAAAACAACAACATTTACATTTTTTGTAAAATTTTCATTAATGTGCCGTTTAATATTTTTAATTCTTGCACAATATTGGCCAGTAACTATTTTTTCTCCTCTTCGGAAGAAAGGACGCGACTGCGTAGGTCAGGCTGCGCCACCTGCCGCGGCCTTCGCCGAACACGCCTTGCCGCTATAAAATTAATTATAAAAAAATAATTAAGTACTTCATTTTTATAAAGGAAAAAAACTTTTTTTAAGATATAACTTTCTCAGTTTTCTCACTAATAATTTCAACTTCTTGCGAAACTTTCCAAAAAACTTGCTATTATTAATAATAATATATTTTTATTTCAGATATTGACAAAGAGGCTAGTCCAAGACTTGCTGCTTGACTACTCCATACCAGACCGTAAAGCCTAATTAGATTACTATAACTGTAGCAATAGTAGTTAACATATAATAGTTTAGACAAAACAAGGTTTATTTTACGTGTACGCCAGTCACCTAGCGTACACGTAAAACAGCCTATTCAGTGTAAAGTGTAAACTTTAACCCTAAATAAAATCTCAAGGAATCGATTTAGAACTTTGGTGTAGAAATAAAAAATGCTTACAATGTTGTGTTCTATCAAAATCAAGGACTTTTGTTTAGTGGCCGGCAAAATAAAAATTAGCCCCATTATTTGTACAATCAAAACCCACGAAACTTACCATTGAATGTTCAAATAGTGTATTATCAGAAGTTGTTATATCTGGCACGGGTATTCTAATTAGTCCTCATAACTGTGTAGCGTATTGTAAGAATACTAAGTTAGTAAGAGAAACCACCCCTACTATAAAGTTGCCCATGGTTTCTTCTAGTTTTAATATTGTTAATGATAGTTGTTGTAATATTGATCGTATGAGCAAATTAAATTTGCCTCCTTTTAAAATAAATAATACCAAATTGGATAGTCTTAAAAACATCAAAATTATATCTAATCGAATTGTAAACGAACTAAATTCAGTGGAAACCTCAAACAATTTCAGTGGGCATATTAGTTTCCCCATTCTTAGCGTAGTGTCTGTAATTTTAGGATTAGTCTTAACTTTCCTATAATTATTTTTGTAAAAAGGGCAAGTGTTCAAATCCAAAAAGGCTCGTTATAAGAGATGAACAAAATCAAGACTCTCACATTGAATTGGAAACAATTTCAACTCAACCCCGTCTACGAATTGACTTGTTTTCCGGAAACTTTCCGTTAGGGTAAGTTTCCTCTTGATCAGCGGGTTGTTACGTGTACGCCATGTATGGGACTTTGCTGAGCCAAGCACTTCCCTAGGCGCATCGTATATCCTGCTATACACGACGCACCGAAGAGCAGGCAGTCTTTCACCAACCTTCATTTTAAATACTCGCCGTTTCATTTAAATAAATTTTTAATTTATTTTATAATTTCTCAAAATAAAAGTGTTAGATTCATTATATTCGTTTTTTTAAAAACTGTTTACAAGAATCCCGGGTAACAGTACTTCTGAAAATGCAGCAGTGGAGTTTGTAGCGCCGTTTCTTTTCCACTAGCGCCTAGGAAGCGGTGGTAAACGTTGCACTATTTTGAAAAATAAAGAAAATAAAAAAAGAAAATAAAATTAATAAATAAATCGCGAGTGCGCGCAAATGTATCACGTTTACCATAATTATGATCTTACGGAAACAATGCGGCTGGACATTATTTATGGACTTTTAGATCGTAGAATAAGAAAACGAGTGCCTAGAGATGTTTACAGTGTCGACGGTCTACTCGAGCGTGCGAGGTATGTAGAGGAGTCGCTTGGTGAGGTGAGTCAACATAGCAGTACGACCGCGGATATGACGAAATCGGAAAATGTAAACATTAACCCTTCACGCGTCGTAGTAAATCCAGATAACCCTCCCAATACTACTTCCGATTCTAGCTCGAATGTTTCTACCAGTACACGATCACGATTCTACACCTAAACACGTTAGACCGCGCTGCGTTTTCTGTAAATGTTTGATCATGTGATAGACGAGTGTAAGCTTAAACTAAAAAGTAGTGATAGTACGACTGATAGCAAGGTACAACTGGCTTGCTACGGTTGCGGCCGAGAAGGAGTAATACGGTCAAAATGTCTGACGTGTAAGGATGCTTCTACATCCAACAAGGTGAGTTTTGAAAGTGTCGTCACCCATAATTCGAATGTAATACGGCCTACAGTAAAGATTCGAGTAGCATCTCTGAATGGTGTCGAGAGCCTTGCTAGCCCCGGACTCTACAAGATTTTAATCGACAATGGGGTAAGTTTTACCAAGGTACGTCACTCTATAGGTCTTGCAAATGGGACACGCCAGTCACATAACGTCTTGAAAGGCGATACCTACCACCGTGACAATACAAGGTCGCAGTATTCCTGTCAGTTTTTTGGCGTTACCGAAAGCTGACAACAGGACGCTACTCGGACAGGACTTTATAGCAAAAGCAGGTATACTAATCGACCTTCAACATTGTTGTTGGTCTTTTAATAATTTACCAAAGATGAAATATCCCTTTGTGCACTCTTACAGCCTTGAAGCCACCGCCAACACCGAGCTAATGCAGATTAATACCGTTAGCGTCGACTTGAGGCAGGAGGATGGCTCCAAGCTGTCACCCTATCAAAGAGCGCAGCTGAACCAGCTCTTAGTGTCGAGGGCTGAGCGCTTCGCTACCGAAGGAACCCCGGTGGCTACCCACCGTTCCGTTCTACCCTTCCGTTATACGCAAAAAATCGAAATGAAAGATTGGTTTGGTGGCGGGTTCGTCACTGCCTGTAGTGTTATGTTTCTATACTCCTCTCTATCTCTCACTGCTTACAAACCGCTGCTGCATTTACAGGTCGCAACTTGTCAGTAAGCTCGATACAATGATCACAAGCGGACGCATTTAGACGTAGATAGTATATATTGCCATCATAAATGACGTAAGAACACAATATATATTTTTAACTGTTTTACTAGCAAAATTAATACGAAACAAACGCAAAATCTTTATCAGTAAGGTGTATTTTGCTATTTTTTACTATGAATTTTTGAATAAAACGAAAATGGCAAAAATGTCAGTTATTATACATAATTATTGACTCTTTATCGGCAATATGTACTGTTCTTGGAAATTCAAAGTGGACATAACTTAGATTTCTTGTCGTTGGTCACACACAAAATGAGGGTGACGGCATTCACTCTGTGATTGAAAAGAAAACAGAATGATGAATCAAAAAGAAAACTATAGGTCTTATTAAAAAAGTTTAAAAAGATTATGTTAAAAAAATTCTCAGTATCAATTAAAAATATTTAGGTAAACTGTTTCCAGGGATGCGCCATTATTGCCCGCGTGTACCACTTTCTTCAAGAAGAGATAATTTTATGAAAGCGAACAATTTGGATAATTGTGATTTGAGTCCTTTGGTTCATATACGGAAACGTACGGCTGAGGCTACAGGGATTAGTGAATGAACTATAACTAAAATTTTAAAAGAAGAAAAAGATGCCATCTCCTTCTGCAAGTTTTACATCACCTATGAAAAAACGACGTAGGGGAAATAATAAATTTGATTTAGACAGCATTAACCTTGATATATTATCATTCGTATTACTGTGCAAAATTTTCATATTGTGGAAAAGCAAATACCAACATTGGCAAAATTGGTATCAATTATGAGACAAAACATTGGGTTTGATGACAAAGAAATTAGGCTTCAAATGGAGAAAAATTGGTAACAACAGAAGCATTAAAAGAAAGAAAGGTGATATCACCTGGGTGAACAAAGTAGATTTTGTAGTGTCCTCATTTCACCTCCGATCGCTTTATCTCGCATAAACAATACCTCAAAAACAAATCCCATCCATATGGTGTTAAACTGTATAAATCCAGTTAACCGCAAGGTTATACATAACAGAATAACACGTCAGATTTTAATCATGGTGAAAGATAGTATTGAAGTTAATTAAGGACTTCGAAAATGCTGGCAAACAGCAAGGAGAGTAAATAAAGTTGGAACTTTATGTGACAAGTGCAATAAAACATTTTGTTACTCAACTGTCACTTTAATATTACTGAGCAGAAAATATTTATTTATTGTTATACAGGGTGTGAGGGAAACGTTCCTGAAGCCGGAAATGCCTGGTAATAATTCATTTTACCATATTTTTTTTCGATTTGTACAATTTTTTTTTTAATTTTTTTATTGCGTTTTTGTTCGTAAAGCTAATTGAAACAAGAATTTCAGAAAAAAAACATCACATTTCAATCTTTCAATCAGCACCAGGCCTTTAATACTTCTTTTCTTTTACATTCTTGTTATTAAAAAATGTTTATCGATACCTATTCGTGCTACGGAGGATACATTAAAAGCGCTCAGGTAAAGTCGCCATTAGATATATGGTAGCGGTCAAGGTACTCAAATACTTCGGAGCAACTCTATTTTTCAATATATTAGCTACGCTAAATACGAACTATAATATCATACAATTCATCAAAAATTTAAGAGCAGTGTCTTTTCAATAAGTTCGTGACATACAAGTATGTAAATATATCGGAACGAACAGAAGTCAAAGTTATAGCTCAGTAATGTTGATCATGAATATCGGATCATTTATGGAAAATATACCGTAAGTTTGTGGCACATCTATACATATAATAAAATGGTAGGAAAGTCAAAACTGTACATGGAATATTTTTTTGAAAGAATACTTGGGGTGTGATCTACAATCGATACCGAAGCCAAAAATATAATTTTTAGAATTTTTGTCTGTTTGTCTGTTTGTCTGTATGTATGTCCGGGATAAACTCAAAAAGTACTGCATGGATTTACTTCAAATTTGGCAAGAATATTATTAAGAAGTCGGGTCAACACATAGGCTACTTATTATCACGCCATCGCCTACGAGGAACGAGCAGTGAACCTTTATATCTTCAACGCATTCTGTAACAACGTGTTATGTAAAGACGCATATTTGAATTTTGTTATTATGTTAAGTATGCTATAAGCTAGCTTTACACTATAAGTAATTTGACCAATAATGTATACAATAAAAAACAAACTTAATTTTGCGGTTCGATCCGTAGACCCAATTACTGTACCAACCGCAAATAATAAGTTTGTCGTAGGTTACGTCAATAAAACTGTAGAGAGGTAAATTCTGTACATTGAAATATTTACAACATAAGCCTCAGCCTGCTTATGCTAGGGTGACAGGTGGCTCCAACGGAGGTCATTAGAACTCCGACGCCTTCGTCGCCGCCTCAGCCTGCTTATGCTAGGGTGAAAGGTGGCTCCAACGGAGGTCATTAGACCTCCGACGCCTTCGTCGCCGCCGTCCGGGAGAGCTCTGTGCAGCCTCTCCCGAACCCTTTTATAGTCGATAGGCTCGCGTTTACCAGTCCTTCCACTCCACCACGGTATCCCGTTGGAACTGGGCATAGACGGCCTCGAGGCTCCGGGTCCTGTCCCCGCTCCCGCGCTTCCTTTCGCCACCAATATAGGCATAACGCGCTGCAGCGCTCCCAGAGTACACCTGTTACGGCTATTCAGGGCCTCCGCCCAGTCCCTGCGTAGAGCCTCCTGCAGGAGTCATCCGGCCCCCTCATGTTGAGCAACAGCTGCGCCAGAGCGTTGGCCCCCTTACACCCTGGCGTCAGAAGACCCTAGACGGCGTGCGGTTTTAGTCAGAAAGAGTCCGATATAACTTGCCCCACTGGTCGCAGGGTAGGTATCCATAAGTATTTCCGCACAGAAAAATGGCTATTTTTTATACAAGCTGATACTCCACCCGCGCGTCGTTTTAAGGTAGGTCATCATTTTTTAGTTACCTATATCTCCAGTTCTACTTAGCCAATTACAACCAAGCATAGGGTAAATTTTAAGTCTAAGCAAGACCTTTCTAATAAAAAAACCTCATCAAAATACGTTAAGTAGTTTTTACGTCCATTGCGATTATCGGCTTTTGATGGGGTTTTTTTATTTATAAAGGTTTTGGTTAGACGAGTGGAGACCGGTGGAGTGAAGAGTAGATTGGGGTAGTGAGTGGAGTGGAGAGTTGTTTTATTAAAATAGACTTGGTGGCGATACCGACCTCCACGCGGGCGAAGCCGCGGGCGGAAGCTAGTAGTCAATATGGTAATGAATTCAAATTTGAACTAAGTTGTCAAAGATGATTTTGACATTCTCACCATATCCGACTAATTTGTGCTGAAAAAAAAGCTACTTTCTTATCCCACTTAAGGTGCTTCTCTTTGGGAACATGTACCATCACATTACTTACAAAGTAATTAATAACCTCATGTGACTTAGGTTTGGTTTAGACCCATGCCGTTCATAAGGTGTCATTTGTACTCCTGACACAATGGACCTGTTTTTTAAATAAACAGCTGTGTTGGCCGCTTCAGCCCAAAATCTCATGCCCAATTTTGCATCGTACAATAGACATTTGCCTTTCTCAACTACTGTGCGATTAGCCCTCTCACATACACCATTTTGTTCAGGCGTGTAAATATTTGTTTTCTGGTGAATAATACCGCATTTTTTTAAATAACTCTCAAATTCTTTACTGCAGTACTTCAATCCGTTATCCGTGTGAAAGATCTTTATCTTCTTCCCTTGTTGGTTTTCTACCATTATTTAAATTCTTAAAATTTACTTAAAGCCTCACTTCTCTATTTGAGAAAATAGATAAAAGTCATCCGACTATAATCATCCACAAACAGCATGAAATATCTACTGCCATTAAGAGAGTTCACCTCCATAGGTCCACACAAATCACTGTGTATCCGATGACACGCCTCTGTACTTCTTTCACCAACATGAGTGAATGGCAACCTCATCTGTTTTCCTTCACAATCAGTAGTACACTCTGCTTTCGTAATGTCAAATGAACCTTCATAATGACAAGCCGTCTACTATGCTATTTTTCATTTTGTTCATATCTTGACTACTAATATGAGTGAGCTAGCCTTCTGTGCCACAAACGACCGGTAACTGCAGGAGCTGCCAACATATAACTCGACGACTGCAACCTCAACTTGTACACACCATCAGTTAAATCAGCTATCGCAACTAAAGCATCACTTCTGTCATAAATATAACAATGCTTTTCCTCAAATACAACACTGTTGCCATTCCTGATAAGCTCACTTACTGATAACAAGTTTGTTGTCAAACTAGGCACGCATAGCACATTTTTTCCTTTACTCCACATTCGTAACTGATCTTTGATAACCAGTTACGAATATGGATATTTTTTCTGGTTTGATAATCAGTTACAAAAACAGAATATATTTGTCGTTTTGGTAACCATGGTTCATAACCAGCAACGAAAATGGATTTTTTTTCTCTGTTCATAACCGGTTATTAATTAGGAATATTTTTTTCCACTTTCGTAGTCCAATTCCAAAACCTGGAATTGTCCAGTATTTAAACTTATGTAAGTAAAGTAAGTAAATATTAAAAGTAACGTAACTAAATAACAAATATATCGCAATAGAATCCGGAAAAAAGTGGTTTTATTTCCATAAGTATGAATATACGAAAAACTTACCAAAGGTGTGGCCCTAACTCATCAAAAAGTTGGCAATAGTTACGCAAACCAACCATCGTCATCGAGTAAATAGGTACCTATCTAGTATTATGACGAATACTTACAATGCAACTGGCTGATAAGTATTTCCATCTATTTCAAAGTGACATTGAAATGTCATTTACAAAAGCGTCATCTTTTTCTGTAATTCTCTGAATAGTTCAAAGAAATGTATTGAAGGGTGTGCCAAATACCAAAATGGAGTCAATAGAAGAAAAATCAATAGAATTTGTGGCGACGAAACGAGGGGGCATTAAGCTGCTATATGATGGTCGGCAGTACCATCAAAGGAAAACATATAACAACAAAAATAAATGTTATCAGTGTTACAGTCTAAAAGGCTGTGGAGGCAACGTAACTCTTGACAGCAAAGATAATTACGTAAAGGAAAAATCACACAATAGTAATTGTTTACGTAATTTTGAGAACAATTCAATAATTAAAAAAGTTCATGATTTAAAAGTGAAGATTAGCTCAAATTTGGAACCTATTCAGAAACAATATGAAGACATGATTTGCGATCTGCAAAATGATGGTACGGATTTAGTCACTAAACTACCGGAATTCAGTAGTATAAAAAGTGGTCTGTAAGTATAATGCCAGAAACAAAAGTTTGGGTGTGACAAAACTACATTATTTTAAGTCTCCGGCCGAACTATCCGTACCCAAAAAGTTCGAAAAATATTTACTTGCGGATTTTCAGCCACATCATCAGTATGATGATGAGACTCGAATTCTGGTTTTTGCTGTCCCGACATTCACAATATTCTTGATAATATTAACCATTTTTTTATGGATGGTACTTTTCGCTCATGTCCGGCACCATTTCAACAAATATACTCTATTCACGGATACAACCAAGTTACAAGACAAATCATTCCTTTATTCTTCTCATTTCTTCACAATAAAAAAGAAAGGACATATGAGATCTTACTACAACTAATGAAAAAACGATTACCCAACTGGAAGCCGAAGAAAATCACGCTCGACTATGAAAGAAGTGCCATGAAAGCTATATAAAAGGTGTTTCCAACAACCACAATAAAAGGTTGCTTTTTCCATTATTGTAAGAGTTTGTTTAAAAAAGCTAAGTTATTAGGACTGACATCAAGTGTACAAAGACGACACGTTGCAAGATGTGCAGGTTTGGCACGATTACCACTAAAGAACATCTTGTCAGGGTACAAATATATAATGCAAAGATCACCTAAATGCGTGGTGATTGGACAATTTAACTCCTATTTTAATAATTTTTGGTTAAACGATATTCAATTTATGAAGAAATGGTGCTGTTACAAAGAAGATATAAGAACCACCAATCATCTAGAAGGGTGGCATGCAAGACTAAACAAGTATATGGGGCGGAAGAACCCATCCTTAGCCCAAGTGTTACATTTTTTAGTCAAAGAAACGAAGATTCGAATACGCAGCAAAACTATCAAATCCCGCAATTATCAAGAAAATTAAAAAATTATTTACTTACTTTACTTACTTATGTCAAGTTTAAAAACCAAAACCTGGAATTGGACTACGAAAGTGGAAAAAAATATTCCTAATTAATAACCGGTTATGAACAGAGAAAAAAAATGCATTTTCGTTGCTGGTTATGAACCATGGTTACCAAAACGACAAATATATTCTGTTTTTGTAACTGGTTATCAAACCAGAAAAAATATCCATATTCGTAACTGGTTATCAAAGATCAGTTACGAATGTGGAGTAAAGGCATTTTTTATAGTAATGTGACATTCCAAATCCGAAATGATGTTTACATCCCCGGAACAATCAACTGACGAATTCGAAGGTTAGACAGCTGTCAAAGGGTAAAAAATTTTCTCCAATAATTTTGTTTTCATTTTAGCAAAGCCTGTATTTCCTGTTTAATCTAACTATTTCTGTAAGTTCTTAATTTTATCTTTATTTATTTTCCCTTCTTTCTCTAGGGAAGGTGGGGTCCACCTTCCCCCCGTTCCCCCCCTCCACCTGTTCCTCCGGATCCAGGCTCTTCTGACCATACTGCCACTCATGGCAAACGTCGCCTTGCCTCGGAAGATGTTCCCTGTGACATCGCGACGAAAAGGACAATCTTGAATAACCTAACTCCTATTCCGTCAATCCAAAATATATTTGTCCACCCAAACCTTGTCCTAGGGTTTAAAGCTTATAAGCCTTCGGATAAAGGCCCATTCATTGTACACGTTTCCAAAGCTGATCCTGACCCTTCATCTGGCACCTCGCTTCGTCCCATTAAGTTTGGCCAGTTTCTGTCACAACAAAGTTTGCAATATTTGCGCGGGTGGTGTTAAGAAAGTTGGCAGAAACAAAATTTCCGTGGAGTTTATTTCTGCTGATGACGCAAATAAATTTTTGGACAACCCGATTTTATTTAATAATAAATATTCGGCAACTATCCCTACGTACAATATTACTAAAATGGGTGTGGTCCGTCAGGTTCCAACCGATTGGTCGATGGACGAGTTTGTTAACTCACTTTCTTTTCCCATCCAGTGCGGGGAAGTAATTAAGGCCAGAAGGTTGAACAGGAAAGTCCATGAACATGGGAAGTCAGTCTGGGTCCCCACCCAGTCTGTGGTCTTAACCTTTCATGGCCAAACTCTTCCTTCACGAGTTTTTTCTTATCATACTTCCCTTCCAGTTGAAATTTATTGTTTTCCCACCATTCAATGCCTGCAGTGTTGTCGTTTTGGTCACATCAAAATTCAATGCCGGTCTAGTCCTCGTTGTTTCCGTTGCTCTCAACCCCATTCTGGCGAAACCTGTTCTGTTGTTGAGGCTGAGGCCTCTTGTCTTCACTGCTTGGGCAATCATTTTGCCAACAACAGTAGTTGCCCGGAACATGGTAGACAAAAAAGTATAAACTATTAATGTCTCAGGATAAACTTTCCTACGAAGAGGCCTCTTCTAAATTTCCTCGCGTCAAAAACTTATTTTCGAAAGTTGTCAGTAAATCTACTCCTAATTCTTCTCAACAGCCATCTTCTTCTTCTTCCGTGTCTTTTAAAAAACTGTTATCTCTTCTCCTCGCCCTAGGGCTCCTTTAGGCAAATCTTATGATGTTAGTGCTCATCAGGCCATTGTTGGTAATGAGTCTTCTTCCTTTCCTAATGACTATTCGCTCCTTTCTTCCCAATAATCTCCAGCTACTTCCCAATATGATAATATCATGGATTTGTTATTGATCATGTTAATCAGTTTAATATCTAGAAATAATTCTTCTTTACCGCCCAACGTTGCTCAGAAACTTACAAACCTCATCCCTCTCTCTCCTAACTATGGCTACAGTCCTTCAATGGAACCCGGGGAGTATTCGTGCTAAGAAACATGAACTTCTTAACCTAATTAATTCTTTTCGTCCATCGGTTATTGCCATTTCGGAGTCATGGTTGAGGCCTGATTCTCGGTTTAGAATACCGGGTTTCTCGTGTCTCCGGGATGATAGGGCTGATGGCTATGCAGGTAGTGCTATTTTAATAAGGCGCTCCCTATCTTTTTCCCAAATTTCTCTCCCTCCTATTTCCCCAGCCATCAATATGGTTGCAGTTAGGGCTCTTAACGTTTCTTTCCTTTCAGTGTATATTCCTCATCCACACTCTAGTTTGATCCCAGATCTTTTGTTAAATATTTCTTCTGTCCCTCCTCCTATTATTTTATTGGGTGATCTCAACGCTCACCACTCTTCCTGGGGCTCTCATCATGACGATTCCTTTGGCCTTTCTCTTCTTGAAATCTTAGACGACGCTAATCTCTGTGTTATTAATAATGGTCTCCCACTAGAAGAGTCCGTCCTTCTCAAAACCCTAGATCTGCGGTGGACCTATCAATTTGTTCCACTTCTTTGGCCCCTTCTCTCTCCTGGAATATATTATTCGATTCTTACGGCAGTGACCATTTTCCTATTATAATTTCATTTTTAGATAGGGTTTCTCCTGTGCGTACCTTTAACCCATTATTTAAATATAGATTAGTCGAATCTAATTGGCCTTCTTTCTCTTCTTCTCTTGAATCCAAACTAGATGGTCTTAGTACACACGATTCCAGCAACCTTCCAGATTGCTACTCTAAATTTGTTGACTCTATTACCTCTAGTGCTAATGAGAATTTCCCTTTAAAAAGCCTTTTAGGGCTAAAGTGTCCGCTCCTTGGTGGGCTGCTGAATGTACTGTGGTAGTTAATGAAAGGAAAAGGGCTGAAGTCACATATAATTCTAATATGTCATTACAAATTTTTTTAGATTATCAAGTGAAGGCTGCCAGAGCTAAAAAACTTTTTTCAAGGAAAAAGAAAGAAGTTTGGGTGCGATTTTGTTCCAACCTTTCACCTCGGGCTCCCTCTTCTTTAGTTTGGAAACAAATTAGAAGATTTAGAGGGTCTTGTAGCAGTATTGATATTAGTGCCAATGATCTCTCTTCCTGGCTTGAAGCTTTCTCTGATAAACTTTCTCCATCTTTTGTCCCGAATCTTGATTACTGCCCTTCTCCTCCTCTTCCTCTTCCTTCCCTCAATAGTTTTGATCAATTATTCTCGTTCTCTGAACTCCAGCTGGCGCTAGATGGCCTAGTTGATTCATCCCCTGGTTTAGATGGTATTCCTTATTCTTTTTTGACTCATGCCTCTGATAAAAGTAAGGAATATTTTCTGTCGCTAATTAACAATTATTATGATTTAAAATCAAATAGTGATCCCTATCCTTAAGCCTATAGCTTTATCTTCTGTTTTATCTAAGGTCACAGAACATAATTATGATTAAACACCGCCTTGAATGGTTTGTAGAGAACAAAAAATTGCTAGCCAATTCTCAGTTTGGTTTTAGAAAGGGCAGAGGCACTATGGATAGCCTGGGTATTTTAACTTCGGATGTTCGAATATCCTTTTTCAACAAAGAGCATTTCGTTGGGTGTTTTCTTGATTTGACTCATGCCTCTGATAAAAGTAAGGAATATTTTCTGTCGCTAATTAACAATTATTATGATTTGGGCTCTTTGGCCCCCAGTCTTGGAAAAATCAAATAATGATCCCTATCCTTAAGCCTATAGCTTTATCTTCTGTTTTATCTAAGGTCACAGAACATAATCATGATTAAACACCGCCTTGAATGGTTTGTAGAGAAGAAAAAATTGCTAACCAATTCTCAGTTTGGTTTTAGAAAGGGCAGAGGCACTATGGATAGCCTGGGTATTTTAACTTCGGATATTCGAATATCATTTTTCAACAAAGAGTATTTCGTTGGGTGTTTTCTTGATATTTCTGCGGCCTACGACAATGTTATAATTCCTTTGCTTAAAAATAAACTCATTAATCAGCTAATGATTCCGGAAAAATTAGTTCGTTTTACTTGTAATTTATTTCTAGAAAGATCTATTACGGTTAGAAGTGGTAATGTCTCTCTTCCTCCCAGGTCGATTTGGAAAGGATTACCTCAGGGGTCAGTGTTTAGTCCTCTCATATATAGTCTGTACACGTATGATTTAGTGCTAGTGATTGAGCCAAATTGTCAAATTCTTCAATATGCGGATGACCTTGCCTTATACGTATCTAATAATTCCATTGAGGTTGCAGTGAATCATTTATCGTCTGCTCTCAATTACTAAAAAACGATCTATTCCCCAGGTAGTCCTCGAAGTAGGTGACGAGGTCATTCCTCAGGATAACAAAGTTAAATTCCTCGGTCTGTGGTTAGACTCCAGATTATCAGGCTCCATTCATATGGATTATGTTGTACAGAAATGTAAAAAGAACATTAATTTGCTTCGTTGTCTCTCTGGGGTTGGTGGGGCTTTCATCCTTTATCTCAAAAATTACTTTATAATGCAATAATTCGTAGTCATTTGGACTACGGTCTTTGCAACAAATCAGGTCTGCAAAAACTTGATAAAATTCAATCAAAATGCCTTCGCATTATTCTTGGGGCGATGAAGTCTTCGCCAATGAGGAGGCACACTACTTATTTATCCCGATAGGTGGCGTATTATCGCTGGTGTTGTTCTGCTGTCAAACTGCATACAAATTGTTAGTAAATTTATGAAAAAGAATTCTGTGAAAATAATAATGACACTGTGTAGTGCAATTCAGTGTAAAAATAAGGGTACTCATCGTTTCCCTACTGATGAGAAAAGACGGAAGCTGTGGGTAAAAGCCCTGCGTATCAAAAATTGGAAACCAAATTCGTCTGCTAGAATATGTAGCGACCATTTCAAAGCTGATGATTTTTATGTTGAGAGCAGGTTTACAGATGATGTAATAAGTGTATCTGAACATAATTGATTCAACGTGTGTATTAACATTGCCAAAACATACTTAACCCTATTATTTTTACTGCTTTCAGGCTTAAAACATAGCCGGAAAAACTTAAAAAAGACGCAGTACCATCGCTTTTCTCATTTTCAAAGCAAGACGCACCAAAGTCGAAGAGACAGTTAAGATATGAAGCTCGAAATGCAAATGATCAGTCATTAAACATCACATCAGATAATGTCTACATTGCACCACACTCGGTCATAGGCCAAGAACTAGACTCCAGTTCCATCTCCAATAGTCATCAAATTGAAGATATTGTTCCTATTCCTGAAATAGGCTGTGAACTTGAAATACTCACTGAAACTACTGAAACAACAACAAACAGTGAATGAAAATGAGGATTTAAAAAAGGATAAACAAACACAAATAAATATTGAACAAGTGTATGGCTCTATTGGTCGCTTCAAAGAAGATGATAGTGGTATTTTATTTTATACTGGGTTTGAGTCCTATAACAAACTTTTTTTAGTTTATTCTACTTTAAGCCCCATGACATCTAAAATCACCTATCAAGTGACAAATATTAGTTATGAGGATCAATTCTTCTTAACAATGATGAAACTAAGGCAGAACAAAATGATTTCTGAACTATCTAGATTTTTTTGCATATCATGCTCTACTGTGTCCAATATATTTATACCATGCATAAATTTTATTTATCAACTGTGGAGTAGACTGGATATATGGGCTAGCAGAGATTTAATTGACTTTTACATGCCAGAATCATTTAAAAATTATGATATGACGGTACGTGTTATTTTAGATCATACTGAATTTCCAGTACAGAAGCCAGGAAACACTGTGACTCAACAAGCATCATGGAGCACATATAAACATTCAAACACCCTAAAAGTATTAGTAGGAGCCACACCTGGAGGATTACTCAGTTACTGCTCGCCTGCTTATATGGTGGATCGACAAGTGACAGACAAACAATAGAGCGTAGTGATTTATTAGAAAAATGTGAATCAGGAGACACAATTTTAGCCGATAGAGGCTTTAATGTCCAGGATATTTTTATTTCCAAAAATATAAAAATAAATACACCAGCATTTCTGAGAGGTAAAAGTCAGTTACCTGACTTGACCGTGCTTCGTGATCAGGAATTAGCACGTAAAAGGGTTCATATTGAAAGATTAATAGGTCTTACAAAGACATACAAAATACTGAAAACTGACCTTGATCACAGCTATATACCACTAGCAAGAAAAATATTTTTTATCTGTTTTATGTGCTGCAACTTTAGAGAAGGAATTGTAAATAAAACAATTAAATGATTATATTTTGTATTCAATCAAGTAATTTAGATTCCTTGTCCTTGCTACGCTCAGTAAAGGGTGGCGGTTCTGATCGCTGATCTGATCTGATCTGGCGGTATCGGATTCTGCCAGCATCAAGTATATACAAATTTAATAAAATGTCTATAAAATATTGTTATGGCGGAGGCGCCAACGTCAAGTCGTATTATTGCTTTTTTATATGACAGCCTTTGTACAAATATTTATCTAAAATCATGCCTTTAAAATATGTATGATAAAATTCTGTGAGTTTATTCACCATTTCATTTATGAACTCATCATTCCTATTGACAGTTATAATCTTCATATCTTTTATAGTGTACACTATAAATACCGGGTGCTTCAAAAAAATGTATACACACTTTGAACTTCCATAGAAAATTTATTTACCGTTCTACAAAGTTAAATTTCAGGAAAATAGAAAGCTGAAAGTCCAATGTAAATGAAACATAAATAACAAATGTTAATACTGTTCAAATTGGTGACCTGCAGCATCAATACAATTCTGAGTACGAGTCACCACAGATTCTGTACATCGTATCAAAACGTCCAATGAGATTTCTCTACACACTGCTTGAATCTCATTCCAAAGAATGTCTAGGTTACGTGGTTTACGTTTGTACACCTCATCTTTTACTGTGCCCCACAAGAAGAAATCCAGTGGTGTAAGGTCTGGAGAGCGTGCTGGAAACTCGATTGGCCCCCTGCGTCCTATCCACTGGCCCGACAAATTTTGATCCAGGTAAGCTCGTACGTCCCTGTGATAGTGCGGCGGAGCACCATCTTCTTGAAATTTAACTTTGTAGAACGGTAAATAAATTTTCTATGGAAGTTCAAAGTATGTATACATTTTTTTGAAGCACCCTGTATACAGATTTGTCTGCCAGTGCAAAATAGTTGACCCTGTATTTGAGAATAGTATGGATGTCTTGTCTTTAGATTTATCTCTCCGTCAACCACTTTTTGGCACTGTATGGACATTTCACCTCTATAACATAGTTATCGCCCAACAGTCTATCTGGCGTTGCACCCAGGAATGGGTGACTTTCTGATAAAAATAAACCACACTCAGTGGTTTTCAGGTTATATTGGGTTTCAAATTTTCTTACAGCATAAGGTTCCTGTACTTGCCCATGCATAGTAGCTCGGGATTTAAATTCCTTTGGTGCCATAATTTTTTCTGCTAAATGTTTTTTGTTCATCGTCTTGCAATGACATATATTGAAAAAAAAAAACACTAGAGGTGAAATGGGTTTTCCTGAGCTCTTTCCACTCCTCACATTGATTTTGCAATTTAGTTTTAGTCTCAATGTCTTTAATTTTTGCAGTAGTGACATTTTTTAAACACAGTTCCCGCAATATTATTTCTTCTCCAGTCATCTTATCATAAAATGAATGGTCCCATTCAACAGCATATGTATTAGCAGGTGGGGTGGTTTGTTTTATTGTAGCCGTGGTTTGGCCAAAATTAACAACCAAATTTTTGAGATAATCATTATAAAATTCTGGTATGTGTTCAGACTTTACAGGATCGAAATTGGCTTGTTTCTTCCTTTTTCCAATTTTATGACACTGCATTGGTGACGCATAAAATGGTTTTAGTCTTTTAAATGTCATCAATTGTTGAGTGCATACTTGATGTAAAGTGATGAACTTTACATACCATGTCTGCTATCCCGAACATCAAAATGAGGACATGCTTACAGTGAGCTTCCAATCCACTGCCAGCCGCACATTCGCAGTGAGTCTCCTCAACTGTACATGCATCGCCTGCCCAGAGTATTTTTATGTCGACTATGTACATTAGCTTTTTCATTGTGGCTTTGCATTGTCCTCTAAAGTACATGTCAGATCCTACTTCAGCTGCCCGAGCGGTCATCAAATGTCTGTTTTCATACATTTGTGAAGCAGTTTCAACAGTCTTGCTGAACCTGCAAACAGACAACAACATGTATTAGTAATTATAACAAAGCTATCAAGACCCCAACTAATAAATAGAGCTTGTACCTACTATAGGTTTTAGAATATTACATTGCCATATTTTTGGATATTATCGCTAGTATTGAATATTGTTTTATCTATTGTATAACGATTATATTCGCTATACAAAACGGACGTATCACGCATGAATTCGCCAAGCTATAGAAATAAGCACAAATATTATACTTACTTACATACAGTACTACTTATAAACATACCTAGATATTGGGCATAAAATATTTATATTATACCTATTTTAACGTAATGTATGTTCTGCTAAAATATGTGTTTAACGCTCACCTTTCCACAAACGACTGAATATGATGCTTGGTAAACGGAGGTAACTTGGTGTTAGCATTTACATCTTTATATAACTCATCAGCAGGAGTTAACATATTGTCTTACACTCTCCAGATTACGGGTGGTCTCTCCACTACTGCCACCGAAGTTTTTGTCGTAATCTTCCAGTCTGGAAAAAGGTAAAGTGAAGAGTTTAAGAGATGTAAGCAAACAAATGGCGGTATACCAAATTATTCATTTATAACGTACCTTGCCACCAAATCCGCTTTTTTTCCAGCTAGAGAAGCATTTCTTTTTTTCAGCTCTTTTTTTAAATTTGCCACTGTCATGCAGGAATACATTGTAATGGTAAAATCTTGAATAAATTCACAAGCATTCGATAAGCAAATGTCAATGGCGAGATTGACAAGCACCAGCGATGGTGACGCCATCTGAGATTAGTTTTGCCTGTGTCTCCCCATTAATGCTATGCAGGTAGAATGTGGCGATCCTCCTCTTTCTATTCGAAGGCAATTTCTGGCGAATAGATTCTTTTTTAAACTTGCTCAAAATTTAGATCATCCTCTTCTTATTAAACTTAACATTTAAACGACTCCTATCCCCGCCCAAATAATGACTTTCCTTGTCTTCTTCAGGCTTTCCATCAATTTTCTCGACTGTCTGATCCATTTTTCCAATCTTCTATTTTGCCCCTTTTCTTTACACCTTATGAAGCGTTGATATTCCAACCCAACATAATTTTAGATTTTAAAATTAGGAAAGATTCATTAGAAGCAAATAGTCTCTTTATTGATAGAATTTCCTCTAATTTCCACAATTGGCGTTTAATTTATACGGATGCTTCAAAAGTATCGGTTAATGGTCCAGTTGGTGCTGCTGTCTGGATTCCTTCTACAAAAATCATTCTAAGTTACAAATGCTCAGCTATCACCTCTGTATTCACAGGTGAAGCAATAGCTATCCTTGAAGCCATTTCTTTCATTAAATCTAACAATTTAAATAATAGCATAATTTTTACAGGTTCTAAAAGTTGCCTTCAATCCATTTTATCTAACCCTTTTCGTTCAAATCAATGTTATCCCATTATTCTTAAAATAAGGCATCTTTTGTTTGATTGTCACAATTTGCATAGGGTAAAAGTGGGAGAGACGCCATACTTTTTGTAAAAAATTGAAAAAAAAAACAATATAATCAAACCATTTAATTTTTATTATAAAGGTACACAAATATTATTTGTTACAAACACAATGTAATTTGGTTTTTGACAAAAGATAAAAAGAAAAAAAAAGTAAAAGGTAAGTAGGTACTGGGGCCATCTCTCCCATGACGTTTGGGTGAGATGCCATATGGTGTGGGAGAGTTGCCATACACATGATCATGCTTATTTTTGGTTAATCTTACGAATCAATTCTCTTCCACAATCATTGCAATGTGAAGAGTACATGGTACACGACTCATGGAGCCATTTTTGACACATTCACAATTTCCAAGACTTTGTGATAGGCACAATATAAATACCAGGCACAAAAACAATCTTGTAGCCTGTGATAGTAGGCTCCAAAAAATCAGTAATTCTTTTCGGGGTAACTGTATACGCTTTTTCAACAAACTCCCAAGCGAAATTAGAGATTTACATGTAAGTAAATTTAAAAATGTTGTTAAAAGAAAACTCTCCCAAAAAGCTTATTATAAAATTCAAGATTATTTAGATGATAAAGAAGCTTGGAAATGAACTGTTCACTCAACTATGTTACTCGAAATAACATTGTATCTAGACTAAGGCAATTGTTGTAAATAGACCAAAAAAAAAAAACAGCCCGCTGAGTTTCTTGCCGGAGTCTTCTCAGGTCTGGGCCGCGTTTCGAACCGGTGGTCCATTTACTTCTAGTTTTAAATATTTATAATTTGACGTTTTGTAAGTGCCGCTTAAAATGGTCTATACAGAATAAATGATTTTTGACTTTGACTTTGACTTTGACAAAGGAAATTTAATCCAGTCTGTTTGCTTTTTGGTCAGGTAATAATTTTCATAGCACTCGACGCACACGTTGTTGTCATCTTGAATAGGGTTGGACGCAGAAGATGAGCATGTTAATTTGGCTTCAGCTAGTTTCTTTTTTTTAGCTACACCATTAATTAAGTTTACATTAGAAGTTTTCTTGCAAAGATTCTCTGGCGATGTCAAAACACAAGCAACTTGCTTTCGCTTCACTGTCGAGCTGGGTAATTTTGGGATTGGATTAGAATCTTCTAAAAGTTTTGTAGGGGTTTTATTAAGCGGGGCGTGAAAAGGCATCTGTCTAGGCCGTCAAGGTAGGGGCCGCCATTTTTGGACGAATGGTGTCTGGAATGGCGGCCCGTACCCTCTGGACTTTGCCCTTGCTTCTTACCATCCAGCGGGGTTAAGTCAATAGACGGACTGAATATAAAAAAAAAAAAAATCCGTTGATGTCACAGGTGTTTGTTTGGAAGTTGATGGTTTTTCTGGAGACTTAACTTTTTCTTTTTTACTTCAATATCTATGCGATAGGGAATCATGATGATAGGAAAAATATTTTCTAAGACTAAATAGCTGTTCTCATTAAAGTCAACATTTGATGAAAATATGAGGAATAAATGAGAAAACCAGCAAATCAAATATCGAACAAAGTTCGAAGTACCTATTGATATACTCGTCAAAAGAGTTCGTATGTGAAAGATAATTATCAAGTAGGTTCTAGTAATCGACAATTAACACGTGATACACAAATCATCGCATTTGAACTATGTGCCGCAAACTTACGGTATATTTTCCATAAATATTCCGATATTTTGTGATCAACATTACTGAACTATAACTTTGACTTCTGTTCGTTCCGATATAATAGGTACTTGTATGTCACGAACTTATTAATAAGTCACTGCTCTTAAATTTTTGATAAATTGTATAGTCCGATATTATAGTTCGTATTTAGCGTAGCTAATATATTGAAAAATAGAGCTGCTCCGAAGTATTTTAGTACCTTGACCGCTACCATATATCTGATGGCGACTGTACATATCGTCTAAAATATTAACTTGACTATAGTTGCAACTCGTCTATAGTATCATTATGTCTATAATATCATGATGTCTATAGTAGGTATTGTATGACAAAGTATCCTTTTATTATTGTTTGAGTATTTACCATAATGCTACTGATTCACAAGAAGTATCTTATTTCCTTATCATTTTACACACATTACTGGTTACTTAAATTTATTTTATTGTAGGTGTGTAAATGTCATTCACTTCTGTCAGTTCAATACTTTATGTTTATCCGTCCTAGCTATTCAAAAATATTTCTCTTCCGATATGACTCCTAATTTTCAATTTATTAACAACCAAAGGGGTAAAAAACTCGAATTCGTTATGGATTTCGCTACAATATAAGTGTTTTAAATAACGCGGAACTGTACTGTGGAGATGTGAGAATAGAGAACAATGTTCAGCTACCATTACTATACTACCAAATGAGAATGAAGCCATACGCGAAAAACCGCGTACTTGTCACGCTGCTATTGTAAAAAATGAAGTTGCTTTAGTAAAAACGCATGTAAGAAAGAAGTGTGCCGAAATCGGGAGTTATATTGAAACTGTTCTAGCTATATTTGAACAAAAAAGATTAAAAAATTGAGGAAAGATCACATCTTTTTCAAATTTGAAATGCAGTTTTGCAGTTTATATAAAGCAAGACAACAAGAACTTCAAATGAAAAATCTATTTTTCTGAAGTAGAGATTCCGGCCAAATTTAAAGATTATTTGATAGCAGACTACTCAGATAACGATTCAAGACTACTAAACTTGTACTAGTTAATGTTATGAAATAAACAAACAGCACTTTTATAGCAATTTCGCTCCTTTTATTAATTTAATAATTATGCAATACAACAACGTCCACGCTTTTTCAGTTAGGCCTCATTCGCACGGGAGCTTTTTTAACGCGCGTTAAAAAAGCGTTCGAATAGAACCAAGGCATTTCCAAGTATATGTTCATACGACTGCGCTTTTATAACGCGACGCTTTTTTATCGAGCAGTGTTGCATTTTGAGCGTTGGGCGTTGGGCGTTAAAGGGAATGGATCATATGAAACTTCGTATTATTATTCACACGAGCGGTAAAAAAGCGCCAGCGCTTCACTCAGTGCGCCGCGCGCTCGCTCGGCAGTCGAACGTGTTTCTTTGTTTGTGTTTATGTTAGCAAAGCGGCGTTACGATGTCGTGGGTTGTGGATCCCGAAGTCCTAATTATAGAGGTGGAGTCTCGTCCACTTCTATATGCAAAAGTATTGCCAGATTACTCAAATAAGATTGTGAAGAATAATACCTGGCAGGACATAACCAAAAATCTCTCAGAGGACTGGGAAACCATCACAAATGAGGAAAAAAATAATCGATGTAAGTAAATAATACAAGTTAATAAGATTAAATAAAAAGTAGGTAGTTTATTATGTTTAGCTTAACAGTTTTTTCAGTGGTTCAATTTCCTCTATTTATAACTTGATATTGCCACGGGATAGAACCTTGAGGCGATGTAAAATATCTAGCGAAATGATCGCGTACTTCCAGACCAGTATGATTACTTCTTAGACCTGTCGGTTGGAGACCTTGTATTGGACTGTCAAATAAAGTATCATCAAATTGGAATCCATCTTTTATTCTTACAAAATTATGTAGAATGCAACATGCTTTAACTACCGATATCGTGCGATTGGGTTGAAGTTCTATAGCCCTCGTTAAAATCCTCCACTTGTTTGATAGAATGCCAAAACTGCATTCAATCATTCTTCGTGCTCGTGTTAGTCGATAATTGTAAATACGTTGTTGCACAGTCAAGTTGCGGTTCGGATATGGTCGTAAAACATGGCCAGATAGGGCAAAGGCTTCATCGCCAATTAATACAAATGGCATATTTTTCCCATTCGGATCATTCGGTAAAGTTTGCGGTTCTGGTAAATCAATTTGACCCAATTCTAGTTGTCTGTTAAATGATGTATTTTTAAAGACGTTTGAGTCAGTAGAACCGCCGTAAGCTCCTACTTCAATGCAAGTAAAACAGTAGTTTGCATCACAAATTGCCATTAAAATTATAGAAAAATAATTTTTATAATTATAGTACAGCGAACCGCTTTCATTGGGTTTTGTTATTTCAATGTGTTTGCCATCTACTGCCCCAATCACATTGGGGAAATTAGTGCGATGATAAAATTCTTCGGATATTTTCTTAAAGTCATCTTTTGTTTTTTCAGGCATATACATAGGCTTTAAACAATCCCATATTTCGTCACAGACTTGTTTAATAATGTAATGTATAGTAGATACTCCTAATAAAAACTGGTAATGTAAATCATGAAAACTGTTGCCTGATGCTAAAAATCTGTAACAAAGGAATGGCTCATTAAATACTTATATTTTTTTAGGCAAAGATTTGCAAGCAAAGTGGAAACACCTAAGAGACAACTTCCGACGTGAATATCAAGCCCAAAAAGATGTTACATCAGGCCAAGGTGCAAAAAAGAGAAAGAAATACAGATATTACGATCAATTACTATTTCTAATTCCACACGTCAAAGAAGCCAAAACTTCTGGAAACTACAGCACTCCAACAAATGTAACAGAGCAAAATATTGAAAGCCCGCCGACGCCGAACGAGATAAATCCACCAGCTGGATCTTTGACTGACACTCCTAATGTTTTAAAGACTCCAAAGAAGAAAAAGAAAACTAAATCATCTTTTGAGGATGAGGTTCTGAAGGCCATAAAAAATGAAGTATCTGAAACGGACGAGGATAAAACATTCTGTTTATCACTGGTTCAGTCACTTAAAAAGATGGACGATAATAATAAAATGTTGGCCAAAATAGAAATATTAAAAGTAATTCACACTTTTTCAAATCACAACATCAGTCAGTCCAACCAATCATCATCAATTAATATTGTACCATATTTCAGTCGTCCAAGTTCTATCCCTTCGCAATCAACACCTATCTGTACTCAGATCACACAACAGCAGCAGTCACAACCAATACCCACTCAAGATCGTGATGTTTATCAGCAGCACCCACATTCGGAGACCAACTTCCTCTATACTCAGACTCCACCACAGTTCTCACAGCCAACTATCACTCAAGCTCATAATACGTATCAGCAGCACTCAGAGTCACACCCAACACTGCCCCTGCATCAATCGTCATCCGTTAATCCTGTACATCCATCAAAAGTAATTAGGATTCTAGAGAATCGTCAATATCGCCCCGCTAATTCAACTGCATCAAGTTCTAGGCCACACTCCGCACAAAGCTTTTTTACGACTTACAACCCAAATATATGCCCATCTCCATCTAACACTGATCAATCAAGTTTAACAAATGTTCAGAGTCCCTTGACCAATATAAGTTCACCAGAAGAATTTTATTTGTCTGCAGATGATTAATAAATTTGATACTTAAGTTTTTAATAAATGAAAATGTAAGATTGCAATTGTTGTTTTTACTGACCTCAGTGTAACAGCCAGTCGTTGTACAGGTGGTATCGCCAAACGCATGTTGGTATCTTGAAGTGTTATTCGAGGCCCCACTATTGTCAACAATTCGTCAAATGTTGTAATAGACATTCGAAAATAGCTAAAAAATTTATCGGGGTATTGCCTCAATTCTTCGTACAGTGTCACAAACTGACCTTTTACGTATCTCAGTTCATTCAGAGGATGAACCCAGAATGCCTTTTCCTTTTTTTTACGTCTTCTAGCAACACAAATCGCCAAAGCTAGTACTTTAGCAGAAACCATTTACACGTCTTACTGAAGCGAGAAACGAAACAAGAGTGATTTTAAAGCGTTCGTATGAACAATCACATTGAGAACGTTAAATAAACGCCAACGCCGAGTTTGAACGCTACGTTTTTTAAAGTCTCGTGCGAATGAGGCCTTAGGGTAGGTTCAGATGACAAGCGCTCAACGCGCGTTTTGATAACGCGCGTTTACAACTACTTACATTTTATTCAGGCCGTACACATGCTAACGCGCGTTTTAGTAACGCGCGCGTTCAACGCTGCGCTAGCGCTCCACTGTTGTCAGCGCGCGTCAACGCGCGTTAACGCGCGCTTTGAGATCATTGGTTTTCTATGTTTCCGTTCAGTTGAGCGCGCGCTTTCGACGCGGATAGACGTATTTTAGGGTTCGTCAAGTTCGTCCGAAAATCGTCCGAAATGGAAACCGAAGCTTTTGATACGGAATTATTAATTGGTGAAATAGAGAAACGTCCTGCAATATGGGACATGACAAGTAGCGATTATTCAGATAAGAATTTGAGAAGACGGGCTTGGGAAGAACTCGTCCTTATATTTTGTGAAGGACATGACAATGAAGAAAAGAAGAAAATATTATGTGAGTATATATATTTATTTACATTTACAATCGGTTTGTGTTACAAGTTAAATATAACGATCCTGCCAATCTACTTTTCCTTCATTAATGAAATAGTTTGTTAAATGTACTCGAACATTATCCGCCTGTCGCACAGCACGTCCGGTATAATGTGAGGCTAGATTTTCCAGGGGTGGCGTATAAAGTGTGTCTTCAAAATTGTAGCCATCCCTGATTCTGACATAATTATTTAGTGTACATATCGCTTTTACGATCTTTTCTGCAAAACCGATGGTAACATCTAACGGCCTGTGTAAAATGCGCCATTTATTGCACATTATGCCAAAAGTACATTCAACATACCGGCGTGCTAATGTCAAACGGTAATTAAATATTTTTTTAGCATAAGTTAGTGACCTTCCCCCATATGGACGCATTAAATTCTCCATCATGCCAAAAGCTTCATCAGCCACTATCACATATGGCAACGTTGTCGGTCTATTTTGTATTAACAATGCCTTTGGCTCAGGTAGATCTAATGACCTTTCTGTCAGCTTTTTGTACAATGAAGAATTCTTGAATATACCTGAGTCACTGTTTTTACCGTAGGCACCTATGTCAACCCACACAAAAGAATAGTTTGCATCCGCTAGCGCCAATAAAACTAGCGAAAAATAATTTTTATAGTTATAATACATAGAACCCGTGTGTTCAGGCTGGATTAACCGTATATGTTTCCCGTCCAAGGCTCCCAAACAATTGGGAAACTTTGAGTTCTTGTCAAATATTGTGGATATTTCACACCACTTTTCTTTCATTGGTTCACTCATAACAACGGGCCTTAATTTTTTCCAAATAGTTTCACATACATGTGGTATTATAGTAGCCACAGTAGATTTGCCAATTCTATAGTCGTAGCTTAATGTCCCAAATGAACATCCAATGGCCAAATATCTGGAAACAAACATAAACTATAACTAAATACTGTTTTTTTTTTCAGCGTCATCCCTGCAAAAAAAGTGGAAGAGTTTACGGGATAATTATATGAGAGAGGTGAAGAAAATAAAGACTGTCAAATCTGGATCAGGAGCTTCCAAAACTTCGACATATATTCATTATAATAGACTACGATTTCTACAGGCATCAATTGCCAACAAAGATACAGAAAGTAGTTTCGATGCAGATAATGCATCAACTTCGTCAGAGGTTGCTGAAGTAGAAATAAGTTCTGGCTTTAAGAGTCCTAAATCTACTTCAAGAAAAAAACAAAAATTAAATCCTGCTGATGAAAGATTTGCAAACATATTAGAGCAGAGTTTAGCACAGAAAAATGTGTCTCATCCAAAAGAAGATGACGATGAAGACAAGCTGTTTTGTTTGTCACTCGTTAAAGAGATTAAAAAAATTCCGGAATATAGGCGACTTCAAACTAAAATTGCCATTTATAATTTAATTTTGCAAAACCAAAATGAATTTCAAGGACCACAACAACAGACATATGAAAATCAAAATTACCCGGTATCACAACGAAGAAATTATTCATCACAAGAGCAGCGTCATCAGTCATCAGCTTCTGTTGAAGGCTTTCGTTATCATGATTATAGATCACAGCAGTCTAGTGTGTCAAATAATTTTGCACATTATGGTTATACTACAGCAATGGGGTCTCCATCGCCAGTAACACCTACTCCATCGCCAGCACCAACTAATGTCAGCAATGAATCAGAGTTAGAGTTATTCTGCGAGTAACAAAATGTTATTTTTTCTTTAAAAAAATTGTTCCTAAACAAGTTGATTTGATTTATTTGATTTATAGATTATGTTGATTATTAAAAAACTTACCTCAATGTAATTATGAGCTTTTCTTCCGGTGAAATGCTATATCGCACAGCGTTTTTATCTGCTACGAGTTCATCGTTTATGAGAGTCAGTAAGTCATCAAATGACTTGATGGACATTCTGAAGTAGTTAAAGAATTTGGGCTCAAATTGCCTTAACTTAGGATATAAAATAATGTACTGACTTTCAGTCAGCCTGGTTGACAAAATTGGGTGAACCCAATATCTCCGTCTTCTGTTGTGTCGTTTCTGCCGTCTGTATAAAATCACCGATAAAACTGTTTCTACGTCCATCTTCGACAAATGTAGAACTCAAACTGGCCGCAACAACGCGCGTTTAACGCCTGACAAGCGCGCACCATGTGAACACTATACAAAAATTCAACGCGCGTTGAGCGCTTGTCATCTGAACCTACCCTTAGAACAGAAAAAAAAAATAGGTACCAACATTACCACCTTTTTGCATACGAGTACCGTCAAACGCCCTGATTTTGCCTTGCGTCCTGTGTTTGCCTAAAACGAAGAAGTGAGTTTATCTCATTTATTTTATTAGTTTGGCAATCGAAACGTTTGTTAGATTTTACAAATATTATCTGGCAATACTAAATTGGTGACGTTATGTTGGTAATACGCATAGTTTTTGACAGTTGTGCTTCAAAGTAAAAAGTATCGGAGAGTTCTCTGCTAGATAAATAAAAACTTTTCGGGTAAGTCATTAAATTACGTATGATTTATACTTCTTTTTGTCATATTATTTAAAGCTTTGAAATCTTGACCGTTTATCATTGTTACTGATGAAAAAAAAGCAGTATAGTAATGAAATATATTGCAATAGGCAAAGTCAGACTACTGTTTTGAAAAAGTGTTGCGAACTTTGCCTATGCTAGGGTTGACACTTTGTTATTTACCGACTTTAAAAAAGGTAGCCTATAGCCTTGTGTATGTGATAGGTATACGATAACTACATTTCGTCATTTGTGATGCAAAAGCAATTCGGTATACCGCGGCACACGATTTTCAATAAGGTGAAATAAAAACATTTGAGAAATATTGGAGGTCCTATAAAACTGTCTGCAGCTGATGAACAAAAGATTGCTAATTGTTTGATACTTTGTGGACAATATCGATATCCTTTAACTTTGTTGGAATTGAGGTCAATCGTATATGATTATTAAGTCAAAAATGGAATGAGTGGCATTTTTTAATCATAAAATACCAGGACCAAAGTGGGTTCGCAACTTTTTAAAACGTCACAAAAATCCCTATATTAACAGTGCGCTCCACGACAAACATAAAAGAATCTCGTGCTCAAAAAACCGTCCAAGATACATATTTTGAAAATTTGAAGGTTTCGCTGTATAATGTTAGAGCCGAACATATCGTCAACTATGACGAGACAAATTTTTCGGACAACCCGGGTTCCCAAAAATGTATTTTTAAGGCCGGTACAAAACACCCAAATAGTCATGTCCTAGTACTCTTGTATTCACTTCTTTTAAACGGCAATCTTTGTATTTTTCCAACCAAACAACTCTCAAATCCCTCAGGAGCGGTAACACTAAGGTGGCCGTTTGTTTAACCTCAATGTTGTTTTTCCGTAAAATATCTTTCACGTAAGAAAAGTTCTGATGCGCCAATCTCTTGTGCCACTCATTCAGGTCGTTCGGCACTAATTTTGCAGTACTCGCAATATCACAATTATTATTATAGCGTAGTTCCAGATAAAACGAATTTCCAATTCATTCCGCAATCACACAAATTTTATTTGACTTGAAAAATTTGCATGAGCTGTCATTTGTAATCATTACATACCCTCCATCCCAATCTTGTCCTCTCTCATCAAAGAACAAGAAGTACTCTTCGACGATGTTCCGCAGTACCCGAGCCCGAGCACACCGCAAACCGTAGTGAAATAACCTCACTTTTTCCTTCTCACCGATTTTGCTGCTGTAACGTAATTTCAATCTTGTGCTTCCAGATATTTTGTGTCTGGGCCCATAACCTGATGTGATTAAATAAATGAACAGCACTTCGGCAATTAAACTTATTTATTACTTTGACAATATATGCAATACAACAACCAACGTTCATACTTTTTCAGAACAGAGCGAAAGTGACAAAAAAAATAGTACCAACATTATCATCTTTTTGACTAGGTACCAATATTATATTCTTTTCATTGCTGCCAACTTAGGTAACAATAAATAGAGCAATCTAAGAAACTAATTTGAATATTTTTGTTACTTTCACCGTTAAATATTTAAAAATCTTAATCCTTCAAGTGCGATGACGTCGTAAGTAATCCTAAAATTTGAAGCAGAACTACAAGACTACAAAATTCATTTATTTAACATACATCATCAATACAATATGTATAAAGGAGAATGGGCACTTCTGGGCGGTCGGCGGCCATTAATGAAAGTAGTGTCAAATGAAAGTAGTGATAACTAGGAACAACTTTTACTAAGAACGTTTCGCTGCAATCTATTTAGGAAAATATATATTTACATGTAAACATAATGGAATTTCATAGAACATTGTGTTCGAGCGCAGGTAAATCAACCCTACGAAGCTACTTAAGTTAGTTCCTAGTGTTGATTTACCTGCACTGATTGGTCCTCCACGAGTGTAAGTTAAGTACCTGCACTAGCGACGGACCAATCAGCTATGAGCACAAACAATAGCGCCGCTTGAGCCGTGCGCTGCGTCCGCGCAGTCCTTCGATTACTCTCGTGACGTTGTGTACTGTGCGATTTCACATATCGATTCCTTTGAAACCTTTTGACCTCTATTTTGCATTTGCATTCCGGACTTTGTTTCTTCCTAACCTGATAACTTGCCTTCGTTTTTGAACTTTTGATACTGTTTTTGCGATTGGGATTTTGTTGAATATGGCACTCTGGCTACGTATCAAGTCAAGTTAGCTCGTAGTTATTATGCTGAGCATTTAAGACAGGGCTTATATAATATTGAAGTCTATCGTGAGTAACAGATAAGTCGTCTCAGTGAATATATAGAAGAGCAAGACGTTTACTTGTTACGTGTTCGAATACAATCTAGACATGTAAGGTTCAGGATTTATTATTCCTATATTGTAATTGATCGACAAAGAGACGCAAGAGAAGCTATCGCTCATTATTGTTGATCATGTCTGAGTGGAAGGCGTACAATAGGATGTTGCGCACATGTTATGCGCGTAGTATGGTACTTAGGCTGGGCAAGAAACCAAACTGAAGAGATAAGATTACCCGCAGCAGACAGCAGATTTAAGTGTTATCATACAGCATGACCACTAGAAATGTAATACATAGTCTTTTGTATCACATCGTAATACTGTGATTGTTACGTAACACTGGTTCCGGGATTACAAATTGAAATCAGCTGAGCTCGCGGGATTGCAACACGCGTCACAACACTAGCGAGCTGAACCAAAAATTACCAAATAAGGTAATGGAACACGCCGAAAACGCATTAAATGAGTCATATGGAATTAGAACCAATCAACGCGTGCCGTGATCGCGATCGCCCTCACTAGCTGAGGCGCGCGGGAGGTGCGCGGGGGACGGGGCTTGGACCTCTGAATTGATTCGATCGCCTCACCTCGCAGCGAAACAACTTGTAAGAGTAATGTACTCAGTGTTAGTTAGAACCTAGGTACTATTGAATAAACCTAAGTCCGCAGAATAGCATTATAGCCGTGAAGTGTCGGAAGCTATCTATATAAGCTGTTGTTCCCAATAATAGGGAACTTCGTACCGGCTGAACTTCGTACCGGCTCAACTTCGTACCGGCTCAACTTCGTACTGGCTTAAATACCGGACCAGCTTATTACCGGATCGGACTAGCGGCCGAGACGCCTGGCGTAGGGCCCCGTATCATGATTGTTCGATTAATAACAATGTCGTTATTTAAAAGTGCTCAAAAACAAAAATGTGTTTTATTAGTTATATAAGTGCGTCGCGGCAATAAAACTTCTACACAGTAATTATAGGACCAAACTACATAAAAAAACAACAAAATCAAGTTTGGCCGCGGATCGCCCAGGCTCCATACTATTTTGCCCATTCTCCTTTAAAAAAGATAATCTTCTGGCGAACGAACTATTAATACATTGTGATTTTTCGGAAAATTATACATGCAAAATGCATCAAGAAATACAAGCAGCCCATTTTGGAGCGTCTCAGTACCAGATTTCGCTACATACCAGTGTTTTATATCAGAAAGACAAAAAACCACAGTGCTTCTGCACTTTATCTGATTCTACGGAACATTCACCTGAAGCTATTTGGGCACACTTAAGCCCAATTTTAAAGCAAATAGACCGGTACTGTGGAGATATTGACACGATTCATGTATTTTCTGATGGACCTGTAACGCAGTATAGACAAAAAAAGAATTTCTTTTTGTTCAACGCGATTATTAAAGAGTTTGGTTTTACTGGTACATGGAACTTTTTTGAAGCGTCTCACGGGAAAGGGGCAGCTGACGGCGTAGGCGGCAATATCAAAAGAATTTTGGATAGAAAAGTAGCTTATGGAGCCGATATTCTGGACGCACGATCGGCATATACACTTTTAAAAAATGAAACGATTGTGAAACTTTACCTTGTGGACGAAGAAAACATTAATTACATTAAAGAAAAGTTTGGACAATATTTGTCCTCACTTAAACCTGTTCCTCATACATTGACCATCCACCAAATTCAAACTACAAACACACATAATTTACACATACATAATTTTTTCACGAATTTTGAGCTGTTTCTGTGCGACTGAGCCTACCTAATGTTCACCATCCTTTGACTATTGATTTTTGTATGTTATAAATGAATAAATGTTAGTTTCAAACTAAACTAAAGTAATTACAAAAAGTACCTAATACTTATAATGTTGTATACTTACCTATTACATTGGTTCA
Organism: Lithosia quadra; assembly: GCA_963576445.1. Classification (NCBI taxonomy): domain Eukaryota; kingdom Metazoa; phylum Arthropoda; class Insecta; order Lepidoptera; family Erebidae; genus Lithosia; species Lithosia quadra. The sequence continues at coordinate 2,539,238 of OY754894.1, forward strand.
ATTAATGTTGGAAATAATGTCATTAATCTCATTTATGAATGTATAAACATTATAAATACAGTACTTATTTCAATAAGCGTTCTCAAATATTGAGAAGTACCCTTAATGAGAAGTAGCCCCAATGAGAATTAGCCCTAATGAGAAGTAGCCCCAACGAGAAGTAGCCCAAGTGATACTTCTCACTTGGGCTACTTCTCGTTGGGGCTACTTCTCATTAGGGCTTTTGATATTGCCGCCTACGCCGTCAGCTGCCCCTTTCCCGTGAGACGCTTCAAAAAAGTTCCATGCCCAAGGGAGAAGTAGCCCTAATCAGAAGTAGCCAATATGAGAAGTGGCCATAATGAGAATTAGCCCTAATGCGCCTAAACCAAATTGTACTTTTCACTGAAATTTTATTTGGATCAGATTGTTACCCAGTTCATAGTCCAATGATACTGTCACCTTTCACTTAGCATAAATTTATACAGTCCATTGTTTTTCTTAATATCGGTACTTGGGGTCTTCGAATGAAAGACTTGTTCAGAGCAATACAACAAATTTAATAATTCAAAAACTTTAAATACCCAGCGCGGTAACGAAACCATAACTGGTTTCAGGAATTCCAATCACCGCCATCTAGGGTGCGTGTTGGTACTATATATATTTTATTGGATCTTAAACGTAAGTATTGGCACAGTATACGTCAGGGCAAGTTAACAGCTTCTAAACTATATGAAGCTGCACATTGCAGTACAGATGGAGCTTTAGTTCAACAGATATTAGGTGGATACAAAGTTCACGAAACTAAAGCCATACAACGGGGAAATAGACTGCAAAGTAGAGTACCTACTCGAAGCAGTAGAAGAAAAATTAAACCTAAGAATAGAAAAGTCTGGTGTCAAATGTTGGCTTGCACAAAGAAGAAAAGACTGTTCTGTCTTGCAGATCCATTATTCGAAACTTCATAAAATATTCATGTTGTTTGGGTGGATTATTATATAAATCTATGCTGCCTATAGCTTCCTCAGAAGATCTGATAAAAATGGAAACATCTATTAACGATCCAGCTACAGCAGTAGAATTAAAAAAAGGTTTTTCTGTTATATGTGGCAAATGTAAAGGGAGGGGTATCAATAATGCCTATTTATTAGTCGACGCAATGTTTGATAGAAATTTCCTTCGTCAATGTTCATGGGCTGGAGGTTCTCGCTCTTCGAATGATAAAATTTCTTTCCGTAGTCACATTGCAATAATAAACTTCTTTTTTAGTATAGTACATGATTCAGATAACCTTTTCACTTTAACAGAATGCCAAAATTTCTTTAAAAACATTTTGAAAAACTCTCGGCAAAGTGTCAGTAAAAAAATGAGGACATCTGCTACGAAAAATAGACCAAAATTGAAAAAAAGTCTAGCTGAGACTCCTGAAGACCAAGAAGTCACAGAATATTCTGACAAGAAAACAATGAGACATCTTACCGAGCAGAGCAGGTGAAGTCAGCTGCTGAAAAGTCACCTAGACTGAACCAAGAACAACCATGTACTTCGATGGATACAAAGTCTTCGCAAAAAGATCGTGAGCAGATTCCTCTATCAGTCGTTAAAACAACTGCTCAAGTTCATCTTGAAACATCTGTTTGAATTTTGATTATATTATTTATATGATATGATAATTAGTATGATATTTTTTAAATTTTATTAAGTGTAATAAATATCTGTACTAAGGTCTCTTTCTATTTAGACGTTTCGTGTCGGACTGCTGGTGTGCGGCAGTGGTGCGGATGCAGTTCTGCAAACAGTCAGTTGATACCTTACGGGTTTACTATTTTGTACTGTATGAAAAATATCTACCGACCGTTTACTGATCTGCATCCGTATCACCGCCGTACTGTAGCAGTCCAACTCGAAACGTCTAAATGGAAAAAGCCCTTAATCTTATTATGATTACGAGTTCAAGCTGTGCAACTTGACACACAAGTAAATAAAATTGACTCCCCGCCACCGTTTAAAAGATATTTGATAATTAAAGTGGCCAGGGACTGCAGTCCCGACATTTATCGCTATGACTTTGCTACCGAATTCGCAAGATAACATACCGACAAAATTCGGTTGCAGTAACGACGCTTGCGACAAACGGTAGTTGGTTCAATTGAGATTCCAATGAAAATTGTTAAAATTTGTGCTTTACGAAAAGTAAATGTCAAAATTGACATGACACATTAGACAATTTTTTTTGTATTGTAAACCGTTAAACACAAACGCAAAACCTGTACTAAAAAAACAGTAAATGGAGGGGAACAATCAGCCCATTCGTAATGTGGTAGGCCCGCGTCCGGTCCGTGCCAAGTAAGTATAACTTTTTATCATGCATTTGGAATAAATTACTTGTTTTATTTTGATTGTTAAATTTAATGTATATACGTATTATACTATAACATGTTCTAAAGTTCGTGTAATAAATTGTTTTAGACGTACACCACGCGTAACCAGTAGCCAGACGGATGCACTTTTAACACAATTGAAGGGACACTCCTACCTACACTCGCGTCGGTTTAGCGGCTTTCACGGCCGCGAAAATTTTGAAGCAGGTTGGAGGGACCTTGCCGAGGAGCTTAACCAGCTGCCCAACGGGTCCGTCAAGACGGCAGAGCAGTGGTTAACGGTAACGTTTTTTTCTAAGAATAAAACATACTTAGGTACCACTAACACTACTAACAATAATAACGTACTAACAATAATTTTATCTACTTTGATATATTACTACCTATTATATATTTGTAGGTTTGGAGAGACCTAAAAAGCCGCGCCTCCTCCAAAGCAGCCAAGCTGAGGAGAGAAAGGTTGCAGACTGGCAACCGAGGGGTAACAATTACTACACAGTTAACGGAAGTGGAGAGACGTATAATTTCCATAATTGGTACGGAGTATTCTTCAGGCACAGACTGCCCGGATTCATTGCCAGAAGAAGATGTGAGTATTATGATTAAATGTGTTACACCATTAAACTATCTCACATCTTAGTACATTAACGATCTCATATTTAAGATTATCAGTATTAATACTTAATACTTTTCCTATTTCTACCCTTGGATTATAATATTTTACCCTTTTTATAGAGTTTGCAGCAAGAAATGGAGTATGGCCAGAGCATATTCGCTACTGGCGAATTCGTAACTACTGTAGGAGAGGTGCAATTGCCCTTGGAATCGCCAATAAGTAATTTCAACTATTAGGTACTATTCAGTATTATATCCACTTATACTCACATCTTTTATTTTATTACACTTATTACTCGTATACATATATATTTACTTTTTATCATTTCAGCAACACATACAGAAGCTGTCATCGATCCTGTGGAGCACAACTATAGTACGCCATTAAGTCCGCTGCCACCACAAAACAGTAAGTTTAATTATTATTTTAAAATATATTATGCTGTCAAAAGCACTCGAAACCGGCGGGCTTGCATGAAAGGCTTAATGAGAGTAGAGGAAGTGCGTAAAGTATGTCAGGACAGAGGCAGATGGCGGTTTAGTGATTCTTTTGGGGGGGAAGGTATACGCTTTTACAATAAATTATCTGAATCAGTCCTTGGTATGCCTGACAATAAATTTAAAACATTTGTAAAGGCCACCCTATGTAAAAAAGCATACTATAGAATGTCTGGCTGTAGCATGGTGCAGGCCCCTCCTAAAATGCTACAACTACGGTGATTCTTCACAAAATACGACTGACGCTAATATATATAAAAAACCGAAAAATCTGCGAAAGAGGAAACATTCGGACAATGATGATTTCGATAAAGAAATGATGATTATGTTTAGAGACAATGCTAAGCTATTCAAAAATGAGGACCTATCTTTTTTATGTCGCTATTACCGCTAATGGAAAAGTTTTCAATGCACCAAAAATTAATTTTCCGCTCAGAGATTTTAAAAAAAGCCATGGAAATTGCAAACATTGTAAACCCATATAAAACGAATAGATCTGATTCTTCACAGTCATATTATTCTGGAAATTCGGAATCGACATATACACAGGGATATAATACTTATCAAGAAATGTCACGCGTCGTTTCACAAGACTCTGTGAATGTATATGTTCCCACTTCACGGAGCTCCGAAACTCAAATTATGAGTCAAGGATACCAAACTATTCCCAGACGAACACCCAATGAAGACAATTAATTTTCAAGAAAGTAAAACTGTTTTTTTAACGCCTGAATAAATAAAAAGTTTATTAATAATGATTTGTTTTATTTTTTTAACCTCCTCTGCTAAAAAAGGGGTGTTAATGTATCTGCATGTCTGTGTGTCATATCGTACGTAGGAACGGATAAATCGATTTTTATTTCGCTTCATATGATTTTAGAGATTGTATAAACATTTTATGAATAAAATGAGATAAATAAATAAATAAAGTCAGGCCGGTCTGAATTTGAAGTATGCTGCAGTAACTAAACAATTTATGAACGGGTTCATTATCAAAAATTTAACCACGTAATTTTGCACACGACTGTTCCTTACAGCGGTCGGCTTCGCACTGCGGGACTTCTGTTTGTCATACGCGACCGACGGTACGCTCGACCGACGTCGGCGACCGATATCAGCGTAGGAGGAAATCAAGCCTAAGACTGGTGAAGCTGAAGTGAACTATGTAAAAAAACACATAGAATCCTTCCCTGTCTTGGAGCCACACTACATAAGACAAACTTCGAAACGCCTTTATCTGGATGCTTCTTTATCTATTACGAAAATGCATAAACTTTACATAGAAAAGTGCACAGAAAATAATAAGGTTCCGGTATCTGAAATAACGTACGAATATTTTGTAACCATTACAATTTTAGTTTTTTGTTCCAAAAAAGGATCAATGTTTAACATGTTCAAATTTCAACAAACCTAGTAATGACGAAAAATTAGTATTAAAAAGGGAATATGAAGATCATTTAGCAAGGAAAGAGTCCTGTAACTCGGCAAAAGCAAAGGATAAAGAAAGAGCAGAGAAAGATAAAGAGTTTTGCTGTGTAACATTCGACTTACAAACTGTGTTACAGATACCATCTGAACTGGTGGGACAGCTTTATTATAGTCGAAAATTATGTGTTTACAACGTCTGTATTTACGAAGCAGAGCTGCCAAATGATGCATATTGCTTTCCTTGTTCTGAAATTAATGGCAAAAGAGGTAGTGAACCGATAGACACAGCATTCAGCCCATTCGTAATGTGGTAGGCCCGCGTCCGGTCCGTACCAAGTAAGTAAAACTTTTTATCATGCATTTGGAATTAATTACTTGTTTCATTTTGATTTTTAAATTTAAAGTATATACGTATTATACTATAACATGTTCTAAAGTTCGTGTAATAAATTGTTTTAGACGTACACCACGCGTAACTAGTAGCCAGACAGATGCGTTTCTAACGAAGTTGGAGGGACACCCACCTACACTCGCGCCGGTAACGGCTTATACGGCCGCGAAAATTTTGAGGCAGGTTAGAGGGACCTTGTCGAGGAACTTAACCAGCTGCCCAACGGGTCCGTCAAGACGGCAGAGGAGTGGTTAACGGTAACTTTTTTTTTTCTAAGAATTAAAACATAATTAGGTACCATTACTAACAATAATTTTATCTACTTTGATATATTACTACCTACTATATATTTGTAGGTTTGGAGAGACCTAAAAAGCAGCCAAGCTGAGGAGAGAAAGGTTGCAGACTGGCAACCGAGGGGTAACAACTACACGGTTAACGGAAGTGGAGAGACGTATAATTTCAATAATTGGTACGGAGTATTCTTCAGGCACAGACTGCCCGCATTCATTGCCAGAAGAAGATGTGAGTATTATGATTAAATGTGTTACACCATTAAACTATCTCACATCTTAGTACATTAACGATCTCATATTTAAGATTATCAGTATTAATACTTAATACTTTTCCTATTTCTACTTATGGATTATAATATTTTACCCTTTTTATAGAGTTTGCAGCAAGAAATGGAGTATGGCCAGAGCATATTCGCTACTGGCGAATTCGTAACTACTGTAGGAGAGGTGCAATTGCCCTTGGAATCGCCAATAAGTAAGTTCAACTATTACTATTTTCAGCATTATATCCACATACACATCTGTCGTACATTACACGTACATTTGTCTATATTTAGTCTTAAGAAATCTATGTATAAGCTGACGTCTGAAAATGCAGCAGTGGAGTTTGTTGCGTCGTTTCTTCTCCACTAGCGCCTAGGAAGCGGTGGTAAACTTAGTATTAAGTAGTTTTTGACGTCAAAAAGATGTAATTAGGGGAACTTAGCCCAAATCGGGTAGACCGCCTAAAACAGGTAAGCGTTCAAATTTGCGCGCCTTTAACGCAATTGAGTATCTGTGTACGTAGCTCCCTAGCCACGCGTCCCACCAATCACAGGCAGTGACCGCGCGCGACGCGTACACGCGGTTCCAAAGTAAGAACTTATTAAAGTTTTTGGTCAATATTACTAAAAAAATATTGATTACGTAACGTACGAATACTCGAAAATGGCTGTTGAAGGGTTATTATCAATTTTACTATATTATTTTATGTCAATAAGAGTGCTAATTTGTGTTATTGTGTGGTATATATCTGTTTAATTTTGAGATTATATTTTCATTACAAATAAAAGCATGCTCTTGGGCATATCGGGTAAGGGCAAAATAGGTACCCGTTTTGCCCTTACCCGATTTGCCCAATCTCATATATTTTATGTAACATTCTGGATAAGTAATATTTTTTTTATATCCCAAGAAATAAATTACAGTTTTCTCTAGAATCCATCGCGTCTATAAACATAGCTACTACTTATCTCCTAAACGATTTCGTTGTTTTTTTTTTCATTACATTTATCTGGATGGTTCTTGGCTATAGCTGATGTTCAGTTGCTGTTAATTTTGCCCTATGGGATACCTAAGAGCTGAAGTCCTGACTAGCACACCTATAAAAGAACAGTAGAAAGAGAAGGAAGATAGAATAATAGATTTAAAATACCTAACATTGATACAGAAGCACAAGAAAGTACGAGCAAGAAACTGAAGCCACCAGGACGTATGAAAATTAAACGAGGACCCAAATGCAATCCAAAACAAAAAACGGAGTACAGGTGTCTTGTTTGGAATGAGCTTTTCATAGACCCACCTGCAGAAGACTGGATCAGGTGTGACCATGAAGCTATAGATAAACATAGAGGCCTCACTTCCAATACCTACTTGAAGCTCAGTCTGTATTTACTATCTTGCTCTCTGTGGGCCGACTTCTCTTTCTAAGTATGATAACCTTCTAAGCAAGAAATCACCATTTAAACAAGTTTAAACACTTACGCGTGGAATTTTATATCACATCCTTGACGCCACGTACTACCGCAACCACGCACTATACAATTTTGCACCATTTTTTGAGTTTATATCTTTAATTAACTTTAAATATGTTAAAAACCAAAACAATAATAAACAACCGCCATATTGTTTATTGATAGTTGACATGTAGTACTAATGTTGCCACATTACGTACTGAATCCATAGACAATGGGAATTTAATTCACTGATTCCCTGATTCAACAACCCAATCATGCATAATAAATGGCATATAATTTTTCAATTTCCACATTAATAATCGTAGTCGAACTATAGAGTTATTTATAAATCATTTTACTTGCATTTTTGGTTAGTATGGTCTATTTCTATAATTTACTAGGAGATACTAATAATAAGATAGCAACATTGTACAAATACACGAAAGAGAAGTTGTTCCACAGAGAGTGAGATAGAGACATGTAGGTATTTGGATCAAGCTGTTCTTCCCGGTTTGGCCTCCATGTTTATCTAAAGCTTCATGGGTGTGACGTTTGTGAGCTATGGTCACATGAGGCTTCCACAGCCTATTCTGGACGAGGCTCGTATTATTGTGATTACTGGCACCAATAACTTGTTTAAAACAAACAAATTATTTACTTTAGTTACTTTAGGATTAAGTTACACTAATACCGATTGTTATGGTTGTGAATTAGTTGGTAAATAATTCGGTCTTAGATTATTAATATGTCTAGATGGACTGTCAAAGCGTTGAAAGCGACCGAAAAAAAACTCACCAAAGGTTGGTGTGTAAACAATTTTCCTGCTTTAGTGTCAGACGCACTGTCAGTGGGCACTGTCAATAATTCGAGATTTTAAAAATAACGATATGTGTGGTAAAAGTGTGCAGTAATTATTCAGGGCGTACTAAATAAATAAAAAAAGTTACCCATCATCGGTTTGTACCATTGTATCGTACTAATTTTAGCAGAATAAGCCATTAGCTTTTTTCTAAAATAATTTAATATTGTTGTCGCCATTTTGTACTTAACGGGTGTGTTGCTAGTTACTCAAGTCAAAACTCCCATAAAAAATCGTGGCCTAGCGGGTGTATTATGCAATATAATGTGAATTACAATATTATGAGTATCGTATGAGGGGTTTTTCGGTATGCTGAGTACGAATTTGATGTCATTTTTGCAAGACAAGATATAACAAATATATGGTCACAACAAATATTCAAATCCATACTAATATTATAAATACGAAAGTAACTCTGTCTGTCTGTCTGTTACGCTTTCACGCCTGAAACGATTTTGATGAAATTCGGTATAGGGGTAGATTAGATTAGACCTCGAGACATAGGCTATGTTTGATCGCGATAACCGACATCCACGTGGGCGAAGCCGCGGGCAAAAGCTAGTATTCCATAAAAACGGGTACAATTATTAGGTACCTACCTATTTTTAATTATATTTGGACGCTTTAGGTTTCGGTTAGGATAATTGCTTCAAAATGCAGTATTAGCAAAATTTGAACCGAACAAACATACATACATACATTACATCCATGCAGCCAAGTTGAATAAAATATATATTTTCTAAACTGAATATACATTTAATATAATTAATTAATACATAAAATTTTCCCTATTTTTAAGGCAGTTTTCAGCAACTGGTATGAATTTATACACGCACACTAAAAAGCAAACTGACATAACGCGAGTGTAAGACGAAGCTGTCACACACACTATTAAGGAAAATTCGTCCCATTTCTTTTTGTCATTTTGCAGCGCGATACTCCATCTAGACATATTAATAATCTAAGAATTCGGTGTTGAAGCTTTAATACTCATAGTTTTGTCCTACCCGTTTTGCCCAGAAGGCTTACCTGATTTAGGCCACCCGTTCGGGCAAAACGGGTAAATGGAAAGGTTTTGTTATTTGTTATTTTTCATTGAAATTTTAAGAAAAAATTATGTTTATCATATCATTTATAAAAGTTCGTTACATGCCAATTATAAGCATATAAATAAAAGTTCAATATAATTATTTAAACATGTTTTAAAAGGCCCCTTTCCTTAGCTTACCCGTTCTGGGCCACCCTCCCCTACGTTGCACTATTAATGCGAAAATAAAGATAAATTCAAATTTGCCAGTATTTTTGTCTTAATTTTAAGATTTATAATTATTTTTTCTTCTTTTTTAGGCCGATCGTCATTTTCTACCCTGTTTTATGTGAATCAGGATAATAGCATAAGGTTGAATAGAATATTATTATAATCTACGTACTTAGACCTATTTTACGGTATGCGCGGAGATCACAGTCACGAATGGTTGGACGTAAGACAGTATACCTATTTATTGCGCGCGCCGAACGCTCAAGTGGTTATAGGATTATTTGATATTGCTTATTGATTGGTGTTTGTACTAGAGGGCCGTATACAAAATTCTTGTTAATGTACTGGCTTGTTAATAAGTAAAAAGGAAAAAGACTGGTTGTCATCCGGACATGGTATTAGCTTTACTTAGCAATTGGTTACTTGTTTGTGTTGAAAGCACGAATTCACTCTATTTCTATTCTACTATTTATTAATAGTCGAATTTCACCAAACATTAAAAAAAAAGCATCCTTTCATAAATTTAGTTAGAAGAAATGTCGATGCTACTGCTTCTCCGGTACCTAATCAAGAGGCTTCACCAAGTGAGGTATCGGAACCTAATCTGTTTCCCTCCACCTCCAGCGCCTCTACTTCGAGCACAGTTTCATCAGACCATACAGGCAGAGTGCGTGTAGTACAGTCGGGTTCAAAAAATTTGCCTCATATATTTATAAAAGGAATGCCAAGTGTAAGTCTGACATAGATCAGCTCATTATGGACCTCTTCATTATGGACTTCCAACCATTTCGTATCTTGGAAGACAAAGGTTTTCGGAAGTTACTGCAATCTGCCTTCTCTTTTTAAGTCACATACTGGTATTAATTTAGCCACAGAAATATTATGCGTCACAGATGAATGGCAAGTGACTCAAAAAATTCTATTGGCTGTTACTGATAATGGCGCCCAATATAAAAAAAGCCGTAGAAAAAGATTGAGCGCAGGCTTGGGAGAAGCTGAAGAAATTTCAGCTCCAAGCTGGTAAAACCGTGAAAAGGCCGTTACAAAATGTAAGCACAAGGTGGAATTCCACATTTTATATGCTGCAGAGTTTCGTGGAAATCAGAGAAGAGGCGAATAGTTCTCTGTCTAAACTAAATGCTACTGTCATGTCATTGACTGCAGTAGACTGGGAACTATGTGAGGGTGTCTGCAAATTATTGAAGCCTTGTGAAGAAGTAACGAAGGAAGTCTCCGGTCAAAAATATGTGACACCGGATTACTATCAGCAGTCAAATTTAGCTCACCAACCAGTCTGAACCATGTAAATATATCCGACGTGGATTCTGTGTTCGACACCCCCAGAAAAGCAACGCTTAAGACGCGAGTTCGTAGATTAGTTTTTCGAAAAAAAAAATATTACAGAAAAAAAATAATATCCTTAAAATTCAAAACAAAAGGCTTAAGAAAAGTATAACAAGTATGAAAAATATTTTGAAAGTTTTAAAGAAGAAAAATTTCCTCACAGAACAGCAATTTTCAGAACTTAACTTAAAAGCTGAACCACTAAATTTATTCAATAGAATACTTCAAATAAAGAAGTCTAAGAAAAAATTTAGAAAGAAATACCCCGCAGCTCTCCGTAAAGGACAATGGGCATTGCGGCCCATGAGCGGCCATCAATGAAACTAGTCATTTGAAAGGGGAGATCTTTGACAACAAATATTGTTCAAGGAGTACTATGAAATACCGTTTGGGAAAAAAAATATAGTTAAAATACTATTATTAAAATACTATTTTTTTTTTCATTATTATTTATGTATCCTAATATTCAACACTTTTTCTATTAGAGGTCTAAGAACCTTTGTTAAAATCGGTCTCGCCATGTTTCATGCGTCAACCAATTAGCGACGAGCGCCGCTCGCACTCGGCGAGTCGACGATTACCGTTATGCTCGAGCGCACAGCGCCGCTTCAAGTCCGCAAACTATTTATTCCAAAAGCGATCATATAGTCTACACAAATACACGAATTTGTTGAAACCGTTTTTAATAGTGTGCTGCGATGGCCACATTTTAGATGCCTTTGGGCCATATTCAGCCATAGAATCAGATGCACAAATAATGAAAAATATGATTGACGACGAAGGAAATCCTTTCCATTGGTTTTTTGAACATGGAGATATGTTCATCTTAGACCATGGGTTTCGCGACGTAATCGACGACTTACATGCCTATGGTTATGAAGCTCACTTACCGAAAACAAAAAATCGAGACGAAGATCAATTGACGACAGAACAAGCGAATCAGTCTAGGTTGGTTACTATGTGCCGCTGGGTTGTTGAAGTTATAAATGGTTGGTTCAAACGCGATTTTAAACTACACTCGAGAGCAATGAATCCGGGTCACTTAAAGAATCCTAAAAATCTCGGAAACTAAAAATGCTAGGTTAATGCAATAAATTGTATTTAATAGACAATGTAATACTCCTTAAATGAAGGTATTAAAACTTCTTAGTTATTGTAAAGTTATATCATAAAAAAATCAAATTTGAAAAAGGGCCACTTTCGAAGATGGAACTACGAAATTACAGCATTTGGTTTTGCTTTTGTTTGTAATCTGTCATTTATGTGGGTACATAAACCATGTTGATAGTGCTCTATATTCATTATTCAAGCTGAAATTATGTCGCTTACGCCTGAAGAATGCACCAGAATACTTACAATGCTGGAAACCGGCCGGAGTCAGCGCGATACAGCCAGGACTGTCGGTGTGTCGCTGTCAACAGTACAAAGAGTTCTCCGACGTTACGAAGAAACTGGTTCTAACCTACGCAGACCAGGAACGGGCAGAACCAGGTGTACCACAGCACGAGAAGACCGATACTTGGTGAACACCATGCTTCGAAATCGCTTTCTCACAGGAACTGAACTCACCAATCAGTTTCGACGCCTCGGAGGAAGTAACCCAAGTGCATGGACAGTAAGACGTCGGCTTGCTGAATATAACTTAAAACCCCTTAGACCTGCAAACGGCCCTAAACTGGAGCGTGGGCATCGTATTTCGAGACTAAGATATGCCCAGAGCCACGTAAATTGGAGTATTGAAGATTGGTCAAAAGTTATGTTCTCCGACGAATCAAAATTTATGCTCTACAAGCACGATGGAAGACACAGAGTGTATCGAAGACCAGGGGAAAGATTCAAGCAAGCATGCATCGAAGAAAAAGTAGCCTACGGTGGTGGGTCTGTACTTGTGTGGGCCGGAATTTCTTCTGAAAGTCGCACAGAGCTGGTGATCATAGAAAACGGCTCTTTAACTAGCGTAAGATATGTGGAAGAAATCCTCAATGATCACGTTGGTCCATTTATGGTCAATTTAGGTGAGGATGCTATATTTATGCATGACAATGCCCGACCTCATACAGGTAGGATTGTGAATGACTACCTTCAAGAGATGAACATTACTCGTATGGAGTGGCCAGCGCGCAGCCCGGATATCAACCCGATCGAGCATGCTTGGGACGAGCTAGGCAGATGCGTAAAACAACGAAACCCTCCCCCAATCACGCTTCGTGAGCTCAAAATTGCTCTCACAGAGGAATGGGAGAATATTCCCCAAAATCGTATAAGGAACTTGGTGTACAGCATGCCAAACCGCGTAAACGCAGTAATGGAAGCACGAGGAGGCAATACGAAGTATTAAAATTCAAGAAAATCGTAATAAAGTTCAAAAATTTCATGTTTCCTATTTTTGTTTTAAGGAGAGATCAGCAGTTTTTTTCTTTATGTAATTTTGTGTTAATAAAATGTATGGTGACTCATATTTTTTTTACTTTCATTTAAGGAGTATTATACATATACATTGTCTATTAAATACAATTTATTGCATTAACCTATCATTTTTAGTTTCCGAGATTTTTAACATTCTTTAAGTGACCCGGATTCATTGCTGTCGAGTGTAGTTTGAAATGTTCAATGCGCCACCGTAAAATTGTAATTTAACCTGTGTAGTATAATGTAAACAAAAGTTTGTAAAAACAATTAATAGTTTTACTAACAAGTCTTTACATTCCTAGAGCTTGGAAGCTGTTGCTGTTATACATTTAATACTAATTTTATGTTATGGAACCAAAAATGAACCACAAAACTGTTAATTAATTAGAAAACGTATTTTTATTTAGAGGAAATATTCTAGTCACAAGTGGTCAGGAAGTTACTAGATTGTGTCGACATAATGTCGACGTGAAACCAGAAGTAGTTACAAAGTTACTGAATTCACAAAATGGTTTATTGCTTCCAGCGATTCTCAAACGTTCGGACAGGCCTGTTATCAAAATGTTTTCTATAGTACTAACTAAAGAGGGCTCGTCCCACCTTATATCGGATGTGCCTAGTACATGGGTCAACAACAAAGACTCTGTCCTGTTTTGGCCAAGAACGAGAAAAAACAGCGACCTTGAACTATTAAGGAGAAATGAAAAAAGTGTGCCTTCGGAGAACTGGAGAAAATTAAAATGTATCGTGAAATTAAAAGGCATAGCTACTTTTGCTGAAGGAATTAGATTAGAAGAACTGTATTCCAATTTTGAGGATACTGAAGATGAGGAGAGGTAAGTTTTACGACGTGTTTTATTCGATGAAGTGACGCGACCTACTACCGCATTTTACAATCCGCGGCCCCGTGTACGTAAAATGCAGTAGTGGGGCGTGTCACTTCAGAAGTTCAGACTGGACGAGCTCATGGACAATGCGGAATACGACTGAGTGCGCGAAGAGTGAGAAAGAGAGGTACGACCACGCACGAGTCAGTCGGTCGAGTCCGTCTAAGGTCAGTTGTCCTACGTAGTTATTGTATTGTATTCTCTTTGGTCAGTTGAGCTGCGCGCTTTCGAAGGAACGCACGCACGTCATAAGAATGTGGTACCGATGAAGCGGTGAAATTTATTACGTTTACTAGACTGAGTGTAGATCAGTGCTTAACTATTGGATTCTATTAATTTCAGGTTAATAAACCGTAAGTACTTTTACACGTTACAAAGAACATGTAAAAATTTTAACAGTGTTTTTATGAACTTAGTGATTTCGAGTTTTTATAATAATTTAAAATACTTACGCTTTTTTTCAAACTGAACTATTATAATATTAACTATACTTGAATAGTCTTGATTATTAAGAGATTGCATTAGAATCAGTCTTCATATTTTAAACGTTGTTCACATCAAGTAGGTAGGAAGGAGTGCCGCGCGGCGCGTCTTTGCCTTTAGGGTTCTTTCAGACGAGCGGCATGTTGCTAACAACATGCCGCTTGATACAACTACAGCCATCGTCGGCGGCAGCCGCCGACAGGTGGACAGACTTTACAAGGCATAAGGATGCTCAACCGAATTACACGGTTTAACTTTATAAAAAGTTGAGCTTCCTTATTCCTTGTATAGTCTGGCCACCTGGCGGCGGCTACCGCCGCGCCGGAACTGTGTCGACGGCAGTCGTCGAATGATGGTCAGACTACAAGAAATAAGGATACTCAACGAATTACACGGTTAACCAGACGTAGTGAATCATTCCGGTACCTTCACTACCTACGTCTTTACTTACGACTCAGTCACACATGACCAGAATATACATACGCTATGTATATATTCAAATCAGTTCATTTATTACAACGAAAACTTAGGGCCCATTATTTTTTCTTAGTAAAGAAAACTAAAAATTACTTATGACTAGTACCTAGTGTGATAAATAATAATATTACTGCGTACGTAGAGTTAGGTATTGCCAGTAATTTTTCCGCCACGGCCACCTTAAACATCCATATCTGTTTTTTTTTTGGCCATCTCTTGAAATATCACCTCATAAATAATTATTATTGTTACAGATACTACAAAACTCGTGAAAACAATAGAAAACATCCAGCTGAAAAGTCAATTGGGGAAGATCTACTAAATTTGAATTCTGATTTTGAAATGGTGGAAGACAAAGGAATAAGAAAAGATAACGATAATGTCACGATCAAAACAACAATGAATGAATACGACTCAAATATATATTTTAATCACGCCAGTACTAATTATAACACTATTAATGATACTGAAGCGATTGAAACTGATACTTCAAAAATAATAGTAACGAATGAAAATTTAACAACAATGCCCCAAACAGAGAGTCAAAGTGGTGAAACTTTAATCAGTTTGAGCTTGATTGAATTCAATCAAATCATAACAGAGAACAGTGGGTTAAAAGCCGAAAACAGTATTCTCAAAGAATCTAATCTAAAGTTCCAAAATCGTAAGTGATTCCATTCGACGTACCTACTTCGCCGGTTTTTTTGCTTGTAGTGCCTTTTGCAAATATTAAATATTAATATTTTTTCTAGTTAAAGAAGAAACTGAGAGAGGCTTCAAAGCAATACAAGTACAGCTGGACAAGTTATATGATATTCTGAAACATAAACAATCTAATAATGAGATTGTTAGTACTGCTGGTACTTCCGTATCATCAAAGTTTGATGAGGAACTAGCTCAAAGGAATATTGAATTTCCAATTAATTCTATAAAAAACTTAGAATTACTAGAAGATCAACTCATTGACACGGATTTCGAAAACCTTTTGGTATGGATATTGTTATCTTATACTATGAAATATTTATCATGGTAGGTTGGTTTATATAGTATAATATTTATTTTTATTAATATTTCAGGTCAAAAATTTTTCTAGAATATGCGGTACGAGTGGAATGTTAAAAATATCAAAGATTGGATTACAGTTAACGAGATGCTTATTCACGGACGAACTCCTTAACCAGTTAACATGGAAAGGCATTAAAGGCTGTACTAAAGTACCCTTTATGAACTATATCAAAACAAGAAATATGTTTTTTTTAAATTATACATTTGGCTGACAACTGTTGCTCTGCAAAGGATTCTGATGCATTTTTGCAGAACAGTGCGATAAAACATAGTGGCCAGCGCATGAAACGAAATTCGTAAGTGCGAACAACTACATATTTTCGATTTATTTACATCTGCTTTAAATTACTCCAACTGCGGCTATTTATACTAAATTTAAGTTCTGTTTTAGGTACGTTATGTACACACTGTATATTGATATCTTTATAAATTATCTGCCTTTAACTACAGTGCACGGCATAAAATAATGTTTTAAAACGTCCTGTTTTGGTTTCAGCTCTGAAGTGAAAATGATCAACCTAAAAAAAAAGAAAATTGAAACTGAAAAGAAGACTGCTACTGAGAATGGGGATCCTTCTTCAAACAACTTAGAAAATATAATAATACATACTTCAGATAAAGAAATTCTAGATGAAGAGATAAATGAAGGATTGCAGGATGGGATAGATGACAAGGAAAATAAAATCGGTATGTTTCTTAAAAAATAACGCCATTCATTTCATATAATTATCTTTAATGAAAACAAATTAAATCTAAAGTCTTTGTACGTTTTAACAGATATTATGCCAGACACAAAAAATCGTTCCATTATAGCATCGAAAACAGTGACAGTACTCTCTGATGTAAAAATAAACAACAAGACGATCGATTCAAAACATGAGACTAAAATGATGAATATAATGGACGCCATACACGCTAGGTTATGCATGATGGTTTTAACTGTACATGCATAACCGACAAGCAAGCCCTAGCGTGTATGGCATTCAACTGTACAGTTTTGGATGCATGTACATGCAACCGAGCAAATATCAAAATTGATATTTTATGCCGCTCGGTTATGTTTGCACGCGAGCATAACCGAGCGTGTGTGGCATCCGGCGAGCTTGCCTGCCACAGTTCTCAGGCGAGCTTGCCTGCCACAGTTCTCAGTTTTTAATTGTTTGCGACGGCGGAAGGTCGCGCGCGCGCATCATCGCGAAAATGGCGAGTCGCAAGCGCAATGCCACATTAGAAGAATTCATAGAAATTTATAAGTCGGAACCTTGTCTTTGGCGCGTAAAGTGCAAAGAATATCACGACAGAGACAAACGATCGACAGCATACGAGAAATTGTTAACTAAGCTCAAGGAATTGGAGCCAACTGCTACAAAAGATGATGTGATTAAAAAAATTAATACGTTACGCAGTAACGTTAGACGAGAGAAAAAAAAATACGATGAATCTGTGAAGTCTGGAGTATCATCTGATGACATTTATAAACCAACACTGTGGTACTTTGAATTATTCGATTTTATTGGAGATCAAGATATTCCTCGCAGGTCGCGATCTAACATTTCGGACTTTGACGAGAATGATTCGAATGTAAGTATAAAGTGAATTATTTATTTTGGAATTTATAGATTAGGTACTACAAACAATTTAGTACATTTTTTCATATCGTTTAGTAGGTAGGTACTCTCGACAACTTGTAACGCGTGATGTGTGGTCGTCTGTACCTATGTTTTTTGTAACGTCGTTTATAGCTTTACAAAATGTAGGTACCTACCTACATAGATTGTTACAGTATAAACTCTTAAGCGGTGTGGTTGCTCATTTATTAATAAAACAATATTATTACATAAAAATAAAAGAAATATGTTACATTTCAATGAAACTATCCTGCCAAGGTACTTTGCCTTCATTGACAAAGTAAGTTTGATATTCTAGTCTGACTTTTTTTGCATCATTCAGGACATTTCCTCGATTTTGTACTTGTAAATTTTCTACGTTTGAACGTGTGGCATCGTAGCCCGTGGTAACAACAGTTCCATTATCCACATTTTCTCGATAAAAACATCTTGGAGGTGCATATGAATTAGGAGTGTGCTCCATTAGA
This sequence comes from Lithosia quadra, assembly GCA_963576445.1. Classification (NCBI taxonomy): domain Eukaryota; kingdom Metazoa; phylum Arthropoda; class Insecta; order Lepidoptera; family Erebidae; genus Lithosia; species Lithosia quadra. The sequence goes on from OY754894.1 coordinate 2,557,418, forward strand.
AAGTTGTGCAAAACACATGTAGCCATCACCACTTTTTCTATATTGTTTGGTTCTAAATTGATCTGAGTATGGTAAATGCGAAACCTTGATGCTAGTATGCCAAAAGCGTTTTCAACTATTCTTCTTGCGCGAGATAATCTGTAATTAAAAATTTTTTTTCGTAGCTGCTCAAATCTGCTTGACGATATGGTTTCAACATGTCAGGTCTCAACGGGAATGCGTCATCAGCAACAAATACATATGGCAAACACCTTGAACTGTGTTGAATCGGTTCGGAGTTTGGAAGAATTAAATGTTTCATTTGTAACTTTTCAAAAAACGTTGTATTCTGCAAAACACCTCCGTCGGAAACTCTTCCATTTGTACCAAAATCTGCTAATAGAAATCGGTATTTGGCATCAACTATTGCCATAAGAACCATGCTATGTCGTCCTTTGTAGTTGTAGAAATAAGATCCACTATCAGCAGGTGGCACTATGTCTATGTGTTTTCCATCTATGGCACCCAAGCAGTGAGGAAAATTCCATCTCTCTTCAAAAAGTTGTGCGGTTTCCTTCCATTTATCCGATGAATCTGGAAACTAAAATAAATATTATTTTGTTGTGTTATAGGATGCTGACAACTCGACTGAAAATACAATAGATACTACAGAAAATGCTGCTGCAAATGTTAGTACAGGGAATACAGACGATATTACGACACCTAAGAATACTCCATTACCTGCTACTAGACCGGGAAGAAAGAAAATGACAGAGCAAGATCAATTAACTACTGACATATTACTATCCGTGAAAGACCATTTTAAGCGTCCTGCTCCTGCTTCAGCAACAGAAGATCGTTACGATCTTTTGGGAAGATCTATCGCAATGAAATTAAGATCATTTGACAAGCGTCAACGCTTGATTGCGGAGAAGATAATTAACGACACCTTGTTCGATGCCGAGATGGGCAATCTGAATACCGAAGCAATTCAGAATCGTGGAAGTTTAACTTTTGTTTCTTCACCAACTCCAAGTCTCTCACGAACTCCAAGTCCTTCGCCCTCACTAGTTCAACAATATTATACACAACCGTATACTCATACCGCTTCTGTTGCGGCTTAAATACAACCCTGCGTATCTCCGATACAACAATACAACACCCAACAACAAAGGTACACGATTTCTCCTGCAACGCAAACTCAGCCCTGCGCATCTCCAATTCAACAATATAACACTCAACAACAAACTACTTCTCCTGCACCACGACGTCAGCCCTCACCAGCACTACAAGAAGAATTTGACACACAACTGACAACAGCAACATTTTATTCAAATTTTAATTCATAAATGATTTAAATAATATATGTAATTGGTTAATTAAAATATGTACCTACCTATTAAACTTTTCTAACGATTTGAATTTGGTTTTAATTATTTACTCACCTGTAAATAGTCGTCTTTCAGTGCTTCATAAATAGCATCGCATGTTTCTGGTATTATTCGGCCCAAAGCCTGAGGTGATATAATAGCAGAATATTTAAGACACTCGTATGTTCTTCCTGTTGCAAGAAATCTTAATGTTACTGCTAGTCTCTCATGTGCTGATATTGCTTTCCTCATAACAGTATCTTGTCTTTGTATTTTTTTTTTTTTTTTTTTTTTTTATTTATTCATTCAGAAACAAACGGTCATACATATGTGTATTAAGTATAAAAGTTAACCTTAAACTATAGACCTACAGTTTCCTTAATTTACATATAAGACTATACTTTTTTCCACACTAATACAACAAATTTTTATATAATCAAAAGTACGACCATACGACTATACCTGCTCTGCGAGTCCCCCGGGCACCCCAAGAGCCCAGCTCCGGACTGACTAGTCCGAGAGACATTTCAGAGCCAGACACCTAAAACGCCCAAGAGACTCGCAGAACAAGTCCACATGCAACATTCTTTCGTTGTACAACCTGCAAGCACGTCTCAAGAAAGCATTTCCTGCGTAACTTGTGCGACTGCGGGGTATCACAAATAGAGGTTTGTTCCGGCAGCTTCGCTCACGACGCAGGGGCACTCTAAATGACAATGAGTGCAATAAAAGGGGAGCATCAATAATATTATTAACAATTTTAAAAATGATTGATACATCGATGGCATTTCGACGACAACTCAGTGAAAACATGTTATACCTCTCCAGTGACGTCATATAACCCAAGTGTTTGTGACCAATACGATAATCAAGAGCCCTTATAAATTTTTTCTGCACTTTTTCTATATTATTAATATGATTATTAAAAAATGGATTCCAAATAGGACTAGCGAATTCTAGACGACTGCGAACATAACTGTTAAACAGCACTTTGTATGTCAAAATTCTTTTAAAGGGCTTGCCTACACGGAGTATGAAACCTAATTGTTTAAAAGCTTTATTTATAATGCTATCTAAATGAGGTACAAAGGTAAGCTTGGAGTCCATAATGACACCAAGATCACGAATTTGGTCTACGCGTACTAATTCTTTTTGACAAAGTTTGTATTTGAAAATTAAAGGTTCTCTCTTTCTGCTGAAACTAATGACAGAACACTTATCTGTATTTAAAAATAAATTATTTTGTTTGCAGTAAGTTTCAAAGTTATTGACATCTTTTTGTAGGGCGTCACAGTCACTTATGTCTCGAATAACCCTAAAGATTTTTGTATCATCGGCGTACAATAGTAAATTTGAGCCATTTATACTCTCCTTAACGTCATTAAGGTATAATATAAACAATAGCGGCCCCAAATGCGACCCCTGCGGGACGCCTGAGGTTATGGGTTTGTACTGAGAGGTAAATCCGCCCACTGCGACAGCCTGCGATCGGTTTTCAATGTAGGACTTTATCCAACGGAAAAGATCACCGTGTATACCAAGTTGCCAAAGTTTTGAAAGTAATCGTTCATGACAAATTTTATCAAATGCTTTGGCAAAATCAGTGTAAATGGCATCCACTTGGTAACCCCTATCCAAGGCCTCGATAATAATCTCTGTGTATGACAGTAGATTAGTTTCAACACTGCGCCCCTTTAGAAAGCCATGTTGATCTATAGCAATATGACGACGTAGAGCTGCAGACAGCTGGTCAGTAACAATCTTCTCTAATATCTTGCCAAATTGGCATAATTTTGAAATAGGTCTATATTTCTCAATATCACAGCTGACTTCACCCTTAGGTATCGGTGTTATCAACGCACACTTCCAAATAGAGGGCACACATCCTTCAAGAAGAGACTTCTCAAATAGCAAAGTGATAGGAACCGACAGCTCATGCGAGCATCTTTTTATAATAACTGGATGAATATAATCAGGACCAGCACCCTTATTCACGTTGATTGATTTAAGATACTTAAGGACAAGTTTCCGAGTTAAAAATATTGTATCCATATCAAAAACTGTATTATTAACCGGGGGCAGATTACTTAAATCAATTGAGTTGGTACTAGGTTTCTCAAATACAGATTGAAAATGCCCATTAAACGTGTCACATATCTGAGCGCCACTTGAAACCGATACACCTCTGTAATACATTATTTGTGGTAAACCACTCTTAGCGCAGATTGACTTAATATAAGACCAGAAGAAATTTGGGTTTGTCGTGATCTTGTTTTCTGTGAAGTTTATATAATTTCTATAGCATATAGGTTCCAATTTAGCTGCTCTTTTTCTTAAACACCTGAAACTGTCACGATCTAGGGGGTTACCGTATGTTTTCCACCGCTTATGATATCTTCTTTTTTCATTTAATAATCTCCTAAGTGGCTTTGTGTACCAAGGAGGCTTATTATGAGACGTACGCAGAGGGCGCTTAGGTACGTGCGTGTCCATCAGGCGATTCAAGATTTCGTAAAAATCTTTAATACACACCTCCAATGAACGCCCAGAAAATAGCAACGCCCAATCAAATTGAGACAGTTCGCGATTTATTTCACTGAAATTAGAGTCAAAAAAGCAATGTTTAAGAATGGGAGCAGGCTGAAGAGAAGAAGGTGAGTGAGTGAGATTTAATTCAATTTGTACGGCTTTATGATGTACTACTTCTTTTACAAAAGGGGAGTCGCTGGTGAGCACAGTGCAATTTGTATTGCATAATATAAGATCTAATAGCCGCATATTTACATTAAAACTATTATTAAACTGTTTTAGGCCTGAAAAACATAGAAACTCTTGTAGTGAAGTCACACTAGGATCAGTACTATCACCAAGATGCATAACATGACTATCTGTACAAGACCACTGAGCGTGAGTTACGTTTAAGTCACCCGTTATTAGGAAGAAATCATTAGGGTGTTCTATTACAATTTGACTACATATTTCAAAAAACTTCAAGAGTGTGTCTTTGTACAGTGGCCCATGCGGAATGTAAACACAACAAATATGCAGTGATTTGTATCCGCTGTTATATCGAGCTAACGGTATAGTTATCCACACGCAGTCGGAGGAGACGCGTGGGGGGCATGGCCAGTCGCGGCGCACAGGCAGATAGTCGCGATGCACTGCCACGATTACACCGCCACCTCGCTGTAACCCGCTCGCCTCAATAGATCGGTCGCACCGATACACTAAATATCTATTATCAAAGAGTTCCCCGTCGTAAAAATTTGTCGTTAGCCAAGATTCGGTAATACAAATAAAATCGTAATTAGACAGTGCAACCTGTGAATAAAATCTATGTGTTTTAGTACGAAGTCCTTGTACGTTTTGATAATAACCACTGAGGGTAAAACTAGACATACCTATTTAGTATCAAGAAGTATATTTATATTTAATATGAAAGTGTATGTGCACGAATGATTTGAGCTGCAGCTAGTGAGGACTTTTTGCGGTACATAACAAATATATAATACGAAATGCACAAGTATTTTAAACAGTAGTGAAAAATGCTTCGAGTACGAGTATAATAATAAGTTTCTTTGTATGCGGTATACATTATTTGTATTGTAACTATAGTTTTTACTCAGATAGAATATAGATAAGAGTAAAGCAGCTTCATAGTCGGTGGTCGCAGGTTGACTTTGTAATTTAATGAATATTTGACACAATTTACATAAAGTCATGAGATAATAAGTTATAAACAATAGGTATAGGTACGAGAGCAATTTGAAAGCACCATTAAATAGTCACTTTATCCTATCTAAGTCGAGATTGTTTTTAATCAACGTAACCTTTGATGTTTCCGTCTTTCTTGCAAGAATCTTACAATCCCGAACCCATAAATAGGCAAGTTTACCATCTTTCTTCAACTGACGAGCGCGTTTGAGCAACAGCTTGGTGGTCGGGGTTAGATGGTCTCCCACATATATGTTGATAGCTGGGCCGTCGAGACCTAATGAGGATGTTGTGATGCCCCTACGCGCGCGTACCGCCGACAGGAGTTGGTCCTTGAAAATACGTCGAGTGAACTTCACGATGATGGCCGGAGTGGTTGATGAAACAATATTATTTTCATCATTTCTGTGTCCCCCACCAGTGCCATATCGACGTACCCGCTGAATATAGTCGATGGAATTATCCTCCATTTTAAGCCCTACCACAGTAAACAGTGTTTGTAGGAGATGTAATAAATTTTCACCCTTTTTCAATGGCAAACCTGAAATTTCGACATTGTTAAGTCTGCTATACTGTTCTCGGCCGTCATTTTGTTGTTGAAGAATCTCTATAGTGTTCATTGATTTAATTAATTCGGCCTGTAAGGTAGGTATTTCGTCACACCTATTTTCAAGCATAGTTAATTTATCCTCTAAATCTGAGAAACGGTTTTCAAATTCCGTGAACTTTTTATTAATATTTTCAATACCGTTAGTGCACGCTTGTATATCTGACTTGAGGGTAATCATATCTAATTTCATGGTACCAAAATCAGAACGAAAATCTCTTAATTCTTTTAGTACAGTTGCAATACTCTCCTGTGTCCCGCCTGAGGATGCAGGTGAAGATGCAGTGGCTGCATTAGGCATATTTCGGCAGGTCAAACACTTCCATGCAGCCTTCTTATCAGAGCTCATGCGTCGGTAGCCAGCTTCCGTGAGGCCCGCACAGGCATAATGCAGACACCCGCGACACACCGAGCACAAAACTGCATCAACCACCTCCTCCTTGCACTTAATACAGAACATTTTAAAATCCTAATTTAATTTGACGTACAATTAATTTAAAATAACGGAACGCTTGTTTACACAGCGAACGATGAACGATGAGTGAGTTTATTAACGGAGTAATCAATGATAATAATTTCAAATAAATTTTTTCATCCATTCGTAAATAATTTTTGTAATCTGTTGGTGTAAATTTCAATTCATTTATCAAATTTACGTGGGAGAATTGCTTTCTTTTCAATAACCAGCGTTTAGACCATTCAGTGCGATTTCTTTTTCTTTTTCTGTTCTGCAGAACAAGTGTTAGGCCAAGTACAGCTATCACATCGTCGTCGTCCATTGTAGTTTGGTATTGGCGTCCTACACACACCGTCACGTCACGTACTACGTAGCTCAACTGAGAGTTCATGGCAAGATGGTGCATGCAAAACCTAACGTGTATGTGTAGTATGAAACTCGGTTATGCTTGTCGGTTTTGCATGCAAAGTTATAACCATCATGCAAACCCTAGCGTGTGTGGCCGCCATAAGTTATGACGATCTACTTCAATGTACAGTTTTCGAAAAAAATGCGGAGAGCAACAAAATTACAAACAGTGATTAGACTAATCATTTTTTTAATATTTTATTGATGTCATTTAAAGTTATTTACAGTTAAAAATGGTGAAAGGTATAATTCCATCGCTTGCAGAATACAGTCAGCTGCAGCAAACGCTGACGCCATCACAAATTTTAGTGAAAAAAAATTGTTATGTTGTTCTCTTTGCCAGATGAAAGTACTCATGAATATAAACAACTTTTTGTATCGGACCAACTTCTAACACGAAAAAATCAGCTGTCCCATACATTTTGGTGTAGTACCTAGGTATTAGAATTTTGTATGGAACAGCAGACTTTTTTCGAGTAGAATTGTGGGTTCTTTATAAATAGTTGTTTATATTCATGGCAAAGGTAAGAAAACAACAAAAAAATCAGTGAAATTTGTGATGGCGTCAGCGTTTCTTGCAGCTGACTGTCTTCTGCATGCGATGAAATTGTATCTATGTAACTGACAGTTTGTAATTGTGTTGAAAAGTTTTAACTGACGAGTTACGTTTGTATGTTTTTTTTATACTTTTGATAATTTGGGATATTTTTTTAAAAAGATTTATCTGATTGTTTGAGAATAAAATTGTTATGATTGGTTTTATTGTTTTTATTTGCTTATTTTCTTTCCTAATGTTGTCAATACTGGAATAAACACCATTTGAGAGTTGGAAACCATAGATGTAAGTTTACATTTGACATCATTTAGATAGTATTTCTTTAATTCTTCAAGTTTGTAAGGAAGTAATGTTGCATAAATATTAATATGGGAAGAATTAAATGGTCGCTCAAAAAAATTACATTTGTTTTTTATATTCCTTCCAACGATTTGTATGTTTCCTTGATCAAAAGTTGCGAATTTCATTTCTACGATATTATTATCGGTAGTTAAAAACCATTTATCTTTCATGTATTTCGAAAGCTGGTAATTCTCACTCATTTTTACAGTAGTAAATACTTTTTCACCCGTATCCAACAAACTTTCATATTGGACAAGAGGATACATCCGTTTGGATTTGTGGTCCTTGATGTTTAGCTTTGACAATTCCTGTATGCGATTCGCTACTTGCGCTAAGGGTTTATCGCCTTTTCGTAAAAGGTTTTTTATTTGAAACAACATACTTTCAAATGGATATGCACTTAAAGAAGGTAGAGAGCCGAACCTTGAGACATCATTTACAATATGACAAAGATTATGAATATTACTGCTCACAGAATCATGACCGTAAATTTCTGCGAATTTTTCGATGTAATCAACAAAAAGTTTTTCAGCTATGTGCCGGTAAGATACATAGACATCAGAATAACAAATAGTGACGGCACAGAACAATGTTAAGAAATGTTGATATACTTCACATGATAAGTGTTCTTTTAGTACTACTGGACCAAAGTATAACAAAAAGTTTTTAAATTCAGCACCTTTCCAAAAGTGAAGGGTATCTAATTCTCTCAGTCTTCCTTGATGTATTTCATATGGAGTAGTTGATTTTATTTCCATTAATTTTCTTGAGATATTCTGAATTTCCCTTGCCGACCACTTTGTTTGGAAATTAAAACTGCCATTGGTCCATCCCAGTAAACATCTCTTCATTACACCCAAATCTAACAAATGAAGAGCATCTGCAATAGTAAAATCGTTAACAAGATCTATGGGTAAATCTTCGATTGGACTTTTTTCTTTATGGTGATCAGGATCTAATCGATTTCCAAATGAATGGTCAGTACGCAAAGGCATGTCAGTCCTGGGAAAACTCATATGCCGACCTTTTCTATCGTATTCTCCGATTACCGTACATTTCATGCATCCGTGGTAGCTATTAAACCCCACAGTACCTGCAATGAAAAATATCACGAAATAAGATACATTATAATTGAAATGCACGGAGGTACGGTAAACTACTTACATTACCTACAGCAACCAGAATCCATAGTAATGTAATTAATTATTGTAATTGTATGTGACATGCTCAAATTTGTGACATGCTGAGAATACCCGTGGGTGTAGCTACAGCAGTTATTTCGCATTATCGTGTACAGCAGATGAAAATTATGTAGGTAGGGTAGTAGGTAGTTTTATTATTTTGCACTCACCTTTTTTATAGCACCTCGCAGGTGTATCACATATGAAGCAACGAATTTTGATAGGAACGATTTGCCTTTGTATGAGTAATCCACCTTGAAGTAGTATCTTAAGCTCGTTTACAAATGGACGCAAAAATAATTCCAAACACGGTTTTGTGCTTCCGAAAAATATTGCTATAACTAAAGGCGTGTCCAAATATAACGCGGCAATCGCGCGCGGCTGCCGCGCGCGGCATTCTGCGCTGCGATTGGACGGCTGCCGCGCACGAATGCAGCGTGTTGGTGCCGCGCTCGAATGATGATGCCGCGCGCGCACTGTTCGTTCGTTAGTGGTGACGTGTGGACGCGGACGATAGAATAGTATTATTTATTACATTCTCTTTGCCATGGATAACGAAACAGCAATTAGGTTAATAGAAACATATGGTTCATATAATTTATTGTGGGACACCAGGCTCAAGGACTATCACAACAATAATTTAAGAGAAGACATGTGGGATGAAATCTCTAAAAATTTCGAGCAACCGAAAGCAGCTTTGAAAGCCAAAATGAAAAGTCTTTTAAGCTCCTACAGAAGGGAGAGGAACAGAGAAAAAACGAGTAACATTACTGGTTCAGGTAAGTTTACTTTTTTATTGAATTATAATGATAAAATAACAATAGGTATTCCTCGGCTCCACGGGGGACCAATGTCCAACGACACGCGTCGCCAGCGATTTTGGGCAAGGTAGCACGACGTTGCCGGACTTCACTCGATATGTCTGGCAACATCGCGAGACACGTGTCGCCAGCAACGTTGGGCGAAGTAGCGCGACGTTGCCGCACTTAATCTTTACAAACATACACACAACGATACAAATCTTTCCTCTTTATAATATTAGTGTAGATTTAATTATTTTTCACACTAGAGATCTAACAGAAAATACACTTTTATTGTTACAGATAGAAACAAGGCCTACAAATCCAAATGGTTTGCTTACGAAGCTTTCAGCTTTTTGCATGATAGGGGTAACCCTATAGACACAGTGGTAAGTAGTACTATTATACATGTATAATTTCTACCTCTCAATTAGTACACATCTATTAATCTTCTTTGTAAAAATAATTATTTAATACCTATTTTGCCAAATAACCGATCCGTTCGTCATAAAATGTTCTGCCAAAAAATTACGAATATCGGTTGGAGTGCCACTGAAACTTAAAGTAGCTGCTTCATTCGTTGAGTTGAGTCGTTGAGTTTGAGATGCTGTTGAAGAGTTGTTTCGAAGATAATTATGCAAGTGAACAGCAGCTAGAACTACCTTTTTAGCTGTTGTTGGGTGTAACATAATAGCATTTCTCAGTATTCTAAATCTAGACGTCAAAATTCCAAAAGCATTTTCAACTACTCGACGCGCTCTTGATAGTCTGTAGTTAAAAATACGTTCTTTAGACCCTTTTGAATGAATTCCTGCAAAAGGTGTCAACATGTATTTAGTTAAAGCAAAAGCTTGATCTCCTAATATGACAAACGGTATTTTTGTTGTGTAGGGTATGTTTAAAATTTCTGGTGCTGGTACATTTAGTTGACTATTTTCTAGCTTTCGGTACAATTCGCAATGTTTAAAAACGCCTCCATCCGATATTCGACCTTGACTTCCAACATTAACGTACATAAAGTTGTAATTCGGGTCTACTAATGCTAGTAGCACAATACTAAAATATTTTTTATAATTGTAATACTCAGTGCCGCTTCTAACAGGGGCTTGAATAGTTATATGTTTTCCATCCAAAGCACCGATGACATGTGGGAAATTCCATTTTTCTTCGAATTCTTTAGAGACCATTTTCCAATCTTGCTCCGATTCTGGTAACTGAAAAATAAAAATTAAGTACATTACAAAGATAAATAAAATAAAATTAAATATAAAAATAAATAATCTATACTAATATGCTCCGCAACTACTGACCCGATTATAAAAATTCTTTCACTGATATGTAGCTACATTATCCCTGAGTAACATAGGCTATATATATCCCGATAATGTGATATAAAAATAAATAATAAATATAAACATAAAAATATTTTTCGGCCTAGGCAAATGATAGCGCATTATTTATTTTTTACAGGATTGTGGCTCATCGTCGCTGCCACGTAATACAGAAGAGGGCTCTACAGAACAAGGCACTTTAGAACAAAATTCGAGTAATACCAATACTGCATCTACGATTTCTGCTAAAAGGAAGCCAACAAAGAGAACACACGAAGATTCGGAGTACGACGCTGAAAATAAAATGTTAGAAGATGCATTGGAAGAAATGCGGAAACAAAGTGATAACAGCAACGATCCATACATTGCTTTTGGCATGCACGTTGCGGCAGAGTTGAGGAAATACGATCCCATAACCTTGGCAAGAATAAAACATTCCATAAATAATTTAATATTTGATGCTGATATGGCATGCATTAATCATCTCAATCAATCTACATTTCGAAATGACGATGAAAGAAGGCCAGGATATTTTACTACACATTATAGCGATATCTCCAATGCCTCGCCTGGTGACTCTAGTATGGGATCCGGACTAACACAATGGGGAGACACAGGCAAAACTAATCTCAGATGGCGTGACCATCGCTGGTGCTTGTCAATCTCGCCATTGACGTTTGCTTATCGAATGCTTGTGAATTTATTCAAGATTTTACCATTACAATGTATTCCTGCATGACGGTGGCAAATTTAAAAAAAGAGCTGAAGAAAAGAAATGCTTCCCTAGCTGGAAAAAAAGCGGATTTAGTGGCAAGGTACGTTATAAATGAATGATTTGGTAAACCGCCATTTGTTTGCTTACATCTCTTAAACTCTTCACTTTACCTTTTTCCAGACTGGAAGATTACGACAAAAACTTCGGTAGCAGTAGTAGAGAGACCACTCGTAATCTGGAGAGTGAAGACAATATGTTAACTCCTGCTGATGAGTTATATAAAGATGTAAATGCTAACACCAAGTTACCTCCGTTTACCAAGCATCATATTCAGTCGTTTGTGGAAAGGTGAGCGTTAAACACATATTTTAGCAGTACATACATTACGTTAAAATAGGTAGGTACAATATAAATATTTTATGCCTAATATCTAGGTATGTTTATAAGTAGTACTGTATGTAAGTAAGTATAATATTTGTGCTTATTTCTATAGCTTGGCAAATTCATGCGTGATACTCCCCATTTATCGCGCGAGACGTCCGTTTTGTATAGTGAATATAATCGCTATACAATAGATAAAACAATATTCAATACTAGCGATAATATCCAAAAATATGGCAATGTAATATTCTAAAACCTATAGTACAAGCTCTATTTATTAGTTGGGGTCTTGATAGCGCTGTGATAATTACTAATACATGTTGTTGTCTGTTTGCAGGTTCAGCAAGACTGTTAAAACTGCTTCATAAATGTATGAAAGCAGACATTTGATGACCGCTCGGGCAGCTGAAGTAGGATCTGACATGTACTTTAGAGGACAATGCAAAGCCTCAATGAAAAAGCTAATGTACATAGTCGACATAAAAATACACTGGGCAGGCGATGCATGTACAGTTGAGGAGACTCACTGCGAATGTGCGGCTGGCAGTGGATTGGAAGCTCACTGTAAGCATGTCCTCATTTTGATGTTCGGGATAGCAGACATGGTATGTAACAAGTGCATCACTTTACACCAAGTATGCACTCAACAATTGATGACATTTAAAAGGCCAAAACCATTTTATGCGTCACCAATGCAGTGTCATAAAATTGGAAAAAGGAAGAAACAAGTCAATTTCGATCCTGTAAAGTCTGAACACATACCAGAATTTTATAATGATTATGTCAAAAATTTGGTTGTTAATTTTGGCCAAACCACGGCTCCAATAAAACATACCATCCCACCTGCTGATACATATGCTGTTTGCGGGACCATTCATTTTATGATAAGATGACTGGAGAAGAAATAATATTGCAGGAACTGTGTTTAAAAAATGTCACTACTGCAAAAATTAAAGACATTGAGACTAATACCAAATTGCAAAATCAATGTGAGCAGTGGAAAGAGCTCAGGAAAACCCATTTGACCTCAAGTGTTTTTTTCAATATATGTCATTGCAAGACGATGAACAAAAAACATTTAGCAGAAAAAATTATGGCACCAAAGGAATTTAAATCCCGAGCTACTATGCATGGGCAAGTACAGGAACCTAATGCTGTAAGACAATTTGAAACCCAATATAACCTGAAAACCACTGAATGTGGTTTATTTTTATCAGAAAGTCACCCATTCCTGGGTGCAACGCCAGATAGACTGTTGGGCGATAACTATGTTATAGAGGTGAAATGTCCATACAGTGCCAAATTCTGTGACTTTACCACTATAAATGTACCCTACTTAGAAGTGGTTGACGGAGAGATAAATCTAAAGACAAGACACCCATACTATTCTCAAATACAGGGTCAACTATTTTGCACTGGCAGACAAATCTGTATATTTATAGTGTACACTATAAAAGATATGAAGATTATAAGTGTCAATAGGAATGATGAGTTCATAAATGAAATGGTGAATACACTCACAGAATTTTATCATACATATTTTAAAGGCATGATTTTAGATAAATATTTGTACAAAGGCTATAATATAAAAAAGCAATAATACGACTTGACGTTGGCGCCTCCGCCATAACAATATTTTATAGACATTTTATTAAATTTGTATATACTTGATGCTGGCAGAATCCAATACCGCCAGATCAGATCAGATCAGTGATCAGAACCGCCACCCTAAGAAAAGAAGAAGACCATTGTTTGGTTTGACAATTATCACTTATGTCTTCCTTTTACTGAGCGTAGTAAGGACAAGGAATCTAAATTACTTGATTGAATAAAAAATATAATCATTTAATTGTTTTATTTACAATTCCTTCTCTAAAGTTGCAGCACATAAAACAGATAAAAAATATTTTTCTTGCTAGTGGTATATAGCTGTGATCAAGGTCAGTTTTCAGTATTTTGTATGTCTTTGTAAGACCTATTAATCTTTCAATATGAACCCTTTTACGTGCTAATTCCTGATCACGAAGCACGGTCAAGCCAGGTAACTGACTTTTACCTCTCAGAAATGCTGGTGTCTTTATTATTATATTTTTTGAAATAAAAATATCCTGGACATTAAAGCCTCTATCGGCTAAAATTGTGTCTCCTGATTCACATTTTTCTAATAAATCACTACGCTCTATTGTTTGTCTGTCACTTGTCGATCCACCATAAGCAGGCGAGCAGTAACTGAGTAATCCTCCAGGTGTGGCTCCTACTAATACTTTTAGGGTGTTTGAATGTTTATATGTGCTCCATGATGCTTGTTGAGCCACAGTGTTTCCTGGCTTCTGTACTGGAAATTCAGTACCATCTAAAATAACACGCACCATCATATCATAATTTTTAAATGATTCTGGCATGTAAAAGTCAATTAAATCTCTGCTAGGCCATATATCCAGTCTACTCCACAGTTGATAAATAAAATTTATCCATGTTATAAATATATTGGACACAGTAGAGCATGATATACAAAAAAATCTAGATAGTTCAAAAATCATTTTGTTCTGCCTTAATTTCATCATTGTTAAGAAGAATTGATCCTCATAACTAATATTTGTCACTTGATGACTGAAATAGGTGATTTTAGATGTCATGGGGCTTAAAGTAGAATAAACTAAATAAAATTTGTTATAGGACTCAAACCCAGTATAAAATAAAATACCACTATCATCTTCTTTGAAGCGACCAATAGAGCCATACACATGTTCAATATTTATTTGTGTTTGTTTATCCTTTTTTAAATCCTCATTTTCAGTCACTGTTGTTGTTTCAGTAGTTTCAGTGAGTATTTCAAGTTCACAGCCTATTTCAGGAATAGGAACAATATCTTCAATTTGATGACTATTGGAGATGGAACTGGAGTCTAGTTCTTGGCCTATGACCGAGTGTGGTGCAATGTAGACATTATCTGATGTGATGTTTAATGACTGATCATTTGCATTTCGAGCTTCATATCTTAACTGTCTCTTCGACTTTGGTGCGTCTTGCTTTGAAAATGAGAAAAGCGATGGTACTGCTTCTTTTTTCAAGTTTTTCCGGCTATGTTTTAAGCCTGAAAACAGTAAAAATAATAGGGTTAGGTATGTTTTGGCAATTTTAATACACACGTTGAATCAATTATGTTCAGATACACTTATTACATCACCTGTAAACCTGCTCTCAACATAAAAATCATCAGCTTTGAAATGGTCGCTACATATTCTAGCAGACGAATTTGGTTTCAAATTTTTGATACGCAGGGCTTTAACCCACAGCTTCCGTCTTTTCTCATCAGTAGGGAAACGATGAGTACCCTTATTTTTACACTGAATTGCACTACACAGTGTCATTATTATTTTCACAGAATTCTTTTTCATAAATTTACTAACAATTTGTATGCAGTTTGACAGCAGAACAACACCAGCGATAATACGCCACCTATCGGGATAAATAAGTAGTGTGCCTCCTCATTGATTCACGATTTGAATACTGAGGGGAGCTGTGATTAAATAGCGATTGTTTCATTTTTATTGTTTGTACGTTAATAAATATTTTAGACCTTTCAGGGATCTGTTTCGTGTGATTGTAGTAGGTAGATAGCCAAAGCTCTAAAAGTTGATTTTTTTGTTTTTTTTTTTAAGTTAGATTGGTAATTATCACCTAATACATATATATACTTCTGTGATTTTAGTACATTAAAGTTCTAAGAGTTAGAAATTGTAACTTTAGTCAATAATTATTTTATAAAAAAAATATTTCTGTGATGTAGGTGACACTCAAACTTTCAAGAGTTGAAAATTTTAAGTTGCATTGTTAATTTAATGTACAGGAGTAATTGTAGTACCTACATTAAAGTTCAAAAGGTTTGAAATTGTAGCTTTGGCTGATAATTCTTGCATTTACAAAATAATAAATATGCATTTAAATCTTTTCGGCTGTAGAGAATTCAAAAGTTATTTTCACTTTGGAACTTTTTGCGTGTTTATAAATCAGAAACCTTTGAGGGTAACCGACCGTAAATTATAGAACGCGGTAAATTTTCCACAAATAAAAAATACCATTTTAAGGAGACACATTCAAAAGCAATCTGGCTATAATTTGAAGCCTGATGAATTGATGATGCAACAGAATTCTTTTTATCATTTTAAAGTTTGTATATTGGCGGTTAGCCTCTTTTGGCTGTTAACCATCGATATACTAGTTATGATTAAAAACATAATAAACTTAACAAAGTTGTTTGTTCTTACCTTTATTTCATCCTTCAGAGTTTTCACTATGGCATCGCACACCTCTGGGACTATTTTTGAGATTGTTTGCTTTGACACATGAAATATATATTGTAGACTAGAATATGAGTCTCCTGTGGCCAAATATCGCAAAGTTATTGCGAGTCTCTCTTTCGTCGTTACTGCTACACGCCAGTGTGTGTCAGTTTTTTTAATAAATGGTTCCACAAGGCTATGTATACGTTCAAATTCTTCCAAGGTCAATCTTAAAAACTGTGGTGTTCGATAATTGACTTCATAATTAATCACTTCCAAATTCTTTTCCCTCTGTTGGAAAAGTGGTCGCATCCAGCATTGCCTTTTTGTTCTTCATCTGTTCCGTCTGCGTAATTTGCGAATACATAGTAGAGCTACTACACACGCGGCCGCTTTCATCTTGGATGAATTGCAAACTGGGAGCGCGGTGTGTCTAGGACATGCCGCGCAGTATTGCCGCGCACATATTTTTGGGCTGTCTACACTAATCGCGCGGCAATGCTGTGTCTCGCGAATGCCGCGCACTCGCCGCGCTATGTCTGGACACGCCTTAATGGAGCAACATCCATGCCGTCAATTTTACACAAAATTGGCCAAAATTCATTTTTTGTGCTGTTGGCTACGGGCAAGCCGTCTATGTTAAAAGACAAAAATATGCATGTCGGCAATGAGTTCACTTGAGAAAAAACTTCTTTTAAACAATTCTCTATACCATTATACCAATATTTTCCATTTCCCATTGGTACTATGTTATTAAATTTTGGCGTTTTTAATAGACTTCTACTGTCTTTTGGTAAGAATTTTTTGAAATTCTTGTTTGAATTATCTCTCAATATATTAAGTAATTCCTTTAAGGCATTATGAGGAATCTGGTACTTTAATGCCCATTGCTGAATTTGGTCTCTTATATTTATAGAATATATTTCGCTGTCAGAATCAGATGGTTCATAGCCAAGTGTATCTGCATCACATTCTTCAGCTTCTGCTGCGGAACTGCTGGTATCCAGCCCCTCACTGACCTCACATATATTATGAGAGGTCACAACTGCATCTAATTGTACGTTTGACACTTCGGAAGTTGGTCCACCGGCACTAGGTAGTTTGGAACTATTCTCTTGAATTTTAAATGACGAAGACGGTGCATTTGGTATATGGTCTGGAAAATATTAATTCTGAATTTTAATGCTGACTTATACTTATGTGATTAATTACAATACCCACCAAATTTTAAATGCACGTGCGCTCTATTAATTGGTTTCTATTATTTTTGTCTAATGATTATAATATTATGATCATTAGACAAACAACAAAGACCTTTTTAATTTTATAGGCTGCGATTAAAAATATTTCAGGTGGAACCACTCAGTAGATAACACTCTCTTACATAAACAAATAATAGAAATAAGTAGTTAATTTTGATAAAATTTCAAGTAAACAATATAAGATTTTGTATAGCAAACACAATTTATACCTACCGAATAAAACCATCTGAAAAATTATGTACTTACTTAAAGATAGATCTTGTGGAACCAATAATTTGTTAACTTTTCTGTAGAAAGTTGATGTGAGACGGAATCTTTTCGGTTCTTTACTCATTTTCAACTGCAATCATTTGATCACTTGTTAAAACAGTTTGAAAAACAGTGTCTTATTGTAACTTTTTTTTCACATTTCAGTAATATATTGTTCAGTAATAATGACGTAACATTACGACACCTCGTGTAAATATAAAAATTAAGTAATTATTCTAGTAACATGGTGACCACACCGCTACCACGTATTTTTACTCGATTGTACACATGTTACAAACTGAACACTTAGTGTTTAAAAATAAGTCTACACAAATGTTAACGTTACGTGTAAACAAAAAGACTACTTAAAGTTACTGAAATGTTTTTCGGTCAAATTGTGTACGAACTAATACCACACATAGAGACTAAACCCCACACAGTCACCATGTTTCGTAATAGTTACGAAACTGTTGAGACTTGTTACATCTTTAACATATCTGCGACCAAAAAGCGCTATATGGGAGGGAAGTATGTCCATATTTAAAGACGAGGGTGAGTGGTTGGCTAATATAAATTGTATTTCAGGTGAGTATGATGAGTGCAGGAAGATGAAGTACGTAAGGAATAGTGTGAAAGTGTAGGTTGATTTATAAAGTTTGTTTAGCTATTAAGATTTTTGTGTCAATACGCGGTAGCACTATCGTTGTTTGTAACTTAGTCAGTGAAACTTAAAATTGCAATTGTTATTGATTGATGTTCTCTATTGTACTCTAGTGATAAGTATAACCTAGTACCTAATTTATAGTCTGAGGACAGACTAAGAGCAGGATGGCCGAATCTGGGAACGGAACGTAAGTGTGAGTGAGATAGTAGACGGAAGAGTGAACGAGATGCATGTATTGTGGGGGTGAAAGGTGGCGCGACGGAAGGAAGGAAATAAAAAAGAGAGAGGAGAGAACGACGTGAAGATGTGCGAGTGCAAATTTAGAAATAATTAGAAGTTATTTAAAAGATTCTGTATTGTATTGTGCGCGAGTAATAAACTACGTTTATCCAAGCTGTGTCGGTAACATATTCATGCCCAGATCCCAACCACACTACATGGATTAACCGATTTCACGCAAACGTCGTCGTATAATGGTGATAGAAAGCGAAGAAAGTGAGTCAGAAGAGCGACCATTTTCAGACACCTCGAAAAAACAACACAGTTTACACGTACATGGACACTCCCTACAGGTAAACAGTGTCAAATAATAACTTTCACAGAAAATCTTGGTTGGCCTACCTAGTTAAGGTAACGTATTTCTTGAGTTGTTTATTGCTAATTGGTTTCTTTCTAATAGTTATGGTAACGTATTTCTTGAGTTGTTTATTGCTAATTGGTTTCTTTCTGAATCCACAATCGTAGCTTTGTTATCGCACTTGGGCATGTAAAAAAGAATGGGTTGCAGTATAGTCACCCCTTATCGCTCTCGAACCCTATACAATGTAACAAAAACAAAGCAGGCTTCTGTCGCCACACCATAACACTAATATTAATTTACGACCCTTTGTTACTTTGTAAAACAGAAGTGTTCGAACGTGATATTCGTTTTTATGTAAAATTAGAAATGGTTAATTTACTTCAGGATTTATAACCCTTCACACAACCAACTAGTTCGGAACAACGAGATCGAACGCAACGCACACATATGCACGTTGCTCGTCATATAAATGGGTCCCTGCGTGGTCCAACAAACATTCCTCTTACGTTCTTACTACTGTAAAGTACAACTTCTTGTAATACAGTTTAATTTTTAAATATAATTTCTACAAGTATAACTTCAGTGATTTTCATTTTGACTCCAAGTGCGGCTAAGTCGAACCTCATAATCAAGTCTCTTCGCAACTCCCTAAAAGTGATAATCGAGCCTGCAAGAAGAGGTCTATCACGCCTGGTGGCATCTCGCCTGATTGATCCCGACCCGGGTCAACAAGAACCACCCCATCAACATAATTGGCGCAGCCGGTAGGATCTGCTGTGACTAAGGTAACCCTTAGGTCTGCTTTTTGGTTTATACGGCACATCTAAAAGAGTCTACGATTAAGAAGAGCAAGATTATCTTCAGCCGGCACCCTTCAAGTAAGACACGGGGAGGAATCGGTGAGGAGTTGTCTGTGACTCCTTTCCTTAACCTCTTTATATATATATTTATTTCCTATGCACCACGGAAGGAATTGTCAGGAATACCGAATTCATGTTCGGGTATTAATCTATATGGTTAAAAAGCTGATACACGAGCTTATCAACTTCTACGAGCGGCATACCCGAGAATTGCATATTTGCGAGACGCTGCACTGCGACGAAGAATTCCTGGTATAATAATTTATTATTACTTGTATTTCCTGTATTGTATTTTTTATTTGTGAATTTTCTATTGTTTTATATTACGTTTGCGCGCGCATGTATAAATCTAGCAAGGGAAAATTTACTATTTAAAGTATTGGAACAAATTATCTGTGAAATTTTTTTTTAATTAACGCTTTGTTCCAAATTAGAGTTTATCTAAACAAGCACAAGCGGTTCCATTGCCGTATTGTTAAGATTACATCTACTCTAAACTTTTGTTAACTTAGAATTTGAAGAGCGGTCCCATATAGCCGTAAAATTCTCAAGTGAAACAGTAAACTGCAGTATAAAATAAATATCTCTGATCAGAATATTAGAATTTCATAAAGAGCGGTTTTAACCGTAGAATTCTAATAAATATAAAAGCGGTTTTAACCGTAGAATTCTAATAAATATAAGAACGGTTTTAACCGTAGATTTCTAATAAATATAAATAAATAAGAGCTAATAATAACTAAAATAAATTACTAATTGGAAAGGTAATTATTTTTATAGAATCTAAATTTTATTCGTTCTCTTAAAGCATTTAAGAGCACAGCTTTTATAATGGACGGTTTTGATGTAATTCCCGCCGAAGTTGCTAAGATAGTGCCAATTTATGACGGCAATCATCGTCAACTTAACATGTATATAAAGAAATGCGAATATGTTAATTCTTTGTATCCAAATGCGAATGCGCAACAAGCAACTTATAACTTGCATGTATTAACCAGTAGGCTCACTGGGGACGCAGCGTCATTGTTAAGCGAGCGTAGCGATATTGATACTTGGGAGCAATTAAAAACTTTATTAACCCAACATTTTGGCGATCCTCGTTCGGAAGAGTGCATAGCAATTAAACTTGAAATGATGCGAATGAAGCCGAACGAACGTTATCTTAATTTCTGTAATAGAATTAAGACTATTCGTAGTCATCTTCTCGCTAAACTAAATGATTTAGATGATGAAAATTTGAAAGAATGCAAAACGCGTATCTATGACAAAGCAACTCTTAACGTTTTTCTTTATAACTTACCGGAAGATATGGTACGCGCTGTAAAGCTTAAGTCACCGCAGACACTAGAGGAAGCCCTAGAAATAGTATTAGAGGAAGAGAACTTCCAAATTCAGTATAATATAAAAAATAAAAATAGATCGAATATTAAAAATCAAAGCAATAATTCGAAGCATCCAGGTCCAAATAAAATTAATAGGCCACTGAATGGTCAGAATAATATTGGTCATAACGGTCAAAATCGTAATCCGAGTACATCTCGACCTCAATCAAATTCGAATAATAATAATTTAACTAATTATTCAAATAATCAGTCTGGTTACCAAAGTGGTTACAGACCTAGGCCGAATAACAATAATTTTAACTCTAACTTTCGATACACCCCACGAGACACGAATAATGCACAACCTTTGAACTTTGCACGGTCTCATGTTAATTATCATCAGACGAGACAACCATCTGAAAACTATGTAAATAATAGCATCCAAGAGCCGAATTTTTCAGTCGAAGCCTCTACCTCTACACAGAAATGAAAAAGTTTACTCATTTACCTTATATAGTAGTTCCTAGTTTAAATAATGCCAAGTTCATGATTGACACGGGTAGCTCTAGATCGTTCATAAGCAACAAAATTGCGAACGAATATTTTGCTAAATTTAAAATATTTGAACCTTTCGAAGTAATCAGTACTCACGCATCTAGCTTACATGACGAGGTAATTTCAATAAAAATCTTTGACATATTTAATTCCGATATCTTAGTCAAATTTTGTATTTTTGACATCGGACACATTTACGACGGATTAATAGGCATAGATTTACTATCTAAAATTAAAGCGATAATAAACCTAGACAAAAACAATTTAGTCACGGAAGATGTTATCATTCCCATATGTTTCTTGAACCGAAGTAATGAAAAGTTCACACCTGTACATATTACATTGTCGCCTCGTAGCGAACAACAAGTGAAAGTGCCCACCGACCTATACAATGGTCAAGGTCTTTTAGAATACCGAGAATTTAATGCTAACTTACGTATGCCTAGTGCCTCAGTGACGTGTTGTAAAGGCTACGCACACACTGTGATACAAAATATCAGTGACGAAGAATTAACTTTAACTATAACTGCACCATTCAAAGTGTTGGAATATTCTCAAAATACGAGTAATTGTTGTTCAATTAATTATTTGGTAGATGATCCTATGGTCCAAAGTTTACTCGATCAAAACTTAGAAAAATTACGATTAAATCACATGAACGATGAGGAAAGACATAGTATTTTTAACTTATGTAAAGAGTTTAAAGATATATTTTATTGTGAAGGCATTCCCTTATCATTCACAAACGAAATTAAACATTTTATACGTACAAAAAATGACGACCCTATTTATGTTAAGCCTTACAGGCAATCGCCTTTACAAGCCGAGGAAATTAAAAAACAAGTGAGCAACTTATTACATGATAACATTATCCAGCATAGCTTTTCGCCTTGGAATGCACCTGTACATCTGGTACCAAAGAAATTAGATGCCAATGGTGAACAAAAATACCGCATGGTAATTGATTATCGCAAATTAAATGAGATTACATGCGACGATAAATATCCCATACCAAATATTAATGACTTGTTTGATAAATTGGGAAATAGTCTCTATTTTAGCACTCTAGATTTGGCTAGTGGCTATCATCAAATTGAAGTAGCCGAATCTGATCGACCAAAGACAGCTTTTAGTACCCAATATGGCCATTACGAGTTTTTGAGACTACCCTTTGGATTAAAGACGGCCCCCTCTACTTTTCAGAGAGCTATGGATAATATATTGAGAGGTTTACAAGGGATACACTGTCTTATATACTTAGATGACATAATCATTTACTCATTTACCTTAGACGAGCACATAAATAAGCTAAAAACAGTTTTTCAAAGGCTAAGGGAGGCATATTTAAAAATCCAATTAGACAAATCGGAATTTTTAAGAAAAGAAGTATTGTATTTAGGTCACACAATCACTAAAGAAGGTCTTAAACAATGAAGATAAAGTTCATGCAGTTTTAAACTATCCACTTCCTAAAACCACAAAACAAATAAAATCGTTTTTAGGATTAATCGGATATTATAGACGTTTCATAAAAGACTTTTCTAAAATCACGAAACCTATGACTAAATATCTTAAAAAGAATGTTAAAATTAATGTAAACGATGAAAGTTATATTAATGCATTTCAAACATGTAAATATTTGCTTTTAAACGCGCCTTTACTTCAATTTCCTGATTTTACAAAACCTTTTATTCTAACTACAGACGCATCTAACGTAGCCTTAGGAGCAGTCTTATCGCAGGGAACGATAGGCAGCGATAAACCAGTTGCTTACGCAAGCCGTACCCTAACGGATACCGAAACAAAGTATAGTACTATTGAAAAAGAACTTTTAGCTATCCTATGGGCTGTAAAACATTTTCGACCTTACTTATATGGTAAAAAGTTTTATATCTACACTGATCATAGACCACTGCAATGGTTATTTCAACTCAAAGATCCAAATAGTAAACTCACACGATGGCGTTTACGATTACAGGAATATGAATACGAAATCATATATAAGAGTGGCAAACAAAATACAAATGCCGATGCTCTTTCTCGTATAACACTTAATGCTTTATTTGACAATCCATCTAGTTCATCCACCAATCAACCCAATTTAGTAGATGACTTAACTAAAGATTCTGAAGAGACTCTATCAGTATCTGATACCTCAGAAACCATCACGGCTTCTGAAATTAGTCTGATAATATATTAGAATTACCCGAAACAAATCAAAAAAAACAATTCGATTGTAATTCCTATAACTAATGATGCGACCGATACCAAGTCTAATCAAATCTTAATAAATAATAATTGGTTTCGAAATGACATGCAAATAACATCTATAACTAGAGATAAACAATTCTTGAAGTTAAAATGCCCAAAGATAATGAGCAATTAATTAAAGATTTTTTAAAATCTAATGTTTTACCAAACAAGAAATATTACATTCATTACGAGAACAAAGATCAAAGAAAATTATTCAATAAAGTAGTAGCAGAATTATTCCATAATAAGCAAGTTGAAATAATTGAATCCACTGAACGTGTTCAATACCATCGAAGATGAAGTAGAGCAAATAAATATTATTAATGCGTATCACGAAGGAAAAACCTGTCATAGAGGAATTCGCGAAACATTAAATCGAATCAAAAGAAATTATTATTGGCCTCATATGGACAAAATGGTAGGCACAGTAATTAATGCATGCAGTCTTTGCAAACGCATGAAATACGATCGACATCCCTTAAACCCCACGTTACAATTAACGCAAACTCAAAATAAACCCTTCGAAGAATTATTTATTGACTTATTCTCTATAGAAAGTAAGTTATATTTGACTATTGTCGATGCTTTCTCAAAGTTAGGTCAAGCGATAGAAATAGCTAATAGATCTACACCAGAAGTAGTTCGAGCCTTAAAAAAATATTTTTCTTATTACGGCACACCATCAAAGATAAGCAGTGATCCAGTGTCCGAATTTAACAATGCATTAATGAAAGAAATGTTAATTTTTTATAAAATAATTGCACATATTGGAACTCCTAACAATCCAAATTCAATGGGAATTATAGAGAGATTCCATTCAACTCTAACAGAAATATATCGTTTAGCTAAATACGAACATAAAACTACTGATGCATCGTCGATTATGACTTATGCTATCAATGCGTATAACAATACCATACATTCAGCAACGAATTTAACACCATTCGAAGTAGTATTTGGACATACCGATTCTAACAGCATTTTCAATGTAGCCTTCGAAAACAATTAAATGCAGCAACTAATTCGAGATCATGCTACAAGAACATCTTTCTTATATAAATACTTAACTGACAAAATGAGAACAGCTAAAGAAAATAGGCAAAAGAAGGGAGATGAAATTAATGTGAACATAGGTGATCAAATTTATAGTAAATTGGTGAATCAAAGGAAAGGGGAAGATAAACCTAGATATGATTCAGCATTGGTCACCGGGCCAATGAAAATTGGGGATAGGAATACTAAAGTAACACTTAAGAACATTAAAAGGCCAACTAATCGTTGAAAACCTTTAATATATGACATGACGCTGACGCTACCCAAATGATTGAGCTATTGAATACTATAAACGCTATTGATTATTAACATCATTGTAAATTAAATTATCCAAATGAATATTGGAATTTAATGATGAACAAACATGATTGTAATTGCAATTCAACAATTAATGATCATCGATAATTAGTTTATTAATCATGATAGATTATAATAAAATAATCACATCAAATCAATTTAATGAAATAAAACAACTATAATGTTTTAAAATTTTATTTTATATATTCTTCATATTTTTACGCTTATTTTAAATGGATCCATTAGTATTAATTAGAGGATAAGATTTTATAATCCATTAGTATTAAATAATTTTTAATTTTATATTCTTATAATTTATAATTCAAATTAAAATACTAAAACTTAAACTGTGAATTAAAAGTGAAGTGAATGACACAAAAAGTGAACTAAAAAGTGCAAGTGATAAAAAGAAAAAAAAAAGGAAAATAAACGGACTAACAAATATAATATTATAATATTCATTTATTCTTGTATAACCTTAGCTATAGTAAGCTGTATTATAAGCAAGTAAAGAATTTTTGTAAAAGTGTTTGATGGTTGTTGAAGTCTCTCTTATGACTGACATTTTATGTACATCCATCCGTCTCATCTCACAGGTGACTTCAATCTAAGGGTGGAGGAGTTAAGGTAACGTATTTCTTGAGTTATTTATTGCTAATTGGTTTCTTTCTAATAGTTATGGTAACGTATTTCTTGAGTTGTTTATTGCTAATTGGTTTCTTTCTGACTCCACAATCGTAGCTTTGTTATCGCACTTGGGCATGTAAAAAAGAATGGGTTGCAGTATAGTCACCCCTTATCGCTCTCGAACCCTATACAATGTAACAAAAACAAAGCAGGCTTCTGTCGCCACACCATAACACTAATATTAATTTACGACCCTTTGTTACTTTGTAAAACAGAAGTGTTCGAACGTGATATTCGTTTTTCTGTAAAATTAGAAATGGTTAATTTACTTCAGGATTTATAACCCTTCACACAACCAACTAGTTCGGAACAACGAGACCGAACGCAATGCACACATATGCACGTTGCTCGTCATATAAATGGGTCCCTGCGTGGTCCAACAAACATTCCTCTTACGTTCTTACTACTGTAAAGTACAACTTCTTGTAATACAGTTTAATTTTTAAATATAATTTCTACAAGTATAACTTCAGTGATTTTCATTTTGACTCCAAGTGCGACTAAGTCGAACCTCATAATCAAGTCTCTTCGCAACTCCCTAAAAGTGATAATCGAGCCTGCAAGAAGAGGTCTATCACGCCTGGTGGCATCTCGCCTGACTGATCCCGACCCGGGTCAACAAAACAAGAACCACCCCATCAACATAATTACCTATCTTCGCTTACTATTGTCCTTCCAAGTGTTTATTTTGCGTTTCATCTATTTTCTGTCAAATAGTCCAAATCTTTGATTATATATTATAAAGTGTCTAGTTATACAGTCAAAGCGTTGAAAGTGGCTAAAAAATAGAAGTCGATTAGTTTAGTTTTGAGACCTCAAAACGATGTTCCTGCTTTCGGTGTCAGTCGCACTGTCAGTGGGCACGGACAGTTATTTGTGATTTTCAAAATGACGGCTTGTGTGGTAAAAGAGTGCAGAAATTATAAAGGACGTACTAAATCAATAATAGAAATGTTACCTATCATCGAGAAGTACCATTGTATCGTACCAATTTTAGCAAAATAAGCCATTACTTTTTTTCTAAGATAATTTGATATTGCCATTTTGTATTTAACGGGTGTGTTGCTAGTTACTCTCGTCGAATACGTTACTTTTTAAATAAAGCTGTAAGTCATCAAATATTCTTAGGGAAATGCAGATTCAAATGAATGTGGAAATACTCAAAGTTAAACAAGATGTTCCAACGAGATGGAATTCTAAATTTTTCATGTTCCAAAGACTTCTAAGAATTAAAGTTCCACTATCAGCTGCATTGGCTT
The DNA here is from genome assembly GCA_963576445.1 of Lithosia quadra. NCBI lineage: Eukaryota > Metazoa > Arthropoda > Insecta > Lepidoptera > Erebidae > Lithosia > Lithosia quadra. The sequence continues at coordinate 2,584,583 of OY754894.1, forward strand.
CACTCGATAATGCACCTCTGGGCTTAAATTCAGACGAATGGATTATCTTGGAAGATTGTGTCTCGGTGTTGGAACCGATCGAAAAAATGTCCACATTGTCTGGGGATACCTACCCAACTTCGTCCAGCATAATTCCTCTTTTACAGCATTCTATAGTAAAAAAATCCTTAAGTACGATATTCAAATAGAAACTTTAATTACGCTGGTCCAAGAGAAACCCGTTCTGTGGGACAAGACTGAAGATGTCTATAAAGACTTAATACTGAAACCAAACTTCGATGAACTGGAAGAAAATGAAAGTAAACAGTACGGTAAGTTTTTTTAAATATTTTTATTGATACATGTACTTTCATGCACTTACATTCACAAATTTTAATTTATAGCTGCTGCCTGCCACGGAACGGAACCAATATCCGAATCAAAATAATTAGTAAATGCTGTCCGTATAGCATTGGCATTAGGGCCACCTCGAGTCGACCCATTTCGATCCACGGGTCTCGTATCTTGTATTTGCCCATTTTCTATATTTTGATAACTTTCAAAATTTATACCGTCTTTTTCTCTAACAAAATTATGTAAGACTGTACAAGCTTTAATTACTTGAATTGCTGTGTCTACTTTCAGATCTATAGGCCGATGGAGTATTCGCCACTTATTGGTTGGTCTTTGGAACCCTCGCCACGTCAGCCACGTGTCGCCCGCTTCGAGAAATCGCAAGTCATCGTGCTCGTTGTGTATAAGAAAATGAATAAGGATGGTTAAAGATAAATTGATTTGCCGTACTTTGATGGTAGCTATGAGTACTGGCTGGAATCTAGAGATACTTTCCTATCATTAATACACAATAGTGATTGTATCGATGACATCAACAAGTTCCACTACCTCCGTGCGTCACTTAAAGGCCAAGCATCAGAGATCATAAAAAATATAGATTTTAGGGGCGATAATTACTCAATGGCTTGGGATTTGTTGTGTGAACGATACTATAATAGTCGCCTCTTAGTAAATAATCACTTGCAGGCCTTGCTTGATGTCGAACCGGTTATCAAAGAATCGTCAGCTTATTGATTCTGTTAATTTTTTATTACATACGGGCACTCAAAACATTAAAAGAACCTACAGAGCATTGGGATACTCTCGTAATATTTATGATATCTAGAAAGCTTGATTTTATGACTGGCAGGCATTGGAAAGAGCATCGCAATGCTTTGTCTGGATCGCCTACTCTAACGCAGTTTTCTACATTTATATCTAACAAGGCTGATTTACTGGAAACCTTGGTAAATAACCAATTTAAATTAAACACACTTAATCAGAACAATACCTAAACAAAAAAGTTTTATAGTGACTAACACTAGCGGAGAAAATTCAAACAATAATAATTTTCAAAATACAAACTTTTCAACCAACAATGTACATAATAACAATAACTTACAAAATAAAATAACTAAATGTCCTTTATGTACTAATGATCATTTGCTTTATACTTGCGAGTCATTTAGAGTCTTATCTGTCGAATCCCGTCTACAAAAAGCAAAAGATTTCAAGGTCTGTCTAAATTGTTTGCGCTCAAGTCATACTACCAAAAAATTTAGACTATCTGGTTGTAAATACTCAACGTTAGAGTACTGCTCGACAATGGCAGCACTGCGAACTTCATAACCGAAAGCCTCTGCACCAAACTGGGTTTGTCACGACACAATCCAACTTCCACTGTGACAGGTATCAATCAACAGACTTCTTATAGTACACAGTCTTGCAACCTCAGCATTGAGTCTCTTAACGGTGACTATATAAATTTTCAATTTTTTACCTTCTTAAATTCTAGGTCATGATAAACGTATTAAACCTTTGTTATTATTATAGGTAGCTATATTATTTACGTATTCATATTTTTAACTAAGGGCATAAACTGCGTTAAGCGTGCCTCTCGCGTGTCCACACAAAGACGACCCGCGCGTGCCCATGCGCGTGCACACGCTCGTGAGCCCGTCGGGCGCCCGTCGCGTGATACTTCCGTGCAACGGGGCACGCATGCACGCGACGTGATCACGCATCACGTTGGACGGGTCCACGCGCGAAGCCCGCTAGCGGGTGCACGCGCGTGCTTGTTCAGTTGACAGCGCTATCTCGAACCGACCGCACGCGCGTGCCCGGCCCATAACAAAAAATGACAAATTTTGATACAGAAAGGGTAATTGTTGAAGTTCAGTGTCGTCCTGCCATTTGGGACCAATCAAGCGAAATATTTAAAGACCGGGACGCTAAATCAAAAGCATGGCTAGACATTTGTAAAGTACTGTTTGAAAATTTTGATGACTGGAGTGAAGCAGAAAAAAACATACAAGGTAAGTACCTACACTCTTTATTTATTTTATAATAACGTAGGTTAGGTAAACTATTCTTTGCGCCAAATTTTTATTTTTAATAATCTATGCAATTAGTTATATATAATTAGTTATTTCAATTGTATTTGTGTCAATTAAATGTTTTCAACAATTAATCCAACTATAAAATTAAAATTCGGAATATTTACAATAATTTACCTATGTAAATATAAAATCATGCTTATATTCAAAACTAGTGCAGAGATACTGCGTATTTCTGAACATTGTGAAATTCGTGTGAACAATGTCCCATAATATTGGTATGGTTTTATATTGCTCGATAAATTCCAAAGTTCTTTCTTTCGGCCACGCGGTCGCCGCCATTTTGCGCGTCACGAGACAACCAGTATGTTCACGACTGCGAGCTTCACACTACTTCACACTATCGGTGTATTTAGGGTTCAAAATCATTTTAGGGCAGAAACAGTGGATCAGTAGGTAAATAAATAAAACAATTATCAACTAAAATATTTATTATATTGGTTTTAGAATTGGGCTAGTAACTTTGTAAAATAAGCGTGCGTTTTGTAGTTTTGTAGGTTTTTCTTTGACATCTCTCAACTTTAGTTTACAACAATCTAAGTTATTTGGTTACATCCGATGAATTTAACAAATAAAATCATTAGGTATATTATTAAAATATGCCTGCTATGTTAATAAAAAATGTGTGGTAACAAACCGTGAAAAATCAATTATTGAATGTACATAAATTATAAAAAAGCCAACTATCTTCAATAAATACTGCGATCTTGCCATGACAGCTGTCCGTCTGCAACGAAATAATCTGCGAAGTTATCGCGTAATGTATACGAATCTCTGTGGGTATTTCCAATTAACCCCCGAACTGAACGTATATGGTCTGGTATAATGACAATATCATGAAAGTCATTAATTTGACTTCTTGATCTTATAAAATTATGCAAAATACAAATTGTTTTAAGAAAACAAATTGCTTTGTCTTTTCCAACGTTCAATGGACGATGGAGTATGCGAAATTTATTAGCCATGATACCAAATGTACACTCAATATAACGTCGCGCCCTCGTTAACCTATAATTGAATATTTTTTTTTGTAGTTTAAATCGAGAGCTCGAGCATATGGCCGCATGACATGGCTAGATAACCCGAATGCTTCATCTCCTACAATAATATAGGGCAAAGCTGCGGTTGCAGCAGTGTTGGTTGGTTTATCATTGTGTATTACGGGCAATGCTTTGGCAGGAGGAATATCTATTAAGTCATTGTTGATTTGTTCGTACAATCGGCTTTGTGTGAAAATTGCGGAGTCAGATTCTTTACCCTGCACTCCCACGTTTATATAGGTAAACTCATAGTTGGCGTTACACATTGCAAGCAGTACAATAGAATAGTAATGCTTATAGTTGTAATAGAGGGAACCACTATGTGGAGGTCTTATAATGCGTATATGTTTTCCGTCTATTGCACCTATGCAGTTAGGAAACTGGGCTTGCGTTAAAAAACCTTTTTCAGTCTCTACCCATAGCGCACGGGAAAATTTTGGTATACATTCTTCCTTTAACCTTTCAATTATAATTTGACAAACTTCTGTTACTATTTTTCTGACCGTGGTTAGTCCTGTCTGATACGCCAGATGAATATCGACGAAGGTATGTCCACTAACTAAATATCTGTAATAAAATAAAATACCTGTGTTATTGTTTCAGTGAAAAAGCTGCAGCAAAGATGGAAAACTGCAAGAGACACTTATATAAGAGTGAGGTCTACTAAAAAAAAACTTAAATCAGGCTCCGGTTCCAGGGCAAATAAAACATACATTTACTATGACATGCTGTCATTTTTAGATTCCAACTCGAATACTCAAGGAGAAGAATCGGTAGACGATTTTAATCAGTCAGTAGAGCAAAACGCGTCACCGAGAACTTCACAAAATAATACGATTATTGAAGAAGATTTGATTAATGTACCTAGCACCAGCTCCAGCGTTACCAAAGAAACACGATCTTCCAAGAAACGTAAGTGCGAATCGCCATCTGATTTCGAATTAGAGTTGTTAAATTGCGTGAAGAATAACACTACAGATAATATGGACGAAGACTTGAATTTTTTTAAGTCATTATTACCAACTGTAAAAAAATTGAGTTGCTTTAAAAAATTATTATTTCGTACAAAAGTATTAGAAGCTTTGATTAATATAGAAAAAGAAATGATTATTACCATTGATGACCTTTCATTAACGCAAAATACGGTAACGAATGATTTAGAATCCTTAAATATAAGATCAGACACGAACAATGAATAAATAGGTAACAAGAAAGACTGAAGATTTGATTAAGACTGTTTAATTATTAAGAACAAAAGAATGTGTGTGTTTTTTTATTTTAAACTTGAACCTGTGATTTTATTAGTGTATTTCAAATGAATAATCAAAAACTAATTGTAACGTAACGTTTATGCAAGACACTGTGATGACTGTTGTGATTATATAAAAAAATAAGTTAGTAAAAGTTAGTAAAATAAGTTAATAAAACTTTTGTTAAATAATGACTGTTTTTTTTACATGAATAAAGATGATTATTAATATCGAAATGTCTTTACTTACCGCAATGTCATTGCAAATCGTTCCATTGGTGATACGATTGACGTAGATTTCAATCGTAGATTGTTAGTCTTCAAATAGGGCTCCAGTTTTGAATATAATTCATCATAGACTTGTAATGAAACTTTAAAATATTTGAAAAAAAAACCTTTCATTTTCTCTTAATATACCAAACTTCACCACGAATTCCCCGCACAGTAACCTAGATTCAACGTACGGGCTTACTGGCTGGCGTCTTTTTTTGGCAATTCGTCGTCGCCGTCGTCTTGATAAATAATACAACATTAATTTATCCATAATTACTCGACTGTACACCTCCAACGTCAAAATTGTACTGAGAAAACTGCGTTACGCGGATGCACGCGCCGATGCCCGCGCATAAGCACGCGAACGTGCTCACGTGCGTGCACCAGAAGCGTGGCCCGCGACGTGCTCACGTGCGTGCACACGCGTAACGCAGTTTATGCCCTAACAGTTTGTCTCGTCGGGGACCGCTCAACTAATCATAACCCAATCGTCTGTCTCGCACTCCGTGGTCTCGCAAGATCTAGAGCGGAGAATTAAAATACATTCCACTCGTCATATCTTTCGAATGGCTTAACCGATTTTCATGAAACTTGCGGTATCGTGATGTGTAAGTTATGACCTTTCATTTGATACCCAACACGGATATATTTGAACACTTTCAATTTTTCATCACCACTTTCACCCCTTATACTATGGACCTTTTGATACTTAAGATGCATTTAGATGAAATGATAATATGGACCACATGCACCTAAAGGGTAAAAACCCTCACCAGTATATTTTCTTTTAAACATCCAATTATAGCTTCACTCACTCCTTTGATAATACAACTTATAATCTGATTGGACATTCTAAAAGTAACCTGCAAGCTTGAATAAGAATCACCAGATGCGTAAAATCGTAATGTAACAGCCAATCTTTCTTGCACTGTTATTGCTTGTCTATAATTAGTATCTTCTTTTTTAACATATGGTCCAATGAGATTTATTAAGTGTTCAAAATCCGAAGAAGACATTCTTAAAAACATTTCAAGTTTACTTATGGGTCGGTTGATTCTTTCTAAAATATCCAAACCGCCTGTATTTTGCCGGTTTTGAAATAATTCATGACACCAATATCGTTTCTTCTGTGTTTCTTTTTTGCGTAAATAACAATGTCGAATTAATATTGCCGCACTCAGCACAGCGACCGCTTCGTCTGCCATCTTGCTATGAAATGCTCAAAGTCGAATCAATATTACATTACACGCAAATACTCTTCAGTCAGGGAGTAAGTATTATAATGTAATGCTCAAAGTCGAATCTATATAACACGCGAATGCTCGTTAGTCAGGGAGGTATTATTGTAATGTAATGCTCAAAGACGAATCTGTTACGTTACATTACACGCAAATGCTCCCGGTGAAGGAGCACCTTTAGAAATACGGCAAATATCTACCCGTAATTGCTGTGGAGTGGCGTTAAGATATTGATTTTCACTAATAATAATATAATATGATATAATTCATATGTTTTATATCATATTTACAGAATAGGTAGCGCTTTTGTTTTGTTGCAGAAATGCATCATTGCGCTAATCTATTACATTTTGTTTCTATGCTCTTAACAATTTTATCTTCTTTTGTAGGCAATATGAGTTCACGGAGTTTAAAAATAAATGAGTTGGAAAATATTCTAGAGCTATGGGAAGACAGTGAGGATGGCTTGGACTACTCAGACGACGATGATGTAGCTGATCCCACATACATATTGGAGCAGAATCATCAGGATTTACTTCAAGCCTCTGATGAGGAGCCAGAAGTAACAGAACCAGAAGACCAGATCAATGATACTTTGCCACCGGATGCTACGACCAGTACCAGCACTATTGTTCATACGAATGAGATACCGTCAGCTATTCCAGTACCCAGTACCAGCACTATGTTTCAACCATGTGAGACACCGTCGGCTATTCCAGTACTCAGTACCCGCTCCACAACCACATCAAGAAACACACGTGTACCAAAAATAAATATCATTTGGAAAACTAAAAACTTAGAGCTGAACGAAGACCAGACGAGGTTTCGGGGATCTTTCAGCTTACCAAGTGATATACTTGAATTGCAGACGCCTTGTCAGGTATTTTCTTATTTGTTCACTGATGATATTATCAATCTCATAACAGATGAAACAAACCTGTACAGCGTGCAAAAAAAATGCCAGTAAACCTGCAATGTTACAAGTCAGGAAATACGACAATTTATTGGTATGGTTTACTTCATGTCCATAATCCATATGCCTAATATTCGCATGTACTGGTCAGAAAAATATGGCTATCCTCTCATACGTGAGACCATGACGCTAAAACGTTTCGAGTTTCTAAGACAAGTACTACATTTCAATGATAATTCTACAATGATACCATATAGTCAGCCAAATTCAGATCGATTATATAAAATCAGTCCACTGATCGAGAAACTGAACCGTAACTATGCAACAGTGCCTTTAGAACAACATTTGTCGGTTGACGAACAAATGTGTTCTACCAAAGCTCGGAGTGCCCTGAAGCAGTACTTACCTGACAAACCCCACAAGTGGGGTTTCAAGCTATTTGTAATATGCGGTGTAAGTGGATATGGGTACAAGTTCGAAGTTTATAGTGGCCAGGAGAACATATGCGCAGATGGCGAGCCTCAACTAGGTGCGTCATCTAATGTAGTGGTCAGACTCTCCAGAGAGATACCTAATAACCAAAACTATAGACTCTTCTTTGACAACTACTACACATCGTTACTATTGATTGAATTCTTTTCACACCGTGGTATTTTAGCTTTGGGCACTGCTAGAAGAAACCGCATTCCTAACTGTATGCTTCCAGGTGAGAAAGAGCTAAAAAAGAAACCTAGAGGGACATCAGTCGAACAAGTTGCAAGCTATAATGGTATTGATGTATCACTCGTGGCGTGGAGAGACAATAAAATTGTTCATCTACTATCCAACTTTGCTGGCAAAAACCCAAATCTGTCGTAAGGAGATTTGATAAGTCACAAAAAGCATACATTTCTGTGGAACGACCGTTTATAGTGGCAGAATACAATCGTCACATGGACCCGAGGGGGTGTCCGTGGGGGGAGGCCCACCCGCAGCAGGGGCGGTCGTGTCGTAGTTTAACCGACTAAAAGCGTACGGTGTCTCGTCAATCTGATACGCCCTAGAAAGAATATCCCAAAACCCCCGACCGACCTTGACCGCCAACATAGGCAACCTAGGTGTTGTTGGGGGATTAAATTCCCCCTCCCTGATATTGCGATGGGTTAGTGTAGACGGGTAGACAATAAATGTACCCTTGAAGTTCTGAATTAGTTGTTAAAATAAACAAAATTTATAAATAAAATAATTCTTTATATTAATAAATATAATTCCATAATCTTGTATCTTGTGCTATCTTTTGTTCCTAGAGTTATTGTCTGTGGTTTTAACTGTTATGCATTTCTTGTCTAAGAATCTTAGTCCTGTAACAAAGAAAAACTTTTTTTTACAACCAGTATATATTTTAATAGAGTCAGGATTGAAAGAAAAAAGGTACCGTTAAAATTTGTATCTGATTTTAACCCAGCTCGAGCAAAAAAAGGCTATTATGTTACGGCAAAGTGAGTGTAAAATTGGTGATACAATTGGAAGTCCAATAAAAGAACTTCAAATAATAGTTTGATGACTTCGTGTGTGAGAAACGCGCCCTGTTGGCACAACTTCCGCCCAAGCGGCATAAGGAAGAGGAGCTGCTGGACATGGTGTACGGCTTGCTAAAACTGCAATATAAAAAGAAAATAGCAAGAACGGACATAAAATCATTCGAGGAACTGTTGCAGAAAGGCTTCAAAAAGAAGCCGCTGATCAAGGGATAGTGGAGAAGAAGCCAACAACGCGATGCACTTTTTGTGGAAAAAAGGGTCACGTTGTAAAAGTGTGTCGTAAAAGGCTTAAAGAGACGGAGCAAGACCCAAATGCGACAAAGAACAAGGTTACTTGTTACGGATGTGGTGCCCCAGGAGTGTACCGTAGCAAATGTGAGAAGTGCAATAGTAAGGAGACGCCCCCGAAGCCAGCACAATTCTATAAACTGCAAGCTACGTTGGAAAATCAGACGAAAACACCAAAATTAAAGGCGAGAAAGGGTATGCCCATATTGACACCGCGGCCAGAACGAGTATCGCAGGCAGCCGACTTTATAAGACATTGCTGCGCAAGGGCACACGATTTGTGGAACGCACTGCAGATATCACATTGGCAGATGGCAGTGTGAAAAATATGTCCTTACTATCTACCAGCGTAGATATGCTGATTGGGCAGCGTATTTTACCAATCAAGTTGACAGTTATGCCAGAAGCACGCAATAACCGAACACTTCTTGGCATTGATTTTCTTGAGATGTCTGGTATTGTGCTAAATTTGGGCCAGAGGTCCTGGCATTTCATTGACAATCCGGACACAAATTTCGACATTTTACAGTTGAGTAACGAGAATACTCCTCTGTCAGCTGCAAAGGCCCTGCTTTTCAAAGAAAATACCAGCTGTATTGAGTCGCCTATTAAGGATTTTATAAGATGGACAAAGGATCTAGAAATGATCTCACCAATGGCGGATACTCCTTCGCCGCTACGGAGCCTCGACAGTCCCCCGGAAGCAAAAAAACCTCGATGGATACTGCGAAAACCGGATGCGCCTCCGCGTCCTATCCGTCCTCGTGAACCCGCTGATTATTTTTCTACTGTAGATCCACGCATTAATTATTTACCAATAAACCCCACTAAAATGTACTTTGTTGATATTCATTTACAACCCAGCGAAGGCACCATATTAACAAACCAACAACGTGAGATATTTAATAATTTACTCACAGAATATAGTATTATTTTTGAAAAGAGTATTAAACCTACTCCATTTGCTGAACATAGAATAGATACAGGTAATCATGTTCCTATAAGTGTTAAACCGTACCGGTTATCACCTACAAGGCAACAACAACTTCGAGAAAAAATAGATGATATGCTTAAAAATGATATTATCGAAGAATGCGACTCCTCGTGGTCCGCACCTGTAATTCTTGTCCCCAAAGGCGAAAATGACGTACGAGTTTGTGTTGATTACAGAAAATTAAATGAAATCACTAAACCAGATAGATATCCATTGCCACGAATCGATGACTTGCTACATCAAGCAAAAGCTATGCCCTACATGTCAACAATTGATTTACAATCCGGATACCATAATATATTGGTACATCCTGGTGACCAAGACAAGACAACTTTAGACGCCCTAGATCTCCTTTCCCAGTCTCTCTAATGAAGCGGAGCGCAGCGCACGTCAATTTTATCCACGCAGGAGTCTTAAATTTTTCAACTTACATTGCTTAGGGTCAGTGTGTCAAGTATTTGCATCATCACTATTAACAGAGGAATTTAGGTAAGCATAATGGAACAGGGATTCACCTGAGAATTTTTAAAATTCACATTATCTTTGAAGTCCGTATCGATTGATTCGTTTTAATCGACCTTTTTTAACAGATCACCTCATTATGAATATAAAACTGACAAACGTCAAATGTGGCCTATTAAATTGACTCCACTATAGATTTGTTACTAAATGACTGCATGGATGAGGCAACAGAAGGAAAAGAAGCGGCCCCAAGAGTGTTTCGGAAATTTAGTTTAGCGGTAAGATCGAAAGGCTTAGACTTGGCGTCTTCTAAACCGATACCTACATTCGATCAGAAAAAAATGTCAATATATCGGAGAATGCCTACCGTTTCAGGAGTCAGTAAACTGGTCAGCACTAACTATGATGATGTAGAGGTGCCTCACGAATTTCATGATTTTTTACTAGCCGATTATTATGATGGTAAAATTAAAATTTTAGGATTTTGTAGTAGCGAAGCACGACAGTATTTAACATTTGTAAAATAATTTTTTATGAATGGTACTTTTCGTTTTTCACCCAAGCCTTTATCAAATCTATAGTATACATGGAGATGTAGGGAGCGGAACGCAAAACACTAATGTATTACCTTTATTTATATTTTTATGTCCCATAAATGTAAGAAATCGTGCGAAATTACATTTGAGTCAATTACATAAAGTCGCAGATTCCTGAGTGGAAACCGGCACAAGTTCATATGGACTTTGAGAAAGCTGCCATTAGTGCTTTGAGGCACACGTTCAAAGACGTGTTGATAACTGGCTGTTACTATCATTTTCGAAGTGTGTTACACCGAAAAGCTAAATCCATAGGATCTTACTCTAGACGTGACAAGCATATCATTAATTTGGTTTATGTACTTCCATTGCTGCCTATAGATAAAATAACAGATGGATGGCAATATATATCCAACGAGATACGGTTTATGGTGAATATGATAAATTGAAAAAATTTAAAGAGTATTTCGAAAAAACATGGATGAAACCTGAAATGATGAAAATTTGGTGCAATATTGACGAACGTCATCGCACAAATAACGTTGTCGAAGCTTGGAACTTCACGTTTAATGGGCTCATAAGTAGACATCCAAATATGTTACGCATATTAAATGTTTTGAAAGATGATTATAATCTCGTTAATTTCAAATTGGAACAAATGAAAAGGTTTGCAAAAAACTTATCCAAAAGAAGCAAACTCGACATTGAAAAGGACGATTTTAGCCGAGAAGTTCAGATGAAGCTAATTTGTGGTGAAATCGATGTGCCAATATTTTTGTACAAATTGGCTTTGTTTTTGGCGTGTTGGAATTAGTTAGCTAATGTTATTATATCCGTTCTAAATATTTACTGAATAAAAAAAATATATTTACACTAAAAATATTCGTTAACAATTTATTTTACTTAATAGGCAAGCATAGTTACCCTATGATGCCGAACAAAAAAGTTCAGTAGTACGGCAGTACGCTACCTACGGCACTCAGAGGCCTGCCTACAAAATTCTGCGCGAAGTATTTATGTGTGAACATAGTGAGAATGAACGTGCCGAGGTTTTTGTGTCCAAGGTACGATCTTTGTTGGTAAACTTACCCTATATAGTGCCTACGGTAATGCTAGTTGATATTGTATACGGGCTGTTACACCGTCGAATACGTAAAAGTGTAGCGCGTGATGATGTTAGAGATATCGATGATCTGATAGAGAGAGCGAGAAACGCCGAGAATTCTTTGTCAGAGTTTAGGAACTCATTTGTTCCCGCGCAAAATCCGGAATCGAACTCGAATACTCGACACTCGACCGCGGCGTTACTACCGGTCCGAGCGTCACCACTAGTACTACTATTCAATAAAAATAATAATACCTGCTGAAGTAATTACTGATTAAATAAATTCTTGTTGTTGAGTCTATAATACTATTGTTAGGCATATTCAATCCTTCATGTATTTCTTTATTTATTTGAATATTATCTGGTGGCTGTACGACATTTAATTCACGGCACATATTGTGTAACACTGCCGTTGCAACAATAAAATTATATGTTGAACATTATGTAATTTGGAATGTAATCTGGTACCAATTATTGGGAATCTTCGTTTCCAGAGACCAAATAGCCTTTCTACGCTATTTCTAGTTCGTATTTGGCTTTCATTATAATATTTTTCTGCCTGAGTTTTGGGATCACTGAGAGGGGTGAGCATGTAAGACTTCAAAGCATAACCCGAATCTCCAAGTAGCCAATAATTATCAAATTCACCAGATTCTAATCTACTCTTTATACAGGGTTACCTAGTAAAGAGCGAGGCCCCATTAGTGCGTTGCGCTGCGTTGCGTCGTCGCAGCGTCGTCGCTGCGTCGTTTTCCATACATTTTTTATGACATGCCCCATTAGACCGTTGCGTCGTCGCGCGCGACGTTTCAACGGATCGACGGACAAGAGACGAAGCGGGAGGGAGGGTGATGCGCTGCGTTGTCGGAGCTCCGCTGCGACGACGGACAGTGATGCACTGCTAGAGGAGGAAGCTAGACGAGCGTAACGACATTTTTTATTTTACCATGAGTGAGCAGGATATTGATATAGATTTTCTCATATCCTTGGTCCAAGAAAGACCCATTATATGGGATAAATCACACGAACATTACAGTGATAAATTTCGTAAAGCGAATGAATGGGTAGCTGTTTGTAAAAAAATATTTCAAGATTACGAGGAGTTTGAGGACCAAAAAAAGAACAAAATTGGTGAGTTGTTATTTATTATATTATTTGTAAATTCAATACATAAGTTAATTTATATCTTTTTCAACTGCCATGGTAAAGCCCCTTCTGGACTCATAAAGTAATTAGCAAATTGATCTCTGATAAAATTTTCGGCTAATGATTCTTCATTGCTATGGGGTCTCAATTGTGAGAACCTACTTATTGCCATATTGTCTTGTTGTTTTAACCCATCGTGTTGTATAACAAAATTGTGTAAAACACAACATGCTTTCGCAATATTAATAGTTAAATCATATGACGTATCAATTGGCCTATGTAAAATGCGCCATTTATTTGCCATGATCCCAAATGCACATTCCACGTATCTACGTGCTCTGCTAAGGCGATAATTATAAACTCTTTGTTTCACATTGAGATTGGATCCGCCGTATGGGCGCATAACATGCTTACTTAAACCAAAAGCTTCATCACCGACGAGTACATAAGGGATTGGTGGCTCGTTATTATGATCATTTCCAAGTGGTTGAGGATCAGGCAATGGTAATTCATTTCTCATTAAAATCTTGTACAGTGTCGAATTTCTAAAAATAGTAGAATCACTTTCCTTACCATATGCACCCACGTCGACAAAAACAAACTTATAATTTGAGTCAACAACCGCCAGCAAAACAATTGAAAAATAATTTTTATAATTATAAAACAGAGAGCCACTTTTGTCTGGTTTTATTAAACGTATATGTTTCCCATCAATTGCCCCGAAGCAATGAGGAAAGTTAGCTTTGAGATCAAAATCTAATGCAATATTTTGTAGTTTTTCTACTGTGATCTCTTCTATGTACTGTTGTCGAACATATTTCCATATAGCTTGACAAACTGACGAAATAGTTCTAGAAATTGTTGCTCTTCCACGTTTAAATTTGAAATGCAAGTCGTTTATCGAATTTCCGCTGCCTAAGTACCTGAAATAGAAACACAAAAAAATAAACAGGGTGGCCCATTTAGATTGGTCAGTGTAGACAAGTTAGGTACTTACACATTTTTTTCTTTCTTTGCAGGTAACGAGGTTGTGAAAAAATGGAGAAGCGTGAAGGACAACTTTTTTCGATACGTAAAAAAAATAAAAGAAAACAGTTCGTCTGGATCAGGGGCAAAACAATTGAAAAAATATCATTATTACAATCAGTTGCTGTTTTTGATGAAAGTTGCCCAAAATAAAACTGATAGTAGCCTTGAAATGGTGTCTGAAGAAACGGAACGAAATGAAAACTCAGCATCATCTTCTCCATTTCCTACATAAGAAATGTCCTCGTTACCCCCAAGTCCTTCTCACTACGTGCCTGCAAGCCGTAAGAGATCAAACCAAGCAATTGATGATTTCGAGGCGCAAGCATTAAAAGCGTTGCAAGAGAAAGAAAACCGCCACTTATCATTTTTCAAAGGAATTTTGCCTTCTTTGGACAGCTTTACGGAATTACAAACTTTGACATTCCAAAGCAAAGTTATAAATATCATTACCGAAATTCGGTTCGGGGAACAGACTCAATCAACAACATGGCAGTCACGCGGATATCAAACTAGACAACAGTATCAAGCAACACCATTGCAGTCACGCGGATATCAAACTGGACAACATGCCCAGTCACCATCGCCATCATCGTATCGAACAGATGAATTCGAAGCTACCTACTCAACCAACACTACGATTAATAATTTTACTGATGATAGTCAAGAAGAAGATTATAACTTTGCTTTGTTGCCTAATAGTAATACTTAAATTAAACTGTTTTTAAAGATAATAAATTAATAACTGATTAACATTACGAGTATTATGATATTTGAATTACTTACCTCAATGTAATACCAATCATTTCAATTGGTTCTAAAGGGATCCTGAATTTGGTATATTGCTTTTTTATATGTGGTTTTAAGGTTTCAACCAAATTATTAAAGCTGGCCACACTCATTCTAAAGAAATTAAAAAATGTATTTTCATCTAATAACAACTCCCTATATTCCTGCATAAAAAACTGACCATCACTATTTCTTAATGCTATCAAAGGAGATATCCAGAATCTTCTATGATTTCTACGTTTATTTCGGCGGTGCCGTAATAAAAGCAACAAAAGAACACGTTTGTATCTATCCATTGCAAAGGCTGAACTGAGACGCAGCTGCGTCAGCGTGCATACCCTCTTGCGTTGCGTTGGCGCAGCGTCAACGCAACACAGGTGTGGCATACAATGCGTTGTTCCGTTGCGATGACGCGACGCAACGCAGCGCAACGCACTAATGGGGCCTCGCTCTAAGTCGTGCGAACCCCGTTAAGGGGTCGTGGTTCCCACCATTTCTGACAGATTTCCCCTTGGACCCCTGCCCCCCAACCCAAACCTTTTCTAATTATAAGTAGTATTTCTCCCCGACAACTTAAATGGTGAGCACTACAAGATTTTTTTAAGAACCGAATTGAATGATTTGCTTGAAGACTTACCCCTGAATCTTATTAGAAACATGTGGTTTCAACACAACGGTTTCCCGGCACATTATAGCAGAAGTGTCGGAGAATGGTTGGACACAAACTATTCCAATAGGTCGATCGGGAGAGGTGGAACTATACCGTGGTCAGCGAGAAGCCCAGACCTGACCCCCATGGATTTGTATGGGGGCTCATGAAAAGCATAGTATATGACGAAAACCGCCCAATTGAGTCTGCAGACGTGTTAAAAGAAAGAATTATAGCGGCAGCAAATCAAATACGAAGCGGTTTAACAACATCTGTGATGAAAAGTGGACTTAGAAACAGAATGCGAGTGTGTGTGCGAAAAAGAGGTAAACCTATTGAACACGAAAGATAAAATAAAATACATTTGTTGAAACTAATTTAAATTGTTTTATGTCACATAATGTACCTTTCGCAAAATGCACCCCATGCGCAAAACGTACCTTTCTCAAAATGCACCTTTCTCATAATGTACCTTTCTCAAAATGCATGGTAGTTCGAAAAAAATGGACAGAGAAAAGCTCAAAGAGCATATTGAAAGTTTTAGGCCGGCCATTGCACATTACAGACGAGCACATGCTCCTAATAGATCTACCCAGTGATTTAAACGCAACCATGATGCATACTGATTTTATTGAAAAGAATCCAAACTATAGTTTCTTATGATCTCAACAGGAAATTCTTAAAGAAAGATATGAACATATATTATCTTTTGCAGAGTTAGGTAATGAAGAGTGTGAGCAATGTGAGAGCTATAGACTGCATCAGATGTCATGCAAAAAGATACAGAGGATTGTACCGATTGTACTTCATGTCGTAACCATCGTGAAAAATACGAAAAAGCACGAATTCATTACCAACACGTAACGGAATCTTAACCCATTGAATGCTGAGGTTAAGAGTCAGACCAAACCTGGTGGCCACCATACAAATGGTCTACTACGTAATTATTCGTAGTTGGCATCACGTAATATAAGGATATAGTAGGATGCCAGAATACGTAATATTGCGTATACGCAGTATTACGTAGATAGGCACTGTTAGCAATTTAAATTTTAATGGTGCCTACCTACGCAATACTGCGTATATACCTAATAAAACACAGATTATTTTCTATCCCGTTCTAACACGTATGTTCCTCTTTTTTAACTTCAATCGTTCTTTTATTACCTGTGTGCATTCATCCTGTGTGCATTCAGTGTCGCGCCGCACGCGCTTAGAGACTGTCGCTAGATAAGTGTAGGTAATTATTGAAATATGGAGCGCGGACGTCGATCGCGTCGTATTTTACGCGGGAGCCGAAATCCCAGATTGTTACGACAGTTGAATGTGAATGAAATATCTGGAGTTCTGAGTGAACCAGATTCAACAGACGATGAGGACTTCTCTTCCGGATCAGATAATAATTACGTTCCAGAGAATGAAGAGCTGAGTAGTTCGTCCAATGAATCATCGACATCTGACAATGAATCGCAGTCGCCACCCGCAACGCTCACCGAAGCATCGCCATGTGATCCAGAGTTTCAGTGGAGTATAGGTTCTGCTAGACCCCAACAATTTGGATTTGCGGGTGAGTCGGGAATAAAGATTGACTTCAGACCTACCCCCGCTGCTTTGGCTGATATATTTTTTTCAAGCGATTTTCTGCTTTCATTGGTGCAAGCTACAAATAATTACGCACGTCGCACAGCTGGTCCTGTACAAAAGCATGCCCGCTTTAGATATTGGAAGGATACGAACATTGAAGAAATGCGCAAGTTTATTGGTATGTTGCTTTATATGGGATTGGTGCAATTACCCTCTATAAGTCATTACTGGCGCTTGGATCCATTGTACAACTTGCCACTGTTTAGGACTTTGATGAGCAGAAACCGCTTTCAACTATTGTTACGTAATTTTCATTTTTCCGAAGACGACACCTTGGCTACATCCAGACTGCATAAAATACAACCTATATTAGAACGGTTCAACAACATAATGATTGATCTTTATTATCCTAAAGCTGACCTAAGTATCGATGAGTCGATGGTTTTGTGGAGAGGAAGATTGGTTTTTCGACAGTACATAAAGAACAAGAAGCACAAATACGGAATAAAACTGTATGAATTATGTGAATCGTCAGGTATAGTCATGAAAATTCGTGTTTATAGAGGAAAAGGTGAGAAGCCTCCACCTGGCACTTTACATAGCACAGAAGTTGTATTAGATCTAATGGAAGGCTATTTAGATAAAGGTCACGTGATCTACGCTGACAATTTTTACAATTCTCCTGATTTGACACGACGTCTTACCCAAAGGAAAACATATATATGTGGTACACTTCGAAAGAATCGAAAGAACCTGCCTGTAGACGTTACAAATGCTAAGTTGAAGCGTGGAGAGCTAGCTGCTAAAGTATGCAATGAGATTGCTGTTTGTAAATGGAAAGATAAACGAGATGGCGCTAGATAGAATACCGCTAGATGGCGCTAATTTGTAAATACTCCTTTCGTTATTGCTCCGTGAATATTTATTTTTAAAAATATTTATATTGATCTGCAGAAAGTGTACAGTACGTAAAATTGCTATAATCCGCGCGCGATGAAAATGTGAAGGAACCTTGTCAAAGTAAATCGAAAATGACAGTTCTCAAGTAGCGTTAGTGTGTTAACACCACAGAACATTAAAAAACCATAGAAGTAGTAATTAAGTAAAAATACAAAGGAATAGCTGTCGCCAAAAAATACACTCACACAGACTTATAGGACGTCTTATTGGTTGCATACATTTTACCTTAAAATATAAGAAGAGCAGAACTACACACCTTATTTTACTGAAAATGAATTTAAAGTACGTTTTGACAAGGTATAAACTTCAATGATGCTTACAGAGTACCATCAAATCTGCCCCCATTTTAAAGTAATATACAACAAAATTATGTTTACGCCACGTTGGAATAGAGCACACATTTATTTATCCCAATAATACCCCATCTAGCGGTCAATAGCAAAATCAATGTACATTATAGTTTTGCTTTTCACCAATAGATGTCTAAAATTGTATTGTATTGCAAATCAGTCCTTAAATATAACAATGGTAAGGATGAAATTAACTTAACTCAAAATACGGACACCACATTCTGTCGTACATTTTTCACAAACTTACCTAAAATGATAATTTTGACAGCTCTAAGTAGTGTACCCCATATAGTATAATCGAAAATGAATCTAATCGATTTTCGATTATCGTTCCCGTAGAATATGGAATCGATAGTTATAAAAACACAAAAGCATTTATTTTTTTATTATTTTAGGTAACTTATTTCAGAATGATAAAAGAGAAGTTTTATGGTACCTACCGTAATTATGTCTTGCATTATACTTAGCCACTTTTATTATTATATTATATTATTATTAGCTATATTACAAAAAATTGTAGTAGATAAGTACTTAAAAATTTCAATAAATTAATTTAAGTTCGATTCATTCGATTCCTGTGTGTCATAGTCAATTGTGCTGAATTCTTGCAAGACGCTTCACTATGAAAACTTGTCAATGTGCTACGATAATTTTAGAGGTATTATTTTGTATATAAAAATACGATACTTCATAGACGTGAACTGTCAAAATTATCATTTAGCATCCTGAATTGGACAGGTATAGAAACTTCTAGAATATTGAAGTAAATATTTCGTGAAAACTTATAGGAAAATAAACCTTAAAATCAATCGCATAAACTTGTTTTTTGATTATTTTAGCCTGCGTTGTGCACATACACAAGTGTATATGTGTGAGGTAAATGCAATTACACTTAGGTTTTTGGCGACACAAACACGCCCCCATACGATTTCTAGTCCTAAGGATTTTTCTTTGTTCTGTGGTTAACACCGACTTTGTTCTTGATTGAAATATCTATCAAATGCCAGAACTATTTCGCGAGATTGACTACTCAAGATTTTACCCCTTTTTCCACTCATTATTAATCTTTAATCTAAAAATTAATTCCAATTCTGTTAGTATTGCAAAAACTCGAGAACGGTTGAACTGTTCTTACCTGTCAGACATTTGATGTTCGTCCTATCTCCTACCACTCTCGTCGTCGTCGTTTCGGTATTTTTGGCACGATTATACATGTAGATCCATGTAGATCAGATAAGGCGGTATATTAAAGATAGCTGTTGCCCGCGGCTCCGCCCGCGAGGACGTCGATTTTCGCGTTTTATTGCCGGTTCTAATCAGCCGATTGTGATCAAATATGCGGTAGATTTTGAGTCTAACCAAGGCCTTTCTAATAAAAAAACGCATCAAAATCCGTTCATTTCTTTTTACGTCCATCAATAGCGATAAAAAATACCAAACGGATTTTGATGCGGTTTTTTTTAAAAGGTCTTGCTTAAATTAAAAAAATTACCGTATGTTTGGTTGTAATTGGTTAAGTAGAACCGGAGATATGACCAAAAACGACCTAAAAACTAAGCGCGGGCGAAGCCACGGGTTTCAGCTTGAATAAAAAGTAGCCTATGTGTTGCCCAAAACTATGAACTATAATCGTACCAAGTTTGATCAAAATCCCTCCAGTAGTTTCTGATTTTTGCGCGCACAAAAATTTGCGGACAAACAGACAATCATACAATATTATAATTATTATAAATCTCGCATTCAAAATTAAACTCATTTAGAAATCTAGTCGCACTAAAAATACAGCTTCGTTTTGTGAGCTTCGACATGAGTTTGCCGACGCTACGGCTAGCCGGCGGCCCACTTACGTCTCAGTTCCAAAAGGTAGCATCACATTTTGATCGCGCGCGGATTATAATAAACATGTGTATAAACTGTGATAATGTTGGTGTCGAATAAAAAATAAAAACAACACAAATATTGTGATATACAAATTTTGCAAACATTAATGCGAACATTTCCTACAAACCGAATGCTGGAGTGAATTTCATATACAAAAAAGGCTTAACTAAGTGATTATAATACGTGCTAAGGTGTAATACAATAAACATTTCAAAATTTGTAAATACGAAGTGAAAACAGATTTTTACTTAAAATTAAAGCCGTTTTTTATTCGAAAATTTTTTATGGTAACTCCATCTAGTGTGAAATAAAAGTAGTGAATTGAACTTCTACCTTACCGACATTATTGACATACGAAGACATTTATCAACGAATCATACGATTTACTATTTCACGATAATTACTTAATGTTCCGGTGGTCTCGAGGCATAGGGCGCCGCTATCCAACCGCAGAGGCTGGGGTTTCAAATCGCAGTTTCTGATTTCTGTTTTTGGAAACTATTATAAGTCGTAATTAGTCTACACTGCTATTTGAAAAATAATAAATATACTGAACTAAGTTTAATATTACCTATCACAAAATGAATTTCTTAGAAAATATTACGTTCAGACAGCGAAACACTCGATCCAAATCGGACTCGATGGATGATAGTGAGTCAGCAAATATCCAAACATATGACACTAATTCTAGTATGCCAGAAATGTCTGATGACGAGGTGGATGAAATTAGTCAACTACGTGGACAAATTGCGAAGTTGACGATAGAATTACAGACCGCTCACTCCGTAATCGCAAAACTGACATTGGAGAATGATAGACTCACAAATATGAATAATAGTCCAACAGAAAATATACAGACAAAGACGAACAACAACCCAAGTAAAGATATAGGAAAGGACAATAAACATACCCAGACAGAAATTTCATACAAAAATATAGAAATTAAAAACACATCCATAGTACATAGTTCTTCCACTACGACATGTAAATTACATATAAATGAAGAAAGAAACAAAATATGTATAATAAGTGCGGATAACATACGTAATGTACTACAAATAGCAGAAAATACTTTTATGCATTCAGAGCTCTGCCATTATATAACGCCCCATGGTCATATACAAAATTTACTAAGAAACATTCAGGGAAAGTTGTTGAACTTCACTCTAAAAGATTACTGTATTATACTACTGGGTGAAGAGGACTTCAAGATGTCAGATTGCTATTTGAATATTGTGTTACATATTCGAAGCATTCTACAAGAGATTAAACATACCAATATAATTATTTGTTCACCGACATATAGATATGGTTACTACTACAATCTACATAACGCGAGAGTTGAAATGTTCAGCAACCTACTGTATCTGGATATAATGACGCATGAACACGCGTACCTGTTGGATAGTAACAAAAATCTAGTTTGCAACTACACTATGTTTGAGAGACATAATGGCGTAATAAATAATTTAGGACTGAAAACCATATTTGACGACTTATCTGAGAAGATCTCTGACATAAAATCATATTATAGTATATCAGACACCGTATGCAAGGAAGTAGACTCTAATCATGATCTTTTTCATGACTAACCACATATATGTACTGCATCAGAATATAGCCGGACTAGTTGGGAAATCAAACGCCCTTACAATAAAATTAGATGAATTAATAGAAGAAGAAAAACATGTAGATGTTATTTGTATTACCGAACACTTTATGATGCAAGGAGATGAACGTCATTTATACTTGCCTAATTACAGCATGGCTGCTCACTACAGCAGGGAGAATGTTAGAAGAGGCGGTTCATGTATTCTGGTAAGAAACGGACATGAATATAAAGAATTACCAAACATAACAAAAATGGCGCTGTCCTCGACATTTGAATGCTGTGCAGCGGAACTTGTTAAATATAGTATTTTATTTCTGTGCATATATAGAACACCAAACGCTAATAATCTTGTTGACTTTTTTACCAAATTGGACTCTGTATTAAAATATATAACAGCAAAAAAATACAAAAATATTATAGTTGCTGGTGATTTTAATGTAGACATTTTAAAATCTAATCTTCAGACCAGAGAATTTGAATGCATTCTACTTAGCTCCAATTTAAAACTAGCAGTAAACCAAGTTACAAGAATTGCCAGTCAAACGTGTATTGATAATTTTGCGCATAATTTTGTCAAGTCTTGTAAAGCGGAAGTCTTAGATTTTGGTCTTTCCGACCATTCTGCACAGCTACTAAAATGTCCTGTGAGTAAACATTGTGCTATCGACAAATATTGTACACTGAAGCGAAATTACAACAACACAAATATTAGAAAATTTAAACAATGCATTTACAATTTAAGTTTCTCAGAAATTTATGAAACTGAGGACCCTAATATGGCGTACAACTTATTCATAGAAACCTTTATGCTGTTTTATAACCTATTTTTTCCCAAATGTAAAGTAACGGTTAATTTGATAAAGAAAGCAAAGTGGGTTTCAAAAGGAATTAAGATCTGTAGTAAGAAAAAACGACAACTTCTATGGATACAAAGATTAAAACCAGACATAATTAATAAAACTCGATACAATAACTACGCAAAATTATTTAAAAAAATTGTATTACTAACGCAACGTTCACAAAATAATTACAAAATTAAAACCTCTAATAATAGATCTAAAACAACTTGGCAAATAATTAATCGGTCAAAATTTAACACTCCAAAAAATTACATTAATAAAATAAAAATCAATAATACGGTAATTACAAATCCAAAACATATTGCCAATGAATTCAATAATTATTTTATTGAAAAAATACAGCCAAATTCTACAGCAGGCAATACAAAAAAAACTACTTCATTAATTCTAAATAAAACAAAATCAATGTTTATGGGTCCCTGTCTACCCCAAGATATTCTGAGAATCATTTTGAATTTGAAAAATACTAATAGTGTTGGATATGACGGTATTGCTACTAAAGTTTTGAAGGCTGTAGCCAGTGAAATTTGTGAACACTTAAGCTACATTCTTAATATGTGCATTTATCATGGTATGTTTCCAGACGCCCTCAAAATATCCATAATTAAGCCACTATTTAAGAAAGAGGATAGGGAAGTAATGGAGTATTATAGACCAATATCATTGATACCTATTATTGCCAAGATATTTGAAAAATATATTCACAAACAATTATATAACTATCTGGAAGAGAATAATATATTTTGCGATGAACAAAAAGGATTTCGTGAAAATAAAACAATAAATTTAGCAATTTATGAGTTTTTGTATGAGGTTATGTTGAACGTGGATAAAAGAATACCTGTATGCGCTATCTACTGTGATATGACGCAAGCGTTTGACTACGTTAACCACGACATCCTTCTAGAGAAACTTGAAGCGTACGGTGTAAGGGGTAATGTGTTGGATGTCATGAAATCGTATCTTGATAATAGAAAGCAATATACGGAAGTTGCCCGAATAAATACAGTGACTAAAAAGGAGGAAATGCATCAGTCAGAACAGAGAAATGTTGTTTACGGCGTTCCTCAGGGCAGTGTACTTGGACCATTGCTTTTTACAATTTATATAAATGACTTACCGAAATCTACCCGACATAATATGACTTTATTTGCTGATGATAGTACATTGACAATTTGTAATGACAATAATGACTTGACTGAATATAAAACTGACATACACAATGCATTGACATCTATAATTCAATGGTTGGACATTAATAATCTAAAAATAAATTTAACAAAAACTAAAATCATGCATTTTAACCAACGGGTAACATTAAATAGTATAGATATAGAGTATCAGAATAGCGTAATTGAAAATGTTAGTACGACAAAGTTTCTTGGGCTGACAATTGATGAACGAATTAACTGGAAATCACATATAGAGCAGCTCTGTAAAAGAATTTCCAGTTCTGCCTATGCTTTGCATACGCTGTCCGGTATTGTTAATGGAGATGCTCTTATAACTGCCTATCACGGTTTAGCTGCTCCGCTGTTACGATACGGAGTTATTTTCTGGGGGAACTCAACAGATAAGGAAGTTGCGTTTAAAGCTCAAAAGAGATGCATTAGGTCAATGTTTAAATTAAAAAATACAGATAGCTGCAAGACTTACTTCCAGGACTACAAAATTTTAACTTTACCAAGTATGTATATTTTCGAGGTTGCAATGTTTGTGAAAAGTAATTCTCATTTATTTCCGACCTTAGAGGCAACAGTTCCGCGAAACAGGCGGGATAACAGCAGGCTACGTTTACACAGGGCGAAGACGGCTCTTGTGCGCAAAAGTATAATTTGTATGGCGCCTATTATATATAATAAATTACCTAGAGATTGGAGGGAGTTGAACTGCAACAAATTCAAAGGAGTACTAAAAATATGCTAGTTCAAAAAGCGTATTATAATGTTACAGAATACCTAAATGATGATTTGATTGAATAATGTTTTTTTTTTGTTTTTTAATTTGTTTTTATTGGTGAATTTGTGGATGATTGACATTTTGTATTTACCTTGACATACTCCTATCTTGACATAATATATTATACAGACATTTTATTTTTTTATAATATTATTTAATTTGACTACATCTGTGACATTATTATTTATTATTCTGACTAGAAACAATGTTGACATGCATCTATAGATTCATTTGTTATTTTTACTATTATTATTTGATTATTAATTTTTTATTTTTTATTTTTTTGGTTGATATGATGATAATTGTACCTAGTGTGATGTGGTTCATATATGATAATACTATTGTACGTCTTATCAGACATGCTACGGTGATACTTTTATGTAATTGACAACATCTTCTATCTACCTGTGACAAACAATAATTAAATGAATTTGAATTTGAATTTGATGTTCTGGTTATTTCGAACAAGCATAATCTTCAGTTGGTGAGAGTTAGGAATAAGAATGGTAGAATCTCATTGAAGCCGAACATTGTCGCTGACTATAACTTGGGCATGTCAGGTGTAGACCGAGGCGACCAGATGGTCTCATACTATTCATGCCTCAGAAAAACTCTTAGATGGCACAAGAAGCTAGGTCTACACATCTTTGAAGTGTACATTCAAAATGCACACCGTATACTACGTCTTCAAGATAGAACGTCTAAAATGCGACTGCTGCAATTTCGTGAAGGTTTTATAAGACATTTGTTAGGAATGGATAATAAAGAACCCACCATAGCTGCAACTGGGTCGCATCCGACACAAGCAGGACCATCACAAGAGCCCCAATCAATTTTATCCCCGGCTTCAGCTGGTCATTTATCTGCTAAAACTCGTATACCACTAGATAATTTTCATTATTTAGAAAAGCTTCCACCCACGGCTAAAAAAGCCGTTCCAGCTAAACCTTGTCGTGTTTGCACTAAGAATAAAATACGGAAGGAATCATCTTTTGTATGTGCTACTTGTCCTGAAAAGCCGGCTTTGTGTGTAAACAATTGTTTTAAAATTTACCAAACAGATCCTAAATTCGCTTAATTTTTTTTAAAACGTTATAAGTGTTGATTTAATAAGAAATATTACTGTGTTTTGGTTATAATTATAACTTAGAAATATATTAATCTCAAGAGTAGACTGTGTAATTCATGATACCAAAGTGTATTAAATTTAGATATTTAGAAACAATAAAGTTACTATTTTTGTACATTGTGTTTTATTTGAGGTGCCAAGTAGTATAAAAACGAACGTTGCAGGTGGCCAAACAGTATAGAGCGCCCTACAATCAACAAGAAACATCTACGTACTAACACGTAGTCGGCACTCAATGGGTTAAAAGGGCCAGAATCCTCAAAAAGTTACTACTCAGCTGATTTAAGCAGTCTACACACCAAACCCGCCGACCCGCCGACACAGCCCGGCGGCTTGGTGTCGGCGACTTTGTTTCAAGAATCATGTCGGCGACTCGTACCCGCGCGTGCAAGTCGGCGGCATGGTCGGCGACTTGCGTACGCGCACGCTCAGTTGCCCGCCGACACTCCAGCGATAGTGACGTGCTTGTGTTTTTTTTGCGATTTTCTGCAATAATGGAATGGGACGAAGAAACCACTCTAAAGTTAATAAATTTGTATCATATAAAGGAATTATTATGGAATCCAAAACACTTGGATCACAAATGTAGACCCAAACGTTATGATGCACTAAATGAGATGGCAAACGAATTAAATACAAATGTCACAGAAATAGAACGGAAGATAAAAAAATTGACAAGCCAATATTATAGAGAAAGAAAAAAGACGATTGAATCAAAAAAGTCTGGAACCAGCGCAGATTCTGTTCATGAGAGCAAGTGGTTTGCCTTTAAATCTTTGAATTTCTTGCTCAATAAAAATAAACCTACAGGAACAATCGATACGGTATGTAACATTTCAGTGATGTTGTATTATTTTATTTCTAACCTAATTATTAGAGTATTAGAGCACACAAGAATAATATGTAAGCTTGGCCCGAGTGAAGAGAGGCGCGCGGTAAATAAAGACATAGGTACTTATTTTATCTGCCTTTGTTGTTGCGCTGCCGCTATTGTTATTGCACCGAAATATTTCTAAACAAATTATTTCTTGGAATGGCATGTGCACAGATATAATAGTCATTGCAAATGTATTTTTTAAAAACTAACAACTCTTTTCTCAACAATCTTTTGATTTCGCCGAATTTCTATTATAAACCGAGAGATTCCGTACCATTTTCTTTTTTTTTCTTTTTAGGGTCTTTTAGAAATATTATTATTAATTATTATTTACATTGATAATTAGTATTAGGTATGATTTATGACCATTGTCTTTTTTTCATATATTCCGTGCGGTGTACCTACTCGCGGGTAAAAGCTAGTGTATAATACATTTCATAAGTAAACTGTTGGTGATTCAAATAAAATGTTATTTCAGGAGATAACAGCAACTGACAATAATGCCCAACATGCGGACAATGATGCTCAACATGGGGAAAACGATCCACCTCAAACGTCAAACATCATTCCCCAAGCGAATAAACGTTATAAACCTAATCCAAATAATGAGATGGTGTCGGAAGCATTAAATTTAATGAGAACAGTCAGTCAACGGACAAATCAAAAAATAAAAGATGAGGACGATTTGTTTGGCGAATATATTGCGACACAACTTAGAAAATTTGATAAAACAACAAAGGCAATAATAAAACATCGGATTAACAATATCTTATTTGAAACCGAAACTGGATATCGTTCAGGCATGTTCGAAGCTTCGCCAAGACCTTCAACTTCCCATAGTCATCCAGGATATTATTCTTCAATGGATCTATGTGATGTAAATTCCTACTACTCATCATCCAACTCTGCCGTAACAAACCCTGTTTCACCGCCTCTTGGTGAACCTTCAACATCTTCAATTGAACCTTCGTTAAGTGTGTCGCTTCAAGAGAGTGGTGATGTTGAGAACATATTATCATCTATTGAGTCAGATAAATAGGTTTCTTCCACAAATCCCCACCGTATACACTCTGAGAATAACCCTATCACCTGATGCGAGATAACGTTATGTAGGCGTTACGTTATGTATTTCGTCTTAATGTTGTTGTCATAGAATCGTCATAGTATACTCAAAAAGCATAAAAACATCAGTGGGGATTTCGCGGTGGGGATTTATAGAATAACTCGGTAAATAAAACCACTTATAAATGAACAAGAACAAGTGATTTACGAACTTTTTAATACAAATTATAATAAAAATACAAGTACTAATACAAGTATGAGTTTCATTAAAACTTATGAGTTAGTCATTGATCATTCTGCCATGGTAATCTCCCGACATCGGAAAGAAAATGTTGAACCCATTCTGTCCTTATAACCTCGGGAGATTGTGTCCTTGTAACCTCAAGGGACTGTGTATTGTCTTGTCTAGGCAAGTCAGCAAACAAATTATTTTCACGTGGTTCCCTGCGCCAATCTCCTGGATTGATTTCTCCCCTACTATTTTCAGTATCATATTCATTTTGTTGTATTATACCATGTCGTTTTACATAATTGAACAAATGAATACATGCCAAAGTTACAACAGTAACTTTTTGTGGATTTAGCTGGATGGGTTTGTTAAATATCTTAAATTGTTTTGTTAACTGTCCAAATACGTTTTCAACTACTCTTCGACCTCGACACATGCGATAGTTGTACACTCTCTTGGGAGACCCTTTCGCATGATTACCATCATAAGGTTTTAAAATATTGGTTTGTAAAGGAAACGCATCGTCGCCCAAAAAAAAATAGGGTACGGGCATAATTCTTCCAGGTAGAGGTTTTTTATCTGGCAAATTTAAATCATTATTATATAACATTCTGCATAATGAAGAGTTAGCAAATACACCACCATCGGAAATGCGACCCTGGCACCCTACATTAGCGTATAAAAACTTATAATCTGCATCCACTAATGCAAACAGTACAATACTGAAATACATTTTATAATTAAAATAATCGCTTCCACTTCGTGCTGGACATTCAATTCTAATGTGCTTTCCATCCATAGATCCAATACAATTAGGTACATTCCATCTACTCAGATATCCATCTGCAACTTTTGTCCATTCGTTTGATGTTCGTGGAATCTGAAATCGGAAATGTGCTCGGTGATAGGATAGCCATTTGCCTACTTATATAGTAATTTTTCGGAACATAGTTTTTCTGGAAGATTATAGAAAGTTAAACGCCCATATATGTACATACCTTCACATAATCCGAAAGTCCATCTACGATAGCTTGGCACACTTCTGGAATAATGTAGGAAATAAGTTGAGGAGATACTTTAAAGGTGTCACAAAGACTGTTGAATGAATCTCCCGTAGTCAGGTATTTTAATGTTAACGATAATCTGTCCGTTGGTGAAATTGCACTTCTGTAATTTGTATTTTTTTTAACTATTGTGGGTCCAACAATGCTTAGTAAATATTCAAAGTCGGTAAAAGTTAACGACATAAATGTCTTAAAATGTAAGGGTCTTTTTACAATCAAATCGTCTGTTCTTAAATCTTTTATTCTATCACTGTTACTGTAACGACTGCGACTCATTAAGCTTGGTCTAACCCAACACTGTCGTTTTCTTTTCAGGGACCCAGCTAAAATTATTCCACATGCTGCTATTATTAGATCAGCATCAGTATCCATGTTTATTGTAGGCTGCAATATTCGAGAAAAACAACACGTCACGTTCGTACACACTGCAATCACTAACTAAAAAAGTTGTACTGATTTCTTGCCGCCGACTAACTCACCGACACAGCCCCATGACACATGTTGGTGAGTTGGCGGGTTTGGGTCGCCGACACCAAGCCGCCGGCCTGTGTCGGCGGGACGGCGGGTTTGGTGTGTAGATTCCTTTACAAAAAGTAATTATGCTACCAAGATTAGACATGTTTAAAGTCGTTATGTTGTGCCCGAGAATAATTGCATTTAACGAGAGCTTTGTTCCTTTGGGCTCCAGTAAGGAAAAACCTTTTGCAGCGTTATGGCATGAAGCAGTATCTGGCAGAAAACAAGAGGACATAATTAGTACATAAGTTTTTTATGAAAGTAAACGTGATTGCATAAACAAAGTGGCTTTGCAGGTTGTTTGGATTTTTTAACGAAGTCAACAATGTACAAGGTAAGTTTTAAGTATTCTTATTTTGAATCATTCTTGAAGTAAATGTAAATTATTATGTTTTTTTCCTTGGTCATGCTATAATAAATTGTTTTCCATAGTTTGGTACGTTATTTTTCGGTTATAAAATCAAAATATTAGGGTGCCAACTACTAGTTTCATATTTTGAACAATAGTATAATTCATTGGCACCTGTGCCAATGACGAAATTTCGTTTGGGATATTTTACTTTTAATATTAAAACTCTAAATTAATAAGATTGTGAGTAGGAACTTAAAACGTTTTGATATTTGATAAAACTTGCTCCGGTATCAATTTTTGGCACTGCCAATCATTATAAAAATGTTGAATGCCAATCATTGATGTCTTCATAGTGGATGTCAATCATTGTGCTTATGCTACCTGCCAATCATTAATATTTCGTGAGTTTATTATCATTAAAATTTTTTCAACAGTTCCACATAATGCCGAAGGTTAGCAGAGGTGCAGCATCTTATTTAAAAAAATATACGGAGGAAGATATATTAAAAGCTATAGAGGCAGTTAAAAATGGAATGCCAAAAAAAGCTGCAGCCACTAAGTTCGGGGTGCCGCGGGCTACTATTCAATTTCGGCTTAGCTCCCAGTTCGTCAAAACTATACCTGGACCAAGCACAATTTTAACTGAAGACGAAGAAAAAGTTTTAGTAGACTTGGTTATAACATGCTTTAAAAAAGGATTTCCGAGAAGGAAAGAAGTATTATACTGTTAAGTGTAGAACAATTTTTAAACAAAAATCCCAGAGAGAATTGTTTCATAAATAACAAACCTGGCGACGTTTGTTTTTAAAACGTCATCCTGAAATATTGTGTAAGGACTTCAGAAGCAGTTACAGCAGCAAGTGCCAATGTCTCTGAAGCAAACATTAGGCAGTGGTTCAATCAAATTGAACAACACTTAAAAGACGATAACTTCTTCAACATTTTAGAAGACCCTTCTCGTGTATATAATGTAGATGAGACTAACTGCTTTGCCCAAAAAATACAAAAGTACTGGCAGAAAAAGGCTACAAAAATGTCTATGAGGTGGATCATGCACTGACAGGCAACAGGCAGTCATGTTTACATATAACTGTTATGTTTACATTTTCGGCCAGTGGTGAAACTACCCCACCTATGATTATTTATCCACTCAAAAGAATGAGTGCGGACATCAGAGCATCAGTTCCGTCGGATTGACAGAAGACGACAAAGGGCAACGTAAACGCCAAAGAGAAGAAAACAAGATAAATAAAGCTAATGTTCCTAATAAGAAGAAAACAGTGTTACGAAAAAATAAGACTGCGAAAAAGACTGCTAGTAGTAAAAATAATGAAGTTGTAACTGTGATTGATCCGCCCGAAATTACTCTAAAGATGCCTGAACTAAGTGCTCCTGAACAACAAAATACTGAAAACGTGATAAGCAAAATTAACATTAAATCTCAAATACAGCTAGCTAAACCAAATCTTAGGGATGGATACTATGAATACATTGAATGTCACTATTGATGAAAACTATAAACAGGCTGTTACAAAGGAGTTTGTTTTGCCAAAACCTATTCCTAAGAGAGTGTTGAATAGGAGAGACACTTTCAGTAATGAAAAACAGCTTTCAGATTTTTTAAACGATCCTAGTTGCAATGATGACTAGTCACTTAGTTTTACTGATACAGACCTTTATAATTATATAGTAACTAAGTATAACTTAACTTTGTTGTAACTACCTATATTTTTTATAATACCCAATTTTAATTAAACTTGTTAATTAATGATTAAGTATAGAAAAATGATAATTAATATTAAGTGCCAATGACTGATTCTCATGTGATAATCATTGTACCACAGGTGCCAATTATTGTACTTTTGGATAAATTTATAGAATTTCTTTTATTTTAATAAAGATTTATGCCTTACGACACTAAATGCATTTTTTATTTATAAACACATAGACCAAAGAAACGATTAGTCGTGCTCAAATTAATGTATAGCTTGTCTATAAAGTCGAGAAATTAAATGAGGGCGCTGCTGAACTTCATGTAGCAACCCTATATAGTGCGACTAAAATGATCTTGATACTAGAAGTTCGTTCCTAGAAATTTTTTTTTTTCTAGTAAAATTAGTCAATAAAATAAAACACATTATGCAGTCATAATATTGTTTCTGTTTTATTCATTAAACCAGGTGCAGTATAAAGTTTTGAACCAGATCTAGAATAAAGTTATTGAACCAGATCCAGAATAAAGTTAGTTGAAACTCAAACTTAATCATTTAATAAATTCAATCAGTTACAAAGAATAATCACTCCGGATTTTAAATATTAAATATTGAAATGCGTTTCATCGCCACTTTCAGCAGTACAGTCACCACTGTCACCACAAAAATTAAAGTTATCCATTTCTTTCTTCGGCCGACCTTTCATGTGTTTCCCAGGAGTTTCAAACTTTCCATCATTCTTAAAACCTTCGTTAACTATCCGCCAACTATACTCTGATTTTCCTGTAAAGAGTAAAAATAATAATTTAATAATTAATTACTGAATGGCAACAAGTTATTGACTTGAAGCAATTAATTCAAATAAAAAATTGGTACAGATTGAACGAGTTGTACCATCATATCAAAAATTTTGATCGCACTATAAAAATGACCTACTGACAGTTTTTAAACTAACCTAAAAATTTGCAATGTAAACAATGCCTTTTTTGCCTTTAAATCGTAAATTCAGTAAATTTGTAAGTTCAGACAGATTCAAAACAAATAATAACATGATTACATACCCATCAAAGATGCTGTTCGCTCATTAACGTCCTCCAAATCCCATAAAATTGTCCAGCTTAGTAATCCGTGATTCATTGCTAGAAAACTTTGCAAATCACTTCCCACGCACCACTCTGATTTCGTTTACTCATTTCTCAACCTTTTATGCGTAGTTTGGTCTCAATGTATTGCAGTTTAATGAAAACAATTAAAAATAAGAGAAGAAAACTAATAATTCGACGATACTATTGACAACTGACGTACTTATGTTTGGTGTTGCCACTCACATGTTTAATGTTAGTTCCTCAAACATTCTTTTCACGACTAAATAGACAAGCTATACTTATCATACCAAATTTTAAGGAAAAAGTTAAAGCTCAAAAAATCCCTAAAGTGCCAATCATTACACAGTTTACCCTATATGTATTATAATTCATGTGTGATATTCATATTATAATAATGGCTATACCAGCCTTGTGATACTGTTGAATATAAAGGACTAGTTCGATGCTAGTATGGCATATAGTGTGTATTGCTTACTGTATTGTAACGTGGGCTACAAGCCTGATGAATGGTGTGATACCAGTGTTGTATTTTTGTTACAATGTACGGCTACTGGCCAGGTGTTGTATTTATAATGTTTTTGATAGGAGACGGGGTGGTTTCTTATCAGTTCTTTTCCCAGACGATAGTATCCACTTTGAACTCATGTAGCATACCTTTCTAACCCATCCTTGAATAATTAATAGAGTCTGGCTGGAAAGTAGGCCCTGGAATTATTTGCGAACTTTTTATATAGCAACTCTGTATGAACGTCAACGTCAATTTGACAAGGTTGTCGTTCGGTATCTCTGTTTACAAATTGTATGCGTTTGTGTAAATTGTGATTCTAATTACGGCTTAAAATGAACAAATGTATCAAAAGTGGTGTACGAAAGATGTTGTTTTGCATGATTGGCAAGTTCAACGAAATACAACAACAGCGTGATGCCGCGTTTAAACAAAAACCAGATTGTCTACGTGTGGTGTTGAATTTCATAGGTTAGTAGACAATATTATTTTGATACTTTAAACACCTACCTATCCAGTCGTCCTAATAAAATTTTGATTTATAATTTACGTATCCTTCCAAATAAGTTACCTACGCTTCTCTATGTATTGAATAAAACTAATTATATTCATTCGTATATCGCATCAGTCAACCAATAATTCATTTTAATAACATCACCTATGTTTTACGTATACTCATAATGAATTTTAATTTTAAAACGATTAGGTACCTTTCTTTAACAGAGAATCTGCAAGATGTCGAAGGAGTTAATGAAATAGTAAGAACTATTGAAAATCTCACTGAATTAGAGCAGAAAGATAGGATAATAACCCAGAATCAGTACTTAGAAGAAATAGCTTCAATGACTGGTAAGTTTTTACTATATACTGATGTTTTGAAATTATGCCGAAAAAAACCTTTGCATTTTTACTTACTAATACCAAGAATTAATTACATATTTCGTATTTCTTCTTTGCAGAAGTGAGTGTCAGAACACTAAAAAGAGTAAAAAGGGAAGGTGCAGTAAATGAAGGTGTCTGGAGTACCCCGGGGAAGAAACGTCCACGGAAACCTACTGTGTCTAACCTAGATAACTTTGACATAGATGCTATGCGTAACAAGATAAACGAATTTTATATAGTTAAAAAACAAGTTCCTACACTGAGGACACTGTTGGTGGAGTTAAAAGAAAGTATTGATTTTAACGGATGCAGAGAAACTCTGCGCCGCTTGTTATTAGCCAATGGCTATGAATTAAAAAAAAATAAAAATGAGCGTTCTGAATTAATAGAACGCTATGACATAATCTGCTTGGAGACATAGATTTTTAAGAACTATAACAGGAAAACGTGCAGAAGGCAAGCCGATCATTTATGTAGATGAGACTTATGTCCATAGAAACTACAAGCCTAAGAAGTCATGGCAAGGTCCTTCAACTAGTGGTGCAATTGAAAATGTTTCGACCGGGAAAAGGTACATTATAGTTCATGCAGGATCAGAGAAAGGCCCCGTACCAAACTCTTTCTTAGTGTTTAGTACTAAATCAAAAAATGCTGATTATCACCATGACATGAATGCTGAAAATTTTAATAAATGGCTTAAAGAAAAACTTATACCAAATTTGGAAGAACCAAGTGTAATTATAATGGATAATGCTAGTTACCATTCGGTAATTATAAATAAGGTTCCTAACACACAAACGCGTAAAAGTAATATAAGAGAGAATGGCTTCGTGATAATGGAATTCAATATGAGGACTACCACACGAAAGCAGAGCTGTTGTGTATTGTAAAACGAAATACGCCTGATCCAAAATATGAAGCTGATGAAATTTTAAATCAATGTGGTCATGAGGTGTTGAGACTTCCACCCTACCATTGTGATCTAAATGCGATTGAGCTTGTGTGGAGTTTGGCAAAACGTAAAGTGGCTAGCAAAAATATTGCAGTTACTACAGCTGCATTAGAAGAGATAATTAAAGATTCATTTGAAAACGTAAGTTCTCAGGATTGGAAGAAAATGACTGATCATGTGATACATATTGAAAATAAATATAAAGAACGTGATACAATAACAGAAGAAAATTTAGAAAGTTTTATTATAAATGTTAGAGACAGCGAAACTAGTGACAGTGATGAATCTTTTGGCATTGAAATGTTAGAATCTGATTTTGATTATGATGAATAAAACTAAGTTATTATGTGTGGAATATGATCGTATTTTATTTCCCTATTTATTTTCGGATTCTGCCCATATTTACCTCATATACCAACACCTATATATTCCCTAACATAATTTTCTTATACAGTCTATATATTTATGATATTTTTAATAATGAATTGCCAGGTATCAAAGTAGGTTATTCCAATTCTCATAGTATGATTTTAGTGTTGTCATGCATGTATTTTTTAAATTTGCCGCCAATATTCTGGGACCAGCTTTCGTTAGCCAGACTCTAGCTCGAATATAACTGAATAAATAATGATCATGGTATTTGCTGTTTTGATTATATTTTCCCCAAGTTTTATTGATAGTTATCATCCACATATATTATCCTGACGGTGTATATGTACTGTATATACCTTTATATTTATATAGGCAAGTATATAATAGAACCATAGTTTATTGAGGCAATGCTTTATGTGATTGCTAAGAAAGGTCCTAGATTATGTTATAGAGCATTTTATGCCTCATATTGTACATATACACATATACATAGACCCACACAAACTTCTCGAATCTAACAAGCGCTTAAAATAAAGCATTAAACTTCTACGTTTTGGTTTTATTTAGCTCACCTACGGAAGATTAAAAGTTTTCAATCTCCGTTGACTATCTGAAGCATTAGTGAATCTCCACGGCACCCGAATTCTCTTAGTAAAGTATACTATTTCTTTTAATAGGAGATCACACCTTGTAATTGTTTATTTTTTTACTTACAAATCCATAATAAATCACACATCACATATATTCTTTTTTTTATATTACAACTGTCCACGGTAGTATTTAAGCGAGCAAAAGTGCTGAAAAAGAACGAGGATGATTCATCATTAACTGCAGGATTAGAAAACGTAATCACGATCAAATTGGGTGCGCGAGTTATGTTGCGTAGGAATATAGATGTTAGTAAAGGACTAGTGAACGGCTCTATTTAATTGGAGTCAGAGAAAATAAACTGGGATGTCGAAATCATTAACTTATGATATAAAACGTGTCATGACTAAGTTTCAAATATTACATAATGTTTATGTTCACCGGGAACAGTTCCCTATTTGCTTGGCTTACAGTATTACCATCCACAAATCACAAGGACTTAGTCTGGACAGCGCTCTTCTCAACATAGGCATTCCGATATTTAGCAGAGGACAGGCCTATGTTGCACTCTCCAGAGTTAAAACACAAGACGGAGTACACCTTACTAATCTAGACCCTAGTCAAATAGTCATGGAAGATAACTTAGATGATCC
The DNA here is from genome assembly GCA_963576445.1 of Lithosia quadra. NCBI lineage: Eukaryota > Metazoa > Arthropoda > Insecta > Lepidoptera > Erebidae > Lithosia > Lithosia quadra. The sequence continues at coordinate 2,621,445 of OY754894.1, forward strand.
GCCTTCGCCTTCCGTATTAATGGCATTCCATTCTCCGGAAAGAGATGCCGAAATATTCAATGTAATTTCAGATCCTTCTTTAACCGTTGCTGATTATAACATTCCACAATTACAAGAGGCATTAAATGTAATAATGAAAGAGCCCGGCCATGAAAATTTAAAAGAAATAGCTACAAACTCAGGAATAGATAAAAACAAGAGCAACAAGTCGTCCATTCACAAGCAAATTCTTCTAAAATAGAGAACAGTTTAATTTTGCCGAAAATGTTGAGAAAGCCTTTGAAAGCAGGCCCAAGAAAGAAAAAATACCGTAGGCAATTGGGAAAAACCATAATAGCTGAAAAGAAAAATCAACAAGCGTAGAGAGTTAAGAAAAGTGATTTGTTTAAAGAAAAGAAATCGAAATCATTACAAAAAATAACAAAACCAAAAAAAGTGGAAAAGGCACCTGCTTATGAGACTGATACTGATGAAACTTTTGATTTAAATGGATCATCTACTAACGAGATGAACTTTTTCAGTGATAGTGAAGATGAAATTGAAATTCTTGAAGAATCTAATGAACCTGGCTATGACTACTATGTCTCTTATTTAAAACTAATAAGCAAAGTATTTTTTAAATTCACTGAACCAGATAGGCATGGCAGGTGTATCGAAGAATGATATTAAATTCATATTGCCTTCTCCCAAAATCGATGGTAGTAGTCGTCGTCAAGCGACATATAAATTTCCAGTGAATTTAGCACTGTTAAATTTTCCTTTTTAATTTGACTAGTAGTTAGGCATTATAATGTAAGAAGTTCATAATAACTTATGAAAATATGCCTTAATTTCAAATAATGAATATTATCTGTGACTGATTAGATTGATTAAACATAAGATCTCATTAAGATACTTTTATATAATAAAAAAAATTCTAAGCCCAGCATTTATAGTTGATTATCTTATTGTTCATAAGTGAGGTGATCACTAATAAAGAAGCGTTGAATTTCAAATTGTTTAAAAAATATATTATTTCTTTTTTAAACAAATAAAACATTTATTTTCATATCATACATAGTATAACCGATGTTTTCATTGATAACTTTATTAAACAAATTATATTTCTAGTCACTTCCAAACAGTTCCAAACAAATAAAATCTAGGTGTTGGTTCACGGTTAACAAAAGATAGTAGTAGCACAAAAAATGACTTTGTGAGAGGTTGTCAAAAATAGCCGGTTCATTGTTGGACACCCTACCCTACACGAATATTTAAATTATTTAAGGATCAGCTTGGAGTAGATCGTATTGCTAAATTTAAATGCGATTATGAAACAGCTGAACTAAATGCGATAAGGAAGGTTTATTCTGAAGGGAAACTGACAGGATGCTTTCAGCATTTCAACAAGGCTGTTTGGAAAAGAGCAAAGCAATGCAATTTGGTCAAAAAGAAAAACACTAACAGACTTGCCAATAAACATGATAGAAATATCCTACGAATGTGCTCTTATTTTGTTTTACTTCCTCCGACGTATATGACAGAAGCCTTTTTTTTTTTTTCCGTGCGGAAATCCTCATGGATTTCGGACTCTTACCGACTAAAACCGCACGCCGTCTAGGGTCTTCTGACGCCAGGGTGTAAGGTGGCCCAAAGAGCATTTCCCTCGCACCCCGGCTTGACCCGGGCCAACTCCGGATTCGAGATGGCCCCCTCGGGTTTGGGAACCGCGTGGTTCCCGTCATACCCCCGGAATAGGGGGGGGCGCGCTAACGCGCGCCGCCGCCTCGGCCTGCTTCTGCTAGGGTGACAGGCGGCTCCACCCGTCACCCCCAGGCCAGCGCTCATGGAGGACGGAGGTCGTTAGACCTCCGACGCCTTAGGCGTCCGCGCCCTATATGACAGAAGCCTGGCGGGATATCGTGGCTGCTGCCTCCAGTGACTCAGAAAATTTGCAAAGTTTTCTTCAATATTTTGAAGAACAGTGGTTCAGTATGGATCACAAGTTGATTAACTGTGCAAATGATATCCACAGAACAACTAATCACCGAAGAATTAATTCAACTGCCGAAAACTCCAAATATATTTTTGGTTTTTAAAACATTACTAAATGAAGCTTCTTATTATGACAGACCTTACTTTTCCCCTTCAAGAAAAATAGAAGACTAAAAGATTTATTATTTGCTAAAAGATTTTCGAGATTATTGAACAAATAAAACAAAAAAAGAACAAATTACAGTCATTGCAATTAAAAAAAAATATATATATTTAAGACGAAAATTAGGATTTAAATTACTTTTTAACCGTACTGGCGCTGCTGCAGCAGAAGCAGATGTGTTGTTGTAGTAGGTAGGTTTTTTATAAAGGCAGTAGTTATGAGTTTTGTTTTTAAAAGGTTCACAAATAAATGAGGTTGGGTAATTTTGGTCCAACCCCTCAACAACCTTGGATGTGATTCCAAATGAACGGTTTTGGAGTACACTTCATTTTATATTATGACGGCTAAGTCAATATCTAACGCGAACATGGTGTTTTGATACATTTTCTAAACTAAGAAATCATAAAAATTCTTAATATCGTGAACTGTAAACAGAAGCTTTTTTTTCTATTATTTGTGTATCTGCGCGTACGCCGTCACACGTTGTCCCCTCTCTCCTACCCCTCGCCCGCCCTTGCGGTCCTAACAAAAGGATGTGAAGTCAGTCGTTGCTCGCACGTTGTTTACGCTCCTTGTTTTTGTGTTACTATCGGCTTGTTTTTCGACTTACTGACCCCGGCCCGTTTTAATTGACTTTGATGTTACTTACCTACATGTGATTATCAGACTTCTAATAGGACACGATTTAAGAAAACGCTCTTGGTGAATGTTGACTGGTGAATAGTGTAATGGCAGATAGCCGCTGTGTAATATGTCTGCGCTTGCGCGTACTACGAACAAGACGGCATTTTTTGGGAGCAGATATTCCACAAAGTCGACCTCAGTTTGCAGAATTTGTGCGACAAAATGCCTTGATCGAGGTATGGACTTATTTATATATATTTACATTTTATATGAAAAGAATCTTATTTTTTTTAGTTGCTATTACTGTCATAAAAGATAGAAACACACTTTTATTCTGTCAGTTGCTAATCGACTACGTTTCCATATAGCGAATTGAATTTATAGCGAAAGAAAACAATATTGATACGCAAGTATACACAAGCTGAATAAACAAAAATCCACACTAGGATAAAACGTACTAATTCATTAGTCAAAAGTAGTCATAACTATTCTTACAATGACATATTTCTTTGCAGGTTGTGTATAATAACACACAAAATGTTTGTCATCGTTGTTGGCAAAGGATTAATGCTACTTTTGCAGCAATGCAAAATGCAGAAGAAAACGTTCAAGAACCTGCGGCGGCTAACGTGGTGTAGTAGGTATAGGTAAATGTAACTAGATTATAAGTATCAGGTATCAGCTTGTGGGTACCATATTAGGAGAGTACCCCAAATACGGGATAAGGTCTCATATGTACATCAATAACAACCATCTCCTATAACAGGTCGTCATAAGACACCTTACACGTGTGGTCCTCCCCACCTAGGCTCATTATAGTTAAGACTATATGAGTTGGTAAATATCAAACGCCAATATGTCCACCATAGACCATAAAATGACTTTTTTGTAACAAAATAAAGAGTAAAAAAAAACTGCATTTGTATAAATTTCATTTTCCAATATGTCCACATTTTTACAACGAAAACCTTACACAAAAACATAGTTTTATTTCAAAAGCTAGTACGTCCCCTAAAACATTCACATCAAAATCTGATACGTCCAAATGAACCAATCACAGTTAGCGGTCGGCCATTATGACGGCCATAGTGTTTTTGTTTTCTGTCGAACTCCGGCGCCGCTCCGCAGTTTAAATTCGATTTAATTGGTTTACATTAGTGAAAATGGATTCAAATGTGAACATTGTTGAACCTAGTAAAGCAAGGAAACGGAGTAATATAAAGACGCAGCAGAAGAAAGCGCAGAAAAAACAGAAATTGTGAGTTAAAATTTCATAGTATCGTTTGCCTGAGTATAGGGTTGCCAGCGCACAACAGCATTTTTGTACCTATGATTTGATTTTGTAGTATTGTAGGGATTTTTATGAATTAATTATAGACTTTGCTTTATTTCTGAAGTTTGTTTGTTTATTTTTACTCAATCACGTCGCAATGGATTAACTGATATGGAAGAAATATTAGTATATAGGTAGAGAAGTCCAGGAGACGGACTTAGGCTACTTTTTATCTAGATAAAATCTATGTATGTATTTACAAAAAAAATGGTATTTAGGTATTATAATATCAGTTGTTTAGTATCCATATTACAAACATTAATTTGGTTAGTTTGGGGCTAGATAGCGCTGTCTGCAGATGTATGATGTGATTAGTGAAAGTACTGTAAGAATTAGAATGGCATGCACTTAAACGTGTATATCTTATTTTTAAGGTATTCACCAGCGGGTTTGCCGAAAAAGCCACCTTGCAGACACAGCTCACGAAGTCTGAAATGTATGTCACTCACAGGCAGAGACCTTTTTTACTTTCACAAAAAACTATATGAAAATATATCAAAAATTGAACAAGACAATTACTTACTTAAGTATATGACTGTCACAAAAGTAAAACGATATCGTCCGAGATCAGGGACCAAAAATCCGAGGGCTTTTGTGGTTAAATTTTATATCCCTAACAGCAACACTAAAGCACTTATACCAATATGTAAGAAGACTTTTCTACGGGCTTTACGTCTAAAACCATCTAGGATAGATGGTGTAGCCAAAAGACACTACGAAACTGGTGGCTTGGCTAAAGAAAACAGAGGAGGCGATAGAAAAAAATTTGCTTTTGCGTCAAAAAAAGAAGCAGTGGAAAAATTTATAAAAAGTTTCAAACCGTTACAGAGCCACTATTGTCGAGACCAAATAAAAGTACGGCAATATCTTCATCCCGATCTAAACATTAAAAAAATGTTTGACATGTACAATGACCAGGCATTGCCAGGATTTGGAGTGAAACAAGGTTTTTTCCGAAATATATTTAACTCCCGATTTAATATAGGATTTGGTAGCCCGAAAACCGACGTGTGTTCCACTTGTCTTCAATTAACCGAAAAAATTAAAGTTGAGACTTCGCAAGCCGCAAAACAAGAACTTATAACACAACATAGAATCCATAAGCTGCGCGCTAAACAGTTTTTTAAAATGCTACAAGAAGAAACCCCCGGTGTTCTTATAATATCTTTTGATTGTGAAAAAAATCTACCGTTACCGAAAATTCCCGACCAATCCACGTACTATTCTAGGCAACTGTATTTATACAATTTTACTATAGTTATTGGTACTTCCCACGCATCCTTGACGCCTAATAACATCCATGCTTACGTTTGGACAGAAGACGAGGCGGCTAAAGGTTCAAACGAAATCTGTTCAGCTTTATATCACTGCATGAATACAATAGATTTATCTGGTGTTCGAAAAATAAGGCTGGTATCAGATGGCTGCGGCGGCCAGAATAAGAATTCTATTATAATCACCATGGTTATGAAATGGCTTCTTGAGACAAATACATGTATTAAAGATATTGAAATGGTCTTTCCTGTAACAGGACACTCTTTTTTGCCCGCCGATAGGGTGTTCGCCTTAATTGAAAGAGTTGTAAAGAAAAAAGAGAACATAATTAAGCCAAGTGAATACATAAATATTATTGAAGAACACGGAACTATTCACTCTTTAGCAACCCATGTAACTGTATATGACTGGAAAGAAAAAAGCAAAGAATTTCTCAAAGGTACGCAATCTTGGCACTTCCAAATCAGCAAGTGTAAAAGAATAATCTTCCATAAAGCTAATAGGAATAAAGTTTTCGTTCGTGGTGAATTGTCATATAGAAATGACACTTGTGACAGTAAATCTTTGACAAAACGCGGAAAGAGCTTAAATGCGTTAACTTTGAATTCTATACCAGTCGGAGTTCCCGTAAAAGCAACAAAACTAAGTGATGTCAATAATCTTTTGACGAAGCACTATGGAAATGAATGGCAAGGCTTGGAAGAACTATTTTATTATAAAAAAGTACTTACGAGAGACAATATTGTTATAGACAGTGATTGTGAAAGCGAAGTAGGCCTCGGAGATGTAGAGAACGAAGAACTTATTGATTTTGTGTGATTACTAGTATGTAGTGACTACGTATATAATTATTTACGTGCTGATTTTTCATGTTTCTAAAAAAATTAATAAAAAATTGCAAAGCCCGTTTTGCCTTTATTAGTATTGTTTTATTATTTTGCTGTATTGGGTGGGCAACCCTAAATATGACGTCAGTCAATGGAAATTTAAAACAAAGTAAAGTATGTCCAAGTATCAATGTTCATCAAAATCAGGTATGTCCGTTGACTTAAATCAGAATCCAATATGTCCAAACTAGTTTTGTCGATTTTAGCAGGTTTTTACAGTAATCCATTAAATTTAAAAGTTGCCAGGGATAATAATTATTAGCGTATGGAATAATAAAATGTAATAGACAAGGAAATACTACAGAAAGAAGACATAAACAAAAATATGGTCTTGTCTCCGTTTTACTTATCACGGACGTATTGGCGTTTGATATTTACCAACTCATATATTACCCATGTATTAACCAACAATATATTATTCTTATTTAACAGTCAGATAGCGTGTTTCACTTTACCCGTCTCTCCTCCAACATCGCATGGCGACCCTGCCAGCGGCATATATGGCGTCGGTACCGATACCGCCCATATAGGGTATCAACCTGAGATCCCGATCTCATGTTATTAGATAAACAAAGGCGAATACTTTGTATAAAATTCATAAAATTCGACATGGGACACCAAGTCAGTACGACACAGGCGCCACCGGGAATCAAACGCGAAGAAATTTATACGCAAATTGGAAAGACTAACCAGATTGAACAGCATACTATTATCGCGCAGGGTATTTCAAACATTAACCTGTATTTTAGCATTTTCGTCGTAGTCGGACTATTGATAATAGCCGTGTTAGCCCTACGATATTTGAACATCTGTCTGAATAAAAAGATCGAGCGACGAGCCCAAGGCGAGGTCATCAAAACCAGGGGAGTGCAAGTATAAAATGCGTACTTATTTAGAAACTGTGAGGCAGAGGATGTCGATTTTCTGTGAAGCGAACTCCGTTACATGTCAATCAACTAGGATATATAGAATACAAGGGAGAACCGGCATTGTTTCATTTGTAGAAGGACCGAAAGGACACCCACTTTCTCCAGAGAGGATCACTAACACAAAGCGTTGCATGTTGGAGAATACGCTTGATGTTGACTTCAGGGATGGAACAGTTGGAGTAGCGAAAATACTGCTGATATACAAAGGACTCACCTGTTGGATATGGAGCATCGTATGGGAACGTGACACCACTTATCCAGAGTGGTAGGAATGCAGTCTAAAAAGAGACACAGTGCAGTGTAGTGTAGTGCAAGTGATATCATCGTACGAGGCAAACGGGACAAACCAAGCGGGTGAATATTATAATTATAAGGTTTTTATTAATATGTAATAAGTTTATCGGTTTAAAACATTATAATCATAGTTAATAGCTAGACAAACGCAAATAATAAATGACAGATATAATAGAAAATTTAAATAAATCCCTTACAGAAATAAGAACATATTTAATAAAACTAGGCCCAAGTAGACGAAAAGGGGAAATATTAAAAAAAAAATTAGATGAAGCTAAGGCTATACAAGTAGATTTTCAAAAAACGATACAAATTGTCAGTGACCAAGTAGTAAAAGGGAACTTGCAAGAAGAAGCAACGACAATTAGTACATTGAGCATAAAGTTTACAGAGTTGTTTGGGGAAATTGAAGTATTGTGTAAAGAACAAAAGCCAAGTGAAACAAAAAACATGGGTTCTTTTGATTTAAAAACGGCTTTACACCTGTTACCGGTGATGACCGATGGTGGAAATGTAACACAACAGTTAATAGACAATATAGAATATTATAGTTCGACATTACAATCTAGTAGCTGCAAGGAGCAGTTAATTCAGTTCATTTTAAAGAGTAGACTGTCACAAACAGCAAAATTAAGGTTAAATGAAAAATATGACAATATACAAGATTTAATAAGCGACATGAGATGTAAATTACTGGCACAGGAAGCTGCTACAACCATACAAACTAAATTACAGCAGATTCGCCAGAATGATACTTCTATAGAGGAATACGGCCAAGAATTAACGAAACTATTCGTTAACCTAACTATAGCACAAGCCAAGGGTGACACCAATAGTTACACAGTACTCAAACCTTTAAATGAAAAGATGGCGATAAAACGGTTTGCTGATGGTCTGCGAAATCGTAGATTAAGTACAATCGTGGCAGCAAGGAACTTCGATTCTTTAAAAGATGCAGTGCAAGCGGCGTTAGATGAGCAGCCCACAAGCACAACACCAGGATCAGAAGTTATAGGTATGTATAGCAACGTCAACAGAGGAAAATATAGTGCACACGGAGGACATCAACAGAGACGAGGGTACAGAAGAGGATACAAGAGTACCGCATACGCGACTAACCGACCAAATAGTAGTCGACAAAATTACTACGAGGTACGTAACTCTCAAAGAGGACACCAGTCAGAAAACAGGTCTCCGAGAGGAAGAGGACACTACCGCGGAAGACAAACAGGTAGATTTCAAAATAACAACCAAAGATACAAAGGACGGCAGGAACAACCAAATGTCCATGTATTAACTGAACAAACCGAAGATAATAGCAACGAGTTTTTTCGTGACTAACCACAATTTATTTTCTAGTGGAAATTCAATAACTATTCAAATAAAGTCTGACAAATGGATGTGTTCATGGTTAATCGACTCAGGTGCTACAATATCAGCGATAAAAAATGAATATATTAAACAACAGGGAAAAGAAATAATAAAAAAAAAAATAATGATAAATGGTATTGGAGGTAGTATCGAAGCTATGGGATACGTCAAGTTAAATTTAGAAATAGGGAGTGACCCTATAACACATACGTTTTTCGTATTTAACAAATTACCTTGTTCAACAACTGGAATTTTGGGAGACGATTTTCTTAATAAATATAAAGCTATATTGAATTATAATAACAAGACCGTATCGTTTTCAACGGAGAGATGCAAAGTAACAACTATAAAATATAAGGACAGTAGGCATAAATCGTGTATCACTTTGTCACCACGAACTGAGTCAATACATTATGTAGAAACGAGTCAAACCGGGGAAGGAATAATTCATGCGCAAGAAATTTGTGAAGGAGTTTTAATCGCAGGGACTTTAGTACAACCAATTAATGGTAAAATACCACTACTTATTCTTAATACAACTAATACAGAAATACAACTGAAGGAATTTGAACCCGAAATACATAAATTAGAAGACTACAACTGTTGTAACATCGAAAAAACAACTAAGGATGCCAGTAGAGTAAAACGTGTGTTCTCGCAATTAAACTTAAACCATCTAAATCAAGAAGAAAAAATAGAAATTGAAAAGATATGTGCTAGATATGCTGATGTTTTCCAATTACCAGAAGATAGATTAACTGTAACGAATCTATACAAACAAACTATCCACTTAAAACCCAATGCAGATCCATGTTTTGTAAAAAACTATAGAATACCCCATGCACAAAAGGAAGAAATGAATAACCAAATAGATAAAATGTTACAAGACGGAATAATAGAACCAACACGAAGCGAGTGGTCTAGTCCAATATTACTAGTTCCAAAGAAAGCTGATTCGTCAGGTAATAAAAAATGGAGACTTGTAATTGATTATAGAAAATTGAATGACAGAATACAAGACGACAAGTTTCCACTCCCAAATATAACAGAAATACTAGACTCGTTATCAGGATCCATCTATTTTACACACTTAGATTTGTTTTCTGGATACTACCAGCAAGAGCTAGAAGAAGAATCAAGGAAATATACAGCGTTCTGCTCTGGACAATATCGGATGACGCGACTACCCATGGGATTGAAAATTAGCCCGAGTGCGTTTAGTAGAATGATAACATTAGCTATGTCCGGGTTAAGTTACGAAAAGTGTTTTGTCTATTTAGATGACATTGTTGTTTTCGGTAGAAACTTACAAGTCCATAACAAAAATCTTATAGATGTACTACAAAGACTCCAACAAGTAAACCTCAAGTTAAACCCACAAAAATGCAATTTCTTAAAGAAAGAAGTATTATATCTAGGCCATGTAGTGTCCAAAGAGGGTATCTCACCGGATCCAGAAAAAATTAAATCTATTAAAAATTATCCAACCCCAAGTAATGAAAAAGAGGTAAAAAGTTTCGTAGCTATGGCAAACTATTACAGAAAATTTATTCCAAACTTTGCAGATAAAGCATATTATTTAAATAAACTAAGTAAAAAGAATACCAAATTCCATTGGGACAGTAACTGTCAGAAGTCGTTTGAGGATTTAAAAAACGCCATGATATCACCACCAGTTTTACAATACCCAAATTTTAACCCAGACAACGAGTTTGTGCTGCATACAGATGCATCAGGATACGGTTTGGGTGCCGTATTATCGAACGGTGATGGTAGACCAGTAGCATATACCAGTAGGAGTTTAAATAAAGCTGAAAGTAATTACGCAACAATTGAGAAAGAATTGCTGGCTATTGTATGGGCCACAAAATATTTCAGGCCGTACCTTTATGGTAGACATTTTAAAATAAAAACAGACCATAGGCCATTAGTTTATTTATTCAGCATGAAAGACCCATCAAGCAGGTTAACTAAATTTAGACTCGCGTTAGAAGAGTATAACTTTACTGTCGAGTACGTAAAAGGAGTAGAAAACACAGCTGCAGATGTGTTATCTAGAATAAAAATAACATCAGAAGAATTTAAGGAACTAAGCGAATGTATACGCGTGACGACAAGAGGAATGAAAGGGAGACAAATAAATAAAGACAGTAAAACTGATGATAAAAATAATACTATTAACCACAGTCGGTCTGATCAACCGCAGGTTGTAGAGATAAATACAAGGACGAAGGAATCTGTAGAACTTACATTTATAGGAGAGTGCGAGCTCAATAAAATAAAGAGAGATAATAAAATATATTATAAAGAATCTAAGACAATGATATACGTAAAGGAACGAAGAACGATATATATTAAACTCTTTTCTCCATCGCAAATGACGCGACGCGCCTTTGTGCGAGAACTAGGAGTAAAATGTAAAGAGTGGGAAATAAATGAAGTTATTATAATAAAGAATATAAATAATAACATATTTGTAGAAAAGCTAGCGAGTGAAATAAAGAATACTGACGGGTGGACCGGTCCACGATTATGCATACTGAATGACGTCATGAGAATTAACGATAAAGACGAGCAAAAAGTTATTTTAAACGATTTTCATATCTTACCCACGAGTGGCCATGCAGGCATAAAGAAAATGTATCATAATATTAAAAGAAGATACTTTTGGATAGGTTTAGAAGAAGACATAAAAAAGTACGTAAATAGGTGCACTAAATGTCAGAAAGAGAAACACTCTTCCCAAACCATAGAACCAATGACGATAACTACAACCGCTGAAACAGCATTTCAAAAAATATATATGGATATTGTAGGACCTATAGACAGGGATGACGATGACTTTTCATACATACTAACTTTACAATGTGAACTCACTAAATACGTAGAGGCTTACCCACTGAGAAAAAAAACTTCTAATGAAGTTGCGGAGGCATTTGTAAGTAATTTTGTACTGCGCTACGGGTTACCCAACGTTATCGCTACGGACAGGGGAGCGGAATTCATTTCAACAACTTTCGAAGAGGTATGTAAGTTACTTCATATAGAAAAACTCACATCAACAGCTTACCACCATCAGAGTATTGGCGCTTTGGAGAATGCTCACAAAGTTTTGGGAGTATTCCTACGTATACAGACAGATAACAATGCGGAACATTGGAGTAAATGGCTTCCATATTGGTGTTTTGCTTATAACACATCAGTTCACACAAGTACGAAATACACACCCTTTGAGTTAGTTTTTGGGAAAAAATGCAACCTTCCCAGTAATTTGTCATCTTATGTCGAACCACTGTACAATCATGACAGTTATCCACTACAATTAAAGTATAGGCTTCAGACTTCGCAAAAAGAAGCGAGAGAAAATTTGTTAAAAACTAAGCATGACAGAAAAATAACGTACGATTTAAAAAATAGACAAGTAGTATATAAACCTAATGATAAAATATTGGTTAAAAATGAAGACAGGAAAAAGTTGACCAGTGTATTTTCAGGTCCATTTGTAGTATTAAGAGATTTAAGTCCGAATGTTGAGATACTGAAAAATGGGAAAGCAAAGCTTATTCATAAGAATAGGACGAAATTATATATTGAATAGATAACTTAAGTTTTGTTAAAGAAAAAACAAATATGTATAACACATATTTATTTTTTCTCCCTGGGATGGAGATGTAGTAGGTATAGGTAAATGTAACTAGATTATAAGTATCAGGTATCAGCTTGTGGGTACCATATTAGGAGAGTACCCCAAATACGGGATAAGGTCTCATATGTACATCAATAACAACCATCTCCTATAACAGGTCGTCATAAGACACCTTACACGTGTGGTCCTCCCCACCTAGGCTCATTATAGTTAAGACTATATATTACCCATGTATTAACCAACAATATATTATTCTTATTTAACAGTCAGATAGCGTGTTTCACTTTACCCGTCTCTCCTCCAACATCGCAGTGGAACCTGCGGCGGAGAACGTTTCTGTTGAACTTTTTCATTCACCTGAGTATATTAGAGCACCAAACACAGCAAATCATTGCATAACCCCTATATTTCGCTGCGCTCAGCTTTTTTTCAGCGGCAGTCGTTCTATTTTTGTGCGAATTGAACTCGGCATTCCAAAGGTTAAGGCATGCGAGCGGATGATTCAACTGCCGTTCGACCGCGTTCAACCGTCTACAACGCTGTTCGGCAGCAGTCGGAAACGTTCCGCTGGATTCAGCGCCGTACGGATGCGATCAGCTAATCGACAAACGGCTCGTTTCGCCGTCGGCCGGTGTCGCGTCGCGTCGGCCGTGCGGAGCCGATGCGAAAGGCATTAGTAACACCCTTATTCCGTCGGCATAAAGACTTTTTGTCCGGCGTTAGCCGATTCCGCGTCGATAAATGTGGGTACACCCTTAGAGGAACTTAAACAGCAGCTAGCTAGTACGCAAGCTGCCAGACATGTCACAGACATAAAGGTCAAGCTCCCCGGTTTTTGGATGGTTCGCACAAGCTGAGTCTCAATTTGAGATTGCAAAGGTGACTCAGGACGCTACTAAGTATGGGTACGTCCTGTCCGTTTTAGACTCCAGGGTGGTTGACGAGGTGAAGGATATCATCTCAAACCCTCCAGACACAAACAAATAGGAGCACTTGAAAAATGAGCTCATACGCAGACTGTCCACCTCTAAGGAGCAGAAGGTCCGGCAACTACTCCGTGAGGAGCAGCTGGGTGATGGAAAGCCTTCTGATTACCTGAGGCATTTACGTTCACTGGCAGGTTCAAATTTAGGGGATGTAGGAATCCTCCGGGAATATCATCCACAATCACTGTCACTTCAGCGGTCAACTCCAATGCCCTCCCCGACCTGACCACTTTACTTAAACAGATTCAGGATCTAACTGTGAAAGTGGATCTACTGTTTAAAGACCGTCAACGTGGCCGATCTGCCTCGCGTTTCAGGTCTAATAGGTCTCGTTCTGCATCCCGTGCAGATAATAATAATAAAAAACTGTGTTGGTACCATAAACGATACGGTACTAATGCAACCAAATGCTAGTGCTAGGGCTAGTGCCCATGCGAAGGGATGGACCGCCAGGGAAACTCCACAAGCAATCCGTAATGCCGGAAACCGATTGCTCGCACTCTGGCTGCCGGTTATTTATATATCATTCATTCACACTACTTAATTTACAGTCTTATAAGTTACATTCTCTGACGCCATCTTATAACCACTTCAAAACAGACGCCAAGACCAGAGAGCCAGCGGGAAAGTACTTATTGGGACGCGGACTTTGTGGTTAGTGTTACCATACGTGTGATATAATTTTGAGCCGTTATTAGGCTACAAAATCTTTCGGAACCTGGTCCTTCCAACGCTTTTCAAATTAGAATCTGGAGAAAAAAATGTTCAAATAATTCATGAAAAGAAGTTATCGTTTCTTAGACGTGTGAAGTGTAAAACTTATTCCAAAGACAAAAACCAAATGCTCAAATGTAGTTTTTGCAATCATAGCTATCACATCTGTTGTGTTCCGAAGTCACACAGAGAAAACTTATGAGTCTGATGATGAGGGCGAAGATTGTGTTTGCGTGGCATGTTTCGTATTGGACAATGATGACGATAGCGAATCTACTCTCAGTTTGTACGAAGAGTGCCGTATTATTTATTGCCGTTTTAATATGTTAAAAATTAAAAAATCACTAGGTACGGATTCAAATATATAACTGTTTTTATTCCAAATTCTGGCAAGTGTTTCCATCTCCGCGCCACTGCAGACGGCGCCCCGACACATTAAAATGAACCCAGCTTGGTAAATACAAGCCTAGTCGAATTGGAACTTTGCGCTTGACGAATTGAGCATCCCGGCTAGTACTATTTTCTTTTTCACATGAAAGAATTAAATTCCTGTGCATAATTGTTTTTTTTATCATCAACACCTCCCTTTAACCTGACCTCCAGTAGGTACTTGGTAGAGTTATAAGAGTGAGTTTTTATTGCCAGGTTTTTCTCACAGGCCTTGAGAATATGGCATTGAATATAAAAGCAATGATCCACTTAAATCAACAATTCCTACCCACATTTAATGACATATCCGACTTATCAACATGAAGCTGATATAATAAAGGTACATTATTGAAAGTGTTAACAAAAAATGTTGATTTAAAAAAAAACAATCGGAAAACAGAACAATATGTCGAAGACAGGTCTCAACTTATTTTGAAATCTTTGAACAAAATTCAAATGCAGTGTAAAAACCGAACAAAAAATATAGATAGGATATAGTGGTCGTATCGTAAAAGGTAAACCTAACATTAAGGCTTGCAGTTGCATGAATATTGTATGTGCATGAATGTTGAAATTGTTTGTTCAATATTACGTATTAATTTACTACACTTTTTGACAGATCCTGAAGACTAAACTGCCCTCAAAAAGTAACTAAAAAACTAAAAATAAAAAGTATTTAGAGAAAAGAAGACTGGCTCAGAAACTTTGCAAAAAACGAAGATATAACGAAATTAAAAATGACCCCGAGTTTTTAGAATTAGAAAAACAAAAGAGAAGAGAAAGATATTTAAAACAAAAAGAAGCAAATAAAGGTAAATCGTCTCGAGAAATAAAGGAACAAAGAAAAAGATGGAAAGAAAATTCAAAAAGGTTTGTAATAACTCAATTTAGTTTTTTGTAAAAGTAAAATTAATAAGAATCAAATCTGTAATTTAATATGTGTTAATATGAAATGTTTTTATGTTGATATATTATAAAGCACATTTAACGTTTTCCGCATTTCTAGATATCGCCAAAAGAAGAAAGAAGAGTCTATTGGAGAAAGAATAATTGATCGTTTTAATTTAACACTGAATCGGGTTAAATCATCAATCGAGAAGTTTATGTATATTTTGTTATTGTTTATTTAGTTTAATGCTGTTGATTTTGATACAGTTGATGTTTGCAATTAATATTAAAGGTAATTTCTTTTTTATACTTGCATTTTATTTTTATTCCTATCAATAATTTTAACTTCAAAATATATTCGTCACTGTCGGCAACAATCCGTCATTATATTTTGCGACAGCGTCATTATCAGCAACCCTATTTTTTTTTTGCAAAGATTTTCTAAAATATTAAAATATTCAGCGTGCCTTAACTATAACATACTTAGCATGCATTTGATATATTTATATGTCTAGTTTAAAATAAAGACTATTCTCGCAATAATAGGTGAAAATATTTTTTTCTATACGAAGAATAATCTTGAGGAGATTCACCCAGGTACTTGGTAGAGTTATAAGAGTGAGTTTTTATTGCCAGGTATTTTTCTCACAGGCCTTGAGAATATGGCATTGAATATAAAAACAACAATGATCAACTTAAATCAACAATTCCTACCCACATTTAATGACATATCCGACTTATCAACATGAAGCTGATATAATAAAGGTACATTATTGAAAGTGGTAACAAAAAATGTTGATTTAAAAAAAAACAATCGGAAAACAGAACAATATGTCGAAGACAGGTCTCAACTTATTTTGAAATCTTTGAACAAAATTCAAATGCAGTGTAAAAACCGAACAACAATTCTAAGATTGGTTCAAATTATTCTGAAATCTTTGAACAAAATTGAAATGAAATATGAAATAACCGAACATCAGTTCTAAGATTGGTTCAAATTATTTTGAAATCTATGAACAAAATTCAAATACAGTTTGTAGCAGACAGGTTCAACAAATAGTTACGTCATGTTTAATTCAATAGGCAAATGGCAATTATGCCCAGTGACGTCATATCAAATACGTAAAAATCAAATTATTTTTGTTTCGTACCTATTTTATGCGCTGGCCGTATCATTATTGCTAACACTTGCGCGAAGTTTATACATAATAATATTATGTAGATAAAGATTCTATTTTATAACCCGTTCGAAGCCGGGACGGGCCAACTTGTGACCCGTATGAATTAATGATTTCATTTCATTGTTCTTTTTATGTTAAACTGTTTAGGTCTTTTTTATATAATTTATTATTTATATAATTTTAGGTATATGAAAACCTAGCACCAACAAGATTGAATAATCAGCTTATCAGCTTAAATGAACATTATTTTTGAACATTTAATAATATGTAACATTCATTACATGAAGTATGTATGTAGTATGGATGGAATGCGTGAAAGACGATATGGAAAGGAAGGGAGTGACTGAGGAGATGACATCGGACAGGAATGTATGGCGGAGAATGACATGTTGCGCCGACCCCAAATAATTGGGACAAGGGCAGGAAGATGATGATTCATTACATGAAGTAATATTATTATAGACATATTATTAATAGTTCAACATACAACAATGCTCAAAAAGCTAATAAAAATATCGTATAGCAACAAAGACAGCCAGAATGTCAAAGTTTCCTTTTAAAACCTGGTCAATACAAAAGACTGGGCAACATAAATGAACATTTCCTGGTCACTTGCAATAAAATATCAGATTTATCAACATGAAGTGATATTACAGAGATACATTACTGAAAGCGTTATCAAAAAATGATCATTTCAACTGAACAATAGGTAAAGCCTGGTCAACACAAAAGACTGGGCAACTTAAATGAATATTTCCTTGTCACTTCCAATAAAATATCAGATTTATCAACATGAAGTGATATTATAGGGATACATTACAGAAAGCATTATAAAAAAATGATTATTTCAACTGGCCAATAGGTAAAACCTGGTCAATAGAAAAGACTGGGCAACTTAAATGAATATTTCCTTGTCACTTCCAATAAAATATCAGATTTATCAACATGAAGTGATATTATAGGGATAAATTACAGAAAGCATTATAAAAAAATGATCATTTCAACTGGCCAATAGGTAAAATCTGGTCAACACAAAAGACTGGGCAACTTAAATGAACATTTCCTGTTCACTACCAATAAAATATCAGATTTCAACATTAAGTGATATTATAGAGATACATTACTGAAAGCGTTATCAAAAAATGATCATTTCAACTGACCAATAGGTAAAACCTGGTCAACACAAAAGACTGGGCAACTTAAATGAACATTTCCTGGTCACTTCCAATAAAATATCAGATTTATCCACATGAAGTGATATTATAGAGATACATTACTGAAAGCGTTATCAAAAATGTTCATTTCAACTGACCAATAGGCATATCATTTATGTATTTTCTAATCATTTATATTTAGGTATTATAAAAAAAATTGATTGACAGAGTGATTGATGTCTCTAGGAAAATTAAGAAATTAAAATGGCGCTGGACAGGACATACAATTAGATCCTCTAGGGACAAGTGGACTAAGGAAATGCTATTCTGGTACCCGAGAGATGGAAAAAGGAGAAGGGGAAGGCAACCTAAAAGGTGGGAGGATGACCTACCACAAGGATGGCGTAGATTAGCCAGGGATCGAACCCAATGGCGCCTTCTGGAGGAGGCCTATGTCCGAGGACAACCTGGTCACGATTCAGATGCTGACTGATGTTATTAATAAGTTAATGTTACGTAAATAATAGATTGTAAGCATTAGAATAAGATTTATACATGTAGACCAGTGAATAAAGGCTAATTTAATTTTAATAAAATTAATTTTAATTATAAAAAAAATTGCAGGGGTAGGAGGGGCAAAGGGGAAGGCTAACTTTACTCTTAGTAGAAGGCCCAACACAGTGGCGCGTTGTATTCCACGTGTACCTTAACGAAGAGGGGGCCAGACCCCCTGTTGCATGGTGGGTGGCCAATGCCTGGTGGGGTTCCCGGGGAATTATCTTCTTTATGGTATATCTGGGTTCTCCCCGTATACATACCATAACCCTGATGGAACCAAAAGTAAATAGCACACAATAGACTTTAATCTATCTCTGTGCCAAATTTCACTCAAAATCGTTAATTCATTCTGCAGTGTTTGAGTAACTGACACATCCATCCAAACATTCACATATAGCGACGTTGGAGCCAGAGTGATCTAGGCCAAAATGTAACTTAGATCACTCTGGTTTCAACGTCGTCATATATAGTACGAGATATTAAGAGTGTTGCATGCAAATTTTAGGGGTTCTTCTAAAAGGTCACAGGGTCGACATCAAGTGTGACGCCCCTGGCGTTGCACACGTCCATATTTCACTGTGATCGCTAAGTGGTATAATAAGAAAAATAGCTCTTGACCAATAATTAAAAAAACAACCTGATACCATGTCAAGAATTGTCTATTTCAGTGTGCGGTAACACTATATATCTGCCTCTAAGCTTGCGGTGGCCATTTCTAAAGAGCCGTCTCTTGTTGTGTTACCGCCTATAAAGCCAGTTGCATGGCAGAAGATACAACCTTTGATCCCCGCTACTTCACTCAACTCTTCATCACGCACTCCCCACCATTTCTTATTCAACGGTTTCCTGTCAAAAAACAAATCTTATAACAATTATACTGTGTTGTGCAGAAATAAGACCAACCACCAACAGGCCAAGGTTAAAATATTGATTGTAACCTGGTCGAAACGTCAGGCATCCAAAGGTATGTATATACCTTTAACGTGATCGCGTTAATTCCCGTTTACGTATAATAAAATATTGATGCCAATGACAAATCATGAATGTTTAAAAACCTATTGATGGCACATGTTAAAAACAAATTTGTGAGTGAATTGAAACATTGCAACCCAAATGCAATGTTTTGCCCAGATTTGATTTAAATGTGATGCCCAGATATCTGCCCAATCCATGAACAATATTAACTCACGCCGGACAAATGGCTGGAAACTAACAGACAGAACACAGTGATATGGACCTACCAGTTAGGTACTGCTCTTCTATTATAATATATTAATAATAATGATTAATTGTTTAACTAACCGTGTAACAAAACTGGTAGGGTTAACCGGAACGGCTTGAACTCTCCAAGAGTTTGGCTTGTCATTAAACAAGACATATTTGACATCATGTCCTATATTCATCTCCTCTTCCAAATCAAACAGGTGTTCTTTCCATGGAAATCTTTCTTTGAACTCGACGATTTGACCGGATTCATGGATTTTGAATCGGTTTTCCAATGCTGATCTTACATAATTTCTTGCTGGAAGCCATACAGTGATGAAATAGTTAATACTGTACAGGAACTCCTCACTCACAAGTTTCATCGCTTGCTTAAATACTTCATCGAGATCAACGAGTTGTTTTGAATTCCAGTCTGGGTTTAATCGTGCGACCCTATGGCTTATGTCTGTACGTATTTTATAGACGGGTTCTTCAGTAAACATTGGTACACCATTATCAATAGCATCAATTTCTTGTATAAAATGTTCATATACTTTCTTGTAAATGATTTCATGATCAGATTTATTAAGGGATGCGCCCTGTGGTGCCAATTGTTCAATAACTTGACTACCATAATATGTATAAATCAGGCCAGCTGAACTTAATCTGAAATAAAAAAATGTTTCCTATTATAATTAAGTTGACGGTGAAGTTAAATTTCAAATTTTAGCTAACTTAAAATTCAACCCGCCTTAGTTGAATTTACTTTTACTTTATTGACTAGAGACAAACATCACAAAAAACTGCCATAGATATGTATATTATTATCAGACAAAATAAAAACTTACTTAATCTTATATTTGTCACCAAGCTCGGGTTTTAATGTGCTAAGAGTCTCGGTAAACTCCCTTTGGTGATGATCATACAGTTTCTTGTTGTGATCAAAGACAGCTCCGACATCTACGACTATATCACATTCTGTCAACTTGTTCTTGTCCCGAGTTCTGATGATCTCGGCATCTTTATATTCAGGGAGGCACTTGAGCATGAAACATGCAAGTACCTCATCACAGTGGAATACACCATCATGAGTTCCAATCTAAAAAAATATAAAACAGGAAAAATTAGGAATTAAAAGGTTAGTACTACCTGTTTTCTGTCAACTGTCATGCATTTAGCATTATCTCACTCACTCAGTTCTACTTCCAGTACTTACAGTGAGAAAACACAATACTACACTCTCAGACCAATAAAAAAGTATAGACGGAGTATTGCACATTTTTTACCCACCCACTAACATAAGACTATGCGATATGCGATAATGACGGACGCTCAGTTTGGTAGTCAGCCGAAGAGCTATGTCAGCATGTGACATGTTTTTACTTATGCATAAGAAGCTCCGTCTATACTTTTTCATTGGTCTGAGACTACACTAGACTTCATTTGACAGCGGCAAACTTATACTGAACAGGTTGTATTTAAACTATCATGGTCAGTTTGATTGGTATTAGAGGCATATTATGAAGATGAAGAGCTTCTTTGGCTCATGGAGCTACTTTGGTTCAATGCACTAATATATAAGGAATTTACAAGTAAAGTACCTACCTATTTTTATAAATTTTAATACATAATTATATAGATAGGTGACAAAAGAATTTCCTCATGTGACATTATAAATATATTTAAACACATTGGCATAGC
Source organism: Lithosia quadra (assembly GCA_963576445.1). Classification (NCBI taxonomy): domain Eukaryota; kingdom Metazoa; phylum Arthropoda; class Insecta; order Lepidoptera; family Erebidae; genus Lithosia; species Lithosia quadra. Next base: position 2,642,755 of record OY754894.1, read on the forward strand.
CAGTCTGAAGTTATGCTTGCAAACCTCTTTCTAATTTATAACAAAACATAGTTACATATTACTATATAGGTACTACACGTGCGCTATAAGTTGAGACCTGACCGCTATGACGCGCCATAGCGGTCAGGTCTCAACTTATAGCGTACTTATTTTTCTGTGAATTCATATATATTTCATAGAAACACTCAGATCAATAGGTAAGTACTTTAAAATCCACAACAATGGAATGGAACAACGATGGAGTGGAACAATGAATTTCAATCTTATGTAGGTATGTATAGCTACAAGAGTAGGGAAAGAATTACATTAATCAACACTTACGACTTATCTTAAGTCGAAATTGAGTGCACATGTTCGTATATTATAAGCGTTTGATAATGTACTACTTATATTATTTATGCCGACGCGACGTATAAACGCACAAGACAGAATGTCTTCATTGTCTTCATAGGTTATGCAGGTTGTAAAATGAAGTAAAAAACCGTAGAATTCCTACCTTCATATTTGTTGATTGATGGACAATACGACGACTAGAAATCCTATTTACAGAATACTGTATAAATAAAGCCGTATTTAAGTTGCGAAAAACTTTTGTAAACATAGAGTACGATATTACTATAAAAGTACTTACAACGCTACGGATTTGCCGCTAAACTATTTTTTATAGAATAAATAGAATTTATAGAATAGAAATGCAAAAAATACGATGAAACTTCATAACCAAACCAACCAACTAAAATAAAATGTCAAACCAAAACCAAACTAGAACCAAACCCAAAGAGAAAAAATAAAACGGTCGAGTGTCGAAATTTAAAATCAATAGATTCATTTGGTAAAATAAACGATTTTATATCAGTTGAATACAAAAATAATAAAATACTTAGTAGGTACATACATTAAACCAGTTAATTTTATTTAGCCAATCTTGTCCCACTGCTGGGCAAAGGCCTCCCTCCAAATCCCCATACCATACCTCTCTGTGGAATTGGGTTTCCTGTGAGATGCAGGAAATGAGAGACCCAAGGGTGAAGCTGCTGTTTATTCAGTGATGAATTTATCATAATTATAAATCAGAAGTTTTATTTTGCAAGCAAACGGCCAAATAAAAATCTCCAAAACGAAACGGCAGTAGTTGAACATAGCTTGACATAAGGATATTCTCCAATATCGTTATAGTTTCTTGTCGATCAACATTCTTGCAGTATAACTGAGTATAACCCATAATCGATACAATTTTCTTGTATTCTTAGAAATCATGGAAAAATAGTCTTATTTTAACATTTCTGTAGAATAGGCACCATTTCGGTAGAAATACCGAAAAATCGGTGCGTTGGACCACATTGTGTTGTATAATCTGTGACATCGTTCAAATTTATTGTGTTGGTACCCCCGGCATAGTGATGTGCTGGCGGCGTAGAGGGAGAAAGAAATATACTATTCTCTGTCTATGGCTGGCGATATTTTACGATCATTCAACCTTAGTATAAATTTGGTACTTTCTCTACTAGATGTCAGCACAAGTATCTGTAAAAGGTGTAATAGTAATATGTAATAATAAAAACTATCGACACAAAATAAAATATAATTAAATAATCGTCGCCATCGTTGAAATAATATTTTCTTTCCTGATTATTTTGCCAAGGTAAAAGTTGTAATTTACGTGTTACCTTTTTCAACGACCATGAAAAACTTTCGAAGAGCCCTATAGTAGGTACTAACTTTTAAACTTTCGCGTTACAATGATTATTATACTAATATTATGTTATGTTATCGAGAATTAACGCGATCATGGTATATGTATATACATATGCCATGATCGCATGATGTATATATATATACCTATACCATGATCGCGTATTTACCGTTATCATATTCATATTAAGTATTAGCCCTTACAGTAGCTACAAAAAAACCTTAGACTAAATTACTTAGCTATGAAACTACTAATTAATTTATACTTATATTTAGCTTGTGAGTTTGTGAGCTATTTTTATTGTGTTATTATAATATTCGAGTGGAGTAGCTAAAGTAATTTCCAATTTAAACTGCTCAGAGTTTAATGTATTTTAGTTGAATATAACAGTCATAGATGGCACCACATTTTATATTCAGTAATATCCTATTCTAATTAAGCATTCAGTCATCGAAAGTATTGTTATCTTTATTTTAATACTAATAGAATAGCAACAGTATTTAATTATACGCGGTAAAAATAATTCACAGTTCCGTGCAATATTTAGCTTTGCCTAAACAATAGGAAGGTACTTACCAGAGACGATAGATAACTAGTTATCTATCGTCTTTGGTACTTACCTATATCTAAATCCAATCTAATAAAATAATGCATGATGAGTAGGGAATAACCTTGTTTGTTTTGTTCTAAATTTACTTCTTAAGCCGTTTCCATCATCCTGTCTGGTGCAGGCTTTACTGTTAAGGTCAGGCAGCAGTCGCTATCATAAAAGCCAAAACGAGAAGAAAATCAACCGAAAAAGAAAGAAACGCAACCTGCGATGCACTCGAGATTAACACTTTTATGGCGCGTCTTCTGTAATAATTTTTTATACAACTTATGTGGCAAACAAGCACATGGCCCATCTGATGGGAAGCGGTCACCGTGGCCCCCGGAATAGGGGGCATATATATCCCGTCATGCCCCCTATTCCGGGGGCATGACGGGAACCACGCGGTTCCCAAACCCGAGGGGGCCATCTCGAATCCGGAGATGGCCCGGGTCAAGCCGGGGTGCGAGGGAAATTTTCTTTGGGCCACCTTACACCCTGGCGTCAGAAGACCCTAGACAGCGTGCGGTTTTAGTCGGTAAGAGTCTGACATAACCTGCCCCGCTGGCCGCGGGGTGGGTATCCATGAGGATTTCCGCACGGAAAAAAAAGGGGTGTCACACTCGTGCTGCCACCTTTTTTTACGTGCGGAAATCCTCATGGATACCCCCCTCCCTCCCCGGATTCGAGATGGCCTCCTCAGGTTTAGGAATCACTGTATCGGTGTAGGTATGTTGTGCTGAGACTTTACCTTAAGCTTACCATCAGGAGGGCGAAGTCATTTATTGACGTATCCTATATGGCAAAATATAAAAAATAACTAATCATCATCATCCTCCGCATAAAAAAAACCAATCCCTTTTTAGGTGGCAGACAAGCACTCGGCCCACCTGATGGGAACCGGTCACCGTGGACTTAATCACTGTTGCATTCAAAGCTTGCACTTTCGTGTTCGCGGTCATCTATGCCTATTGGGTAACCTTACACTCCGGTAATTAAGACCCGGGACGGCGTGCGGTTTTAGTCGGTTCGATCCCGACAGAACCACCCCTGATGGTCGACGGGAGTGGTATCCATGGGGATTTCCGCACGATAAAAAAAGGGATGAGTTCTAGCTCAAAATCCGTTCAGTACTTTTATGATAACAGTGCGATGGACGCAAGAAATCGATTTTGATGCGGTTTTTTTTATTAGACCTTTCTAATAAAAAAAACCGCATCAAAAACCGTTCAATACTTTTACGCCCATCGCTGAAAGGTTCACTGCTCGTTCCTCGTAGGCAATAGCGTGATAATATGTAGCCTATAATGTTGACCCGACTTCTTATCAATATTCGTGCCGAAGTAAATCCATGCAGTACCTACCTACTTCTTGAGTTTATTTCGGACATACAGACAAATAGACAAACAAAAATTCTAAAAACTATATTTTTGGCTTCGGTATCGTTTGTAAATCACACCCCAAGTATTCTTTAAAAAAAATTCAATGTACAGTTTTGACTTTCCTATCATTTTATTATATTATGTAACTTTCAATGCCCTCTCTCGTAGAGTGTCTTTATATGAGCAAATATTTTCACAAAACGGAAATTGAACCCTTGTCCTTCGATGTGGCAGCCGAATTCTTGGCAGTCGGGTAAAAAGTGCGCCTAAAAATGTGTGTCCCTAATGCCAACTAACCAATACACTCGAGTGAGCTCTAACGATTCAGTGAGAGTATCTTAAATTGCAGATTTCAATTCCTGAAGCTGATGGACCGAGTGAGGAACAGTGTGATAAGGGAACGTTGCGGTATGGTTGAAGATGTAGTGACCAAGATTGAGAAAGGGATGCTTAGATGGTTCGGACATGTAGAGATGATGGATGAAGGAAGATTGACAAAACAGATATATATGAGGCGAGGGTAAATGGGCAACCCGGTAAAGGCCGACCTAGGCGTACATATTCTAATCAGATCCAGGACGTTTTGGAGAAAGGCCAGGTCAAGAGTACCCGGAACCGGCGTGCATGTATGAAAACAATTATGAATGTTGAAGAAGCGAAAGGAGTATGCCAAGATCGTAGCAAGTGTAAAGATGTTGTCTCTGCTTACCCCCATGGGAAAAAGGCGTGATTTGTACGTATGCTATCTACGGTCTTAGGTTAAAAGTCAGACGTTTTTACACCCACAGCTAGTAAATTATGTGGTCATTATTCTCGCAATATCTTTATAGATAAACATGCTACATTGTTTAATTGAAATAATAAAAATTATCACTCCATTCATTGGTTGACGCTGGTTGACGTGTACAATAAATAAGTATTGGAAAATGTAAAGGTGCGTTAAGACTATATAACAAAACATGTTATATAATGAAGTTATATAACATGTTTTATTAGAATAGAGCAAGTTATATAACACATGTTAAAAATCAATGTATTAATCAGGACTCACCCTTATGTTATTTAAATATCATTTAATTATTGTGTTTAAAAGAATGACGAAATGTGATATAGCTTAAACGTTTTCAGTTCTATATAGTCAAAAATGTATCATGTAACCAATATAATAATTTTGCAATTCGGTTCGCAATGCGGTTCCGTCCTAAGAAAACTCCGGCGAGAAACTCAATGGCGCTTTTGTCTACTACCAACATGTTTGCTCTACGTGATGAATTAGCCATCAGTGGAGCTAGCACGAATTTTCTTTCGAATTGAGTTCGTAACGTGTGCGATAGAAATCATACGAGATTTGTACAGTTCCTTTTACGCACGATAGGGGCGCTGTACAATTTTCATACAATTTTTGTCGCACACGTTACGAACTCGATACGAAAGAAAATTCGTGCTCGCCCCACAGTTATTCAGGGCAAGTAATTATATCGTATCCCTTCCAGGGTATTAGGAATCCCATTGAGACCTTCCGAACCTCAAGCTAATCTTACCTGCAATTCGGTAACCCAATTTTTTGTCGGTCACGTCAGTATAACTTCACCTCATCTGATGGAAAGATAAAGGTAAAGTCTGGCCCTCAGCTTGACGGTCTCATCAAATGCTTTTTCATGTCCCGCCTAAAGGACCCAGAACTGTATGAGGAAGGAAACTCGTGAGCTGGTAAAGAATCCCTATTGATTGATAGGTAACTCTTTATTGTACACCAACCTTAGTTAATAAGACAATGTTACATGAATCACAATCATTTCAGTTAAATGTACAATGGGCGGCCTTATCGCTATAAATAAAATTTCTTCCAGGCAACCTTTGGATGGGAAAAGTATGACATTGATTGACGGATAAACCTCAGGCGCAGGCTTTTTTCTTGGTGTAAACTCCTGTAAAAATCGAGATACATTTCAAAGTTGGAATCGCAATATTTTTCGTAACAATTTGAAATGACTAATTTCTCAGTCTGTGTTAGGAGCGAGTTCCCTGCTGTTTGTTCCAACTCGTAAACTCTAGTTAAAGGTCCCGGTTGCCCTACAGACTTCTGTGGCAGTCAGGTGGTTAGAGCCCTATAAAGTCCGATAACTGGTCTAATTACAGAACTTGGATATCGCCAATGCATTGTGGAGGTCAGATAACAGTTGCTTCACGAAAAATATCGAAGTTCGGCAGCTTTTCTTATTTAACGAGCCATCTTGTTTGCTACCTAAGTGCTACAAAAATATGTATTTAGATGCTATCTTTATTAAGTGCATTCTAAGATAAAAGTTAATTTCATTAATCTTAGTTTTTGAGCGTTAATTAGAATGTATTTATTCAGGAAAAAAATTATACAAGTTCGTCATTGATGATGCATCGGTTCCCCGAACTATACGTGTCGTCATGTACCATTATGGTCCATGGCCAAAACACGAGCTCCATGCTTTTTTATGAACGTACAATCGTATACCAGTTTTCGTTGCTGACGGTACCGCTAGCACATTGGGTCGAGCTTTTTTGAAGACGTAAAGTGTATCGGGCCGCGGAGTCCAGATAGCAGTTGGGCGCAACGCCTCAGTATACCGCGAGTTACCGTCCGGGCCGGTCATGTTATGCCGCTCTTGGATCTCGGCCGAGCGCGCATACGAACACGATAAATCGCACCCGGTAATTGATCAACATGTGATCGGCAAACAGAAAATATCATAGATTAATAACCTCAAAGTATTATCCGCGAAACTTTCTGCGGCTTTCACTCTTGTTGTTAGTTTTTCCGGTTAACGTTTTTCCGAACAACTTTGCGCGTTCGAAAATCTTAGTTTTGCGATTTGGCAGCCGGTTCGACGTTTTACAATTGCATAACAATGCAGCGAAGGCCGGACCGCGTGGAAAAGTTGATTTTATCATTTCGCAAAGATGAAAATTCAGTGCTTGGTGCCTAGGTGGTCTTTTTCACTTGGTGTGTTTTCGTGACTGCTGATTGGGGACGATTTCAGACTAACTACATACTTGAGCACTGCGTTTGCCTGTTACGAAACGCTCGGGGCGAACAGTTCCTTACAAAAAAAAACTTTTTTCCTTTCATCTGACGACAGTTATCTGCTAATTGCTTGACAAAATCTCTTTTGGCACGAAGGCGCACTGTAAGTTTGCGCCTCACCTCGTACACGGGGCGTACCAATTCTTTAAGTAAACATTTACAGACTTTAACATTTTTATCGCGTCTTTTATCGATTCTTTTAATTTTCTTATTGACAGCACAGTTTATTTTTAAATTGTTTATTATTTCTGCCGCATGACTTACCCGATATTTTATTACTCTATGATACTTTTGACCAAATTGCCAGTGTGTTAAAGTGGACCATGTGTTAGTTAATAACGTGCGTGATTTTCAGTTCACAGAGAAACGTCGGTGAGAAATATTACTAGTATCAATTACCTTCCCTGTGTGATGTCTATTTGTACCAATAATACCAGTGTTGAGTTATTCGAGTTAGAATTACAATAACCACAAGTGAACACGATCTGTTCGGAAACAGTACGAAAGTGACACGCCGTTGGGAAACTAACGCGGTTTTGAAAAACATCGTATTGTGAACGAACGTATTTCGAAAGTGTGACTTCGGTTTCAGCGAAAAGAAAATAAAAAAAAAGTGTAACAGTTTATTGGTTTCAAAATTCGAATGTGCAAACGTCTGTTATTGATCGTGACTAAAGTTTGAACAGGTGAGTTCTATCTCATAACCAATTTTATAATTATATGTATGTGCGTGCGTAGAATTTAAATTTTATGACATGCACTGATCTTAAGTTTCGGTGCCTACTCGTAATTTGGCATTAAAATTTAAGTATAGACATAATTTTGAATCTGGAATGCTTGATGATTTATAGGCATATCTGTAGGCCTGTAGACAGACTGACGTAAGTCATAAAATCGTTATTTAGAGAAAGACTTGTTAAGCTTCAGAGTAAGCGAAAGTGAGCTGTGAGTGCTTCTGTCGTCGGATTTTGTAAAACTAATTTAAATGTTTATTTATATAGAGGTACATATTCGACTCTTCAACCGTGTAATCATACTGTATTGAATGTTAATGATACTTCAGAAACAGTTTATTACGCCGATAACTTGATTATTTTTACATACCTACCTAATATTTTATAACATAACGCACAGCAATATTTAGACCACAGAAATAATAATAAGTTTTCCTATTATTATTTCTGTGGATCTAGATGACAGAAATAACAATAGGAATAGGTAGGTACTTTATTATTAATATTAATTAATTTACTTGCATCAAAATATTGTTTGGGATTTGGAATTTATTTTTCGAAATAAACATTTGTTGTGTATAATCCAGGATGTAGGGAGTAAGCTGTCCGCATTTCGAATTTGACTAAAATCCGTTCAGCTGTTTTGGTGTGAAAGATCCCTAGTTATAATAAGTGGCACATAGGTAATCGCACATATTCCAAAAGTTCGCATCCCAACTAATATTATAAACGCATGGCAGAAAGTTAGTTTGTTACTCCAAAAAGACTTTATGAATTTTGCTGAAACTTTTTAGACAAAATCGGCTATCCAGAAAAGGTCTAGGTAGCTCAGTTTGCCAGTGTGCTACCTGGAATAGGAATGGTCAGAGGTTCAAGTCCCGTCCTAGATTTTGATGTTTAAAGCATTTATTATATTAGGCAAATCTTTAACAACATTATCAGGACAGGACTGAGCCGTAGAATATATCGGAAAAATTCGAATAACTATCTAGGACTTGTCCAGGTAGCTCAGTTGGTCAGAGTATTCCACCTGTAAGGGCCTGGTCGTAGGTTCAAGTCCCGTTCTGGATGTTTACTTTTTCCGATCAAAAATCATTGGCAATATTCTCAAACAAAATTGCAGATAGGCAATGTGATACGTAGTTTGTTTCATAGGTTTAACCCCCGTAATCTGATCTTCGTGTATAGTGCTTGAGACAGTTATGAAGAAAGTAAAAGTGATAATAGGTACATACGTGCATACAATTTTATTCCACACCATTTTTAATGGTGATTTTCGGTTCCTTGTGCGTGTACCGAGCCGATTGTCATTTATCGGGTACACTACCAGACACCATAGCGCTACTGAGAATTTTTTAGCAGTAATGTAAATTTCCTAACTTGGGAATCGAACCCAGGACCCTTGATCGAATGTAGTTATATGCGCAAACGTTCGCAACGATATTTCTCTTGTAACAGAAGATTCCCTTTTCGCCCGTATTTTAATGCCACATTCGACTAAAAATAATAAATTATTAGTGATTTTATTCTTGTTTTGCCCTATTTATGCTTTCTTTTTCGTTTTATTTAGTTTTTTGTTTCTCTTATTACAACTTTTGTGCAGTCAGCATAAAATATTTTTATGAATAATTAAAACTATTGAATGCGTTGCAGCGCGGTGTTTTAGATAGGTAGGTACTATTGCTGCTTTAATAACAAAAAAAAATAGGCACAGTTTTTTTTACATATTATTGTTTTTTGTATGTTTAAAAAAATTATTTAAAGCAAAAATAAATATAATTATATTATATAAATAGTAGGTACCTACCATGGAGTTTGTACCTATGTGTAAAAAAATTCGTGTGCAAAGCCGCCCCGCTCTTGACTTGTTTCAAATATTTTGTATAGATTACAATAACTAAATTATTCTTGATGCCAATATCTGAGAAGTTCTAATCTGAACCATTGATGATAATCAAACGAAAAATAACATCTAAGATCTCTTACTAAGCAAAAATAAACAGAAACAAATTTTAATCTAAATTGCAACCACTTAGCAGATTTGCATAATCCTCTTGGTTTTAAATACCTACTCTTTCATTGGTCGCATGCTAATATTTATACTAAATGAGTTTATGTAAAATACTACACGCCGCCGTTACGAGGCAATGTGGCAGATCAAGATTGTTAGATGGTTATTATGTGTGAATAACATAGCATCGATAAAATCGGCAAAATATTTCCATAGAACTCTGTTTCCATTTTTACTTATGTGCAACATAATATCACCTTTTTGCCTGACCGCGTCGAAGCCACAAAGGGCTTTAGCTATTTGCTTGACTTGTAATGTATTTATGTCCCCATAATACAAGCTAGTTAAACTAAACTAACTTTGGGTCTAGATAGCGCTGTGTAGAATGTCGTAGATAATGTTCCTCTCCATATTCCTTCATAACTACTAAACGAGTGAAACTATTGTGAAGAATGATAGGTATGTTCATTAATTTTCAATGCAAAAGTATCATGCTGCAACTGATTAAAAAAAACTCCAAGTATAATTTACTCGAATTCGGAAAATTTTGCAAAGCAGTTGCATTAGATTTATTGCGCGTTTGTCACCAAGGCGATAAGTCTTAGGGCCTACCCTAATAGCAAAGACACAATATTTTTCCATTTGCTACGATCCTGTATATCCATTTCGCTTCTTCTAGTTTCATAGGTATTTGTTTCACGTAACTTAATTTAATATTTTCCAAAAATGTCTTCGAACTTATTAACAGACACACCATAGGTCGGCCCTTACCGAGTTCAACCTCCTCCACTAAATCCATTTCGAAAATTCTCTTTCGTCCATCTTCTCTAGGTATCCGAATTATCTTACCCTTCTTTTCTCTATCTTGGTCACTTTATCGGACAATTTTTCGTGAACCACGTCACTGAAGCTCTATGTAGAGCAGCTTTGTCCCATAGTCGCCTTGCACGACACCTATGGGAAGAAACGAATTGGCCTTAGTATTCGCCTTGTGCAAACTTTTCCCCATAAGTGTTAAATTAGTCCGAGACAAAACAGTGTCTGCGAACTGTTCGTCAGTAAAACAATGACCTCGGTATGAAAATTTTCTTCGCAACTAAAAATAAATTGGCCATGATGGTTTGTCACAGAGCGTAGAGCCGGGCGGAATTTTTTGTTTCGCTATCTAGATATACGCCTACCGGTATCTGGCACTGATTTGATTACGATAAACTGAAGAAAGTATACAATGTACGATAGTGTGTGCGATAAATTACTTATCTGTGCCCCGTTTTGTGTTATCTATACCGAAAATGCGGCATCAAGAAACATTAAACTGGATTGATTGATTGCATTTTTTTAAACAGTCTTCGCGATGCTATGAATCAAATGTGCGGCATGTTTTGTTCTTGCTAGCGGGATATTATAGGAATAGACGGGTTTATGATAGAGGTACTTTAGTATCTATTAAATGTCTGTAGTATTTCCTTGACACGAGGATCGTAAATATAATGACTGGAGCAAGTTTCTACGGATGTTAGGTGTACTATAAGAGATTAGCTTGTTACTCTTCCCGCCATTTTCTTACAGAATATCATTGAAATGGGATGAATTGAAATTAAAAGAAACGGAACGGCATGAAACGAAATGAACTGAAATGAAACGATGCAAAATAAAACGAAACTAAATAGACGCTGCTGAGTCTCATACTACAACGACATGAACTTTTTAGACTAATATTTAGCAAGCATTTAAAATAGACTAATAGTTTAGCTAAGATTACACTAGACTAATACATAACAAGTATTACTAGATCTAGACTAGATTAATATTAGGTTAATAAATTACAAAATTAAGCAATACTAGACAAGATATTCTTATGATGGGTGACCATTCTTCTGACTCATTGAGACTCCTTCGTGTCTAGCACGTTAAGTCGTCAGTCCCGGTTGTTATACAAACATCTATAGCAGTCGTTACGGGTAGTTGGAACCCTAAGAAGTCCGACATCTGGAATGATTATCGGAATTGTTGACCTCACGGAAGATATCGAAGTTCAACTGTTAGGTATATAGTTAGACTAAAAAGCTGGTTCCAACTAAGTTGGGAAAAGACTCGGATGATGGTGAACTACTTAGGGTCCCTGATTGTTACAATACTGGGATGTGAATCATACTAGGATGATTTATCAGAGGAGTCTGTGTGTAACAGATCGTGTATACCTACTTATATGATTTATTTTATCAGTTCTTTATCAGTGCGTATTATAAGATTGAGTTTATGTGGGTCAGTTTACCAGAGTTATGATTTATGTACTCTTGTTAGGACTTACAGCGTTTAATATTTGACTACTAAATAGAGGTATATAATTCACACATATAATCATAAAATACATCTTTTAATACAGCCGAAAATTTCAGTTATCCGGATCCTGAATATCTTAGCGGGTAGTTAAGAAAAAACATTATTTTAGACCTGTCAATATATAGATATTCAATCTCTTATATATTTAGACTTGTCAATATATAAATACCTACTTAAACCACAATATATTTCGACTTTACGAAAACTAACATTTGCATCCACTTAGTGTCACTATGCCGATAATAAATATGTTGATCGGCAATCTCTATAGCTTAACGTGTTCGAAATGAGATTCAGTCGTTATAGAGTGATTGATACTATTGATAGACACCGGAGGTTTCCGATTCATAAGTAGCTAATGTGTGAGAACCGTAAGCTAAACATTACTAATATATTGTGACATTTGGTTATTTCAACAAATAAATAGACAGTTCTTAAATCAATCGGAGAAAAGTTAATTAACCTTAATTTCGGAAGGGCGCTAAAATGACGCTGAAACCTTAACGAAAAAAGGTGATACAATTTGATTAGGTGATAGAAAGATTATTTTTTATTTGAAGATATTTTGTTTTTAATTATTTGAAGATTACTAATAAAACGTATTTTTATAAGTAAGAAAACCAAGTTCCTAATTATATACTTCTTTGAATATCGTTTAGTAAAAATAATTTAGCTGAAAATTATTTTGAAAACATATCATGTCCTAGTCGGCCGTAAAAACACACGCCTACAGAACGTTTTCAGCAATTAAATTAAGGATTTTCTTAAAATAAGTACACAGTCCAATTGGACCTCAGCTACGGAATATCTGTTCATGTGTAAACGGATAAAATAGGCACGTTTTTGTGATACATGGTAAACTATAGTTAGCGTTGCAAAATTGTTCAGTAAAATATATTTCGAGGTGTCACTAAAAATAGACATGGGACTTCCGAGTTCAAGGGAGTCATTAGCACAAGTATTATATATATTTAATACTGTCTTAAAACACGTGGTATATAGTTATATATCGATTTTGGTAACAAGTTGTATGGAGCAGAAGTCAACCTGACCTGCAACTTAGCCTGCTTGTACATATTATGCTGATTAACAAGACAATGGCGCTAGTTTTCCCTTTTGAAGTTGGAGGGTCAAACGGTCAATTCCTACCGTATATACGTAGCCACATCAGGAGGAGAAAGCGTAGGAGAATAGGGCTTGAACTCCAAAGAGCATGCACTGAATGTAACCGAAATAAACGCTGGGATGTAGTACTCAACTCAGTTTAACTTGATCGTAGTTATTTCTACTTGAATAAATCTTTGGATCCACCAACCTGCATTTGGCCAGCGTGTGTGGATTAAGGCCCACACCCTCTCTGCTCTCTCGTTAGAGGAGAGGAGACCCGTGCCCAGCAGTGGGACATAAATGGGTTGCTATTATTATATTATAAATCTTTGGAATGTATTGACTTAAGTTAAAAACGAATCTATTGAAAAAACATCTATCGAGGCCATCTGAGCACTACCATTTTAGCATAATGGCCCTCATTCATAAGAATTCACTTAAAGCTTATTTACCTAATACCTGACGGCTTGAAGTCATACAGGATTAAGGTTTCAAATGTTTTTGTTTTTATATCGGTCACGTCTATATGACTTCACCTCGCGTGAAACTGAGCTAAAGGTGAAGTCTCAAGAAGTTTACACAATATCTCAGGCCTGCGTCATCGAGAGTCAGCTGGACACGTGTTCTGAACCTTTAGAACTACCTATGTAGAATGCGAGCGAATTTGAACCACTTGTATTCTCTTCAGCCAGGTCGATGACCCATCTAATGACAAATGTGTTAACACCTATATTTTATCATTTACGTTTCGGGCTATACGTAACACAAACTGAGTTGCTGGGCACAGTTCCAGGCTAATTCTACTTAACATATCAAAATATCGAAGAAGAATGTTTTAAATTAATATAACTCATAGGACTTTAGTCTTACAGTACCTACTTCAAGAATTTAAGTCACTCGTTGCAATAAAATATACGGCAGATTTTGAGTCTGACCAAGACCTTTCTAAGTTGAAATAACACATTAATTTGTATAAATTATGAAAAAATATTTTTTAAGTTAAACAGATTTAAATTGTATTGTCATCAGAACTAAAGACTTCTGCCAAATATCAGACAAATCAGACAACTGAAAGGGAGTCAAATTTCAATTACTAGATTTGACCCAAAGAAACAGGTCGAGTTAAATAAAACTGTTTAAAAACAACATCCACTCTGTAGTTTTTGTATATATCGTGAACAAATAGACCGACACAACAATTTAAAAAAAATTGTTTTCAGGATAGTTCATTTAACAAAACCCAAGTATTTTTTTTAATATTCCCTATGTTAACACATAACTACTTTACAATTTTATGATAGTATAGAAACATAGCAGCCAAGGGGAATTTTTTATAGGTACGAGTATTATCATTTATTTAAAGTCGCCTGTTACTCAGTATGCATAATAAATTCAACCAATTCGACTAATTAGTTACATGAATTAAAGTACACCTGCAGTACACCAAACTGTGTTAATAAAATTTTACATAAGAAAGTGCGTAATTCGTGACGCTGTCTATAATATATTAAAAGTACCTACCAGATGTTCTTTTAATTACCGTTTGGTGATTGTCTGCGAAATGTCTCAAGGCCTGCAATGAATCTTTTCATTGTTGTGTGTTTGATTTCAATGTCTTCTATTTGTCTGTCGGTTAATTTGTTACAGATATGCAGTTGTTGAAATATATTTTGTTTTAAATACCTACCTACAAACAATCGGCAAAATTATCATTAGACTGAACGTATCCGTCTTCGCTTTATTTTAGATTGACATGGTCATATAAATTACTATTATAACAGTTGACGGGTATCTGGATCGTATCTGGTGTAAAGATTGGCCATCGCTATTCAACGCGGCAATGCGGCAAGCGTAATGGCCAGCTTTGCGCCGGAAACGGTGAGAGGGGGTTGATATTCTGAATTGGTGTTTAATTAGTTATTAGTTTATAATTTAATGATGAGACATGTATCGTAAAAAAAATCCAAAGTAAAATATTTACCATTTTTGTTTCTTTGCTTTAGTATCTGATATATTGGTACGGTTTCAACTAATACTCATACTCAATTAAAAAAACATAAATGTTAAATATCAGATCAACTATTATAATAAAATTTAGCAATACTATTAAAAAAGCTTTCAAATATTTTGGTACATTTTGATATTATAAGGATATTATGATAATCTTTCATCGTCTACCGACTTTAATCTTTTTATACCGCACCATTTGTTTTGCAAGCAGCGACATTTTAGCTTCAGAAAAACTTGTAGAATGCGCTCGCGCATCCAAAACTGAGCTAAGAACGTAGAAAAGTAATTAGAATGACTGTTTTAAAACTAAATAGTAGACCAGGTGAAGGGCTCCAGACAGACTGTATAAATTAATGATACTGGAAAATTTTCTTCATACGACACGTGCTTTGCGGGGCTAAGTGGCACAAAACAATTTATTATGCATTGGAAATACATTTATTCAATTTTAAATTTGAATAATTCTGGTGTATAATTTTATACGTTTGTCGATGTGTAGATGGCGCAATGGTTGTTTAAATAGTCAATTTTATACTACTTAAGTAGTAAATAACCAAGTAATAATACTGATCTAAATGAATACCTAATCTCTATTTAGTTTCCGTTACTAATAATTATATTTTCTTGCAATACTGAACTTTGCCATACCCTTCCATTTTTCCCTTAGAATTTCTTTATTTTTAATTGGTTAGACTTTTAAAAACCAGTTTTCTTTATTAATTGTATGAAGTTACACCTCTATTAAAATCGTTCTCAGTTCTAAAGATTAAATTCAACAAAATGTGAGTCTTAAAATGAAAAGTGCCGAAATGCAAGAAATAACTGTTCGGAAAATAAATAGTTATAAGAAACCACTTTAATGCAATAACGTAACGTACATAAATATTTTTATAACGTGCGAGATACAAATTTAAATATCGAATGTGAAATTTATTTTTAAACATTAAAGTTATCTAAAGCTACCGGCCGAAAATATGGGTGCATTGAATTCATATTAAAACCTCTTTGGCTGATGTGGAGTGCTTGATTCTTCGCCACGATAAACCGAACGACGCGACGCACCATTTTGTAAATTCCGCCTCGCTTTTCGTGTATCGTTACCTTCAGGCGAATAATTTATTGTAATTTTTATAGTTCTACATATGTTATGTAACTTAAAACATATCGCTTTCTTTATACCTACTCTGTACCAGGGAATATTATATAGCTTTTTAAATATTATGTACATACGTTAGCTTGAGTGTATAATGTAATAATAACTACAACCTTACATTATCATTTTTAAAGTGTATTAGTTGCAACATCTTACTTGTCCATACAATTTATCAAAATTAATTTATCTGATTAGACCTACACGAATAAATAAGGCTAGATGGTAAGCGATTTCCTGTGCATATCTGAGTTGTGTAACGTGGACAGAAAATATATAAAATTGGAGTGTCTGTTTGTAATTAAAATAACCGCTTTTTACTAACTTGCATTACGATGTATTCCTACACGTTAAATATATCAAAACATGTTTCGGGTAATCTCTGAAACGGCTGGACCGATTTTGACGGGAGTTTCACTGGCAGATAGCTGATGTAACGAAAAGCTACTTTAATTTTAGAAAAAAGAATTAGGGTGCCGCGTAAAGAAATAAAACCCTAAAAACCTATAACCACGTAGATGAAGTCGTGCGCACAGCCAGTTTTTAAAATAACACATAATATTTTCGTTGGTCGATTCTTGCATACGCTAAATACATGCGTCATTAAATGAATGAAAAAAGTCTCAGTGCAAATATTTTAAAAATCGAGCACCGGCTTGCCAGACCGGTCAGTCGCAACGTGTGTTCCAGTTTGTCATTTCGCGTGATTTTTATGATCTCGTCACAAGTTTGACCCCTAAAATGAGCTCTCGTTAACAGATATTTCAATATTGCGTAATTAACGTTGAAAACGGTATACTGATTGCTGTGTACAATTATGGTTGGTTCGGTTTTTGTAACGTTTATGTCGAATCGTTAAAATCGTAAAAGAAACGTTGCAGCGGATTCGATATTTAAATCAGCTATTCATAGGTTGCGATTGAGAATCATAGTGTTGATGTGTAAGCGAAAGTGAACTCACATTTAAATGAACTTTTTTTTTAAATTGTGGCGCTCTTATTAGTCAATCGTGAATGAAGATGAGTAATAATTAGTTAATTATGAATGAATATGAATAATGCTTTTCTGTTGATGTTATTTTGGGTAACTAATATGAATATCTACTTCTGTGCTAAATTGCATCCTGATCTGTACAGCCATTCTAGAGTGATTGAGTAACAAACATCCATTTAATCATTGCAATTATAATAGCAGTAAGCTTGAGAAGATATTGATCATATTAGTAAACATATCCAATCTATAAAAAAATATTTACGTCATGGATTCGAGAAAAATGTTATCACTTCTTCTTCTTCTTTTTCAACCTAGCGTTAATCCCCTCGGAGTCTGGGGTCCGCTTTAGCAGTCCTAACTGTGGATTTGGCTGGACCTCTATATTTTCCGTGAAGCGACTGCCATTTGACCTTCACAATCCAATGGTGACATGAGGCGATATCGAAGCATTGCAGCTAGACCGTTGTTGTTAGACTTTTTAGGGCTCCAACTACCCGTAACGACTGCATGACAACCGGGTACGACAGCTTAACGTGCTCTCCGAGGCACGACCAGACCAATGCAAATACCCATATTCATGCATACAAATATTTGCACTGAGCGGGCATCGAACCCGCGCCTCCTGTGCAGTGGCCAAATAAAAAAAAGATTAGCAATACTCAAAACTGAGTAGTACCTACTTGGCTTTGAGTATTGCTAATCTGTTTTTATGACCTCAGGGGACCTCACAGACTTGGACGCGTGCATTTACCTATCGAACACACTGCACACTAGCGCAGCAAGCGGACAGGGATTTAGGAATTAGATAAAGCTAACAGACAACAGATATTGTGTTTTACCTCGCCTGATGGTAAGCTAAAGGCAAAGTCTCAGGACTTAGGACCCCAGGGTCACCACCACATACACCTATCTACCACCACCACCACTTAAAAAGTGATCTTCCGGGACGGGACTTGAACCCGTAACCAGTCCCTTACAGGGGGAATTCTCTGACCAACTGAGCTACCTGGACCCATTCTAGTTGCTCGAAATTTTACGGTATATTCTTTTCTTATTCACGGGTTCAAGTCCCGTCCTGGTGATCACTTTTTCCGATCAGAAAATCAATGAAGATAAGTTTATTTTATCCGCTTCCCTCTATAATATCGTATTAGCTGGTGACAGTCAGCAGTAAAATAATCGTTTGCGTATTCAGGTAGTTTGTGCTTTCGAAAGGTATAATCGTATAACTGTGTTGTAATAAAATATATGACTATTTAGATGATAGCGTAATTAACTAATTTACTACATGCTTATGATTGGACTCACATTGAAGTTCGTTCATTAATTTAATTAGGACTTACCCATATATTTTATCACCGTGCTAAACATATTTAGCCTATGTTGCATTAGAGACAGGTGTCAAAAATTTATTTAAAACTAATATTTAGATATCCTTGCTTTAATAGAAAGGATAAGAATTTTTGTGATTTCAAAAATTTAATATTACATTTTTTAATTTTAATTTTACAAATAAAGCGTGCCAATAGACACAGACTGTGAAATTTTAAAATGAAATCTACAAAAGAAGCAGTATGTTTCACAATATACTCGTAGGGTAGATGCGGCAGCGTTATGCATCATAAATATTTACTCTTATAATCTATGTTAAACAGTGCTCTTTGTGTGAACAAATTTTTTGATAATAAACCTAAACTAATCTCAAAATTGTTTTTACTTTACTTTTTTGGTCATTAATTTCATGATTTAGGGTAGAGTAGTTTTGATACGAGAGTTTACAACAGATCTGACAAAAGTGCTAGGGTTCCATGGATTGTTGCTATTGAAATATAATTTTTGATTTTGTGCAAAATATTTTACAAAAATAACCTATTTGGTAATATCAATCATACACTTCTGGTATTACGCTCTCATTAAAAAACTAAGCTAAAGTAAAGTAGAAATTTGTAACGGCAATCATCATCATGTTTCTTCTCATATTCTTTTCATCGGAGTCAAACATCATCGAATAATACATCCAAATTATTCGATCATCCTTTTCACCACATCTCTTAACACTTATTCTTATCATTTATTTAGGTACCTACATGATTCTCATCGCCTCTCATTACATGCTCATACCAAGATAAAACATGTCCGTCGATCGTTTCTGTCACCACGGCCACAAAGTAGGGTCATTTCGCCGGTTCTCGACCGTTTAGTGGAGTTGTCAACTTCGGAACGAAAAATAAAATTGAATTAATATGAATTATTGATAGAGAATATTTTTGATACATAGTAAATATAGTCTATTTTCATTTAATATCCTTTATCTTCCATTAAGATAATGCAATAATTTTACAGAAAATAATAAACCCAAAAATGCCGATTTCGCCAGTTCTCGACCGAAATTTCCAGTTCTCGACGTTATATTCGCCAGTTCTCGACTATTAGGTGAGATGGCAAATATGTGAAGTAAAACATTAGTAATTATTAATTTGTAATCTAATGAAACCCGTATTTTGACAGAATTTAATATAAATTATGTTATTACAATAAACTGATGTTAAATAATCATTATAAAGTTGATAACACGACTATAATATTTACAAATCAGTGTTCTTCCTCTGCTTTATCAACCTTTACTAACTAAAATTAAAGTTTATTTCTTAATGGCACTCATTAGCCTATTGCAGTCCACTGCTGGCAGTAGGCCTCTCCCAATGTGCGCCATAGCACTCGATCTTTCACCTTCCTCCAGTCTATCCTAGCCACCTTTTTCAGGTAATTTATGTCCATCCTAGGTACTGTTCCATCTTCCGTTTGCCAATCAGCGGTCTCCACTATAGAACTCGTTTGCTCTACGATCATTATTAGTCCTTCAGCAGATGTAGCCAGCCCATTGCCACTTCAGCTTACTTATTCTGCGAGTTATCTCGGCAATTTTAGTCCATTGGCATAACGAATCCTTCAAAGAATCAGGATTATTATCCTTCAAAGGATCATAGCTTGCTCCATAGCCCGCTGCACGACTAGGTTGTGGACGAACCTTACTGTTGTCCACGCTTCGGCACCGTATATTTTAACAGATAGAATTCACTGGTTGAAGAGGCCATGTGGTAAGCCGAAGTAATTTGCCAAATGCTTTGTGAAATAAAAGTCACAAAAAGGATTCAATTAGGTTACCCAATTCAATCCTTAAGGTGACTTTTAACTCGAATTTGTTTCTACCGAGCTGGATAACCTGCACAAGGTAGACATTATTCTTGAACAACTCTCCCTTGAATGGCAATTGGTCTTGGTGTAACCAGTTCCGGCGTATGTATACACCAATACTGACGCGCCGAGAGGATCCATTTAGGCTGTGCAGCAATTTGCTCAGCTGCTCCAGCAACTCTGTAACTATGATGATGTCGTCGGCGTACTGATGATGCGAGATGTACTCGCCGTTATGTATGTCCATACCTATATGTACCCACCGAAAATAGTAGTCGGAATATGGTATAGGCCTATTTAATTGCACTATCCTGTTCTCGACCTAGAAGGTTTTACAACACGTGATATTGTTAACGTGCTTGAAAAAGTCTGGTCGCGAACTGGCTGACATGATTCTCATGTAAATAAGATTCAAACTCACAATCTAAGTTCAGTAATTTCTTTAACAATATGTATAAAAACATGCAAGTGTTTGGACTCGGTGACGCCAATTCTCGACGGTGCGGGTCGAGAATTAGGTATTCTACAAAAATGAGGTAACAGTTACCGACCATCCAATTATACACACTTTTCAAATAAATTTACAATAACTCCTATATTTAATAGATACTATACTTCATTATCTATCTGTACAAATAACAAACAAGTCCAAAACATAAAACGACAATTAAAAAATCTAGGGTCAACTGCAGAACCTCCTCACTTTTCTTTTCGTAGTGAAGCACGCTTTCTGTCATGTTCTTAGCGAACCACATATTTCAGTATTTTTTTACTCCCTACTCTGTTTGCACATATGCACTTTATCTATTTGTGTCTACAACCGAACTATTTGAGATTGCCACAGTATTTTTGTTTTGGTTCTAATCGTATCGGTATTGCTGTTCTACGCCGATTAGGCAAACAGGTCGGTAAAAAAGTCGGGAACTGGCGTCGGTCGAAAACAGGCGAAACTACCCTATGCTTCCTATTACATATTCATTTCTTATCTTACCGATTCTTGTCACTCTACATGTCAAACTTAACAATCTCATCTTACTACAAAGCAATCGACTTTCATTCATTTTCTTAACAGCCCAACATTCCGAACCATAACTTAAGACAAGCCTTATCAATATATTTATTATGAATCTGTAATATAAACATCTAAACAAAAATACAAATGACCTTCCATAGTTTATTCTTCTTAAGAATACTGACAACATAGCTACAAGCTACATTTCTTATCAAGTGTAAAATATAAACTCTAGTTATTGCATGACAAATGATAACACAACTGTTTTATAATGCCAAGTCTGTTACCGTTTTGTTACGTCACTCTACTTAACGTAATGTAAATATGTTCGTAAGTGGTATGCATAGCACGGTGTCGTTTTATTTGAAATTTTATTTGTCAGTAGTTCGTCCGGTGTATTACCTGTTATAGCTTAGATCATTAATTATATATCATACTAGCTGTTGCCCGCGGCTCCGCCCGCGTGGATGTCGAAATCCGTTTCAAAAACTATCCTATCTCTCAAGTTGGATCGAACTGCACATGGTGTGCGAATTTTATTATAATCGGTTAAGTGGTTTAGGAGTCCATTGAGGACAAATATTGTGACACGAGATTTATATATAAGTATTAAGATAATGATAATAATTTTATGATATGATTAACTATAAAATTCATATTGAAATTAGAACTTTCTTTGATCTCATGACATTAATTATTTTCAATCTTATCGAACGAGACAAAATAAGTAACAATTGAAATATTTTTAATACCGATCAAAAAGTGAAAAATTGATATTTTTTAATATTCAGTTCGTCAATTGACTTTACTCCACTGGATGGTAAGAAGCTAGGGTAAAGTCCAACGGGCGACCATTCTAGACACCATTCATAGTGAAAAAATGTATTTACGTAACTCAATTAAGTATAAGAAGTCTCAAAAGTGAATGCTTTTCGCAGAAACAAGTTATACCTTTATTTTCAAAATATATTTGAATTTCAATTACCGGAATATGGTTCGGTAATTTTATAACCACTTTACTGCCAGCGCGTAAAATAAAATGGCGTATATGCTGACGCCGAAATTACACTACAGGCCCATTTGAACACCCGAGATTTTTTAAATACGTGTTTATGCCTACTTAATAAGAAATCATACAAAAGTTCAATAGGCAACAAAGCTCCGATGACTCTTTCATTTATTTAAAAATAGCTGTAGCCCGCGGCTCCGCTCACCAAAATGTTAAAACTAAAAAAACTACTCCTTGTGACATCAGCTATCTGCCAATGACAGTCCCGTCAAAATCGGTCCAGCCGTTTCAGTACAGTTGATAGGCTGGTTGGCGATAATTCTAAAGTGTCTATACAACAGGTTAGTGAAGTTGTTTACATTACAACTTTAGTCCGCGATTTGTCCGGCAATATCCGAATAACGGCATTACATGCGTCTGTCCGCAAATATATTTAATTCAATGGACTTTCTATGGTGCCCATAGGTTATGGGAACAAGTGTAGTCATGCGGAGACAAGTTTGTGGACATAGGTATTGAATAGGATATTTATGGCTTTGCATGTCTTGACCCTATAAGGAAGGGGTTCGTGTTGGAAGCTGAAAGGCGCCAATTATCTTTGAAAGAAACGATCTTTTGTCCTGGATTTTAAAAGGATGTTTCTTTTAATGGGTACCTACTTAGTGTGAATACTATCTTACGAATAGATGGGCAAATGAAAAAAAAAATACAAAAATAGAACCGACTTAAATCTTCTCTAGAATGTAAAAATTACTTTATAATTAGTCCGTCGAATTGACTGCACCCCGCCTGATGGTAAGCTGAAGTAGAGTTCTAAAAGTAGTGGTCTCCATTGCCAAGGTACCAAAATAAACTCGTGATGATCGCTGATATACAGAATACAAACGCTTAACATCGTTTTGAAGTAGAATAACGAAAGTATTCGTTTGGTGGAACTACACTTCGCTATTCGCCTTTATTCGCACGAATATTCGCCTCAGTCACTCTTCTATGACGAATTGTGGAGGGTTTAGTTATCTATAAGAATTTCCTCGAATACAATATAGACGAATAGCGAAGTGTGGTTCCACCATAAGATTAATCCAAATCTTACCAATTCTGATTCTGTACGTGAACACATCCCCAAATATGCAATTAGTACATTTTCTTCCCATAAAGATATTCCCACACCATCAAATAAAGTATAAAAACAATCACTTGTCTGTACAAACACTTAAAATAGGGACCGTTTACACTGGAATGTTAAACTCAAAAAAGTGTAACACTTCTAACTATATAGTTTCCGTACTACCGTACGTAGTAATAGTGCCGGCTTCACAGTTTATGTTTACCCAAGATAATAAGTAAATATCAAAGTTGTATCATAAGTGCGACTGTATGTAGTTAGTGTTAGTGTATTGATAGACGGACGGCGTTTAGACCATTATTCAATTGTTATGTAAGCCGACCGTCGACCTAAAATCGAACCGGTGGGGGTTTAGTGCAAGTGTGCGCGGATATGTGTTTTAAATCGCCTCAGGTAGGTTAGGTACCTATTAGAGGAGCCCATGCCAAATTTTATGCGGAGGTAGGACACGACGGTATCTCCTGTCTGAATACTTAGAGCAGTGCGACTGGGGTAGTACCTCCGCCCTACATAAGACTGCGGCCATAATACTCATCGTGTTGTGTTACCAGCTGTACCTAAGTAGGGTAGCCAGAGCTCACAAACGCCTAATCCCCTTAATCCTCTCCTACTACCCCCTAAACTTTCCATCAGGTGGGCCGTGTGTCTGCCACTTCAGTATTATAAAAAAACACTCCTTGTGTAATTTGAAAGTATACTTCATTTAGATAAAGCCAATACATGCAAAGTTTCAAGGATGAATAAAATTTATAATGAGTAATTAATCAATATTGGTAATAAACATTTATGAAAAGACTATAATATTGGTGTAATTAACTACGCATTGTTTGCTGTGAGAAACGTTTCAGCATATTTACTGTAGAATATTAAAGTCGCGCAGCGTGGTGTGGTATATGCTTGAAGAATATAGTTCGAAACGGGGTCATCCGAAAAAGAATAAATAAAATAAAATGAACTTGAAATAAAATAAAATAAATAAAGAACTAAACTTAAAGACATTTTTTTAAATCGGTTGACGTCTATTAGACTTCACCTCGCCTGATGGTAAGCTAAAGGAAGAGGGACCCCATTACACACAGTGCCATAATGGTTGCCCTAAACTTGACGGCCTCATCAATTGCTTTTTCACGCCCCGCTTAAAGGACCCGGGACTGTAGGAGGAAGGTAAACACGTGAGCTGGTAAAGAATTCCAGGTCTTTATGGTGCGGCAAAGAAAACAGGGGTGCCGCAGGTAACAGCTAGTAGATACTATTCTGACATACTTATTATTCAGCGGTATCTAGTCTATACCTATAAGCATAGTTTAACTAGCTTGTAATATAGGTTCTAGAATACGGATAAATCATTCTTAGAATGTTTTTGACGCCATGTAAATATTTATTTTGTTTAGTTTTTAGTTTTTATTTTAATGTCAATATTATTTAATTTTCATTGTATTCTTAGACACATTTTCTTTACATCTCATCTTTTTTTGGCATACCTACAAATATTTGTACTGAGTGAGAATCGAACCTGCGACCACCAACTTAATAGTCAAATGCTCTAACGGCACACCACAGAGGTTGTAAACATAAATCTTCTACAAATGTAGATATGGCTATAATATTTTCACGATCATTTGTCTTATTGAGGTTATCAGGCACTTCGTCGCGGCAAATTTGACTTTATTGTATGACAAATGTGTCTGCTGTTAGTTTGCACATTTGTACTCATGTTTAAGTGAGATCGCGAATTCCTAGGTTCGATTCCTAGGTCGGAAAAAATGTCAGTGTGTGATGTAACGAGCATGGAATTTAAAAACGTGTCATTACGCGACATTAAAACTACTCTTTGGTATGATTTGGCTTATCTTGGCTTTTGTGAGAGGGACTGCCATCTGACCCTCCGCCCCGAGAGGAAAGCCTGCGCTAGACCTGCGTATTGCTATTTAGACGTATTGTTAAATATAGGTTTCGAATCGCAGAACTATTCTCTTCACCTCAATCTCTTTTCACGTCAATTTGACTTTACCTCACCTAATAGCAAGACAAAGTTCCGGGCGGGGGAGAGGGGGGGAAGGGGCTGCAGGAAGAAGGAAACACGTGTGCTGGCAAAGAATTCCAAGTCTTCATGGTGCGGCAAAGAAAAGAGGTACGGAACCGCTTGGTTCTTGATGGAATTGTTTGCTTCGGAGAAACGTTTTGATCACACTCGCGCTGTCGACCCTGCAAAAACCTTCTAATACCTTTCTTGAAGTTTCCCTCATTGTGCGACAAAGAAAAGAGGCGCCGAACCGCTGGGATCTTGATGGAACTATTAGTACTGTGTTTCGGATAATTGGACGTATGGATAGTAAAGCGAAAATCATAATGAAATCTATCTCAAAGAGACACCCGCTCTGGTACTGTAGTACAACTCTGTACAAACAATACGCTGCTGTAGTGTTTGTACAACCAGTTGTACTAGTCATCAGGCGACCTTTTTGAAGGGTTATTTGTAAAACTATGCTAATTTATACTGGCCACCCTTCTACATCTATTGAAATTTCTTAAAGAGGATGTAGCGTTTAATGCTGTAAACGCAATCACATATGAACGTGTGTATTTATCGCAGGTTTATAAGTGCCCGGTTAATGGCAATAGGCTCGCCACCTATTACATTGGGACCTAAACATAAACTGGCGAAATGTGGGTGCTAGCACCTCTGCCTACCCCTTCGGGGATTTAGGCGTGAGTTTATGTTATGTGTTATCTTATGAACCAGCAAAAAAAACGATCCACGAATGTTATCGAAAGATCAGTACCAGAGCGGAGAGACCTACACATATTCGAATGTGTTATAATTATATCTTAGTGTTAGTGGCCTAAAAACCTTTCGCTTATCAGCTTACGTCACTGTATCTAGATATTGCGATGTATAATGTATACTAGTGTATTTACGTGTGTGGAGAGTGGTGGGGCATTCTAAACTCGTATTAGCAGGGTTGACAACCTGGCGTGCCATTGATAACAGACGTTTTTGCTAGGGACTTTATGTACTTATTGCTAACTGTTGCTCGCGGTACAGTCCACACAAATTTCTGATCCCATTTCCAGGAACAGGAACTAATGGACAAAGAGTAGTATATTTATGTGTTATTCTAGATCTAGACTATAATATATCCTTGTATCAAATTTCAGCTTAATACGTACAGTCGTTTTTGCGTGAAAGAGTAACATCCATCCACACTCACAAACTTTATAATATTAGTAGGAAGTTCCACGTTTTTTTAACGGTTTTATTTAACTTGACTTGTTACTTTGGGTCAAATCTTGTACCTAATTGAAATTTCAACCCCTTTCAGTTGTCTGATTGGTCTGATATTCGGCAGAAGTCTTTAGTTCAGATGACAACACAATTAAAACCGTTTAACTTAAAAAAGGTTTTTCCACAATTTATATAGATATTAAATGAAATAGATCAACCATCATACTTATCAGGTAATCGGTGCTTATAGTTGTGTCCAAAGTTCGCACTTTGAGCCTATCTTTTCGAAAATCCCTACAGATGCCACCCCCCAGGACAGCGAGGACTGTTATGTTGGACTTGAGTCGTCTAAAACCGCACGCCTTCACGGGTCTTCTATCACTGGGGAAGTGGGGATGTAAGGTTGCCCACAAGGCATTTCCCTCGCACCCCGGACATTTTTAAGCCTGAGGTCCGCTTGTTGTTTTTAATACTATGTCGGCTTTTTCAGGAGCGACTGCCATTTGACCTAACCCTGAAAATGAAGTGATGTTATCCGTGGTTTTTTTTTTGTTTACGTTATCAACCCTAGTTCTGTCCCGCTTGGCATACCTAAACGCGTGAACTAAACGCGCGCGGTTGCGTTCACTCAGTCAAAAAACGCATAACAAATAACTGTGCGTTGCATTACCTTAGATAAACGCTTATTATATCAACGGGAAACTGACGAAATAACGAGCTATTTCATTTCACGGTGCTTGTTTCATTGTTTTATGATTAAATTTTGATGATTATTTTTATTATGCGAACCAATGTGCTTTTGATGTAGGGATGTGAGTGCGTTAGTTAACTTGTATGGTATAAAATTTATGTCTGTTACAAACTTAATTTGTTTATAGCATTTATAGCAATTTTTATCTCTGCCTACCCCAATGGGAAAAAGGCGTATGTATGTCTGTATGTAAGTTTCGTCTAAAAGCCGTTGAAATATTTGCAAAAGACAGATAACACGATTTAATTTTTTGAATGTCTAGAGCGGGTTAGTGTTAAGTTAAATGATAGTTTGTGGGGTCGTAACCAGAGTCCCGCGGTCGTCATCTTGTATTTGAGATGTGTATGGTTTTTACCACAGAACAGTCCTTTAACTGTACTGTGGTTTTTAGGCTATTATCGAGAAAACTATTTGCCGTACAAAAAAATCTAAAAACAGTTCTGTTCTAAATTTAATTCTCTACAATTTTGATCCTTTAAATTTTAGTCGTGAAACAAAAACAATTAAGTTGACTACTAGCTTAAATAGATAAAAATTTCGGAATAAATTCTCTTGTAACCGGTTCGAATTCTTTTCTTTTATTAGGGCGTGTAACACTAGATTCCAGCACTCATAAGTTTACATCATCAGCGATGATTAAGTATACCCATTAACTAAAGACATTTTTCTCATTTTTTACAACGGTACAATTAAAAATCGTGTTAACATTCTATCAGGCCAGCACTGGACACTGAACAGTGAGCTCTTGCGTATATTTTCAAAAGATTCAAATGTCTAGATGGAAGAAAGGTGAATTCATAACATGGAAATTCTTGGTAGTGTCAAGCGTGAACCATTATGGACGAATCACAATCCAGATACATACGTAATGCCACATGCATAATGCAACGGAAACTTATTTGAGTTTCGAACTGAAATAAATTTGTCGATTGGGAAGAAAAACAATAAATCGAACACAGATTTAGAGTGGACTAGATGTCGCATGTGGATTTTAATACTACCTATTTCTTATGAAAATTAAGCATACCATTTTTATGTGACTGCTGATGACGCTATGTAATGGCTTGTATGTATTACTAGATATGCCCGCGGCTTCACCCGCGTATACAGCCGTTTTCGCGTTTTTGACTATATCTCCGGTTGTACTAAACTGATTGTTATCAAACATGCGTAAAATTTTAAGTCTAACCAAGGCCTTTCAACCAAAATAAATTGCATCATAATCTGTTCAGTAGCCAATCTCGACCAGACAAACAGACACGAATTCAGAAACAAATATTTTTATGTTCCAAATC
This sequence comes from Lithosia quadra, assembly GCA_963576445.1. Lineage (NCBI taxonomy): Eukaryota > Metazoa > Arthropoda > Insecta > Lepidoptera > Erebidae > Lithosia > Lithosia quadra. The sequence continues at coordinate 2,671,439 of OY754894.1, forward strand.
ATTCATATAATAGGTGTAACCAATTAAATATTTATATAAAATACTATTAGTTATTATCCAAGTTTTTTTAAATATCTCCAGTAGTGGTGTACTGTATCTACCATTTCGGCAGAGGGAGCGACCGACGCGACGTAATGCCTTGCGGTATCCAGCCTTACTCTATATTTATGGTATCGCGTGCGACCAAGTTTTGTTATGACAAAGAATGTTGTCCTAACTTAAGAAAATATGATGATCTTATTCCGCATCCATTTGAATTATAACTATGTAGTAAGTACAGTTATTATTCTTACTACGGTGCACAATATGAATAATAGGCTATACTTACATAGTTACAATGGAGATAGATGTGGAATATTTTATCTTCACATTTTTGTGGCAACAACAAATTGATTTAGTTTATCTACTAAGTTAGGAAATAGTACCTACACAATATCAGAGATATTACCTGCCTATTACTTTCGGGAGAGAAGGATCTAAGCTAACCTCACCTCAGCTCTGAAAGCCGGCACACATGTTGATTGGCAACGAGGGTCTAGTTCAGGCATTGAACAAGGGGGACGAGGGGTTGATTAATCTGTACTCGCCCCTGAAAGTCAAGATAAACCAAATATTTTGATTAATACAGACAGGCTATCCTGTCGGGGAACGACTGCCGTCTAACTTCCCAGTCAGACAGCAGTCGTTCCCGGGAAAAGTCGACATGATGATGATGTGGTAGTTGATAAGTGTTGATAAGATAAGTTTATAAGTGCCCGGTTAATGGCAGGCTCGCCACCTATTACATTGGGACCTAAACATAAACTTGCGAAATGTGGGTGCTAGCACCTCTGCCTACCCCTTCGGGGATATAGGCGTGAGTTTATGTTATGTATGTATGTTAAAGACATTAGTTTTCCTACTGATGAGGGTCACTAACTTTAGTTGTGTGTTACGTAGAGTTTTATTTATTTCTGTATAGTTTAAATACGTTTAATAGTTTAGATTGTACTAGCCTTGAAAGGGCGTGGATAATTGATAATTATGCAGGAAACTAGCGCTTAGAATCGTTTTTTTTTATTGCAAATGTAATTGATAAATACTTTTAATACGTGTAGCTATGGCCACGATTTCCCAAACTTGGAAATGCGTCCGTGCGTGAGTCGCACCAAAGTCAACATTATAATTTGTGTAAACTACATACAATATTTGCTTTTGTCAATTTGAGTAAGATTTGAGAATTCTTTGAGTGTGCTAAATGCGTTAACACTATTTTACCGCAATATAGCATTTAATATGATGAGAGCTTTAAAATGGAGAACTGTTCTATCGTTAAATATAAATTGTATAACTAAGAAGGGGTAGGCAGAGACCCATATATCACCAGTTACAGACTGATGGTTATCACTGAGCAGTGAGCTGAGCGTTTTTGCCGTCCTACCGTAATACCTAAATACTGATGCCGTTACGTTGAGAACCTGTGCGCAAAATTTTAGCTAAATCCATCCAGCTACTTTTGTGTTACATAGAGTTGAGTAACACAGATTCAATCCCACAATATAATCTATTATCTGACCCATTCTGAATTCGCAGGTAACATTTAAACTACCTATCCTATGGGTTATACATACATACATTATGCTCACGCCTTTTTCCCTCTGGGGTAGGCAGAGACAACACACCACCATCTGCCTCTGTACAGACATACTTCACGCGCTTCCTCTACTGTCATTAGTAAGCCTTTTATGTAAGCCAGCCGGTTTCGAATGCTTTTGACCTGTTAATATGGGTTCTATAATAATATTATACCCTCACTCTAGTCCAATTAAAAAAGTTGCATCACAATCGGATGAACTTTACAGCAGTTTTAATACGAACAAACCAACATTCATTTTTTTATTATACCTACTTAATATTGTCGTCTAACGTCGACTGGATATAATAATCATGATACACGTGTACTGTCGTGAGTCTTAATATAAATCTAGACTGCAAAACTATATAGTTTATTTTTGTCCTACATATTTCTGTAGAAATGTTCTGCGATACACATCTAGCTCATATCAGAGTAACGAGACAGGTCGGTATCGTTTAATTGAACATTCGTCATTATTGAATAGTTAGAGATAAACTTGAACAATCAATGTGACAGCAACATCTATTAGTTACTTGTGAAGCTCAGAGGAGATTAAACTTACGGTACTGAGACTTGTAAGTCGTGTTCGTTTAGTCCGCGTAATTCACTTCCTGAAACGGAAGCAAATAAATGATCGTAAATGGTTATAAGATTACAATTGGCCGATATTTTCACCCGGACTTTGATGATTCTGTTCCCACAATCCCATATATGGAAAAAAATTCTATATAGAGAGCCTAGACAGATGTCTGTACCGGCTTAGGCCATTCATTATCGTCCTTCTACGTTTTTATTTGTTTTACGTCATACGAGTACTTTAGATCTAACTTTACCTTAAAATTGCCTTGATCTGATCACATTAGTTAGGCCATTCAACAACATCTTATAAATTTGTTCTATCAATATTGTTTTATCCATCCTCTTTAAGTGTCTCAACTTTCTCTGAACCTTTTCCCAACTCAGTTGGGGTCGGCTTTCCAGTCTAACTGTGATGCGGCTGAACTTCGATATTTTACGTGGAGCGACTGCCATCTGACCTCCACAACCAATGGCGATATCGAAGTTCCAAGTTAGACTGGTTGGACTTTTGAGGGCTCCAACTACCCGTAACGACTGCCATAGATGTTTGTATGGCAACCGGGACCGACGGCTTAACGTGCTCTCCGAGGCACTAATAAATCTGCGATAAATACACACATAACTTCGAAAAGCATCGAAAAGTCATTGGTGTGTGCCATAGTGAACCTGGGATCGAACCCGAGACCTCGTCTCAACAGTCCATTACCCAAACCACTAGGCTACCGCGGTTGTTAAGTGTCTCAACTATTTTAACAAAAATGTTTCGCTATCTTCTGACACACCACAACATTCCAATATCTAACTGTTCCTCATTTAGTCCCTCACTGTCACTCCACTGCACATTTTTACGTGAAAGGTGAGGCAGTCTTTATTAAAATGTTCAATCACCGCTACCGGTTGAATTACGTATAGCACAAGATATAAATTCGTATGTTGGGACCACACCCAAACAACTAACACATGTGAAACAAGTAATAGCATTAGTGGGTATAACAGACCGGACAGCAAGCATGTTCACACGGAATTCGTTTCTATTTTATAGTCCAGAACATTGCTGGGGTCGATTAGACCATGTAATGAACACACCTTTGAACTTTCGTATCACTTATCTTGATAGTGATATTTTGGAGAGAGTATAATGGAAATAATGATACAGTGCACGGCATTTAACTTGGCAAGATTTTAGAGTAGTGCGGGCCTACTACTCCAAAACCTTGCCAAGTTAGATGCCGTACACTACCTATACTTACTAACTTGTTTGTGGCAAAAGGCAAAATCTAATCTGGAAGCTACAAACGTAAAAATTTATGACGTTCATAAGCGTTACTTTGAACTTAAATAAAGAGATACTTCATTATTTTTTCCGTACAAGAAAGATGAGACAATAAATATATCTAAGATGGTCATCATTGTGGAAAAATATAACGGACAGCAATAAAATATAATTAGAAGAAACCTTATAAGTACAGACAGACAAACATCAAACATCAATTTAGATTTTGTAGATTATTGTCATGTTAAACTTGAAAACATACAAGAATAAACACACCTACCTATACTAATCTTAAAAAGATGAAGAGTTTGTTTGTTTAGTTAAACGCGCTATTCTCAGGAATTACTGGTTCGAATAAAAAAATTCGTTTGTGATGGATAGCCTGTTCATCGAGAAAGGTTGTAGGATAATCATTACGCTACTATTCAGGGGATCGAAGTAGTAATCATATTATGTGAGCAAATCGAGTAAATTTTGATGTGTGAATCTAATCAATTATGGGTAGGTATGGGTTAAAGACTTAAATGAAATTTAAAGCAATTAGTAAGCTGTTTTTAGTAATTTTTAGATCGAAAAGTAAAAATCCAGGACAGTACGGGGTAAATAGGTGCCATTGGTACGACGTATGTTACGGGCAAACCCGCGTGGGACAGATAGTACTGTATAACGGAGTCAAAAGCGTAATATGCCTTATCTCTGGCACGGGCGACTTTTTTTGACCAATAACAGTAGCAATAGTGGCCTCATAACAAGAAATAAACCTGATATTGTCTGCTTTTCAAGTACTTACCTAGTTAATCATCCTAACCTCGTGGTCAGTATTTGAGCATAAACGACTGTTTGACAAAAAATAGACTCAATTTATTTTACATACAACATGCTGTTTATAATGTCCTTCAAGGAAACATTATGAATGAAGTATTTCAGTTGAATCTTAGCTGTTTTGTACACAGGCGTTCACTTTGAGTATGATACTAACTATATACAGTAGGTATATTAAGAATATGTATAGGTATTTGAAAGTAGATGTAAGCTATCAGAAGCTATCTAAATCGATCTTAGAATCAGGTTGACGTTTCTTTTCAAATGAAATGCTAGGATTGCTAACAGTAAATACATTTTTTTCATTCTAGGTGTCTGAAATCAAATATCAGTGTATATGTGTTAACTCTAACACATTATTCTTATTTGTAAAAATCTTCCTCTACTGTCATTAAGCCTTTCATGCAAGCCCGCCGGTTTCGAGTGCTTTTGACCTGCCCTTTTTTCAACAACTCCCCAATTTCTTATCTGGAATATTCTGGCATAGGTACCTATTCTTTAAGATATAAGTTATTTTTAACAAATAGATTTATTTTAATTTAGAAGTATTAAACTTCGTCACTAGACCAGAATCTAAATATTTCCATGTATAAAAGATTAACTCTACAATTTTGTGTTTAGCCACACAACATTGTAGAGTTAAATAATAATTATTAATAATTATTGAAGAGCCTAAATAATTCAGGGTGGTTATCGTAACTCATAATATTATTAAAATGCTTGAGATAACACGCCGTCTGACACTGGAACCTGACCTTTAGACACTTAGCAACAATGAAACAAAACGTTTCACCATTGCAAAACCGAAACAAATGGTAACGTGATTGTAACGATTTCAATCAGACCAATAAATAGTTTTTGATCGATTTTAATTAGTTCTTCATGAAAGGAACCACTACAACTGACTTTCTAATTACTGGTGCATAAAAATTAAAAAGAAACGCTACTGATACTGCATCGCGTTTCGTTTCGCGCTGTATATTCTGAAGTTTTAAAAGTTTCCACTGAACAATAATTTTCTTTGGTCCGTTCCGTTTATATTAAAATGCTGTTGCTATTTAAAAAAAAATCTAGTAACCAACATACATAAATATTGTATTTTAAATTGTGAGAAAAATTCCTGAGATTTTACCATCACGTGGTATAAAAACACGCTTATACTCAACACAAAATAAAAGGCCCGTTTTGACGTTTGTTCTCGTGGCGTAACTAGTTATGTACCTATACTATTCGGTATTCGATACTCAGGATGAATCGAATCCAGTTTGCATGGGGATTTAATCGATTTGAATATGTATGTAAACTGCATTAGATTAAAGTTTTGATTAGAAAAATTTGCTTAACCTTTGATTTGGTAGGTATTTTAAAACAATACAATGTTATTAAAGGTCAATTTACTTATATTTAATATTTTTTTTACAATAACATTCACTCAATCACAAAAACAACAAGAATAATTAAATCAGTCTTCAGAATCTAAACACAAGTATTAAAATAAATAGATACAAAAGTGCGCGTCGGGTTTGAAAAAAAATATCTCACTCGATATTTTCTTTCCTTAACTGATTATTAATAAATAGTCTGTGGACTACATGAAAAAATCGTTATGCACAGCACTTTGCCGAGTGGGCGGTACCTGTCAATAAAAAATGTAATTACCTTTAGAACATTTTCAATTGATAAAAAATTAAGAACTTCATGGGCACGAACTGTCAAAGTGGGCCTTTTATTTTGTGACAACTATAATACCTAAACTACATTATTTAATAATGTAGTGAAGTAACGTATGTTGAGTATACTCAGCGTAACCATTCGTTCTCAACAGCTTCTTGTTCCATACTTAGATTGGCGAAAATGTAAAGATAAACACGAGTTTCTTTGATAAGCTTATCTCAAATTATACTATTTATAAGCTAATTAATAGAAACCGTGTAGGCAGAACTCAGTTGACATTTTGTACGTGGTTTTACAACTCACACATCAATAATAAAGTTTATTTGTAACGGTTGAATATTAAATGCAAATCAATATATTTTATATTGGACACGTCAATATGACTTCACCTGGCCTGATGGTAAGCTAAAGGTAAAGTCTCAGGCAGTGGCGTAACAATAGGGTGGCAGGAGTGGCAACATGCCACGGGCCCCCGACCCAAGGGGGCCCCGGCCCAAGAGGCCGCGAGCGCAAAAATATTTTTTAGCATTGTACCTGAGTATTTTATTTTATTTGAAAAGTATATTTTTATAAGTTCTGGGCCTAGATTGTGCTAAAGGAAAACCACTGTCATGCCACTGATACTATTCAATTGTAGACTTTACCGTTATACAGTTAAAGTCTAAAATCAAATGAAAAGAGTTCATTAAACTTTTCGATTCGCTCTATAGAATATCATTTAAGTAATTTTAAACTTTAACCTGATAACAATAAAGACCAAAATTAAATGGTATTTTTGTAGTGTCAGTAGTATGACAGTAGCTTGTTTTAACAGAATCGAGGCCCTGTTTAAATCTAAAGTGAGACAACTAAAGACCATACAATTTCAAGTTAATGGTTAAGCATTTCAACCAACCTCAACAAAAAGATGTTGATTCATTTTTAGAGATGTACATTTGTACCTACATATTACCAGTGACGAGTAATTTTACTAATGACCGTCAAAAACCGTCAATCAAAATACCTGTAAATAGCACATTTCTATTCATTTTAAAACGCATCCATAGGTTTCTACAAATATTTTGTCGCAGTACATTGCCGTTGGTAGCGCAGGCGAGCTAGCAAACACTATATTAGGGGAATCCCGGGCATCCCGAGTGAAAGGACCGACTTGGAGTGGAAGGACCGATTTGGGCAACCAAGCGCGGGGCACGCCGTTGTAGCGGCGGCGGTAAGACCCATCCTGGAGGACTGGCTGGAGAGGTCTCACGGGGGCCTCTCGTACCGGCTGACGCAGGTGATCTCTGGTAAGGGGTGCTTCGGGGATCACTTGTGTCTGATTCGGAAGGAGCCAACGCCCGAGTGCCATCACTGCGATGCGGGCGAGGACTCAGGGCTGCACACGCTGGCTGAGTGTCCGGCGTGGGAGGTGCCGAGACAGGCCCTCCTGGCAGCACTCGGGGTGGGAGTCCTCATACTGCCGGTGCTGATCGCAGCGATGGTGCCGAGTGCTGACGCGTGGTCGGCCGCCGCCTCCTTCTGCGAGCAAGTGATGCTCGAGGCGGCGGAAAAGGTTCAGAAGATGCTGCACAGAGCTTTCCCGGACGGCGGCGTGCGCGGACGCCGAAGGCGTCGGAGGTCTAACGACCTCCGTCCTCCATGAGCGCTGGCCTGGGGGTGATAGGTGGAGCGGCCTGTCACCCTAGCAGAAGCAGGCCGAGGCGGCGGCGCGCGAAGGCGCCCCCCCCCTATTCCGGGGACTTGACGGAAACCACGTAGTTCCCAAACCCGAGGGGGCCATCTCGAATTCGGAGATGGCCCGGGTCAAGCCGGGCTGCGAGGGAAATGCTCTTTGGGCCACCTTACACCCTGGCGTCAGAAGACCCTAGACGGCGTGCAGTTTTAGCCGGTAAGAATCCGACATGACCTGCCCCGCTGGCCGCGGGGTGGGTATCCATGAGGATTTCCGCACGGAAAAAAGGGGAATCCCGGGCATCCGGATTTTATATTTTTTTATGAGGGCACGTGGTGCACCCGGGCAACGTAGCCGAGCAGCGCCACCCACTCGCCACAGGAGACGAGAAAGGGTCAGCTAGGGTGCGACTGTGCGAGGGATATGCCTCTTAGGTAACCTTACATCCTGGTAATTAAGACTCGAGACGGCGTTCGATCCCGACATAAACATCTTCGTGGTCTCCATTTCCGCACCATAAAAAAAGGGAAAAACTGAGCGAAGAGTTTTGGCAGGTAATCAAATGAATGGCGCACTGCATAATATTTTATGAGCAGTCAGAACAGAAAATGTCTAAAGAGGCACGACTTGCTGTACATAGAGGAGTTCTCGTTCCCACATCGATGTATGGGTATGTATGGTAGTGAATGTTGGGTGTGGCAGAAGAGGCATGGAAGTAGATTGAATGCTGTAGAAATCTAAGAAGGATAGCTGGAGTAAAGCTGATGGACCGAGTGAGGAACAGTGTGATAAGGGAACGTTGCGGTATAGTTGAAGATGTAGTGACCAAGATAGAGAAAGGGATACTTAGATCGTTTGGACATGTAGAGAGGATGGATGAAAGAAGATTGACTAAACAGATACCTATATGAGGTGAGGGTGAATTGGCAACCCGGTAAAGGCCGACCTAGGCGTGCATATTTTAATCAGATCCAAAACGTTTTGGAGAAAGGCCTAGGTCAAGAGTAGGTACCCGCAACCGGCGTGCGTGTATGAAAAAAAAAATGAAAGTTGAAGAAGCGAAAGGGGTATGCTAAGATCGTAGCAAGTGGAAAGATGTTGTCTCTGCCTACCCCAATGGGAAACAGGCGTGATTTGTATGTATGTATGTATGTATGTATGTAAAAAAGGGCTCTAGGTACTGACTGCGTACCTATTCTTTGTGTAATTATTTTGACATTGGTTTTGGTTACGCTGAAAATCTCAAAGTGTATTAAAATTAAACTGAGTACAACGCGACGATTTTTACTGATAGGGCCCCAACAACAGAATTTGCCACGGGCCCCAGATGGTATAGTTACGCCACTGGTCTCAGGACCGAGGGTCGCTACTACATACATCGATAGTGCTACAGTGGTGGCCTCCCCGCTTAAGGAGCCGAGACTATAGGAGGAAGGAATCACAAAACATAAACTCACGCCTATATCCCCGAAGGGGTAGGCAGAGGTGGTAGCACCCACATTTCGCCAGTTTATATTTAGGTCCCGATGTAATAGGGGCGAGCTTATTGCCATTAACTGAGCACTTATAAACCTGCGATAAATACACACATAACTTCGAAAAGCATCGAAAAGTCATTGGTATGTGCCATGGTGAACTTGGGATCGAACCCGAGACCTCGTCTCAGCAGTCCATTACCCTACTAGGCTACCGCTACCCACATGCGCTTATTCTATGAGTTTTATATCAGTCAATGCCGATTAGCGTTTCAATCCATGTGTTCTCAATTCATTGACTCTTACACTCCGTATGCCAAACTAAGCATAGTTATGCGTACGAATGTATACAGCCTACAGAAATAGTAATCAGATGTCCGTGCCACGGCTAATTGCCAACGTCTGTGACTAACCGCGCTGTGACGTAACAGACGAGACACTTTTTTTGTACCACATAGGTGGCAGACAAGCACACGGCCACCTGATGGCAAGCGGCCACTGTGGCCTGTGGAGGAGACAGCTCTAAAGGGGATGTGATATATCTACCATAATCTAAAGTTGAAATTTTAGGAATGAGGGTCACCATTATAGATAAAATTAGGTGTGATTTTAGATTTTTTTACCACTTAGGTGGCAGACAAGCACACGGCCCACCTGATGGGATGCGGTCATCATGGCCTATGGACATATCACACTCGCTCTGCCGACACTGGAGGGGAAGTTGATGATTTTGGGATTGGAGGAGGAGTCGGGAGTCTACTTACCGCCGAGAACTCAACCCGATGGTTATTATTCCCTCGGTCTTCTGTAGGGCGGAGGTACTACCCCAGTCGGACTGCTCAATACTGAGGGAAGATACCGTCGTGTCCTTACTTAAGTTTGCCTAAGTCCATCCAAATATCGTTAAAGTAATTTCTATATCTTATCACTCTTCACCGAGAACCCGTTGAGAAACTTCAACAAACCCTCGTTAATCTAGTAACCTCAAACCCGTTCCGCAGTTTAGTTAGTTGAAACTAAAATTATTAGATACCTACACTGGCGCTGTAGGTACTTCGATATGATTACGACCTGTTGCATGCAACTAATATGTAACTTATTTGTATATGCGAAAGTAACTTTATATGATTCGCTTTTCTATCTATAGGTACTATTATACAATTGTAAAGTAGCTATGTCCGTACATTGGAAATATTTAAAAAAACCTACCTGAGTCTGTATTTCCGGAAAGCGACAACCTGCGAGTCTTCAAGTCCAGAGAGAACAGGTTACTTCTAGGCAAGCGTTCATTTACCAACAGGCGAGATTGTGGTTAAACGCGAGCGTACTACCAATAAAAATACGTGTTGTTACATGTACGATTCTGAACACTTTTTTTTGAAATAGGTATATATTATACATAAAAACACCCAGAACAATTGACATAAAAATAGACATCGTCATGCATACAAATATTTGCATTGAGCGAGAATAGAACCCGCGCCCTCTGCCGTAGCAGTCGAATATACTACCACTGCGCCACAGAACCCATCAAGATTACAATACATAGAGCTTCGTAAAATTATTGATTTATCACTACCTCCTGTAGTTCTGTCATGTTTTGTAACATATTAATTAAATAGACTATTTTATTTAAACAATTAGTGTTAAGTTACATAAAGTTATATAAAGTTAAGTTATATCGATTTAATATGCTCATCACCGAACAAAATCAAATACTTAATTAGCTTCTGAATTGAATTCTTTATAGATATAATTAATTGATTATTTATGTGGGTGGCTTATTGGTGTGTGGGATTTAATGTTAGAGTACACTATCGGTCTTGATTGACATAAGGCTTCTTTTTTCTTTCATCATTTCTTTCTTTCGTTTTTTTATACTTACCACGTACCTAGGTGGCAAACAAGCACACGGCCCACCTAATGAGAAGCGGTCACCGTGGCCTATGGACGTGGAAACGTCGGGTTCATGGTTCTGGTACGGGTTCTCGTATACGAATGGTTGAAGAATGAAGTGACTTGATTACTTGGAGTGGTTTTAGATTTTAGGTTTTAATATTTTACTCGAAAATTAAAGTAGCTTTATATCAGCTATCTACCATTAAAAGTCCTGTCAAAATCGGTCCAGCTATTTCAGTGATTAGATGGTTCAAAGATTAAAGACTTTATTAATAATGCCACATTTCACTATCACTAAATTAATTTAGAATATTATCCATCATCATATATTATTGTACCCCGGCTCCGCTCGCAGTAGAGTGTAAAGTGTTCGTTTATAGCGACAATGTCATGGTGTCACGTCGCGTCGTAAAACTCAATCTGGAGTTAATGACTATGCCCCGTTAAGTAAAGGTACATTTCATTGGCGTGTTAGGGTTGGCAGGAGTTACTTTGTTAAATTATTTTAAAATTTAAATAACAACATTAAATTTTTTTTTATTAGTTATAGGAATCCGATCATCCTGGAATTCCGATCCCGTTCCCACTTTCGTGGGATACCCGAGATGAAAAGCGTAAGCGTATGTGTTATTCCAGATCATAATCTATATCTATGTACCAAACTGCAGCCTGATCTATTCAGCCGATAGAGCGTTATTGAGTAACAAACATCTAAACATCTTTACAAATTTTCACATTTATAATATTAGTAGGAAGTAGGATAAATTATTAATATGCCTAATTAGAAATCTACTAATAGGAATGGCTGAGATTGCTATAATAATGTGATTATTAGCCATAAGAGTGCGAGTATGTGTGAAGCCCCTGGTGTTACACCCGTCCATAGGCTGCGGTAACCGCTTCCCATCAGATGAGTCTTGTGCTTGTACAACGTAAGTGGTATGAATATAATATATTTAGACGCTCTGAAATATAATACAAGAAAGCCCATAATTATGAAGTTGGTAAAAAATCTAAGTTGTTTCAATAGACAACCCTAGCATGGCATGTGAAAATTCCCAATCATCTATTAGCAGAATAAACTACTATACAATTACGACTGCATTAGAGGGATGGACAGACATGACATTCTTATAGGGAAATATATATATAAAGATGCTGTTTTTGTTAACTTTTAAACTTTCGCGTTCCATGATTATTATACGTAAACGGGAATTAACGCGATCATGGTATAGGTATATACATACCTTTGGAATGCCTGACGTTTCGACCAGGTTACACCGGCCGTGGTCACAGGCTGACTGTCTCAGCCGCGCACGCCCTCCGTCGTCGAGTCCGTGAGGTAGCCGGTTCTTCATCTACCCGCACATTTTCGACATTTTTTTATATTATTTTGTCTCCAGGTACCGTCACATACCACACTCACAGGGTATAATCAGATATTAAAACTTAATATTAAAAAGTAAAAGTTTATGAGTACCTATGAATGTATGAATGTTTGTTACTGTTTCATGCAAAACGACTGAAAGAATCTGGTTGGGTTCAGGGCTAGATTGTAGTCTGGAATAAAACACATAGACCACTTTTTGTCCCTGGAATAGGTATTTAGGGCTCCATACTCCCTTTATACATAACTAGCGTTTGACGTGTGGAATTCTGTTCCCATTCCCGTTTCCCACGGGAACCAATTCCAGGAAAAAGTAGCCTATGTGTAATTCCAGACCTTAATAATATATACCAAATTTCAGCCAGATCTGTAAATTCGTTTTTGCGTGAACGAGTAACAAATATACCGATCCATAACATACATCCAGTTTTTAACGTGAAAATTTGTACGATTATGACTGTTACTATAAACATTCAGCAGATTAATGATTACAAATAATGAAAACGTAAAAAGTTTGATGTGATGTTGAAGGCCTATCAGTCGGCACTACTTCGTTTGCTGCTAATTCTGTTGTTACATCTCTAAACTTAAAATTCTCTAAAATTTTCTAATTGCATCTGTTTCTTTCATAATCAGATAAAAAAGGAAAGATGATTTTATTTAAGTTAAGACCTGTCAAATTAAGACAGCGCCTTGTTGGTGCGTAGTAAGTTAAGTCGCATGTTCGTAGATGTCGACTAAAATTGAAGAGTACCGTCAAGGCGCCGACTTAATTTGACAGGTGTTCACTAAAATATCATTTGTCCTTTTCTATCTGATAATGAAAGAAACAGATGCAATTAGGAAATTTTAGAGAATTTTAAGTTTAGAGATGTAACAACAGAATTAGCTGCACTGTAAACGTTCAGTAGATTAATGATTACAAATAATGAAAACGTAAAAAGTTTGATGATGTGTGGAAGGCCTGTCAGTTGGCACTACTTCGTTAATATTTCATCAGTTTTATACATCATTGGTATAAGAATAATTTCTTCTTAAGACACTAATGTCGGAAGAAAGACGCCCCCTGTCGGGCAAGCAATAAACTCGCCTGATGTATCCTCGGTAACAATCGTCAGTGGCATGTTATTGTCACTTCAGTTGTCACAATAATATAAAACTTGTTTCTTTTATCTCTTGACTGATATTGCTATTAAGAAGTCGTTTGTAATTAAAACAGTATGTCATACACTTTGGAGGGGAATGAAAGGGTATAATAAAAATTTCATTAGTCTATCTGGAGCTAACAAATGCCATAAAATTCTAACGTTTGTAATAGTTTATGGGTTATCGTTTTTGGTCATGTCTCCGGGTCGGCTTAATCAATTGCAATCAAACAACTAGCGACTACAATATGGGGTTCTTCAAGAAGGGCATTAGAAGGTTTTTACCGTGTGACGCCCCTAAGTGGTTTAAAAAAAAATAGGTACGGCATACATAAAAAATGTCCAGTGTAAAGTCATTCACTAAAAGCTATGTTTCGCACCATCTTTCGACAACGGACAAAGTTATCGTTATGTGAGTTTTAACCCCACGTAGCTATTTACATCAGGATTTCGAAAACGCTATTAAAAAAATATGAGCACTTTTTATAATAGTCAAACCTACTCATAACGACGCAACATAATTGTCATTTTGTCATATTACAAGTCAATTAATTTTATAGATTCGCGTAACTAATAAACAAAAAACGCGTAAATATTAATTGTGTAATAAACTTAGAGCAAATTTACACAGATGTTGGTTATAATATCAAAGGTCGTGGTTTCAGCTTACTTTTAGTAAAATTAACGTTAATTTGTGCGGTACGTAATCTGCAAGAACAGAAGCAAAATAATCAACCTAGGGTATCATCGTGTTACATAACACGCCGCGCCACGCCGGTTGCGAGTAATCTTGATTTTGCTTTTCTCCAAAACGTCCTGTATCTGATCTGATCCTGAGAATATCTGAATTGGTCAGCCTTTATCGAGTTGCCTATTCACCCTATCATTATCGTTATCCAAGCTTAACATTTCCCATTACCACGGTATAGGTTAAATGTTGAAAACTGCTTGGCATGAATGGCATGCATGCATCACCGTCTAACATCGCGCGCATAAATGTCGCGAAAAGATGTGTTAAACGGCTTGTCCGAAAGCGAAAGTGTGACACTGGGTCCCGAACATTTTAGCGCGAATGGTTTCCAGAATTAGATATTTTATGATCAATTTGAGGTTTCATTAAAAATGAAAAATATAGCTGCAATAAAACTGTTGTGCACAAGTCATTAATTAATTGCCTTTTTGACAAACACAATATTGGAAACCCCTGTGCATTTTGGTATATTTATTACTATTATAAAATTGTAAAGTAACTGTGTTTCTACATTAACGATATTAAAAAAAAATGCTTGCGTTATTTTATATGAATGAATCTGAACAGATTTTTTTTAGTTTTATGCAGATACTGGGTTTTGATATCACACAGCCGATTAGTTTAATTCTATTAAGATTTATAGTGATATCTAAAAATGCTTGCTTTTCTGAAGACGTTTATAATCTCATTTATCTCTTGCCTAGAGACCAAAGTATAAATAACACTGAACTGCCGCACCATTTCTAACAGTTTCGTCTTGACAGAGGCAGTTAATTTTATTATTTGTAGAATGAATAACATATATTTTATAAACGAATTATTTAAAAACGTTGAGGATTTTCTTTGTAGTTTCTAGTGCTGGATTCTTTCATGTGCGAACAAATATACCTACTTGTACGCGCATGAAAAAACCAGCACTTACTCTATTTTACACTAAAAAATAGATTTTTTTGAAAAATTTTGACTTTCAGAACGTCTTTATTTATTCCAAAAGTAAATTAAGAAAAATAAAAAGAAAAACTGAGTTTTATCTCAAGTTACCTAATATGGCCCTTGACATAATAATATAAAGCTTTTTAACACAGTCTAGTGAACTCTATCTTTTAATGAGGAGCACTGATTCGCAGGCCAAATTTTTCACCTACTATGTATAAAAAATACCTTCTTTTATATTCTGATGTAATAAATAAGTTTGTGAATTTTTAAGTACCTACCTAGGTACTTAGTTATATTTGAAAGACTAAATATCTTTAGATAGTTTTGAGGTGGTTTACTCACTTAACCTACAAAGAAATACTGTAATCTAATAGATGCTTTCTCGGTAGAGCCGGCTTATTCATACTCAAACGGATACGAATACGGAAACGTTCATAAAAAGTTTAAAAAAAACAAGTTATTGCTTTAAGTCCACTCGAAAATGGCCGAATAAAATTCATGTTTTATTATTTTATATCTTTCGACAATTGCCAGTAATAAACTTCATACGGTTTTAAACTGCTTAAATAATTTTGAATGAACTTACATTATTCCAGCTACGTTATTACGCTGTTAATATTCATTATTCGTCTTTCAGTTCATGAATGAACGTCACAAATGTGATTTCATTTAGGTACCTTGTAACTGTCAATAATTTGTATTTTACATTTTTATCATTTAAAAAATTAATCCTTGTATACAATTATTTCGAAAGAATCTATTTTAAATTTGAATCTATTTAATAATATTAATAGGTAAGTAAAATCAATAAATACAAATTATGTTGATTTTCTCGAAGGTTTTTAGTGATTTTAGGAAAATTAACATAATGTTTCTTACTTTTTTATTATGAAATCATTTTTTTTTAAAGGTGAAAAGTGTTTATGATAAAGTCGAACCAACTAGAATTATACTATACCTAAGTCAACCTAAGTATACCGTTATATAAGTTTCTTTTTAACATGTAATTATTGGCATACTTTTGTCATATTATTGACATATTATTAGCATATTATTAACATTACTGTTTTCTCAGAAGTTTAATAACAATACGCGTACATAATATTTAGGACAGACAACGATTTTGGTCAAGTGGCGATCGTAAAAAGTCATAAAAGTATTTATTAATAAGACATTTGCGAAACAATTGGCGGGAATGAAACGTAAATAGGCATCAAATGGTTATAGTACAATAACTCCCATAAAATATAATTAAGGCTAATAAAAAATTGACAAGGTCTAGAGAACGAAATACAGAATTCATTTGAAATGTCATTCAGTGATAAAGTTTTGTCCACACTTAAGCCTAATTCTGTAAAATTACGTTTTTAAAACAAGTGGTTTCAAAACTTACGAAGACTTAAAATTAAGATTTCAAAATCTACTTATTTGAAACGAAAATTATATGTGTGATTCTAAAGGTCCAATAACCTTACGAAAACGGGAGTAGGTTCTGTTTTCACAGATCATAATTTGCATCTTACCAAAAACAATGTTATCACGTTTTTCTTACTCATCGAATTTAAATCACATGTTTTGAAAACGTAATAATACTGAATCCGATAAATCAATCCGATTCAAATGTATTTTGCTCATCAAAATTATTGCAAATAATTTTTAACCATTGGCATCCGATTGAGTTGAAATTTTGCACACACGTTTAGTTTGGATGAAAAAAAGTTTTTATTATTAATTTTTACTTGCTGAAAAATTGTTCATACTCTTTCCTCCGATTTTAATGTAAATGCTTTAGTTCACATTTCTTAATTCAGTTTATATATTGAAAGAAATATATAAGTATTTTACTTTGTTCTTCAAAATCTAAACGGTTTCCCAGCAATCCGGTACATTTCTCTCCGCAAGAGCTCGCGTTATGTAATCAGTGTTTGTTGTCTGTATTACGCATGTAAATAGTGCTTAGATAGTTTATTTGTTCAGCCGATAGTGTTTGATATACGTTTTAGTTTTAGTTCGGCCGTGGATCATGGCCGTTCATACTCAACGCAATGCTGTCGGTTATAGATTTTTTCTTATAAGAATAAGAATAGGAATGTTTATTTGCGAGAAATATAGAATTCATTGTGTATGGTAAAACGGGAGTTGAATTCAAGAGGTCAATAGAAATGAACAGCAAGATACCATATAACGTCCTTTTGATATTGGAAAATATGGCATGTGGTAGTTGTAAGAGTAGAAATACGTAGGAGAAGATAGAAGATGGACTGTGTGGAAAATGGTTAATAGCCAGGAAGGAAGTGAATGGAATCAGCAAGCATAGGTGCAGTGGTGAATGGAACAAGCCCATAATAAATGTTGGGTTGACTCTAGAATACTCTAGATCATGCATGTAAAAAAAACCACGGACGGAATGCGTTGAAGAATACAACTAACGACATTACAGTTATGCTCGCCAGCTTCCTTTGCTTTGATTAATCAGCACGCACGCACTAATCAGCCACTATACGGCAAACGTCATTTGATTCAGTCAGTTTATGAGTCGAAAAAAAATAAAAATATTGCATAATTTGCTTGTGTAGTGAAATAGTGTGAAAACCGTAGTGACAGCAAGAAAAGAAACGCAGGAATCACATCTCAAAATTTGGGTAATACGCAATCCAAAATTCACTCACACATGGTTAGCCACTGCCATTTTTGTGCCACTCTTCGGCGTGTTCGGTCCGTGGGTTTTATTATAAGCAAAAGAAGACCATTTTAATCATGTTTTTCTAATGTAATGTAGTTTTGCATCATATTTATATTAACACCTTGGTAACAGTCGTTACGGGTAGTTGGAGCCCACAAAAGTCCAACCAGTCTAACTTGGAACTTCGATATCGCCATTGGTCATTGGACCATTGGTTGTGGAGGTCAGATGGCAGTCGCTCCACGGAAAATATCGAAGTTCAGCCGCATCACAGTGAGACTGGAAAGCCGACCCCAACTGAGTTGGGAAAAGGTTCAGAGAATGATGATGACCTTGGTACAATGCGTAGTATTTCGTGATAATTGGGTGTATAACCGAGGTATATAACCTCGCTAAAATCTATCTGAAAAAACTTGAACCGTTCTAACTTGTTCTGACACTAACTCAGTGTTTTGTTAGCATTAATAGTAGTTTATTGCGTGCAGGCCGTTTTACTATTATTACTTTTAGGCATATTATTAAATTATGTCCCTAAATCCCGTAAAGAGATATTTTCTTTTATTGCTCGCATTTAATTTTGACTACAATCTCATCTGTTGGTAAGTGATGATGCGGTCAACGGTGGAGCACGTTTGCCTAGAAGTAACCTGTTGACCTATTTGGTCAGTCTCTGCCTACCCCGGAAGGAAAAAGGCGTGAACATATGTATGTATGTATGTTAAAATTATAATGCAAATCCAAAATGGTGGGAAACAGGTTATCTAGTGAAGATGATAGATGCTGCTTGTCACTAAATTGTTTACAGCTGCAATCTTGAAAAAATGTTTTACAACTTAGTCAACTTACAGTTGCTCAGAAATGTGATAAGCACGAGTTTGTATTATGACTAACTCGTATGAAAACCGAATGTGATAAATCGGTCAAGTGTTACTCGGAATTATTCGAACAAGTCTCGTTTTTCAGAAAATTAATCCTACCTAATAATATTACTTATATACACTGACTAAATTAATGATTTATTGCAAGAAGCGCAGGTCAAAAGCACTCGAAACCGGAGGGCTTGCATGAAAAGTTTAATTACAATAGAGTGTATATATATATTATATAAGTATGTACGTATATGTAAGGACTTAGGACAGAGGCAGATGGCGGTCTGTAATCTCTGCCTACTCCGGAGGGAAAAATGCGTGACCATATGTACCTATGTGTATTATACGCGAAAGTTTCTAAAATTAGCTTACTTCATTTGAGAGCAACATTGAGTAACAATAATCACCATACCGTGCGTGAAACATCAAAATATGTGTGCCATTCCGTCGATTCCTGAAATCTCAACTAAGTACTGAAGGTTGATAATACCGCGCGATTTTCCCCGTAGAATTTTGCGGCATAAGGAAACTGTATGACATTGTAGAGACAGTCAATTATGTTGATGGTATTAATGTGCAAACACGATTATATTAATGTGAAAACAAACACAATTGGTCTCTAGTAATCTAGTGATCACTATTTCGGATTGCAATATAACACTGTCTCCACGCGTCTTAAGAAATTGCACGCACATGCCGAAAACAGGGCAAGCTAACAACTTTAAAGTAAACCTAGCTTAAAGATCATTTTGTAACGTTTCCAATAACTGCGATAATTATACCGAAAACTATGGAAAATATTTTATGGCCTTTCAGAAAATCCGTCGTAGTAATTTAGAATGTGGAATTCGCGGTAGACTCGTGTTAACAATCGGAATTACACAGATGTGAATGAAATGGGATCTATTTGAGTTCATCGCGTCGTTATGTCTGTTTTAAGATCGTTTGCTTAGTTGTAACTCTTAGTTTTCCGGATCCCTAAATAACTTTCTTAGGAAATCGTATAGTAGATATCTTACTCATTGTCTTTATAAAGCCCTAGATAACATTCATGCAAATAAATAAAATAGAAGTGTATGTTTTGTTCGATATGTTTGTTCGCGATGGACGCAAAAACTACAGAACCATTTTTGATGCGTCAGACTTAAAATCTACCTACCGTTTGATTGCAATTGAGTAAAATTGGAAATATGACTAAATACGATATAATATATGATTGGTATCTATTACAAAAACTGTTTTTAAGAGTACTGTCTGTCTGTTTGTTAATCTTGTTCCCGGTACTTTCCGCCATGGCTGGGTCAATTTTACGGGATTTATACAGCAGATAGTTTATGTGAGTTAGTTGTGAGTGAGATGTGAGTGAGTTGTGAGTTGAGAGTTCTATGTTCTGTCGCTACGGGTTTGATTCCAGGTACTTATATTTATAGGTATGCACAATAATGTGTATATTTTTAGTTGGGTGGAAGTTTCTATGTATAATATTTATGTATTAAGTTACAAAAAAAAGAACCTAAGCATGTTTATCCGCATTCTAGAACCCACATGACAACTCCGCTTAGTTTGCGTCTAGTTGGCGCTGTTGATGTCCTAGAATATGATAATTCACTGCGATTGCCTAGTACTATGATCTTGAATTACGTAACATTATGTTTTCTCAATGAACTGAAGCGACTGAGGGCGAACGCGTGATCTACTCCGAATAGTTCCGAATAGTGCCGATGTTAGGTGCGCCCGCGCAAAATATCGATGCTAATTCTGTACCAGACTGAAGTTATGCATTGTCCGTTGTCACTACCGCTTCTGGTTATTGGACTAACGTTCAGTGGCTATTTTGATTCGTAACCTGTATTTGTGAATCTTTAGTGCTAATGAATTGTACTTGTTAGGTTTTATTTTTGTTTGTTTTGTTGGACTACCAAGTCAAAAGTAAACCTATTACAGAACAACACATGCAAGGCTGAGATATCACCATCATATGGAGCAAACTTCTTTACCAGCTCACGTGTTTCCTTCCTCCTACAGTCCCGAGTCTCATCTTGACGGCCTCATCAAATGCTTTTTCACGTTCCGCTTAAAGGACCCGGGACTAAAGGACTTTTGGTCATATCTCGAGTTCTACTCAACAAAATTGCAATCAAACATATACGGAAGACTTTCAGTCTGACTAAAACCTTTATAATAAGAAACGCGTATCAAAAAGCCTTTCAGCAGTTTTTGCATCCATCGCGAACAAACAGACGAACAGAGAAGAATTCCAAATAAATATTTTCTATTCAAAATCGTTCATATAACATATATAACCCAAGTGTTTTTTTAATATCTCCAATACACAGACACAGCTAATTTACAATTTTATAACATCCAATAAATATTTCGCTACTTTCCTCCGCCATATTACTTTTGTCGCACTTTAGCGGAAGTTCAAGATCGCCATTAAATTATCCAAACGTACGAATAAAATTAGATATATATAGCAGGGATTTACGTAATATACGATCGTGTCGATGGTACAAGTGGTACATGTTTATTAAAAGCTCTTGCTACGGTGACAGAAGTTGAAAATAAAACTGTTCAACTAAAACAGCTGATCGTAAAGTATCACCAATGTAGGTTGCGGTGGTTCAAAGGGTTTAACACGTACGTAGGGTTGCTAAGGACAAAAATAGAAAAGCTGGACACAGATTCATATTTACCCGGATATTTCGCTCATGTGTTTCCTTCCTCCTACAGTTTAAGCGGGACGTGAAAAAGCATTTGATGAGGCCGTCAAGTTGAGGGCTACCATTAAGGCACTGTCGGTGTATGGAATTGGGACCTCCTTCTGAGACTTTACCTTTAGCTTACCATCAGGCAAGGTGAAGTTATATTGACGTGACCGATATAAAAAAATTGGCCCTTATTTGGCCTCAAAATCAACCATTTAGTACGGGGGATAAGGTGTAGGAAGGTGCAAACCTTACCTTATTCGCCGTACTAAATGACTGAGGCAAAGAAGGGTTATCTTCTCACGATTATCAGCAAAACGTAGTCGCACCTGTGAAGGCTCCTGCATTTTATCTATCGGCTGTCGCGAATATGGGAGTTCCACATGCCCTTGGATTTACCCCCTAGGTACCTACTATGGAAGTAAATAAGGTGCATTCACGTCTAAAATGGGGTATATTTTTTTATTTTGTCTGAGTGACCAAGTTATTAGCGCGCTTTCCTTCGGCGCCTTGGCGTGACGCGATAGGATAACAAAATGCGGAAAAGTCAGACTTGTTAGGTATATTTTGCCGGATACGACTACAAAGTAGTTGGATAGATACCTGACAACCCTACCTGCTCGAGTACGTCTTTATCGTTGTTACAACGGTTGACAATTCACATGATATTATTAAGCAAGCTGTACACATTGGCACTACAAACACCAATATTACCTACCAAATGTCTTTAGTACAAGAATACTTTACTGAAATTACGGCAGAACAATGTCCTGCCTGATACTATGTAGTTTAAGTACTATTCTATGGAGTACATTGGGCTATCGTGCATCAGACGGCATAAAACTCTTGATTTTAATAGTATTTGCTACGCAGTTGTTAAAGGAGAACCGATATGGAATTGGCTATAAAACTGTTCTTGAAGATTGGACATCTTACTTTGTCAATTAACTACTTATATTCGAACAGTTAAGGTAAACTCACTGAATTAAGATTTTAAATGTAGCCATTACGATAATATCCAGCTTTGTTTTATGCTACTTAGACTTAATTTCATCAGTAAAAGCCCGTTTCATTGAACTAAGTTCTCAGTTATTGGCAAGATTTTTCATGAATGAGCTGATTTTACTAAAAATAGCAACTAATTTAAGATGAAGTCCAATTAAATAGCGTGAACACGTAACTTGAAAGCACCTGCATTTAACCGACTTTAAAAAAGTTTGTAATGAAAGAGTATTTTGTGTTAATCATTATATTGCCAGGGCTCGAGATTAAGCTGCTCGAGTTCTATCTCAACAAGTTGTAATTGCGTTAAACGTCCTAAATATACATCAAATATTGTCTTATCACGCCTCAGGTAACGCTTATTTGTTTTGAGATTCCTTTATAAATGTCAAGTTCCAGTTAATTATGATATTTGGTAAACAGTTTATAGTTTAGGATATGGCGGTAGCAGTGACTGAGGAGATGATATCTGATGAAGAAAATGACATACCTTCTGTAAGGAATTGATTGCCTTAGAACATGACATCTGATGTATGTAGGAGAATGACATGTTGTAAGGAATGGAGTGTATGAGAAGATTACGTCTGGGAATGTCTGATAGGATAGCTGACTTTATAAATTTGACCTTAAAATTACTTAGATATTTCTTAATTTATTTATTGATTGCATTTTTTATTTTTGTTTATTTTCTTCGCTAATGACATTCAACACAATGTAAAAATTGATTGATGATTATGATTATGAAGGAGAATGACATGTTGCAACGAAAGAAGTAACTATGGAGATTACTACTGACAGGAAAGTTTGGAGGAGAATGACATGTTGTAACGACCTCAAATAATTGGGACAAGGGTAGGCAAATGATGAGAAAGATTATTGGACAACCAATTTCAAACTCTAGTTTCCCATTATTGGAATCTCATTTGAAGTACTTATATTCATTTGTATTATAACCACTACAATGAGCAAATGACTACTATATCAAAATCAAAGTCGAGACAGTTTGTTTTTGTCTCTTATCGCTTATAATGTCTTGCCGTCACATATTGACATATTGACGACATAAATAGTATCTGCCTTGTAGTAGGTATAGACTACCTTTGAACTGGCGGTTCGAACTGCATCTGATTGCTAATTTAGCTCTAGTCAGAGCCCACTGACTCATCATTAGAAGACTTAATAGCAACCCATTTATGTCCCACTGTTGGGCACGGGTCTCCTCTCCTCTAACGAAAGAGAGGGAGTTTAGACCTTTATCCACATACGCTGGCCTAATGCGGGTTGGTGGATCGGACATTTCTTCTAAGACCTCGTAGGGTTCCTCATGATGATTTTCCTTCACCATCAGCAGATGGCAAATCAAGTGATTAGCACATAATAAATTCCATAAACTTAAATTCACATTGATACTGGCCAGTCGGATTCGAACTAGATACCTTAGAAGATTAGTGAAATATTACGTACCCAGCTACAATCCCGGGTTATTTAAGCGGTGTAATAGGACGTGAGGCGTATATCCTGTGCATGTGCTGTGTATGTGAAAGGCCTATACAATTTCTCCGGGCCTAAGCCAATCTAATCTTCAGGTTGACACCTATTAATTAGTGGACGAGGGGCGCTCGCTTTTATCTTGGAGTTAGTTAGACTGTCATGTCAGTCGCAAAAGCCAAAATGATAAAAAGTAGGAAAGTAGAGACCAGGCTCCAAATTGCAAGTTTTGGATGCAACCAGGATTGGTGCTCAGTTATCGAAGAAGAGATTCTAATATTACCTTAAAGTAAGTCAATATTTCCCCTCAACATGACGAGACGTGTCAATGATCAAAGCTAGAACTAAAACGGCAACTCGCGGCTGCCAAATCTTCGCTAAAAAAATAACATCTCAAAATAGTGTCAACTTCAGACAGTCGTAGTTTAGTTCGACTGGCTTTATTTTAGTGAAACACGTCACGGGGTCAATGAACTCTCGTTATCTACCGACAGGCCTCATTCGGAAACTCATAGGTAAGTATAGCGAAAGGAAATGCGAATGTATCAGCAGTTGTACTGATATGTGATCTAGAGACGCTTGGATATGTTTAGATCGCTACAATGTAGTGATTGTATTTTAGTCCAGTTTGATGGGCTAATAGAACATGTCTTAGAACAGATGTTTTTGAAGATAGCTTTGAAACTATTGACATATCTACATATTTGAGATTCATACGTATAAGTTTATATGTAACAGATGCTAAGCGCTCCTTCATTATTACTTGCAATAGCCCCATCGGCCTTCAAAGAGCTAACGATCAAGTGGCTATGTCGGAGTCGGAATCAAACCTACTAAAACTACATAATAATAAGTGGTATAAAAAACCACCGCTCTAGTTAGGTTATCCATGAAACTCCAATCAACCTTGGCCACCGACATTGGCGACCCTGACGTATTATTGGTTATCAAATATTAGGAGACGGACTCCATAGCCCTATGGAGCCGCGCTCAAGGACATGAGCGACGCAACCTGGGCTTGCTCCTGCTAGGGCAACAGCTAGTCCCGACTGTCACACCTAGGTTTACCTCCTGAGGCAGTGATAGACCCGTGAAAGTACTGAACTATTAGTCCGATGTTGAGCCCCACAAATCTGATACAACTCAATCTTAGTCAGCGTCTCAGGGTCAATTTATACTAGTGCAGAGTCAAAGCGCATCGAAGCGTCAAATTCCATCAAATCCATCAAATTCCAATCAACGTTGGTCATGCGCAGACGCGCGAATTCTGAAGAATGCGCTGTGGAGTTAAGGTTGAATTTGTCATGTTCAGTTTTGGATAGATGCTTCGATGCGCTTCGACTCTGCGCTAGTATAAATTGACCCTCACTCTTCCAAATATGCCAAATCTAAAGAAGGATGCTATACTATTTTTCGCTTACGTCATGCCTATTTTAATTAAAAAAAACAGTGTCAATATCAATATCACGCCAGGCGACAAGAAGGGCGCATTGTAATTACTCAGTTATTGAATAACGATGCGTAGGTTATCAGTCAGTTGTCACTTTCAACTGTCACCGCGTCCCCGATAGCGAAGCGTTTATTAATTCTATTATACTCTACAATCCATGCAGCCCCACTACTATGTTCACGCTTGTATGTAATCGAGGGGTAGGTGGGTTTTAATGTAATAGGGGACGAACTTGTAAAATTATGAATATTTTTAATTTGAACAAATATTATACTGGCTTGACCTTGCACCGTCGGTCGCCGATTGCCTTGATAGCCGTCTATCTCGGTTGCCATACGAACATCTAATGCAGTCATTATGGCCATGGGTAGTTGAAGCTACTAAGACTTCGGACAACTGGTCAATCAGTCAAATCAAATCAAATGTAAGTATTATCTACTTCGATATCGCATTTGGGTTGTAGAGGTCATATGGCAGACACTTTACGGAAAATATTGAAATTCAGTCGCTTCGTGCTTCGACTGAAAATCGAACCCCAACTGAGTTGGAAAAAGAGTTGGAGGAAGATGCTGATACATCACGATCTGACACTGCTCATACCATCAAAAAATTTTAGCAATACGTTTAATGCTAAGGAGTGGAACCCTATGCCTCAGTCTGTGTTTCGGGATCTTCAAGTCTCGAGTGAATAGGTTTAATACAGTACTTCCCCGGTTGAAGTTAAACTGGTTCATTCGTATAGAGAAAAACAATACTTACTCCACCACGTACTATATTAGTTTAGTTTCTATACCTACCTATCATTATATTGTAAAACGGGTCGACTGTTATCGCAATTCAATCCGAGATCCAGATTGACAACACGTTCGACCCAGTGGTTGATTGCTCACAAAAAGTGTACCTACAGTAGGCTAGGTAAGGCTTTGCCGCACCATCAAAACCTGGAATTCTTTGCCGGCTCACGTGTTTCCTTCCTCATACAGTCCCGGGTCCTTTAAGCAGGGCGTGAAAAAGCATTTGATGAGGCCGTCAAGCTGAATGCCACCATTGTGGCACTATCGGTGTTAGCAATGCTGACTCCCATTCCAGAGACTTTGCCTTTAGCTTACCATCAGGCGAGGTGAAGTCATGTTGACGTGACTGACAAAAAAAAGATATCACGTGTATATCTTATGTGCCCTGAAGGTCCATAAAGATCTTTAGAGCCATAAACAAGGAGCAGGAGAGCGGTCCCCGGACTCCAAAGTGCTAGCTTTTGGTGCTAGGTGTTGGATGATTCATACAGATGGATGAGACTGGGATTGACACTTGGATGATCAAGACTGTGTAGGTACATCTATAAGTGTATCATTTATAACAATGATCATAGTCTAATACAAGCTTACAAGAATAACTTTACAACAATAAAATACTACAGTAAAGTCAAATTTACATTTCAATAGACAAGAATAGCCACTTGTCTGTTTATTTATTAGCAAAGGAAACATAAATTGGTCAAGTGCGAGCCGGATATGTTCATGGAGGGTTCCGTAGTGTCGCATATGATGTAACCACAATGGAAGAATTCTCTAGGCTGTAGATGGGCTCGCCGATGTATTCAATTTTATGTCTGTCATTTATGCACTGATATGATTTAGAAATCCAAAAAAAAAATTCAAATCCAACCAAATCCGCAGTTAAGACCTCAGAAGCGGACCCCAGACTCCGAGGTGAAAGCTTTAGATACGACTGGGATTAACGCTAGGTTAATGAAGAAGAAGGTAAAGTCATTTTGACGTGTCCTATTATTATAAAAAAGAGATGATTTAGAAATCGGTTTATTTATTTTTTGTCAAAAAGTACTTCTTATTCTGTAAATTTCTTTGAGTAAAATATGAAAATTGAGTTTAACTAAACGAATTTTTATTAATAAAATCTACTGGTTTCCTCCTTAGTCCTACGGTTCTCTTGGTAATACGGAACCCTAATACGTGTCCGAGATTTCAAGTGATGCAATATTGACTTGAAAAGCTTAATCCCGACAATTATAATGCCGATACGAAGATTACACGGCAATAAAGTTAGATCGGTGTTGTGAGCCCTATCTCTTAGATAAGGGGAACGGAATGTCGGTATAGGTGCTTGAAAGTGTTTATTGGTTCCGCAGGCAAATCTAACATGTGAGGTCGGAATATAGGAAAGAGATTACGATCTGCTTAAAGATATTTTCAATGTAGATGTAGTAATTTAGATGTTGGTACGTTTATTTATACTTATTGCGTTGCAAATAGAGTGGTTTTGTATCGTTCCATTATCGCGCAGCAAAGTTTGAACTAGCAGATTTTATTCCTTATTCGTTCCATGTTTGTGGCCTATTTCGCCTTAAAAGTCTATATTAGATAGCAATTCAAATATTATTTAAAAACAAACGAAATGACCGAACTTCGACATGTTCTGTGAAGCGACTGCTATTTGAAGTCTACAACCTATTGACGAATGGAAGTCCTGTAGTTAGACCAATAAGTTGTCGAATTTTTTAGGGATGCAACTACTCGTAACGAATGCCTCTAATGTTCGTATTTTTATTGGAACGGACGGCTTAACGTGCTCTACTAGGCACAGAGAAAACTTAATGTTAACCCATCTAAGACTGACCTGTATAGTATTCCTTGACCTCGCAATAAGCTAACCTGCTCAGTTACCAGTAAACATGTTATATTACACCGTAAGCACCTTACTTTATATATTTTATAACGGCTTCTCGCTTGCCAATTTAATTTCACTGCCCTGAATTACCAAGTTAACAACCATGACTGAAATTTAAAAGTTACCTACCGTAATAAAACTATAAGTACTCAGTACGAATACCGCTTAGTGATAATAATATTAATTATTATTTCACTCAAATACTCTTAGTCGTCAACTGTCGCTATTAAATCAGTAGCTATTTGAAACAGTTGACGAACGCTCTCCCTAGAACGCGTGATTTATTTCAATGGGAAATCGTGATATAATTCGTTAAAATTAGTTTTGGTCGAACAAAAATAGCTCAATAAACTAAACTGTGTAACTTATCAGCTATAAATATAGCACGCTATTGTCATCTATTATTCGTTAACTATGTTGTAAATACTTTAAACAGTATGAATAGCTTTGAATTGACTCATGTCCAAACTTAAGCTCACTACGCAATGATTGACAGCATAGAAATTAAAAATAGATGATTATAATTGCGTATTTGTGGGTCCATTTCAAAGAGATTTAAACTGCCATGATTAATAGCTAATACTACTGATATTTATAATACAACAATGTATAGATAATCTAATGCATTGAAATTGTCTGATCTGCTTGTTAAATTTTTGATAACGCTATTTTTTATTGATATGTAATATACGTTTTTTGTGCTCCGTTGCTGCTATTAGCTCCTGCTTAATAAGATATTAGATATTGTTCAATCATTAAATAATACATACATACATACATACTCAAGTCTTTCTGCTTCTGAGGTAGGCAGAGACAACAGTCCACAAACAGCTACGTTCAGCTTTAATTTCACGAGCTTCATCGACTGTCATTGAACCTTTCATGCACACCTCCAATTTCAAGTGCTTTTGTGTCGTCATTTTTTCATACATCATAAATTTCATCAGTGTATGGTCAGCAAGATCGTCCTCTGCGTGCTAACTTATTTATCTAACACAGTAAATGTCCTTTATGTTGCACTCTTTCAGTAATCATTCATACCGAAACGATCTTAATATACCTGCATAATACTTTTCGATTTATGTATAGGTAGTCTTCTCAATAATTCGCGCATTGAAATTGTATTGAAGTAGGTGTAAAGCAAAAGTACATAGATGCTTTTAATATTCTACTATAAGGCAAGAAATTTATTAAGTATAGAGGATTAGGAATTAGAGTAGATACAAATATATCCTTAGCTTATTGTTAAGAGAAAATGAATGTGGTCAAACAAAACTATTATTAACGATATAAGGAATCAATGTAGGTAGTACTACAATATAGTACCATAACAAAGTGTATTCTATGAACCTGCTCCGGTCTGCTTGCAATCTTAATCTATTGTCGGCGAGTTTCTCGTTGCTATTCAATTACAACTAAGAAACAGGTTGACAAATTGAGATCAAATAGTCACGAGGAACTAACGGAGAAAGCTAATATTTATTGTAAAGAAGAATTAAATGAAGTATGAGTTATAGAATTGCAGTGTCTGGACCTTTGCTGCAACGCGCTAAAGACCGTTCAGTTTCTAGCCGCTTAGCTGAGGGAGATAGTGAATGGAGTTACGAGTATGTACGGCCGGTATTCACTTCACACGCAAAAACGTTCAAACTTACCTTCTTGTGGGAAAAAACATTAAAGAAATCCGTCCATTGTAGATGCTTATAGCATAAAAAATATTAACTTTTTCATTTGCAAGCTTGTTATCCAAGTGGTTTAGGTTTTTCATTGATAAATCAGTCAGTCAGAACAAGTGATTATAATAAGTTAGTATAGAAAACTAAGTAAGCTTTAGCCTATTGAATGATTGTGACCTAAGAGATTAAAAGGAGGCACATCCTGTTGTTTGTTAACCAAATTAACCAAATTTGGTCATCAGACAACACAATGTATTCTAAACTTGACCTTACCTGCAGTTCTAGACAAAACCTGGCGAGGATATAATTATTTTGGTACAATAGTTTATTTAATATATTATCTTCTACAAAGGTGAAATTTTGTACAAAGATATATAAAGCTACTTGTTATCGCGGGAATAGGTTCCTGTGGGTAGGTAGTATAATATAATAGCGAGATTATTTTACACAGAAGAATATACCAGTACTCTTTCACTCCAAGTGAAATGTCTATTTTTTATACCACTTAGGTGGCAGACAAGCACACGGCCCACCTGATGGGAAGCGGTCACCGTGGTAGGGACGCTTGCAACACCAGGGGCATTACACTCGCGCTGCCGACCCCGCAAAAAACTTTTAATGCCCTTCTTGAAGAACCCCATATTCATATTAGAGATGTTACTCGCAATATAGAAATAAAAGTAATGTGTTTCATAATGAGTATTTGAATCAGTTAACAGCAGTCAACACTACTATTTCGGTTGCGGAAGCAGACGCTCTGTGTGGCCATTTGTAAACAACCACGACAAATTGAAAGCTAACTCCAACACACTTGAACAAAGGTTCCAACGACTATATACCTTTATATCCTTCATATAAACACTTGCTTTACGATAATTATCGTAGTAAGTACTCATCGTTGTTTACAGCTATCTTAAGAATGCAGTTAACTCAAATTTGTAGCTGTATTTTTGATATACCACATACAGTTTTACTATTTAAAGTATAGTAAAAGTGTTATGGCTTGCATTGCCGTTACCAGATAGAATTTGAACTAATAACTAGCATAAAGGGATGATTTATTTACGATCGTCTACAATGTATACTTGCAAAGTTAGAACAGTCAAATAATTCTAGTTTGCAGGTTTATGTTTATATATTATCAACAACCCCATCCTGTATGAAAGTGGGAAATTTTAATGAAAAAAATAAAAACTTGAAACACAATTTGTACCGCAATCTACTGCGTCTACTTGTAAAGGGTTCTCAAACATACAAAGTTTTCTCTTATGTGGCATTATATAATTTCAAGATTCCTTTTAAAGGTATATCACATATAACTATAGGTATCTCTGTTATTCAAAATGTTATCTACCCATTTTGAAAAAAATTAAGCTGCTTAAATCATATTTTAGTCTACCTGAATCAAAACCCGTTACAAAAGTGTGTTTATGATCTGAAGATAACAATTGACCAAATATTGGTAGGTACTCTAAAATTGTTTGCTCATAACAAGACCCACATTTTTTCTATTTCTTAAAAAAAACCACAAATATTTTCTCACATCTGTATACGTGCAGTGTATTATTAGTGTAATACATTCATGTTAACATCACCGAGGTACTTTCCATCGATTCCGGATAGCGATTCGATCGAAACATGGTTTCACTTCAATATTCTCAGCCACTCTTCTCGTCTTATCTTCAACAGTTTCATCGCTTCCATTGAGATTTGATCTTGTATGTTAATGTTGAAAGTCAGGCAGTCTACCGACCTACAAATCAGTGATGGGTAGCCATACATTAAATCAGCTTCTGGCACCAACCGTCCTATAAATTGCGTTAAAAAAATTCTTGTTATTCCAACTTCGATTATGTTTATTCTGATACAATATTTTGTGTTACAAACGTTTCTATGTTTATAAATATCTAATAATCCTCTTTATTATATTGTCGCCACAATTGTCGAGTATGTTGCGTGTTTTAAAACTGTGTAATCTATTTGTTTTTATGGTTCTGTTGAACCTTCTGGGTGTTAAAATTTGGTTTTAATAGTCTGGTAGCCAAACAATGTGCTTCTGAATTAGTTCATTGTGAAAGACATTATCAAAGGATGTCGTAAACACGACATGAGTTGTAATGTCTTTCAGAAAATTTACTGTCGTAGCAAATTTTCACGCTGTGCTGTGCATCGTTTACGTATGTATTTTATGTATACTTTATCATCGATATGAGCGGTTGTGTTACTATTTGCTTCAAATTTTAGTTGGAAACCACATTTTGTAAATAAATACCTAACTACCTGACACAGTGCAGACACAGAGCAATTAAACAAATGGAAATTTTGACTACAAACAATGATAATATGCAAATTGTCCGCGACTGTATTTACCAAGTGAATGTCCCCACCAAATTGACGTCACACAGTATCAATTACCAATATGTAGTAAGTACACCAGACTCTATTATTAAACACAAAACCATTATTTGTTACAGATCGTGTGAACAATCCGCGGGCCGGATCGTTTCGACCGCGTAAACCGAGATACCGAGTGTCGCAAATGATACAGAGCAATAGAAACTAACATGAGGGTGTTAGGTGTGATGCGTGTCAACCGAACTGATAGTTAGGAGCCAGATCACAGCCGGTGGATTGGTGGACTGGGGCAGGGTGTAGTGCGGGGTATGAGACGGGGTGTTGAGCAGTGACGGCGTCCGGGCGGCTGCCATGGGCGCGGCGCGCCATGCGTCCGCGCACGCGCCCGCTGCGGCTGCTCCTGGCGGCGCTGGCGCTGGCCTCGTGCGCCGCCGCCCCCGCGCCCGAGCCGCGCGCGCAGCGCTCCGCCAACCTGAGCCACATCACTGGCACCTCCCGCACCATTCAGATGTTCCTCAAGAACCGCTATCTTCAGCTGATGCCGGATGGCACAGTCAACGGTACCACAGATTACAACAGCGTTTACAGTAAGTTTTACATTTTAACTGACTTATTATATGTAAACGGGAATTAACGCGATCATGGTATAGGTATATACATACCTTTGGAATGCCTGACGTTTCGACCAGGTTACACCGGCCGTGGTCACAGGCTGACTGTCTCAGCCGCGCACGCCCTCCGTCGTGGAGTCCGTGAGGTAGCCGGTTGTTCATCTACCCGCACATTTTCGACATTTTTTTAAATATTTTTTCTCCAGGTACCGTCACTGGTTTTACAGGTTTAACTGACTTCCATGACTTCGCCAGGTATGGCATCCCCGAGACACAGTGGTCACGTGGGAGACACAAGCCTACGTCACCAGTTATGTAGGTAAAGTGATAATCCCCGACCTGTGTGAATGAACTATAAAGGTTTTAATTACCAATTACGTTAATAAGTTTAAATCCCTTCAGGGTAGGCAGCGCGTGTGTGACACTTTAGTGTTGCACACGTTCATAGGCCACGGTGACCGCTTCCCATCAGGTGGGCCGTGTGCTTGTCTGCCACCTACGTAGTATAAAATAAAATCTGATTTTTTTTCTCAGATTCGTATTTTGTTGCAATAAACTGGTAATTGGATAGTGACGTGAATCGAATCGAACGCTCCCGGAATGCGAGACCTTTGGTTTCTTAGACCATGATAATACTTAACTTTATTTAATTAAAAACGATAAAATTGATGTTCGAACATGTTCATTAAACATGTATAGTTTCGCTCCTGCATTAGGTATGAACCTGTGTGAAACGTCTATGTAAGTATCAATATACTGGACAAACCGTTTAGAAAAATATTGTGTCACGGTTAGAGGATGAGGCGCGAGGGAAAGTGCATGGAATCATTGCCAAATAACGACTTTATTTGAACGTAAGTTTGCACATAAATTACCCGCTTAATTACTTCCCGAAATTAAAACTTAAGTTAAAAACAATTACATTTCTTTCTATAAACAAAAGTAAACACCTAGTCCTGGCTGATCGTTAAAGTTCATTGACCTGTTGTCAGATAGTTGGCCATGCGTAATATAATGATAATACCTAATATTACGTCGTGTACAAGCATTTTAATCGGTCTGATACATTGTTGCACAAAAATAATAGTATATACTTAGTTAATATTTTATTCCCAACGGCCACCGCTGGGGCCGGTTGGGAAAATTTTGTAACACCAAACACCGGCGAGGACCTTATAGCGGGAATCGTTGGGAATTTGTAATTTTAATTTGTATCACGTATTGGTGAATAATTCTGGAAGTAAGGAATATTAGTAAATATTCGTCACGCCGCTAATACTCGTATTATGAAAAAGCTTTGTGGGCTAAATTATTAGATAGGTATCTTTAGCTACATTATCAAAACTGCGCTACTTTCGATATTGACAATACATATACGCCCTATTGACATACTGACAGACGTTATCATCATGATTGCAAAAGATTTTGATATAATTATCATAATTAGCTGAAGTTGCCATAAATTCGTTACCTTTGCTTGTTTCACAAGCTAACTACAAAAATGAAAGTGACACATAATGGAAAAGAAAGAATATGTATGTAGGTATACAATTCAAATAAGGTTAGATTAAAATATTATAGTACCTGGTGAGCAGGCAAAGTTGCGACTGAACAACATTACAGTTTCTTAATCAAACTCTGTAAAAAATATTCGGATTATTGACATGCAAATATCTAGATCTAGATTTGCAGTAGGTAATACTTTTTGCTAAGATAACTGCCGTAGCGTTCTTTTGATTGCAGCGGTACATCGACGCTTTTTGCAGTTAAAGTAACCGCACACAGTCATCAGTATTAACAATTAAATAAATACTGTCAGAAATATTGTGAGTATATTACTCAATAATACGGAGTACACACGCACCCGTACATTGATGGACTAGGTTTTGGTGCAGGCTTTTCTTTCAAGGTTGGTAAGTCGGACGGCAATCGCTCCCATAAAAGCCATTACTATTTTTTCGTGTGGAAATCTCCACAGGTCGGCTATATGAGACTGGACTCGACTGAAATCACACACCGTCTTGAGCTTACAGACGCCGAGGAGGCCCAGAAAGAATTTACCTCGCACCCCGGAGTACATATCGATTGACTACGGTTACCACCGTCCATCAACTAGGTGCTTGAAGACCCGAGACGGTCGCATGTGTTTTTATTCCGTTGAATTCCGAAAAAACAAATAGTACTGTAAAAATCTAATGTCCTTCTTGAAGAACCATAATATTGTGGACGCTAGGAAAAACAATAGCAGGGAGGTCATTTCCACAGAGTGTGTGTGGAATGAAGTATGGCTATTAACGCTAGGCTATAAAATTTTGAAATCTAATAACAAGTCGAGAAACTATTGTGAGTTATGTAACTTTGGCCTTGACACGAAATCGTGTTATTTGAATATTATTGAATAACGATCTGCGTGTCCCTGGCTTCGCCCGGGTGCTCGGTGCAATGTTAAACTTTATCTGTGGGCTATTCAAAAAAATGTCAGATTTCCGCTTAGAAAAGGTACATTCATGTCTGCTAATCTTCAGTCTTTAGAAAGAGAAAATTGAAACCCGTTATATCTAAACACACCAAGAACTTAGAAGACACATTCTGTAAGTACCGCGAAACGTGTTTAAAGTATTCGTAAAATGTGTAATGTCTTTGTAATGACAATGTATCGTTAAACTAAACGGGATATAACTTCTCCAGATAGGTATCTCCGCTCACGAAACTATTCTTGATACTATAGAAACGTTTAGTGCGAAAGTACCAATGAATAAGACATTAGGTAGATATTCTAATAGTTTGTGACTGTTATTAGGTTGTAATTGAAGTATATCACACATTTAAATTTATCATCTATCCCTGTTGCGTCCAGGGTAGTCTTCTAGGAGATTGAGTGTAAAGTGTATATTTTGTACCACTTATTTGGCAGACAAGCACACAGCTTACCTAATAGGAAGCGGTCACCGTGGCTTATGGACGTGTGTAGGTAACATCTGGGGCATCACACTCGCACTGCCGACCCTGTAAACATCTTCTAATGCCCTTCTTGAAGAAACCCATATCGTAGTCGCTAGGGAACACGAAATTATTTATTTGAAATGTAGGTACTTATTTCAAAAATGAAAATCCATTCGACTAAACTATGTTCTCACGTTTTATTTACTTAATTCATTGAGTAGAAGGCAGTAATGCAGTTTAGTTCCGATTTAGTGGTTATTATCACAGGTGAAATCCATTTTAAAATTTTATTATTTACCTTTAATTGCTAGCTACTGATATTTGTCGGTTATAAAAGAAACTTATTAACTACCTTATCTTGACCTCAATAAATATTTTATAGCCTCAAGAATACGTTGTGAACACAGAATTGTATAAATCAATTGAGAAAAAAAGCAGTAGTTTTGTTTATTACAACTAGTGGTCGTCCAATTGTCGAAACTCGACCGTTATTTCGAAGGTGGGCAAAAAACGAACTCTTTCTAATTATTGTTTTTAGATATAGGTACACTACAGCATCGACGTGTGTCCGCCATGGCGTGGAGGTAGAGCTTTTGATTGTTACTTTAGAGGTCGCGGGTTCAATACTCGCTCACTACAAATATTTGTATGCATAAATATGACTATTTGCATTGGTATAAATATGTAATTTCGTAGGTAGACTGGAAAGCCGACCCCTAATAAGTTGAGAAAAAAAACTCATTAAACAAAATGGTAAGTGGATAAAGTTGTACTATGAACAGAAAATAGAGAGAATAGTATCCATTACTCCTTCAGCAAGAGCTCAGCTCATAAATAATCAAGAAAAAAGCTTATTAGGTACTAATGCTTTAAAATTGTGAAACATAAATTTGATATCTTACTATATTTATTCAAAAAACCAGCTCCAATAAACACGTATTACAGAATGCGTCAGCGCAGCTGTTACAATCAACGACTGGTCCACGTTTTTTACTCACACAAAAAAGCAATATCATTTTTTGTCGCAGTTTTTGCGGCGGCTCACCACATTTATGCAAACTAGACACCTCCTAGACAAACTCTTATAACTCGAACATTTCCACGTAATAAATCAGAGCTGTCCTTTTTTTAACACAATAATAGAGACAGGATGATTACATTACATCGCCTGAAAGACTCTCAAATTGTTCTCTAATAACACCATCGATGGCTTTTAGGCCGTAATTATACATTCGGTATTCACAATCAGTTATATGCAATTGTGTTAATGACTCAATAGGGAGATGTAGTGAAGTGCCTGAGGCGTTAGACAAGGTGGTCTACGGACTGATTGAGATCGTTTCATTTTAAAGGCTTGTTTACGGTACATAGTCACGGAACCGAGGCTTGAACGGAGTATAAATGCAAATCCAATCAAATGGCATCCGTAGACATATGCCTTTTTTCCTTTGATCAATTTAATTGCAGAAAAACATGTCACGCGACCACAATGTCACCTAAACCTCACCTTTCTACCTTTTCTGTGGTTTCATTGCTTGAGAGAAAAGAAGACATTATTTCTATGGACGCTACGCTGAGGCTCCTGTATACATGACATGCT
Source organism: Lithosia quadra (assembly GCA_963576445.1). NCBI lineage: Eukaryota > Metazoa > Arthropoda > Insecta > Lepidoptera > Erebidae > Lithosia > Lithosia quadra. The sequence goes on from OY754894.1 coordinate 2,708,737, forward strand.
AAGATTCAAAACATAGAGAAAGATAAATCTGAGTTCAATGAGAGTTCCTTATAAAAAAACTTCTCTTTTTTCGTGTGGGAAGTCAAGTCAAAGTTAAAATTAATTTATTCTGTATACACAGTTAAAACGGATACTTTACAAAACGGAACGATTTTACTAATTGACTATAGATGTCAAAGTCAAACTAACCCACAAACCTATTCCCAACGGTCACCGTTACAATGTCATCGGTGGTCTCTAGCACAATTTTTTTAATTTGTTCCCAACCGCCACGGGGTAACCTATGCCGTGAGAGACAGTACATTTTATGGCGCGGATTAGAGCGGATTTCACAAATAGTAGAGACGGCTGCCCAATAATTCGCTCATTATTAAGTTATTACAAGATTAATTATAAATTTACGGTTAACTAATTATTTTTGATAAATTTTACTTATACAGGGTGAATTTTTCAAAAGGGCTTGGATGGCCAAATCCGAAACTATGAGGAATAGCGAAAAATGCTCAAAGGAGTTACGAGCTCGATTTTGATGAAACTTAAAACCTCATCATTAGATTTTTGAAAAACCAATTATCCTAGCTAGGAATCGAACCTGTTGATTTTGAAAAAAAAAACACACCCTATATTATTACACCATACGATAGTGTTGCTATTAAGGATCTTTTTCTGGGAAGTAATGACATACCGCAAACTAAAGGAAAGAGCTCATCTTTAACAAAATACATTTTATTTTTCTTACATTAACTGATTATTTGTTCAAAATGTAGACCATTGTTTTCAATACATAGCTGGATTTGAAACCTCAAGGATCGTACTGCATTTAATATTAGAATGTTATTGATTCCGTTTAGAATATTCTCCAAAGAACGTTTCAAGCCATCAACTGTATCTCTGTATCATAAATATGGGTCTTGGTAAATTTCGTTTTTGACATACCCCCAGAGAAAGTAATCTAAGGGAGTAAAATCCAGGGATCTCGCTGGCCAAGGCACAGGACCATGCCTTGCAATAAAATTGTCGTCAAACTGCTGAATCAAAATCTGTTTTACGGCTATTATGGGCTGGAGCTCCATCTTGTTTAAAATAAAACATCAATCATTATAATCATTCTGAGTATAATTTAAAACATGGAATAGTTACGATCTTTTCTGGGATTTCGAACGAAACAAATTGTTACATGAAACATGAATTTTATTAAATTCTAAATTTTCCTTAAATTTGCCGTATATCATTACTTCGCAGAATTTGTTCCTTAACAGCGACACTATCGTATGGTGTAATAATAAAGGGTGTGTTTTTTTTTTCAAAATCAACGGGTTCGATTCTCAGCTAGGTTTATTGGTTTTTCAAAAATCTAATGATGAGGTTTTAAGTTTCATCAAAATCGGGCTCGTGACTCCTTTGGCCATTTTTCGCTATTCCTTATAGTTTCGGATTTGGCCATCCAATCCCTTTTGAAAAATTCACCCTGTATACCGGTACTACTATCGATTTTTGATAGTTTTTGTTTGTTTTATAGTTGTCGATTTTATAATCTGATTATAAATGCATATTGATTGATATTGGCTGTTGTGACCTGGGTCTAGAAATTAAGGTCACCATTTAAGTTATTGGTTTTTAAACGTTCGTGAACAGATTGTAAAATTAATGTTGTGAAAGTAAACACGATTTTATGTGATTATAGTGAAAATTGATTAAAATTCAAATCTTAAGCTTGCCGTTATATGAGCCTAAATCATTTATAGGTATCCTATGTATAAATTTACGTGTAATTTGTTTAAATTTTATAAATCTATAATTTGAATGCGTATGAATGCGTTCGACTGCTAATTCAGTCGCGGGTACGGTTCCCGCTCAGTGCAAAAAATTTTATGCTTTTTTTATATTGCTTTTGCCTCTATAAATATGTTTTATACGCTTCTTGCAACACTTTACTTGTACTGTACAAAATGTTGTACAATATTAATGTACTGCAATTTTATTGCAATGTAATAAAGTTTCATCGACTCAAAAATAGGTCACATAATGTCATATAACCTTGGCAATCTATAACAAGCTAATTTAAAAACAAAATATACTTTCAAATATCGAACGTAACACAAAAGTCATCTCTGTCAAACTCATAACTCTTTATTAGTGAATGAATGGCTCCTTCCGTCTCACTCATCCGGTCGCGGCCGTGATGAGATGAATGCATTCGTTCATTCTTAAGAAATGAATAAATTGTATGACCGTGTGACGTCGTTGGACGCTACATAATTTTATTTTAATTAATTAGCTAAATGTTTGATTTAGTTTAGAATTAGATGTGTAGGTACTGGTTTAAAAATGGAACACTTGTACTGGGCTTTTTAGATGACCGGATTGAGTTGACCAATTAATTTATTTTATTAGTTTTCTTTTGATATAATTGTTTTTTTTTTATATTTTACATTACTCTACATACCTAATTATACTCAAAGTAAGCATTTATAACTTAACTAGCTTGTTTTATGGGTTCTAGAATGCGGATAGGTATACATACCTATGTATACCTATCCGCATATTTATTATACATAGAAACACCCAGTGCAATTCAAATATTCATATTCATGCATTAATATGCATTGAGCAGAAATCTAATCCGCAACCTCTGGCTTAGCAGTTGATAGCAGGTCGTCATTTTCAAATCTATGTGTACAGGCGTGGATAAAAGTTTTAGGATTAAATAAAAATTAATAATAACAATAATGCCTTTGGTCGAAACGCAAATGCGATTAGCAATGATAAATCGTTTTTTGGCGAATACAATATCATAATAATTGTTTTTATAATTAAGACAGCCGTAAACGAAACCAAGGCTGCTCATTAATCTCCATCATAATCTCACTTTCAGTAGAAAGTTTAAACTTCAATAAATTTAATATGTATCAACAAGTTCGTGCCGTTAAAATGTGTTCATTACCACAAAAAAAAATTGTTTGCCTACCTTTCTCGACTTCCCGGTAGTAATTTGCCCAGATTGCAACATTTAAACTGTATTCACTGTACATGGTTTAATACCAACTCATCATTTACCGTTTCTAAAATCCCAAAGGAAAATGAACTTTAAAACGTTGACGTTACGAACTAAAAAAAATGGGAGTTTTTTTAACTTTGTACTGGCAAGACCTTGTCATGTAATCTACTGTTCTGATTATATCAATTTCTTTTTTATTGGAAGTGATTTGGCAGGGATTGTACCTCAGATTACGACTCCATTATATTAAAGATCTTTAATTCTATTATTTAGTAGATACAGAACAAATAGAGCGATTGGTTTAACATCAAAGCGCCGATCAGTGTTGCAATGTCTGAAAATGAGTTTTTGTGTTGGGAAATATTTTAACAGATGCGATTAGGCTGGTGATTTGAGATATCTTTTGAATCAGAACTTTCTTGGGCGCTGCGGTTATGTAAAAAACATTGATGGATGAAAATATATTACGTAAAAATAGTAACCAAGGGCCTAACGTGCTCTGGTCTGGTAAGTTGGTCGCTCATCCTAGGACTGACCTGGCTAATATTGCTTGACCATATTAGTTAATTTTTTTAGAATTCTATTCACCCTAGTACCTAAATCAGAAAACTACAAAGTACTGGAACAAGTAACTGGAATCCTTCACATGTTTCTTTCTACCTTCATTCAAAACAAACCCGGGTTCTTGAAGCGGGGCGTGAAAAGTCATCTGTCGAGGCCGTCAAAGTAGGGACATGGACCACTATTCTAAGGAAAGCATCTAAAATGGTGGCCTTTGAATTTCACCTCTGCCTACCATCATTCGGGTTGCAGTCAATTGACGCACCAAATATAAAAAAATATCACTGTCAAAATCTCTTTAGGATTCTTCAAACTTTATCTGCAAACCCAGCCAAAACATCGTTTCCGCAAATATCTACCAAAACATTATATTATTATTTAAATTCAACGACTGTGTGACTAATAATAATACAGACAAAACATGTTACATAATAGTAGCATCTGTTTACAATTGAATTTTTTTCACGTCTGGTCTAGTTAAAAAGTTTTTTCTCATAGACACAGGCTATGGAATATTTTAGACTAGGCTAATGACTTGTTAACAATATGAAGGTCAATACCGTCGATATATAGTTAGATGATTTTTTTAATGGTTGTACGTGATTGTACCTAGTTTTACGGGCTCCAAAACTACCTCAGCTAGCTGGTACACCTGTTGTTTGACGGACGATGCTCTGGTGCAGGCTTCCTACTGGGGTTGGGGGGTCAGAGAGCCCCTATTACCGGAGGTACAAGATTGGCGCTCGGTTGAAGGAGACTAGCGCAGAAGTAAAGTTTCCCTCTTCCTCTTTACCTCCTTTAAAGATAGAACAGGCATAGGTAGGTTTGAAAAAAAAATTCAGAAAAATACCGAACGTCATTCGCTAAAGATAGAGCATATTTTAAACTGTACCTACTATCTAAAAACGGTATCGAACAAATTTAGTGTTGCCATCTTCAAACATAAATCAGTCATCATCGTATAATCATCGATCTGGGTGTGGGAAGAACAATACAACGCTTCAGTATTGCCCACATTTCACTTTATTCTCCCTTTTTTAGTGCATTGTATTTTATGAATACGGGGAAAGAATTCTTCGATGGTGATTGTGGATTTTGATTACTTCGTAACATTAGGTTAGGTTTGCTGTCATGGTTTCCATCCATTCTCTTCCGACTCCTCAGGATATACCAAAACATCTACATGATCGGCATGATCGGTCGATGATAAATCTGCAAACTGAGGATTAAAAACCTAAAAATTTATACATAGGTACATTACATACCTACTCATACTCTAAATACAGCGTTTTCACGTTTTCACCGTAAAAAACTTCTAAATAATTTGCTCTCGTATGAAGCATTCAACTTTTGACTTCTACCAATGAAAAAAGCGGTCATAGATAACAAAAACAATTGAGACAGAGTTTAAAATAGTTTACAAAGAGTGAATTTCTTAAAAATTAAATTGCATTTAAAAAGGACGTCACATACCTACCTACATGTGAAAAGATTGCAAATTAATTTGATCAAACTAACCTTGACACCGTTCAAGGTTAGCTTAGTCAAAATGCTTGTTGACATTATGCATTGCTATCCGATCTCTCGAGAACACAAAAGCAAAGAGTCCGTACTTTTCTATATTTAAAAACTTTTCCAAAAAGAAAACTGATTTCAACGGACCAAATATTAAATGGGACCACGCGGGAAGCGCCAGCTATCAAATAAAAAAGTATCATCAAAATTGGTTACCCAGTCGAAACTTCTGAGGTAACAAACATACAAAAAAAAAGTCCAATCAATATTTTTTTAATAGTCAATACGCGTACGTTTGACTACTATGTCACCTGTTGGTAAGTGATGATATGGTCGACGATGAAGCACGCTTGCCTAGAAGCATCCTATCCTATTCACTCTTGACTTGAAGACTCCCAGGTTATAGCTTTCCGGAAACACAGACTCAGGCAGGGTATTCCACTCCTTAGCAGTAGGTACTCATAATGAAAGTATTGCTGAAGCGGTTCGTGTATATGAGCGAAATATCCACTACTATATTAAATCCATGGCGCATTGTCGTACCTAGCAAGTGCCTGGTATCTAAGCAAACTTCGCTGTTTTTTGTGTAATGTAAAAACTAGCAATAAATCTTAAAAATAAATTAGCACACTCAAAATTGCACTCGGTCATTATTTCTATTTTTATATAAATTAAAATAAAAGTATCAAAAACAGTTGATATTTTTGTTGTTGACCATTCTAAACCGTGAGAACCGAAACTGGTTGAAACGGTTGTGTTAACCTTACTTGACATAAAGCGTTAATTAATATCAATATTAACATGAATAATGAGCTGAACTTGTGCAAGGTGTGACGCGCAAGCGCAGCCGACCATGATGAGTTAGATGAGTTGGGTGAGTGGAAGATTAGATATTTAGTTAGAAAGTTGAGTTACTTTGACAAAGTATGAAAAAAAGACATGATTTCTTATCTTCTTCCCGTTTGTCCGATTTCCATTTTCATCATCGGTGTATGTAATGGTTACTGGTAACCCCCGATATTGAGACTTTGCCTTTAGCGTTCCATCAAGCGAGGTGAAGTCATGTTGACGTTGTCGTATCCAATAAAAAAAGGTTCGTGAAGTCTACCATTAGTCTACAATGGTATTCAGATTGACGGCCTTCTTGTTGAGTTCGTGAATTTGACTTACTCCGTCTGAGGGTCAATTTCCATGCGGAGCAACCGGGCAATGGAGACGGGCAGCCCCCGTTTCTTGTAGGGGAAACGCAAGCAATTAGGCGGTAAGCTAATTTAGGCGGTAGGCTAATTAGGCAGTAGGCTAATTTATAATTAAATTGACTAAAGGTTTCATGAAATAGTTCTTTAAGTATTTGAACTGTTCTTTAACCATTTAACACAAACGTTAAGTCGCTAATGATTATATCCAACAATAAATTATATTCTCCGCACCAATTGATCCGACATTTATTCAAATAAACGTTCGAAACCCAAATGATTTTTTTTTAATAAATGCACGAATTCTCGCCATTAATGTCCTTTAACAGGGTGAAGGTATTATGCATACGCAGGTACTACAGGCGACAGGCGGTTACATTAAGCTACATCAGATTCAGATCAGAACGCGGATTCTCGTTAAATGTAAAAATAACGTTCTGTAGGGCAAGCACAAAATTGCAATCGAATAGTAAGCGTATCGTATTCGTAACGAGAGACTAGATACAGTTAACATAATATTGCGATCTGGATAACTGGTGCAAACGCGATAAGTGTTATTGATTTCAAAATAAACGCGATTGGTCGGACACCGAAAATTGTAGTATTATATTGATTGTCTCAAGTCTCTCGTTACGAATACGATACGCTTACTATCCGAATGTAATTTCGTGCTCGCCCTTCATCAACTAAATACAAACAGCTCGTTATTAAGGTGATTTGTTCCGTCTTTACCTAACTGATTGGATAATAATCTTATTATGATAATATAAGAAAAATAAAAAAAATAATGAATAAGTTATGGAACGCGAAAGTTTAAAAGTTAATATAACTGATTGGATACTAAATTTGCAATTTTATACAATAAAATTACTGTTTTGCAATGCACTTAGGTAGGTAGGTACTCGAATAAATGAAACGAAGTAAGTGATTGTCAATTGTTGTCAATTATAAAACAGATTATGTTCAGGGATTCATTCAACAGAAATTGTTCAGAGATTATGTTTTTTTTTTAATGTCTAAGAAGAACATAATCTCTTATTTTAATACAAGCCCGCTACTCCGCCCGCATGTTTGATTACAATCGGTTGAGTAGAACCGGAGATATATTCAAAAATTGCGAAACTCAACGTCCACGCGGGCGAAGCCGCGGGCATAGGCTAAATTCAATTAAGTTCAAAGGTTGAAACCATTATACTAATCATTAGAGTTATTTTATTAGAAACACCTTTGCCCAATAATCACGTTATAAATTGTCTATGAACGTGGGTATTATCAATATTACCGTGAAATATGTTTAATACTAATTTTATTCTATTAGATTTTTATTCAAAAGACTATCAAATATTTGATAGGGCCACGTAGAGGTATTTTACATCCATAGCGATACTTTAGCGCTCAAAAGGCGCATCCACCATTTTGATGAAAATTATTTTTCAATCCAACCTTACTTATTTTATTTTGCCCTATCGATATCGATACTTTGGGGCTCAAAGGGCACAACCGCCATTTCAATCCAACCTTAGGTACTTATTTTATTTTGCCCTATCGATCTGTAGGTGTATTTAAAGTCTCCCAATTCGCAAAAAAGAAGTGTTTAAACCCATTTTATTGAAGAAAATTTTGGGAATGCAATGTTTTTTAGCTCCATTGAAAATTCGATATACCTACTATTACAGAAATCGAACTCAGGGCTTCACGATCGCACGTTAATATATGAGTAGATGCCTTATTGGTGTTGTAGAGCACCATAAAACTAATAAATAAGGCAATTCAATACCTTCTATTTGAACTTATCAGTGACAGGAACCAAGATAAAATCAATATAACGAAGTGCATTATTACATTTTCTCAATGAATTTCATAAGCAAAACATGAGAACCCAGTTTAATTGAACGTGCTTTTTTAAAAGCAAACCCGAGCTCGAAACGGCATACATTTTCGCTTGATCAAAGGCATGCGCGTAATGCATCAATCTTGCGATGCGCAAGCGACGACGGACGCCTCAGGATTGATCGGGCACTTTTAATACAGCAATCTACACCTGTTATGCTTTCAACAGCTTCCTTATATAACGACTTTATCACAGATTACATCGTGTGAGAAAAAACCAATTTCTCATTTGAATTTTAAATATTCAGTCGCTGTAAGATGAGTTATTCCCTGGTTATGCATGTATATCCGCATATATGGAGCCTGATATTTTGTTGGATGTCGTGATAAGCGTAAGTGGAAGTGTTGACAAGTCATTATAAGCAGCTTATGAATTTGCCTCGAGCCTGCTTCTGTAATAACATGTACTGACATATTTATTGATGATAGCAACCCATTTATGTCCTACTGCTGGGCACGGGTCTCCTCTCCTCTAACGAGACAGCTGAGAGGGTTTAGACCTTAATCCACACACGCTAGCCTAATGCGGGTTGGTGGATCGGACATTTCCTTAGAATTTCTTCTAGAATATGTGGGTTTCGTCACGATGTTTTTCCTTCACCATCTGCAGAGGGTAAATGATGTGATTAGCACATATAAATTCCACAAAGTGAAATTCACACTGAAACTGTCCGGCTGGATTCGAACTCGATACCTCTGAGTAGAGGCCGCGTCCTTATCCATTCAGCTACCATCCCTTTATACCTAATATACCTAAATAGATAAATCTATGTAATTTTTTAAACTTTTCAAAAGATAAAAACTAGCAGGTTCCAAAATAAAACTAGAGCAAACTTAATCATTTTTGATCATCAAACGCTACATTGCATTCCTAAAATTTCTCGTTGGAATCCAATAAAATTTTAAGATCAATCGTAGAATTTCAATCTAACTGCTAATGGTTAACTGTCTTCGTTAATAGGTACAAAAAATTTTAACTGTTCTATATTCAACTCAGAATCAGTTCATTCCGATTTTGATTCGGTTTTCGACAAAATTTCATGCATTAGGTAGAATTATGCTGAAACACTTGATGAAAATTTTAAAACGCTCTCCTGTATTTTTTTGAACGGTTTTATTTAACTTGACCTTTTTGTTTGGGTCAAATCTAGTAATTGAAATTTGACCCCCTTTTAATTATCTGATTGGTCTGATATTTGCCAGAAGTCTTTAGTTCTGATGACAATACAATTTAAAACCGTTTGACTTGAAAAATTTTTTTTACACAATTTATTTATAGTGGATAGGCTTGCGTTTGACCATTGTCTCACCAGATGGTAAGTGATGACGTAGTCGACGGCACGTTTACCTAGAAGCAACCTATTCACTTTTGACTTTGAAGACTCAAAGACTCCCAGGTTTGATAATTAGGGGTTTGCATGTAGAGACCGTCTAAGAGTATCATCTACCTAGCACCTCCTTGCAAAACTAGTTGTTGAAATATTCACTAATACACAGTCACTGAAGTATTGGAAATTGCATCACCATTTATTAGGTAAAGGTTGCTAAGACTTCACACTTACAGAATTTTATTGTCATTACAAGCATTATATTCTGTATAGACCCGCGGTTTTCCAACTCATTTTAACCTATACATGCCTGTAATTCATCAGTTTTATAACAATACTAGCTGTGCCCCGCGGCTTCGCCCGTGGCATACTTCGTCCCCGTGGCAGGATAAAGAGTAGTCCGTCTCCTAGTTCCAAACTACCTCCCCACCAATTTTCTGCCAAATCGGTTCAGCCGTTCTTGAGATATAAATAGTGTCACAAACACAACTTTCTTTTATATAATATAGATATGAAAATTTACCTAATTTGCTATCATTTATGACTACTGCTCCGCTCTCCTAGGTAGTAGCGTGATGATAAATATACCCTATAGCTTTCCTTGATAAATAGGCTATCCAATACAAATGCAATTTTTCAATAAGAACTCGTGGTTTGTGAGATAAGCGCGTTCAAATAAACAAACTCTAAACACACAGTATAGATTTAAACTTATTGTTGACACAAAAGTCAGGTAAAACTTGCTGTAGGTACTTACAAGCAAATCTCGTAATATTCCACTACTTATCATTCAAACCACCTGTTTGTATAAATATTATTCAAAATAGCTATATCTTAAACGATGCGTGTTTCCCTTCGATAGCTCATGGTAAGATCCATTAAGACGCCGTTATATTTTACTTAGCTATCAAGTTTCACGGAATCACAACTATTTTCAATCTCATTAGCTGCTTATAAACGGTTATTATAACGATTAGTTACCAATGTTGACAGACATGATGAATGTCAACGCAAATCTATTTGATAGATACGTAAATTGTCAAAGAACAGTTAGGAAACAGACAGGTATTTTTCACCCTTTTTTAGGTTCATTGTTTATAGTTTATATTTGTCCGCAGTTATCTCGCGTTTGATTAAACTGATCTTTTCGGATTTTAATAGTTTTTTTTTATTGGAAAGGTCTTGGTCAGACTTAAAATCTGCCATATGTTTTGAACATAATATTTGAAATGTACATGCCGTTTAACAGCCAAGACTGCTATCGCGAATTCAGACAATAAAATTGCACCTCTGAATCAAAGAGGAAAGAGGTAGAATTAACAGATGTTTCAAACTAGAACAGCATACTATCATGATCAAGATTGATTACATTTCATTCTCTAACTGGTAGGTACAGTCAGCATCAAAAGTAGAAAATCATTTTCAGATATTAAAATTTTGTTTTTGAGCAAGGCACCTAATTTATATTTCTTATTGAAGATGATATTATACCGCATAATGGACTCTATTTAAATGTTTATAAATTTTACATAGGTACATAAATTTACTCACGCTTTTTGGGGTAGGCAGAGACAGCCAACAGCCCACCATCTACTTTTGTTCTTGCATACTTCCCGAGCTTCCTCTACCATCATTAAACCTGCAAGCTCGCTGGTTTTAATTATTACATTTTCGGTCATATTTTTCAATTTGAAATTTGTCGAATAATCATCTACTTTCGATGCTGACTGTACATACACACTCTAAGCACTGCCGTGTTGAAAGAACGCGGAAATAAGATAAGAAAGTTCACTAAACTTAAAACACGACACTCTAGCACATATTAATATTCGCCATTGTATACTTAAGATGTATTAAACTGTAGAAGCTGAATAGCCCGCCTAGATTGCTGGCCTGGGTCTAACTGTTGAACAATATGCTAACACAGGCCGCAATAACTTTCTACACGATTTGAACAACTTACTGTAATGTAGATGTCGAGTTATACAAATTTTGAAAGGAATTACGGCTTTTTGTTCCGTAAATTAATGTTTCTTTACTATGAGTACTGTATTCACTCCAACAGTATGCCTACCTACTGGTGCAAAGGTTACCTACCTGCAAAGGACAATATCTATTTTTGCAAAAATTCAAAATAAGCAGCCATCTTATTAGGCCTAAATAGACCAAAAAAAACAGCCCGCTGAGTTTCTTGCCGGAGCCTTCTCAGTCTGGGTAGCGTTTCGAACCGGTGCGCGGTGGTCCATTTGCTTCTAGTTTTAAATAACTTTGATTTTGACGTTTTGTAAGTTCCGCTTAAAATGGTCTATACAGAATAAATGATTTTTGACTTTGACTAGGGTTCCGTACCGAAAGGGTACCCTATTAGTGTTACTACGATTCCGTTGTCTGTCCGCCGGTCTGTCTGTCGGTCTGTCAGTCTGTATGGTCTTCTGTAAGGCGGAGGTACTGCCCCAGTCAGACTGCTCAATTGGAATGGGTGGTACCGTCATGTCCAACTTCCATAAAAATGTGCCCAAAATTGATCAGATGATGGAATCGATAAGGTATGGGTTAAAAATCCTTAAGTCCTTAAGCTTCAAGTTTGAAATATTTAGATTAGGATCAATGAGAAGTTTGCTGACAGATGGTAATTCGAGCTTGATAATAAAGTCGGTAGGTCATAAAAACAGCTCCTTATTACTTTAACGCAATTGGGCACGCGTTTGGGCTTGTTATTTTATTATTATTAGTTCCTATGGGTATTTTGTTGACCGATGGCGGTCAGAGGCTAATGAAAAAGCCAGTGGGTCGTAAAAGTAATGTTAAAATATGTTAACGGAAACACTTTGAGTTTGAAGGCACATTATTGCTTTTGATGAGTACTTTACTATCAGATGATGTTGAGGGTGCAATGGTTAAGCTATATTATTATGTAGATTCTTCTACTGTTCCGTCCCGCAGAAGATGCACCGGAGGGCACTGGACGATCCCCGGATCCGTGAGCGCAGGGCGAGGGCGAGGGATTTGGCTGCCCATCGCTCTAGCAGAACCAGGCCCGTGCAGTAGTGTGATTTTACATCATTCTACGTATTAGTATTTATATTCAAACTTAAGTTCCAGACCAGACTATAGAGTTATGTTTAATTGAAGTATTTGAGGCCATCAAATTATCTTTATTAGTTGTACAATATGTCTGTGTGCCTGGATACACAACTGATACTGTTGCCAACGGCATTTTACACGTGCTGTTATGTTATTTTCATATAGTACAAATCATTCTGCGTGAACACATTACTATAGACCAGCGTTTCTCAAAGTGTTTTCTTAGAAGCATATTTACCTACGTGAGACTCAGTTTACACATTTGATTATTTTTTCACAGCTATTATGTTGTGACAAAATAAATAATATTATAAAAAATCTAAAAGGTAATGCTTTAATAGAAGACAAAATAAAGAAGTAAATAATTAAGTAAATAATTAAATTGATAATGAGTCTATGTTAAGAAAATAAAATATTTATAAAACGTTATATAAATGTTTTATTGTATAGTTATATAGGATCATTGTATAGTTATACACATACCTTTAGGATGCCTGACGTATACACGGAGAAACAAAAATATTAAAAATGTCGACAAAAACTCTATTTTAAAACCTCTAAAATGTATTGTATTTATGGTTAGATCTAAAGGTGGTTCGCCGGAGTTGTAACTTAAATAGGGATACATAGAGTTTGCGGTCTAAGGCAAATATCATTTGGATCACCTTTTGGCGCATACCTTTTTGTGTGGCGGAGCGGAGTGGTAACCGTAGGTATTGCCGCAAAAAGAGTTACATAGGGTTAAAAGTTTGAGAAACTCTGACATACACGATCCATGTACATTAAATATCAAAATTATTCACACAAATGTGTCGCCTTGAGCAATCTCATTACAACTTATTGCCAACCTAACAAAGTTTATAATTATACGGTTGTACCAGCCTCACGTAGGATATAATTTAATTGCCACAGCCTGGCACAAGTGCCTTATCCTTCGTGGTAATAGATAGGTTTTCTTGTAACTAAGAGAATACCTTTTTTAACATTAGGGAGATCGAGATGAGATCGAGTCTAGACAGAGAAAAAAATAGAAAAATAAATAGAAATAGCTAGGTACCTACATCATGTCTTGTGTAGTGAGATTTGTGTAAAAACCACAGTGACAGCAAGAACAAAATACCTATTCAGGAATCACATTTCAATTAGATTTGGGTAAAAAGTTGCAACCGTATATTCACTCACACATGGTTAACCGCCGCGCGCCGCCTCGTATTTAACGAGTTCCGTCCGTACGTAGGTTTTATAGGATCAAGGCCATAGACAATAAATATAAATTTTAAATTATTCACACAGGTGTACTGCTATGAGCAATCTCATTACTAGTTATTGCCAACCTAACAAAGTTTATAATTTTATGGGTAAGCCTCAGGTAGATTATAAGTTATTGAAGCTACGTCCCTACTTTGTAATTGTTCCAATATTAAAATTGAATAGTGGGTACACAGAGTGATAAGATAAAGTGAAGATAGAAATACTTCTGACGTCAAGTCAACCTTTTCGGGGGGTCGAGAAGGCATTTTAAAACCGTAGATGGTCCAAGGTCAGCTGGAGTGCGAGGGATATGCCTATTAGGTAACCTTAAGATGGGTCCATCGTTCGCGTGTGAATCTACAACGATCACTGTCCCTTTACACCCCGGTAATTAAGACCCGAGACGGGGTGCGGCTGGTGGACCACAACGTCACTTACCATTAGGTGAGATAGAGATCAAACGTACGCGTATCTTTGATGAAAAAAGTAGTAATTTTTTTTGGTAATTTTTTTATGGTTACGAATAGTTGCTTAGTATTCGTAGAGTTGCATATTTACAGTGATCTATATACGGTTAGAAGACTGGATATTATCTCCATTCTATTATTGATTTATCTTATACTAGCTTTTGCCCGCGGCTCCACTAATCTACTCCTATACCAAATTTCATCAAAATCGGTTCAGCGGTTCAGGCTTGAAAGCGTAACAGACAGACAGACAGACAGACAGAGTTTCTCTCGCATTTATTAGTATGGATTCCATTTTCGTATTAACAGAGTATAGTCCAGTCTGTATTTATAAAATTTTAATCTTTGACGGTATTAATATAACAGGTGCGTCAAAATCAAACTGATTGCGTACTGAACGTTAACCGATGGTCCCGTGATCTGTAGTCGTAAATAATATAGTTAATTAGAAAGCTTAGTAATGACCGTTAAATTTTGTATTTGTAGAGTGTACTTAATTAAATATTTAATAATTATTTTACACACTATATTTTTGATCGTACATAAGTTAAAGCCTGTTTTGCTGTTTTAATTCGGACCATTTAGTGCAAATTTCGTGAAATACATAATTATTATTATTATTATTTATGTCATACTAGCTGCTGTCCGCGTCTTCGCCCACGTGGAATACGGATCCCGTTCCAGCAAGCCATGGAAACCTATGTATTATTCCAGGCTATAATTGAGAACCTTCCACCTTTTTGGAAGTCAATCAAAAACATTTGTTTGATTTTGTTTGTCTTCAAAATTAAAATCATAATGGAACTATCACAATATTATCGGGACAGATGTCGATCTGGAATAGTTAAACCAATTACAGAACAAAATGTACGCGTTCATCGATGAACACGCAGTGAGATATAATTACTTGTATCTATATATATTATATCGTTAATGATCTAACTCTCACATACCGCCTGTTAATTGCTAGAGATTGACACGATACTCTAAATAATATCCAAGCATCAACAACACAGTCTTTAAATAACTTTAGACAAACGAAGCGATAACTTAGGCAACGCAACGTCAAAATTAATGCATTCTTAAATAAGAGGGCATCTGTCGCTTCTGTTAAAAAGAAAATTACAATTCTTTGATTGTCTTGAATAATATTCCGTAATTCCATATTTGTTGTAAAAAGGAAATATTTCCAAAAAAATATTAGGTATTATCTATTTCAATGAATTTTTTGTTAACGAACTAAGCTATTACTAATGATTTTTAAATTGAAATAAGTGAACACCCAAGACGGGGCTCTATCGAGATAATGTAGGATGTGTCCAGATAACTCTGTTGGTCAGAGTATTCCCTCTGTAAGGGACTGGTTGCAGGTTCAAGTCCCGTCCTGGATGTTTGATGGTCACTTATTAGTATCTATCCGCTACATAGCCTTTATACTATAAGAAGGTTCATGAACGATGAGTCCATATATGTATTGTCCATATATGTTTTGACAGTACTTACGTTCATCGTGCGTACTGCTAAAGAGTGGAATGCACTGCCTAAGTCTGTATTTCCGGAGAACTAAAACCTGGGAGTCTTCAAGTCTAGAGTGAACAGAATACTTCTAGGCAAGCGTGTTCCACCGTCGACCACATCTTCACTTAGCAACAGGTGAGATTGTGGTCAAACACTAGCATATTACCAATAAAAAAAATATTGCTGAAGCTAGCATATTTCATTATAATTTAAAAAGTTATTAATGTCGCATCCCGTTAGTTAATAATAACACTTTATGACTTATACGGTAATTTTATTATCCTCGTCCATCAAATTACAGTTTTAGCACCAATTTCACTGTGAAAAATTTCATTTAAGTGCTATTTCTTACTGAATTTCAAAAAATGTGCAGCCTTCAATATTACTTTTTTTCTACAACGGTTGTCTTCAACGGTAATATTAGGTTTCACACCTATCTATCTAAGTGACCCGGGATTACAGAAAGATGTAAACACAAGTATTATATCGGATACTCGATGGATTATGATGCGGCAATGTAAAGAGGAGCAGAACCGCTCAGTTCTTGATAGAATGCAGGGAATCACCGTATGGGAGTGATACCCCAGCCCTGTATCAGATGTTCAGGGTAGGATAGGAGAAGAGGAATGAAAGAGAGAGAGAGAGCGAGAGAGAGAAATGAGATGAAAGAAGAAAAGTTTAAGAGTTAGAAAATAATTTTCATTTTTGCTTGTTTTATTTTCAGTTTTCAAAGACCGCGTGTACAACGCGACCTTTTTATATTTCAACATTTGAATACAATGTTGATTACATATTAATGATATACAAGTTCATTGTATTAACGATGATGCAAACTTTTACCAGTTACATGGTTGAGTTCCAGTATTAGATATTTTATGGAATGCCATTGAGAGTACCGATTCCAATCGCACCAAATATTTTTTTATTTATACCCATCTCTATCTATACCTACAGTAACTATAACCTAGGCGCTCAATGGAATAAAAGATATTTTTTTTATAATCGCACCAAATTTTTGGTGCGATTAAAATTGGCGCAATCAATGCTCCAAATATTTTACAGATTCTTAAAATTATCGAGAATGAATGTTATTTTTTTTATTGACCTTAGTAAAGTAGATAACCATTAATTTATTTCAATATGTTGTGTTTTATCTTACTATAAAAATAGCACACTTCATTAGAAGTAATAAAAAATGGACTATTAAGTACGCTCTAATGAAAATAAGTATTTATTAATATTTAATTAAGCAACTTCGGTTCGAAGTCTATAAAGTTAAGAAAACACATAACTCTAGATTAATATAGCTTAATTGCCAAATAAGCCGGTTCATAATCTCTTCATCACGATGGGCCGCCTTTAAACCACGGCATAATGCTATTTAGACGAAGCGCCCTTATACCTCGTTGCTATGGAAAAACAGTGTCGCCAAATTCATATTAAAAAATATTTCGCTATCAAAGCGAGCTTGTGAAAAGATCACAGCTTCCAACGAACATTCACCGCAGAATCGTCTCATCTCCACAACTGCCCACATAAATCTGATATATCGAGGATCGCTAATATCTCGCTGTTCAACAACCAGCCTTATCTACATCAATATAAACTCTATACAAATAAATAATATTTTAATGTCTGTTTTTACTTAATATTAAAATTACACCTATTTAATAAATAAATACGTAAATAAAAAGTAGTCATGTCATTATAAAAAACTAATTTAAAAAAATTGTCCGTCTGTCTGTCTGTTTGTTTGAATTGACTTATGTCTGAAATGGTATAGGGGTTTCACATATTTTAAGTGACAGATAGCTCATTTATTTGGTGAAAATAATTAGTTCCGCACAAATAAAAAAAAAATAACCCTGATCTAAGTTAATGTAGATGAAGTCATGAGTACAGCTACTATTATAATAATACTAGCTGTTGCCCGCGGCTCCGCCCGCGTGGATGTCGAAATCCGTTTCAAAAACTATCCTATCTCTCAAGTTGGATCGAACTGCACATGGTGTGCGAATTTTATTATAATCGGTTAAGTGGTTTAGGAGTCCATTGAGGACAAACATTGTGACACGAGATTTATATATATTAAGATATTATTCGCTATCAAAGCGAGTTAGTGAAAAAATCACAGCTTCCAACGCACATTCACCACGAAATCGTCTCATCTCCACAACTACCCACATAAATCAGATATATCGAAGATCGCTAATATCTTGCTGTTCAACACCCAGCTTTATCTCCATCTTCAACTTAAAAGGAGCTATCTATATAGATCTCTTTGTCGGTCTGTCTGTAGACCTGTAGACTATAAAATATAATATAGGTGTATTAGGAATATATTTAGTCGATTTGCACGCTCCAGGGTATAATGTGTTTGACATAACTCGGATGTAAAATGATGATTTATGGTTGGAACGTAATTGTGGTCTTGTTTTATGATGTCTACTGATTCTGGTTGTTTATGGTCAGCTGAAGTTATGGTTCAGATTTGTATGTCAACTTAGTTACTGAGACCCGTTAGTGAGACACTAGTTTTAGTGTGGTTTGAGCTACTGTACAAATAGAAATTGGTTAAACTAACTGATTGTTTCAATTTTTATGCAGTACCTGCCATAATATTTTTTGAAATTAGGGTAGCCTTAGCATCAAGTATCTGTACTAAAGTCCCGTCAATATCGGTCCAGCCATTTCGGAGACTATCCGAAACGAACAAAAACAATATCTTTGTTTTTGGTCACAAAAGTAGACAGAAAAATCTTGTCAATCGTTTTCGTCCTACAAGTATGAACCTATTTCAAAGTGAAGCAAAGCATCAAATAAATCAGTAAGACTCTTCATAGTGATGTGATTTAAGATGCTGTAATGTCTCATCGTGGCACTCATTAATTCATGTTAGAGCCATTATAAGAATAATTAAATTAAATTACCTTTATTAAGATAACATCAAGTAGGTAATTGATCTAGGTTCATTCTTAGTTAATTTATAATTAAGATAAATTAGAAGACTATAATGTTTGATGAAGTTTGACAAAAAAATTACCTACAGATTTTTTATATGTGCAAAGGCGTGTCATGGAGTTAAAATCCGCAGTGTCGTATGTGCACTTAAGATTTGTTAAGCGTAATAATGGTTATAAATAGTAATCACGCCAACCTCACCTACTATTTAGTGCATCAATCCTCGTGAGGTTATCTTGGACCCAAACGATTTTCTTGGGGCTCCATACTTTCTCCAAGCCCACTATGAATAGATATAAACTATATAGACCGTGTAGTTTTAAAATAAAAACACAAAAACACGGTTAACCAATTTGAATAGCACCAATTTGAGTTACACTAATTCGAGTTGCACCACAATGATCCCATCCCTATTGACCCTATTGGAATACTTCAAGTGCGTTCAAAAATTAGTGTATTAAAAAATGGTTTATATTTTATCACGTACGAAACCTTACACATAGGTAAGCAATTAGTCTTTATTTAATAAATATTGTTAGTTTTTAGGACAGATCTAAGTACTGCTCTATAATCTACCGTGGACACAACTTTTTATAGTGCTCAGCTATGCGAAGCAGTCGAGACCTGTCACTTTGTAATTAACGTACACATGACACTGCAATTATGTAACAGACAACATACCTAACTGGTTCATGTGGTGTAGATACCTAATAAACTTGATGTTTGTTGATTAAGTTTCGATTCTCAGTCACAGTAGTTACAAGTATCGATAAAACAATCGTAATCGTGGAAACCGGTTAGGAGAATAAGGTCAAAAGTGCAAAAATACAAAGTGTTCAAAATGTCAAAAGAGCACATTGTCAAAAGTGTACATAGTCAAAGGTGCACGTGGTTAAAATTGCACAGCGTCATAAGTGTACATTATCAAAAGTGTACATCGTCAAAAATGTACATTTTCAAAGGTGATAATGTCAAACAATATTGAAAGCGCGCAATGTTCGTGAAAAATTCAACAAACCAAGGGTATGGCCTGAGTG
This sequence comes from Lithosia quadra, assembly GCA_963576445.1. Classification (NCBI taxonomy): domain Eukaryota; kingdom Metazoa; phylum Arthropoda; class Insecta; order Lepidoptera; family Erebidae; genus Lithosia; species Lithosia quadra. The sequence continues at coordinate 2,728,543 of OY754894.1, forward strand.
GGAATCGAACCCGCATCCTATGACGTAACATTCAAACGCTCTCTCGCCATGCCACACAGGCCGTCAATATTCAACTTGAAGTCAATTTCTAATCTATCTATAAAATATATAATATTATCAAATAATCATAAATCATGTGAGTACCTACCTCATCAGTGATAATATTCGATCTATTGTCGTTTAACAAATGAACTTTCAAAAGGTATTGTGAAGGAACAAAAATCCGTAGAACCGATTTCATCATTAAATGTTTGATACAGTAACTGAGGCGTAATACACAATCTTTATGGTTCCGTACGTTAAATAAAGTAAATTCAGTTTATCATTATTAATACCTACCGTTAAAAATATCACTTTACACAGTTTTGAATTATACAATATAGGTATATAAATTTATTATAATATCACATCTTTTGCCCATTGGAGTAGGCAGAAATTAGAATAGTAAGCGTATCGTATTCGTAACGAGAGATTAGTAACAGTCAATATATATTACAATCCTATGGGTATCATGATTTGGTGTTTGATCTATCGCATTTGTTTGCGTATCAATAATATCGCGTTATATAATTTGGACGGACCGGATCACGATATATAATTTGGATTGTCTTCAGTCTCTCGTTAAGGAAGATACTAGACACTATACACCCAATATGATATGAAGAATATAAGGTATGGATTTAAAGAAAAATATACTATTTTTACTATTGACCGACTTCAAAGAAGGAGGTATTTTTAAATATCAATTCGACGGTATTTTTTTTAAATATTTGTTACCTCAGAACTTTCAACTCGGTGAACCGATTGAAACCGGTTGAATTCGGTTTTTTTGTAAGAATTATAAGTCTACCAAAGGAACCCTAAAAAATTAAACAATGCTCATCGATTCGAATCTATATCGTTCTGTTATCATAATGAATAATTCAACTGCACTACTGCTCAATAAAGCACTAAGGCACTTTCTCTGTAACAATGGGCTGCAGGTTACCATCATTGTGTGTAATGCAAGCGCATTACTGATGCATGCATGCATGTATTAGTTTACACGTGTCGACGTAGCGCACAGAGGTTTTAGGGTTGTGAGTTGGTGAAATTGATTTTAAGTGGTTTCTAATAATTATATTGTAATGTCATTTGACTTTTTTCCTCAATCAAAATTATTTACATTAAAATCATTTTAAATATAAACTTGAATAATAATAGATGATTGTAATTATGGGACCACAATATTTTTGCATAGAAAGCAAACACATCACATAAAATTGAAAAGATATAAATAATAATACAAAGAATTAAAGGGAGATTGTAATAAAATATGTCTTAAAATATTATCCGGAAGTTGTAGTATAAATATTTGCCTTTTTGTTTGGTATTATTAATTATACTAACAAGTTTTAGTTTTAAAATCTTATTTAATTCCTTATTATTGTTTTTTTATTGTAAAAAATGACAAATTAAACTGAGATAACATTGGCTACCATTCTAATATACGATCAGAAACAATTACGTAAAAAAACAATGTTATAAAATTTGACAGCCTTAAATAATTTCCTTAAAGAAATAGACCGTTATTTTTAAATAGTCACAGTATATTGTTACAACTTAATTTATGTTAATTTTTGTAAAACGATAACAATTATTTGTTCAATGTCGAAACAATGTCATGTTTATATTTCACCATTATATTCGTGTTGTCTTATTACTGATGATTTTGAAAAATTAATTCAGGGAGCCACTGTTTTGGACCTTTACTTACACAAGTCGTGTGCCTTGGAATATTTTATTCAAATTAATGTAATGAAGTTGTCTGTACTTCGAATAGGTTGTAATGTAGGTACAACAGTCTTCCCTATATAAAATGTAGGTATTTGTGAATAGTAAGATACGATTTGTGTGAAATAATAGTGTTATCTTTACTTACACTTATGTGTTAACTGATATCATAATTATGATATCAGTTTAACTAAGTAATTTTGATAGGTTTCTCTTCTCTTTGTACGAGGAAGCGCCAATCCCGGTTGGGTCTGTTTGTAACTACTTTAGATTAAAGAAATTATATTATAATAGTGCTGATATACATGTTTATAGGCTAAGTATGGTAAGGTGGGTCATGTATTTGTCTACCGCCTAAATGGTATAAAAAATACAGAATACAATCACACCTATTTCCTAGTAGGATAAGTAGAGACATTATCCTTTCAATTACTACGATCCTCGCATACGCATTTCGATTATTCAACTTTCATAAATTGTTTTCATACTATGCACGCCGATTGACCTACTCTTAATGAGTTTTAGTCGGAAAGGTAAATAAAATGTTTAGAGCTTCACAATAAAAATTCTTGATACGAATACAATGAGACATGGGTCTTTCTCAGGCGGCTCATTATTTGGTTGACTTCGGTGTCCAATTTTTTTCTTTCAATTAAGGTTTTACTTACATGAAATTTCAAATCTAGTGTTAATTTAAAACATTTCAGTAGTTGAGGGAACTGTATAGACTGAATGGTTATGAAGATATTTCACTTTTTTTTAATAGTGTCCACCGAAATCAACATTTTTATCACCGAAATCAAATATATAAAATCCTATCCTATTCTACTTCCTACTTGATATTATAAACGCAAAAGTTTGTAAGAATGTATGTCTGGATGTATGTTTGTTACTCTGCCACATAAAAACGGCTTATGTCGGTCGTCGGGATTTCTAGATATACGTTTGTTTCTCTTTCACGTAAAAACGGCTGAATAGATCTGACTGAAATTTGGTAACGAGATAGATTAAAGTATGAAATAACATATAGGCTACTTTTTATACACGCTAATACCCGCGACTACGCTCACGAAGTCGATCACTCGACCCACGGAGTCGATCAGTCGGGATGTCTGGATGTATGTTTGTTACTCTTTCACGCAAAAACGGCTGAATAGATCGGATTGAAATTTGGTATAAAGATAGATTATAATCTGAAATAACATATAGGCTACTACCCGTGGCTTTGCCCACGGAGTCAATCAGTCGGGATATCTGGATGTATGTTTGTTAGTCTTTCATGTAAAAACGGCTGAATGGATATGGCTGAAATTTGATACAGAGATAGATTATAGTCTGGATTAGTACTACTAAGTAGTACTAGTATAGGCTACTTTTTATACAAACTAATACCCGCGGCTCTGCCCGTGGGAGTCGATTGGTTCGTAATCGTTTATTGGTCAATTCCCCGGTTCTACTAAACCAAATGCAATCAAACATACGGCAGATTTTATGTAAAGCCAAGACCTTGCTAATGAAAAGGCAACATCAAAATTTGTTCAGCAGTTTTTGCGTCCATCACGAACAAACAGAGAAGGATTCCAAAAAATACTTAGATATTTTTTGTGGTCAACATAACCAAGTCTTTTATATCTTTATATCTACACATATCGTCGTCTCCAACGATATGTGTAGTTGTATCGGGCCAAGTAATTTACAATAGTTAGTAGTAGTTACTAGCTGACGCCCGTAGCGCCGCCCGCGTGAATATTGATTATTACAACTAAAAGTACTGTTATATAGGGATATGATGTCCACACTGTCGCCTTAGGTGAGCCCTGTAAAGATGGTGTAAGGTGAAACCAATGAATAAATTTAAAAAAAACTTATTGGTCATATCTCCAAATTTTAAGTCTGACTAAGAAAACCGTACGTACTAAAATCCGTTTAGTACTTTTTATCCGAAAGGTTTCGGCTAGACGAGTGGAAACCAGTGGAGTGGAGAGTGGAGCGTAGTGGGGAGTGGTGTGGAGAGTGGAGTGGGGAGTGGGGCGTGGTGTAGAGAGTGGAGTGGAGTGGATTGGACATTGAAGTGGAGAGTGGAATGTAGAGTGGAGTCGGTAGAGAGGATTGGAAAGTAGAGTGGAGGTGGAGAGTGGAGTAAACAGTGGAGTGGAGTATGGAGTGGAGAGTGGAGTGAACAGCGGAGTGGAAAGTCGAGTGGAGAGTCGTTTTATTAAAATAGACTTGGTGGCGATACTGAATTCCACGCGGCAGTCATACATTTCGACTTCCAGACCCACCGAATACACCGGAATCAAGGGCACTGAAATCAAAATATTTAGCAAAATCCTATATATTTTTAAAAGTAATCTGTATTATGAATGCTTATGTTTTTTATTGAAATCTAATACATAAAAGACACACTTCTAATATAGCTTTACATTATTAGTTCAAATAATTGAGGATAAAATGGATTCACCGAAATCAGTTTTAGGTGTATACCAAGCCACCGAAAATGCTTACATAACTTAATAAAACAGTGGGGCGATAACATACAGACGTCTTGTCCTTACCACCAGTGCGGTGTAACTGATAGTTTGCACTACTCGAACCTCTATTCTCGCAGTCGCTAGAGTACAGAGTAATGAATGAATCGGTGCGCGCCACTGAAGTCAACTCTGAACGTCGGACGTAAAGACAACCAGTTGTAACTTGTCTAGTAATGCCTATAATGGCTTAGTAATGTTATAAATTAAGTAAATAGTTATCAAGTTGTTTGTGAATATATGTACATATAACACCTTTATTGGAGAAAAAAAGATAAAAAATAATTTTTGCTGCAAGGACAGGACCGGACGCGACACCGAGGTCAATATTTTCGTAGTTTTAATTTTTTTAAACTAACTTCTACGTAATTTATCTAAAAAATACCACAGGCCCCCCCTACTGTTTTTGACCGTACATTTTATAAAAAAAATAATCATATTGATAAGTAATCTCCAAGTATTGGTTTTCGACGCGGACTCGCCTATTTGAGCCGGCTGAGAATGACCCACATATAAAAGAATTGAAGATGCATAACTGTCTTACAATTTAACTCGTCACAAAAAATGAACCAACATAATTTCATGTTTCCATACACTTTTTTTATCAAACCAATCTTTGATTAAGATCATAAAAATGGTAGTCCACTTCAAGTTTATTGGTGCTCCAATTTTTACACTCAATAAATTATTGTATTATAAGGACGGTTTACACATTTATTGGACTTGTTAGAACTTTTAAAAGATACAATGCGTTTGAAAAACTTTATTGTATGAGTACGGAGAACACCTTATAATGAACTTAGAAAAACCATGTATGATAATTTTTTAGGTTAATTTAACCAGTTAAATATTATAACATCGGGTGTATGGGGTCTCACCGAGATACACGGTGATTCACGGATAAGGCTTTTGTCTGTTTGTTCGCGATGAATGCAAAAACTAATGAACGGATTTTGATGCGGTTTTTCTATAAAGGTCGCAGTCAATAAAACTAACATAATGAGGAAGACTATTGTTGTAAAAAAAGCATTAAATATGGAATGAAGATTACTAGAACGTTTTGGCAGTACGTTCATCGTGCGTACTGCTAAAGAGTGGAATGCCCTGTCTGAGTCTGTATTTCCGGAGATCTACAATCTGGGAGTCTTCAAGTCTAGAGTGAATAGGCTTCTTCTAGGCAAGCGTGCTCCACCGTCGGCCACATCATCACTTACCAACAGGTGAGATTGTGGTCAAACGCGTGCCTATTACCAATAAAAAAAAAAGCAAAGTAGATTTAAGAGAAGATGGATGAATGTGAAAGTAAATCTGTCTGGGCAGAGATTGAATGTTGCGAAGACTAAGCAGAGATGATTAGGAAAGTGTACATAATCTGTCGAGGCCGTCTGGTTAGAGATCACCATTCTAGGGCCATCCCCTGGAAAAGATGACCACTAGTTTTTGGACTCCACCTCAGCTTACCATCAGGCGGGGTGCAGTCAATTCGGCGGACTAAATATTTACAACAACCCATATGTAGGCGATACATTTCTATCATCTCTACAAATATTTCGTATTTTAATTTATGCTGTAAGATCTCCTGATAACGTGCCTACCTACTTTTGGCAGTTATAGATAAATTAATGCAGATTAATTAGCCAGTATTTCTGTAAATATGTTTTTTATAGTATACTATTATTCATGTTTATTAATTTTATGACATCAAAACACTATAAATGCACCATCTATCACAGAAATCTTTGAAATAATCGATGTTAGAAATTCGACCATATTAAATTAATCGATGATTATCACGATATAAACGTTCTTAATTAATCTTATTAATAATCTAAAAACAGTTAATTAGTAAATGAAACTGCCAAAACATGTTATATTTTATATAAAAAATGTAATAATGAGCTGTACCTATATATAATATGTCAATAGCTGTGGCTGTGACAGAATATGGTTTTTAAATCAAACATCTAATTAGTAACTTTATTTTTGGTTTATGTGTTAAATGAATCGACTAAACCTAATGACATTTATAAAACATATTTTAGTTTTGGACAGGCTTTCAATAAGTAATAAGTAAGGCAATAAGTCGTTAGAATTTTAAATGTAGTGTTCAGAATTAATTATAGAAATAATTGATGGAGTTATATTTCTTTTGGGATTTATTTTATGTCAGTAAAAAAGCGATGGTAGCTGAATGGATAAGGACGCGGCCTTTACTCAGAGGTATCGAGTTCAAATCCGGCCGGACAGTACCAATGTGATTTCACTTTGTGGAATTTATATGTTTTAATCACATGATTTAAGTACCATCTGCTGCCTCTCTCCCATTCCCCCCTCTTAACCCCTCCTCTAGGGTCGCAGCGCGAGTGTGAAACCCCTGGTGTTGCACACATCCATAGGCCACGGTGACCATTTTCCAACAGGTGGGCTGTGTGCTTGTCTGCCATCTAAGTTGTGTAAAACACATGTAGTTAATCTCACAGTTTATGAGACTCTATAATAACGCAAAGATCTCCAGGCAACATCCTCTATATCGCATAAATGAACGTCATGTATAACTTAGGTACTTGACTACTTGGCCGTTTGAAATTTTAATGATAGTACCAATTTATCAGTCTAGTTGAAGAGCTGACCACCCTTAAGCCTTAACTTATAGCTGATGATGATGAAATTTTAATTAGATGCCACATCGTTGAGGGACCACCCTGTATAACTATTTAGTTTTTTAATTAAAACTTGAGGAATCACGTATAGTACTATTGCATGTAGCGGAGATCCAAATGTTAATACTAGGTAGGTATGTAATTAAGACGAAAAGGCAACCAAGTAAGGGTCCATCTGTACGTCAATAAGATCGAGGACATTTTAAAAAAGGGCTAGGTCAAGGGTACACTCAATCGGCAAGTATCAATAAATATAGAGGAAGGAAAAGGTGTACCTATGCAAGGATCACAGCAAGTTGAAAGATTTGGTTCTCTACCTACCCCACTGAGAAAGACTCGTAACTGTATGTATGTAGGTATGTAATATGTATAATATAATTATGACTAAACCGTATTTCAAAAAGACTGGCTTAATTTTTTTTTATTTCTTTGTTTTTATGTTGCGATATGCGGTTTCTTCGTGCATTTTTTCTAATTAGAAATTTTCTCGAACATTCGAAAAACTATTTCCAATGATTTCCTTTGTTTGATTTATGATTGAGTTAGCATGCAATTTCTTAAAAATTTCATTCAATTCGCAAAACTATTTACGCAAACAAAGAAAAATTCAATTTGAATATTAATAGAATAACCTTCTGCGAAATTGCCTATCTAAATATGACTGCAAACATTTTTTCTCATAAGCCACAATTTACGGCTACCTATTTCATCGCGTAGACAATTAATTCAATTTCAAATCTTGCACAGATACAATACGGCGGTATAAATTGAATTCAGTTTACTGGTAGCCACACACGTTCCAGTATACTTGCGCTAGTTTAGACTTGCACAAGTATATTAATATGTAGATATGTGTCGATCATTTTGCGCACGCGCATTTGCGCAAGGGTGTGACGCCCCTGGTGTTACACACGTACATCTATAGGTAACGGTGACCGCTTCCCTTTAGACGGGCCGTGAGCTTGTCTGCCACCTAGGTGGTATAAAAAAAATCCAATCAACCAATCAACACGTTACAAGTCTCTACTTGCGCAAGACATGCACTAGTGTACCTACTGGAACCATAACACACAACCAACAAAAGGATTGCGGTCAAGTGAGAAATGGCAACCCAAATATGGACGTTTTTAAAATATTTCTCTTGCCGATGACATTTAATTTATCTGTGGACGAAATAGTTTAAATGAAGAAAAATAACTCAAAGTAGGTATTTGCGGCCAATTTGGAATTTATGATACGTCCTCTTTTAATTACCTACCGTTTTTATCAGTGTATCACATATGCAGCATAGTATGATAATATTTTTCTGTATGTGATTAAGGCCGGGTGAGTTTTGAAAATTGGCCTGACGTTAAACAAAACACCCTCATTTCCTTTTGGCAGTAGGTACTATCGAATGGTGTATTAATATAGGTGTTATTTTTTCAAAATCAATGGATTCGATTCATGACGAGGTGTATTAATTTTATAGAAATCCAATGATGCAGTTTTAGTTTTCATCAAAATCGGCCCCGAGACTCCTTTGATTTTTTTGTTCCTTATAGTTACGGATTTGGTAATCCATTCCTCTTGCAAAATTTATCCTGTATAGCCTTATGTCCATTGGATAAAAATGTGCTTTTCAAATGGAGAAAGAATTTTACCCATAAGTGCAGTGGTTCCCAAGTTTCCCAACATTACCTTCAATATATAAACAAACTCATAAAATTCGGCTTCTCTCTTTATAATAATTATTGGAATAAATTCCAATTTCAATGCTTAATTTATTTGATGCCAATAAATTTATTTTTACAGATAACAAAACGCATCGTAGAACCGGTTGAACGTTAATGAAATATGTAAAATGTTGCCTACATATTCACTCTAAATTTACTAACAAAAAATCATTAAATGACCAATTATGTAACTAGTATCGTGATGATTTTATGACCAATAAACGGATATCATTATTATTTCATTGACAGTTTATGGCGTTAATTAAACAACAGGTTCGATTTTTAACAATCGGGATGAACGTGCAATAATGACTGCTGAGTTGTTAGGGCATGCCCCCGTAGACAAGTCTCACAGCGTACTACATCGCTAAGGAAACGAATAGATTAGGTCGACCAATCACACTCGTCGCCGGCATACAATGCGCTCGCCACGGCGGAATCACGAGCTGGAGTGTGATTGGTCGACCTAATCTATTCTATGCCGTAGCGATTTAGACTTGACACTTGTCTACGGGCCATGATAATTTTACATATTACTCGAAACCGGCAAACTAGCATGAAAGGTTTAATGACAGTAGAGGAAGTTCGGGAGGAATGCAAGGACAGAAGCAGATGGCGGACTGCTTATTGTCTCTGCCTATAACGGAGGTAAAAAGGTGTAGGTATGCACTTTTCCATAATATTCGTATAAACTTTCCACAATATTGTGCAGTTCTATTTACAAATAGCCAATAACTTTCTCCGAAAAAAATATACCCATTTTTTATCAACGAATTCGAATACAGTTTTATTCGGTGATAAATCCAAGCGCACTGACGCATCTAATCGTATATTATAATATTTAAATTGCTGATAAAGAAGGTTGATAACCCAACTTAGCAGAAGGCAACATCATCATTACCATAATTAAAAAACGTTTGGACGGTCTATTAATAGTGATAGTAGGCTTCTCGATTTGCAACCGATAATTTATTGAAAGTTAATTACGTGAGGTGCTCAACTTTGAGAATATTATAAAGTTAAATGACCTATCGTTTTACAAAACAGTGTTTCTCAAACTTTGTTACGCTCTGGTCCAGTTATTTTAAAGTTTATGTAACTATGTATGCGTGACCTACGATAAGTTCGTTAACTTAACACTTTTAGTGCATTTAAGGACGATAAAAATACATTTTAGTGTTTCTTGTTATAATGTATGTGTGAGGTAGATGAATGAGTGTAATCTTCGATATTCTATTAACCGAGCTCGAAAAGTAGAAGGTTCTTCAAGAAGTGGAAGGTTAATTCGAGTGTTACCTCTCGTTTGTTATCTCGAAACTGTCGACTGGGTGAACCCATTTTGATGATTCTTTTTTTATTTGAAAGCTAGTGCTTCCCGTGTAGTCCAATTCTCAGTCAGTCTATTTGAAATCAGTTGTAAGTTACATAATTTTTTGCGATCGATGACGGTCGCTATTTGAGATACACTGACAGGCCTGTAGCACTAAATTTTATGACCTCAAGATAAATTTCCAACGCCAAACTTTTACAGATTTTTTTAAACCGTCATTTTTTCTATGCTTTTTTACACCCTTTAAACCTATTAAGTAAGCTGGATAAATTAATTTATTTGAAAATAGAACTCTGAATCTAATTTTACAGAAAAAAAATAATAAAGACATAGTTCACTGTCAAATCCAATCAACTTCTTAAAACGTCGACGCGGTAAGTTCTGTGAAAACTTATCTAAACTAAACTCACGAAAAAACTAAAATAATAACGCATTATTTCGACCTAACCTTTTGTTTTTTTTACAATACTCTTTAAAGTCAGTTAAACCACTTATTTAAATAAAATGTATACTTATTTATTTATTTATTTATTTAAACTTTATGCACAACCGTAAAATATTGTACAAAGGCGGCCTGAGGCATTTTCTACCAGTCAACCTTTGGGTGATGCAGATGACACCTTTTGCATGCTTCAAAATTTATGTAATACTAAACCATGTAGAATTCCCGCCATTTGAGCACGCCATGTTTAGGTCCGTTCGGAAACTGCTTACAAGCCATCAAGTTTAGCAGATGGACATTGGACAGCCGTAAATCAAAATGTATGACTTTAACGTGCATGGAAGTTCTTCGAAACACATTTCATTTTCAATAAAATATTCCATTGACTTTAGCGATTGTGATTTATATGCCTATGCGATTTTTATGAGAAAGTTCTTAATTTAAAAGGTTACATCATAAAGACTATCTTGGAAAAACTATTAATAGTTTTAGTTTTAATTACTGAATAATGTCGTTAATAGGTAGGTATTAAAGAATATGTTTCAAGAAGCCATTAAAAAAAAGAGTTGTCGGTCTGTAAAGATAAATATAAAAGGGGAATTGTGGTCGCAGCACTAGTGGGACCGGTGGGTGTCACGCGGTGCTGCGACGACAATCCTCTTTTTGATGAGGCCGTCAAGCTGAGTGCCACCATTGTTAAATGGTACGTGTATGTAATCGTGACCCTCTTTCCTGAGACTTTACTTTTAGCTTGCCATCAGGCGAGGTGAAGTCAAATTGACGTGTCCTATATATAAAGTGAACATCCAGGATGAGATGAATAATATAGGTAGGTACATCTATAGGAACTATTATAGTCATGCACCTTCGAAACAATTGGGCCGACTTTAGTGACATTAGTTATATTCTACGTGTTCCGTTCATAGCTTAGTTCAGAGGTGAAACCTAGATTCATGCTTATAGTACGAGTAAAAGTATTATATACTTGAGCTACATTGAAAAACTAGTGCATTATTGATATCGAAGTATTAAATAAACATTGTATCGGCAGTGCCAATAAATATAACGCTAATAAATAGCATAAATATGATTTTTTTAAGACAAAAATTCGATTAACACCTTGTTATTTTTATTACCATAATAAGAACGCACTACTTGCAATTTTGACACCTAATTTTTTACACAAAATTATACTTTGTGCTAATACGATAGAGTTTAAAATTGAATGTGAAATTTGACCACCCAAGCGGTTCTCAGGCTGTCGACGTTTTAGCGAGTCGAAGACGTTTGGGACACAAATTCTACGGACACTGTGTCCCTAAGTGTACTTCCAAATTTATTTATTTTTTCGAAGACGTTACGGACACTATCATTTTATTAAATCGGCTCAGTACAGTCTCATACAAAAGTGTTATAATTACATTGGGATCTAAACATAAACTGGCGAAATGTGGGTGCTAGCACCTCTGCCTACCTTTTCGGGGATATGGGCTTGTGTTTATGTTATGTTATGTAATGTGAAAATCGAATATGTACATTTCTTGTCGTTTTTGTATTCAACGACCTATGGGCCGGGGCCCCTGTGCATTGCCAGGAGCTCCCAGTAGCATGTATTACTTGGCATATGTGTATCATGCAAGGTATATTTTAAATATAGTAGGTTACCATGATCTATAATAAAATCAATTTTGAATATTTTAACATCAGTTTTATTGGTTCATTTGGTACTTATTACTAAAATACACATGTAACGTTTGTAAAAATCACAGATAATAATGAGAACAAACAAATTAAAATCTATCCACATTATTATAGCCTAGACTAGAATAATTACAGTATTTAGAATAGTTGTCATGACACTCCAAAACTTATAAAAATAAAAATGAAACTCATACCTACAATGTAAAAGTACTTGAACCAGGCGTACTAAGGTGTAAATATTAATGAACATCTGATAGTAGATTTTGTAAATATTAATAATAAAAAAAAAGAAAATTTAAACCATGATTTTGTCATGACAACGAATGAAAATAACAGTTTTTTGTTACAAATTTCTAAAATAAACATTAAAAAAAATAACTTTAAACCAGGGGTAACTAGGACATTATAAAAGGGGTGTAACTAACAAAAACATTAATAATCAATGTCTTTTTTGTAAATAATTAATAACACCGGCAATAATTAATTATGGCGCCGCGCAGCTGGTAGGCTTCATTATATAAAGATATACCTAGATACAGTGCTGTTTATGAACCTTAATGCTTCCAATATAGAGTATAAATTAACTTTGCAACAGAAACACGCTTCTCACGAGAGGCTCGTTGCTACTTATTGCAAGAAGAAGTAGCAACGAGCCTCTCGCGAGAAGCGTGTTTCTGTTGCAAAATTAATTTATACTCTATATATTGGAAGCAATATTCTTCATTTTTACACAAATAAAATATTTTTAGCCAAATGAAATATTTGATTTCAATTCTCGCCTCGAATATTCATAACTGTATGTTTTGCTAAGAAAATTTATTTTAGATTTTACAAAAAATTAAAACATTATAAACACCTGGCAACACGTTGAAATGATATTTGTTATTTAGATTTGATTTTCAATTAGAATTATTTAATGCAAAAAAGTGCAAGACGCCATTACAGACGCTTCACTCGCTCGACCCGAGTTCGAAAAATTATTAATTTTATTGTAAAATCTTTATGGAAACTACAATATTATCGCTAAAATATTTTAAAAACTCATTGAGTAATATAGGAGTAATCACCTATACTCTGTCTAATGTAGGATGATAAAAATGACAGTTCATGTCTTTTTTTTTATATCGTATTTTTTTACACAAAATCATACCCCTAAAATTATTGTATTACATAGACAAGCCCCGCCCACTTGTCATAGTGAAGCGTCTTGCAAGAATATAGCACAATTGACTATACACAAATGAATCGAATGAATCGAATTTAAAATAATTTATTAAAATTTTTAAGTACTTATACTACTAAAATTTTTGCGATATAATTTGCTTAATATGGTACGAAACTTAATTACTATACCATAAAACTTCTCTTTTGTCATCCTGAAGTAAGTTAGGTACCTAAAATAATAAAAAATAAAAAGTTTTTGTGTTTTTCTAAATATCGATTCCATATTCTACGGGAACGATAATCGAAAATCGAAAGATTCATTTTCGATCATACTAATATGGGCTACCCTATTTATCCTACATTAGACAAAGTATAAGAGCGTTTGTATGAAACTATGATTGACTTGTTTAACCTTAAAATCGTATTCTGAATTAAGTTTTTGAAGCAAACTTTACAACAAGAGAATATATAAAATTATTTGACTTACCTCCACAGTACATAAAATACAACAATAAGTGCCACATTATTCACTTTTTAAATAATATACGTAATTAATACTGCCGTAGTTCCACTGACCTTGACTTAGGACGAATGTCATGCGGTTCGTCAATCATGTACTACAACAATACGAGCGAGACACCTATACAAGCAAAAGAGATGAACGACTGCATCGTTTTCCTTTTCACAACATGTTGTGCTCTTCCAAAAATCCTCGCGGCGACGCGCGACGCGCACGCGACTCAGCGCCTCTGTAGGTATTTCATTGAAGCGAAATGTATTTATAAACAACTAGAAGTTTTCCATCCGACTGTACAAAAGTATCGTTTTATATTGGTGTCCGTAACGTCTTCGAAAAAATAAATAAATTTGGAAGTACACTTAGGGACACAGTGTCCGTAGAATTTGTGTCCCAAACGTCTTCGACTCGTTTTAGCACCTAATTGATAACATTGTCGGTGTACTGATAACACTTATCTCGCTAACATCAATTCGGTGCTGTTTTGCATAGACCATGTGGTATTGAAGTGTGATTTAACAGAATTGGGGCCTACCATGTAACGCACACTCGAAGTTTCGGGCAATCAAATCCTAATCCAGTGCAAGTAATTAAATAACACCAAATAAATCGCAATAGAGTTTGTTAAAAATTTCAGTTCAATTCCAAAATTTAAGTTACGGACTCACGGTTCCTGAGTGAGGTGAGAATGAATTTTGAATTTGGAATGCATTGGAACGGGACGCAATGACACATAATCTGTATTGGCATAACATGCGGTTTTTTAGTCATCATTATGTATGACAGCAATAATAAATTATCAAAAAATATTTTTAAAGCTAAACAGTTTTATATTGTATTGTCATCAGAACTAAAGACTTCTGCCAAATATCAGACCATTCAAACAACTGAAAGGGGTTCAAATTTCAATTACTAGATTTGACCCAAACAAACGGGTCAACTTAAATAAAACTGTTTAAAAAAACATAATAATGCACTATGTAACAATACTATTTTAAAATTAATATTGCACACCATAATCAGTGGTAGGACATAGTGTGCTGATATTTTTCTAATTTTAATATCTTTTTTTATACCTATGATCCACAGTTATACATAAATAAAAAAATGCATTGTTTCTGGTAAGTAATGGTTTCGCAATATCAAAATTTAATGTTGGGTACAGCCAGTCATAGCAGTGTACTTAAAAGTCATTGATGAAATGTATTTATTCTCCAATTAGGCCTGAAGACGACACGTGCCGTGTCTCCTACTGAAAGATGCAAAGTAACATGTAGGTACGTCTTACATTCGAGTTGCATGCGAGTTCAAAGTTTCGAATTCATGGTATCCCCAGGGCTGATAACACGTTTAGGTGTCAATGAAAGCGTAAAATTCAATATTATTAAGGACTATTGACACTTTATCACTTTTTTACGAGTGTAGACAATATTCTTTGAACGAATTTATGGGAACTGATAGGACAATGGTCCGAATTTAAAAAATACTTTTGAGTTGAATAGCTTACTTATCTGAAACGCTATAGGCTACATCATCACGCTGCTGCCCAGGGGAGTAGAGTAGTAATATTATGTGCATGAATCGGGCGAAACTAAGTGCCATGAAGACTAAGTATGTCACGGGCGAAGCCGCGGGTTACAGCTAGTTAGATATACGAAGGTATATAAAAGAGGAGTGAATAACTCAAAAAATATCTACAATTTTGATACTTCCCGTAATCCTTGCGCCTATGGCCTACAATGAGTCACATCCATCAAGTTATCTGCGGTTTGGTGAGACAGAACCTGAACGTCGCGATTTACTGCTAGGGTTGCCACCGACAACTTTCACCGTGTCTCGATAAATGTAACTCATAAATATATTTCGGTACACGTGTACAGTCAGCGACAATATTAGCTGAGCATAAACTTTATAAATGAAACAGTCAAAGTAGGTACCATTTTATGGAGAGCATTTGGAATAGTGGACCCTACTCCTTGGACTTCACCTTAGCTTAACATCAGACGGGATGCAGTCAATTGACGGACCAAATATAAAAAATGTGCAAATATTTTTTTACTTAGTCACGTATTACACAGACCCATCCAAACTTTTGCAGGAGTAAGATAAATTAGGATAAAATTTTATATTTTCGCTTCGCTTTTAGCGATAAGGCCGCCATTTGTACATATTTAATGTGTCTTACATTTTTATTCTTATTCTATTTCTTATTATTCTACGATTTAGATTAGACTAAAGTATGTACTTTATTTAGAGCTAAAGTATGTAAACTGGAACGATGAAAGTACTTTTGTTGGTGACTATACTTATATTTCACAGTTTAGTTGTTAACTGAAAGTGTTTATTTTCCTGAATAGTGTTTGTAGTAATACCGGTTCATGATTGATATCTTCTAAGACTTTGGGTCTTGTTGACAGATTTGTAGCTTGTTACTATCTTGTCTGATTTATACCTACAAGGGTATACAGAACCCTAACAACATCCTTAAGCTCAAACTCACCTCACCTCAACTAAAGCTAAACCCTTTTTTTCGTGCGGATCGCGCCGGGGTGTCATCTGCTAAATCCTGAACAAGATTCTGGCGCAGTCTTTCACCTCAGGGTTGGGAGGTCAGAAGACAGTCGAAAGCCGATATGTCAATTAAAAACAATAGCGGACCTAGGGTTCGTGCAACCTTTGGACGCAACAGGGAAATTGCCATGATGATAACTTGATTTTATAAGTTGATAAAATTTATACGTTTGTGACAACCCTAAAAACTAATTTTCACAAACAAACCTTAACAAATCCTCAGTCCCGTTGTACAGGGTTGCGAGAAAACCTCACCTATAAGCCAGTACGTACAACTGATTGACGAACAAGGCTCCGGCGCAGGTTATCGTCTCGAGTCGTTCTTAGCTCGTTTGTTGGTAGTAAAACAAACGTTCGACTTTTTTTATACCACGTAGGTGGTAAACAAGCATACGGCCTACCTGATGGGAAGCGGTCACCGTGGCCTATGGACGTGGACCTATGGACCCACGCGCTGCCGACCTTGAAGGGAAAGGGCGGGGGTAGGAAAGTGTGGAGAGGCTAGGAAGGGGCGGATTATTGAACATACCGCAGATTTTAATCCTGACTAAGACATTTCTATTAAAAATACCGTATCAAAATCTGTTTAGTAGTTTTTGCGTCCATCACGAACAAACAGTTAAACAATCTGTCAGTTTTGTGTTCAGAATCGTTCTAATAACATAACCTAAGTATTTTTAATATACAGATACAGCTAATTTACAATTTTATGGTAATATAGAAATAAGAAGTGATTTAAGATTAATTCTTCACACTGTTAATAGTGGTTTCGATTTGTTTCTTAAATTTTATTACTCACTAAACAAATTTGTTACAAGTTCGGTCCGTTCATGGCTGACTCGCTTACAAAGCCAGAGATTTATGTGATTATTGCTATGAAACCCATAGATCACACTGATTGCTTATAAATTCTCTTACGTTTATACATTATACATGAACAGTTTGCGGTTGAAAGTATTAGGTAAATACCTGGTAATTGTACAGTCAGCATCAAAAACTTGGGTTCCATCTACCCGGTTCATCCCGCCCCGTTAACGGCACAGTTGGGAATGGTTTAGATTAAACAATTGCTTTGAATATTTTGGTGTCAACTATTTGAACAGGATGGATTTACCGATGTTATGGAGTACCTAACCTTTAATAAATTAAAGTTATTTACTTAGCCTAACGTTAAATAAATTTTGTATGTCACTAAGTTTTTGATGCTGACTGTACATTGATATATTTGCATAAGTTTACGTAATTCAACTAAAAGGTAGTTCTTAAAAAGATTAATGGCGTCAAGCTTTGTCATACTTATTTAACCAAGTAGTTAATGTAAATTTTTTCCAAAGAAATTGATAGGGTATAATATTTTTTTTATTAAAAATTATTGGCCTATTATGGTTTCCAAAAATTAAAATATTAAAATTTTATTTAATGTTATGTATCTATATGAAAATGGCTAACGTCCATTTAAATTAGGTTCTATTATTTATTTAATAGGGGCGGAATATTTTTGTTATAAATAGTATCAGATTTCTGATATTTCTGCTTTTTCAACTCAATAGTAGGTACATAATAAATATGATGTTAATAATATTATAATAATAGTAATTTGAATGACCATGTAGATCATCAAATTATATAAAACCCAATAAATTGTTTTAATTTTCCATAATAATTAATCGCCTTATATAATTTTATTAACTATTCGCTCTGGCTACGCCCACACACGTTGTGATTGCCCGTTCTTCAATATTTATTTAGGATATAGTTACTTATATGCTAAATGAACCTAAAAACACATACAAATAAGGAGGTAGTCCATCTAGAGCACCCGTTCGAATATCACCTAGCCTAGTCTACGAAGAGCACCTGCCTAAAATATTGATGCCATTGATGGCTGTTCATCGTAGACTAAGCTAGGTGTTATTCGCGCAGGTGCTATTTGGACGGGCGCTCTAGGTGGACTGTCATCATCACAACGTTAGTCCCTGTTGTATCCAAACCAGGACCAGTCAAAGTTGAGACTTAGCACTCTCCTACTTTTTATCTTGATTTCGCTTATCTTGCTGGTGCGACTATCTTACCTCCTAACCCCTACGCCAGAGCCTCGTAATTTAGTTAACAGGTGTACTGTACTTGGGTAACCTTACACCCCGGTTACTAAGGCCCGAGACGGCGTGCGGTTTTAGTCGGTTCGATCCCGACATAACCACCCCCGATGGCCGACGGGGGTGGTATTCATGGGGATTTCCGCACGATAAAAAAAAAAAAAAAAAAAAAGGTGTACTGTACTATTGTGTAGCGGCTTGCAAGTCTACCTACCAGCTTGCAGGTGTACCGACTTGCATGAAGATATTAGTGGGCGCCAATATTATACACCCCATTTCACTTCATATAATGATTGGTTAATTACTTATGAATCTGCCTATATTTCAAATATTGACAATATCCGGATATGAACCGATATAATTTCGCTTGGAGACAGGTGATTTGGCCTACGCACTGATTCACATTTGTGTCAAACATTATCATAACCCATTGTCATCTTTCGTAGAATTTATGTGTTCAAACACAAACGTGTTTGTTCACGGCTTCATAGAATGAGACACATTGAATTAAAGTGCGTTTTAAATTACATTTTATTTGACAGACGACTCGCTGATGGGCCATACAAATTGGATATCTTTATTCATTTAAATCACTAAGTAACACTTATGAACGTCAAAATTCATCTTCTTTAGTTCCTGGTTGCATCCAGGCTATACTTTCAGACCCAGGGGTCCGTTCACTCCAAGGCTTATAAGACTTTTACCCTACGGAGTGACTGTCGACTGATCGCCCAAATCTGAGACGCAAGCCTGCACAGGAACCTCATCCATCAATCAACAGGTGAACCGGCTTGCCGGTGACGTATATTTGGGTCCAGAGATTTTGATAGGGTTCCTTATATACCTGGTGTATCCGGGCATTCCAATAGTTTATGCCTCGCCTAATGTATTCCAAAGTACATAGTCCTCTGCCTACCGTATTCAGTATATCTACCTGATTCGGATCACATCTGTCAAAAGATAAATGGTCGTTGGAGCAAACGAGGCCTAAAGTGGAGACCGCGAGTCGGCAAACGGAAGGTGGAATGCCCAGTAGACAGATGGACTGACGACCTGAAAAAGGTAGCTGGGATAGACTGGATGCGGTCGGTGAATCGGGAGATGTAGCGCACATTAAGAGAGACCTAAGTCCAAGTCCAGCAGTGGACTGCGATAGGCTAATTGACTGATTGATGGGCTCTGATTTATCAATCTATCTGACTAAGAGGCGTTTCAACAACGATCGAACAATGATCTAAATTCAATCTTAAGTGTATCAGACATCTATCGTGGGTGGCCTAAATAATATATTATATCACTGCGAACTTAGACTAATAACGACTGCGAATATATTCATATTATATATTATTTAATGAATTTATACACCTGTTTTACGTTTATTGTATGCAAACTGCTTTGCTTGGTAGATTAAACCCACGCTACCGGCTAGAGTAGTGAACTAATATAAAATAACATAATAAAATCATTAATAATACTCGTAATTATCTATTTAACAGGCTACTGAACTTTTATTAATGATTTTCCCTAATGGTAACAGGTTAGGAATGCAATAGATGATCTATAAAAATCGAATATCAGATTTCTAACACCATAGGTATTCTTTTTAGTGATATTTACATTGTGTAGGTACCAAACATATGCTAGTTTTTACAAGCTTTTATTTAGTTACACCTATCCCGTTGTCTGTAATCAATTCTTGCAAGCCATTTTTCGACCACTTCTGGTTATCCGATTGAGATGAAATTGGGCATACTTATGCGAGTCCCATGACAATGCAATATTGTAAATAGGTAATAAAAGCTTATTTTGAAAAAGGTTTTTTTTAAAACGCAGCTTGTTAAAACGAATAACAAAATAAATACTACCTAGAAATCGTGCTAAAAATAAAATGCGACATCATAGACTAACTCGACTTGTTTCGTTTAAATACCTACTTACTAGCTATTACCTGCGATACTGATTTCCGCAACCTGTAGCCCGAGATGATGATGATTAATCTTTGTGCAAATTTCTAACCAGATTTAAGATGTCATGTAGGTAGTCAGGTGTCGATCGAGCGAGTTCCACATGAGCCAGTTGACGAATGAGTCGTTCCGACGTGATTGAAATTCAAGCTTTTGCACTTATACCCTTATACCAACGTCACTTGTCACACGACGGCTTAACGGGTCCCGGTTGCCATACAAACGTCTATGGCAGTCGTTATGGGTAGTTGGAGCCCAAAAAAGTCCAACAACAACGGTCTAGCTGCAATGCTTCGATATCGCATATTGTCACCATTGGGTTGTCAAGGTCAGATGGCAGTCGCTTCACGAAAAATATCGAGGTTAAGACTGGTAAAGCGGACCCCAGACTCCGAGGTGAAAGCTATGGATGCGACTGGGATTAACGCTAGGTTGACCCTTATAACCTACCAACGTCAATGTTACTGTTGTTAGGAAGACTTAAAAATATTGTAAAGCTAACAAAAAATTCGAAAGTTTCGAATTTAATTTTGAAAGAAAACAAACAAAAACTCTTGAACACTTTTACAACTACTGACTTATTGTTTTCTTTTTATTTCCAGGTAAGTTTGCAATCCTTCTAACTAAAGCTTGGATTCTTCAAGATAAGTAGCAACCGTAAGTAGAAAACTTACTATTTCTAATTAGCTTTTTTTTTTTTATTCAGGATAGTTTGACCACTATCTCACCTGATGGTAAGTGACGATGCGGTCTACGATGAATCACGCTTGCCTAGAAGGAACCTATTCACTCGTGACTTAAATATTCCCAGGTTATAGCTTTCCGGAAACACAGACTCGGGCAAGAAATTCCACTCCTTAGCTGTACGCATGATGAATGTATCCGCAAAGCGTTTCGTGCGTATGAGTGGAATATCGACCATAAAGCGGTGCCGCGTCGCTGTTCGTCTGGTCGTTCGTTGATGAAAAGACATATGAAATGGCTTATGAAAGTAATAAGAAAATCTATCAACATTTTAAAGGTTATCCTAATTATTAAATATGCCACCATAAGAGACGGCATTGATGTTTCTTTAACATCCTTAACAGATAAATGGGTAGGTATACGATATTTTATATTTAACCAATAAAATCAGTTATATTACCAAGTTTTAAAATTTTCAATAAAAATGCGATGTCTGAAAATGGCTTTACATAAATGCCAGAGCCGCTTTAACCTTTTCCCTACCTCTCCTAGGCATATAACGCCATAATCTCTGGTCAAAATCCCATTTTACTACCTTAAAAGTGAATTAAGAGTTTTGATTGTAACATAATTTTATAAATACCAACATAAGCTCTCAAATTGTACTCAGCATAAACTAATACTTCATCTTTCGAATGCGCTTAGACACGCGATTTCCATTTAATTACTCTCTCTTAATCAAATTCCAAGCACTAAAGGTCCCCCTCTTCTTAATTATCAACAAATAAACCCACTTAGATCGTTCCATAAAAAGCTACATCTGATATTGACACGCCACGCTCAATCAGTAAACACACGATGATATCGCGTGTCGCAACTCGATACGGTCGTCTGTCGTCCGTCTGCGACGAGCACGTTAACAATGTGACATTACGCGACGAATACCGTTATTATATACACAACCGCCATGACACTTTGTGTTCGATTTTCAAATTTATTGATGTGATGGCAAATTATGCTGTCTTCAGCTCATTTAGTAATTTATGTAACCACCATCGGCGGTAGCCTAGTGGTCTGGGTAATGGACTGCTGAGACGAGGTCTCGGGTTCGATCCCAGATTCACCATAGCACACACCAATGACTTTTCGATACTTTTCAAAGTGAAGTAGGAAAAGCCAGAAGGCGGAGCCTAGACGACGAACTGAGCTTGAATGTATTTGGAACACAACACAACGCCGTTATGGTGACGATGATTAAGTAGTTCACTGAAAACGGCACGGCCCACCTGATGGGAAGCAGTCACCGTGGCCTATGGACGTGTGCAACACTAAGGGTAACACACGCGCTGCCTACCCCGAAGGGAAGGGGGAGGGCTTGGAAGGGATGGGGAAGCTAGGAAGAGGTGGGGGAAGAAGGTGTACAGTGAGCTCTGGCTACCCTACTTACCGGCGGGAACACAACACAATGTTTATTATGGCCGCGGTCTTCTTTAAGGCGGAGGTACTACCCCAGTCGGAACTTACAACTAATTTTAAATAAATTCTCCTATTTGTTATACAAAGAATTATCTATCTATAACTAAAATACCGTTCGTTAGCTGTAGACAAAACCAATAAACAGCAATTATTTCAAGTCCCATTCAACCTCGTTTATCTGTCGTCGGTAATAGCGTTGGGTTTCAACTAACAATGTAACATTATGCGTTTTATACGTACCTATACAGTGCAAATGAACCATTGCTGTTTTTTATTGAAAAATAAAGCTCCATTCAACAATTGAGACGTCAATGCGCACGCGACACTGCGTTCATAAACTGTAGGTACCAATAATGCACTGACTTCCATCTAGACATGTACACTACAGTACAAGCTACTTTAAACAAAAATTATGTCACCATTTAGGGAGTGAAGCGAGAGTGAATTTTGAATTTCAAATTGTGTCATTAAGTTTTCAAGTCACGAAAAATATCAACTCGTATCATATCGTTCATCACTTGAATTGAAAATATCGTTAATCATCAGCAGCTATCGTTCAGATTAGTTTCAGTGGAAAACTAACGATGTTAACGATAGAACTTTGAATGGGAAGCGCACAGCCGATAAATCTCAGCGGCTAATTTAGTAATCTGTTCACGTATCTCCGCAACATATATCAATGTTGGCGGACATTGATTCAATTATACATATGCGGTCCAAGTTATAAGATGTGAGCGATAATATAATTGAGGGAGTTCACCAGGGGCTTAGAAGGTTTTTACAGAGACGGCAGTGCGTATTGCTCACGTCCGTTCATAGGCCACGGTTACCAATTCCCATCAGATGGTCCATGTGCTTATCTGCCACCTAAGTGGTAGAAAAAAGGCACCCGAGCTCACTCCAGAAAAGGTAACTGCCGTTAGAGCATTATTTCAAATCTGGGGTACAGGGACCAAATTACCAATGCTTAGGGCACTAGAGAGAAGCATTTCCTCAAAATACGCGCCTTATCGAGGAATTGCCTTCCACATCTAGCCCTATTATAATTTGTTCATTCAATTTAGTCAATAAGATTATTTATGTGCTGGGAACTTCACATCACCGATTTTATAAGTATTTTTACTCGATATCTTATCACATAATTAGATCTAATTAATGGACAGGATATTTTTCAACGCAAATCGAAGATTTAGTAATCGGAATTTGAAACAGAAATAATTAAAAATATTTTATATTAAATCGAGATGTAATTACCTTATATCTACATTCCTTAGATCTATCAGATGGGTATGATGTAAACATTCCCGCTGTTCGCTTATAACATGGCAATGCATCAAGTCGCGTGCGTGGGCGCAGCTTCCTGCGCCCGAGCTGACAGCTGACAGCGAGGGTACCCGCCACTGGACCCGCAAATAGAGTGCTCCGACATAATGGGGATGCTTGTTTCACCAATTTAAGACAGCATTCTCTTTTTTTAATATAAAAAAGGTATATAATATATTTGAGAACAGTATGGTCTGAAAGAGAATGTTGTGACGAGAATAAAAAGGGTAAGCTAAGGTGGTTTGGGCATTTAGAACGAATGAGTACCTACTGAGCGAATAACACAACAAGCAATTAAAGCATTAGCTAGTTAAATATAAATGTGAAGGTTGAGTGATATTAGTTACCGACTCCTACGCAACCAAAAGTTGTTAAGCTATCATAGATTCACTTACGAGTGACCCTTGTTACTTAACACGCCAAATACTGGACGCTTATTGGTTGAAAAAGTTCGATGGTGAACCAGCAACCAATGAGTGTACAGTTTTTAATGTGATAGGCGTGTATAAAGGTAGCCTACGCTTCAAAACGTTTTCATACAAAATGTGTGAAAGTGATGACGCAAACATCTACAAGTAGAAGTAGCAAGAGGGCGGGGTTGCGTTGCCAAAAAGTTAAGTGTAGATACACTCTGAAGCAATCGCTCACTTGAAGGAGTTCATATTATTATATATACATAGATTAATACTTATCAAAAATAAGTTTGTTTCAGTAAATTAAGGTGTGTCCTATATTTATGGTGTAATAATGCATCCAATGAGTAGTATTAGAAATCTGTGTGAGTGTATTTTTTGGCGACAACGATTTCTTTGTATTTTTACTTAGACACTACTTCTACTGTCTTTAAATTTTCTGTGATTGGAGGGATGCCTCTTGGTTGCCTCTACCACGTCGTCACTAGCAGTGAGACTTGAGTGTGTCGTGCAAGAGGTGCGCCAGAGGTGCGCAAGAGCAAACAAAGTCAGCATGTCTAACGGAGCATCGAATCGTCTTCTTTTTTTTATGTCGGTCACGTCATCATGACTTCACCTCGCCTGATGGTAAGCTGAGGCAAAGTCTCTGGAATGGGAGTCACCACTGCAAACACCCCTTCTTCTTCTCGCCTTAAGCTCCCATTTCGCTCATAATTCATGCGTTAGGTTGACAAATGTACGAGAGACCGGCAAGGTGAGGCTCATAAAATCCGATCGAAACATTGCTAAGTCAGAGGTTATCAAATAGTAAATTTTCGCGCAATTTCACCAGATTTCTGTTTCATTACATTGTACAAGATGAGAAAGGTAAAAGCAAACGATGTCCCGCGGTGCGGTATGGATGGCGCAGCGGTTTAGAGGTCACCTCGCCGATAGATTCTACATTGAGTGCATTGTGTGTGATTCCCAAATCATTTTATACTATGCTTCCCTCATAAGTAAAATAATAAAAACAAAAATAAAATATGAAACTATCTACATAGATGTATGTCAGTGTGTATGTATGAATAAAGTGTAGAAAAAAAAAGAAATTATAAAAAAAGACAAATAAATTTTCTTTATGCAGATTTATTCGAATTTGACAGCATATTTTTACACAGTCAGAGTTAGGTGTAAAAAAATCAGTCTTTCAAAACCAAAGAAAGCTACTATATTACACACTATATTACATACTATTATACTATATGATTATTAAATAGGACGGCGCGGTCTATTTTAGGCGGTTATAAACCTCTATTTAAAAAAAAGTAAATTGTATGTTCTGTGACAAAATTTAAAAAAAAATACAGTCTTCTTAACAAATACCTACCTTAAAAATTGGCGGCTCAGTAATTTGCTATTGAACTTTACATTCTATCTAAACTTGTAAACCTGTAATCAATGATCACGAATGACCTTTTTAGCAAACCATATTATAAGAATGCTTATAAATGACCTCAAGATGAACCTACGAAGAGCGAGAAACAGTAATTCCACATCATCACAGAAAACAGTGAACAAACTTTTACTTTCTTTCAACTTACACTTTCTACACCTTTTTAGTTGTACACAAATTTTTCGAAAGGTGTCTTTCTTTGAGTGTTTTTCTTTTCAGACTACCACGAAGCAACGTAATTCGACTCACTGCTTCTTACTAATGTCACACAAAAAACGGCCGAATGAATCTGGTTGAAATTTGGTACATAGATAGATTATAATCTGGAATAACATAGGTATAGGCTAATTTTTATCCCGGGAACAGGTGCCCGTGGTTCCCGGGTAGCGGGAACGAAATTTCACGTGAGCGGAGCGCGGGCAACAGCTAGTAATATTATACCTACTTATATTGATAAGGATCACAAAGATCGCGATATATATTTACTTTGTAATGACGCCCTAAGGAAATCGTGTTCATTATTTAAAATAGATGTTATTATTTCTCCTACGCCTTGCTACGAGGATATCTAAAAAGGATTTTGAATAATATAGTATTCATTCATTCTAGTATTAAGATAATACAGAACTGGCCTTTGGTGACTGCAGTCAACATAGTTTCATTTTCCCTAACCAAAAATAGAATAGATAGACGTTTAGATTATGATAGCATTCATTTGTCTCAAAAAACATTGCTTTTATTTTATCGAAATAAGTACTTACTTAAATTCTATCTACTCGTATCTTAGATAGGATAATAATAATAGAGATAAAGGAGGGAAAATCCTACTCCAAACTAGTTAAATATTATAATTTCTACTAACATTATAAACGCGAAAGTTTGTGAGTATGGACGGATATTATGTATATGTTTGTAACTTTTTCACACAAAAACGGCTGAACGAATCTGGCTGAAATTTGGACAAGAATAGATTCTGGATATAGGTCCAATATAGGATTCATATTAATAGGGATAGGATCTAGGGAGCGTTGTGTAGAATGTTGTAGAATATCTATTATTATTATCTATCTATTATCTATTATCTATTATTATATTACTTACGTTTGTAGGTATATCCCAAGAGGCAGAGGTGTATTAATCAAATAACAGGGTCCAAACCTATTTTAGGATGCGAGGGAAATACCTTTTAGGTCACCTTACACCAGGGCGCTAGAAGACCCGAGACGGTGTGCGGTTTTAGTCGGTTTGAGTTTCAACATCCATTGGGATTTTTGCACGAAAAAAGAAAACAAAAACGCATTTTACCAACGTGTTTCACTAACGTCATGTACATACGCCCTAAGAATCGAAATCAATTTTATTAAAGAAAGCAACCTCGCAATCAGAACCATAAACAATCAAGTAGCTGTCAAAGTAGACAGTAGCAAAGACAACATCAGATACGGCCTACAGATATCTGATAGAGCCATAGATAATCCTCGACTGTGTGGGCGATTTTTGCGCCACTTAGACTGAAACATTGTTAATGGTATTCGGTTAATTGTTGTACAGCTTGTTATGAAGTTATGTATGTATGGAACGGTACTTTCCTCCTACATAACTGGATCATGCTAGATCGAACTAAAATTAGTTCGACCATAGACAAATGTCTATGGTTGATTGGGCAAATGGGGACTGTGCTTTGATTGATAAGAATTAGCGTTAGCCAGAGCTCACTGTACTTTTCCTCTCCCCCCGCCCCTTCCTAGCCTTCCCACCCTTTCCCACTCCCGCTCTTTCCCTTCAGGGTCGGCAGCACGTGGGTGACGCCCTTGCTGTTGCACACGTCCATAGGCCACGGTGACCGCTTCCCATCAGGTGGGCCGTGTGCTTGTCTGCCACTTACGTGGTACCAAAAAAAGTATATAAGGCACTAGTTAGTGTTTAAATAGGCAGTAAGTCAATATTGGTATTTATTACTATCAGTCCGTTGCCGAGTGAAACTGATTCGCTGCTAATGATTTACAAGTATAGTGCATAGTGTTTGTGTCGGCGCTGACCTACTTGGGAAATCAGTGTTTGCTCTGAATGTATACTACGATCTTTTTGCATACTAGCTGTTGCCCGCGGCTCCGACCGTGTGGTTATTTCAACCTCCCCTCATCCCACAGGCTCAGACCAATAAAAAAGTATAGATGGAGTATTGCGCATTTTTTTTAAGCCTATCAACATAAGATGATTCGATAATCTTATGACGGACGTTCGGTTTGGTAGTCTTTGGGTGATCGGCCGAAGAGCTATTGTCAGCATAATATATGTGACGTGTTTTGACTTATGCACAAGAAGCTTCACTTATTTCTTCGCTATTGTTGGCTCCGTCTATACTTTTTTATTGGTCTGAGCCCACAGGTTGGAAATTCAAAAACGCTCTATATCATGTTTATTTTTAAGTGCCTATAGTACAAAGTTTCATGGCGATATCGTGAAAAATGTTGTTTAGTCATACAAAGTTTCTTTTTTTTTTAAGTTAGACACGTCAACATGACTTTAGCTCGCCTGATGGTAAGATAAAGGTAAACCCTCAGGACCTGGGGTCACCATTCACTACATATACCCCCTATTTGAACCCCTAAGGCTTTGTTGTCACGTAATTGTTAATTAGCTCAATACTATTTGTACGCAACAGCGCAGCCCCTAATCGCAATTTTTAGCCGACTTCAATAGAAGAGGAGGTTCTCAATTTGATTGTATTTTTTTATGTTTGTTACCTCATAACTTTCGACTGTGTGAACTGATTTTGATGATTCTTTTTTTATTTGATAGCTGATGGCGCTTCCCGTGTGGGCCCATTTTAATTCGGTCCGTTGAAGTCGAATTTTTTTCAATGCCGTTTTATTTCTTGAAGTTTGTTTAATATTTTTGTAAGAAGTGATTAATATCATTTTTATAGCTCTTGTAGTTAATATAGACGGTTATAAATTTCAAACTGCAATCAACCCTAATAATACTCCTAGAGATAGCATTCGTTTGATTTGCATACCCATACAGCAAAATATAAAGGACTGACGACGGTACACTCCTGTCACGCAACTTTCTCCACAAGACTTTATATGACACCAGGTCAAAGGGCTTAGACAGGTTGAGGAAATAGGCATAGACTGTCGCTTTACGGTATATGTCTTATCTTAGTGCGATCAATACGGCCTGTATAATATTGAACGGTATTCTTTATGTGATTACTATTCAAGTATCCATGTAGTAATAATATAATAAATATTCAAGGATAAACTAATTTATGCTCAAACCAAACATAGCATATAATATAAAATGTAAATAAACACAATTCTCCTTTTTTTGTAAATACAAACATAGACACTAACCAACTTATCTGTCTATAAAATGATCTCTATCACGTAACTACAACGTGGGGTTCTTCGAGAAGAGCATTACAAGGCTTTTACAGGGTTGACAATGAACTATGATGATTGGTGTGCTAGTATTTTCATACTACCTAAGTGCTATGAAAATACTCGTATAATTTTATTGTTTAATCGAACCCGCGACTTGCAATTTTTAAATTTAATTGACGCAGAGCCTGCATGCTTGCAACGCGGTTGACCCGCTTCCTCGTATAAAAACGCTATTTTTATGGCCACAATAACAGAGTTGTAATAAAGCTCCCTATAACAGGTGATTCCTTGAAGTGACAGTTCTTATGTCAACTTCAAACATGACATATTTAATTAATACGGCACACTTTGATATGGTAATCTTCGGTAACTCGAAACCCGAAACGTTAACCGTTTATTATAAGATAGACTTCAATTTTATTAAAGAAAGCAACCTCGCAATCAGAACCATAAACAATCAAGTAGCTGTCAAAGTAGACAGTAGCAAAGACAACATCAGATACGGCCTACAGATATCTGATAGAGCCATAGATAATCCTCGACTGTGTGGGCGATTTTTGCGCCACTTAGACTGAAACATTGTTAATGGTATTCGGTTAATTGTTGTACAGCTTGTTATGAAGTTATGTATGTATGGAACGGTACTTTCCTCCTACATAACTGGATCATGCTAGATCGAACTAAAATTAGTTCGACCATAGACAAATGTCTATGGTTGATTGGGCAAATGGGGACTGTGCTTTGATTGATAAGAATTAGCGTTAGCCAGAGCTCACTGTACTTTTCCTCTCCCCCCGCCCCTTCCTAGCCTTCCCACCCTTTCCCACTCCCGCTCTTTCCCTTCAGGGTCGGCAGCACGTGGGTGACGCCCTTGCTGTTGCACACGTCCATAGGCCACGGTGACCGCTTCCCATCAGGTGGGCCGTGTGCTTGTCTGCCACTTACGTGGTACCAAAAAAAGTATATAAGGCACTAGTTAGTGTTTAAATAGGCAGTAAGTCAATATTGGTATTTATTACTATCAGTCCGTTGCCGAGTGAAACTGATTCGCTGCTAATGATTTACAAGTATAGTGCATAGTGTTTGTGTCGGCGCTGACCTACTTGGGAAATCAGTGTTTGCTCTGAATGTATACTACGATCTTTTTGCATACTAGCTGTTGCCCGCGGCTCCGACCGTGTGGTTATTTCAACCTCCCCTCATCCCACAGGCTCAGACCAATAAAAAAGTATAGATGGAGTATTGCGCATTTTTTTTTAAGCCTATCAACATAAGATGATTCGATAATCTTATGACGGACGTTCGGTTTGGTAGTCTTTGGGTGATCGGCCGAAGAGCTATTGTCAGCATAATATATGTGACGTGTTTTGACTTATGCACAAGAAGCTTCACTTATTTCTTCGCTATTGTTGGCTCCGTCTATACTTTTTTATTGGTCTGAGCCCACAGGTTGGAAATTCAAAAACGCTCTATATCATGTTTATTTTTAAGTGCCTATAGTACAAAGTTTCATGGCGATATCGTGAAAAATGTTGTTTAGTCATACAAAGTTTCTTTTTTTTTTAAGTTAGACACGTCAACATGACTTTAGCTCGCCTGATGGTAAGATAAAGGTAAACCCTCAGGACCTGGGGTCACCATTCACTACATATACCCCCTATTTGAACCCCTAAGGCTTTGTTGTCACGTAATTGTTAATTAGCTCAATACTATTTGTACGCAACAGCGCAGCCCCTAATCGCAATTTTTAGCCGACTTCAATAGAAGAGGAGGTTCTCAATTTGATTGTATTTTTTTATGTTTGTTACCTCATAACTTTCGACTGTGTGAACTGATTTTGATGATTCTTTTTTTATTTGATAGCTGATGGCGCTTCCCGTGTGGGCCCATTTTAATTCGGTCCGTTGAAGTCGAATTTTTTTCAATGCCGTTTTATTTCTTGAAGTTTGTTTAATATTTTTGTAAGAAGTGATTAATATCATTTTTATAGCTCTTGTAGTTCGTTTGTGGAAAGCAAACTCAGATCAGATACTATTGAATTTCGAAAATAATAATTAACCTTATAATATTTCATCGATTTTGCTCATCATTCGTTTGCCTTGAGGACATTGTGCGAGAACACACGTGTGTAAACGTATTCAAATATGTAGTCACCGCACTTGTGTGCTCAGCTTATTGTACGGATGCGTACGCGCACGCATTGTAGATACGCCGTGTATGTCCTCAGAATTTAATACATGAATTATGTTTAATAATTCAGTAAAACATTGAAGTTACATTATTATTACAGTACATTATTAAATAATAATAATATTGTATTGTTACTGTAGTGTGACGCGCCGTAACCTATGCTACCGGGAGTGACATAGGTCATTCGACGTATATCGCCCCAGCAAGACGCACGCGTGCAGTGGGACGGCCCTATGCAGCAACCGATATTGCAATACGACTTTTTTATATACCTACCACTTGGATGGCAGACAAGCACACGGCTTACTTGATGGGAAGCGGTCACCAGAGGTGCCACACTCGCGTTGCCGATCCTAGAGGGGAATGGTGGGAGATTGGAATCGGGGAACTGAAAGGGATTGAGGAAAGGGACATTGGGGAGCGGGGTTTGAGAGGGAGGGGGGGGGTCTTTGAGAAAGTTTCTGTGCTGACAACGCAATAGACTTCAATGTTATTTATTTGTATAGATATAATTATATGGAAATTTTCAGGTGTTATATTAATGTGGGTGCTAGCACTTCTGCCTACCCCTTCGGGGATATAGGCGTGAGTTTATGTTATGTTATGTTCTATAGTAATATTTCAAGATAATAAATCATCCATAATCCCACCCAAGTTCCCTCCACTTTCCTCACCTCACACCTCATAACTTAAGACACTATAACCAAAGTACCGTGTAATTTGTTCAGTTATCTTGGATAAGAATCGTTATAAATTAACAGTGCCCAAGGTCTTTGGTATACAGCCTTGACACATAACAGTTTTAAGGGGCAGAATGTTGAGGTAGTCTTGTGTTATATGCCTATTAAGTGGGGCCAGGAAATATGCGAGTTAAAAGTACAAAGTACAAAGAACAGTAGCGGGAAGGAAAAGATGATTATTCCAGGGCCTCGATTCGATTCTGCTAAATGCAAACCACTGTAATACCACTGACACTCT
The DNA here is from genome assembly GCA_963576445.1 of Lithosia quadra. NCBI lineage: Eukaryota > Metazoa > Arthropoda > Insecta > Lepidoptera > Erebidae > Lithosia > Lithosia quadra. The sequence goes on from OY754894.1 coordinate 2,760,892, forward strand.
AAAAATGCTATTTAATTGTACTTTACCGTCATACAGTTAAAGTCTAAAATGAAATGAAAAGAATTAATATCACTTTTTCATTCGCTCTACAAAATATCATTTGACTTTAGACTTTAACCTGATAACAATAAAGTTTACAATTAAATGGAATTTTTTAGAGTGTCAGTGGTATATCAGTGGTTTGTCTTTAGCAGAATCGAGGCCCAGGTAATAATCAAAATAAAAACAGACTATGTATAATATAAACATAAATATATTTCTTAGAAAACAAATATTTGGAATACATAAGCGATTCTAAACACGAATTATTGAGTGTTATGTCTGTTTATTTAAAACGTTAAGGCAAAAACTACTGAATGGTTCTCGATGCATTTTTTCATTAAATATGTCGTATGTTTGATTGAATTTGGTTGAGTAGAACCGTAGATACCATAAACGCAATAACTGACTTTGACGCGGGCGGAGCGGCAGGCATCAGGTAGTCAGAAATTTATTAGTCACATTCATAGTCATTCCACCGTAGTAAAACTACTGAACATCATAATGATTATTACTGCATTTATATTTACAGAACCGCAAGGTAATGCCAACTCATGTGACAAAAGAATCTGGCAATAAAACGTTACAGGCACTGTTTTTGATGGTCAATAAAACAGTGATTTAATTTACTCATAAAATTATTGCGGTAAGTAAAATGCTGTAAGCAATAAACCATCTATAACCATTTAAATGTTGGATTGAACTTTTGATCTGTTAATACAGTGGACATTACGTGACCGAGTTATGGGCCAGAATAAAAATCACTAAAGTAAGGCATATGGCCAGCGCAGTAGTGAATTTAAATATAAATCACTCTTACATTCTGTTCTCGTCTGGCATTTCAATGCTAACCTGTCAAATTGAGTCATTTCTAGAGTAAATGGATAATCTTAGACAAAGTGTGTGGCCTTATTGCGAGGCCATTGTGAAGACACCACACTGCAATATTATGCTTATGGAGTGCAATATGAGAACTCTTGTTGGAGACTTATGATTTTGAGCATACTGGAGTGAGAGTATATAAAATTCTATCGCTTCATTTAGCAAGGAGATAATTGTGTTACGCAAAAAGATGGCAGAATTGGAACAGATGACATAACACAAACAAAAAAAACTCCAAAGTCCTATATTAGCTAGAAACGTAAGCTGATAGAAATGTATGAACAAAAAATCCTCTAAACTTCCAGAAGACGACTTGACTTTTGTAAGGAAGTGTAAAATAACGCCAACAGCAACTTTAAAAAAATGCTTATCGTTAACATGCGTATCTATATGTAAAACAACGAGAGCTTCTTTAACTTGACCGCGGCTTATGTGTATAGAGACTGACCTGCCTCAGTTAAAAATAGTTTTCAAACAGTACCGAGATAAAGATAAATGGATATTTCTTTATCTGCACTGTCTTCAGTCTATCATCGCGGTCGTTGTCTGATGCCGACTCCTCACCTACGGCGGTTGCGAAGCGACATGTTCCCGCCCCTCTGCCGTTACCGCTGACGACTCGACGTGGCCTGAAAGAAATTGATCGTCTATCAATCTGCTTCCCAACAAATCACATCGGACAGCTAGTGCCCTTCGTTCTCCCTCAATGTCAGCATTATCCTTAAGCACTGGTTGGTTGGTGTCCTAGATATTTAAATCTATAGCATGTACATTTATAAACGTTAAAGTAGGATTCAGTACTATATTTTTGGTCTGTTTTGCATTGGACGTAAAATCTCAACGGATTGATGCATTTTTTCTATTATTGAGGTGTTGGTCAAACTTAAAATCTGCAATAGATTGAGTAGAACCGGTGATATGACTAAAAACGATAACCAACCTCCATGTGGGCGAAGCCGTCGATATATTCAGCTAGTACAGGGTAAAACATCTTTTATGGGGTCACTGGCGTGCCATCAAAACTCTTTATGAAATAATGTAAACAAAAGGTCTATATTTTTGAAATGTTTTAATTACACGCATAATACATAGTACATTATGATACAAGGGAGGTAAGTTGAAAATCACGGCAGAGGCGATATTGCTAGCCCGAGCCATAGGCGAGGGTTATAAGACTTTTATAAGTAATTTTCATACCTCACGAGTGTCATACGACATTTTATAACATATTTGAACACTCTGTAGCATAGGATCATTGTCGTCAAAAAATACATAAACACATTTTTTACACAAATTTTATGATCGGCGACGTGCCCAAAATATTGTGCCGCGTGCCACCAATGGAACGCGTGCCATTGGTTCGCCTACCCTGAGCTAGTGATTAATATAGACGGTTATAAATTTCAAACTGCAATCAACCCTAATAATACTCCTAGAGATAGCATTCGTTTGATTTGCATACCCATACAGCAAAATATAAAGGACTGACGACGGTACACTCCTGTCACGCAACTTTCTCCACAAGACTTTATATGACACCAGGTCAAAGGGCTTAGACAGGTTGAGGAAATAGGCATAGACTGTCGCTTTACGGTATATGTCTTATCTTAGTGCGATCAATACGGCCTGTATAATATTGAACGGTATTCTTTATGTGATTACTATTCAAGTATCCATGTAGTAATAATATAATAAATATTCAAGGATAAACTAATTTATGCTCAAACCAAACATAGCATATAATATAAAATGTAAATAAACACAATTCTCCTTTTTTTGTAAATACAAACATAGACACTAACCAACTTATCTGTCTATAAAATGATCTCTATCACGTAACTACAACGTGGGGTTCTTCGAGAAGAGCATTACAAGGCTTTTACAGGGTTGACAATGAACTATGATGATTGGTGTGCTAGTATTTTCATACTACCTAAGTGCTATGAAAATACTCGTATAATTTTATTGTTTAATCGAACCCGCGACTTGCAATTTTTAAATTTAATTGACGCAGAGCCTGCATGCTTGCAACGCGGTTGACCCGCTTCCTCGTATAAAAACGCTATTTTTATGGCCACAATAACAGAGTTGTAATAAAGCTCCCTATAACAGGTGATTCCTTGAAGTGACAGTTCTTATGTCAACTTCAAACATGACATATTTAATTAATACGGCACACTTTGATATGGTAATCTTCGGTAACTCGAAACCCGAAACGTTAACCGTTTATTATAAGATAGACTACTTGTTATAGGAGATGGAATGTTTTAACATATTTAGTTATAGATTTATGATTATGTTTGGATAGTATTCTAACCATTTGTGCTAGCCTGATGATGTATCAGGTCACTTGATATCTTTTATTATAAACTACTAGATGCTGTAAAGAAGACAGTCGATCTGATAGCACGCGGCCACCGTACCGTACGGATAATTACAATGAAAAGGATAGGTATCACTTACGTTGAAAACTTTAAATTGCTCTCAATGGGCAACTGTAGACCTCCCCTTAGTTACATATAGTGCGCGGCATCTAAAGTGGCCAGATTTTGTAGTAGTGTGTGCCCCACTACTCCAAAACCTTGCCAAGTTAGATGCCGTATACTATACTTGTTTCTAGGCGACGCATTTTGCCAAAAACAAGTATAGTGTACGGCACCTAACTTGGCAAGGTTTTGAAGTAGTGGGCCCACACTACTCCAAAATGTGGCCACGTCAGATGCCGTGCTCTAGACGGGCTTTTTAGGACCCCAGGCGGCGCCTATAACTTTGAACCCCAGTATATTCGCTATAATTGTAAAATAATAGTCGTTTTCGCTTCCAATATCATAAATGGTCGAAGCTACCTGACACATATTTGTTTATTTGGTTCTTTATCTTGTCTGCGGTACACAGTGCCCTTATGAAGGGAGTTTTATGCATTGTAACTAATATTTATTTTGTTTGGGCGTGTTTGCATTGTTGAATACGTCACGGTTTGTGAGTTTAACCTGTGGCTTTTTGTGTGTGGATTAATGAAGAGTGAGTGAGTGTGAAAATATTTTAGAAGTTCAAAGGGTTGAGTATTTTTTTTATTTTATTCTAAATAATGGATAGAATACCAAGTAGTATTTAAATGGTCCACGTTTATATTAAAACCAACTGATACTATACTGTATATTATACCGCGGGTTCATAAAATATTTAGATTTTAGAGGTAGGTATAGTAAAATACTTAATCATATATTAAATTAGCTGTCGCCCAAGTGAAATTCTGATCCCGTTCCCGCGGCCCAAGGGATTTATTCCCGAGTTGAAAAATAATCCATATTATGTTATTCCAGAAATCCAGGCCATAATTATCTGCGCCAAATTGCATACCGAACCATTCAGCCGTTTTTGCGTGAAAGATTAGCAAATAACCATACGTCCATGTCCATACTCAAAAACTTTCGAATATATAATATTAGTAGTAGGTATATATGCTGAATTTTTCAAGCTGGCTCGTAAATTTATTTTGTATTTTTATTCATTATTAATAACGATAGTTTAGAAAAATGGAAATCTTTGAGTTCAGGTTGATGTTTAGCAAAAAGTCCAGAAACGTGTATTTATTTGATAAGCATTTTCACTACCCAAGTGGGTAGTGAAAATGGGTAATTGAAGTCAACTCTTTCAATCAAATTCCCGTTACGATATTATATAATCTGCCACGTGGTTGACGTGGCAGACGTCTTCCTATTGACGTGACACAATGGACACACGTCTGTCGCAGAAAGCGTGTAATGGTCAACGTTGTCAGCTCCCCACTGCTTAAGTAAGTCTTCTGTTTAATATATTGTTTGTAGATTTTGTTGTAGTTTAAATCAAGAACGGATAGCGGATATTTTAATATTTTCGCTTGAGATTTTCTTTGCCCCACCACGCTCCTTGAAGTTCTAGCCAACCGCACCTGCTAAACGGTTGACTGATGGACAAGACTTTGGGTATAAGGCTATTCTTCTCAGTGTTAGTACGGCAGAATGCAGTCGCTCTCACAGAAGCCAAAACAGCCAAAAAAAGGAATTGCGAACCCGGTCTCAAATGCGATTGGAAATAAAGCGAAGACGGGACTTGAATCCGCGACCAGTCCCTTACAGGGGGAATGCTCTGACCAACTGAGCTAGCTGGACCCGTTCTAGGTGCTCCAATTTTTCCGATATATTCTACGGCTTACGCCGGTGGAACCATCTACCGTAATTCATTCGAACTCTAGTGTAGTGTCTAGTCTAGTCAGTAGTTTTCGTCATAGATTTGTGCCAAGCCAGATTGGCTGAATCTCTTGTGTCTTAGGACAAACATCGAGTCGTCTATTTTGTATATATTGTCCACAACTCAATGGAGGTTTGCGTCAGCGTTTCGTAAATTCTTACTTTATGTTAATTCTCATTAACCAATGTTTGTAACTACAAGCATTTATGTATACCTATGATAAAACAAAGACCCAAGCTAAGCATTGATATTTTTTAAGTATTTTTTTTATATTGGACACATCAATATGACTTCACCTCGCCTGATGGTAAGCTAAAGGTAATGTCTCAGGAAGGGGCTCCCCATTACGTACACCGACAGTGCTACAGTGGCGGCCCTCAACTTGACGGCCCCATCAAATGCTTTTTCACGCCCCGCTTAAAGGACCTGGACCTGTAGGAGGAAGGAAACACGTGAGCTGGTAAAGAATTCCAGGTCTTTATGGTGCTACAAAGAAAAGAGGCAGTGCTTTGTTCGACAAAGCTCACCTTCTGTTCTCTTTCTTATTATGTTAATGACCACACGCATAATAGACATTTTTTATGACCAGCGGTAGGTAAATTAAACCAACAATTAAATACCGTATCTATTGAGAGTATTACTAAGTTGCACAACATTACATTACAATTAAAATTACAATTAACTCACACGTGTAATTATCCGTAGATTACAATTCACTGATTATCATTTTAATTTATTGTAATGGTTGAACAATTAGTTACATAAAGCGAGTTGAAATAGTTTGAACTACGCATTTTAGCTGTCAAAGTTCGCCCAAATTATACATATGAGTTTTTTAATAGTATGTTGTAATAATAGTTATTAAGATAACTATAGGGTGTGCTAAAAATAATACCTACCTACGGTGTGGCTCGTGACTAGTTTTTTTGGCAGTAAATTAAGACCAAGTTAAAAAAAAGTATTATGAAGACATGTTAATATGTCTCTACGAGTATAAATTACTGAGCCCATTTAGATTAAGCATTGTCAGTGACGCGGATGTGTGAAATATCACTGTCATTTATGAAGACTTTAATTTATTAAGATCAAACATGTATCGTATCGCGAGTGTGGTCTACAATTTTTTTACTATATTTAAGAGCCGTAGCGTGCCCTATTGCCGTCAACCGGGCACTTTTTCAAAATCTTCTTACTGGCAAAGTCTTCACAGAGAAGTCCAACAACACTTTTTGTTCAATCCGGGAATTGAACCGAAGACAATGCGCAGTTGTAGTTGTACATGTATTAGGTAACGCAGACATCTTACTCAATTTTAAGCATGAGCGATGTCAACTGAATAAAAAAAATTGTGAACGCATCCCTAACGATCGGTATCCCAGACATTAGTTTAAAAAAAAAAATCTCAGTTAAGGCGGGGCCAGACTAATGAATGATGATTAATGGTATAAATAAGACGTCAGGAGTTATCTTAAACGCGATCTTCGGTTATCTCGTTCAATAATCTCGTGTGATCTCCCTTCGTACATTATTGGTTGGCTCTTGAAAAAATGGTGAGTTCGGTAGAGAATTTGGTAGATTTCGATGAATGATAAAACTGTTTTGTTTCACTTAAATCTCGATTGTTTTTTGAGAAAAGTTTAGTATGATTTATAATATCATCTAAAAACCTTTCTATGCTGCTGACCGTACATGTAGAGTTTATAATCTCTACCCATTTTCGTGGTAAGCCTAAGAAGAGATGGATGAATTGCGTGAAAGACGGTATGGAAAAGAAGGGAGTGACTGAGGAGATGACATCTGACAGGACTGTGTGGTGCGCGATATTTAACGTGGCCAGATTTTGGAGTAGTGTGGGCCCCACTACTCCAAACCTTGCCAAGTTAGATGCCGTACACTATTATTGTTTGTGGCAACATGCGTCACCTAGAAACAAGTATAGTGTACGGCATCTAACTAGGCAGGGCTTTGGAGTAGTGGGGCCCACACTACTCCAAAATCTGGCCACGTTAGGTGCCGCGTACTATATGGAGGAGAATGACATGTTGCGCCGATCCCAAATGATTGGGACAAGGGCAGGCAGATGATGACCCACTTTCGTGGATATTTTTGGTTTTTTAAAACAACCAGACGCGTAAGGATTTTTAAAACTTTCAACCCTAAGGCGGTAAAATACGAAATTTCTAGTTTCATTATGCAATCGATCGATCTCAAAAATGTTGAATCAGGTGTACACCTTGATCGGACTGAGATTGCGCCTGCGCAGGATGCATCGTCGGGCGGGCGGCGAGGAACAAAAGGATATAAATATTTTATCACGACGTATCGAATACAATCGTTTAGCAATATTATTGGATATTTGACAAGTCAGTTATAACAAGGTTATAAAGAGGTCTTAATTTAACTTTTTCTTTTTTTTTACTTCAAAAAATCTGACCGACTAATATATAACACGACAACTTTTTTAGTAAAAAGTAAATTGAACGCAAAGCAAATATACGAGTATATTGAAGATAAGAACCCAATGCATGATTTGAATCACCTTTTTTTCAGTTTCTTTTTGTAATGAAGAACTTAATTTAAGGTTCATAAATTAAACAAATTATTTCACCATAATAGGTAGGTATGCAAAACTCATTATGACATCCTTTTTTCGGACGCCGGCGACGAGCTTGGATGTGATTAGTTGACCTATTCTATTCCTTTCGTTAGCAATTTACGATGTGCCACTGTCTACGGGGGCTAGACCGCGTCACTGCGACACATTGTGGAACCGGCGAACTTGGAGGGCATAGGGTTGGTTACTTATCCTAAGTAGGTAATAACATAAAAGATAGTATGAAATAAACTACAATTTTACTAAAAAAATCTACTAAAACAGAACATAAAAACTACCAAAACAACTGCAAACTACTACTAAAACTACCAAATAGTGTAATAAACGGGAAACTGTGTGTAAAGTGACAGAAATATCTACATTTATGGCATACCGCGGCTTGCGCTGCTTGCAACGAAATGACAGATGTAAATATTTGTGAATTAGCGATGCTCACTCAAACAGAAGTCGGGTTCAATGCTCTAGTTGCATAAGCGAAGTGCGTCAAAACTCGATCAAGGTTACCTGTCATATGCACTAACAAGACTACTTTGTAGAGAGCTGATTAAGGGTGACTTCACATTGGATTGGATTGGTGTCCGGCCGTTCACGAGCATGACGCATAACGTGTGCGTCATGCTCGTGAACGGGTGCTACTTGATAGTGCTATTGGACATGGCCTCAGTCAATTGTCTAAAAGTCATTGTCATATCATTTATATTTGTTCGCTTTCTACTTTTTCTACTAAATCATTTCACGCTGTTCCCGGTTACATCCAAGGCTGTCGCCCACCCACAAGGGCTCCGTTTTCAGATAATATAGAACCCCATGAAACTACACTGTGTAAAGTGTGTGTGTGTGTAAAGTAGAAGATATACATACTCATAGGTGTAGCAACCAATATGTTATTGACAAGCTGATGCCTGTGTGGTTCTTCTGTTCTGTAGTTTTAGCGTCCATCGCGAATAAACAGACAAGATTTCCAAAAAATATATTTACACGTTTAGTTATCATAACCTAAGTATTTTTTATAAATTAAGTCTCCAATTTACAGTTTTATAATAGTACTAGCGGAACCGGCAGACGTTGTCCTAGACACCGACCGCAGCGCCATCTGCCGGACTGATTTATGAATTTAAACCATCCAGGGTACCACCCAAACGCATAAAAAAATCATTCAAATCGGTCCAGCCGTTTAGGAGGAGTTCAGTTACATGCACACGTACAGTACAATTAAATATATAAAGATAGATATGAACCCCATCCTATTCACAAATCACACGAACCTCCTAATACAAGCATTTAATTTAGTTAAAGAGTATTAAAAAAAAGTATAACTGATACATTAAGCTTTCGTATTACATCTACTTAATGTTCAATTACCCTAATACCCATACGTTACATCCCATTACACAGGAAACCTTCAAAAAAATGAACACAGCCCCTTTTAAAGGGATTAAACAAATATATTATCCTAATACATCGGAACAGAGGTACTTATTTATCAAAAACCGTTATTGATTTATCGGTATTCGTTAATAACTGGTAATCACGCGATGGGGTGAAAAAAATATTAAGTGAGTTTCGATAAAGTAGCTTTTGTTGTTTATTTCGGTTTTTAGCCTTCTGTTCCGATTGGTATTTTGTATGATTTTATTTTTGGAATGTCATATCCATATCGATTATTTTTTTAAATTCTGTCCCGCTGATAGCGTATTAATTTTATTGATTTTAGCACGTAAAGTTAAGTTGTTATTATAAAAATGTATTTTTTTTTTTTGTTTTTCATTTCGATTAAAAAACACTACCTATTATAAGCATATATTTTTTAATGAAGGGCCGGAGTCTTCATTCAAAAAGCCGACATACCCTGTTGTACCATCAGCTATTGCCATTAATGGTACAACTGACACTTAATTTGTTCCACTAGAGTAGCGACTAGGGTCAATAACACGCAGATAACACTTTTAGAATTGCTAGTGAATTAAGATTTTAACAATATTTAGGCTGCATTCCCACCAGACGATTTCTATCCGGTCCGGTTTCATCATGTACCGCAGTGAACCGGTGATAACAACGGCTTAGTAGAAATGGCTCGTAGTGTACCATAAAATACTGACTATTTGCGTTTTCCGGGTCGGGATTTTTTCGAGTGGATATCTCCACGGATACCTATCATCCCCGTCGTCAGCGAGGGTGGTTATAGGGTTTTCGAGGGGTCAGGTGTGTAAGTTGATCCAAAAGGTATTTAGCTCGAACCACGGCTGAACCAGGTCATCTCCAAGATAACCTCCCTAATGGACGGTTTGCGGGCCTAGTCTGGTAATTGTCTAGTGGAAATGCGTCCTTAGGATGTTAAACTGAAAGATTGGCGTGCCTACCCTGCGCTCTAATGCACAGGCATATAGCGTAACAAGATATAGACCTAATTACTACGCTAACCGAAACAAAAAACTGAATAGTACTCATCAACCTCTATATTTGTATCAAATTAGTACTTTCGGACATTCATTAAAAATATTTCAACACTTTTTACTACCGTAGGCAGTTTTTTTTAATATGGCCACACTCGGAGGTGATACGGTGATTCAGATGTTTTAAATTTAATTTTAATTTACTAGTTCTTATTCGGTTTCTTTTATATAATTAAGGTTAATAATAATTTTCTTTAATGGCAAGACGAGCTGTCTTATGAACGACTGAGTTAGTTGTAATTTGTTAAGGACCTTTTACAAACATCGATATGATTAGGTATATATGATTTCAATCACGTTTTACGGACCCTTTCTTCGTAAGAATCCCTATTAGTGTAGTGATCCTTGGTAAGTCGTTACCATCAGAAACACAACATTATGAAATTACGAAGCACTTTCGCTTAGCAACAAATGTAGCGATTCATTATTGTTTAAATAAATTTTCGCATTGGTGACTTTATCTACGAGATAGTGGAATGATAATTTTACTATTTGGTACCTACTACACCCACCCACTAATTATGCCCGCGGTTATCATTCGCCGTATTCATGTCATTAGATGGAGTGTTGTGAATGAATGATTGTCAATACGTTACTTTTTTGATAACACTTCTACTTTTTAGATTACCCTATTTGTGCCCTTATAAGAATGGCGTGATAGAGTGATAAATACACCAACTCACTTTCACATGATCAAAATCAGTTAGAATTCTTCGTCACCATGTGTAAAGTCTCCCTAACATTCAATAATCATAGTGTCGGTTCATTACATTTTTCATATTAATGCGGCCATTTTTAATTTGTGATAGCATTTCTGTGACTTTTTATTACGATTTTATGGTGATCATGTACAAAAATATTGCGTCTAAGGTTTCAATAAATGGGAAAAACGACTGAAATGGGTGACATTAGTAATTGAGCTACGATTTATTGCCAACTAAGTATCGGATGTCGCAACCAATTAACTTAAAATTTAAAGTTTTACTTAATTTTTTGGTCATTACTTGAGGGTTTTTATTACTTCCCGCGACTTTACCTACTATACAAAAGTGTTAGAATAGACAGGCTTTAACGTTTTTTTTTTCAACACACTTTTAAGGTCACTAATACCAGTTTCTAGTACCAGTTTCATTGCTAATACCGGTTTCTTATAGATAAATGTCTAACTTATTGAATAAGGCATTACATGCCTGTCTATTGTAAAATAATAATTCGGCAGGATGCAGAAAAGTTATCAATAATAGTATTTAAAAATATGACCTAATTTTAATTTTACTTATAACCATCTTAATCAGCAAGGTTGGTCCTTAAAGATCTTGTTGGGGAGACACATCCTTTTTTTCGTGCGGAAATCCCCGTGGGTACCCCTCAGCCAGCAGAAGTGGTCATATCGCACTCGAATCGGCCAAAACCGCACGCCATCCCACCGTCCGTGCAAGAAGGCAATCCCCTCTTACCACGGCTGACCCCGGGCCATCTACGTCATTGAGATGGTCCCCTCGGGGTTGTGGGCACACGCCAAATATGGACGTACAGTAACATGTTACTTATAGGCAAGCGTGCTCCACCGTCGACCTCATCATCACTTACCAACAGGTGAGATTGTGGTCAATCGCGAGCCTATTACTGGTACCAATAAAAAACGTACTTTTCTCCCAGACTGCTCCCGAATAGTAATCGCTTAATACAGATCTTCAAGACACGGAAATAAACCTAACGACAAGTGCTGTCACTCATTTATGCATATAGTTTTCCTAACTCAAAATAATCATCATTAGACGCTGCGCAACGGTTCATATATCAATAACGCTCTTGTTTTATACCCCTTAATGATTGATGGTTGCGAAGTCTTACCGCCCTTTATATGTTTCACTGTCCTGGACGCAGAGATCAAACATGGCAGATATTTATGTATGTAAATTGGTAAAAGTATGGAAAGACAATTTATACAGGTTGTCTGTATTCTTCCTGAAAGTTTGTAGGCGACCTGCCCTAAAGAAACATATTGTAATGTTTGTATAGTACCTATATTATGTATATGTGTAAGGTTCTTTATTACACTATTACTTAAAATACCTGAACAGATTTGGATGCATTGTAAGTTAGAATCCTAACATTACACCTAATGTCATTTTTTTTCCTCTGCACTCCACAGAGCACTTAGATATTTTTTAAATTAGGAAAAAAATGAAAATTATTTAATTAATAATTTTAACTATATTTATCAATTTTTTCTTCAATTAAACCTATTTCGCACCACTCACAATACTTGTACTATTAATTTTTTCAACATAGGTAAGTACCTATTTGTTATAATATTTTTTGCTATATTTCTACAGCATTATATTTAATACAATACTACTTATCACAACATTGTTTCTTAAAACATCAACTGCAAAAACAAAAAACTTAACACATGTATCTAAAAAAATAAACACACATTGGCATACTGAGCGCTTCCTTACTACTAAAAAAGTAAACAAAAAAAACTGTATTTCTGAACGCAACCAAAGTACAAACCGCCTTTTATGTCAGAATGAATTTTGGCGGGAAATCTATTAGTAGAATATGGTAGAATATGACTCGTTTGGTATTTATTTTCTGTACCATCTAGCACCTGTTCTCAGCATGATTAACAACATAATTTCTTGGAGAAAATTCTCTATTTACCACTTCTTGTCAACAGGCAGTTAATGTTACGTCAAGTAAATTTATTTGTTATACCGGAATTGATTTCAGTCAATGACCTTTGCAGACTATTTTAGATAAGTATGGTTTGAGTTATGCGATTCACACTTTGAAACGCAAATGCATCTTCCTTGAATTAATTTTTATTACTAAGTGCTCTATTTTTTTTCTTATGCAGTGTAATTTAATGATCCAAATATGAAACAGTAGATTTGTATTTAAAAATTATCAAAATTACTTACTTTTATGGAGAATTCACCCTTGACCAAAAGATGAAAATGCCAAAATTGATTTTACCTAAAATTGTCTTGTATCTCGTATAATTTCTAATTAATATAATAATTTATCTGACTCAGTACCAAAAATACCTACACTGTACCTATCTATAAATCTTCGTACCTATAATATTGCATTTGCACGTGGTTGAAATTTGGAGAAAAAACCGAAAAAGTGATCAATCATACCATTTTTTTACATTTCACTGACTTTTTTTTTGACCAAATTTTCTACTAATATATTATCATAATTCATATTTATTTATCTGTGAAACATAGGTTACAATAATAGTGATGGTGTATTGATACAACATCAAAACGAATGTTCGATTTCAAATCATAGAATATGTTCTACAAACTAAAAAACTTCACCATTTGCCGTTGAACCTGTGAAAATAGGCGCCTATAATTAAATTTTCCTATCATTAAATAGTTTATAGCTACTCATCGCTTTTCTCAGAGCAATAAAATAGTGATTCAGTGAGAGAACCACTTGATAAAGAGAACTTTAAATTAGTTGACCATCATCCTTTATTTTGGTCCTCATAAAAAAATTTAATGCCTTTAACACATTAAGGCTGGCTATTGATGGAACGACTTTAGAATGATAGGAAATTTTCGATTAATAACTAAATACTTATACAGTTTTACTTGTCTGCAAACTATTCCTTCTATAAATATACACCATCAAAGCTATTAAATTATTTTTTCTCTGGGTCGTATGAGTCGTATCTGACGTAAAGGTTGGCCATCGCCATTCAACGGGGCAATGGGGCAAGCGTAATGGCCACCTTTGCGCCAGATAAGGTGAGAAGGGGGTTAATTAGTTGATCTTCGTTAATTTTTTTTTTATCTTGTAGAATTTTTATTTCTATTTGTTAGTTAAGTACCTATATAATGTTAGTATAAAAATTAGAAAATAAGATAGATAATTATTATTCTAAGTAATGGTGTTAAATTAAAATATATATATTTCAACAATTCATACTCGTTATTTGCCAATTTTATTATTTTATTAGTAGTATATACATATCCTCGGTGCAGTATTTTCTTAAAAAGTAAAGCAATTTCACGTAGGAGTTCATTTTTTGATCAGATATTAGACACTTGAAGGTAAATTTCGTGACTTCATAATAATAGGGCTACTTATATTGTAGACAATAAAAGGTTTAACCATTGTTTGTTTTTTTATAGTTTTTTTATGGCACACGAATTCACCCACAATACGCATGAATTTAAGTTTGACGTTTGTAGGTACCGTTTCGGTTTACTTTCTAGAAACTGGCACTTTAAAGAAATTATTGTAGCCTACCGATCATCTTTTTTCCTGTATCCCTTTTATTTGGAGTCTACCAATATCAACTTATATCCTGTCTTAGAATTTTATTAAACATGTGATATGTAGGTATGTCAAAGTGCACATGCTTACATTTAATTCGCATTCCATTAAATAATAATATTAAATACATGGAATCAGGGAAAATAATGCCTTAAAATCGTGTCGCATTATTAAAATCGTTGTCTATCGCACCTTCAACAGCCAGCCTCTCAACCCCGTTAAAAAATTAAAGCGAATCCAGGCGAAATTGTAGATTAGGGGGTAGTAAAAATTTTTATGTATGTTCGAGTACATCTCCTTTGATTGCCCGACCGTAGATAAGTGAGCTATAAAACCTTATCATTTTCGGTCTTGCCGCCTGTCGGCATGTTTATTTCCTAGTGATGTTTGTTTTAATTTTTTCAATAGTCTTTAATTGGATTTTTATGTGTCGTACGGCCGCAAAATCTGTTAATAAGTGTTTTGAGTTGTGTAACAAATAAATGTGTTATACTTACGTTTTAATTGATCGAGTGTAAAGATAATACTGGTGTGGTTATTATTATAAGCGTATGCGTATAAAATTCATATTTTATTTGGTTATTAACAGTTTTATAGAAGTTATAATTCGAACAATAGTGTTTGTCTTCTGTATTTTTAACGATTTTAATTTAGTTGTGATTTTCATTAGCTCAGAATAAAATCACAGCAATAAAACCTGCAATTTCAATTAAAAGCTAAGTTAAAAATATGTCCAACTTATCAATGTTCGGTAGTGATTTAAATACCCATCTCAAAGCCGCGCGACCAGCAATATTTAATTACTCGGCTTAGGCCCTGATTATGTGTGACGTTTAAAACAACACATAAAACTTTTGGTTTCGCGTGACACTTTCCGTTAGGGCTGTCTCACGGAGCTAAATTTACTCCAGTACATACAATTTACATTTCTCTCCTCTTCATTTAAGTTCTAATAGTTGCTCTATAACTCTATTTGTAACTGGATGACTGATGTATAATGTAGATGTGATGACTTAAAGTTAAATAACAATTTGTACACCACTCAATGGTAAAACATGTTGTGTCCAATCAAAGCTTAAGACCTATATAATAAGCACTTGACTATGTATATTATATGTACACATGTTTTTTGCAAATAAATATTATCTTATCTTATCTTATCTTATAGATCTTGGAGTCCGTATTCCAACTCCTTCTCATGATTTGGTTTGGATGGTTTTTTACGGCAGCTAGTTATCTGAGAACTCAATTAAAGGTACACAGCAAATGCATTGCTGAAATGGACATTGTGTGATCATAGAATCGTCTGTGATCATAACGTCCAGCGCGCGATGAACGTTTTTTATAACATGATATATTTTTTATACTACGTAGGTGGCAGACAAGCAGCGCTTTAGGGTCGGCAGCGCGACGCCCCTGGTGTTGCACGCGTCCATAGGCCACCGTAACCGCTTTCCATCAGTGTGGGCCGTGTGCTTGTCTGCCACCTAAGTGGTATAAAAAAAACAGCACACGGCCCACCTGATGGGGAGCGGTCACCGTGGCCTCTACCATATACCACGAACAGTGATTTTTTGTGATAGTGCCAAAGCAGGTCGCGCTATCAGCCTATCAAATTCCATTCTGAAAACCAGTCTATAAACTAACCACCCTATCATAATATCTAAACTAACTAACCGAAAATTATATGATTAATTTGACGTTGTTGTGTAGTTACACTGCAGCTGCTCCCGTTAAAGCCAAGATTAACCGTAATGAATGATGATTGTTCCAAAATGAAAGCTTTGACTTCAATGATGATGACGAAACAATGGCTTTATAACAAGTAAATATAAGTTTAACAATTAAAGGGACTAAAAAAATATTTCTGCTATTACTGGTGGCAACCCTATGTTAAAATAAGGACAGGTACAGACGGAGGTCCGCGTTATCAGCTGTTACAATTTAGGCTATAAACCACTCACATGCGGCATGCCCCACTTGGCAAACAAATTTCGTAACAATATGTAAATGTTCATTTAATATGGACATGACCGTGAACTTTGAAAATTACTGTTCTGTGGAAAAGTAGTGACTTGGAATTGGTTTGATATTGACTTTTCTTTTTATGCCTTTTGATACAACTAAGATGACCAGTCTTATGATCGAGAGGTTAGGAACCAGAACTCGTCCTAGGTATAATATGAACACACTTCTAATGGCGAAACTACACTTCGCTATTCACTATTCACCTATAAATATTATATTCTTATAAATGACTAAACCCTCCACAATTCACCAAAGAAGAGTGACTAAGGCGAAAATTCGTGCGCATAAAGCAAATATACACGAATAAGCTCTCCCCACTTTGATTTATACACGTGAATAAAGGCGAATAGCTAAGTGTGGTTCCATCATAACACAAGCAATTTAGCTTAGCTGAAGAGATTAGGGAGAATAGTACTAATTCGGTTACTATGCCATCTTTTTATTGGGAGTAATGTTCTCCTCATTCCCATTACTGTAACTCCTGTGCACTAGGATCAACAGTTAGTAGTGACCTACGAACACACCGAGTAATGATACTCGGGAAGTCCCAGAGATGTTACTTACTACTTATTAAAATTGCGAAACGGATGTTTGCTACTCAATTACATCAGAATGTCTAAACGGATCTGAATAAAATTTTGATCAAACTACTACTTTTTTCCACGTATTGTTTGTTTTGCGCAAAGGTTATAGGCATAGTATAAATATTGCATCCGGCAGGTGGCAATGCAACGGAGGTTTTTTAAGAAATTTTCCCATGCGAAACCGGGTTAAGTATACTTTTATTATCGTCTAACACGAAATACGACTATAGTGATGGTGTATAGCTGTCGTTTGAGAGGCGCAATTCAATTGAATTAATTCTTTCATTAGAATAATTGAACGGTGCCAACTTGTTCTGCAGGCTCAATTGCTGCTGATTATACCACTTCGCACGAGTAGTGGACGTAATTATACATTAGAAGACACTAGCTTGACTATCCTTGCTTCGCATGAAAAATAATATTATCTCTACGCGATAGCATTGGGAGCTAAAGATAAACTGGCGAAATGTGGGTGCTAGCACCTCTGCCTACCCCTTCGGGGATATAAGCGTGAGTTTATGTTATGTTATGTTATGATAGCATAATTTGTCTAGCGTAGAAAAAAAGGGTGCCCAAAATTCAATCCAAAAACTATCCAGAAGAAATTATTTGAATTGTTATGAAAACCGATTAAAAATACGTTGCGTACAGTAAACAGGGTGAATAGAGATAAAATGGTCGGCAGCACGAGTGTGACGCCCCTGGTGTTGCACACGTCCCTAGGCCACGGTAACCGCTTTCCATCAGGTGGGCCGTGTGCTTGTCTGCCACCTAAGTGGTATGAAAAAAATGGTCATTAGAATTTGTTTGAATTTTTTTCTACCACTTAAGTGGCAAACAAGCACACGGCTGATGGGGAGCGGTCACCGTGACCTATGGACGTTTTCAACACCAAGGACGTTACACTCGCGCTACAAACCTTGTAAAAAAACTTTTTATGCTTCTAACCCATTTTTATAATGCAGAAAATAAAACAAAATACCGGTATGTCCATTACATCCAATCATTTCAACAAAACGTCCATCGGATATTCTGTTATCTCACCCTTCCACATTGTACTCCCGCGAAGGTGCGCAAACGCACCCGTGTTCATTAGGACACACGTGTTTGACAGGCACATCGAAACATTGAATTATAAATCGTCTTTTTTAAAGCCCACGCCTACAAGTGACAAACAGCAAGTTAATCCAAAAAAAATCCATATTAAAAACAGCAACACTCAGACCAATACGCATTAATATGCATTGCTTATGTTGGACTTGGAAAAGTATCAAACTGAAGCTATATACCTAGTTATGGAATAAACCTGATGACGGATTTAAAAAAAAACAGCAAGAAAAATCTTTTTAAACATACCTACAGTAAAAAAATTGATCACTCTGCCAGACTCTGCGTATGCGCATCAAACATTTGAGTTGTTTCACCTGCGTATGAGGCATCGAACCTGCGCCCGCACGTCCTCGTATATCCAATAACAATAAACTTTGTGATCCAACTATTTGTTTAAACTATAGGCTGTTTGTTTTTCAGATCACATAAAAGACGTTAAATTACATACAGGTTGATCCAAAAATATTATTCGATTTTATTTGTGTTTGGCAATTCATGTGATTATTTTATAGGTTTACTTTAAATAGCATATTTTCACATCATCATCTCACTGTTAATTATCTGCTTTCATTGAATTCTTGCTTGATATTTGTGTATGATTTCGAATAGATTAGGCAAAGCCTTAAGACTTAGTTTTATGTATTTTGTGTAACTAAATCTCAACTGCAATCATGTAGTAATAGTGGCTAGTGGCTAGGCTCACTATCTTTGCTTGAATGCAAGCTTATGTGCCATAAGTTCTATGTGTGTGACTTACCATTCCAATAAAATACAGTTTAATAATCATTTTGCTGATGAGCGATGTATGAAATACCACAAAGCACAAAATGGTCCCCTCAACATTAATTGAACAGTAAACATAAAAAAACTGCTATTTATAACACATAAAATGGAAAAATATGAACTTATAAAAAGCAACACCCTAAGTATTGCATGCGCACCCGCTCAACATTGATTCTAATATCGATTAGTAGTTATTTGTGTGCACCCGCCCTAACGGTGCCTCTTTGGGCTATAAACCAAACTTAAACTGATTTTAATTTCCTACAAATGTATGCAACATTGTCTTAGTATAGACGTGACTGATCTTGTTAAACATGCAAACGATGACGCAAAAGATGGGTATTTTTTTGTATTGACTACTGCAAGCGATAAAATACATGAATATGTAAATATAACAAATATAAATATAAAAGGTTATATTGCAGGTTGTAAGCAAAGTAATGAATTTAATAATATGGTGTGTAAACACAGACTTTTATTACGCTAATTAAATTCAAAAAGCAAAAAATAAAATGGAACATAAACAAATGCATCGACTGAGTGTATAAAGTAATTAAATGAAATTTGTTTAATACCTACTTTTTTATATACCACTTAGGTGGCAGACTAGCACACGGCCCACCTGATCGGAAGCGGTCACCGTGGCCTAATTATCAGGGATGCTGACTAAGACCTTGTGATGTGAAAGAGTACGATAGGAAAACTAGAGGGCTTACCATGAAATTTTAAAGCGTCCGTGTTCCAAGCGAGTAAGAGAGATGGAGCTATGCCCTATCCTCCTTCTTTCCCGCCTGAAACACGAACGCTTTATTTTAACACGTCATGGTAGAGTTGCTGGACTCCAAAAGTGAAGCTTTAGATGCAAACGGGATTAACACTAAGGTGATGATGATGACTAAAAAGTTAAGGAAGCAAAATTTCCATCAATTTATTGATGATTTTAAATTAAAATAGTAAGAATCATATAGTTTTATATGTATCTTATTCAATAAACCCGAAACACTTTTCCTTTTGTAACAATATAATTCCGTCGGTCATAAAATCAACAGTGTGAGGTCCACAAGACAAACTATAAATTAATCGAAATCAGTAATTAAAGGTTGTTTTTATGATAAAACATAATATATGATAATGTAAAAACATAATCTCAAAGTAAATATTGCTAATTGGACATAATAAGTAATAAAATATTTTTATTTCGCATTTTTTTATATTGGACACGTCAACATGACTTCACCTTGACTACAGTGGTAGCCTTTGGCTTGACGGCCTCATTAAATTCTTTTTCACGCCCGACTTAAAGCACCCGGGACGGGACTAAAGGAGGAAGGAAACACATGCGCTGTTAAAAAATTCAAAGGTTGTTGTTTGAAAATCGTACATATAATTTTTGTTGTTTGAAATAAATCGTTTTTTTATATAGGACACGTCAATTTGACTTTGCCTCGCCTGATAGTAACCTGAAGGTAAAGTCTCGGGAAGTAAGTAAAAAAATATTAATAATATTAGTAAGATCACTAAGATGGTTAGTCCATAAACGATTCATTGTATCATATCAATATCATTCTATTTTGATCCTTACTTTCAATATTCTTGAACATAATGTATCTATCAAATAATATCCATGCTAACCTTTCATCCAAATCACCCTATTAAATCACAATACAACAAAATATTTGTATTTATTAGAGCAGCGTCACAATCTAGTGTGAGTTATGAATGTCGTAAAGTTGGGTTAAGTCATATTATTGAAAGCCCACCCGGAAGGGACCTAAGGAGGTTCCTTTAGGGAGTCTTAACATGAAATGTTCGAGACGTGGGATGGATGCTCTTAGTTATTTTAATTGTGCTTGCTATTGTAATCGGTAAGTCCGTTTATAGATTATTTACAATGCACTTTTGTATGAGCCGGCTCTGGACCAATAGGATTATCAATATAGAGCACTCTGTTGAGACATCAAAGGCTTCGAGCAAGTTCTTGTTCAAGTAGCTTAACATGAAAACTGTTTTGTGTTGTAACTACGCTTACTGTCAAGCTTTCCTATTTGTGTTTTATACTTACAGCTAGTTTTGATCATTACGTCACTTCGCTAGTTTGCATATTAACAATTGCTATTAAATATCATGATTACTGCTTCTTTGGTACGTTGATAGCAAATGCGAATAAAGTGCCTAAGTTTTGGGTTATAATCCGATTACATTTCTCCTTTTCATTTGCAGATAATATAAATGGGTAATTATTGATAAAAGTAAAAACAATCTAAGCAGGAATTCCCGATGAATCGTTTAAAATTACTTGTCTCAATTAGATCGTTGTCCAGTTTGACACTTAGAAAAGCCCATGCACTCCTCCATGTAGTAAGAGAGAATCTACGCCAATTATTTCATCGTCAATAATTTTGAAGAAGCTCATCAAAGGTGACGTCATCTCACTTAACGAAAGGCTAATAAATCCCGAATGTTAATAATTCCGACAATTATACCCGTAAATACGCATCATGTAGCTACAAAACAACCGGATGACTTAATAAGGCCTAATAAAATTATCCACGAAAAGCAAACATAAGCGAGAGCGAAAGTCCAAAAACCCACAATTTTCTGTTTCAAAATTTGATAACTTCATCTCACATAATAATAGTGCAGAGAAAATTACGACCACCAATCACGTGGGCCTCTTTAAATATCTGCGTTTGAATTTCGAACGCGAAGCTGAAACGAAGACAGACCTCCGACGTATGCAGACGTGTGTTTAGTCAGTAATTTAACGATAAAATGCAAAAACAAGTGCGTCCTTTTGAATATTGGTGATATGATACTCTTTTTGCTGAATTTTCATATTAAAATGTCGGTGAACCCTCAGGTGAAAGTACTTGAGCGTGTAATTGAATATTTTATCTGGCCGGATAATAGGCTGGTTTGGAGTTCATGAATATAAAAAGGTCGTCCGGATTTTCATAGCGTTGTTAAATGCTTTCGCTTTCAAACTTCATCCGTTTATTAGCTTACGCAAAGCTAATATAATTTTTATATCCCTAAAATCTTAATATATATAAATCTCGTGTCACAATGTTTGTCCTCAATGGACTCCTAAACCACTTAACTGATTATAATAAAATTCGCACACATGTGCAGTTCGATCCAACTTGAGAGATAGGATAGTTTTTGAAACGGATTTCGACATCCACGCGGGCGGAGCCGCGGGCAACAGCTAGTTTTATATAAAACAGTAGTCTTTGATCAGTCCCTACAGTGAGATATTTTTAATTTATTTTATTAGTTTAATTAATTCTGGGTCCACATTTTTTGGTTGACAATCGTGTGTAACAAATTCCTTCAGTGTTTTATCGGCTGTTAATTTAATGCGTCCAATTTATAGAGTACTACTTCTTTAAACAGACAAGAAGTGAGTTTATGCGAATTTAACTGTGGCATGAAACGATTTTATTGTGTCGAATAATTTATTGTATTTTTTTTTTATACTACTTAGGTGGCAGTCAAGCACACGGTCCACCTGATGGGAAGCGGTCACCGTGGCCTATGAACGTGTGCAACACTAAGGGTGTCACACACGCGCTGCCTACCCTGAAGGGAAGGGGGGAGGGCTGGAATGGGGTGGGGAGGCTAGGAAGGGATGGGAGGAGGGGTACAGTGAGCTCTGGCTACCCTACTTACCGGCGGGCACACAACTCGATGGTTATTATGGCCGCAGTGTTCTGTAGGGCGGAGGTACTACCCCAGTCGGACAGCTCATTTCGGACGGGAGATACCGTCGTGTCCTACCTCCTTTGATACCTGAAACTATGTGACCTTGAAGGTACTGAATGTCAAGTTAATATCTGGACTATGGTCTCACCTACAGGAATGCCAAAGATTGTGCAAAATGGTGAAGAAAGAGTTGAGAAGTGTGCCTCTTTTATTTGCCTCACCATAAAACTTGGAATTCTGCACATGTGTTTCATTCCTTGTACAGTCCTGGGGCCTTTAAGCGGGGCGTGAAAAAGCATTTGATGAGGCCGTCAAGCTGAGGCCCGCCACTGTGGTACTATCGGTGTATGTAGTTGTGACCGCGGTCCTGAGAATTTACCTATAGCTTAACATCAGGCGAGGTGAAGTCATTTTAACGTGTCCTATATAAAAAAATATTGTCTGAATTTTTGGATAAACGTCTCGTGGTTTTGCCTACTGGTTTATCTGCTGCCTTAGTAACGCATGAAATGGAGTGTTAGATATCCGAGTTAGGTAAACATTTTTGAAGTTAACTGTCAGGACATTTTCAGTAGCAACAGTGAAAATAAGTACTGTAGACAGTAATAAGTGTGCTTGCTTACTACCTTAATAATATAAAAGCAATAAAAAAAAACAAAATTAAATCTAACTACCTACAATGTTTGCTCATTAATGAAGTATTTACACGTTATGGAGGAAACGGCGAAATTCTAAGAAAATAATTATTCATAATGTTTATACACTTAAATAGGTTATTCAAACACTTACTAAAATCAACAACAAACTCTCGATACCAACTTCATTTGGGCTAAAGCTGGCTCTACACATTGGCCCAACGTACGCCAATATTGTGCACAGATTTTCAGAAGCGCTCATTACTAACACACTCACGATTCTCACCATGGTAGAGTATATTTAGATAGTTCTGTATTGGTAGTTATTTATCCCATAGAACAGAGTTGGGCAAGAAGGAAGATAACCTAATCTTCTGGGCCCTAAACTCGACCAGGTACAGAAATTGAATCGCGATTCTGGACCACGGTCCACTTCGGGTGAACTTTTTTCGATTGCGATCCAATCTCACGAGCTTGGATGGCAATATTATTGGCTGTCTCGGTATACGTTAAACCTGTGTGTACAGCCGGCCCTACCGGCGGCTTCCGATTATTGAGGACTGGCTGTACATATTTTGTCAAACATGCGCCAATATTGTACATAAAATCTCTATACATTTTAACGATATTGGTGCACATTGGCACATGTTGGCCCAACATATTCAGCCAGTATAAAACTAATTCAGTTAACCGATTTACTCTAATAAACAGCATCCAATGGTATGTCGCAATACGTGCGTAGGCGCCTTTATCGTTATAAAGTGGTAATGTAATACATTGTACAAGATTTATCGGTATATCAATTGCAATGTAGTGGAAGTTAGGTTAATTGATGTCGCAGGGCAACCATTGAATCTGAGCTGCAATAAATAAACTGAGATTCTGTTTAGAAGTTATAATACTTGTACTGTCTATCATTTAAAGAAACTGTAGTGCAGTTCACAATCACTAATTGCGAACTGTAGTGCTATTCTGTAAGGTATAAATTCGATGTCGATTCTCACTTAAATGAGGAAGTTCATTTCTGAAGTGAGACTCGATATCGTCATCATCATCATCATCATCTGAATCTGGGATCTCGGTTGCATTTGAGGTTTTCACCTCAGAGCCTGCAGCTGCTGCAGCATTGGATTCTCTTCCCTACTTGCTTCTTTGATTTGGCTATTTTCGGCTATTACGAGAGCAACTACCATCTAACCCTCTAATTCTGAGAAGGAAGCCTGCGTCAGAGCGTCATCTGTTGACCGGCAGGTGTACCTGCTAGCTCTTAATAAATATAGGCAGAATACTCCTATTTTCAAAAAATGTAAAAAGGCTAGTTTAGTTGGAATTTTGTTTAATTTTATTAATAAGTTAATACGTGGTGGCTTAGAAAAATCATTGACTGGATATAGTCTAGTGTCGAATTACGCATGCAAACTGTGTGCAAAGTAACTAAGCGGCAGCGATTTACAAGAGGAAAGTATCGTGCCGTTAAAGTAAATTTTCGCATGACTACAGCACCAATTACCTAATTTTTAACAAATGCTATTTCATTTTACACCTGTCTAAGATAAAAAAAAACACAGTATTTAACAATTTATTAATACGAAAACATCTTCTCTTTAAAAAGTCAAGAAAATTTGTTAGTTATCAAACTCAGTAACACCGGTTGTATCGGGGTCCGCTTTCCTTCTTCATTCTGTCAGTAATATGTGTGTTAATTCAGTCTGAGTACTGTGCGTCTGGAGAGAGGAAAAATTTAGTTGATATGGTGTAATGTACTTATATTGAAAAATTGAAAAATAATACGGGTAAAAGCTAAACTTATAATTATTTGAAGTGATGCTTCTTATCCGCTCCGCTTATCACTAACCAATTTCCTTAAGCGACATTGTAAGGCGAGACGTGCAAGCAAACACGCGATGCTGAACACGTTCCTTACTTAAAGATAACTTATTTTGATAATATGTGTAAACGGTATGATGTAATTTTCTTTGTATGCAACAGTTATTATGGCTCGGTTATATTTAGGTGCAATTCAAGTTTGGAAGAGGCCGGGCTTGTTGGTAGATTTGGTAGAGATTGCTTTTGGACTTCGGTGCCTTGAAATGTTGGCTCGTCTTGGCTTTTACAGGAGCGACTGCGGTCTGACTCCCCAACCCTGAGAAGAAAGTCTGCACTAAAGCCTCTTTTTTATTTATATGACTTAGGTGGCAGACAAGCACACGGCCCACCTGATGGGAAACAGTCACCGTATATGGACGTATGCAACACCAGGGGTATCACACTCGCGCTGCCAACCCTGGAGGGAGGATTGGAGGGGCGGGAATGGAAGAGGGGTGTGTTGGAGGGTTTTTTGAGAGAGTTTCTGGTTCCCCATTTACCCAATATAAGCCATATAGGTAGGTACATGGTGAAATAATAAAAAGTGTGCTAAAAAAATTCTGTTCTATAATAATAAACCTTATCGTAGTTCGAAGTGTGAATTTGTAACTAACTTTATACAATTCGTTAGTGGCCTACTTCTGTTATCAATGTTATTGCTTAGATTCAGATAATTACTACCGAACTTCAGGAAAATTGCGAATATGAATGGAATAGTATTGATAATTTATAAGTATATCAGATCGGTAAATTGTATCACTACTCGAACGTTCTATTCGAGAAATCATCTAAATATACATTATGCTCATGCCTTTATTCCCTCGGAAACAATAGATCGAAATCTGCTTCTGTCCTTACATACTTCACGCGCTTCCTCTACACTGTCGTTAATTAAGCCTTTCATGCAAGCCCACCGGTTTCGAGTGCTTTTGACCTGCCCTTTTTGCAACAACTCATTAATTTGGTCAGTGTATAGGGACTCTGCGAGGTCGACCCCGGCTTGCCTGACCACTTACACGTGCCTTAAATACTAATATAGAAATTCCGAAAATGTATTTCTTTGTGACTCATTCATGCAAAATGGCTGGATGTATTGGGTTGAAATTGTTAAAACAATAGAGTCACCCAGTCCCTCGGTATTCTTAACGTATAATCATTCTAATTTAGAAAAGCATCCTTATCCATTCAGCTACCATCGCTTTTTTATTCACAAATAAAAATAGTAAATGATTTGACAATAACAAAGTATGATGTGTTTCGTTATTTCATACAAATACCACAGCATTTAAAATTTGATTTCGTTTGAGAGTCAGCTACCGTATTCCTACAATGGCCTTGAAGGCTGACAAACGCAAAATGTCATAACCAAATATTCCTTATCACACTCTGTTCAGCAAATAAACATAATCTTTAATCGTGATTACAGTAAGATTCGCGGGTCAACGACCTGTTATCAGAGGAGACGTGACAAGCCGACGCGACAAAAAAACTACTGTTTATATAGAGATGTGTTCTTCTCACCGGATATATGATATGAATTAAGAATTGTGTGATGTTTGTAAAGGGATTATAGTTGGATACTTTCATGTTTTTTTCTTATAGGAATAGGGATGTCACCTTTTTTGTTATGTTGCAGTCAAAACTCTTAACCAGTAAAAGAACTTTTAACTAGCAAAATCAATCAAAAGTACTTTTAACCGTAAGCTTGCAGTTAAAACTCTTAACCAGTCAAAAGTACTTTTAACTGAATAAAATAGGCAAAAGTAATTTTGATTTTAACATCCCGACTCAGAGTACCCTGACTCGGATAGTTGAGCTCCCGCTGAGAACGTCAAAAGTACTTTTGATTGGTTATGATTTTTGACTGCAAGCTTACGGTTAAAAGTACTTTTGACTGGTTAAGAGTTTTGACTGCAACATATACACCCAATTAATCCCAAACTGTCCTTGGCTATTTAGAAAAACCGGTGCAGGGCTCAAGGGTCACTGTCATAACTTGTAAATACTGTGAGAGGAACAGGGGGAATGCTCTGGACCCAAATTATTGGGATAAGGGCAGAGATATGATGAGGTAACTCATGAAATGTAGAAGGACGAAGTAAAAGAGGGTCTATTCGCCTATCCTAAAGAGAGATAGGATTGAATATTATGTATGAAATCAAAACCTGATATACAAGGACATAAGTAAATCCAGATCCGAAAATATTACTGCCAACCCTATCTCACCGATTGATGGTTGCATGCTTGGCCCTTGTATAAGTTCACTGCCTTTCACGACTTGTTCCGTTAGACTTGTATAATTGCACCTATTAAGGAAGTCTACAAGCAACGCTCTGGATTCAAGATTCTAAAATCTTTGACACGAATAGGAGCCTCTGTGAAAAATGTTTTCAAAACATGCATGCCAAGTGTAGGAGTGTAAATAAAATATGTCCACTAACATTGTACGTGCGCAATTTTGTGATAATATAATTCTATACTACACTCGAGAGCAATGAATCCGGGTCACTTAAAGAATCCTAAAAATCTCGGAAACTAAAAATGCTAGGTTAATGCAATAAATTGTATTTAATAGACAATGTAATACTCCTTAAATGAAGGTATTAAAACTTCTTAGTTATTGTAAAGTTATATCATAAAAAAATCAAATTTGAAAAAGGGCCACTTTCGAAGATGGAACTACGAAATTACAGCATTTGGTTTTGCTTTTGTTTGTAATCTGTCATTTATGTGGGTACATAAACCATGTTGATAGTGCTCTATATTCATTATTCAAGCTGAAATTATGTCGCTTACGCCTGAAGAATGCACCAGAATACTTACAATGCTGGAAACCGGCCGGAGTCAGCGCGATACAGCCAGGACTGTCGGTGTGTCGCTGTCAACAGTACAAAGAGTTCTCCGACGTTACGAAGAAACTGGTTCTAACCTACGCAGACCAGGAACGGGCAGAACCAGGTGTACCACAGCACGAGAAGACCGATACTTGGTGAACACCATGCTTCGAAATCGCTTTCTCACAGGAACTGAACTCACCAATCAGTTTCGACGCCTCGGAGGAAGTAACCCAAGTGCATGGACAGTAAGACGTCGGCTTGCTGAATCTAACTTAAAACCCCTTAGACCTGCAAACGGCCCTAAACTGGAGCGTGGGCATCGTATTTCGAGACTAAGATATGCCCAGAGCCACGTAAATTGGAGTATTGAAGATTGGTCAAAAGTTATGTTCTCCGACGAATCAAAATTTATGCTCTACAAGCACGATGGAAGACACAGAGTGTATCGAAGACCAGGGGAAAGATTCAAGCAAGCATGCATCGAAGAAAAAGTAGCCTACGGTGGTGGGTCTGTACTTGTGTGGGCCGGAATTTCTTCTGAAAGTCGCACAGAGCTGGTGATCATAGAAAACGGCTCTTTAACTAGCGTAAGATATGTGGAAGAAATCCTCAATGATCACGTTGGTCCATTTATGGTCAATTTAGGTGAGGATGCTATATTTATGCATGAAAATGCTCGACCTCATACAGGTAGGATTGTGAATGACTACCTTCAAGAGATGAACATTACTCGTATGGAGTGGCCAGCGCGCAGCCCGGATATCAACCCGATCGAGCATGCTTGGGACGAGCTAGGCAGATGCGTAAAACAACGAAACCCTCCCCCAATCACGCTTCGTGAGCTCAAAATTGCTCTCACAGAGGAATGGGAGAATATTCCCCAAAATCGTATAAGGAACTTGGTGTACAGCATGCCAAACCGCGTAAACGCAGTAATGGAAGCACGAGGAGGCAATACGAAGTATTAAAATTCAAGAAAATCGTAATAAAGTTCAAAAATTTCATGTTTCCTATTTTTGTTTTAAGGAGAGATCAGCAGTTTTTTTCTTTATGTAATTTTGTGTTAATAAAATGTATGGTGACTCATATTTTTTTTACTTTCATTTAAGGAGTATTACATTGTCTATTAAATACAATTTATTGCATTAACCTATCATTTTTAGTTTCCGAGATTTTTAACATTCTTTAAGTGACCCGGATTCATTGCTCTCGAGTGTATTATACAATTGTGAAGTAGATGCGTATGTAGGTAAATTTTGTTTTAAATATCTTCAATATTTAAAACAAAATTAGGTTATGTTATATGAACGATTCCATACACAACTTTTTTTTTGGAATTCTTGTCTGTTCGTCGGTTTGTCTGTTTGTTCGCGATGGGCGAAGAAACTGCTGAAAGGATTTTGATGTGGTTTTTCATTAGAAAGGTTTTGGTCAAATTTCAAATCTGCCGTTATGTTTGCAAAATCCGCCTCTAAAGTTGAGTTTTAGCACTTCCTTTCCTTTTAAATTTAGCACCTCCTTTTTTTATACAGGACACGTCAAAATGACTTTACCTCGCCTGCTGGTAAGCTAAAGGCAAAGTCTCAGGACTGGGGTCACCACCACATACACCGGCAGTGCTACAGTGGCGACCCTCAGCTTGACGGCCTCATCAAATGCTTTTTCACGCCCCGCTTGAAGGCCTCGGGACTATAGGAGGAATGAAACATATGCGCTGGTAAAGAATTCCAAGTCTTTATGGTGCGGCAAATAAAAGAGGCACTGAACCGCTTGGTTCTTGATGAAATTAATTCCACTGTGTGAGGGTGATACCTCCTCCGATGTTAATACTTCGAAGCTCTTATTTACGCTTGGACTTTCATACCAGTTCTCGCATTTCCAACTCCTCAAATTTGCATTCTTCATACTGTCAGTTACATCACATTTTTTTATAAACCACTTAGGTGGTAGATAAACACACGGCCAACCTGATGGGAAGCGGTTACCGTGGCCTATGGATGTGTGCAACAACAGGAGCGTCACACTCGCGCTGCCGACCCTGTAAAAACCTTCTAATACACTTCTTGAAGAACCCCATATTGTAGCTGGAGAAACTTGCACTAGTATACGTTAACATGGATATATATAATTGGCTATATACTTAGCCACATTTTTCAAACACGGTAAGAACTAAAAACAGATTTAAAAAACAATACATTAGTTTTTTTGAACGAGATCGATTGGTATAATTAATTTTAGGCCACCAACCGTTGTTATAAACAGAATAAGATAAATCACTAGCGGAAAGTGTTTAAGGTGATTTTTTATTTAATTATGGCGTGCCATCTCTACAACTTGAGTTTTTCGAGATGGCAATTATTAATGAGTAGACAAATAGCAATACATATATTTAACTTTTGTTACACTAAGTATATATAATAAATATTCTACGGTATTCTACACAGCGCTATCTAGACACAAAGCAAGCATAGCTTACTAGTTTGTGTTATGGGTTCTAGAATGCGGATAAACATATTTAGATAGGTACTTTTTTTGTAAATACATACATATGTAAATATTCATATTCATGCACACAAATATTTGTACTGAGCGGGAATCGAACCTGCGACCTAATCGAACACTCTACCGCTACATCACAGAGGTCGTTAGTAGATTATGTAAGGTACATGTCACTTGTAATATAATAAATAATAATAATATATAGTAGAAAGGCGTATTATTATGTACGATTATGTTTACTTTACCAATGCGCAGTTTCTTCTCTATTTAAAAAATGTTGTGACAAATTGGTAAAAAGCCAAAAATTTTTTATCATAGTTTCGGTCAAAAACCTCATACGTAGACACAGAGTCTCCCTGGAATTTTTTCAACTATCTACAAATAACATTTAGAATCGGAGCATCTATAAAAACAATAATGACTTCACGCTGAAAAACTTTACACTTTTCCAACTAGTGAGAAGAGCTATTAAAATATTTTCAGTTGAAAGTGCGTGCCACTTAATATATGCTATTAAAATTTAATAGTTAATAAAGAATCTGACTTTCAATAATCCTTACATTCGATCCCAGGTTCACCATGGCACACACCAATGACTTTTCGATGCTTTTCGAAGTTATGTGTGTATTTATCGCAGGTTTATAAGTGCCCGGTTAAAGGCAATAGGCTCGCCACCTATTACATTGGGACCCAAACATAAACTGGCAAATGTGGGTGCTAGCACCTCTGCCTACCCCTTCGGGGATATAGGCGTGAGTTTATGTTATATGTTATGTTACATTAGGAATAGAAATAGTTCGCGGTTGCTTCAGATTGAAGTGCAGAATATCATTTATTAGGGATAAAAACTATCTTGTTCGTTAATCCAAGATATAAACTATCGGCGTACCAAATTTAATCCAGATCCGTCGAACTACAAAATATTTAAACATCCAAACACCTAATCACTTAAACACTCAATCAGTCAAACATCCTAACTTCCAAATTTTCACACATCTAAATACCTATGTCACAGAACGTCTTATGCAAAATTATCTGCACACTTCTCTTATTTCCGCCATACTGTTCATTCTCAATGCACTCATACAAACATAACTCATACACACAAAAGTCCACAGCACTGTGTTCTTGGCTTTTGTTAAGCACATCTTCGCTTGCTTACTGTCAGACATAGTTAATTTAATTTAATAATATTATCACACATTAAAATAGTTTCATACAAAATAAAAAAAACCGCGGCATATTACTCTATGGTTTAATGTGGCTGTCACGAATTTGGAACACTAATGGGCGTTTAAAATTTTTATGAAGTTGTTCTCTTTTCAATTTGCGCTATTCATTTCATGGTTTGTGATCTTTGGAATTTATGGTTCGTACCAAAAATTCCTAACGATTCGGCCGATGATCTGAAAGTAAACAATCAGAGATACTAGGGCCTAAGGAAACTTTTAGAGCAAGCAAGATAATTATGAGCCAGTAAAGAGATATATTTTTCAGCAAAGAGAAAGCGTTGGTCTCTTCTAGGATTAAAATACTTGACTGAAACCAGCTAATACCCGTTGGTCGTAAGAAATAATTGAGTAAAGGAATTATCTCCTTGCTGTTGTTTGTGCTTGTCTGTCATCTAAGTGGTATAAAAAAAATGAGAATGTATAAATGGCAGTGTTAGTTTCAAATTACAAATGGAAGAACGATTTAAGGGAAATTTGTGAATTCGAACTGATTGGATTATAACAGTATTGTGAACGCAAATTATCGCATTAATTCGTGACTACATCGCGATAATTAACTATATCTCCCGTTAGTGTGGCCCCAGCATTAGAAAATCATCAATCGTTTTATTTTTAATTAGGTACATTTCATCAGTTCAATGTCTCAATTAGGCCATGAAGCTACTTATTAAGCCAAAGGATATATTTTTAACGCGCGCTAAAGAACAAACTTGTGGAGGTTAATTAATCAATCTTCTTTGATTCCTCTGCCAAACACAACACAACACACATGATTAATGGATAAATTGATAGATCAAATTAACTTGTACACTTTTCCAACGATCTTCTATAAAAAAAACTCTTGTTTATGATATCAGATAGATTCCAGATTTCAAATACCATAATGTTTGTTATTGTTAAAATTATTTTTATATCGGCTATTATAGTTGGCGGGGTATTGGCCTTTTGAGCAAGGCCGTCTGGAGAAAGAGATGGGATTGCTAGATTTGATGAGTTAGAAAGAGATTGTGTGCTGAAATTTTGACTAATAGCTCTATAACATAACATAAACTCACGCCTATATCCCCGAAGGGGTAGGCAGAGGTGCTAGCACCCACATTTCGCCAGTTTATGTTTAGGTCCCAATGTAATAGGTGGCGAGCCTATTGCCATTAACCGGGCACTTATAAACCTGCGATAAATACACACATAACTTCAAAAAGCATCAAAAAGTCATTGGTGTGTGCCATGGTGAACCTGGGATCGAACCCGAGACCGCGTCTCAGCAATAATAGCTCTATAATATACATAAAATTTATAATTATGTGGCAGGTGCGTAACCCGTTGCGTTATGTTATGTCGGTTCTATGCCAAAAGTTTTATTAATAGTCCGTTGTTCATTTAAACATATCATCAACTATTTGAATGGGTTTCTTCCTTACTTTGATGTTTCAATTCGATTCTTTAAATTTTGAACTGGTCGGTCTAAAATATGTCAATAAATATTTAGTTAAAATATCAATACTGTATTCGTCACTCGTCGTTCGAATCTGGATTGGAACTTCAAAGTCTACAAGTCTACCCTCCCCTTCCTAACTCCCCCCCCTTACCTTCAGGGTAAGCAGCGCGTGTGTTACACGCTTGTTGTTGCACACGTTCATAGGCTACGGTGACCGCTTCTCATTTGGTGGGTGTTTGTCTGCAACCTACGTAGTATAAAAAAAAACAAATAAAGTAATCAAAACATTTTTTTTTTTCAGGTAAGTTCGTGTGTACTTCAGATACGTTATAAATTATCTGTAAGTAACGTGGTTTTGTATTTAAAAATGAATAATGGTGCTAAGTTTAATAAAATAAGGAAGGCGCTGGAAGGAATATCGGGTTCTTCAAGAAGGGCATTAGAAGGTTTTTGCAGGGTCGGCAGCGCGACTGTGACACCCCTGGTGTTGCACACGTTCATAGGCCAAAGTGACCGCTTCCCATCAGGTGGGCCGTGTGTTTATCTGCCACCTACGTAGTATAAAAAAAGGCGTTAAGAGTTGAGAAAGAACCAAAATGGTGTTCGGAAATGGCAAGCAATTTGGCTTTTGTTTTTTAAATATTATGTTTATTCCTTCGCCTTAACAAATAGTCGGAAATGTTGTATGGCACTACGCCAGTTGAGGTCGGAACAATAAGCGGAAAATTATGTCAGCTGTCTCAGTGCATAATATCTGAAGTGCAGATTACATTACATTTTATTTGCATAATAACTGCTCATCATTTTAGCGTTATTCCCGATTGCATTTTTTTATATATAGGACACGTTAATTTGACTTCACCTCGCCTGATGGTAAGCTGAAGGTAAAGTTTTAAGAAAGAGGGTCACCATTACATACACGTACCATGTTAACAATGGTGGCACTGAGCTTGACGGCCTCATCAAAAGAGGATTGTCGTCGCAGCACCGCGTCACACCCACCGGTCCCACTAGTGCTGCGACCACAATACCCCCTGCATCTGAGGTTTTCATCTCTGAACCTGGGGTCTATTTAGAAGAGGTACATTATTTCCTATTTTATACTCCTACGGTTTTTCTGTCTGGAGTCCCACACACCAGCAATGGTGAATAATATGAGGTCGCAAATTTACTGTTACATATGTACCAATGTATTACCATATTATTCTTGTTATGACACCTCCCACTCCCGAGAATAAAGCAGGGGAGACTTTTTTTTTTTTAAAAAAGGGGGAGATACTTTATTTTTTAAAAAGGGAGGGGACCCTTGCGCACATTTTACTCTCGAGAGGAATGAAAATTCTATGTTTATCTTTACCATTGAATTGATAATACTTTTATAATTCGAAATATATAGGTATCACTGAATGTTTCTTGGTAAATTGTGAGTAAATATAATTTGCATTAATAAATTCTATGTAACTAGAAGCTGATTGCTATCCATATTCGTTGATAAATCGGCGCCTGCACAGCGTGCAATTGTGTCACCTAATTGACTGTTTGACGCCATCTAGAAAAGAATGGAGTAGCCAGTTCATTTAATATGACTTTATTTTATTAGTTAAAATAATTATCCTCTATGATATTAGTAATAAATTCGGATTTTCACCAATTGGAGACGTGCCTAGTAACCACTTGAACACATGCATGGCAGTACATTATAATGAATCACTTTACAAATTAGTTCTGAAAAAAATGAATACATTACACAATTAGTGCATTTATGTAACAGCATATATGTAAATGCACTAAAGTAACATCGCAGCCATGAATATTCATGCAGGATTTTTTCTCACTCGTACGCACAAAAAGTTTTGGCAGTAGGTACTGCTACAATGGAATGCCCTGCGGTGCCTGAGTCTGTATTTCCGGAAAGCTACAACCTGAGAGGCTTCAAGTCTAGCTAGAGTTAAAAGGTAACTTCTAGGTAAGCGTGCTCCATCGTTGACCACATTATCACTTACCAACAAGTGAGATTATGGTCAAATGCGAGCCTATTAACAATAAAAAAATTCAACTCTAACCATATAACGTCGACTCTACACCTTTCTGTTTCAAGTTCGGTGGGCGATTGAAGTCAACCGCATGTCTGTGGCCGACCGTTGTTCTGTGATTTCAAAGGTATTCCTAGCGATCTTTTAAGGTGACATTCGGACAAAATGACTTTATTGTAAAACTAGCCAACGCCCGCGGTTCCACCCGCGTGGGCCATCTCGAATCCGAAGATGGCCCTGGTCAAGCTGGGATGCGTGGGAAATGCTCTATGGACGACCCTACACCCCGGCGTCAGAAGACCCTAGACGGCGTACGGTTTTAATCGGTAAGAGTCCGGCATAAGCTGCCCCGCTGGGGTATCCATGACGCACGGAAAAAAAGGGTGTAACGTGGCCCATAAAGCATTTCGCTCGTACCCTGGCCGTTAGTTATGCCTCAGTAGTCTAAGGTTCTACAGAATAGTTTCGATATTTACGCTGACTGCACGGGCGACTGGTATTTTTCTGACTTTACCATTGTCCAGTATCATTACATCACTAAAACTCTGTCATCAAAGCTCGCCTTACTGAGCTCATAATTGATTTAATAGATCCATTATGACACCGCGAGGTAATTTGTACCAATTTGTACGCAAATCAACCGGTATGACCGAACGCTTAACAAGCTTGTTTGTCGTCCATACTTGACTTATAAAATTGTAATTTGACTTACGCCTACTGAATTTTAAAAGTTTTTTTTAATATACATACATAAATACATACATAAAAATCACGCCTTTATCCCATTAGGGTAGGCAGAGACAACATCTTTCCACTTACTACGATCTTGGCATACCTACACCTTTCGCTTCTTCAACTTTCATAATTATTTTAAACCGATAATAGAAGCAAACGAACTATTCGCTACATTATTATCAAGTACCGACACGCACACAACCACATACGGTACACACACAAGCACATAACTTGTCAATTAATTAAAATACGTTTTGTACCTGTCAAGAGATCCCAACTAATGCAATTTGAAGCCAGTGGTTTTTAGTTTGCCCATAAGCGGGTCAGTGCGGTTTTAGTTTTTGTTCAGTGCAAGGTGTAAGCTGAAAGCGATAACGTGAAGATGACAGTGATGTATATTTGAATGGAACGTGATGCATTTGGCAGTCTCGGAAAATACATGACATATTCTTACAGTCGATATTAGATGATGGTGATTCTCTGACTGAAAAAGTCGATTTAAAAATAAAATTAACTCTACTAAATAATTTATTTACTTGAGTTAATTCCTTATACATACTTGCCATGTTGTGTGTGTAAAGCTATAAACTGGATAATAGTATAAAAATAAAAGAAATATTTAGATAATGAAGTTATGCAACTTAGTGGATATAACACAATCTTTTTTTTTAAAGGGACCTTTTTTGTAGTTTCCTTATAAGTGTAAATAGGTAGAGTCGTATTTTATTTACTACTTAAAATATCGTAAAAGTTTATGTAGGTACAAATAATGTTTAATACATCAAATAAACGTTTCTTTATTTCTTTTTAAAAGAAGTAGGCAAGCTTCCCCAACTAAAAAGCCAAGATTTCTCTACATAACGGTAAAATATTTTGTATATTGTAGAACACTTATTGATAGACAAGTTAATAAATGAATAACATTTGACAAAAATAAGTTAAATGTGCGAAGATCAATCTACACCGGCTCTTAGACTATAAACATTGCTTAAAACTCTTATAACTTGCACCACTTCTAAAGATTACAAATATGCGGTTAAGCATAAAATAAAATTTGAATTTAGAATATATTTTAGCAATGATATCAATTTACTCAGACAGTGAGGACGGCCATGTTTCATGATTGGTTTGTCAAGTGAATAATTAATTAATTGTGGTCATACATTTGTGTAATAAATTAATTTAAGATTGTAATTGTTATGAACAATTAGTAGATAAGTTTCTCCTCTGACCAGATATCTCCATTTTTGTAAGAAAGGCACCCAGTTCTTGAGGAAACAAGAATTAAATATGTGAGGTTATTTTTATCGCGAACTGTACACACTTATCTCCAATCGAAAATAAACCCTATTATGAACTATTTATCTACATAAGTATAAGATCATTAAATTCAACTCATAACATAGTTTAATCTTACATTCAGCCGGCAATCTTGAACTTAAGCTCTTTGAAACGGCTTAATTTTATTAAGTCCATTTCATACTTTCATATCAAACTACTTATCAGACCTGTTGCTTTGGACTGGATAGGACCCTTATAGATTAAAGGTATTTAATGAAAATGTCTGGTGTAGGGTTGCCAATATTGCGATTGCAGTTTCAGGTAGGTACTGTTGGCAACACAGTTCCATCGATTTGTTTTTTTTTAAGATTAAGCTTTTACGTTTGATAACTAGCAAAGAGGTAAACTCAAGAATGGCTGGACTGATTTTGAAGGGACTTTGGTTGGCAGATAGATAGTATTATATGACTTTACATTTAGCTTACCATAAGGCGATGTGAAGTTATGTTGACATGTTCAATAAAAAAACTTAGATACAAGGTGTAACACTTAGAAAAAGAACTTGGATTTATCATTTGAAAATCTTTAAAAATATAATTATATGCGGGCGAAGTCGCAGGCACAACTAGTGTTAAATAAATCAAAGTGTACGTAATATCACATTGAAGTGCGTGACTGCTGACGCGCCTGCGCGGGTGGCGACGCGAATCGCGTAATTACAACGGCATTGTGCAGTGAGGGTAGACAAGCTTGTTATGCGCCATCTATTGGTACAATTAT
Organism: Lithosia quadra; assembly: GCA_963576445.1. Taxonomy (NCBI): domain Eukaryota; kingdom Metazoa; phylum Arthropoda; class Insecta; order Lepidoptera; family Erebidae; genus Lithosia; species Lithosia quadra. The sequence goes on from OY754894.1 coordinate 2,798,958, forward strand.
TATATTTATGGCTGAGGCTTGAGACCTTAGAAGTGAAATTTCCAGAAATTCCTTTCTTTGTAAATGCCTACAACATAAAGAACATCTACTGCTGAAATTTCAAGTTTGTGGGTCCAGCGGTTTAGGCTCTGCATTAATGAATCAGTCAATCAATCGGAATAAGTAATACCTAATATAATATAAGAAGGCAATCTTAAACCTTTGGATTTAGGCGTCAGACTCGAACCAACCACAATTCTTCTAAAACAATGACTCATAATATAAAGCCATCTAGACTACCTATAATTTTAAAAGATTAGCTTATAAAGGATTCTAGGATATGTGTAAAGCCTAGATTTTTGTAAATATAGACTTATAATATCTACTTACATTACCAATGCAGATAAACATACATGTTTATGCATTTAAATATTTGCATTGAGCGGAAATTGACTCTGCGACCGCTGACCTGGAATCGAATGCGCTACCACCGTTATTACTATAAATCTTTAAACTCACCATAAATGTACTCGTACCGTTAGTGCCTAGTATATTTACCGTAGGATGTAGTAAGCCTTCTCGAAGAGCGATACCTATGTTCGGGCCCTCCTCGTAGGTAGGACGGTAACTAGGTATCTCCCGTCTGAAATGAGCTGTACGACTGTGGTAGTACCTCCGCCCTATAGAAGACCGCGGCCATAATAACCATCGTGTTGTGTTCCCACTGGTAAGTAGGGTAGCTAGAGCTCACTGTACCCCTCCTACCCCCACCCCTTCCTAGCCCCTTCCCTTCAGGGTAGGCAGCTCGTGTGTGGCACCCTTAGTGTTACACACGTCCATAGGCCACGGTGACAGCTTTCTATCAGGTGAGCTGTGTGCTTATCTGTCACCTACGTAGTAAAAAGAAAAGTAGCGGCATTGCCGTGAAACCATTACTACACCACGATGGTCACATCGACACGAGAGGAGGAGACAGTGGGGCGAGCACGAATTTTCTTTCGAATCGAGTTCGTAACGTGTGCGATAGAAATTATACACGATACGCTGTACAAATTTCATAGAATTTTTGTCGCACACGTTACGAACTCTATACGACAGAAAATTCGTGCTCGCCCCACAGTAGGATCATAACTTGTAAGACTACCCTACAACTGAAAGTCTACCGGGCAGTCTGGTGGGCACCGTTCACTACTGATTACCGCGGCCCCGCTCGCTTCGCAAAATCACTGTTTATTTATAAACCGACATTACATAATGATGTATTTTGTTTTGGTATTTTATCGCCCACGGGAGTATCGGGTGGTCCGAGTGATTTATAACGATTGTCTGTTGAATGGTGTCCAACTGTTTAGTCATTTAGGCTGATTAAATTAAATTATTTAGTTGGAAATAGATTGAATATTTTTTTTAAACAATTGCATGCTAACTATTTCCAATGATTTTCTGATCGGAAAAAATTATCATCCAGGACGAGACATTCATCGGGAAAATCATTGGAAATAGATGTTTTTAGAGCCTCACCAAGATCTTTTCGGCCTAAGCCATCCGGAAAGTCACCTTGAGCCATCGAAAAGCCTCTGACGCAGACTTTTCCTCTTGGGGTTGGAAGCCCAAATGGCAGTCACTCCAATAAGCGCCATACGAACAGGAGGAGAACAGTCAGCCGGTCCTGGACTCCGAGGTGAAAACAGTTAACAGTTTTTATACACATAACCCAAGCTATTTTTTAAATATCTCCAACGTACAAACACAGCTACTTTACAATTTTATAATAGTATCATCATTCTCTGAACCTTTTTCCCAATTCAGTTGGGGACGGCTTTCCAGTCTAACTGTGATGCGGCTGAGCGACTGCCATCTGACCTCCACAACCAATGGTCATTATGACCAATGGCGATATCGAAGTTCCAAGTTAGACTGGTTAGACTTTTGTCGGCTCCAACTACCCGTAACGATTGCCATAGATGTTTGTATGGTAACCGGGACCGACGGTTTAACGTACTCTCCGAGGCACTAATAAACCTGCGATAAATACATATAGTATGTAGATTTATAAATTGAAAAGACATACCTTCAAAGCAATCAACATTAAATAAATGCTTACAGTACTTGGCAGTACTTAGCTTAAGAAGTCCCATATTTTCATTCACACATGCGAATTCGTCGGCTAAATACTTGAAGGGCAGTAAAACTCCATGACTATTAGATATTAAATGGAGGTAGGACACGACGGTATCTCCCGTCCGAAATGAGCTGACCGACTGGGGTAGTACCTCCGCCCTACAGAACACCGCGGCCATAATAACCATCGTGTTGTGTTCCCGCCGCTTTCCACCCCTTCCTATTCTCCCCACACCGTCCTAGCCCTCCTCCCTTCCCTTCACAGGGTAGACAGCGCGTGTGTGACACCCTTAGTATTGCACACGTCCATAGGCCATGGTGACCGCTTCCCACCAGGTGGGCCGTGTGCTTGTCTGCCACCTACGCAGAATAAAAAAGAGGCTTCGAGTGAAGACGTGTTAATACGGACGTAAACTCAATAATAATTAGGTATATCCAATTGCAAATCTTGTTCAATTAAATTTCATAAAAGGTATTATTCCATATAAATTCTGTATTTAACGCGCATTGTAATGAGCTTGTCTGGTATAATGAAATAATTATTATTCCGTAGAAAGTTCACAAATCGAATGAAATTTAATTGAATAAATTTGAATTTCAATTGAATGAAATCGTTCAATGATTGATATTGTATTGCCGCATATGGGGACGATTCTATTAATCCTGTTCGTTTTATTGATGCTAAAGTTTGTGAGTTAATGAGTACGTACGTATGTTTGTTCGTATTTGCATTCAACTAAGTACAGTTGTTAATGTTATAGTTTGCAAAAAGGATGATCCGTGGTGCAGTGGTAGCGACTGTCATGCATGAACATCCAGTTCAATTCCCGAGGCTGACAAACGGAATTATTTGGTATTTCTATTATGGCGTTTCTCAACAAGTGGGCGTATTCCGCTTTCTGGCCACGGTGACCGCTTCCCATCAGGTGGACCGTGTGCTTCTCTGCCACCTGAGTAGTATAAAAAATACTTGACTTTATTTGGCTAGTCAAAACTCCTAACTAGATCTGACATCATTCCCATTAATGGCAAAATAAGGCCCCAAATAAATCACAGTCCCATTCATCTCCCGCTGATTGCCGTGAAAAAACCTCATTAAAATGTAGCTTCGCAGTAATCCCACACGTTGTTGTGTTTCTTAAGTTAATCCAAGTTGATCCAGACAGCAATATCGACAGCACAGCGTATGGGAATCGGCAAAAAGCTTCGACACATTCGAAGTATTTAGTAGAAGTCGAAGTTGAGTTTGTCTTCGAAATTGAAGTAAATTTCAACTTGACAACCAAAAAAGAAGGTGTGGCGTGAGGTGTCCTAAAAGTAGGCGGGCCCCAATCCAATGATTACTAGTCTATTTCCTCGGCTTCACCCGCATAATGTCGGCTACGCTTAACCATAACTCCGGTTTTGCTTATCTAATTGCAATAAAAAATACGGTAGATTTTAAGTCTGACCAAGAGCTTTCTAATAAAAATAAAATCGTTCAGTAATTTTTGCGTCATTCGCGATCAAACAGACAAACCTACAAATACATTAAGATTCGAAAAATATTTTTTTTTGTGTCAGAACTATTCACATAACATAATCCAAGTACTTTTTTTAAATATTATCTTCAATGTAAAGACACAACTAACTTACAATTTTGTAATCATAAACGGATTTCTAAATTCATCACTTATAGGTATATACGGATTTCTAAAAACAGTACTTTTACCTCGCTAGACACTAGGTACGGCCGGGGGCGCTAGTGACCTCAAAGCCTTCGTCCACTGTGGGTCTACTGCATGTACCTGTCTGTTGTGGTTAATCTCGGATTGAAACGTCAGCGCCAACGCTTTGATTGTTGCGCCGCCGACTGTTGCCGCAGATCACTGTCAGATGTTATGATTAGTAGCTATTTTTTGCTCACCCTACCACTGACACGAGTTACGAGAGCTAGCGGATTATGTTCGTATTTCTTTAACATACACACGCAGTAAACAACTGTAATATTATAAATCGAAGGCGAGCTTAACTCAATATTGAGTTTTCTCCCAGCAAACCGTTGAGAGAACATAAAGGACACAACACAATGAGTAAATATGGTGCACAACCAGAGGATTAAATAATTATAATGAACTCAAGAAAACATAGATCGTCGGTATTTTGCATGCCAACATTTTAGTCGAATCAAAAAACTCAAATTCACATTTACAGAATTTATTAGAATGAATTCATGCTGCGTTGGTTCTCAGCAAAATAGTATACAATGATCAACCTAATTAATCCATAATCCTCAAAGACCTTCACATTTATTATAAGTAATTATTGTAATTATATATCTTTTCTCTTCTTTTACCAGTTAGGTGGCAGACAAGCACACGTCCCACCTGATGGGAAATGGTTACCGTAGTATATGGACGTGTGCAACACCAGAGTCGTAACAATCGTGCTGCCGACCCTGGAATGGAGAAGTTGGATAAGAGGTGAAGCTTGGGGGGGTTGACAAAATTCCTGTACTGACAACGCAGGAGACTTTCGTCTCCGCGTGGACAGCACAGAATCCCTCCATTGAGCTCTAGCTACCCTACTTACCGCCGGGTACACGACACGATCTCTCCAATCGCTACAAGTTTATAAATTAGCCCCAATACCATAGAAGGCGCACTTTAATATGCCGACTGGTTATTGGTTATACGCTAATATGGCTCGCTATTTCAACTACTAATTACTTGGCGGACTATAAAAACATTGCTACGTTATATTATTATTAGCGGATAAACAGGAATTTCAGTAGCTTAGTAGCGATAGCGATTTGTTAGCGGGAAGATTAATATAGGTATGCTGGAATACGCATCTGTTGGTATAATTCTAATGGTGTATCAAATTGCTATTTTATTGATAGGTAACCAGCCCGCGTAGACGCGTTTTCTGACTATATCTCCGATTCTACTCGAACCGTTGTTCTTAAGTATGCATAAGCTTCCCATCTCTCCCATCCGCTTCCCATCAGGTGGGCCGTGTGCTTGTCTGCCACCTAAGTAGTATAAAAAAAATAAGATTTTAAGTCTGACCAAACAAAACACTGATTGCATTTTTGGCATTAGTATCGATTACCAATCATCCCCCAATAATTATTTTGTAAATAGTATATTCATTGTACACACAGAACAAAGAAAAATCCTTTTTTAATGTTCTGTGATTGTACAGAATTAACCTATAAAGTTTTAATACATAGGGGATCGCAATTATTTTGATACCAAAGTTTAAACTGAGATGTAATTACTTAAAGATTCATAATGTGGCTTATCTCAATAAATGACATACTTAGTTATTTATTTATGACTTCTTTGCCTTAACTATCCGGTGTCCCCCCACATTCCCCTACGAGTACTTAAGTATAGAAGACTATAACATTATGGTGTATTATTGTTTGTGTGGAATCCTAATAGGTACTATTCTTGAAATAAAAGTTGCTTAACTTGCGCCTTTAAGATCAGCTATCCCCCAACGAAGGTCAGGTAATCTGCCACTATAGTTGTATAAAAAAAAAACAAGAAAGACATTGATATTTGCAACCTACCTACCCATTTTGTAAACACAAATGGTGGGCGGCCTATGGACCTATATGTCAACCTTTTGATGGATTTGAATAATGTATGAAAATTATACATGCACAGTCACGGAACAAAACGCTTAAGTTTATGTAATAAATGAGTAAAATAACATGTACGGACATATTTACATGTGGGTGTATGTAAATAATTTTATATAGTACCTATGTAGTCATACATGTAGTTTTTTATTTCGATATGATATATAACGTCGGCGCCAGCGCATATTACATAGTAGATACTTATTCGATATCGGCGGTGGTCCTTTATGCAAATGTGTTTTTATGGCACTTGAGCGAATTACGCACCAAGTATGTACCTAAGTAGGCAGGCAAGCAGGAGTCAACCTCGCAGAAAAAAACCGGCCAAGTGCGAGTCGGACTTACGCACGAGGGTTCCGTACAAACCTTACGTAAAACCGTATATAATTGAAAAGTAAGTTTAAAATTATTAAAAATATATATGGTTTTCGCGATTTTTATTCTTTATCTATGCTATAAGGCGTTGCTACGTAGCAAATTTAAAGATTCTGAGTCACAGGAGGTTTTGATTCCCTGCCTTGTGAGTGTCGAAAATATGCCGATAATATTTGCGTTGTGAAATTCAACATTAGTACGAAGTAACACACATCTCTGTCCACCCCTACCGCGACAGCAAGTGTGCATGTATACCTAACACATCTAAATTATCTAAAATTACCTTGTTGATTGATTGTCATTTCTGTATTTAAATCTAGAAAATTTGCATGAGGTGCGTATGCGCAGGTCCGTAATAGCGATCCAATTATCACGTCTTTGGCGCGTTAAGATCGATGTTAGATACCCATAAAGCGGCTAACGAGTTCGTTTTAGTGCAATATGAATATATAATAAATACAGTTAATGTCAATCTTTACCTTATAAGCGTAAATAAGGAGGTACAAGGCTTAATGCATTATTAAATGGGTCTTGCTCATCAATAAAATAAGGTCGGCCATCAATCAATAAAATTTGTAGGAGGTAGGACACGATGGTATCGCCCGTTCGAACTGAGCAGTCCGACTGGGGTAGTACCTCCGCCCTACAGAAGACCGCGGCTATAATAACCATCGTGTTTTGTTCCCAGACTTCCCAGCGGTCACAACCCGCCCTCCCTCTTCCCCCAGTCCTCACTTCCAACCTTCCCCTCAACTTCCCAATCTCCCCCTCCAGGATTGGCGCGAGTGTGACGCCCCTGGTGTTCCACACGTCCATGAGCCACGGTGACTAATGTGACTATAGTTGCAAAAGTTCTGAAATTCCGGAATACTTCTAGGAAAGTTTCTTTAAATCAGAATTTTTAAAAAGGTATTTTTTTTTTTTGCTGAAAAATCGTATTTTGCATCGATCCGCGACCGCTTTACATTAGCCGTATGCTTGTCTGCCACCTAAGTAGTATAAAAAAACGCCTACGCTTTAACCACTAAGCTAATAACTAAGCAACCGTCGGTAGTTGGCAATGAGATGTCTATCTCTCTATCAATAGTCAAGAGTGAGTCGTACAGAGAAATTACAGTCTAAAAAGAAAACTTGGCAAAAGGTTGTTGAATACAATCGTATTTCACGTCCGACGTACAACTCTATGCGACACTCAATTCGACACTTGCGCAAGCGCAACTGAAATAGCCACCGGCCCACTTAATAGGTGTTTGTTTGAATTCCAATGCTACTTGCACATGTTATTAGCTAATTTGTTGTACGGGCTCATGTTACATACGCGGTTTAATTATAATTGGTATTCAGGAAATTATATATTAAAGCTATGAACTAGGTTCAATTGCTACGATCGAACTGCGAGCGGACTAAAATCTGCGTTTACCAATAACAGTTTCCTTGTATCCGATTCCCAAAGGTTGGTTCACTGTTTGACCTATAAATTATGTTGTTGTAATTACCTATTTCGCGTAAAACCGATTTTGATCATCATCATTCTCTGAACCTTTTCCCAACTCAGTTGGGGTCGGCTTTCCAGTCTAACTGTGATGCGGCTGAACTTCGATATTTTACCGTAAAACCGATTTTGATGCGAGTGAAAATTAAGTAAAAAAACGTAGAAAATAATGTACCTCCGTCCAAACCAGAGGTCAAGATTTAGTCTGGATTTCATCAATAAAAATCCGTGAAAACTTACCTTCTCTGAATGCTAATAATGTAAGCTAACTTTTACCTTCCTTTCCCCCAACCCTTCCTAGCCTCCACATTCCTTCCTAGCCCCCCTTCCCTTCAGGGTAGGCAGTGACACCTCTGATGTTGCACACGTCCATAGGCCAGGTGGGCCGTGTGCTTGTCTGCCACCTATGTAGTACTTATATTAAAAAAAACCTAATTGATTTCGGTTGCTATCAATACTGAAATTCGTTTAAAATTTTAATTGCAACTAGATGTACCTAACTAAACGTTTAGCATACAACTATGTAAATAACATAACATTCTAAATACATTCGATTATAATTACAGGGGACGTCCTCGTAACGAATGTGCCCAGAAAGGGACAACATATTATACAGCTTTATCAAGATGGTACAGTGCCAATCAATCTGTGCAATTAAGACAACTTGTTCTCTTTCATTCCCGGGATGGCTTATTTCCTTATGCGAGAACACGAGTCACGCGACTGGTTAGGTTTTTTAACACCAATACCCGTTTTGTGCTTATTAGCAGGTATTTTAACCAACTTCAAAAGGAGGTTCCTTCACAGTGTAACCTGTATGTTTGTACAGTCAGCGGCAAAAGTCTATTCACACACAGATTATAAACATAAAAATTAGTCTATGATGATTGCAAAGATTTCAAACTTAAAAACTCAAATAAAAATGGTGAATTATATTGTAGTCAAAGTTTAAAGATAGTTCAATAGAGCCAACTCGTCGTCGCCGTCGCGTCGTGTCGTCGTGTTCCACCCTCGGTGACACCCTTAGTGTTGCACACGTCCAGGGGCCGCGAGGACCGCTTCCCAGCAGGTGGGCCGTCTGCTTGTCTGCCACAACCTACGTAATATAAAAATAATTGACCGAATTCAAAAAGGAGGCAAGTCGGTTTTTGATTTTTTGCTAAAATTATTGAAGAATGTAGTTTTTTGTTATTTAAATTATATATTTTTTAACTCTTGTCTGTTTGTTCATGATAGACGTAAAAACGGATGAACGGATTTCGATGCGGTTTTTTGTATTAGAAACTTTTTGGTCAGACTTAAAATTATTACTAACTAGCGACCCGCCCCGGCTTCGCACGGGTGCAATGCTGATACTAAATTAAATACACTACAGAAAAACTATGAACGTTGTATATAAAAACATAGCGGCCTCCCCGCACTGCCCCGTCCGACCGGTACCGCCCGCCGCAAACGCAAATTTTAAATTTGTAATATCTCCGAAAATATTTGTTTAATTTACATGCTGTAAGGAACCATATTGATCTATATTAATTGCACACTGTATTTAAGGTACTTAATTCGATAAGGATTAATGCCGTATTGCTTAAAATAGCTTCGTAAATAAGCCATTTTTTCACGTAAAAAGTAAACAATAAAAATGGTTAATGTGGGTTATCCCTAAAAGATAAACATATACCATCGCGGACTTTTTTGTAGACCTTTTTATGGTGTACAATACTGTAGTACATTAATTTGATCTAACTCGTAGGGTTTAGGCAGCGTTTTTGCTAAATTGCTAAATAAGCCCAAAAAAATAGGTTAATTTACGACATCACGTTAGAAACCTCTAAAATTAGCAATGTTGCCTTAGTATATGATGCATGTATTATACATATAAACCTTCCTCTTGAATCACTCTATCTATTGGAAAAAACCGCATCAAAATCCGTTGCGTAGTTTTAAAGATTTAAGCGCACATAGGGATATAGGGAAAGAAAAGGGGACTTTGTTTTATACTATGTAGTGATAAATAACCTTTGCGCTGGTTAGTATAGGGTTTTATTATTTATTCGAAGGGACACAGGTCTGGCGTCCAAAAGAAACACAGTCATAATGTACTTCGTATGTTATCTTAAATTCTCAAGTGTCTGTGTGAATAGACTAAAACTGGTATAGAGTTACAAATACCTCCCTATGGGGGGTGACGCGAATGGAATTTTCCACTTTTAACGTTAAAAATACCGAAAGTTTAGTTTACAAATGGGTTGAATTTTACATGTAAACAAATCCTAAGTTTTGTATTCTTCGTTACAATAAAATTAAACAAATCATTTTATTATTTCTAGGGAAATATTTAGTTCAAATTTATTTATTATTTTTTTACATAACACAATATTATCTAATTTAGTAGGTGGTACCTACCTTTAAAACTACTACTACTACTTAACCAATTGCAATCAAACATACGGCAGATACCTATCTGTCTGGCCTTTGAATAGAAGAAATCGCATCAAAATTAATTTAGTAGTTTTTGCGGTTGTCTGTCACAAGATTTCAATATGTGTTCAGAATCTTTTTTTAGTATCTCCAATGTACAGACACAGCTAATTTACAATTTTATAATGTTATAGACTCAGTTATAGATATATTTAAATGATACATTTAATATGGCCGACGCGACGACGCCATGATTAAAAAGGTGAGCAAGAGTCTATGGTAAACAATCGATATGCATACAGGTTAATTGGCACTATCCATCATGTCCACGTCTTTGGTACGCATTTCCGTGTTTATGATGCAATTTTATTATTTGTATAAGAATAAGGACATAAATGAGGTGAAGTTATTGCACTATAGGTTAGTATTGGGTATTTATACAAGCAATTTATTTCCCTCTACTTGAAGCCCGTGTTCCGCCCGTGTGAATATCAGCTGTCGCATTTTTTGATACCACATAGGTGGCAGATAAGGACACGGCCCACCTGATGGAAAACGGTCACCGCGGGTCACCCACGCGCTGCCGACCTTGAAGGGAAACGGCGGGGGTAGGAAGGGGTGTGGGCAGGAGGGGTACAGTGAGCTCTGGCTACCCTAATTTCCGGCGGGAACACAACACGATGGTTATTATGGCCGCGGTCTTCTGTAGGACGGAGGAACTTCCCTAGTCGGACAGCTCATTTGGGACGGGAGATGCCGTCGTGTCCTACCTCCATTGAACATATCTCCGGTTCTACTCAACCAATTGCAATCACACATACTTCCGTCAGATTTTAAATCTCATTAAGATGTACCTATTAAAAAAACGCATCGAAACTCGTTCAGTAGTTTTTGCATACATCGCAAATAAGCAGATAAGCAGACCAGAATTAAAAAGAAAGTATTCTGGAATCGTTTATTTATCATAACTCAAGTTTTTTTTTTAAATAACTCTTGGTACAGTTACTTTACGAATTTATAATAGTATACATATCCTTAAAACATAATTAGTTACATAGTTGCAAGGGAATATTAGATATTCAATCAATTAAACACAACCTACCAAACCATTTATGATTGTATTTAACTTGCAAATATAAAACAAATAGGTCCGATAGGCATCAGATAAACACATCTTAATTAACTAACTAAAAATTATGTAGTCACCAGCCAATAATGATAATTTAATTAACGTCTTCCTAAGGAAATAGAAAAATCTAAATAATCTGAATTAATGTTAAATTCATTGCATATTATTTGCAATGAATTTAACATTACCGCGGTAGCCCAGTATACCGCGGTAGCCTAGTATACCGCGGTAGCCTAGTGGTATGGGTAGTGGATAGTGGTTACCATGGCACACACCAATGACTTTTCGTTGCTTTTCGAAGTTATGTGTGTATTTATTGCAGGTTTATAAGTGCCCGGTTAATGGCAATAGGCTCGCCACCTATTACATTGGGACCTGAACATAAACTGGCGAAATGTGGGTGCTAGCACTTCTGCCTACCCCTTCGGGGATATAGGTGTGAGTTTATGTTATGTTATGTTATTATTTGCAAATTTATACCTACAATAAATTACTACGGTTTTACATACAACACATCATAATTCATTACTTAACTAAAAAGATTACATTAGTTACTTGTCAATGTTAATAGTTTATTATCTTTCTATGGAAATGGAATAAATAACCTAAATAATTAAACACATCTTATGTACTAAACCTTTTATAGCAAGATGTAACTAGCAAATAAATAATGATTATTGCATAATGATTGAATTTGACACGTCATAAATAACGAGATATTATTTAAATACATACGAATTGCAAATAACTGATGATCTTGGATAAGCAAATATGAGTTAATGATTTGCATTCACGATTTACAAATTATTATATACCAATAAAATTCATTTTCGAACAGAAATTACAAAAGATATTGTGAATTATGAAAATATAATTATGGGTATAGGTAGGAGAAAAAATATTGACAATTAACTCTTGAACCGATCAACCAATCATCATTATAAATCTATACATTACTACTATTGTAAATGAGCTGTATCTCTACATTGAAGATATTAGGAATAGCTTAGCTTATGTTACGGCGGAACCACACTTCGCTATTTATTCGAAATTCTTATACATAGATGCCTAAACCCTCCACAATCGTCATGGAAGAGCGACTAAAGCGAATATTCGTGCGAATAAAACAAATAAACAAGAGTAAGTCCTCCCCACTTCGTTTTTACACGTGAATAAATGCGAATAGCGAATGCGAAGTGTGGTTCCACCATTAAATAAATAGACTTGTGGTAAAAACAGATTTGACAGATTGATATTATGTCAACAGTTGATAGATAAATAATAATTGGACTGTTTTTTGCGTACCTATAATAATTCATCACTACGGATTACTGTCTGTCTAGTATGATGGACGGACCAAACCGTGTTACACAGTTCTAGTTTTGTCTATAGATAAAGTTTCAATTCTAATCCATATTTCAAATTTCTTTTACAGGTAAGTACGAAACTTGAGGCTGTAAAACTGTAAGTAGCATGTAAACGGAAAGCCATTAATGTTTGAAATTCAATGCGTAGTTTATCCCTCCGTAAGTCAAGTTGCTATAAACACAGCTTTCAATCTATTTCGAAGTATAAAAACTTATAAATTATACTTCGAGGAATAAAAATATTGAAATATGGTATTAATACCTAATACCATATGTATTGGGTATTACCATATTTCAATATTTTTCTGTTGTATCTTTGATTTATTGTTGTATTTACTGCCACGTTCGACTATACGATGACAGCAATCGCGGATGATTTTGTAGGCATTTATTGAAGAGTTCCATTGTCTGTCTCCGAAACTTGTCATCAGATCTTTACGAAATTTAAATTGGACTATTTCGGAATAAGGTTTACTAATAAAAAAGAATTTTGCAAATCCGTTTAAATATGACAGTTACAAACATAAACAAAACATTATAAACATCCGAATTAAAAACCTCCTCTATTTTCGAAGTCGGTTAAAAATAAATATTGTGTACATCACTAACTTAATTAACGTACCTTCCAATCACCGCTTTAACGACTTCATTATCGAATACTACCTATTAAGAAGTTAACTTTATATCCATACAAGTGAACATTAATTGCACAATACGGTTAACTTCGGTTAACCCGTCCGCGTCCGCACAAACGAGCCGCGTCAATTTTAACCCTTTACGACTACCAAAATATTATCGAAGTCAATCAAGCGTTTCGTGTATGGCCATAAAATTTGCTAGTAGGTGCTAAAAGTTTGATACAGGGTTTATTATTTTGATATTCGTATTCGCTTCTGGTAATATGACTGTAACCATGATTTCGTGATCACTAATCGCAAATTCTGGACGAAGTGAATTTAACTTATACTGTAATGGTTTTGTATTTGGTTTAAAAGTCAAAATCACATGTCAAAATATGAAGAAATTGAGTACTTATGCACTATGACAATTTTCGGGTTCCCTAAAGTTTACAGTCTTGCTTTTTCACGCCCCGTTTAAAGAACTCAGAGTTCAACACTGAAGTCAAGTATTGATAAATGAGAGTATGAGAGGTGATCCTACCGAAAATGATTAATTTATGTAATTTTTTCTCTGATATTTTTTTTCACCTTATTTATGAAGATAAATTTATGAAGATAAATTAAATTAAGTGCCAATTTCATTAATCTAATTCACTTCTGATTAACCAATTATGGTAATGATTTCGTACTTATATGGTTTTTTCCACATCAGCTTGAAGTTCATAATTTAGTGAGAATTTTTTATATTATAATATCAGTTTGGAAGAAATAGCGAATGGTTCTTCATCGTATGTTGGACAGTACCTATCATTACATAACATTAATAATTTCTCCAATAAGACTAAGGATTGTGCAATACTTTAACCATTACGTGAAAACAAGGGACTGTGTTTAATAGAATAACAGGGTAATCACTTGTTAGTAATATTATTTATGCGTCTAGTCCCACTGCTGCGCTATTATGGATATAATAACTTCCTTTACTCATTCATACATTGCGATATTCTCCTAGGTTGTTAGCAAACTGTCTCCTAAGATTGTGTGTTTTCACAATTGGTTGCTTAACTATGACACAGTGGTAGGTAAGTTTACAAAATGCTCATTAATATAGAAATGTCTACTGTCGAACGAAACGAATAATATGAGTGTGATCAGTTTTTGTTCTTAAGATGAGGGTACCGGTACATCCAAAGCAAAGGGGATCATCTTGAAGCCAGAGATGACCTGGGTCAGCCGGTGTGTGAGGGAAATAGCTTTTAAGGCATCTTACATCCCGGTGCGTGCAGTTTTAGTCGGTTCGATTCCAACTTAACCACCTAAATTGCTTACCATATTATAGGAAACTATATAAGAAGTGCGGGTATATATAGGTATGTACCTATTATATTCATTCTGCCAATTTCCTTTCCTATTACAATCCGCTAAACCAGCTTTGACATCTTTCGTCTCAGTTAATATGAAAACAAGCTGTTTAAACTGATTGACAAGTAAGTGCCACACTATTAGTTCAGAATGAGATAACAAGCGCCCTCCAGATAATTAAATTTGACATTTTCTGGCGATTGGCCAGCATGTAGAGAATTTTTAAGGGATACCGCTTGAGAATATTCTGTTGTATCGTTAAAAACGTTTCATTGTATCGCTCGTTTGTTAAGTAAATATAGGATTTATAAAGCTCGCAAGGATTCATTTTTTATTTATACTGGCCATAATTTCAAATGATTTTATTAATAGTTACCTGGGTATACCTATAAATTAAACACAGTACTGCGGATACATATTTCAAATTATACAATAAATAACACACATTCATTATTATAGCTATAATTTCAACCTTATTAAATTTCTTATAGCAAATTAATATAAATGTTTAAACCATGTTTAAACATTGAGAGTTACTACGACTTTGACAGCTTTGACAGAGTTTAATTGACATCTTTATGGACACATATACAGGTAACGATATAAGTTTAATACTGCAATCCTATGTAATAAAATAATAATCGTGACAATAAAAAGCTATTTATTCCGCTTCAATTTCACATTAATGAAACTTGATTAAGACATAAATATACCGACACATAAACTGCCCTACATAAAACTTAGCAATGAAAATAGGACAGGTAGCTGTCGCTATCAATATCTGTCGTGCTTGTTCTACCGAAGACAAAAATATTACAACATCCGTTGCAATTATTATTGAAAATATCTTCCACCACCTCAAGGATACATTATTGCCGATAGATACTATTATAAAATTGTAAATAGCTGTATTCGTATGAAGATTTAAAAAATACTTGGGTTATGTTATAGTAACGATTCTGAAGACAAAAATATTTTTCTGAGGTTCTTGTCTGTTGGTCAGATTATTTGTGCGCAATGGACACTAAAACTACTGAACAGATTTTGAAACGGTTTTTTTCATTTGAAAGATCTTGGTCGGACTCTACTCGTTTGAGTAGAACCGGCGATATAGCCAAAAAAACGCGAACGTCCACAGATGTCGACCTGCAGCCATAGGCTAGTAGAATATTAAATTAAATAGCTTGAGTATAAAAAAACTCATATAAACTGCAGCGAAACGGGTGAGTTGCTGGCTCCTAATAATTCCAAATAAAGTATTGAATGAGCTCTTCGAAATAATTCGATTAACAGCGGACTTAATGGCCTCGTCATCGGTTAATGTTCGATTCGCATGCCGCGTTCGCGGAAGTTTATCGTGTTAACCATCCACTGCAGTGTGGACCTGCCCTATACTTGGTCATCATGCCTTGTGAAGTGATTGATGACTGAATGGATATAGTGCGTATTGGAAAAGACACTGTACCTATAATTTTTTTGGAACTTTGGAAAATATGCTAAAAAGACTGACTAAATAAAAAGTTGAAGAATAAATTGAAAATAAATTGTAGTTAATTAAGATTATGGTTTACTTCTTATTGAAAAAATGTTTTTTCCATATTTACTTTTTTTAGAAAAAGTTATCATTGATACTAAATGTGCATGTTTGTATGTGTGTTTGCCCGCGATTATCTCGCGTTTGGTTGAACCGATTTTAAAGTAGTTTCCACAAAAGTATTTTTTACATTCTTGATAAGGTTGTAAACATCTACATTGTCAGATAAGCATACCTAATACATTCTTGATAAGGTTTAGGTATGCTTATCCGACTTAAAAAAACTAAGGTAATTCAGTACTATTTTTCATTTTTTTTACGTTTTTTGAAACCTGCTTATACATTAGAGCTCCTTAGGATTTACAGATACGCTAATGATATTTATAATCTCAAACGTTTGACCAAAGACTGCCTAGACAAGCACCAATTTATCTACAACGGACTCATTGACAGAATTTTATGCTACACCCTGCGCGTGCGCAGCAACTGCTAGAAAATCTCGACAGGGCTTGCGACAATTTAAAGAGTACTTAACTAAACTAACTCCTAGTTAACCCACAAGCATAACTAAGAAAGTACAGTTTAATTTTATTGCGGTTTAATAAACATTGCAGTTCGCTATCGACTGCAGTTAATTTCCCGCATAGCTTAGAAAGCGACAAGTGTCCGAGAATTAGATTTCATCCGAATAATTTATTGTATTGTATTGATTTTGTATAATATTATTTCTTGTCTGTCAAAGAGATCTGGGGGTATACCATGAAACCTATTATCAGCAGAAAGCAGAAAGTAAATGATCGTTTTCAGGCTTTTTAAAAATACATTTTACAGCAAGGTAAAAGTTAAAATAGTAAATAACATCTCTCGATGAAAATTCTATTTAACTATAACTTAATGGGGCTTATTATTATTTTTTTAATTTGATCAATATATTGATATCTGGGCAATCATAATCACTTTCGATGTTAACTGTACATCCGACATTTCATTTACCTACACACGAAAAAAAAGACGTATAATTGGTGAATTAATATACATCGGTTGTCTTTTAGTACGGTTAAGCCCGAACGAACACACTAGACTAAATAAATCATTGGAAAAATTTGAACCAATTTACCTCCCCTTTAAGTCCCCTACCCTTAGTGACATGACCATAGGCCACGATGACCACTTCCCATCAGGTGGGCCGTGTGCTTGTCTGCCACCTACGTAGTATAAAAAAAATGTCGTTTAAGTCAGCTATCTCTTCCAGAATGTAAAAAATACTTTAAAAATAACCACACAATCAAACATTACTCAGCAATTTCTTGAACAATCGCGATCCAAATTCCAGCAATTAAGATCCAATAACACATTCAGCACTTCTCCGCCGTTACACGGTAGATTCTTACCCTAGAACATCTCGCCACCATTAACCTAGACCCTGACAATTCATTAAAGAGCTAACGGTACTTAAGTAATTTAAAATATACATGCCGTTTAAGTACAGACGTGGTAACAAGTGTAAGCTAAGTTTATGCGAGCGAAGCCACGTAGAATAGCTAGTTTTAATACAAAAATAG
This sequence comes from Lithosia quadra, assembly GCA_963576445.1. Classification (NCBI taxonomy): domain Eukaryota; kingdom Metazoa; phylum Arthropoda; class Insecta; order Lepidoptera; family Erebidae; genus Lithosia; species Lithosia quadra. The sequence continues at coordinate 2,816,548 of OY754894.1, forward strand.
ACCAGATTTATCTCCTTTTACAAGTCGGTTAAGTATACTAAAATGAGTCGGTTAAGTATACTAGAAAGAAAGAAATAACTTTATTTGGTAAGTACCTACTTTTAGTAGGTCACATTAATACTATTATATACGAATGCTCAATTGTTTAATTATGTATATTGTATGCTTAACGGTTGCACCAAATGGGTGTCTAGTTCAGCATGTGTCAGGATTCAGAACGAACCCTTCCTTTCCATTTTTCAAGGATAAAAACATACTAATTTGAAAACGGTATCAAAACCGTTTCAAGCTATATTATCACCGATAAACATACATACAAACATACAGGTCAAACAACCCCGTGGTCAAAAAGTCTGCATAATATCCCACTTCTGATAAAAGCGATGTATCAATAGAATTATTCCCAACGTGAAACAGTTTGTTCAAGCAATTCAATCGGCAGTTTTCACTATGCTAATAGTCATAATATCTTAGATCTGAGCAGGTCTGCGCATGCGCAGGCTCGATCATTACGAGCTGCCCACAGTGCCCACTGAGATGTGAATGAGATAACATAATTTAACTGCTTAATTCAATGGGGTTGGACAGGAACGAATAGTTTTGAAACTGTAATTGAGGAGAAATAACGGGAATCCCCGTTTAAAGATTGGAGAGTGAGTTTAGCAACTTAACATGTAAGAGTTCCTCTCTCTAGGATCCCTTAGACAAAAATCTCTTTGTGTAGGGAATCCGACTGGGTGCAGGAGAAATGCCTAATACATAAGGTTCTGATGTATAAAATTGACCATTATTAAAACCTTTTCCGAGAACCAATCTATCCATTGCTAGAAACAGCATGAAAATCAGTGCAGTGGTTTTTGAGTTTATCGCGAACAGAAAACGCAGAACTTTGTTTAATAATATGTAATGATTGCTATAACTCAGTCAGACCTTCCATATCTGGCTGTATATAATATAATCTTGACATTAATACGTTTAGTTAATTTGTGCCATGCATAAAGATTAGATTAGAATTAATGATTAAGTGAATCAGTTGCAATTTAACATCTCTCGAAGAGGCCAAAACCACATTCCTAAAGTACGTTGGTAGGGTTAAATTCACATTCCTATCAGCAAACATTTAAATTAACCCTACCGATGTACTTCGTTAACGCATCTAATTCTAACCCTCCCGAAGCCGTTATTTACCAGAACACAGCTTTCTACAACCATTTACCCATTCGTAATTAGCACTAGTTGCCATACAATTGATGTTTATTATAGTAAACATTGTTTTATAATATCCAATAAGTGGTTGTTAGGAAGCAATATCTAAGTAGATTTCTGTTAAGGCATAGTTTGAACTAAAATCAAGAAAACGTTCAATTTTTCTAAACGCGATCGTAACTTCAGTCATAAGAGACACAGCAGTAATCCAAGAGGATTTACCTACCTAAAGTTTGTAATTTGGAGTCCGAAGTTCGCTCTTGATTTGGCTTTTATGGGAGCATGTATGACGTTCTAAATCCGAAAGGAAAACTTGTAACACAGCCTCTTCTGTTTGACTTATGCGCTAGGAAATTTTTTATCGTGCGAAACTAGTGGGGCAGTAATCGGACTTGAACCGACTAAAACCGCTCGCCGTCTCGGGTCTTCAAACGCCGGTTTCAAGGTGATCCAAAAGGTATGATACACGTCCGGGTTCCATAGTAAAAGACTCACGTGAACGGAACATCGTGTGGTTTTAGTCGGTTCCATTTTTTTATATCGGTCACGTCAATATAACTTCACCTCGCCTGATGGTAAGCTAAGGTAAGGTAAAGGTCCTCATTACATACACTGACAGTGCCATAATGATGGCCCTCAACTTGACAGACTCATCAATGCTGTTTCACGCCCCGCTTAAAAGACCCGACATAACTACTTTATTTGGCCCTGGTCAGGTGGTTTCCTTGAGGGGTTTCCACACTTATAATAAAAAATGACAGTCCGCAAGTGGCCATATGGCATAACATAGAGGACAAATGTAACTCTGCCACCCGTACCTATCTATATACCTTTGTTAACATCGAATAAATGATTATGATTATGATTATGCGGAAAAGTTGCAAGTGAGGTTAACTTGGCCTTAACCTTAACCTTGGTTAACGGGTTTTATTGGATCTCTACGAATCGAAAATTATTGAATTAAAGCAACTCTACGCCTTAAGGTGAACACAGTTATACAGTAATATCTGAACAAGATTGTCATCTTTAAGTTTCTATAAACGAGTATTAGCAAGTCTTCCTTGGCGATATAGGGTTGTAACCACTAATTATGCAACAGCCATATTGCAATGTGGATTTAATTATGCAAATACATTAAAAACGCATTAAATTTATAACCTTACTGACGGTTATTGTATAATTATTTTAAGCCCCGACTGTGCGCCGGCCACCATGCAACTTATTGGTACCAAACCTGTCTCACTTCGTGCTGTAAGCAAACCCGGGTAACTCTCATCGTTAGATACTATCGAAATACATGAATCTGTATTTAATGTATTTCGATTTCGCTTTTATGAGTGAGAGTAAATGTTTTTTTATACTACGTAGGTGGCAGATGGGAAGCGGTAACCGTGGCCTATGGACGTGTGCAACACCACCGTAGATGGCCCGGGGTCAGCTGGGGTGCGAGGGATATGCCTATTGGGTAACCTTACTCCCCGGTAATTAAGACCCGAGACGCCGTGCGGTTTTAGTCGGGTCGATCGCGACATAACCACCCCCGATGGCTGACGGGGGTGGTATCCATGGGGATTTCCGCACGATAAAAAACAAAAGGGGTGAAGCTGCCTACTCTGAAGGGAAACGGGGAGGCAAGGAAGGATTGAGAGGAGGAGGGGTACAGTGGACATTTACACTAAATGGGAATCGAACCCGCGAAATCTGACGTAGCATTCGAACGCTCTACCGCGGCACCATACAGGTCTTTAGTCATTAAATTGTATTCAACTGTCTCGGTACCTAGTGGGCTAGTCTAGATTTATTGTGACGATGTGTCGCTTGTTATTATGGGGAAAGTCGTCAGACAGACGGTGGCTTAATTAGTGGTTAGTGCAGATATTGACGATCTAGGCAGGCCTAAACGAGAACTTAGACTTGGCCCATTTTTTACCGACTAAAAAGAAAATTTACGTTTGTACTTATGTGTTTTTTCGCGATTATTTCGCGTTTGGTTGAACTAATTTTGATACGGTTTTCATGTTTTTTTACTTTCTGGAGGAGTTTTAGTAAGTATAATTAACCAGGAACAAAAATTTCATAAAATTTCGTTTCCCCGAAAATGTTTCATATAATATTTTGGTCCTTGTATTTTTATTTCAAATAACATTGTTTCAAAGAATTCACTAGAATCCAGAGAAACACAATTTAATGACTTTTATTCACATTTTTTTGTTTAAAAAACTTATCAAACAATGGAATTATTTCAACGAATATTAAACCACTACCACCATGTATTTCGAACAGTTACCACCCGGACTCGGATAGGTTAGGTTAGAAGGTTCAGGCGCGAATATGTCTATTTGCATCTGGGTGTTTTTTTTATACCACTTAGGTGGCAGACAAGCACACGGCCCAACTGATGGAAAGCGGTCACCGTGACCTATGGACGTGTGTAACACCAAGGGCGTTACCCACGCGCTGCCGACCCTGAAGGGAAAGGGCGAGGGTAGGAAAGGGTGTGGAGGCTAGGAAGGGGCGGGGAGGAGGAGGGGTACAGTGAGCTCTGGCTACCCTACTTACCGGCGGGCACACAACACGATGGTTATTATATATAGCCGCGGTCTTCTGTAGAGCGGAGGTACTAGCCCCAGTCGGACAGCTCACTTGAGACGGGAGATATCGTCGTGTCCTACCTCCATCAATCATCATTAGTGTTTTCATGTATTTAAAAGAAAAATATGTATCTAAGTATGTATCTATATCCGCATTATGGAACCCATAACACAAGTTAGTTAAGCTAAACTTACTTTGGGTCTAGATAACGCTGTGTAGAATGTCGTATTAGTACCTATAATTCCATTCCACAATTCCATAGGCGTTAAGTTCTCCCCACATCCTGTATGGGCAGAAAACGTTGCCCCAGACCACCGGCGGTCCAGCACGTAATTACTGCGATGTTACAACATCCTGATATTAAGTATTAAGTGTAAATGTCAAAAGAACTCATCCATTCTGTTCCTTATTTATAACCCCTACCATTGAATCTAACGTTTCACGTTTGTAGTTATATATATCAATGATTTTATATTAAAACTAGCGACTTTTCCGTGTGGTTTTAAATATTTAAGATCTGAATTTTTCAAGCACTCGAAACCGGCGAGCTTACATGATAGGCTTAATGACAGCAGAGGAAGCGCGTGAAGTATGTCAGGGCAGAGCCAGATGGCGGTCTGTTGTCTCTGTCTACCCTGGAAGGAAAATGCGTTAGCATATATATTAACTAGCTTCCGCCCGCGGCTTCGCCCGCGTGGAATTCGGTATTGCCACCAAGTCTATTTGAATGAAACGACTCTCCACTCGACTTTCCACTCCGTTGTTCACTCCACTCTCCACTCCACACTCCACTCTCCACACCACTCCCCACTCCGCTCCACTCCACTGGTCTCCACTCGTCTAGCCAAAACCTTTCGGATAAAAAGTACTAAACGGATTTTAGTGCGGTTTTCTTGGTCAGATCTAAAATTTGGAGATAAGACCAAAAGTTATTTTTCCTTATTTATTGGTTTCACCTTACACCATATTTACAGGATTCACCTAAGGCGACAGTGTGGACATCATATATTATCCCTTTATAACAGTAGGTACTTTTAATTGTAATAATCGATATTTGAAAAAAAACTTGGTTATATTGACCACATTAATATCTATTTTTTTGCAATCCTTGTCTGTTTGTTCGTGATGGACGCAAAAACTGCTGAACAAATTTTGATCTCGCCTTTTCATTAGAAAGGTCTTGGTTTTACATAAAATCTGCCGTATGTTTGATTGCATTTGGTTAAGTAGAACCGGGGATATGACCAAAAAACGATTACCAACCAATCGACTCCCACGGGCAGAGCCGCGGGTATTAGCTTGTATAAAAAGTAGCCTATATATTACTCCAGACTATAATCTATCTCTGTACCAAATTTCAACCCGATCTATTGAGCCGTTTTTACGTGAAAGAGTAACAAACATACATCCAGATATCCCGACTGATCGACTCCATGGGCGAAGCCGCGGGTATTAGCTTGTATAAAAATTAGCCTATATGTTATTTCACACTACACTCTATCTCGGTACCAAATTTCAGCCAGATCCATTCAGCCGTTTTTACGTGAAATAGCAACAAACATAATATTTGGACATCCCGACCGATCGACTTTGCGAGCGGAGCCGCGGTATTAGCTTGTATTAAAAGTAGCCTATATGTTATTCCAGACTATAATCTATCTCTGTACCAAATTTCAACCCGATCTATTCAGCCGTTTTTGCGTGAAAGAGTAACAAACATACATCCAGACAACCCGACTGATCTACTCCGTGTGGCGACTGATCGACTCCGTGAGCAGAGTCGCGGGTATTAGCTTGTATAAAAAGTAGCCTATATGTTATTCCACACTTTAGTCTATCTCGTTACCAAATTTCAGTCAGATCTATTCAGCCGTTTTTACGTGAAAGAGTAACAAAGATATATCTAGAAATCCCGACTAATCGACTTTGCGAGCGGAGCCGCGGTATTAGCTTGTATAAAAAGTAGCCTATATGTTATTCCAGACTATAATCTATCTCTGTACCAAATTTTATCCAGATCCATCAAGCCGTTTTTGTGTGGCAGAGTAACAAACATACATCCAGACATCCAGACATCCAGACATCCAGACATACATTCTTACAAACTTTCGCGTTTATAATATTAGTAGGATTTTTTACTCAGAACCCCTATTTTTCCAAAATTAAAGCAGCCTAATTTACTTATTGTTACATCAGCTATTTTTTATGTATAAGTACCGTGTAAAAATCCAAATGCACTTACCTTTTCTTATAGTTACAAATAGACACTTCGATTTTATTTATTTGTAACTAGAGTAAAAATAACTAAACTATGAAATAGCTTCACACAGCAATTAATTTGAAAACAAGAAGCGTGTTTGTTTGTAACAAAATATGTAGACCATTATAGTTAAACAGGATTAAGATAAAATAACTTCAAATGTAACAATTTAGCTCACTGTAAAACAATTTCCTTAGCGCAAATGGAATCTAACTGCACGGACCCAGATTCTAATTGTCTCTAAACTTTATAATATCAATAAAATAAGGGTCGACGTTCACTATGTAGTAACAACCGCGACCGATCGTCGGGACAACATAGTTATCCGCTCCACGAATGTCTTGTTACGTAAGTACACGTTTAATCAAAGTTGTCATCAATCTTTCACTTAAAAATAATCTTCTTTATAGATATACTAAATATACAAAAATAAATGTATCTTTGTTTGGTTATATATCTGTACTAAAATTAATAGAAAAGATTTATATTTTAGCGATAAACTCAAAACTACTGGATAAATTTTAGCTTGAATGCTGAAATATTTTTGATTAAGATAGTTAGATTATTTTTATTCTGATATTCTCTCAGGATCAGGTCTTTTACGGGTGAAACCGTGGGGACGGAGACAATCTTATAAACATTTCCATACAATTTACGTCATTTTCTTGATATGCTTTATTGTTAATGCACCATGGTGTGTGCCATACTAAATCAAGGCTACGATGTCAGACGATAGTTACATCTAAAGCCGTCAGTTTAGTACCCGAAACCTCTACTCATTCACTCCCTATGAATTGAAATTTCTTGCCTTTTAGGAGAGAAAATACTCGTAGCATCTAACCCTGTGACTCCTCTCGACATAAGTAAAAAAACCTACGCGAGATCCTCATCCTACAATCCGTCAGTCAGCAATCTACCGGCTTACAGGTGAGGATGGTTTAGGTTCCAAAGATCTTTATCGGTAGCCTTACATACGCCATACATACGGTGCAGTTAGCAAGTACCTTTATTAGAAAAGTACACTTACACTTTACTATTTTCATATGATTTATCGAAATACTTAATCTAAACTGATAATATTGATATCACAAATTAGAAGCATTACTAAACAGGACTTACTAATACTATTAAAGGTTAATCATGTTAAATCGACTAATACAATTTAATTACTAACGTTCATTATAAATATTCGATTGAAACTAAAGCGGAAAGAGTAATGCTGTTTAATTAATTGGAACTATACGGATAGAGATAAATTTAATCGAGTTATCGTTTAGAAGTTAGTCGATTTAGTAATCGAATACTTACCGTTAAGGAACTCACTCATAATTTCAAAGTAATCACTGATCTGATGAGTTTATAATGTTAAAACTATTTTTATCAGATTTTATTGCGATTTATTTTATGTGAATTTATCGTTTTGATTTTCAGTAGCTATGATCATTGATCACAGAAAAACTGAGATGGTGCTAATCTCGTATTTTGAAGTATTAATTTATCTCAAGGTAATTGAGTTTTATTTGATTGTTGATCTTACTATTTATGAAAAATGAGCTATAAATTAATGACTGGAGTGTAATATAAGCTAAGTTCACCAATATTCTATTAGAATTAGGGTGCTTTTTATTTTAACAGTCTTAGTTGTGCCTATATAGTTAGGAAACGATGTTATAGAGCAACTTATCGAGTACCTATCAAGTAATGTTTAGTATAAGTAAAGATCAAGCAGCCGTCTACATTGCTTTAGAAACGAAAGTGGTTAAATGGGTGTATTTACAATCAGTATTACGATTGTTTATACAGACCGATAGTAAACTTGATACGGAACCAAGTGCCTGATTACTTGGAGTGGTAAAATAAAACTGCATGCTTTTATCACAATTCGCTCACACCGGTAGTAGTGGTCGTGGTAGTAGCACTAATATCGCCATTAGATAGCGCGACGCGTGCGCACAGATCTAGCCGTCAGATAAACGCATTCATTACCGCTTGGAATATGTAATTGTATCTGTTTTGTGCATCTGGAGCAGCCAGTGTATGTGTAAGGAAATGAGAAGGTAAGTAATACGTATAGGTACTTGAAAGGATTGGAAGGAAGATTTTGAAGCGATTTTACTAGCGCTATGGGAATTTGTATGAATTAACCCAGATCACCAAGATCTTCGGAGTTCAGGCCAATCTTTCGGGTTGTAACAGCAGTCGCTCCCTTAAAAGCCAGGAACTGTAAAGAGGGTGGTACTAGATCCCGTACAGGTACAAGTAACCAACTTCAATTCAATAAAACAAACAACCTTGTTTGTTTTATTGAAATTTCCCTTCTGGCCGCCATTTCATAGTGCCATAGTTTCATAGGTAAAAATATCCTATCAACCATCATAATATTTATTTAAATGACCATGTCAATCAAAAATCAAATATTTTAAACAGTTTTATTTAACTCGACCTGTTTGTTTGGGTCAAATCTAGTAATTGAAATTTGAGCCCCTTACAGTTGTCTGATTAGTCTGATATTTGGCAGAAGTGTTTAGTTCTGATGACAATACAAGTTAAAACTGTTTACCTTAAAAAAGATTTTTTCGTAATCTATTTATTTGTGTTCAAAACCATTCATATAATATAACCCAAGTTATTTTTATTGCCTCCAATATACAGACTCAGCTACTTTACAATTTTATAATATGAAAAACATATTAGATTTGAAGTTTGCATGCATGTTTATAAGTTGCCAGCTACAAAGCTTCCGCTTACGTCCCGCGGTTAAGTTGCGTCTTAAATACATGTATTTTATAATTTTATATTATAGGATGATGTTTATTTGCATATAATATTATTTTAATTAGAAGTCTTTGAGCTAATCACAGCTGATTAACTTTTTGTAAACATGTAAATTATTATAAATTTTTAAATTAGCTGTATTAATATTTCAGATATTTAAAAAAATATCAGGGCTATGTTATAAGGACGATTCTGAGTATAAAAATATTTTGTTCGCGATGGAGGCAAAAACTACTGGGCGGATTTGGATGCAGGTCTTTTATTAGAAAGGTCTTAGTCAGACTTAAAATCTTCCGTATGTTGGTTTTGGTTGGTTAATGACGGAGATATGACCCCATTTCTGAGACTTTACCTTTAGCTTACCAAAACTCATTATTGACCTGACTGTTAAAAAAAACTTTAAATGCTAAAAATAGGCAATTACGAATTCTACACACTCATATAAAACAAACGAATACAATAATATAATTATTTAATTGACTAACAAAAGGTCTTATTAACATTTTGCAAAATAAATATATTTAAAATACCGCAGTACGTACTCGTAAATTTCGAACTCACCCTGTACTTTAAGGCTAACGTACAAGTTTTTGAACTAGCTTTGTGTCTAACTGAAGAATAGACTAGGACGCCCTGCAGAGTCTATCGCCATTTTAATCGATCGTGATTTATTTATCGTGTGTTTTCTTAAACACAATTATTGTAAACTCTTCTTCATTCGAACATAAATTGTGATTTCGCAGTTACTTTGCGTTCAAATTTTTATACTTTAAACCACGAGGTCCGCTTAAAACCTGTGATATTATTATGTTTGACAGTGAGTTGTAAACATAGGCGTAACGTGAAAATTCGGCGCACGCCGAACTTTTTACACCTTAGAACTTATATCTGAATCACCTTTTTTTGGTGGGGTGTAGGGTGACAGGCGGACGCCCTGTCACCCAACCGTCGCCGCGTCGGTGCGCAGACAATCAGCTCGCCCCCCGCTCGCTCCCCACTGTGCCATTTGCTAGTCAGAGGGACACGTGGAAAGCCTCGAAGCAGCCCTCTAGAGGGCCAATCCCACCCTGGCCGGATTAGCCGCAGGCAGCAGCGTCTCCCGTGGCGAGTGGGAGGCGCTGCTCGCCTTCGTTGCCCGGGTGTACCACGTGGAGGTTCCGGCCCGCACCCTATGTGAATCACCTGACGCTTATTTTATTAGCCTCAGATTATCATTCAGCGCTGACCTTGCTGTCAACTCAACAAACACAACTTAAGCTTAGATTAACCGCCTCTTAACGCGCGTTTCTCCTAACAAAAGTCATATTCGAGAATTTCAATTAGCCGTTGAACTGATGCGTTAAATCGCGGTGACAGCCTCCATTGTAACATAGATAGTACGATAGTAGTTAGACAGGGGATTTTCACTCGCCCTCTTTGCGTTTAACTGTTAAGAGTAGGTACAGAAAATAAGATCAAGAGGAACCTAATAGTTAACTTTTTTGTTTTTGTTATACTACTTAGATGGCAGACAAGCTCACGGCCCACCTGATTTGAGGTGGTCACCGTGGCCTATAGACATGTGCAACATCAGGGGCGTCACACTCGCGCTGCCGACCCTGGAGGGGGGAGGATTGGAAGTTTGGAGGGGGGTTGGTGATGGGGATTTTAACTTGATAACAATAAAGTCTAAAATTGAATGGCATTTTTAGAGTGTCAGTGGCAAGTCAGTGATTTGCGTTTAGTAGAATCGAAGCCTTTGGTCGATATCAAATCGAGGTACTTGATTTTATATTTCTTTAGTTGTAAGTACATACGTACGTAATTAGAAGTGCTGAACGTGAAGGAAAAACACATGTCGTAGAATAAATTCTAAGGACATGTCCGATCCACCAACCCGCATTAGGCCAGCGTGTGTGGATTGAGGTCTAAACCCTCTCAGCTCTCTCGTTAGAGGAGAGGAGACCCGTGCCCAGCAGTGGGACATAAATGGGTTGCTATTATTATTATTATAAGTACAATATCTATAATATAAAAATGAATCGCAAAATGTGTTGGTAAGCGCATAACTCACCAACGGCTCTACCGATTTCACTAATTCTTTTTTTGTTGTGTTTGTTATTATCGGGAGAAGGTTCTTACGAAAAAAAATAATAAAACAGTTGTACAGAAAATTTCAGAAAGTAACTTTTCTTTTTCTCATACAAACTTTTTCTATTATGTGAGAGAAGTTTATGTTTACGTTACGGGATTAGTATTTAGTAGTAGTAGGTAGTAGTAGGAATGGGAATGGGAATGAGAATAGGAATAGGAATGGGAATAGTAATGGGAATGGGAACGGGAACAGGAATGGGAACGGAATTGCACGCGGGTGGAAAATATGGCGGTACGAAGTTCGCCGAGGCAGCTAGTCCTAGATAAAAATAAGATGTATTCCCTTTAATGCAGACACATCCCGGGGGCTAACAACAGGCTGCAATAGGCAATACATTCAAAGATTTTAAGTCTCGACTTACCGCTTGAGTTATATGGCTATTCGTTAAACTGACTGTTAGCCAGCCTACGGCTACACCCATTTGTACGGATCGGTAAGTCGCGAATATTTGAGTCGACCATCGATCATGATTGAGTATTTATAGGGAAGAAATCGTTTGAAGAAACATTGCGCGAGTATTAGAAAGAAAGAAAGAAAGAAATCATTTATTATTCTGCGCATTTAAAAGATAAGTACAAATGGTAGGTACCACTTACACAAGAAAAAAAAATTATTAGATTTTTTTTTTATACTACGTAGGTGGCAGACAAGCACACGGCCCACTTGATGGGAAGCGGTCACCATGGCCTATGAACATGTGCTACACTAAGGGTGTCACACACACGCTGCCTACCCAAAAGGCAAGGGAGGAGGGGTACAGTGAGATCTGGCTGCCCTACTTACCAGCGGGAACACAACACGATTGTTATTAGGGCCGCGGTGTTCTGTAGGGCGGAGGTACTACCCCAGTCGGACAGCTCATTTCAGACGGGAGATACCGTCGGGCCGTTGTTTACAAAAATGTGTTTGTACACTTCTTACAGCGCTTCACACAAACAGCACTTCACCAGGGGAGGTGCTCGACGTGGCGTCGGCAGCTAATATGTAACTATTAGCGCCCTACTCGGCCCTCAGTTAAAATTATCTTTCGAGTGGTTACACTCAACGCTTACGTGTACTACACTCGTGTAATCTTGATACTTTTAATATTTATCAGCGGTAATTATTTGAGAACTTTATTGATACTTTATTGTAAACCCGGGCAGAGTGAAGTGTCGATTTTCTGGTTAGAAAAAACATACACCAAAAAATAAAACTTTATGGTTGTTTCCTTACAAATTAGGTACAGTTATTCTTACCTAAGTTTCTAAATTTTCATGGATTTGAATTATTATGATGAAGTATTAAACTTACTTAACAACAGCTTCACAACTTAAAGCTTGATATTGCCTTGATTTATTCGTGGCCACATTTATTCTTAAACATAGTATCCAAATTTACTGAACACTTGCAACTTAAAAGTTTTCACACGCGTGCACGCAAGCAGCAATGAAAGAGAAAAAAAAATAGATGAAAAAAATAGGAAAATAGAAATTAGCTGAAGAAAAAACTCAAAATTTCATTACCAAAAGTTAATTGAAAAAGCATTTAGTAATTTTACTAAATGTTGAAGTCAAGTATCGAGACTAGTGAGGCGTGGTAGCCTGCGCCTGACCACCCCGGCACGTGCCTCTAGTATAAACTACGGAAGTCAAATTAAATAATTATAGATTTAACATTTATAACAAATATGAACACTGATTATTGTAACCTTTTATTATCAAATGAGAATATTTTTTATATATTCACGCCTGTATAACTCAAAAAGGGTAGGCAGAGATGCTATTACGTATGAGTCAGTGTCAGGATAGTGTTTCGCAGAGGAAAGAACGAGCCAATTACCTTCATCGCAGCTCATTTTTCAGTCTTTGAACTACTTGAGAGCTTTCCTTCAACTTTAACGCAAATTTATAGGCGTTTCTTCGAAGTGCATGTAAAAATATCATTCATGCGCATCAAACGTTTTGCCAATACTTTCATTATACATTAGGTACTGCCAAGGAGTCAAATTCCCGGTCTTAGTCTGTTTCACATCTCTATTTTAACTACCTATCACTTTCATTCAATATTTTCAAAACGTTACAAATCGTTTACAGTCTGTACCTATTTAACTGTCTACTCTGAAATAGTGACAATCTGAACGCTCATAAAAACGGTTAAAATAACTACATCTAGGCGGCGCCGGCTATTTACAACATTGAAACAATAACATTCGGTTCTCAGTAGTTGAAGTCCGATACTATAATACGTTTTCCGATAATAATAGTGGTGTACTTTCGGCTTATATCGATATCGATAGATAGATTAAGTAAATGATTTGACAATACCATTATGCACAGATATTTTTTCTGTATCTATTATCTTTCTATCGAGTCAATCACTTAGACAGAAAGTAGGTAACCTGCTGATTGATGGAAAAAACTTTACGGAGGTTTTCCTTTGAGAATTCGGTATCCGGATTTGGTTTAATTAGCTTTTATAAGAGCGACTGCTGTCTGGCCCCCAAATCCAAAAAGAAAACCTGCACTAATGCATCGTCCGTCAGTCAATGTCCCGGCTTGTCTAAGAAGTTGTCTAGGGACATCATACGCTCCTAAATCGTTGCTCATTATTAAATTATAGGTTGTACCAGTTGCTAAATTCGGTTACATAATCTAACTAATATTATGTAGATGCTCGTATATTAAGTATATTGCTCCGTTATAATCTGATATTGTATAAATGATATGCAATATCATAAAACACTCACATTAAACTAAAAAGGGTATTAATCAGTTGTGAAAAGTTGTAACATATTCTACTAAACGTGTTATAAGTAATATAAATCTTCCCAAGTTTTACGATTACATTGATGATATTTATTTCAATCACTACGCAACATCATCGTTCAAATCTAAGTAATAGCAGTAATAGTGTGTGGGCTTTTAGAATGATTTAATTTATGATCATTTGAAAAAATATATCATCTAAATGGAAATAGTGATGATGCACGAATTTAATAGATTTATCGATAATTGAGTTTGTACAGCACTACTTGTTTTAAAACTTTTCAAATGCATTTTGACAGCATATTTTTTCAGTTGCATATTTACAGCATCATATCAATTTGAAATAAATTAAGCTATCTTCGTTATCTATCTATACTAATAAATGCAACTAAAAGTTGTGTATTTTTGAACGCATACATCTCTGAAACTACCTATGCAATTTCAAAAATACTTGTTGCATTTTATAACAGAGAGATAAAATCGAAACATTAAGAAACCTATTCCCTTGTTATGCCACCCTATGGTAAAATATGATTATTATATTCCTTTGCCCTTCTCAATCATCTCAGCTATGTGACATCCTCCATTACACTGTTCCAGTAATTTAATCAAAAGCAAAGTGTCGTCGGTAATATCAATGACACGGCGGCAACGTCCACGAATGTCCATAGCCAGAATAAATAATATTTAACATATTCACAGGATCATTCCAGCAGGATTACTTACTTTACTTGTCACCAGCTAGGGTTGTCTAAACTTAGCACCTATTAAATATATTATATTTGAAATATATTCTGCAGAACATGGGGGAAAAACTTAATTAATAATTTAAAATATTATTTTCAGAGAGCAATTTTCTAAGAAATTATTTTGAAAATTGTTTCGATGACAGGTCTTTTAGGGTAACAGCTTTGGCAGACTTACAGTTACGATAGTTAATGGGACTTGTGACCTGGGACTTAGATTTAGGAAACACTCCTTATCACATACCCTCAGCTCCACTTTCACCTGTGTATACGGTACGCGTTTCCCCCAACTAAATTGGGATATTCGTTCGGGAAAAATCCTTCTTAAAAACTCTTTTAAGTGTTCATGTTGGTCGAATTATATATATATATTATCGGTGTCACAAAAAGGTAAATTTATTAGTGACACCCCTGCAAGGACGATAGATACAAAGGGTGACAAGTTCACAGTTTAAATTATATCCTTAGAACATCTGATAAGTTCGGTGCGGCCACAAAGGCGGGCGCGGCTCACATAAATAACCGAAATATTATGCATGTATCTACATTGAAAGATCTTTATTTATTAAGATGTAAGCTGTGATACAACCAATTTATGAAGTCGGACCCTCTGCCTATTACGTAGATAATGATGTGAGATATAAAGTAGTCTTTTTTTAATATGCGTTACAACCCTATTTTGTGGGTGACTACCAAAACTTATTGATTAGTAAAAATTTGATTTTTTCTTATAAATTGTGTAAAGGTGGCCACTGACTGGGGTTACAGGGCTTAATGTAACATAATATGAACCGAACATTCGTATACTTAACGCATGGCAAGAAGCAAGCAACACAAACACTTTGTTTAGTATGTCAATTATTTATCACACTGTGGTAATCTCTACCAGGTAACTATTGATGTGGCAGTCCTCACGGGTATATTCTGAGCAAATCTGTCTGAGCTAGTCAGTAAGGTGGTACGTTGAAATCGAGTCACAGAAAATCTCTCAGCTTACTATCGCTGGAGCCTAAGCCCTATGCCCTATGTAGGAAAAGCCTAGACACCCTATTAAGACTAATAGGGTGTCTAGGCTTTTGAAAATAAAGGATGGTAAAGAGACCTTTACCATACTTTATTTTCTTTAACGGAAAATTACACGATAAAATAGTAGATTCCTCTATAAAATGTCTAATTTATAGCTTAACATCATTTCTTACCGTGTAAGTATCCGTGTTTGGATAAATAAGATAATATAAAATGTACTAAAGATGTATATTTAAAACATCGACCTCTGTTTAAAGTGACATTTAAATTTCACAAAAAAATAAATAATGTATGGAAGTGGTTACAAGAGAACCCGTCTATTTAGAGTAACAATTGGAATACGTTTTCGAAATTATGTATTACATGTCTTATAGAACAAGTTGAGCAAAGTAGGTTTTATTTAGAGGTTCACACTTCCTTGTGTGTTATTTGTTTTTCAATTAGGCTAATAAATCGCAGATGATGATGCTAAATTCGCCCAAATAATAATTTTGTCATATTATGTTTGCGAATATATTTGTGAAGTGGTTATTTTACGAATTACCAATATATCACTTCGCAAATGTGGCATTATCTGCCTAATTCATAAGAAGAAATGCGCTCTCCACACTTCCTTTTATGCGACCAAATAAATAGTGTAATTAATGGCACATAACGAAGTGTGGTGCCGCCTTTACATGTATTATTCTGTACCAGCAAGTTTTATATTTCAATAACGAGTAAATCAACTACAATTTACTGTAGGAAAGTAAATGGAAAATTCTTGTACCGTTTTTACGCATATACCACGTTGTACAACTTTATTATTTACAATTTTTTTTATTTATTTATTTATTTATTTATTTATTTATTTATTTATTTATTTATTTATTTATTTATTCATTTACTGAACAATATACATTCGTCTGTTAATTTTTTCTCGCCAAACTGTAAAGTATGATGGCATGAAACTAGCCAGTGCCCACGTGAATGTCGACTATCGCAATCAAACTTATGGCAGTTTTAAATCTGATCAGGTCCTTTTTAATAAAAAAATCCGCATCAAAATCCGTTCAGTATTTTTTACGGTCATCGCGAACAAGCAGACAAGAATTTCAAAAACATATACGGTCTTATTACAAAACACGGACTAACTTTAAACCCAGGTTTAAAACGTCTTTAGACCATGGTTTAACGAAAATGTTATTACAAAACGCGTTTTAGTACTAAACCTGGGACTATCTCTGGTCTAAAGATAAACCTGCGTGACACCTAGTTTAACGTTGGTCTAAGTATCTAAACCACGAAAATAAAACGTCAAACTTGTCATTTTGATTTGATTTGTGGAAAATACCAAAATACATCATATTTTGGCTTACTTTTTCCTCGGCAGTCCAATTTTCGCCCCTCTTTTTCTTTTCTCCTTCCATTATTTAATTCAAATTTAAAAGTTTAAACCACTGGAAACGTAAAAGTTAGTACGGGTATTGAAATGATTCAAAAGTGGGTATAAAAATTTAAAAAAAAAATTGAACAACGCGCGGGCTCCGAAAAACTACGCTTCATTTAACGTTCATCATAGATCGTCCAATATTATAACAATGATTGCTAAATAAAGGCATGATAATGATATTTTACTATAAAATAAAGTCCAACTATCGTTCATGACTTTAAATTTAATAATTATAATGTTGTAAATATTTTTTTCACCATTTTTTAGTAAATAATATTTATTAACGATTTCAGAAAATTTTTCCTTTTTGAGAAAACGGAACGTAGCGACCGAATGATATCACAATGAACGAACAAAAGTTTAGAGTAATCTGTGGTTGTTATTAGGCCAAGATTTAAACCATGGCCTAAGTAGTCCACGGATTATTCTGTTTTTGTAATAAGAAGAAGTTTAAACCTTGGTCTTAAAATTAAGCCTGGACTTCATAGTCTGGGTTTAATCCTGACTTTAGTCCGTGTTTTGTAATAAGACCGTTAGTGTTCAGAATTGTTCATATAACATAATTCGAGTTTTTTCAAATCTGCAATGCGTAGACAGAGCTCATTTACAATTTTATAATAGTATAGATATATATTCGATATGAATGAAATCATTCATCTCACATTATTAAATCTCTGTTATTTTTTTGCCCTGTGATCTTACAGAAGTTGCCAAAAATAAAATTAAAATGACCACCAACAATTCAATACAATAAATGTGCCAATCGTGTTTAAAAACCGGTATACCTTTTAAATATAGATCGTTAAAAAACGCAATGACAGTGCGGAAAAATCTCCTGCGGAAAAAATATATGAATCACTTTGTATCCTGTACCTATGTTGATTTTTCTCGATAACTCAATAGGTAGGTGTACGACAGTATAATAAGAAAAAGATTAAAGGTTAAAAAGCGACATCGATGTTGCAAATACGCAAAGATATCTTTAACAAAATCATTGGTACAAAAATAGCATCGCAAGTTTAAGGTTTATATTGGAAGATGAATGATGATCGATGCAGGCGAACCCGCGGTGCGGTCGCTAGTTTAACTCAAACATGTCATTTTAAATTATCCAATCGATTCTTTGTGGACATTTTTATCGACTTGCAATAATTTAATGGATGACATCACTAAAACATATAAAAAATATTTATGGCCACCTCTCAGTGTGAGGTGCTATTATTAAAAATAAGAATATAACAGACATCGACAGACAGAATTATTATATATTTTTATTGATACCATGAAATTATCTAATTATAATAAAATATAAATTATTCTGCTCAGTGTTTATTTTTGCCAATGTAGTTTAATCAAGTTTAGTGCATATTTTTGCAATGAAATATAATAATCACCGAGATTGATGCATTTTGCAATTCAATTACTTATATAATTGTATAAGTGATTATCAGATCTACGATATTATTGGGTGGATACGGCAGTGGCGTTTGAAAATGAAAATGAAAATTCAAGAATGAGGTTATTTAGCTTACCTCTACGCAAACACGTAGATATAGTGTGTGCTATTTGAATCCTATCCTACTATTTTATTAGAAGTGTGAAGATTTTTGGATGTTTGTAACTCAATCATGTTTTAACGGCTCAACGAATCGGGCTGAAATTTGCTACATGGATAGATTAATTATTGTCCGAAATTACTTTTTATTCCAAGAAAACGTTCCCCAAATTCTGTTCCCTTTGGGAAGCGAGAACGGTAACAGAATTTAATGCGGGTGAAGCCGCGGGCAATAGCTAGTTATACAGATAAATTGGAACTCTATGTGGTACAAATGCGGGAAACTTTTACATTTTGTGCCCAAAACGCTTATAAGTCAATTCACGATTTCATGAAAACCATTCTAATAATATCTACTACATTCACATTCTCAAACAACAAAAAATAAATAAAAAGAAGCATTCAAATCGAAACAATTAAGATCAAGCAGCCGTGAAAAGGGCCAACTGACGCCCCCTGTGTGGCCCTTAATACGGTTTTGACAGCCCTGGCGTGGAGTGTCAACTTGTTTCACAATAATTGGACGTGAGTGACAGCCCTCGTTTGATTGATACTACTGTGGCCCCGGGGTGTCACAGTTTTATTAATTCTGTTTATCAATTTTGGTTTTAGACATTTGTGTAAGATTTTATTTCAGCGTATGTGCTTTTATTTTGAAAGTGAAAATTTAGATTTTGGTTTGTTTATTGCCTATATGCCTACTCTATCACGCAAAAACGGATAGACACATTTGGATGAAATTTAGCACAGGTATGGTCTAATAGGTATAGGGATGATATGGAAAAAAATATCTGTTGGAAAATTTTTTTTTTTTTTAAACCACTTAGGTGGCAGACAAGCACACGGCTCATGTGATGGCAAGCGGTCACCGTGGCCTACGGACGCGTCCAGGGGCATCACATTCGCGTTGCCGACCCTATATAATATATAGTGTCTTTGCCGCACATATAGAGTTCCGTCATACCTATACACGTAGGTAGGTATATTGGTATTGGAAAACTTTGACCACCGGGAATAGGACAAATGCTGTTTGTTACACAATCTCGCCAGGGGCCTTACTCTGAAAATCGAACATGAACTTTTCGGATCGAACGAAAACGGACCATTTGTCAAACAGCGACGGTGAAAACGTCAAATGTATTTTGGGAGTAGGAGGTGTACTGATAACGATCGACAACCTCAATGTCAAACGATCGAAGACGGATCCGAAATCCGAAACGAAACACTTTCGGGGTAGCTAAATGGTCAAAACGTCAACGTATACGAATATTTTCGTTTTTCGGAGTAAGGTCCCTGAACAGCTGCACGGATCTAGATAAAACTTGTCACAAATTAAATTAGAATCTGTAATAATATACAGGCTTATTTCTATCCCGAGAATAGGTGTCTATAAGTTGCGAGAACAGCATGGAACTACGGAAAATGACTATTAAAAATATACAGTTGGTTGAAAAGTCGTAAATTTCTTATGGTTCTATATCGATACAGCTGGCATTCATCGAAAATAACATATAAATTCTTGTTGCGAATAAAGTTATTACAATGTATTGCAATACTCGACCGTTATAATACAATACTTATCAATAACAAAACAGTATATCAAATAGGTGTACCGATAGACAACAAGCTATGTTCAATACAGTTAGCGCTGCGGTTTTACTCAAATTCCTCTACCGAACAAAACTTTGTGGTGGTCAGACGCTGACATGGTGTCGCTGGCGCCAGCGGTTTGACTCGTATTTCAAGACCTACTTAAGATTTAGATATTAAGAACACTTTTTTTATCGTGCGGCAATCCCCATGAATACCACCCCCGTCGGCCATCGGGGGTGGTTATGTCGGGATCGAAGCAACTAAAACCGCACGCCGTCTCGGGTCTTAATTACCGGGGTGTAAGGTTACCCAATAGGCATATCACCCGAACTGACCCCGGGCCATCTACAGTTTTAAGATGACCCCCCTCGATCCCCGGTTTGGGGCGAGCATCGTGCCACTTCGCCGACGGCCATCCTGTCACCCAACGCCCCTCACTCGCTCCCCACTATGCCCTCTGCTAGTTAGAGCCACGTGGATAGCCCCTGACCACCCCTCTCTGGCCACTCTCACCTCGGCCGGAATAAGCCACGTCTTACCTGCAAGTGAGAGGTGCACCGCGTGGAGGTCCAGGCTCACGCATTCCACCCTTAGTATCCTTACATTCACATAGATGTATCATTTGACACAATAACCCAAAGGCGTGACACAGTGATCATTGACAATGACCCTGATATTCTCCGAATAAATTAACGATCAGACAGTTCATTGTATCTTTTATTGAGGAAACACTCGCTGATAAGCCGTTTCGTAATATTTCCACACACCTTGACCTCTGAGACGATATATTTATCTACACTCATTACCTACCCATTTATGTCCATGTGTATTTTAATACGCTAAATTGTTTCCTGTTACATGTTTTTGGATGATGATTCTCATTAATTGAGGTGATGGTTGTCGCAGCACTTGTGGGACCAGTAGGTATTAGCATAGTCTAAACCAATATCTGCGCTTTGTCACGCAGTGCTGCGACGACAATCGCCTCTTCTTTCATGAGGCCGTCAAGTTGAGGGCCACCATTATGTCACTGTCGGTGTATGTAATAGTACCCCCTTTCTGAGACTTTACCTTTAGCTTACCATCAGGTGAGGTGAAGTCATATTGACGTGAAAGATATTTATAAAAAAATCTGATGTAATTTGTACCGTAGCACTTGTGAGACTGGATTCAGATCTAACATTTAGTTGTGGACCAAAATCGCTTCACTGCTAGGTTAAACATTTCGCTATAGTCATGGATATCCAAGAACTGGTTCTTAGACCAAGCAGTTATCAGAAGTAAGGCTGTATTTTGGCAGATAATTTTAAGTTGAAGTTAATACTAAAAAGTTATAACTAGATTGCTTTCCAAAAATTGTTCCTAATGTCTTAGTTCAGTGAGGAAAGAACTCTTGAAGTGTCCTGAAGTGAAATCCTTGTAGCCTGGCAAATACTGTAGTCGTGAAGACACGATCACATAAAAATAACTAGTTTACCTTATATTAATATCGATACACTTTTACCGATCGGACTATAATTTCGCCACATATTGTTTACTCAGCAATAAATTAGTTTTTCTTTCTTTCTATCTTCTTGTCTGTAATTCTGTACTGGCTCTCAAAGCGGCAAGAATTTTGTTCAAGCAGAGGTCCTTTTTAACCGACTTTCAAAAAGGAGGAAGGTTCTCAATTCGTTCTATAGTCACTGGGCGACGTACCTGTAGGACCTCCAAGTTTCAACCCCATCTGAAAATAGTGCCCGTACGACCCTATTTCTAAAAACGGTGCCCGTACGACCTCATTTTATAAATCTTCTAAAATACAATCGTGCACAAAAGTGAAATATATTATCACAACAATGTAAACTGCATTTGTTGATACCGATGACGTTTTAATCGTCAGCTGGATTTGACAGGTTGATTGCTCAACATGGCCTAATCCTAATGTTCGGTTCTTTCCCAAGAAATCGCGATTCGTGCCGAGTGCCGACACGGTGAACAACCGTGGCAATGGATCAAACTTTTAGTTTTGCTCTAAATGTGAAAGGTCAGTTTTATGATCACGGGAAACCTGAATTATTTGAAGAATCACCCACCAACATTACTTTCTTAATATTTATATTTATTATTAATTAATATTAATATTTATATTTATTATACATAATAGATTTTAAATCAGTGCAAACTTAGGTTGCAACTGGGTGTGATATCTAAATTTTTATTTTTTATACTACGTAGCAGCACGTGTGTGACACCCTTAGTGTTGCACACGTTCATAGGCAATGGTGACCGCTTCCCATCAGGTGGGCCGTGTGCTTATCTGCCACCTACGTAACGTAGTATAAAAAAAATATTTTTTATAGGTAAAGTTAAGATTTCATGGATTTTCCTTTATGCGATACTATTGCGATTCTATTTCCTTATGTAATGTACCTTCAGTTTAAAAGAGATATAAAAACTAGTACCTACCTAACTACTTTTTTTTTCCCCGCCTCTTCGTTAATATAACAACCTCCTTACTCTCCAAATTAAAAAAGAAACATTCCATAGTTAATAAAATATCCGTTTAAAAATCTAATAGGCACCCATTAATAACTATTACCGTTGTAACCAAAATATTGATTTAAGCGATTAATGTTGTGACACCAATTTTATTATCGATACATTTAAATTTCGATAGTCGCCTTCACTGCCTGAAAATGATATATAATTTGTTTTGTGCATTTTGAATTATTCAAACAACGTTTAATAAAGAATTTGCTATCAGCTTTTCATTCTTTTCCATAAATTTAACGAAATTATTCTTACTAACACGTCATTATATTGTTCTTGTTATGTACCTAAATCTTTGAAGACATAGTTCAGAAAACTGAAAACATGACTAATGACATTTGAAAAATAATGAGAAATATTCTTAAGTATTATAATAATGTATTCTACGACACATTATACAGCGCTATCTAGACCCAGAGTTTATAACACCTTTTATTACTGTTTTATTTTTATTACTAATATTTTATTACTAATCTAATAGTTATTAAAGTATAAGCATAATTTACCTAGTTTATGTAGCTTCTAATATGGATTCTAGAATGCGGATAAACATACTTGGAAACATATAAGTGCTGAAAGAATAAGTTTGGGCATAATATATTTAAGACTCGTACCGTGAACTGAATGGTACAAGCCTCTAAAATGCTCAACATACTATTATATAAGTTATTCAGCTGCTCTACTAAACCAACAAGTATACATTACTTGAGACAAATATTTCACCTTTCACTTGTACAATGGCGATGAAACATTATTTAGCAAATTTATTGTTACGTACATAACGCTATCTTAAACCAATATTGAATGTTCGCATTTTATCGATACTGACGCAGTCGTACGTCACTAGAAGCGGGCTATACGTGCGCGAAATCACGTCGCCTCTGCTGTTGTTAGTTGTGACGTCACGCGTAGGGTTACCATCCGTCCGGATTAATCCGGACATGTCCGGACTTTTAGGCACTTGTCCGGACTTTTAGGCACTTGTCCGGACTTTTAGGCACTTGTCTGGACTTTGTCCCGATTTTTTAAATTAGATGGTATAATAATATTATATCTTCTTCTATACTTAGGTATAATAAACCCGTAGAAAGGTCAATTCTGTACATTGAATATATCTACATATTATTGGGGGATGATTGGTGTTCGATAGGTACTAATGCAAAAAATAAAATCAGTAAATTGTTTGTCTTTTTATCTATCTGTATGTGCACGCATGAATCAGAAACTACTGGAGGGATTTTGATCAAACTTGGTACGCTTATAGTTCATACTTCTGGGCAACATATAGGCTATTTTTTATACAAGCTTATACCCGTGACTTCGCCCGCGCTTCGTTTTTAGGTAGTTTTTGGTATCTCTGGTTCTATTTAACCAATTACAATCAAACATACGTTAAAACTCACCAAGTTTTAACAGCATGGGCCTTATAATTTCGGAGAAAAGTGGCTGTGACATACAGACGGACAGGCAGACAGACAGACAGACAGACAGACATGACGAATCTATAGGGGTTCCGTTTTTGCCATTTGGCTACGGAACCCTAAAAAGCGCACCAAAATCCGTTCGATATTCGCGATATTTCAGGAATAGTAACTCTTAGGAAAAAACCATGGAGACTATTTTTGTAGTTAGGTATGTACCTGTACCTTAATTTATAAATTCTTAAACCTCGCATCCTACCCCCCCCCCCCGTGCCGCTGCATAGAAGTGTCCGGATTTTTATCGCAATGTCCGGCTTTTTGTCAGGACTTATCAAATTCCTAAATGGTAACCCTAGTCACGCGCCAACTCGCGCGAAAATCACAGAACAAGGCCGAACGTCGACCTCGGAACTTACAATCTGTAGAGATGCGATCGTGAGAATGTCACGTGTCACCGCCTGTGATGGACGCCGTGGGCGGGTTACATGATTCATAGAACTGAAGAAAACGAAAATGCATTCTTATAAACTATAATTATGTTTAAGCTTTCCGCGTAGTAACTATGTAACGACAGTAGTCATAAACGCAATAAAACATTTTATTTAACATTTATTTGTGTCTAAATAACATAAATAATTTTCCAATCAATAATCTTGAAATAGATACAGCACTTAAAATCGACCACTATAGTCTTAAAATTAGGCGAATTAACCTACATCATTATACTGTTGCAACAGAACATGCACTAATCAGGGAGTGTGAAAGCGAACAAAGTATGACTTCTATCAAACAACTTGGTACACTTTTGACATCGGAATAAAACTGAGATAACTTTATCTACCTACCTCATTTGAATATCAAATCATTAGCAGCAGCGATAACAGAGCTAAATACAATTGAAGCTATTGCTAACATTATAATTCATCATGGTTTGTGTCAACTTTTCATTAATTTGTGTCAATATTTGGACACACCGACACCAACATAAATAATGTTCCAGTAGTCTATATGTCTACTCTAGTAGGTCGGACAATAATGAGTGAAATTTATGCCTAGGCAATAACGTAAATTTCACTGATTATGTTCTAGTGGTTCATTTACAGGGTTAATTTACATGTGTAGATATATAATATATATTTTCCGACTTACAAGTGAAAAGTTGACACGAGAGGCGTTGAGAGATTAGATAAGATTATTATTATTTATTTGTTTCGACACGTGTAAATATTCATAAGCATGCACGGTACAAAATTAATTACAGATCAACCGTGTTGAGCCGATTAAATAATGATGTACGATGATAAAATGAATTTAATTAATGGAATATAATAATAAAACATCAGATTTATGTCAAAAATATTTTAAGATGGTTAATTAAGAATTGTTGAGAGTTTAGACTCAATAATATTAATATTAAAATGTTTGTTTTGACAAAAATGTTATAAAAGGTAATAGCAATTATTAATTTAGCGCTGTATAATGTCAACTTATAAAATGTATATTATTATCACAATAAAAACATTATTAAATATTAACACTAATTTAAGTAGGTATTCTAAGTTAATCCCAGTACCCAGAGATTATGAGAGATATGATTTTGGCCCATTAGTTCCTTTCAATCTTTGTTAAATATTATAACAACCGCATAAAATAGAACTTTGTACATTAAAGTCATTTTCATGTGTGTTTCGTGGAATTGTGTAGCGATTTCTAGGCATGGACATAGGTAAGCAAAGGCTGGATTCATAAATATTAAGAGTGCTTTGACAAATTTTGGTTAATCACTCAGAAAAGTCAAGGACCAAGGATACTACCCTGAGGCATACCGTAAAAATATTTCTCTGACAGATATCTTCACATTCAGTTAAAACCTTATAATAAAGGCAATAAAATAAGTGACGGGTGTCCATCACTAAGATCTTGCAGGCCTTCCTCTCAGATTTAGTATGGCAGATGGTAATTGCCCCTAGTAAAATAAAGATAGACTAAATCAAGAGACAGAGTAGGAGTGACTTCGCGCTGGAAAGTACAGTCCTCGACCTTTTTTTACTTATATAATTAGTTAACGGATGACAAAGTCAATACATTTAATGTATTGTACTCGTATATTATATTATGAAAGGTTTAACAGCCAAGGTGATCAATAAATTAGATTTTGTTAAGCAACTTTTTTCGTTGAGTGTACAAGCTTTGGATGCAACATCTAATGATATGATCATGAAGAAATAAACTAAACGACTATACATCAAATTATCGACGAAACTACCTTCCAATATCATCAACATGTCTGAAATAATTACTAATTATCTTTTCATCTATTTATTTTCTATCCGTCCGTGTTTATATATTGTTTATCATAATATATATTCGTGATTATCATCGTAAAATGTTTGTTATTAAGACATGCACATAATATGATGCTTTTTACTCGACTATAAATAAAAGTTATATTACATTGCTGACATGATATTTATGAAGATGCTATTAAAACTTGTGGACTTAAAATGAATTTATAGACTGGTTCCTCTTTCTAGATAGAGATTAGACTATCAGTAGGGTTCATCGGAGTAGGAAAATATCAATTTTGTGCAATGTTTTATTAACTAGATATAGAAAAAGATAGTCATGACTTCAAAGACATAGGTGCTTTCAGTCGACCAAAATCCCAATTCACTAAATTGGCGTCATCCGAAATAATGCACAGCATCTTTGCCGAGATGGCGACTCTGACATTTAGATCCGCACAATACGTGCAAATATTTCCAATTTAAGACTAGATATTAAGTTATTTTTTGTGTGTATTAGTGTATTTTTCTTTCTTGCTTTCAAAGTTGTTTCATTTGCATAAAACTTATGTTTCCAGTTGCAATAATCCTGGCATATGCCGTTCTCACATCCACTCCAATTTTGAGTATTCTTAACCTGACCTTTACGTAAAATGTGTTTTCTTTTATAAATTTGTTTCCTCGACCTGGTTGTCGTACGCCCAAAGCGACCGTTACGGTCGCCTGTTTCATCAATAATTTTTCATTAATTTCTAAAAGATATTAATGTACACTCCTTGATATTTAAAAAATAAGTCATGTTTCTAACAACTCATTAAGTATTATCAACACTAAAGAGCAATATCCATTTCCCAGGCTCTTCAAACTCAAATAACCAGCATCTAATGATACAGCTCTACCTAATCTCAGATCCCAGTGACATACTACTTATTAAAATACATGACCAAATATTTCTGTTCATAATCTAATCGTCGATACGGTGGGTCCGCACCGGGCTCAGCTACCAACTTTCACCATAATTATTATTTATATCTTACCTTGGTTTTATCTTACACTTAATAATTTCATTACATGACATCTCTTGATACATTATTATCTGCCTTTGTTAACCAGGTATTAGTGGAGGTTGTACGTGAAGCAAGAGTTATGAAAGAGTTGACAGCTACTTATAAACGTAGTTGTGTTTTACTTAAGAGTACAGCTTATGGAAGATCGTTAAAATTAATTTGATTTAAATATATTAGGGAATTAGGATCATTATTCTATCAAGGACCGACGAAGTTTCCGGGTTAAAATGGCAATTGTGACGAAATACTGCGTAGTTCGAGTCTCCGCACGTACAAAAAATTAACATTCTTCTAACTGGCCATCACAAGCGATCCCATTTGATGCTATGAAATTAGGTCAAAAGAACTTATAAAGTAGTTAGTCTTATAAAACATTTTCATTTTCATGAATAATATTCTAGCTCACTGTACCCCTCCTACCCTCTTCCTAGCTTTCCCACCCCTTCCTAGCCCTCTCTCCTTCCCTTCAGGGTAAACAGCGCGTGTGTGACACCCTTAGTATTGCACACGACCATAGGCCACGGTAACCGGTTCCCATCAGGTGGGCCGTGTGCTAGTCTGCCACCTACGTAATATAAAAAAAAATTACTAAAGGTAACATCCATCACAACCAATATGTTAACTTCGGACAGTTCGACTAGTTGTGCTATTTTTAGTAGGTACTACACCTACCAGTAACCCTTTTACACTTTCAAACTGATATTTTCATCAACTGTCTTCTTTTCCGATGCTATCTTCTCTTCCGTTTATTAATGTCGCGGTTTTAGTGAAATTCTTCCGAATCTGATAAGTATTTCCCCAACTATTCAAGTTAAATGCTGTGAATATTACACAGTCCTAATCTTGCCCATAAGGATTGATAACTCAAGGTGAGAAGGTGTCTGATAAACCTACCGTTATATTTACACTGGCTACTTAAGATTCCAATAGAGATTAACTTCGAATGAGTTCTGGTTTGGAGTCATTTGAATCCATTAATCTTAGTTTGATTGGGAATTTTATGTGCTTAACTACATAAGGTGATGTTTATTGAATACCAATGGGCGCATGAATGAGTCGTATTGAAGTTTCGAATATGTTTCCGTTCATTTAGATTTAATCAGCGTCATTACAATCTGCATCTGCATACCACAAAAGAATGTGCATGTATTTCCTTCTATAAATTTTGAGTTCCATCAAAGATAAGAGAATTATGTCGGTAAAATCGGTAAATCTTAATGTATTCTACAACTGCCATATTCGTTTTAAATATCTTGAAACAATTTGTCAAACAACAGTAACTTCACGTAATTTATGATTTATTTGCAGTCTCGTGTAAAATGATATTCAACCGTTCTTACGTTAGATAGGCTAATACGGTTATCTATGTGTAAATGGTAACTTAATAAACAACTAGCGACCCGGGACCCGGCTTCGCCCGGGTGTAAATTCCAGTTTTCCAATAAAATATATAGCCTACTAGCTGTTGCCCGCGGCTCCGCCCGCGTGGATGTCGAAATCCGTTTCAAAAACTATCCTATCTCTCAAGTTGGATCGAACTGCACATGGTGTGCGAGTTTTATTATAATCGGTTAAGTGGTTTAGGAGTTCATTGAGGACAAACATTGTGACACGAGATTTATATATATTAAGATGACACTCACGAATGACGTGGCTTTCTATTGGTGAAAGAATTTTTAAAATCGGTTGAGTAGATACCGAGATTACCCCTTACAATTTAACAAATATACAAACACACAAACTTTACCTCTTTATAATATTAGTATAGACAAAGAAAAGGTCAAGATGTAGAGTAAATTTTTTTTTACTTACGACAGTTAGTTCTATACCTATAATTTAGAACTAATCTTTTAATTTTACTTATTTAAATATTTAGTCTACTAAATGAGTTGTTGTTAAAAAACAATGCTATCGAATAATATTTCACCATTTCCTAGACCTAAACTCAAGAAAGAACCTCCCGGCGTTATTTATCTGAGTGTTAATTAAGTTAATAACAGTGATTGTTCCGCTCTTGACACGTCTTCACTCGTGTGTGGTCGTCGCGTGACTGGCCGCTATTACGCGCTTGCGCAACACTACTAGCGCCATCACTACCACGTGATCTATGATTAAGTCTTTTTCACAATTAGTAGTAAAATTACCTTTTATTTCGATCACTTCTCATTGATTAGCTTCATGGTTACCTCACTTTTTATTATTTCACGGTTAAATCGATTGATGTGAATCAAGTGAAAAACTTTCACTTTAATCAATTTAAAAGAATTTTAAATTCTTTTCATTATGTTTGTTACGCCGGCCGTGCCTACTCAGTTTTATTCGGGTGACTACACTGACCACTCGTATGTGTCTTTAGAACCTTTTCTTCTTATTACTACGCTTCTGCAGGTCATAGCGTGAAGTTAAATATCTTGTAATCTTCCCTAAAATCTTAGCAATCAAATGCAATGAGGATTTCTCAAATTGGTTAAACGGTTCTAGAGATTACATGCATACAAATCACGCCTTCTTCTCATTGTTGTAGGTAGGGACAACATCTTACCACTTGCTGCGATCTTGGCATACTCCTATCGCTTCTTCAACTTTCATAATTGTTTTCATATACGCACGCCGGTTGCGGTTGCGCTTGCGGGAACGGGGTAGAGATTAAGGTGTTAAAACAATCAAATTCCACCTAATTTTGACCTTTTCCTAAAAATATCCAGAAGTGTAAGGTTTAGATCTATAGGATAAATGTGTAGAGATGTACCTACTAATGTATTTGAACTCTTTACAGCAACGACGTTGTATTAAATCGGCCTTAAACTATATTTCAATTTCATTTAGCTAGGTCTAAAGTCTGTTATTTAGGCGTCAAGCGTCCATCCGTATGTCTTAAGAGGTGATTTTCTACCGATTTAGTGATTTATACCTCGAGGGCAAAGATTATACGAAGCCGATATTCTATGTCGATCAAATTAAATCACCATTACTTAATTTATTTTCTCACAACATTAAAAACATGAAAATATAATAAGTATGATAAAAAGTTCAAATAATTCATTTACAAAGATTACGCTAATTAGAATCTTTATCTATCTGCTCTATATCAGAATGACTTCCTTTCAATAAATTCTAAAATGTAATAATATCGATATTAAGATTATAGATTAATGAATCGATATACTTAATTTAAATGGTTATTCCTCACTACTCTACCCGTCAATCTAGTTCTAGTCTCATAACCACCGAGTACGATGCACTTACCGTGTCGGTATCGGCAAATTGCACAAGACACTTCATTCACGGCTATTTAACGTGAATTAGCGCTGGTTATCGATACCCTGTGTTTATCGACTAGGTTACATGACTATTGATGTTAAAATAAGGATAAAAATTGCTGACTATTAGGACTTGAGGGAGAAAAGAAATGTTTTACATTTTAGTATTTATTATGATTAAAGTTATCTTCTCCAGCTATTTTTATTTTATACTACGTAGGTAGCAGACAAGCACACGGCCCACCTGATGGGAAGCGGTCACTGTGGCCTACTACACGCGCAGCCTGCCCTGAAGGGAAGGGGGTGCTAGTAAGGGGTGGGGAAAGTTGGGGTACAGTGAGCTCTGGCTACCCTACTTACCGCCGGGAAGACAACACGATGGTTATTATAGCCGCGGTCTTCTGTAGGGCGGAGGTACTACCGCAGTCGGACTGCCAATTTCGGATAGGAGATACTGTCGTGTTCTACCTCCTCGAACCAATGCCAGTTCCAACCAAAATGGTCCAAAAAGTGGTCAAATGGTCTACCAACTATTAAAAATACTTGCAATTTGGGGCCCCGGGCCTTCTACTCCTTTCCATAGTTTGGTTTATTTGACTTTTACAGCACCTAGCAACTGAAATCTGTCCCACTTACCCCGAGAGGAAACCCTGTGGCAGTGTCGCCGTTCAAAAGAATGGTGGAAACTTCTATGAGGGTCAGGAGACCGCGTTTAGCACTTACCTATTTCATGCGAGTGGAGCCACGGGCAACAACTAGTGTTAAATTAATAAGGTTATAAATAACCATCAAGAAGTATTCTTTTTTTTAACTTAATATTTGATTTATTACGATGGAACAAAAAAGTTATACGTCTATATCGATTCCAAGCCGGCAATAACTGTTTGATGTCCTACGAATTGCACGAAATTGCATCGTCACCCTGCGCCCGCGCCGGCACGCACACGAGACTATAAAATTTTATGGCAGTACTTTAACTCGGCGAATGACACGAGAAATTTGGGTTAAAACGTATCATTCAGTATCATAAAATGTAACTGGGTAATTCTAGGTGATTATGTAACACTTTTTAACCGACTTCAAAAAGGAGGAGGTTCTCAATTCGTACCCTATTTTTTTGTATGTATGTTCCGCGATAGCGGCGCCAATTATGGATGGATTTTGAATTTATTTTTTTTGTTTGAAAGAGGCTACTTCTGAGGTGGTCACATATCCAGGGTATTAGGATCTGATGCTGGGATCTTGGGAAAATCTAGGGGAAATCATGAAATTTATTTCAAACTAAGTATAAAAAAGTATTTTAAAAAAGTCTTACAATCTGGTCTAACTGCAGAATTTCGTCTCTAGTGAAATTGAATTTACTGCAGCTAACCTGCACATTGACCGGCGCCAGCGCATCTCAAGCACGCCGCGAGCGCCGATCCGCTAACGATACACCCGCACGTGAACCGCATGATCGGTCGTGAGTAGTGGCACAATGAAAGTAAACGTGCTGATCGGATCGCCGCATTGTTAGCTGATCAGCCCGATAATGATGTACACTTGACATAATACCTTGGCTTACTGTGTACCGTTTAGCTACCCGTGTACGTATTGTATTGTCACTTAATCTTTGCTATTCGTCCTTTTCACTACCTGTCTCGGTTTGCGACTCCTGCGCATTTTCTGTTAGAATATCTGTAGATTTGTGTCTGTTCATTGAAGATTTACGGTTTTACGGACGGTAGAGTCGATTTTGGGTTATGTTAAATAAAAGATTATGGACACAATTTTTTTTTGAAGTCTTGTTAGTTCGTCACTGCCTTCTTATTAGAAACTGAAAACCAATTAGCGAAATGTGTGACAAAGCTGTTCACCTATTATATAAAGATACATAGATAAATACAAATATACCTATTGTGAACATACAAGTATTTGCACTGAGTGGAAATTGAACCCGAGCCGTCTGACATAGCTGGTTGTCGAAATATAGACACACCAGTAGTCAGAAAATCCTTCTCAAATAGTTTGAACACAGTTTTCACATCCATAACCCAATGAAATGTGCTAAACCGCTTAGATTTACTGTGACAACAGACGCACATTTATATCATTTCCCTGTAATAAATAAACGGGGATTCGCAGAGTTGTTTACAAAGTTATTACTTTAGCTAAACTTAAGTTTGTAATGACAACTTAATGTAAACCCGCTACATCTATCAAGAATTTTAATTGTAGATGTGACATCACTAGTCGATAATGTGACCATACATCCTGTTTTGAAACGGGACTGTCCTTTTTATCAGTTCTTCTGCCCGGTGTCCATGAACATGAAAATATTTGTGGATAAAAATAATTTTTAATTATTATTATGTCGGGGCGTGAAAAACATTTGATGAGGCCGTCAAGCTGAGGGCCGCCACTGTAGCACTACCGGTGTATGCAGCGGTGACCCCAGTCCTGAGATTTTACCTTTAGCTTACCATCAGGCGAGGTAAAGTGATTTTAACGTGTCCTATATAAAAAAATCTACATCCCCTCTCCCCCCATTTTAACGAGTTCGTTGCATTTATTTATTAAACAACTTTGTTTAGCCGTTTGTCCCGTTTTAACTCTACAAATGATGACGTTACTTATGATGAAACTGCTTTCATAGTATTGTCAATTATTTATACTGTGAATTACATCCTTCGAAGAAAACCACTGCGGTATAAATAACTTGGACTGTCATAGCATTGTCGGTGTGTAAATGAAAATGAAATAAATTATTTAAATATATTTGTCATTTGCATCTGTTGTCAACTTTGCGGGACACCCGCTACGGCTGCTACTACAACTTATTTATATTCTTATTAATTCCATATTACTGTTACTCTTTAAACGTTGTTGGAAAATAATGCGTTTTGATACTGACACAACAACTTAATTTCTTCTCATAGGTACCCTCCTTCTAGAATTCTTCTAGAATATTAATATATATATTGTAACGGACGTAACGTAAGCCTACGTATTAGCCAGCCATAGCCAAAGCCAAAGCCAAAGCCGCCATGTGACCTTCTTGATCCGCCAGCCAGCCAGTATGTCAGCCAGCCATATATGTTTATGCCTTATGGAAAGAGATGTGTCACATGGAGCCAATGCCAGCCATTAGCCAGCCATTTTTGATATACCTATGATTGCAAATATAAAGCGAATAGTCAGCGCTCTGTTACTTTTATTTACCGCCCGTTTTAATATAGTAGTAATCTACTATATATATATTAATATTCTAGAAGAATTCTAGAAGGAGGGTACCTATGAGAAGAAATTAAGTTGTTGTGTCAGTATCAAAACGCATTATTTTCCAACAACGTTTAAAGATGAGTAGGTAACTGACACAGAAATTGTGGTTAAAGGCGGAACTCGCACGTTATGAGCAATGATATATTGGCGCCATTACCGTAGTAGGTACCTATGGCTCGCCTGTGCCCGTGACACCAGTTAGTAAAGGTAATTAATCCGTACATATTAACCAAGATCTGATAATATTGCAATTTAACGCCCACAAATTATTAAGTATAAATGATTTGAGACTTAATTAGTCGATATACAGGCGGTTCTCAGTCTTTTTTTATATTATGCTTTTATCACAAGCTTCTTCGCTTGGGATTTTTGTTTTTTCAGGAAAGATGAACTTCGAAAACTAAACCTTATCCAAAAATAAAAACTTCGTCGAAATTGTAAACCGATAATTTATAGACAAGATTATTTTTTACTAAAAAGTCTTATATTTGCAGAAACAATTATATTTAGTATTTATTTAATATCTAACAAACAATAAGGACTCGGTATTGATGATTCAATATTTTTGTAGGTACCTACATATTTAGATATCCATATTGAAACCCTGACTCCTCTCCTATACTAAATTAATCAATGTAATTAAAGATCGTAATATTCTTCCATATTAAACCACAAACCCAGACGATTAATACACTCTCCAAACGCATGCCTGAAACAGTACCTACATATTAAAATAGCAAGCTAATTTTTATTACATAAAAAGAAAAAAATCCCATTCCCTTTATTAAAACATATAACATTCGAAACCCCGATTGTAGATCACATACAGATAACAGTGGTATACGACAAGTGCTATCAGAGATCGTTAACAACTTAATAACAATCAAATAGAACAGCCTGTATGTGTGCATCTCAGAGATTGCCAACTTCAGATAGGTAGAAGAATTAGGGTCAGCTTCCACCGGAAGCGGTGTATTACGAAGTTATTAATGATAACCATGGCAATTATTATTATTAAGATTATTATCCGACTTTCAGTTCGATCTTAAAGTCGTTATTTTCATATTTAGAATCACATAAGAAAATTACTAAGGAACTTCTGAAATTTTGCGGTGTATTAGTATTTTAGCGAGTGCAGTGCACGACCCTTGCACCCAATGGTTTCACTTGCTGGTAAAACTGTAAAATTTTTCTGGTTTTTCAGACAATTTCCTTGTATTCACAAAGATTTCGGATCTACCTATGCTGCCTCTATAAAAAAAAAGACACACTGTAGGTATAGGACGCGTAGAGACCGTCAATATATATCGCGAGTTTATCATATTGATGATAAATAATTGTGTAAACGCGATATTATTGATGAGCAAATAAACGCGATTGCTTCCTACGGATCACCATATTAGATCGCAATATTTATTGACTGTCTCCTCGCTCCTCGCTCCATACGTCCATTTTGTCCACGTCTTATTTTCTCCCCGCCTCGCCTTAGTGAATGTTGAGCCTTATAACAAAGTACTTATGTCTTTTCTTTTACTTAATTAGTTTCGTTTTATTCTGCGTAGGTATGCGATTTGTATCATTTATATTGTCTAGACTTATAAATGAGTATGTTTTAAACAACGCAGGCGTCTACTTTATTGTAAGGAAGTTGTAGGTAAATTGTGAAGTGTCGTTTGGACATAAACATAAGTAGAGAATACCATACGCATTAAGTATGAACGTACGTATTTACGTTTAAATTTATATTAAAGGTTTTTATTGTGATAAAGATAAAGGAGTGATAAAGAACTGATGAAGTAATTGCAGTTCGAAATTCACTGCTGTTGTATTTACTATGTGTTTATTTATTTAGGTATTACATTGTACGTACAATAGCAATGTAAGAGCGTTTGAAGATTAAGACTACTTAAAATATTAACATCGAAGTGCCTATACATACAGCATTACAACCGGTCCAGTAGTTTTGGGGATTAGCATACATCTACAAGTACACACTAATGAGTACCGGACGTTGATTGACAAATATTATCTAACCATTTATTATTCCGTATCAATATTTGTCTCCATCCAGAATCGAATATGTTACTTTAAAGTTGAATGTTTGTATGACTTTTTAAAAATGAATATGCAATAATATTTTCTCTTTCTACACCATGTCAACGATGTAGGTCTTTATATAAAAGATCATCACATCATCTGAACGGTTGTCACCAAGACTTTCGCTGCAAAGTCTGGGATGCGCTTTCCCATTTCTTACATCCACTTTTCTTATCGGCTATTATGATAGCAACTGCCATTCGACCCCCCTAAGATCGAGAAGATTAATCGAGAAGAAATCTTGCACCAGAGATTCAGTAGTTAATTGGTAGATGAAGTTAACGTAGATCTTGAGTCCAGAAGATGCGATAAAGATCTCGAAGCGCAGTCTTTTAAGCAGAACAGTTGCGAAATCTCATGTAAAACTAAGTAGTTAATTTAGGTTAGTATCTACAGAAGCACGTTCATCGTGCGTACTGCTAAAGAGTTAAATGCCCTGCCTGAGTCTGTATTTCCGGAACGCTACAATCTGGGAGTCTTCTATTCCATTCTAGAGTTGATTACTTCTAGGCAAGCGCTCCACCGTCGACCACATCATCACTTATAGTGCACTGCATCTAACTTGGCAAGATTTTGGAGTAGTGATGGCCCCACTACTCCAAAACGGCAAGTTAGATGCCGTACACTATACCAACGGGTGAGATTGTGTTCAAACGCAAGCGTCAATAAAAAAAACTATAGGATTTGTATAGCTTTGACTCTTTCTTAGTCAATCAAAATTAGACCAGAGACAAAATCTTTTTTTTTTTGGCACTATCGGTGTTTACAATGGTGACAGAGACTTTGCCTCAGCTTACCATCAGGCGAGGTGAAGTCATGTTGACGTGACCGACATAAAAAAAAAATCTTACACACTCACACTCGAATGCGTTTCTATGCATGACATAGAGTCATAGTAAGGATCATAGCAGTTTAGTCTAGTACTTTTTATTTGGTTGTTCCTAAACTGAACTGCTTATAGATCGCCATGTTAAGGCTCCAGGCGTTTAGACGATGGAAATTCTTTACGGCCGTCATAACCTCAAAATTCCACAATACTATACAGCAACACAGACAAAGTGCCCCTTAAAAAGTTAAAACTTATTCCATTCTTAGACTTGGAAATATTTGTCGTAACCGAATATGGTAACATCAACAACATCTTCAGGAAGGCATTGAATTTGTTGCTCTGGTACCTGTTGTGATGCAAATATTATACATTACGCCCGCCATTTTAGTCTACCCAATGATGGCAAACAAAATGGACGCTTACACTTTAATGTTTTAGTTTAGAGTTCTTAAATGGCTTCAATGTTTGTACCCGATTGTGGTAAGCGACAGTTATAGCATAAATGTAATGAGGTGTACAGTTCTCGTATTATGAATCGGTATAGTTTACATCTGTAAATATTTTAAATGAAGTAAATGTATTCAAATTGTGCTGATATTTTCTGTGTGTTGGCACTAAATGTTTATGTTTAGTGCTCGTTAGTTTTCGTTCTTATGATGGTACTTGAATTTAAAGACTCATCTCATTTTCATTTTATCTTTTCTCTATGAAGCTATGTTAGTCGTCTATGGTTGGTACTATACTGTATTAGAATATCATATATTCTATGTGTATAAGATGCAACTTATTTTACTTATATCTTTTATTTATAAATGTATGTTTAGTCAGTCAACTAAGGCCGCAGTCCGAGTTTGAGCGGACCTAGTTGAACAGAGCTTTAGGTAGGCCTTCCGTTTCTGTAAGACAGCCACTGCCTCTCAAATGTGTCTCAAAGGTTGCTGCCGGCACTAAATCATAGTCTATGTACGTTTCTATACCCTGCCACAGGATAAATAATAGTTCTACGCCCCGCTGTCTAATTCCATCCATTCCATGTCAAGCTGAGGGCCACCATTGTGGCACTATCGGTGTTTGTAATGGTGACTCCCATTCCAGAAACTTTACCTTTAGCTTACTATCAGGCGAGGTGAAGTCATATTGACGTGACTGACATAAAAAGAAAATCCATTTTTTTGAAAAAAGGAAAGAATCGGGTTCGAATGAAATAGTAGACTCTAGATTACTCATGACTGCGTGAGAACATTTTATTCAGTTAGTCTAATTCGCCTGTCTCTTTGTTGCAGCGATACTTCAGCGTGCGACATACAAGGTCGGCCTCCTGACGATCCAGGGGGTGTCGACGTGCCTCTATCTCTGTATGGACGCTTGCGGGTTCCAGTACGCTCATGTAAGTAACGCTTACATTTATTCCTTGTAGAATAGAAGACATCAATCAATCAATTGCAGTTCTCTGCTGGACATAGGCCTCTCCCACCGACACAGCTACCGATTCTATGCCTTCCGCGTCGATGTACCAGCTAGATTTCAGCAACCTCAGTAGGGCGTAAAAAAGTAGAGAAATGAAATTTATATTGCCACGTTGAATAAGCATCAAATTGGCAAATCAATTATTAAATCAAAAATAACAAAAAACACTCGAAGCTTATTATAGCAAACTTGAAAATTGTTTACGAAAATATTTCATTAAGTACAAATTTTTCAACATACCTACTTATTTTAGAAGTTTGGAGTTTCGTCTAAGTAAGAGGGTTGAAAGTTTGTGTAAAGGATGTTTATTGGAATTATTTTCATTTTTTATTGGTGCAGTAAAATCCTAAAATATTCGAGACATAACTTCTACATTAAGTCGTCGACAAATCGACATAACGACATACCTATCTAAAGGTCATTTTTGGTTCAGAATTTCAACAAAAAATATCTAGCAGTTTCTGTAATCACCTATTGTTTAAAAAGCTTCTACTTATTTTAATTAGAATTAACTATCTATTTACGGAAAAATAAAGAAAATTAACAGCTAGTAGGTATACCTATTTGTATAACATCATGTGTGAAAATAATGTGATGACTGCATATGCAAAAAAAATGAAAAAGTTGAGATTAAGGACGCGACTGGAGCCATGGTGCCTCTTTCAAACTTACCTAGACCTGTTCAGGACAGCTGAAAATATTTTTTAGATGCACTTGTCTTTTCATGTAGCTCAATTTCCATAGTATTCTGCGTATAGCGGGTTCAAACCCCATTTGAATGTAGACTTTAGCCGACTGAAATCATAGGAAAATTTAATTGCTTAGAAATTTGATTGATATTTTTTTTATTCAATTTTGAAACCAAGTTAAAGATGTAAGATGGTTTGCAAAGATTGTATAGAGATGATATTATAGTTGCAGTAATAAAGCAATAACACATATGTGACGCATTAATTCGACTTTACCGAGTAACCAGACGCGCAATCAAAATATCCAGCAATCTGCTGATTGAAGAGCCAAACAAATGTTCTTAGTTTCAACGCGGCATGTTACTAGCTTGTCGTCGCATGCGCAACGCGCGCTGACATTAGGCCTATCGCATACACATGATTCTATACTTGATTTTGTAGTTGCGGCAATATTTGCAATTGACGAAAATATGTTCATCAACTGCCGAGCTATAAACGTTGATAGTTCGCCTGATGCTTGGATTTCTATTCTATTTCTAATCTATGTTTACTGCAACAATACCAGCAGAGTCAGTATGACATCCGTAAACATGTCTCTTCTTTTCTCTGGACCAATATTATAATCGCAGAAATAATTTATCACGTGACAAAAACGTCATTATAAACCTCACCTCTCCACTTTTGCTGCGATTTCATTGGTTTAAGAAAAAGGAAGAGACATATCTATTGACGCCATGCTGAGGCTGCAGAGCGTAGACAGGATGACTACTTCACAATGATAGTACCAAGGACAGCTAGCAAAACCTCAAGTCTATATCAGTATAGACTTGAGGTTATGCTCTACCTCTTTATAATAATGTATTAGTACATAGGCAGAGTTTATAAGGTTGTAGGTGTAATCTTTGGATCTAAGTACTGCACCGATGATGAAAATTCTTTTGCTAATAGAAAGACACATTATTTGTGTGTCATAGGCATACATTATCGCGCTACTACCCAAAGGAGCGGATCAGTAAAGATAAATGTCAACGGTTCGGCAAATATGCCCGTACAATAAATTGAAAACTTATTAATGATGGGCATATAAATAAAGGGGTGCAAAGGGGTTTCGAAATACGCCAAGGGCGAAACCGGGGAGGGCCAACTAGTCACTTAAAAAAAAACTTCTCAAAGTTCGGTGTGTGCATCTTGCCTTACTTGTATATCTAATCGGTTAAAGCGCCATCTTTTATCGGCAGCCAACAAGCTAATTATGTCCAACAGGAAATTGGACAAATGTGCGATTAGGGCGATGAGTGAAGGAGATTTTTATAACCAATCAGCGTTTAGGACGATGTATGAGTTCAACTTATGTTAGTTAAGCAGAGTAAAGGAAATGAGCCTTAGTTATAATAAAACTAACTGTTGTCCGCGACTTCTTTCGCGTTAAATTCCGAATATACCTATTAAGATACATTATATTTACCTAGTTCATCATCATCATCATAATATCAGCCGAAAGACGTCCACTGCTGGACAAAGGCCTCCCCCAAGGATCTCCACGACGACCGGTTCTGCGCCTCTCGCATCCAGCGGTTTCCCGCGACCTTTAACTGGTAAAGGTCGCCGGTCGTCGTCGGTCCACCTTCCGTCGTCGGTCCCGGTCGTCGGTTTACCTAATTCCCACCTTTTAATTAGGTATAACGTGAAGATTTATAGTCCTGATTTTGAGCGTAGGTATCTGAGCTCAACTCAATTGCAAAATTTGGTAAATATCTGCCTTGAAATAATAAGTTTTGATCAATAATAGTTTTGATTAAGTTTGCTCTACTCTGGCTCTGCTATTCCTAC
Organism: Lithosia quadra; assembly: GCA_963576445.1. Classification (NCBI taxonomy): domain Eukaryota; kingdom Metazoa; phylum Arthropoda; class Insecta; order Lepidoptera; family Erebidae; genus Lithosia; species Lithosia quadra. Next base: position 2,857,352 of record OY754894.1, read on the forward strand.
CATACCCTAAAAGAACGTTGTTACAAAATTTTAGATGAACTGTTCAGCTGTCTTCAAGTGTAGCTCAAACTTCAAGAAAATCATCATCATCGGCTAAACGGATCTAGATGAAATTTGGCATGCGGATAGGCTCACATAAGCTACTTGTCATCCCGTGAATAGATCCAGTGAACCGTAGAAATGGAAACAGAATTAGTAGCAGTAGTACACACATACTCATGCCTGTCTTACCACGAAGAGGTGTGCAGAGGTGTAATAACACAGCCTAAACTTCACCTCAAGTACCATTATCAGCCCACCCAGATGCATTTTAATTAGGGCAAACAACAGCAAACAATTCCTTTCAAAACAAGTCCTTTCTTAGCTAATTGTTATGCGAATCGCTGACCGAGCGTCCGCGGGAAAGTGTATTTTATCTACCTAATTACTAACGAACAATGTTCCCAACTGCTATCAAGTACAATATTTCACCTTCATAGAATTAATGTGGACCGTTTTTAGGTTAACAAATGGTAACTAATTAGTTAAATATCGGTACATTCTTGTTGTGGACTCGCTGGTACTAACTGTAGTTCGAATTAGTTATGTACTCCACAACGGCCGGTGGTAGTGACCTTCATAGACTTGGAATTTCTTGGTCAGGTCAAGATCGTAACAGACTATCACAAACGTTGAAGAATGGTCTCTACAATCTGTGAATTCTTAACAGATTTATAGGTATTATCGGCTAGGGAATAACCTTAGCGGCGCAGTGGATAAGAGTGCAGTTTCTGCGCATGATTATCTTAAATTCGATTGCCGAGTTGAGCAAGTTAATACAGTTTTTTCTGTAACCAAAATTCTCAATAGGAGGATTATGACAGAATGCCCAGACGCTTGCGTGCTCTTCATAAGATCAAAATTGTTGCTAATAAAACGTGTGTGTTCAATTGAAATAAAATTAAACCCACTTCGCCTGGAACAAATTGAAATGGCACCATACTGGTTGCATCACCAGCGTTCAAATAACAAAAAAATCATCAAAATCGGATTACCCAGTCGAAAGTTCTGAGGTAACATACAATTATAAAAAGACAGTCGAATTAGGATCTTCCTGCTTTTTTGGAAGCTGGTTAAAAAGTATAAGAGCGAATGCAACGGAACTCGCTGTATGATGACTTCTTAAAGAAAAACAGACAGATTTATCTTCGACGATATACAGGCGTGAAAAAAAAACAATCTACAAGTGACCATACTAATCATTGTACCGCCGACTACAACAAAGATCTATTAGAACAGTTACTTTCACCTGCCGACACAGGATAGCGATCAATCACACATCAGATAAGGGCTTTCATCTCCATATTTGAATGTGTATAACATAGATTTAGAATAGGATAGATATCAAAAGCCGTCTGAGACAAGGCCTGGTGTAGTGACAAACTTTCCGCTTCTTCCACGGTCTATTTTCTATATAAGTCTGTGATATAACTGGCGCGCTGTTTTACGAGTATTTATTGCATATTACGAGGCTAAACCGAAATCACCTGCAAGCCGGCACACCCCTGCTGATTTACAAACTCTTCTGGAGCAGACTTTCCTGAAAAAAAAAGCCAGATAACCTTCAGGAAAAGAAGCCGTAAGCCTGTCCGCTCCCGGCTTTTCTTTCCTTCTCCTTAGAGGTGACCCTAAGAGGAAACCCCACTCTCTAGTCTCTGCCATTAATCAGCTGGTGTGGCTTGCAGGTGAGCCGCATACACCTCGTTGAGTGTTATTTAGTGTATGATTACCCAACTACCAAGAAAGAGTTATGTTTTTGACACGTATCTTATGTTAATTTTATTGACTTAAAACTTCTTCAAACAACATTTTTTTTTTCTAAACATACCTACTTAAGAATAAGGACACGACATCAAATGAAAACTCATTTTAGTAATCTGAAGATCAGAAAATTCTTTATTTACATTTTGAATATAGCATATCAGTTACGGTTTTTGTCACAATAGTGAGGTGCCATTGTTAATTGACTCGTATAACGTAACGTGTGATCGGTTAGTCGAGTATAGGGAGTCGAGTACGTGGGTGGTATTCATTTAAACGACTTCGTAGGTGTTGTGTGTATTATTGTATTTTCAAATATGTCATATTTAGTTTGCAGCAATGCCTTTGTCAATTGAGAGGTTGACATACGGATCGGTTGTTAGTTTTTATATTGATGGATTATCGTGTTAGATGTTTGTTGTACATTTTAATTTAAAGAGCGATAGTAAAAGTAAAAATACAGTATCGTTTTATGATTATGGTTATTAAGATATTAACTTTCGGTTAAATATTAAATATTTTTCTTAGTCATTTAGTATTCAAAGTATCAAATTTAATCATTTAAGCAAGATTTCACTACTGAAAATTCGTATTTATAAATTACAATGTTTATAAGTTTTATTCCATGAGATTCATTATATAAAATGTTCTAACGTAGTTCAAATCTAATTAAAATTGTTTCTAAAGTTTAATTACTTAGCTAAGGTCTCAATCGAAACATAAGCTGCAGAAAACTAACAGATATTATACCTAATTATAAAATGAAAATATTTTCGGCGACAAAATATTTTTTTTATAAATTTTTACTATTAGTTCTTTCCATTGGCATTGACATCAATCATCTTATTAACTGTAAGCTACGTAAATCGCCTAAAACGTTTAGAATCACAATCAGAAATCGACTAATCTGTCTAATAACGTCACATTTGTTGATAATATTTATTAACAGAAAAGTTACAACATCCAGAGCAAATCCTCTTAAAAACTTGTTAGTTGGTAAAGTCATAAATTATTTATACGACTTTTCGTACACCTGTTTTACAAACGGGTCGCATCCAAATTGGTATTATGTCTCAATATTTAAGTTTTTACTTTGTGCTCCCAACCCTAATGTGTCAAACAAAGCTATGATCTATGTGTGTGTATTATAATAACCGTGTGTGCTTAAGAGATTATTTATGCTAATAAAGAGCTAAAGAGATTGTTTGAGCGATCTAATCTCTGTAACTACTAGTGCGATTTGTAAACTTATTTTTGAATGCGATAGTCCGTTTCGTGAAGAAGGTTATTGGCTATTAAATACCACGCTATGATTCTCAAGAGCCAAGCAATAAGATTGGCAAGACAGATGGTCGCCTGAATAGAATCAATTCCGGCGAGTGAAGCCGCAGGGCATTGCTATTGTGTAATAAAAGATGTCATTTTGCATTTTAAGGGCGAATAAACTGCACAGCTTTGGGCTACTTTGAGATACGGTATCTTAGATCCCAAAGGTCTTGGAGACGCCCATTACAAGAATATATATCTATACTCTATACTAATATTATAAAGAGGTAAAGTTTGTGTGTTTGTTAAATTGTAAGGGGTAATCTCGGGATCTACTGAACCGATTTTAAAAATTCTTTCACCAATAGAAAGCCACGTCATTCCTGAGTGTCATATGCTATATTTTATTGGAAAACTGGAATTTACACCCGGGCGAAGCCGGGTCCCGGGTCGCTAGTACATCAATAAAGACAGTTTGTAAATTTGTTAATGTTCAGCAACTTCAGAGAACCATTGTAAACGTAGCTTTTATGTTGCTTTCAATTGAAATGATAATACTTAGTATAATCTGACTATTCATGAGCACTGAGTAATAAATTATAGTTACGAGTATTTTACAGCTAAATTAGTGGTAAAATGGCTGCAGTCTTCAATCTCGCGTACTTCGTTTGTTTAGCCGATTTCAAAAGTAGAGTAATTAAGTTGAGTGGAGTAATTTATGAGTGGTATAAAAAAAAAAAAAAAAAAAATTCAAGGTTCAAATATATTTGAAACTAGCTTTTTGCTGCAACCTGCAACCTGCAACTTCGCCTTCGTAGAAGTCTGTTCCAGTTCCCGCTCCCCATTGGGAACCTATTTCAGGGAAAGGTACAAAATTACCTGTGTATTTTTTCAGATTCACATACCTACTTCATTTGAATTTTCATATTTTTTTTCTAAAATCTGTTAATGATCATCCACTTTTGATGCTGACTCTACGTCAGCACTTTATACTCGTAATAAAATCACCCAATAAGAGCTTCATGAAGATTTATACGATTATAGTAGCTTTAGTTGTAATGAATGAATGATTTTGCTTCGATTATGTCAGATAGTGATGTCGAAAGATATCGCATTAAATAAATATCGGTAAACTTCACAATATCGACTAAATTTAATAAATGACAGATGTCATCCAATCCTTAACAGAGACAACGCAACGTGTGTCAGAGATTGATGGATGTACTGCCAAGTGCCAGGAGTCATTTGTAGCAAACATTGCACCCTCCGCTACAGCCGGGGGCTGCCAGCTGTTAATCTGATAATTCAATACAGACGATTGATAAATTTTGTTGTTGTTTCTCCACATACTGTTAGAGTGAATTGGTCTCATGCTTCATTTCTTTTCATGAATGGTAAACAAATTACCATTCATGAAAGGAACTACTATACATATTTCAAAAAGGAAGGAAAAATACGAGTAATTACATATCTACCTAGTAACTAGGTAGGTACCTACGTGTTTTTTTTTTTTCAAGTAATTATATTCCCTATTACGTCTCAAACCACAGAATACATCAGTGTTCTATCAAACCATAAGTAATCTACGAATTTAATAGAAGTCAGTCACTTTAAAAAAAATGGAGCGCGATTTGAAATTCGAATGTTTTTATCTATGCTAATTAATTTTTAATTATTTTATGTAGCCAATATAAACTTAGCGGGAAGCCAATTTTTTTTTTCGTTATATATGACGGTAATAGAGAAATTAATTCGCAACTTCTTAAAAATCATATTTATTAGCATTTTACGCTACGGCACAAACATTATAAAAGTTATAGAATATTTTATGTACCGACGAGTTAGCGTTTTAGAATAAGAACAGTAAATTTTATTTGTTTTCCTTCATCTGTTTTTCGCGTCTAAACACCATTTTAACTAATGTCTATTGTGACTGGATAGCCGTATAAGTTTGCGCCATATATTAAAATTCTTACCTCATAAACTAAAAATATTTTAATACTAATATGTAATTAATAAATACTTCAGGATTTTAGACTGACATGGTCATATAAATTACTATTAAGTATAATAGTTGACGGGATATTTACTGTAGCTATGACTTTTTCAATAGTATGAAAGAAAAATATTCTGTATCTATATTCTACCAATACTTAACACCTAATTTAAATTGAACTGTAAAGGATACGAATAGCTAATCAGTAGTTCATTTTTCTACTCGACTAACGCCCGGGTGATCCCATTAGGGAGGCGCAACACTAACATAGGGCGCGATAAGAATGTAGTGACACCATTAATCAGCGAGTACTCGATTCATTAACGCGCCCAGCGAGAATCGATTTGTCATTATGGATGTGTGGCCTTAGTTAGATACGGAGGCAAATTGTTTAGGTGAGATAGTCCTGTTTCTTTGTGATAGAGTGGGGAAGGTGTCATTTCACTTAGAGATGCACTCTAATAAAATTGTTTAGATCCCTTGTGTGTTGCTCGTATTCGACTCGATGGCCTCTGTGGCGCGGGTTTGATGCGCGCTCTGTGCAAATATTTGTATGCATATATATTCTTATTAGTCGGGGTGTTTTTATGTTTAATATGTAGGTATGTATGTCTTTACTTACAAAAAAGTATTTAAGAATTATATAGAATTATTATAGTATTAGTTAGTAAGAAAGCTAAATTCGTTTGTGTTATCTAGAAGAATTTAAACAGCTAGATGCGTAAAAGTGACTTAGTAACATGTGATTAAGAATTGATAAAAGTAATTTTGAATTTCCTAATCGAATCAATCATAATTGCCGTTTTACTCACAATAAAATAATATTTATATCTACATTTATTATAACAGCAGTAACTATATATAAAATTTACCTCCTTTTCATGTGATAATGAGGTTGAAATCTAACTCACTTTTTATCAAAGAGTAAACTTGTAGAGAAATTTTAAATTTACAACTCTGACGTTTTAATATCTTGAGAAACATCGTCCTCCCCTTTGAACCCAGCTCATGAACCCTCGAATACGTGTGGAATTTAAGTAGAATGTAAGGGCTTACAAATTTAAAGTGAGTGCGTTTTACGAGACCAACCGTAAAGCAAGATGTTAAATTTGGACATGAAGTTAATTGTGTTTAATTTTCGGCTTCACGTGAGTATTATTAGGCTTGCAATTAGTTTTATTGCTTTTTATTTACTGTTTAAATAGTTTAGTTTAAGTAGCAGTAAGTCTTATACGGGACGTAACTGGTTGCTTTCCGAGACAATATTTCAGGATAATAGCAAGTGGAAACATTTAGTCTCTGCTTACCCCATTAGGAAATAATCTTGACATTTATGTGTGTGTTTCTGATGCAGATTAATTTGTAATATGAGACGGTAATACGTTTTACTAAGGTTTTAATTTCAAAATCAGTTTGAGGAAACATAAAAAAAAAAAACATATTATAAGACGCAATTATGCCCAACTTTTAGGTAGGTGGGTAATCGGTGATTATGCCGTTATACACAAAGGTACTCCTATATAAAAATAATAGTTCCCATCGCCCGTAAAAATTAAAAAAAAACACAAATAGGTATCAATAATAATTCATCAAGTCTGTTAACTTTCACGGTAGCCGTTTGATTCGTCCAAACTAATTGGAAAGCAATAGAATGTTTTGATAACAGACTATTAAAACAAACGATAAATCGACTAAGCAGCATCGATCATTTATAATCTATGGCGCTTCTTATTAAACTACTTTCTCGGTAAGGATTGCGGTGTGACTGGAATTCTTTTCAATAATGAGGAACCGATTCTGATTAGGAATATATAACGGTCAGGAATAACTATTAATCATTATTTATCCATAGTTACTACCGATTGTAAAAAATGTTGGTAGTACCTTTTTTCCGATTTTCCGATTAAACACTCAGAATTCAAGTGGTTTTACCAGTAAGCCTTTGAGTACTATACGTTCAGTCAGCTGTTTTTTTTTAAATATAAAGTAAACATTCAGCCACTATAAGAACAGTCAATCTAACTACAAATAGTTGGCGTTATCTTACAAACATTTGCTACACCAGAGGTAATTTCTTACCTTCTTCCACCGAACGTCGAACCTACTCACCAGCTGGAACACAGGCAACACAGCTGCTTATGTTTATTTCGTCACGGCATGTACTACTATTTACAAGTAAATGGTATGGCTCTACAAGACACGGTACCTTATCGTCTTAAATTCGTCAAACAATAATATCAATGTACCTATGTCTTTCTGTAGAACCCTCCCCACTACAGAAGACCTGAGTCAGAGCCCTCCAAATTCAAATATGGTACAGATACCGGCACGTAAATTGGCCCGACGCGTCATATGCGCAAAGGTCGATTTTTAGGTCCCCTTTGAGGTATGAGCGGGTCGCGGGAGACGCGGTTGCGCCGTCGCGGACATATGATGGTCCGTCCAAATGTCTCCGAGAGACGTCTTGTTGCGAATCAACGTTCCGTTCGTTCGTACTTTGAATCATTTGATTGGCTCAAAGTGCACGATGCACGAACTTACCCCAAACCTGGCCAAGTTACGTGCCTGTATCTGTATTCCATATTTGAATTTGAAGACCTTCTGTATAAGTTGACAGTTTTTTTTGAGGTCGTAACCAGGATACGGAACGGTTTTGCTAATACGTTAAGCGTAAACTAATCTAAATGCTTTACGACTTACGATCTTAGTAAGGTGATAAAGATACGTTTCTAATAAGGGGATTTTGCCCCATATCTCACAACAATTTAAATATATAGACTCAATAAAATTGTATCCTGTATTAGTAAGAATTCAGTATCAACTCCAATGATATGGAGAAATTTTAATACTGCCTGTAATTTTCCCCTGATAAGTTTTACCTGGTAAGGAAATATCACTTTCCTGTAATACAGGATATTATATATCTTTCCCTAGATAAGCTGGATTATGAGGCTATGCCTGTCACTATTACGTAATTTTCCTACATTATTTTCCCTATTTTGCATTCTTTATTGCATCTGTCAACAATAGTGGTAACATACGGATACTACGTATTTTATTTCATATTGGTAACTATATTTTTTCTAGGATTTATAGGCTAATTATTTTTATCGCATAAAATATGTATTTACGTTAAAGTATTGCTGTCAATTAAAGAGGGGCTTAGATTTGATATTGGACAGGGACTTAGGTGTCTGCAGTTCTAATCCCACTTTTATTGCAATATTACGACTTGTTTACCCCAGGGGTGGGCCAGATTACCCGAAGGGGCCATCTCGAATGCGGAGATAGCCCGGGTCAAGCCGGGGTGCAAGGAAAATGATCTATGGGCCACCTTACAGCCTGGCGTCAAAAGACCCTAGACGGCGTGCGGTTTTAGTCGGTAAGAGTCCGACATAACCTGCCCCCCTGGCCGCGGGGTGGGTATCTATGAGGATTTGCGCACGGAAAAAATAGGGTGGGCCAGATTAGTCTTGACTGTGCGAGCATCCATCATAAGAAAAGAGGTCAAGCTTAATGAAAATTGTAGTACCATTGCCTTTATTAGCTTACCATCAGGCGGAATGAAGTCATATTGACGTGACTGATGTAAAAAAAGTTTTAAGAGCCTTAGTTTGTAGATCACCTTAGTGATCTACAAATTACAATTACTTAAGCCACTTATATCGTTATCTGTAGGTACCATGTCGTAATTTTTCTCATATTTTTTTAAATAGTGCCCTTAACGTCATAATATTACAACCGGAAACACGTAACACACTCACTCATTGTAGTTCATTTTGAAACTTTTTAATTTATTACCTGTCATGAGGCAATGGTATTCTATGCACTCTACCGAACCTTGTAAAACACAATGCATTTATTAGTAATAAAAATAATCCTCTAATACATTACCGACAAAAGCACTAACTGGTGCAGTCATCAATAACGGACACGCACACCTAAATCATAATGATTTAAAAAATCTTATCACAGTAATTAGGTAGATAAAATTATTGGAAAACTTGAAAAAAATGATAGCTATATAAAGTACGGTCATTTTGGGTAACATTGAATCGCAGTGTAACTTTGAATAAAGTTGTGAAAAAGATTTAAAAATTTATTTGATGCAAATGTTTTATTGTTTCAATATTATAACTGCCTAAACGGGTCGCCATAATGATTTTTAACAAACGTCACGTAAAACATTAAGCTTTCAAAGTCATAATTTTGTAATGTAACCGCCTTTTTCGAGTTAAGTTCTTAGCAGTGTTTTTTAGTTGAATTTAATATCGGAATTATTTGTACAAAACTTGCTGTAAATAGGTATGTTTGGTGTTTATCTTTAATATCTACTAAACAATTTACTATTTTTAAATCGCTGTCCGTACATGGTGTTAGATAAATTGTATTAAACTGATAAAGTTGTAACGACGATCAAAATCGAATTGATTTGGGTAACATTGAATGGTTCAAAGTTACTTGTGTCTTATAAAAAGTTTCAGTTCTAAGTATGAGGACCCCTAAAAGATTGCTTTTTTTCTATTTTTGTGTGAAATTCTTAATGCGATTCACAGAATACGTCTACTTAACAAGATTCAACCGCATAGGCCTTATAGTTTCGGAGAAAAGTGGGTGTAACATACGGACGGACAGACGGACGGACGGATGGACAGACGGACGGACAGATGAACAGACTGTTTTTTGCCATTTGGCCCTAAAAAGGTGGAAAAATTCTTATTGACGATGACATTTTGTTCATGGACAGGGGTGATTAGTTTTGTTTAAAAAATAAAATGTCCAGAAAAATTATTAGCAGTCATTACGATTTTGATCTCATCTGATAGCCAAATAAACATATAATTTATTATGTTGTACACTACGTTCCTACTTATCTTACTTTATTAGAAAATATAAAAATAACAATGTTTTTTTTTACACCAAATTGGTCCGCCTTGTTTCATATGGCAAGACCTCGCTATTTTTCACAGGTAGGTACATCAAGTTAGTAATGATTTTCATAGATTGGACTTTTTTTTACAAGAATACATCATTCAATTTTATCCAAATCTTAAAATGTTTGGATAATAAAGGTTTTAAAATCCAAAAAAATATATATTCAAAGTTACCCAAAACTCGTGCTAACTTTGAATGTGAGTTTTGGGGCAAATTTTGGGCAGTCTTTTTGTTTTTTCCATAAATCTGTGGGTTTAGAAACATAAACCAACTCAAAAGAACACTATTTATTCTATAAAATAAAGATGTAATAAATATAATCAGAGAGTATACATTAATAATCCGTTAAAAATGTTCAAAGTTACCCAAAATGACTGTACTTTAAAGTATTCTGAAATCTTCATAGTACCTAATAAATGAAAATGAAGTCAATCTAAAAATTAAATTGCGAGTGACAGTCACCACCAGGACAGTAAGCTAACAATATTTATAGTTCTATCAGAGCCGAGAACGAATCGACTAAAACGGACAATGGGCCGCTTTTAGAAATAAAGCGTTCACAGATAATGACTAGAAGAGTATTAATAGCTCGCTTTACCAGATAGCACACCGACATAGACTTTAAAAAAGTTAACAGAAAAAATAACTAGTTCGATTTTCGAATTCAGACTAAAGGGTTCCACCGCACCACAGGCGCCGCTTGTGTTGCCACAACAAAAAAAATCAAGGGCAACAAAAAAGTGTAAAGCAGACCACAAAATAGACATAATTTATACTTGAATTAACGACCCCATTGTGTGTTTTCGTTGTAATTTTTATTTACGATTGTTTACCCTATTTTATGTTTTAATATGACGGTATATTTATAGCTGTTTGATTCTTGTCTGCTGGAATTTGATTTTTTCTAAGGGATGTTTTAATTTATAGGGTAGTTTGTATCGACGGTTTGATGCGACTGGCTTGTTTTAGGACCTTTTTAAGTGTATAAGATCCTCACTGATAGTTGTTTTTTCTAAGACTGTGAATCAAATAATATTTATTTTACTAGGTAATAAATACAACTGAAAGTATTTTGATTAAGATTGTAATTTATTGTCACCATAATATAGCTATAAATAAATCACATTTAAATAGGAAAGTGTGCTAACCATATTACTTGTAGGACCATTGACAAACATAAGGACTTAATTAAGTAGAATGCAATTGATGTAAGTACCTAATTATTCAAATATTATGTACTATAGATTGGTAGTAAAATACGCCCACGACAAATTTCAATCTAATTTTAAAAGTAAGTACCTAATAAAATTTAAAAAGATGTGTGGTGTGAACAGGCGGTTCCTGAACTAGATCACAAGGCGTCTGGTCGCACTCGTAAAGAATTAAGAAATAGCTTGTTTTAAATAAAACTACTAAAACCTGTGTAGGTATACATATCGACAATCACATATTTTACTGCTTTTTTATTAGTTGTGGTATTTCCGAAAGGACGACTAGGCAGTTTACGAGTTGAATAGATTGGGAGATTATAATTCGATATAAATTTTATAATGATTAACAATGATATTGACTGTAGTATCGAGTTCGATTTTTTGGTGAGAGATATTGTAGAGCTGTTGCTCATCACTAATAAATTGGAAATTATTTTAGTATCTACAATTTGAGGAAAAACGTTAATTTTCTTCATTTTACAAACAACATAAACACTATAAAAATTATATTGGTTGTCTGTTCATAAGTGCACCAGAGACTCCACACGGATTCAATTTTGTATCCCGTTCTTTTAAAATTTATTTAGGATGTTTTAAGTATAAAGCTACCGTTTAAAAATACATGTTGAGAAGGGAATTTGTAGGTACCAAAATCCATGTTTTAGAAGAAGTTCACAAAGAAACAGACGATCGCGAAAAAGTGAATTTATTTTGAATTACCAATGTAATTATGTTAAATATATTAAATATATGGAAACTGCAAAATATTAAATTTTTGGATTCATACTCGTAGTAGTTAAATCGTACACTGACAAATAGGCACCATAATTCGAAATCCTTCGCCAATACCAGCGTTTATTCCTCCTAACCATAGCAAAATGAAGGCACTATCAAAATTCTTCCAAAAAAATCAGCTAAAATATTCTTGGCCACGAAATTTTCAATAAAAAGTGCTACTCCTATCCCTGTGCTAACCAGCAACCTAATATGGGAGTTCTTAAATCTCCATAAACTGAAAGCGTTAGTGATGACAATGAAGTAACGGGTCGTAAAGTTTTTATCTCTTCATTCCCTTTTATTTCTTTTTTATATCCTTTGTTTTAACGTGAACACAATCAGTATAAACCGTTTGGCTAAGTGTGCTCAGCCGCTCGCCTCAATCGTATCTCAAGTGGACGTTCGAAATATAAACAATAAAAATTTAAATCGATTTACTATTAGTCGATTCTATGTGAATACATACTATAAGAGATGGGCATAAAGTATTAAAATATTTGTTGACAATTATGTAGGTTGTAAGTAATATTATTTAACAATTTTTTTTTATGTTGTGTTGACAATGAACTGTCCCAATAAAAAGAAAATAAATTCATAAAAAACGACCTCGATTCATTCAACATTTCCATTCAAATACCTACAGGCAAATATCAAATCAAATGAAAGCATTTATTTTGCAGATGCCTACTTTGATACCCACCTAGTTGAATTTATGGTAAACTATCAAAATGAACACAAAAACATGATCGCTATTCGGCGGACTACTGATTTTATCGAAGCCATTATATGCTAGTGAATTCAACAGATTATACAAAAGAATGAAGCAATTAATTTTACTAAGGTGGTCTGTGGCGACCTATTCCAAAAATTATAAGTAAAATTTAAAAATGTTCGAAACTGATCGTTCGAAAACACGTCATTAAATTTTATTAGAGGCGCCGCGATCGCATAAATTAACACTAGATTCACAGACGACAGGTTAGACCAGCCACAAATAATGGCGTGACGTTAGCGGTGAAGGTTGACGGAATCCCATCAGGATACCTGGAACTGTGGAACCGACCTCATCGATCTTGTTATTGATCGCAATCACCGCTTTCTTGGAAACGCTAACGATTTGTCCTAGCAACCCTACCGATCACGATAACGTTTGTGTATGTCCGGTCCGATGCAGTCCATTTCTTTTTTACAAATGACTAAATGGCATAGTGTTGTCATCGCTAGTTAATGACCACTATTTATTAGTGTGACAAATTAATGTTATGAACTTACCAAAAAGGTACCAGATATTTGATGTAGGTATATACTCACGGGGCCACTTAACCCCCGCTGCACTTAAGCCTGCACTAGACCCACGTCCGATGATTATCGGACGCAGATCTAGTGGAGGCTTAGTGTTGCAAACCTCCATAGGCCAAGGCAACCGCTTCCCATTAGGTGGGCCGTGTGCTTGCCTGCCACCTAATTGTATAAAAAGCAGCTGTCTTCTGTAGGTTGAGCGCTCAGGCGGGAGCACTACCATAAAAGCCAAAAAAAATTAGTAAAGTATAACAATAATCACCATATAGTGTCTAAGTACTGTACGTTTATAAATACTTATTCTTATTTTCTACTTATGTCTATTTTTAATATTTTATTACAATGAGATGCAAAGCAAGCTATTACTTTTTCCTATGTTAATATTCCTAATCCGTTTCCCGCTAAAAAGTATAAAATTCCCGCCACGTCAGAATAAGAGATGTCAATGTCTTTTTAAAGCAAGACTGACACCCCTGTATAAATCTGTCTCGGCTAGGCTACTGTAATTGACATATTTATTACAGAATAAATAACTCCCGAGGCGCGTAAATTAGAATTCAAGACTTTCTAATTTAACATTTTGTTTGCATAGCACTATTATCCAATTTCAGAAGAACTTTTTGATGAGTGTGACATTCTTTTTTTTTGGCAGAAATCGTGGGTGGTTTGGTAAAGAACGACTATTTAAAAACAAATTATGTACAGTACACTGGGGTATTAACTACATCTTCAGTTTTACATAGTTCATTCATTCATTCACTCATTAACTCGTAATCATTAATGGGTACAATTTTTTTTTCATAACTAACTAGAGCCATGCCGACGCCGGCTGACTTTTAAATGGAATTAATTAAATAATTACATAATACATATTTACATAAATAGAATTAATTTATGAAATGAATAATGAACAAATATTTTCTAGAAAACACACTTTTAAAAAATACAAAATATCCTTTTTGGTCCACCAATAAATCCTAAACTTCCTATCAACACAACTTTCTTTAGATTAAGTGCGTTTTAATGTAAGTATGATCACAAATAAAAGCAATTTCATTACCATCTTGCTAACAACTTAATGACCCACATAGTGGGTGTATACCTTACACTAGAAAAAATAATGTTTGACTTTATGACTTCGTATAGTGACATACGTAGAGACATGTCAATAAGGATACTAAAATTTAATTTCATCATATTGAATCCTTTACAAGGGACACGAATCGGATCTTCTTTGGCGATTGTTTTACTCCATAAAGATCGTACGCGATAACCCTATCTATGCTAGTGTAGCACCCACAATCGATAGTCGATCATCGCTATCGATAAATTCACGATCGTAAAATGTTTGACCCATGAGGTTGGCACGATTTATCGATTAGAAAATGTATGTAAATATTATGAGTTCGATATTTAAATGTTGCAGAGAATCATTGAATTAGAATAATCTTGTTAGTCTTGTTTGAAAGCGACTAAGTTAAGTTTGAAATATGAAATGGCATTCGTGCATAATAAATGCTTGCCCATAAACTAGTAAGATCTTACCTTTATTCAGTCATATTGAATAACTTAGGAATCTTTTCATAAACGGACAGCAAGTAAAGTTATCAAAAGTGGACTGTTTAGTTTATTACTAAAATTGTGTACAGGGAGTACAGAATATTTACTGCATCTTCGCCCATAACAACTCAAGTTGTGTTATGAAATAGGAGTAGCGTCGCCAACGATATTTTTATGTTACCCAATATGAGAATTTTAAACAGCCAATTAAATGAATTCCAACATACCTAACTTTCTACTTAACGAATCTTATCATCAACATTAACTTTATCGATATCCAGATAGCCTGCAATCAGTCTCTAGTTCTTATCTCCACCCAATTCTCACACATTACGGCCCCTGAACTGATGCACTAAACGGACCCTGTAGCTATTATAGAGAATAGTTTTAACCCTCGATAAGATAACGTGTTATGACGGTTGCGACGAGCCGCGATTTAATTGATAATAATGTACGCCACCTCCTTTGAATTAAACTATTAGTAACGGTTAATATTATCTGTAATCGATAGGTGATTGGACAATAAAACGGTTTTATAATTAAAAGGACCTCTCTAATAGAGCTGTTTCTTAATTAAATATTGATGTTGAAACGATTCAATTTTATTCTTTTCGAACGATTCAGAACGAAGTTATTTATTGAGTGTAAGAGCGATTAGAAAATAGGGAAACGCATTATGCATTGTGTTCAACAATACTTTATTATTCATAACCATTTCAATGTAATTGTTTGCAATAATTTATAAAACTCATTATTAAAATAAAGCGCCATACAATTACGAATAAACCGCATGGACGTCGTTTGCAACAGTTTGCAACTACAATAATTCCGCGTGGAGTTCATAAATTGCATACATAAATTTTCAGTCAGTAACGCTCGCGGGCAAATAGCGACCTCTAGTGGTTTATTAAGAGTTTATAATGTGCAACGGAGCTGTCAACTTTATGATTTTCGCGCTAAGAGCAACGGTGGTTGATGTTATAAATCTAAATAAGAATTTACTATTAATGGCGCACAGGTATATTTTTATTTAATGAAGTAGAGCAGAGGTCTGGGTAAGAGAGGAGAAAAACAAAATTGAATACTTATTTAACACAACTTAGTAATACTTAATTTCAACTTGATAAAATTCCTTCGATCGATTTTATTACAGCCTAAGATGAATTTTTACAAGTCTTCTTTATTAATTTCTTGTTCATGGACACGTTGAGAAAGCCTGCACTGAACTAGGCTTGAGAATTAGAACTGCAATCTGCATAGCATTACTTGTGAACAATTTATAATCCTATAAATTTGTCCATTTAAACTCCTTATGTGTATTGTGTATCTAGCAGATGTTTAAGGAGTTCATTTGACAAGTTCAACAAATTGTGCTATTCTGACCGTATTACCTTCCAGTTATTGTGCCGTTATGGCTGTAACTGTGCTCAAAGTGTATACAAATTGCTTGTTTTATTCATAAATATGTATAAGTGAATCGCTTGAGGGTGTTCTAATGCCCCTTAAATTGTCACAAGACGGTAATACGGTGGACATCAATTGAATCTGGTATGGTTTCCAGCTTAGCGGTACGACTGCGGGTGAGAATTATTATCGGAGTGATTTATGAGATTGGCAATTTGTCCTATCGGAAGTTCTTTAGTGAATGTTATTCAGCGATTTGTGTGTAGAGGCGTGCTTTGTATAAAATGTGATTAATGATTATAAAATCACTGAGAAGTTTTCGAGAGATCTTTTGTGACAGTTTGGTTTAGAGTTTATTCAAACTTGGCTCTAAGGCTATTCATACAATGTATGATACTGGCAAATTCAGTCTTACTCTCATTCTTATCAACAAAAAAGGCAGGGGAAGATCCCACGCTCCCATTTTCATGTTAGGTACTTATAGTGCCAATTACCTTTACCTTTACTAATCGTATCTTTTCCATTGTTTCAGAAGGATCTCTCGGACGATTGCGTGTTCGAAGAACATATGGAGGAAAACAACTACAACACATACTCGCGCTTACGCAATGGGAAGAAGACCTTCTTGGCGCTGGATAATAGGGGAAGAGCGAGGCGGACGCAGATACCAGTCAATCGACCGCTGGGGAATCTATCTCCGTACGCGCTCTCGCTCACTAGGCGGTGGGACGGTGAAAAGCAAACGCATTGTCCACCGCGAAGGCACCGCGGCAAACTGAAAAGACCTCCACCTCGCCACAGGAACTGCCACATGCGCCTCCAGAAGCAGAACTTGCGGCAAAAAAGGAAGCACAAGAAGGCTAACCATCCGAAAAAAAAGCAGCGGCATCCGAAAACGAGGAGAAAACACGAGAATGGAACGACGACCACGACCGAGGTTACGTGGGACGAGTCGACGATGTCGACTATGTCTACGACGACTGATGTCGAGTTTTTTCGGTCCGCGACCGCGCAGGAGGCGGTCGGTCGCGCGTGAGTCGAACGCTGGTCGCGGTCGGGGCAGCCGTTGCGCTCGCACACTAGCACCGTTCCACACTTACACGTGCAAGAATCTCTGTATCATTCCTTAGCCCGCACTACATGTTATTCGCCATCAGTACCGTGGTAAAAAAGTTGAAGTGAGATAGGTATTTTTGCCCACTTCTACATTTTTATTATTATCACGCACTGACTTACCAGTATTGACGGTAGATGGAAATATGTAGTTAAGGCCCAGTGTCATACTATCGACGGTACGACACATGAAATGTTTACTACAAAGTAACATCGCTCTCTTAACGTATGGCGCTCCAATTTAACTGTTGAGAAAGTTGAACCAGCGACGCGTTCATCAATATAGGTATATGTCGAAATTTATCTTCGTTCTTTCCTTTACTAGTAGTACGTACGAAACATAATACTCAAATGATGAGTGCTGGCGGCGTTGCTGCTAACTTGATACACGATAACACAATAAACGAATGATATTATTCTACCAAAGCTACTGAAATTATCTATCTCAATTTATATTCCTAGTTCGCTTTAAAACGTAGGTTTATCGGCATGATTCCAGTTGTTAGTTACTGTTACTTCTCATGAAATTAACGTAGGTAATAAATTTTACTTTATTCGATAATTACTAAAACATTGTTTTTAAATCGTCGAGATTATGGTTTGGTAAGGTGGAACTGTGTTAGGAGAAGGGAAAGGATTCCTGTCAATTAAAATTTAGCCTAAATACTTATCGTTTCGGAATCACTCTCTCGCGCCGCTCATTCTGTCAATAGTTCATTCATTTACATTCACTCATAATAATTAATGGTCATTTCTAACATTAATTTAGTAATTGGTGTATCTTTAATAAACCATTACTCGGTACGTTAAATATGCTCCCTTAATTAAGCTTAAGTTATTCGTTAATGGATTTGATCGGAATCCATTCGATTCCGTTATAAACACGACATTTATAGTTAACAGATATCTTAAATGCTCGTAATTTTCCACGTTCATAAAATATGTAGGGACTAAGGACCTATACATGCGCTCAGGCATTCAAATTGAGAAATTATCGTGTTTTAAATTAGGTATCTTCTAATAGAAAATTAATTTTTAAGATCATTTTCAAACAATTAGCAGCAACCATCATAATATGCACTTACATGCTTAATAACAAGAAGAGGAAATTCCGAAACGTTTTTGTACTTAGAAATGTGTGTGTTGAGGTGTAATTTCATAAGAAATTGACTGAAAATTGGACTGAGTAATGTAGTTTATGTTGGTTTCGGCCTAGGCTATGATAGGATAACGTAGTGCGGCGGACGGCATGCTTCTATAATCTATTCTAAGTTATCGAATCAAGAGCGAGCGGCCGTGTATTAAACGACATCAAATTATAAATCTCATAGATTATTCCCACGCGTGCCGGTGGCAATATGACACCATGCCTGATATCCCGACATACCCCGCGGTGTCAATGAAACCAGTCCGAAGGCAAAGAAATTATAAAAAAAAACTTATAATTACGTAACTGCACGTCACTAGTTGTACCTACAAGACCGTTCGCTCGGATTCGTTCAGAAATGTAGTGATAAAACATGAACGACGATGAAGTGACTATTAGTAAGTAGTTCTAAAACGTGTATCTAATTTGTAAATTTATTTATTTTCCATAGAGAAAGTCGTATTTTGTTAACGTTTTAGTTGATGTTTTTTATTCTCTCGTCCCCTTTAGTTCCAACCGATGTAGATATGTAGGATGTCATACGCTTGTACTTTTAGTGAGCCAATATTATTTGTATTATATTTTTAAGTCCGTTCGGAAACAATAAGTGCGCTGTAAGAGGTTTTGTATAGTGTGTAATGGATGCAATCGCAGATATTGTTTTCGAATAGACGTGAACGATTACATTCTTTTTAGTAATGACCCTCGCATTCTGAATATGTGCATAGATTTTGTATCTGGAGAATCTTGAATACGGTCAGCGAACATTATAAGTGCAAAATAATGAAACTCATACTTTTACTTTCAAAGCGGTACCGTTCATTCATTCAACAGTTCATTCATTAATAAATTATACCAACTCGTACCTATTTAGTTTCAGCTTACAAATTAACGGTTGGCCATTATACATTTGCTAAAATACAGACCATAATGAATTGTTCTATGTATGTACTTATTTTGGAGTAGGTATGTAACTGTTTAAAATATATTTATTTTCAAAAAAATCCTTATTTTTTTCTGACTGGTGGTAACAAGTTGTAAGTATTCGTAGTTGATTGTTCGCTGTACCATTCGATTTCAAGAGATTTTTTGTGAATATACGCAGCAAGCTTTATGAATGTACCTACGTATATTATACGAATGATATGATATTTTGAATTTATTTATATGTATGAATAATATTTAGGTGTCACATGAAAGCGACAGGGAATACGTACAAACGAAGCATTTACTCATCTTATAAACATTTTGTATAAAATAATTACATCGTGCCCATTCCTTGTCGTTTTCGTTTATGTCAAATATGAATTATTCGATTATTCGATTCTCGGATTCGTTAAAATTTAATCGTTATTGTAAATTAATACCAATCGATCTTTATGTTAGTGTAGAAACAGTATTTCGGTATTGTAGAAATGGTTCTCCGTTACAGTATCTAGTTTTGTAGTTTTATATTGAATAGAGATTGTAAGAAACTTCAGCAGATGTCAATAATTGGTATAATAATTTCGCTCTCCTATTTGTGACATATTGACAGGCCAACAAGCCTTACGATGTGCGATGATAACAAACTCAAGCTCGCTGCAACAGCACTAAAATGTTTGACAAAACTATTGTAATAAAATAAATAACCCATAAATATATTAATAATTTATTCATAATTACATAATAAAATATTTATTGATCTGCTATTTTGCGACAGTCGTGAGTTTGCATAACTGTGCCGGTGTAAAAATATGAGTGTTATGTTATTTTAATGCCCATGTGCCATAATTACTGCCCCTATGGGTTAGCCTACCGAATCATAAACACTAATTTTCAAACAGTTATTACTATACTCAATGGATTCAATTGTTAAGGAATAAGGGAAGAAAAGCGCGGGAAATGGCAAACATTTTTTAATTCTATTTATGACATACTTACATTAACGGTTTTAATTCAAAATGTCCTTCTACCCGCGCAATTCCCTCTTTCTCTAAAATTATATTTAAGAAAGTCAAGAGGAGTGAAACAGTATTACTTAATTAATTTCGATACATGTTTACAATAATAATTACATATTATAAATAAAATATTCGTGTTTGCTTAGTGCATTTAATATGTACGTTTAAAATTATAGTTCTGATTTGTAAATGTTTTAATAAATCTTTAGATAATTTATTCTAAAGTAGGATGATATTAAAAGAAAACCTAATTTACCTACTTAGTTGTATCAAGAGAAAGATTGAACGAAACGTTTAGACAATAACTTTTTACAGCCTCTTATACCGACAAATAAATAAAACGATTCTATATTATATGAGTTTTCTTTGCCCATTCCTGCATAAAATATGACTTAAGTACCTAAGTCATTCAAATTAACTGCCAACTGAATCAGATTAAGGGAAGCTGAATACGGGCGTTATCAGTCGTAACGACTGCCCGCCTGTTAATAATATAATAATCATCATATTATTAAAGTACTTCATAATGTACAGTGATATTCTGTAGTACCTAGGTATACTTTCCCGGAGACTTCCCAAGTGTCCTAAAATGTTAACGGGAACCTTTAGTCGAAACGTCAGGCATTCCAAAGGTTAATAGAACGCGATGTCATTAGGTACTCGGTGTGTTCATAGGTCGCTATTGTTGAACCTGTCCCCTCAACATGGCGGCCAAAGATTCTTTTTCTCAACCAATGAAATCGTAGCAGGGTAGGCAGCGCGTGTGTGACACCCATAGTATTGACCACGATCATAGGTGTTATCTGCCACCTACGTAGTATAAAAAACTGCATTTCTACCATAGACGAATGTCATCTATGATCTGTACAATTTTTTGCGAGTTCATTGGTTAAAAAAAGTGAATACATATGTCTACGGACGCCATGCTGACCCTGCTGGTGTAAAGAAGTTACATAGGTACAGTAGTGGGAATGAAGGTGAGTTAGGCCCGAAAACACAATTTCGAATGCACTACCGCCCGACGCCACACATACCTACAGTGGGGCGAGCACGAATTTTCTTTCGAATCGAGTTCGTAACGTGTGCGTGTGCGATAGAAATTATAATGATATTAAATTTGTACAGTTCCTTTTACGCACGATAGAGGCACTGTACAAATTTCATACAATTTTTGTCGCACACGTTACGAACTCGAAACGAAAGAAAATTCGTGCTCGCCCCACAGGTCATCATGCACCACCCATGGTGGAAGGATAGTATCAAGTATTCATGTTAAATTTAATTGTACCATTACTTTAGTCCTACTGGTACTTTATGGAGAAAAGATGGGAAGCGAGTACGTGACCAAATTTTGTACCAAAATGATTATTTATAACATGCATTACGAATAATATGGCCGTTAAAATTCTGGGATCAAGTCAAGTCCAAACAGTCACACAAGGTACCACAAATTAGAACAGCCACTTAGGGATACACGTCAGAGGTCCTGAGTTCAAAACTCAGTGGACGCTTATCCAGATTTTTGTGATATAAATAATGTATAGCAAGGATGTTTTGGAGGTTTAGGGTAAACAGGAACATACATGAAACGTGCAGTCACCGTCAACCCGAAAGTGAATGATGATTGCACAAATTTAATATTTTTAAGTGAAATCATTGTCAATTAAATTTAAATTAACACAATTAATCAGTTAAATAAGTACCTACATAAACATCATTATCACTAAGATTATTAAATTACTCTCAAACTTACACAATAACAACTAATCTGAAAATGATTCACTGTTGATGCTGACTGTAGGTTCAACTTTTATTAATAGACGTATACCTATCTAGAATGAAAATCTAGCTAGTTTAATACATAAATAATAATTATAATTTAATAGTAGTATAATACAATAAAATTACTTTAAGTAGCGAATAATAACCAACCACCTGCCAACCACCAATGATAGTGACGTGAATCACGAACCAATGATGGCGATAAGTATTATTTTAAAGACATTCGCTGGGCTGTAGAAATAGAACAGTCATTTCGCAAGCTAATAACACATCTTCGGTAGTATAGTGGTAAGTATCCCCGCCTGTCACGCGGGAGACCGGGGTTCGATTCCCCGCCGGAGAGATTCTTTTTGTGTTCTTTATTAACATTTTAAAATATTAATCTGTTATTTCTATTTACATTCTTTAAGGTAAAAATTAGTTATTTTAAAAAATATTACAGGTAAAACTCAATGTAATCCCTAGCTAGTTTGATTGATTTCGCTAAGGATGCTTTCAGGGGAACGTACCGTCTGACCGACCAACCCCGATAAGAAAGCTTGCGACCTTCAAGTGCGTGCACCGGCTGACATGAGGTTGGCTAGGGCACCGTGTACCATATCTTAGTGGACCCCCAATCGATGAAGCTTTTTGACTTTTTTGCCGAGCAACTATCGAGTTGACAACAAAACAGTGTTGTTCGACTAAAAGTTTATTTTAATATCACCAGCTTTTGTTATACCACTTAGGTAGCAAATGAGCATACGGCTATGGTAAACGGTTTATATAGGTACCTATATTTCTACTGACGATGACGTGGAGATGCTCGAATTGGAGATAATATGAAAAGAAAAGTAATAGTGTATTTTTTTGTACGTAGTGTATATATTTTATTGTCTCCAACCCCCATAATGCAGGTTGACCGTATACTACGCCATATCAAGGACGTAGAAAAAATATGGGTTTTTTTTAAATTTGGGGCCAAAGATGCAGGGGCAGTTATTCCTTTAATTTTTTTCTAGACCCGAGTTTGACTACTTTCTCACCTGATGGTAAGTAATGATGTGGTCGACGGACTTGCTCCGATCGAACTTCGCGCTGTATGGGGTCTTCAAACGCCGGGATATAAGGTAGCCCAAAATGCATTTCCCTCGCACCCCAGCAGTCATTTAGATACTGGGAGTACTGGGACCAAGTAGGTCCAACCTTTACTGGATATTCATAAAATTATTATTCGAAATCGATGCTAGAACCTAAATTACAAAACAGAATAAAAAAATATCAATTTTCTAAAAAAGTATTTTGTAAAAAAAAATTCCGTCATAGAATCAAAGAATCAAAGAATCAAAGAATCAATTTCATTTATTCAATTTAGGCACACAAGGAGCACATATGAACGTCAAAAATTTACAGTAAGAAAAAATAATATATGTCAAGAAATATAAATACAATAAATAATAATCATTAGAAAATGATTCTTTCGCTGGTTCAGTATGTTGGTTCTACTGAGAAGATACCAGCAAGAAACTCAGTGAACACGATTATCCATTATTTATTTTTATATTTTTTTTATGTTTTTATTTAATACAATTTTTAAAGTGCGAGCGAGCAAGAGATTAGGATGACCATGCATTTTTATCATCAAAATATTCATTTAATTTATAATAACCTTTTTTCATTAAACAATTTTTTACTTCAATTTTAAACTTATTAAGTGGCATGTCAACCAGATCCTGAGGAATTTTATTGAACATTTTTATCCAGTTACCTACAAACGAATTACCAACCTTATGAAGCCTTAGCATTGGCACTACAAGTTTATTCTTATTTCTCGTATTATAATTGTGAACGTCCGATTTTTTTTGGAAGAGATCTAGATTTTTGCGTACATATAAGATATTATCGTAAATGTATTGAGAAGCAACTGTTAAAATATTAATTTCTTTAAATAGTTCTCTCAGCGAGTCAAGGGGTCATAAATAATGAAATTGCTCACGTTATTAAAATAATGGAACGTGGTCTCTTGTCAATAAATGGAACGCATCCATTGTGTTTATTTTTTAAAGTTGGCAACACCGCAAAATGAATATTCGTGAGAAAGAGATGTAAACTAAATAGAACCAAAGAGTGAAAGAGAAAACACGACATAGTCACGTGGATAAATTAGAATATTTAGTTCCTAATAGGACTTTAACACCATAGCAATAAAGTTCTATATTGCTTAATAGAAACATATATTATCAAGCGTTCGGGCAGTTCGGGTGTCGACTTCGACTCGGTTGATAGCGTCAAAGTACATCGAATGAAGGTCACTCGCTCGCTTCTCCTCACCGCGCGGCTCGCTCGATGCTTCATTCGATCGCCATTTTGATGAAGTGTTTGGTGTTTGTCTCGTACTCGTGAATCGTGATACTTTTGATTCGATACACGGCTATAATCGTTTCAATTATTATTCATCTGATCATCTGAGTTTCGGCGGCAAATTGACTATCAATAAAGTATCGATACAAAATGAAGAAATGTTCATCAGTGGTGTGGAAATTTTTTGAGCGTGTTTTTGAAAATAAGAGATGCGTTTCAGTGTTGTGTAAATTATGTGAAACCCAATACAAATTCTTTGGAAACACGACAAATCTTCGAGCCCATTTGATAAACAAGCATCCGATACAGTGGGAATTGTCACAGAGTGGTACTTTGGACGAGTCACATTTTAAAATTATAGATGAAGATAGTACCTCAACATCTACTCCGAAAAGAAGGAAGTACGCGTCGAGAGCCCACAAAGATAAAAACGTACGTTATTCAGTATCAGTAAATAAAGAAGAATCAAACGGATCGGGCTCTATGCCTGTAATCGAAATACAACGGGTACTAATACTATTCATAAATTGATGTTTAAAGCTGTAATTCCTTTATCAGTTTGTCATTGAAACCAAAACCACAGTGATTGTGATTAGTCGATCATTCGAGATGTATTTGAACTGAACCATTTTGATAAAAACTCGTTCACCTTATCGATTCGTTATATCAATCGATAATGTAATCACTGTGTGGTATTTTTTTGATAATCGATCGTTACTTTCCGTTTCTGTATTGAGTGTATTGTTTGTTGTTTAGTTTATTTCTGTTGTGGGCGGATTCTCCTGATCTTGAAGTCATTTTAAACTTTTACAACTGAAATGTAGGTTGTATTTGTTGATCAGTGTCAATTATTCATATCAATATTCAAGGGATTTAATACCTACACTTTTATTATCCGTATTGCATAGGTTATGTTATACGGTAGCTCCTTAGATTATTAATATGGTAGTTCATTCATTTCACTTTAAGTACATAAAAAAACCAATAAAAATGACTGAAAAATACCACTATCCCATGTTTCCACCAATTAGGTGAATGCACCGACTATTTATTTGTCGTTATTGGCTGAAATGTCATCACGACATTGTTTTTATGAACATGATGCAAGTAGGCATATAGTACCAAAGTTGAGGAGATAATGCATTCAAGTTGTTGATCAGTTTAGTTTAAAATCACACACCCCAGTATTATTATTATTATTTACCTGTAGGGACACCCGCTGCCAACATGGATGATCAGACTGATCAGCCCTACCTCGGTAGGCCATTTTACCCATTTTCCCGGGGTATGGGATTGTCCAGCAATCAGTTACTCGCTGAAGCTATCGTGGCATTTTAGTGTTAAATTTTTTGTATTTGTCTCTTAACCAGAATTCATCTTTCAGGTGGATGTGCTCGAGAATATAGATTCTGACAACGCTGATGACGGTGATACAATAAACCTAGTTCGGCAAATGCACGCTGATGCTAACTCGGACGAGGAGTGGCTGGAAGACGACCCTTACCAAATCACACATATAGAAACGTATGAACCAACTAAAAAGAAAATGAAATACAAGAAAATTAAACGAGAAGTTGCATCCCCTACCGGCCTACCCGGTTTCTATGTTGCACCTAAAGCGAACAAAACTGTACTATATGAGGATACAAAGAAAGATGAATACTCCGTATTCGGTGAATATATAGCGAATAAATTAAGAAAATTTGATTCGCCCCGTACTAGAGGGAACTTGCAACAACTTATTACAACTGTTCTATGGCAAGCAGAGTATGGTTTATATGATAATGCGGAGGCTGTTAAAAGAGTTATAATGTATTCTGTACAGTCACAGGAGCCCGAGCCACACGTAACTGTTGAGTATGAACCACAAATGATGCATACCGAAGAAATTATTCAGCATAAAGAAGATGATCACAACCAAAGTAATGAAACGGATATTGGAGTTTAATTAGGAACTATTAGTTATAATTAGGTTAAATGATGTATAATATTACATAATAAAGAAAGATTTTCACTTATTTGAATGTTGTACCCATTTTTTTGATAGTCAACAGGCTTTTTTGACCACAATCTCATCTGATGGTAAGTGATGATAATAGCGTTGGAGCACGCTTGCCTAGAAGCAACCTATTCACTCTTGACTTAAAGACTCCCGGTTATAGTTTTCCGGAAACAGATTTAGGCAGGGCATTCCACTCTTTAGCAGTACTATTAAACATACACCTACCTATATGGCAAGTCCGGATAAAGATAATAGCACCATGGTTTTTATAGTACTAAGGTAGTAAAGGATTCCTCCTTTGCTACCTTAGTTCTATAAAAAATCAAGTAGTCATACAAACCAAATTGTTCTGTTTCATGTGGTTATATAATTGTCACTAGACACCGTTCATAATCACAAAACAATTTGGTTTGTGCTAGGTACTTTTTTATACGACTTAGGTGGCAGACAAGCATACAGTCCACTTTTTAGGGTTAGCTAGTAATTTCAGTTACTAGCATGCTTAAAACAAATATTGGAATTGCTCAATACAATTCCTTTCTCAATAATGGTGACACTGATACAATTATTTATTCTGTGACTACGGTAGGTACTGCAACTTTATTGAAGGCCATTTGATTGTTTGCTACCTCAGTAGTGTTAAAAAAACCACAGTTCTACATAAAAGATAGATAAGATAAATTTGTCTTGGAAAAGGCGGGACTTGAACCCACGGCCAGTCCCATACAGGGGAGAGGGAATACTCTGAGCTCTGAGCAACTAGGACGCATCCTTATTATTCGAAATTCTCTAAAATGTTTCCGTAGTTCGCAAAAATTACGGTAGATGGCTCTAATTCCCTCATGCTTGACCAATGCTTTTTAATTAAAGATACGTCATTATGAATTCACCTCGCCTGATGGTAAGGTAGAGTCTCTGAAATGCGGGTCAATACAGACACCGATTATAATGGTGACCCTCAGCTTGACAGCCTCATTAGATGCTTTTTTAAGCCCCGCTTACTGTAGGAAGAAATAAACACGTGCGCTGGTAAAAAATGCCACGTCTTATGGTGCGACAAAGAAAAGAGGCGCCAAACCGCTTGATTCTTGATGAAATTTAAAATTTATACCATAAAATTCGGCGAACGGGGACCATTTTAATGCTCTAGTTTATATCAAACAATATCATATTGTTATGTATACGAAAACTATTTAGGAGTCCATTGACACGCCATTAAAAATAGCGCGGGAAAAGTATGATGTCTACAGATTTTCACGTGATTAGGAAAGCGTGGGTTTGGTCACGTACACACATTTCAATTGTTTATAGGGGAGATTCATGTGCCTCATTTGTAGGTATCCACCATGGACATATAAAACATAGACGGAACGTGTTGACGGTGTTGAAGAATACAACTAAACGTACAAGTCGGCACACTCGGGACGCACTCACTGTGCGTCACTAACTCTACGCGGCAAACATCATTCGATCAAAGACCATGATAACTATTCGAATCAGTCAGTTGAAGTAGCGAAAAAAAACCCAGCATGTCTTGTGTAGTAAAACGGTGTAAAAACCGTAATGATAGCAAAAAATATCCAGATATCACCCAAAATTCACTCAGACATGGTTAGCCGCCATCATCTTTAACCAACAAAAAAAGGAGGAGGTTCTCAATTCAACTGTTATTTTTTTTTGTTTGTTACCTCGGAACTTTCGACTGGGTGAAACAATTTTGATGATTCTTTTAGGATTCGGTAGCCAAATGGCAAAAAACGGAACTCATATAGATTTGTCATGCCTGTCTGTCCGTCTGTCCGTCCGTATGTCACAGCCACTTTTCTCCGAAACTATAAGGCCTATCAAATAAAACAGCATGTTGTTTTATTTGATAGCTGGCGCTTCCCGTGAGGTCCCATTTCAATTTGATCCGTTGGTTTTTTTTTTGGCAGAATTATTGTGACACAGTTTCGTCCTCAGCGAGTTCTGTCCGTAAGTTTATACGTTCATGTGTGCCTCATTATAAACTAAGATTAATTTGTAGGCATACCTACACCATCATTGACGTCAATAGGGACTTTCTGTTAGGGCGAAAAATGGTTGGCATGATCACACGCCAAGAGCTTTTCAACTGAATTATTTTCATCGCCGGTTTTATTTGATGTACAGGCAAGAATGACTTCTATGTGAATGAGGATATGAGAATGAGTCTATTCACCCATCCATTAACACTACGAGACGAGTAATTAATTAGGTAGATATTCTTTGATCTAACAGTTTTATTAGCTATTCTGTTATATTTATAGGATATTAAATTCTAGATTCCGCTGCCCATAGATGTACCTACCTATACCTACCAGGAATAAAAAGCCTATGTGTTATTCCACTATTCGAGACTATAATCTATCCCTGTACCAAATTTTAGCTAGATCTGGTCAGCCCTTGGAGCGTTATTGTGTAACAAACATCTTCATAATCTTTCAAATTTATCCTATTAGTAGGATAGGATAGCATTCTGTGGCGTAGCGGTAGTGCATGCGACTGCGACGACAGATGGCGCGGGTTCGATTCCCGCTCAGTGCAAATCATGAATGTCTATTTGCATTGGTCTGGGTGTTTCTATGTATAATAAGTATTTATTTACAAAAAAAGTATATAAGTACGTTTATCAGCATTCTAGAACCCATAACACAAGCTAGTTAAAGTTTACCTTGAGTCTAGAGAGTGCTGTGTAGAATGTCGTAGAATATTTATTTATTTATTAATTTATTCTGTTATATTTAAAGGATGTTTAGAATTAAGTACTAGCTGTTAGTCATGTCTTCGTCCGCTCGTTCCACTAGGATCCTCCAAGTCAGTACAAGTAGCGACAAATAAATTAGAAATGTATCTACCTACTTTTGTTGCTGACTGCAGCTATACCAAGATCGTAGCAAGTGAAAACTAAAGATTTTGTATCTGCCTACCCCAATGAGAAAGAGGCGTGAATGCAGTGTATAGGTATACCTACCTATGTGCTCATAAAGTTCAAAAGACAGCTCATAGTTCAAATCTAAATAATGGGATGGATTGGAAAGTATGAGACCGAATACCGATTGTAAATTGCAGTGCGAATGATGTTTAGGCACAGATGATAAATTGATAGGTATTTGGGTCGCTGTTCAGTTGGTAACGACCAGGATGCAACTTAATTGCAGTACGCGAGTGGAGATGGTAATTCGTAAGTGACTTTAACAGCTGGTAGTGTTAATTATTCGTAATATCAAAATCAGCCGGTATCTACATATAGAAACCGGCTACGAACTCCCGATCTCTGGCTTCTAGATAACCCGCTCGGGTTTGGAAACCACGAAAACACGAAGACCCAAAACGGCGTACAGTTTTCGTGGGTTCAATTCCGACATAACCGCCCCTGCATCGGAGGTCCGTGGAGATTTCCGCACGAAAAAAGGGGTCCACACACATTAACTTTCACTCTTGATTTGGTTTTTGTGGGAGTGACTGTCGTCTGACCTGCCAACTCCGAGCAATGGCCTCGTCCATCAGCAAATGTAGGTACCGGCTAAAAATACTTAATTCTAGCATTTTTAACAGCCGATTATTATGATTATGAACATCTTTAGCCAGTCTTCCAAAATTTCTGTTCTGAAACTGAAACTGGCAAACTTTATATAGCCGTGTGATGATTAA
Organism: Lithosia quadra; assembly: GCA_963576445.1. Classification (NCBI taxonomy): domain Eukaryota; kingdom Metazoa; phylum Arthropoda; class Insecta; order Lepidoptera; family Erebidae; genus Lithosia; species Lithosia quadra. The sequence continues at coordinate 2,887,599 of OY754894.1, forward strand.
ACGTAATAAACTAGTATCTACTGTATTCGCTTACGATAAAGACTAATTTCACATACGGTATCTTTATGAGCTTGGTATCAAACGCGCATGCGCTGTTTGACGGAAAATCTCTTCGAATAATATATCGTTCTCGCTTGCACACGTCAATCAGCCGTTCTGCCAACATGGCCACGATAAGTCGTTCTTCTACAAAATTATTACGAAATTTGCAATTTTCGCCGGTTTTAAGGCGAAATCTAGGTTATGTGAAGAGTGATAAATCGTTTAATAAGGTTTTCGCGACCTGTGCATGTGTTTTCGGTGGTGGTGTGGCATTTTACGCGTTCAATAAATATGGGAAGAGAAATACTGTCTTCGCTCTCAAGGCAAAGGTAAGTCAAATTAGCAGTAAAATACGCGATTTTCCGTATTTGCGTCATCCACTACACATGCCTTGATAATATATCTAGTTTACTTTAAGGGCCAATAGGTAAATATGGCTAGTCTAAGTCATAATTTTTACAATATCACGCAAGCTCAGTTAGCTCAGTTGCTTGTTTATAAATAGCACCTACGAAATTTGACGTTTGCGCGAACGTTCAAAAATACTCAATCGCGAAAATAAACAGGTTTTATCAACGACGTTGTTTAGATGATTTATATTATTCAAATGAGTTAGATAAAGTTACTGTTGGTATAAGGAAATATTAACGAGTTATCATCTAAGCAATTCTAAATATTAACTTTTAAACTTTCGCGTTCCATAACTTATTATACGTAAACGGGACTTAACGCGATACACGTTAAAGGTATATACATACCTTTGGATGCCTGACGTTTCTCAACTCCATTCACCCCAAGATGAGGTTTACGTATGAAATGGAGAAGGATAGGTCGCTGTCTTTCTTGGATGTAAAAGTAGCCGTGAGATCAGATGGGTCCTTGTCACACTGTGTGTACCGGAAACCTACTCACACGGACAGGTACCTACACGCCACGTCTCATCACCACCCCCGACACTTACAATCCGTTATGACCTCACTCAAGAATAGAGCGTATGATCTCTGTGACCCTGAACATCTGGAGCGAGAGCTGGATCATGTTCAGGAGGTACTTAAAAATAACGGATATGCTGTTGTGAACGGAAGACGGAAGCAGCAAACATTGGGGCGGGGGCATCCAAAGGTAAGCAGACAGCCAGCGTATATGCCTTATGTCAGGGGAATAACGGATAAGATCGGCACCGTGCTAAAAAAGTACTCCATCCCGACAGTTTACACACCAGGCATTAAAGTAAACAACATCGTGGGCACACCGAAGGATGTCTTACCGCTTCAGACGCCAGGGGTCTACAAGGTGGATTGCAGCTGCGGTAGTTCGTATATAGGCCAAACAAAGCGGACCATTGCTGATAGGGTCAAAGAACACATTGCAGCTGTAAAGAACCGCCGGACGAGCAAATCAGCGATTGCAGAACATCTTTTAGAAGCGGGCACGAATCACTGGATTGAATTCCACAATACGCAAGTCCTCTCCACCGAACGTCACTTCTATTCAAGAGCTGTACGTGAAGCGATTGAAATCAAGAAGTACAAAAATTTCAATCGGGAAGACGGTTTCAAGTTATCTGCGACATGGAATCCAGTGATTAAAAACTTGCTACCTCGCTTTTCTGCGCGGTCGGATAGACACCAAGGCGTTTGCACAGATAATAGGGACACTGTGAGTGTGGTATGTGACGGTACCTGGAGACAAGAAAATATAAAAAATGTCGAAAATGTGCGGGTAGAAGAAGAACCGTCTACCTCACGGACTCGGCGACGGAGGGCGTGCACGGCTGAAACAGTCAGCCTGTGACCACGGCCGGTGTAACCTGGTCGAAACGTCAGGCATCCAAAGGTATGTATATACCTTTAACGTGTATCGCGTTAAGTCCCGTTTACGTATAATAAATTCTAAATAAACAACAAGTTTGCTGTTTTTCTTAGTTAGGTAGGTACTACGTACTCATTAGATGTTAGACAAGGTCATGATCATACATAACAAAAGGGTTATCTTACTGTACGTAGGTACATAGCATACATAGGTAGGTAGGTACTTTTTGCATTTTTGTGGGTAAGTAGATAAACTATGTTCGCATTAACTGACTTAGAATTATCAGGGTCGATTTAATGATATTTTAAACACTAAGGTGGCAAACAAGTTCTTATTAGCCGACAAACCTACCTCTTAAGTTGGTTAATCGCGTACCTGTGCCCGATACACGGGCTGCCTTAACTGTCAATCAGCAGGTTTAGGCTTAGCCTATAAATTCTTTGGGTTTAGGTACCGGCTTGCAGTTGCAAGTGAGGTTGGTTGCGGCCCCGAAGATCTTGTTGGGATGGGACCCCATACACCACTCAAGTTATTATATCGAGTATTAAATTACTCCCTATAAGTTTAAATCTATGTGAAGTGCGATAGGGTTGATCCCCTTTCTAAATCGACATTGATAAATATTCGAAATTCCGAAGTTCTGATACTAATGGAATCGATTAATTTCAAACACGGCCCTGAGAACTCGGTAGGCGAGTGTTAAGTTATTTTTTAATTCTACACGTGTTAAACGATCTAATGAGCTCTTGGGGTGGTGGTGAATGGTTAAATAGGACAGGAGAATAATTGCCGCCTTTTTTAAAGGTATCCCGGTTATAAATGTTCTTTTTTAGGGTTCCGTAGTCGAAAGGTATCGACTTAAAGATACTTGCTCTGTTTAGTTTGCGTCTAGGGCCCAATAGATGACACTTATCTCTGAGATATGTCTCAACGTGCATTTGAGATGATCTGCGCCAATGACGCGATTCACAGAGAATTTCAAGTGCACCCTTGAGACATATCTTAGAGGTGTCATCTTACGATGGCGATGTGTTTTGTCCTAGAACACGGCGTGGTTCCGGATTACATCCAAAGCTTTCACCTCGGAGCCTGGGTTAATTTCCTCCATTACTTTCATTACATTTGTTTTAGGCGACTTTTATGAGAGCGAGTGCTGTCTGACCACCCAACCCTGAGAGGAAAGCCTGCACCAGAACCTCCTCCATCTATCAGAAGGGCTTGCTGATGAGGTTGACTTGATTTCGAGGGTCTTGCTCTTGCAGAGTCCCATACATTTATATCAATATTTAAAAAATATTGTTACTTATAAGTATAAATATCGTACTCATATGCATTGATTCAAAACCTGTTATTTTAATATTACAAACAGATACTTTAATTTTATTTATTTGTAAGTACCATACTTAGATGTAATATGAATAGTACGGAACCCCCGACTCCGAGTCCGACTCGCACTTAGCCGGTTTTTTGAATATCGAATGAAGTGTTGAGTTGATAATTGTAGACTTAATTGACCTTTTTTCAATCTGTGGTTTGGTGGGCGCCTTTAAAATAGAGCTCACAAAGTAACTAGTTTCTATGATTTTAAACATGTTAGTGTATTTTGAGTCGTTTGAGATGTCATAAAAATATATTGCGTAAATATCCGTGCATTTGTTTACCAGAAACTAATGGTATGTTCAATGCAGTAAACAGACATACAATCACATAATGTTCTAGACTAGATAGATAGGAAGTAGGTACATGCCTTCATTAGTGCCTACAGTAACCTTAAATAAATTGGCTCTTTAATCCAGTGCCTTTCGTATGAAGTCCCGGGTCCTTTAAGCGGGGCGTGAAAAAGCATTTGATGAGGCCGTCAAGCTGAGAGCCACCATTTTGGCACTATCGGTGTTTGCAATGGTGACTCCCATTCTAGAGACTTTGCCTCAGCTTACCATCAGGCGAGGTGAAGTCATATTGACGTGACCGACATAAAAAAAAAAAGTAGTTATGTTAAACATCTCTCTGGTCAGTCTATAAATCTATACTCTATACTGACCAATAAGGTCAAACAAACAGGATGATAATAAATTTTTCCCTCGCAATTTCGTATTTTAAACATTAGAATAGCTAGGTATACTATTATAAAATTAGATATTTACATACACGTAAGAGATATTAAAAAATTTGCCGTCAGTCCCGGTTGCCATACAAACATCTATGGCAGTCGTTACGGGTAGTTGGAGCCCACAAAAGTCCAACCAGTCTAACTCGGAACTTCGATATCGCCATTGGTCATAATGACCATTGGTTGAGGAGGTCAGATGGCAGTCGCTCCACGGAAAATATCGAAGTTCAGCCGCATCACAGTTAGACTGGAAAGCCGACCCCAACTGAGTTGGGAAAAAGGTTCAGAGACAGATTTAAAAAACACGTATTTTATGTTAAAAGAACGAAGGCTCCTGAAAACTACTGAAGGTATTTTGAAGCAGCTGCTGTTTTGTCTATTAGAAAGCCTTAGTCAGACTTAAAATTTGCCGTATGTGGTTTAGAAGAACTTGAGATTATGATTAAAAGTTGTGAAAACAATGTTCACGAGCGCGAAGCCGTGGGCATAGCTAGTTGATAAATATAATCCCACCTCACAACTAGAACCACATTGGAACTGGAACCATGAAATCCTTGTTTATATTATTAGAATTCCTTTGGCTTTATACAAGACTATTTTCTTCTACACTCACTGTTTTGTTGGTCGTTGGAAGCGAACTAACTTCATTGAGATCCCGGAAACCTGAGTTTGTATTGCTTTGTCCTAATCCTAGCTTATAGACTTATAGTAGTTATAACGATAAGGTAGGATTTACTACAATTTGCAGTTATGATTGCGGTTTATACTCAGGCTTCTTTTTTTTTTTCATAGATTTTGTGTAAAAAACACACTAAGAGCGTGACAAAATAATTTCCATACCTACTCACAATATATCAATGCATCCCTACTTTTAATAACATAAATACAAAGAAAACATAGCGGTCGAATTGATAACCTCCTCCTTTTTGGAAGACGGTTAAAAATAATAGAAAAATAGAACAGACTTAGGTCAGCGGTTACCTTGAGTAAATTAAGAAACAAACTTTTCCCAGAATGTAAAAATCCTTTTTAAAAACCGCATCAATCTCAGTTCAACCAAACTCGAAATAATTCCAGACAAAAATATAGGTATATGTACAGGTCAAACAGTGAAACTCCTTTTAAAGTCTATTAAAAATCGACTCTCACTCCAACCAATAAGGTATAAACTTGCTTACACAATACATGTTCAACAAATTGACCATTATTAGCACGCACTGTCTAGTACGTTCCGTCAATCACTACACATTAGAGCTTTTGCTGTGTCCGCGGCCTGTGCTCAAGAGCTTAAGTTCCCATTTAAAAACACATTGAGCGCACGACAATCGGCCGAGTCAATAGCTAATGAGCTAATTAGACTAGGGAGTGGCGTCACAGGTAGAGATCTTAATCGCCGACGGCCGCTGTGAAAAGCCCCTTTTTGTGATGTCGCGTTAAACTTTTTTCTTTTGAGCTCCATTAGAGGACTCTGCTGTTACCATTTCCGGCAACAGCCTTTATAAGTTCTCTGACTTTTGCTTATTTTCTTTTTCTTTATGGTTACCATAAAATGGTTGGCTTGTTGGAAAATGGTTGCCAGTCTCTATAAAAATTAGCAATAATTCTCCATGCGAGCTATTTCCTTAGCAAGACACCGTAAACTCATAATATATCTGTACCATAGTATGTGTATGTGTACTATGCGATTCAAGTAAGAAGATAATCGCGTTCGCGGCAACTTCATTCCGTACTCATCAAAATTGTACAGCTAGCAACAAAATTTTCACGGCGCGTCGGATAGGTTCATACCTGTAATGGTAACAACGACTTAATTTTTATTTTCTTTTCTTAAATACGTAACATATTTTCTTAGTAATAGTTTATAATAATAGTTCATAATTGATTGGTGTCATAGTGTGCCGCTAGCTACGCTTCCAAAGCCATTGATATATATTTCCGATTTTTCTCCATTTTGTTGCGTCCTTGTTGACTTTTGTTGTTACATTGTGTTTGTTATAGACTTTTGTTATTGTTTTGATAAGTTTATTTTGTTAGGTACAGTTAAATTTGCTTAAAATGAGTAGGGAAGGCACAGTGGTAGGTACATTCACGAGCACGTGAAATTGTTCGTGCGGCTCCAATAACAGTGCAAACGATAAAATAAGAAGCATAGAAGTGTTACCGCCCGATTAAAAATAAATAAATATAAAAAAGAACCGATAGTTTATTTCGTAATTATCATTGTATGTACTTACCTCAGATGGAATCGTGATGTAAAAAAATGTATTTGCTGACCTTACTTTATGCAATGAAGTAAGCAACGGGAATCAAAATGTCATTATGACAGTTATCAACTTACGTGAATCGCATAGTATGTAATGTATCCTCGGGCAAATGATATTGTATTGTTGGTCATAGGGGAAATTTTAGTAAAAACGCCTCCTGTTGCCGAGTGACGTTTGAATTTATACTTAATTGAAGTAAAAAGACTTTTCTTTTCCTTTGTAAAGAAAGCGCGTGCGCTGATAGTAACTGAATATTGGCAAAACCCAGATCGATACATCGAAACTGTAATTAGGATCGATTATCGAACATTTACGTGGCGAAAGTATGTCAATTTATGACGTTGATGAAGTGGTTTATGGATATGTGTTATTGGAGTTCTTAATTCGATTTCAATGGGAGATACTGACATAAATTCGTTTTTTAAAAGTTGGAGAGAATGATTAATAATCCTGGAATATGGATCATTTTTGGCATTTGACTGTGTGGGTCCGATTTCTTTGCAAGCACCACGACCGCTGCAGATCTGATTTTATGGATTTATGACGAAAAGAAGAAAGAAAGAAAAGATTGATCAATATTTAGGTCGGATAAAGAGGCCAACTTAGACAGGATTTGAAATCGTGAACTGTACCTTACAGGGGGAATTCTTTGACCAACTGAATTAACTGGAGATGTCCTAGTAGGTATTCTAAATTCTCCGATAAATTTTACGGCTTGTAGCGCCCTTGGCCGGTCTCTTTTTCCGAGCTATTAAATCGATTAGAAAATTAGCATACAAATTGTTTTAAGTGATCGTCTACTTTAGACGCTGAAATATGTAGCCACTTACCGACAGGTCATGTGCTTGTTTCCTACTTTAGTTTACAATAATACACTTCGCAGAAATTTTGGCAGCTCTTCCCCAAAGCTATTTAAGATGAAAACTACTAATATTAAACTCCTGCTAATTTTTATCAACCTGCCAAGCCAACAAAAACTCCAATATTAACCCTAAAATACGACGCATGCGGTCGATAAGTAGCACCTAATGATAAAGAATGGATGTCCATAAATGGAACAAATCTCATATCTTTGATGGTACCGAACTGATCCTCATTACGAAAATGCATAAATTTGCAGGTATCTTTTAACACTGGTTATTTTTAATTTTATAGCCACTTTGTAAACGCGATTATGACTTTAAATCCATTTTGAAAGTACCTTATTTATCGGTAAAATATTTTGAGAGGCGAGGATTTCAATAATAAGTAAAGTGTGTAAATGCACTTTATTATGTTACCAAATATTGCATAACACTTTGCATACCACATTGATTTTACCCATAATTTACTAAATATAAATAGAGCTTCCTATAAGTGACAAAGTTCAATTATCTAAACCTAGGTAAACATCGCAAAATCTAAGAAATTAATCAGTCAATACTCTGGTCTGGGTGTTTCTATGTATAATATGTTTATTTCCATTCTAGAACCCATAACACAAGCTAAGTAAACTATGCTTACTTTATGTCTAGAGAGCGTTGTGTAGAATGTCTTAGAATATTTATTTAGGTATCTACTATATAAAAATAAGTCGGGTTTTCCATCTTGACGCTATAACTCCAGAACGCACGAACCGATTTCCACGGTTTTGCATTCGTTGGAAAGGTCTCGGGCTCCGTGAGGTTTATAGCAAAGAAAATTCAGGAAAAATTTTCGACGTCCACGCGGGCGGAGCCGCCGGTAACAGCTAGTATAGGTATAAAAATGAATATACTTAATTATTATAAACCTACTCTTTTGACCTTTCCCGATAGCTAATAGGAAAAATGCATCTTAGAATAAATTTGGAGACGTTCTGACATTGGCCAAGCACTACAGGAAAGTGTTCAAATAAACAATATATATATTCGTCACAATCATAAATAATTCAGCTAGATTGATTTTGCGGTGTCCTAACCTAGATCATACATCAGCACATGCGTACAAATTGATCACACTTAAACAATAATAAGATACGAAACCGGCGCCGGCGCATGATTCACGGCCAGGCCAAGTTCTACAGGATTTCCTACATTCATTCTAAAAATGGTAATATTCGTATTGTTCTATTGTTTTCGTATTACATACATGTTCAATAATAATGAAGTTGAATTTTGGCAATAATGTGTATCATGCGCATTTGCGGGGTTTAGATTTAAATAATAGATATAGGAAGGTACCTATTGAAGCAATTTCTGCAATAAGAATAAATGAAGATCAAAATTGAAAGTTATCATTATTTACTTGTTGATCTGTGGTTTTCCCAAGCAACTACAATATGGAGTTTCATACAGGGTCGGCAGCGCGAATGTGACGCCCCTGGTGGTGCAAACGTCCATAGGTCACAGTGACCGCTTCGCATAAGGTGGGCCGTGTACTTGTCTGCCACCTAAGTGGTATAAAAAATAGATTACCTACTTAATTCAAACGTTAAGAACTTGGCTGTCCCTCCACCGTATATTACAAATGATTCCATCATATTTTTATGACTAGCTATACTTATCAAATATTTAATTGTGGTTACTCTAGTCACGTATACACATCTGATTCAGAGCCACCACAGAAGTAATGACGTCATACGACCATGTCTTTTTATTTTGTGGTCTACTTCCAATATGTTATCAGTTAATCATCATTTAGTATTGGCGATATGAGTGACCAGTGACCACACATCACGTAAGGTATTGGGATTGTCCCTCAATCATATCCTACATGCGTCATGTTTTGTGGTGTAATTAACAGTATTGTCACGTACGCTGATTGAGTGTGAATTAATTTTATGGTTTTCTATTAAGGCTTCAAGTGAAAATTTCTGTGATGATTCATGATGCGTCTAGGCCGAAATACAATTTAATTTTTATTAGATGTCTCGATTAACTTCGGTCTGCCTTTGAAACTAGGGATGTAGGTTGCCTTTTCAGCTGAATTAGATGGGGATACCGTGGTACCCGAGGTCAGTCAGTCAGTCAGTCAGTCGAGACTCAGTGCCTTGCACTTTAGTAGTGCGAGGAAATTGTCTTATTTGGCCACCTTACTCCCCAGTATTATGAGATGCCAGACTGCGTGCGGTTTTAGTCGGTTGAAGTCTGAAATAAACGCCTTAGCAGTTCGCCGCAGGAGTGGTATCCCTAGTTATTACCGCCCGATAAAAAAGGGGTTAGACTTATAGTCTGAAATAACACAGAATACTATTTTTCATTCCTAGAATAGGTTCCCATAGAAAATCGGAACAGGGGCCTTACTCTGAAAATCGAACATGAACGTTTCGGATCGAACGAAAACGGACTATTTGTCAAACAACGACAGCGAAAACGTCAAATGTATTACAACCTCAATGTCAAACGATCGAAGACGGATCCGAAATCCGAAACGAAACACTTTCGGGGTAGCTAAATGGTCAAAACGTCAACGGGAGTTTTCAAGTCACGAGTGAATAGGTTCCTTCTAGGCAAGCGTGAATCATCGTAGACCACATCGTCACTTACCATCAGGTGAGATTGAGGTGAAACGTAAGCCTATCATGAATAAAAAAAAAAAAAAAAAAAACGGATACGAATATTTTCGTTTTTCGGAGTAAGGCCCCTGGAACGGAATTGCCGCGAGTAATAGGTAGTCGATTATAATTATCGGTTTGCTGCGATTATCAAAAATATTACTTGCCTACCTACGCATATTCCAATATGCATATTGTGTTGCCGATCGTAATTATTGCAGCGAACCGATGCCCAATAAAATACATTTAATTTTTCTACACCACATGGAATAGTAGTACATCAATAGTTTTGTTTTTAAACAAACGCGACCCATGTTTCTCAGTCGACTACTTTTTTCTTGTCGAAGTAACACAATCCAGTGTGTCGCACTAAACTGTCTAGAGTTCCTACTAACTGTTCTCGACTCGTGTGAGTTTCGTGAGAAGAAAGTTTCCCATAAAATGCATTAAATCGTCTAAAACATTGGCTGAGCTTAATCTTGTTGAGAATTGAATAAATTATTGTACAACAACCTTCCTGTCTAATTTTTTTGGAGGAACCAAGAGTTCTTTAAAAATTAAGATTTTTATAGGTATCGCAATTTGCGAGTATAGTCATGGTAAGCTACGGTGATCGCTTTCAATAAGGCAACCAGTAGCGAATACTAGTGTATAAAAAATCAAAAGTGATATTATGCTATTCAAAAAACTTCTTAATTTATGAATGAAATTAAAATAAATTGTTAGGGTGTCTACAATTCGGCAAGCCGGTGGCGTTAAGGATATCCACGATACCCAGAAACTTTCTAATAGAATTAAGCATTTATCTTTCCTACATCAACAACCATTAATCGCCGTCGACTAAATTAAAGAACTCGAAAGAGAACTCTAAAATAGCTTACTCATTCTTATTTGGAACAAGAATGAGCAATCACGAACAAATAGTAGGGCCTCGTAACAAAACACTTGAATGGTGCGCGATAGTATCAAACTCACGATTAAAAGTAAATCAGCCGTCGCTATTCAACGTTTAACCCTAAATTGTAGCACACCACCCCCTATAAGCGACACCTAACGACCGACAAACCATTAACTAAAGGGTGTTTTCTAAGAAGACCACCTGCGTAGCTATTGATCCAGATATCCAAATATTGGTCATTGTATCACTTTTTTTGAACAAAGTCATTGTTTGGTGATATAATGAGATAATTTGTTGTCAAATCTTTTTGTATCTTTGTTAGGGATGCGTTAAGAATGGAACGTGGATCTTGATAATTTATGCTCTGGTGTTTAGGGAGTCTCGGGAATGTGGCTGGTGTGAGAAAAAATAAAATTAAATAAACTGGTATGATAATATCCGAACTAATGTCACAACAAAAACGGCTCAATGGATTTCGCTGAAATTTTGCATACAGGTAGTGCAAGACCGGGAATCCCGAATCCCTATGAATCACGGGAATGTGATAAGCATTCCCTGTGTGTGAAGCTGCAACCGTATCCTATATTATTAGCATTTTGATGATTTAGCTGGAGCCAATGTGTCCATGACATCGCAGATAAAGTCCGCATTCTCTGGTTATGCGGGCACCACCTCAGTTTGTGGGTAACAAATGTCTGGCGATGCCGCTTCCACCAGGATCCGATAAGAGAACGTCGTAGAAAATGATATGCGTGCCAATAGTCTCACTACCATAGGTGCCCAAGACCGTGCGAAGTGGAGAAGTAAAAGCCGTAAAGCGGATACCGGACTCCAGAGTGAGTGATGTGAGCAGGAATAACGCGAAGATAATAAGATTTCTGGAGAGATTTTAAAGGGTAATTGGAACACTTACTAGAAAATTTAGGGTCGGCAGCGCGAGTGTGACGCCTCTGGTGTTGAACACGTCCATAGGCTACGGTAACCGCTTTCCATTAGGTGGGCCGTGTACTTATCTGCCACCTAAGTGGTATAAAAAAAGAGCTATTTCGGGTATTACTTTTTTTTTAAATACCTATACATTACTAAGGTATTTTTAACCAATATCCGCTTCCTTTGCGACCCATCAACAATTTTTCGCAGTTGAAAATGATAACTCACCTATTAAGTACAGTACGCATTATCGTTCAATGGTCCATTGATACCATAACACAAATTATCAATGAGTCTTTGTTGCGTCATACAAGACTGATTTTTGATTAATAGTCGTCAATAGTATCTAATTAAAGTTCAAATCTATTGATGCCTTTGAAGTGTTAAGTGAGTGATTATGTTGACCAAGTTATGAGGTAGGACATTGTTTTACCCAAAAAAATTATCATTAGAGGTCGAACTGCCCAACGCCCAATGCAAAATAGAAATTGGATTGTGATCTTTTTCTTTTTTTCTTTTTTCTTTTTCTTTTGGAATTTAAATTGAAGAATTCAAAAAAGAAAATAACAATAAACCTGGTTAGGGGTTATATTAATAATTTCGGTTAGGGATAAAACTCTTTTAAAAAAAACTTTTCCGGCTTAAAAATATCCCTGACTACAAAATATTGTATAGTATTCAGACTTTCACAGCAATATCTTTGATTGTTTTTTTTTCTTTTTTTTTCTGATCGGATTTCATTCAACATCTGTGTATCGCAAATCAACAAATCCGATTTCAACCCACTTTGGTGTGGTAATAGACACACAAACTGCTATCCCGTCCGTACAATCATACTTGACAATACAAACTAACACTCCAACTTATCAAAACTCATCACTTTCAGCAGCTCTATCTATTACTTGCCCCTCAAAATCTTTCCCAACTTTTCATTAATCTATCCATACTCTCATGAACAACCCTCGTGTTTCCATTTCCTTGTATTTCGTTACCCTATTAGTGACAGTGTCTCCGCTAATTTGGGACGTTTCGCAGACGATTAGACCACTGCTCTTCAGGGTATTTCGACAACTGTAATTGATTGTTACTTGACGATAGCTTGGGAGGGTTCTGTGCTACCCTTCGTCTGAATAAAATAGAGAAATCAAATCTTTACGAAGCATGGACTTTTATACAACCTTAAAACAATTAAATATATTAAAATTAGTTTTTCTTGTTTGTGTACGTTTTTAATAAGAGAGATGTTTTAATATGGGTAGAGGTCACCATTCTAAGGGCATCCTTTGGGAATGGTGACCACTACTTTGTGTACTCCATCTTAGCTTACCATCAGACGGGGTGCAGTCAATCCGGTAAACATGATTGTAGTAATATAGAGTAGACACCATCCACCTCGGTTGTTGGCTAGACTTTTTTTTTATTGGTTAATATAATAATAGGCTCGCGTTTGACCACTTTTTTTTTGTTGACTGTTGGTGTTATATTGTGTAATTTTTATCTGTAGGATAAAGTGAAAGTCTGTGAAACGTTTGCTACTGAACTTATAAATCTGTACAGAAACTATAAACTAGAGAGTCTACTCAATAGATACCCAAATATTTTGGAATACAACACCAAGTGTCAAGCTCGGTCAACTTTAAATGTACAAGATTTCGTTTCTCGAGGCAATAATGTGAAATATAGTCTACATTACGCACAGCTTGAACTCCAATCTTATGATTTCATCTTGAACTAGAAGGGACAAGCTTACAATTTGCCATCGGAATAAACGAGATCAAACGGTATTTGGAACAGAAATAGTCTAACTAAATCCTTGTTACCAGAAATAGCTTATACATAAATCGCAAGGGGACTGAAACCCCAAGAAATGTCACTAACAAACAAAACGTTAAAGATAATCCCCTCCTTTTGGAATTTTTCAATCAACCACAAACATGTGACTTAATAATTCCGTTCACAGTGGGACTGCTTGAGAACCATGGTGATAATGATCTCATTGAAGAAATTGGAACTCTATTTTGTTAAGGAGTAGGTTGAAATTGTGATAATATGATAGGAGAAGGTGGAAAAAAGCGAAATGGCGCGTACAATAGGTTATTGCGGTCATTGAAACAAATCTGTTAGGGGCGTTGTCGAGGGTAAACACATCCTTAACAAGTTTGAAGAGTTAAGAATGATGGATAAGGATAACATTGTTCGTTTAACGTAATTGTTTACTTTTTTTTTGTCTTCTAAATTAGATTCATGTGCTTTCAATACCTGATCATTCTTACAATGGTTATGTATGGTTTGGTATTCTGACAATGGTAATTTGTAGTTTTTATTATTTTTAAAATGATGTCGATTTAAAGTTTTCAAGGCTACTTCTGATTTACTTTTAGTCCCGAACGGTTCCGTTCAGGGATATTAATTTATTGATGGATGTATTCTCATTTTGAAGTCTGTAGTCTGTCTAAAAGTTTCATGAGGAACGTCTTAATGAGTTACAGCTTCTGCAACACAGCCTCAAGTTTTTGAGACTGAACTTAAATAGATACTTAATGAACCAACCAAAAATTCCAATTACATGATGTTTATTAACTGATTACAAATAGAATTTGGGGTTAAAATCAAAGTATGATGGAGAACGCTATAAGGCACTCTCTACTTAGCCTTCTGGTATTTTGACTACGTAAATTATTTTAATTAAGTATTTGAAATATTCCTGACTTGGAACATTTTAAATCAGATTGACAGTTCTCACACATTCGTAAGCATACAGATCACCAGATCAGTTCATACATCGATAGTTCAAATTTCGAACACATTGACCTGCGCCTGCGCAGCCACACGCATTGTTCACTGATAAACATCTTGTTCGTCAATCACTACCACGACCTACCCTCATAAACCTTTAGTAATGTATTAAGCGAATGTAGATTTTATATCTTTAGTAATAAGCAACATTTTTTAATGTTTGTAAATAAATTTATGGCCAATAATGTAAAAATAATCCATTAAGTGGCGAAGTGTTTAAGGTTACCCACGATTTCTGATTTGTTGGGCGTAGTTTTTAGTAATTCATTATGTTTATTCAATGACTTGTATATTACTGACTGTATGGAACAAATAATTTGATATTGCGAAAGGACATAAAGGACTGTCATAGAGGATATTACAAAAAGGTGCGCTCTTCCGATACAGATAGATATCAGAATTGCGTGGAGTTATAACTAGTGCGACTGCTTGGCTTGAAGCAGTTGTACTCGTTACCACTGGTGGTATATGGTGACCACCAAGATCCTCAGATTCGAAGTCAACCTCACCTGCAAGTCAGTACACCTGCTGTTTAACGTACAAGGCTTTCCTCTCAGCTCAGAACAATCAAAAAGTATAGATGGAGCCGTTGTCAATCATAGCGACAAAATAATTAAAGCTTCGTGTGCGTAAGTCAAAACGGAAACACGTCACACGCTGACATTAGCTCTTTGGCCGATTACCGATCCGAAGTACAAGGAAATTTCTAATGTTCTTGGTCCGTCATAATCTTATGTTGGTGAGCTTCAAAAAAGTACGGAATACTCTGTCTTTACTTTTTTATTGCTCTGAGCCTCTGAGGTTTGTTTTGTAATGGTCACGTCAATATGATTCTGATGGTTAGCTAAAGGTAGAGTCTCAGGAATGAGGGTCACCATTACTGACATCGAGGGTCAGAGAGCAATGGCTGCTGTAAAAATCCAAGACAATCAGATATGGAAAGGAAGAGTGGAAGAACCAAACCTGTGCTCCAAATATGGTTTCGCTTGAACTTCAAAGGTTTGGATGCAATCGGGATTGATACTCGTATGATAATATTGCCAAAGCAGTCAAAATGTTTTTATATTATGACAAAGGAAATGCACGCCATTTTCAAATGCACAGTCCAGTTATGATTTTACCGACAAAGAAAGAGCATCCAGTGTTTTCAAATCTATCCTCAATTGAATAATGGCAAGGTAATCGGGTACGCACAAATGCATCCAATTGATTCAGATGAGCGCGGTAAGACCTTGAGCTGATAAAGAAAAGTCATAGCTTCTTTTTAACCGACTACAATAGAAGGTTCACTGTTTGACTTGTGCGTTTGTGTGTATGTTTGTCAGCGATTTTCTCGCGTTTGGTTAAATCGATTTTGAACGGTTTGCAGATAAGAATTTTTACATTTTGGAGAAGGTTGCATACTAGAGCCTGGTGTGTGAAAGTTTGTCAAGATGTTTGTTACACAATTACTCTCCAACGGCTGAACAAATCTGGCTGGAATTTGAGGATACTTACTTTTAGAATAGAAATCAGGATTTCACGCGGGCAATAGCTAGCTTATAAATAAAGCAATCAACCAATTGGTCTCTAATAACAAGGCGTTTCTAAAGTTTATAGATACTTGCAATATCTGCAATAGATTAACCAATAAGCAATCTGTGCCAGGGGTATAGCCCGCTAGTGCTACAGGTCACCCATCCATCACTTAGTGCTGACACTTGCCGGTGCAATTTCCAATCTTCATTGCCCAGTGCCAAATCCTCCGTTATTAAATAATAAATCTACCATTTCCTTCAACTGTTCGGTTTTTTTGTTTTGTTGTGCCTATGTTATTTTAAGTTTTTGTCCTCTATTATGAACAATAATACTTCGACCACCTTCTTTCCATATGCATCTCCCTCGGCCTTCTAAAACCATTAGTTTTCTCAGCTATCATAATATTGAGAAAAGTAAAAATCCTGACCCTTCATTATAGAATGTGGAGTAATAAAAATAGTTCTAGTAATCCACCATTGGGATTATGTAAAATTTGAATACACCTAGGTAGGTACCCAATGAAACTCAAAATAAAAATAAATCTAAAAGCGGTTATCCATAGTGCGTGACTCTGCAGATTTTATCATTCTTCAGATATTTTCATCCTACATCAAAATTGGTCCAGCTATCTCGTAGTTATGAAGGAACTTAGAGACGGATAGTTACCTCCATAATATATAAATCAAACACATAACACTACTCTTTTCATTTTGCTCCAGTCGGGTATAACAATACAAACATGTACATTAGCAATTGTGTCAGTAACTGTAGCTTTCAGACAACTATACCCAGACCGCCACCGGCGTCAGCCAATATAAAAAAATTGTGTCATAAACATGTTTATCAATACTTATCTAACATAACCTATATAGAATTAGGACAAGAAGCGTTAACGAGTGGTCAAAACAAATCAGAAATCAGACCAAAAATATTACCAAAATCTTTCATCTGCCAAAACGAAAAACAACCAAAACCAAATCTTATGACGCATTAGAAACAGAAAAAATACATAGAAGTAACGGCAGAGTAAAGTTTGTTAAGAATAAAAGGCTGATTTATACAGAGCTCGCCGGCTGAGCTGGTGTCTAATAAATCTCAATCAAGATCTTAGATACGATATGATTGGTCGGTCGACTGTCGGCGCCCGCGCCGCTCGGCAGATGGGGTATCGCCTGTTACATAACTAGATTTGCGGTGGTAATGAACCTGTTCTTTTATTTCAAAGTTAGATTTGATACCCTTGGGGACCTTGTAGACTTGGTTGTGGAATCTATACTCATAATAAAGCTGAAGAGTTTGTTTGAACGCTTTAATCTATGAAACTAAATGTCTTCGGTCTAAATGTGACCCCCCGTATGTTCAATCTGACAAACTTTTCAGGAGACACAAAAATCTGCTTAGAAAACTACAGAAAATATGTTTTCCTTTTTTTTTTTGCTCTTCCACGAGACGATTTCTCCACGATCCGGTTCCGCAGAGATTCAGATCAAGCGGCATTATAGCAGCTTTTTGAAAGTTCTTCCATAAATAGTTAAACAAATTTTAGAGGAGAGTAATTAATAGGAAAGGTGTAAGACAAAGTCTGGGGTAGTTATACCAATTTCACAAAAACAGCATACGGCTACTTCTTCTTCAACCTAGCGTTAATTACCAGTCGCATCCAAAGCCTTCACATCGGAGTCTGGGGTCCGCTTGACCAGTCTAACTGCGGATTTGGCTGGACTTCGATATTTTCCGTGAAGCGACTGCCATCTGACCTTCACAACCCAATGGTGCCATTAGGCGATATCGAAGCATTACAGCTAGACCATTGTTGTTGGACTTTTTAGGGCTCCAACTACCCGTAACGACTGCCATAGATGTTCATATGGTAACCAGGACCGACGGCTTAACGTGCTCTCCGAGGCACGACAGTCCACAGAAATTTAAGGCTACTTAAGGTTGATAAATGAGAGGTTGGCACTGGGAAAGGCATAATCCCATCCTCATTTCCACAACTGTATACAAAGATCACCAGTAGTGAGTGTAGTGTACCACAACACAGTCTTTTGATGAGGCCGTCAAGCTTAGCGCCACCATTGTTATCATCGTACCTGTATGTAATGGTAACCCTCTTTCCTGAGACTTTACCTTCAGCTTACCATCAAGCGAGGTGAAGTGAAATTGACGTGTCCTATATAAAAATGTGTAATGATACTCGGGCAGTTCCACCTAATAAACCACTATTTAGTCTAAGTTTCCTCATTGTCCTCAAACTAAACTAACTGGCCATTGTCTTCTTCAGTCTGTTGATATCCAATTTATAATAATTGTTTAGATTAAGGATAGATTTGTCTCAGTTTTCTATCGTTGCCTCTCTAATACTGGTTACAAAAGTCAACTGGGGCAAATTGGGGCTAAGGATTGATGAGTTTAGAATCAGTCACTATTAAATAAATTAACGTTGACATTGAATTACGTTCTATTGTTTTGGAGATCACTTTCTATAGTTTAGTCACCTACCTATTTTTTTATATTAGTTAGGTTGCAGACAAACACACGGGCCACTGCTGGTTAGTGATCGCCGTGGGCTAAGGATGGTGTGCAACATCAGTGGCGTCACAATCGCGTCGCGCTGCTGACTCTGGAGAGGGGAAGGTCGGGAAGTTGGGGGTTGGAAAGGGGATTGGGGGTTAGGGGGGGGGGGGGAGCTCTGGCTATTACTTGAGGAAATTCATTTGTCTTCGCTCATGGGCGTGTAGAATTAGGACCTTACCTCTCCATTAGATATAATAACTTTTTACAATACAAGCAATATTAAATTTACTCTTCATGGCGTTTCTTTACATGAAAATATTTTTAGTTGGATATTGTTTTCCTTGCGGTAATAAATTATAATCAAGATAGGTCGCCTGCGCAGCTACGAACAAAGACTTATCTATAACTACCAAATACCAAATGTGTTTCGATCTTGCATAAATCAATGGTATTTATTTTTTTCTGATTGCTGACAGTTTTACTGTACAAAAAACATGATATAAAGGCTATACATCAAGTCATTCGTGTCCAATAAATAAGTCAACACTACCAAGATATTGTGATATCTGTTCTCTGTAACTGATAGTCTAGTATTGATACGTGTAAAACAAGTGTACAAAGATATCACACATCTACTTAAAAACGCATTTATGCCATTCACGAATTATCTATTTTCAACGCTATGGTCCTCACTTTAATGTACATATTCGATAAACCGTGTTATGGCTTTTACTACGTTTAATTATCGATATATCGAAGTTATAAGATGGGATGGTTCATTCACACGGGCGGTTTTTCAAAGATTTTTTTGATGCTACTAAGCTGCAAACATTGTAGTTGTTAAACATCTACCATCTGATTGGCAGAAGAAGAAAAAATATTATTATATAGAAGCAACATAATTTTTTAAAAGTTTTCGTCAATGTGTCCATCTCTTTTGTATTGTTTCATCGCTCTTTAACCTTTTAGGAACTAAAAAATCTCAAGGAGCATTGCCGAGTATACAATTAATTTTTGGGCTAATTTATTGTAGTCATCCTATTTATCTTTACCCTATTATAGCTCTCTTTTATCTTTCGTACCTGCATCTTTTGATTTTGACCTGCAATTTTGTCGACATTTTTGATCCACTAAGTTAATCCTACAGAAAAATATCCCTTTTCAAGAAAATCTACATGATTTTGCTTTTTGGTTGTATGTAAACGTTAAGTCAGTGTATACGCGCCCTTAGTTATTACCGACAGATATACGCGATTAGTCTCGGAACTCGGATAAAGACATTATTATAAAGGTAAGCTTTATATACAGCCCTGGATAAGAAAATACCAACTTAAGTCTATCAATATTGCCGCTTTTGACTCGAATATGGAAAGCGTATCTTGAATATAATGAACTGTGTATTTTTGCACTACTGGCTACTATACATAAGCCTAACCATAAGCCTACATAAGCATAAATAAGGTGGTGGTGGAAGGTAGGTGACACTGTGATACCTTGGAAATCGAGTTTTGATAGATTTTTTTTGCAGGGTAATTTGTTAATTCGTAGAAATTCGTATATTTACTAAACGTTTGGGTAGTCTAGGTTTCACAGACAGCCTACTTTACAAAGCTTGCTTAGAGATGGATGCAACGCCTGCCTGTCGATGGCCAGCCATTGCTTTTTGTTCCCTGATGGAAAATAGGGCTGCGCACTATGCCTAGAATCCATCCAGTTCCAGAAACCATCGGTAATATCTGCGGCAATAGAGCAACTGGGTTAGCATAAACCGCACCAAACCTCCCACTCAAAAAAGCCTAAATCAAATACAGCAATCGTCATTGTTGCATTAATAATATACCTGTGGTGACACTTTGAGGAGGCCCTTTTAGCCGGATAGTTTGCTGGGTAAAAATTTGTCGGGCTCGTTCAAAGTAAACACGCGTGACTACAACTGAATATCTTTACTAATTATGAATATCAATCACGAAATATTCAAATTAGATAAATTATTAACAGAATTACAACCACACATTTATCTGTCTTGCCAACATTAATCTGAGGACTAACTGTATGCAGATTTAATCACGATTAGATTAACGGTTTTAGCGTGAAGACGTGAAACAATGACGGGCGATGTTCCACGGATTAGCTTCGCCACTTCAAAGGTTCAAGGGTTCAGTTCAGGAATTTTAGTTATTAATCATGTATGCGCCCACAATACATGTCTGGGAGATTGGTTAAAGGATTTTTTTATACGTAGATTAAACCCTTGATATCTTCAGGATACTGAAAAATAAATAATTTTTGCTGTTTTTAAACCGCAACTTATTATGCTAGACTATTCTTTTAAAGCGGCTATGCCCACCATACACACCGATGTTTGCCTCCACTGGGGAAAACTTCGGTTTGTAGGTATGTCGGCAATTCCCTTTCGGGGTGGTGGTCCAACTACTTTGTCCAATCAGTTGGACCACGGGCTTCCAATAGAGGTAGTCGTCCTACGAAAAAAATAGTTGGACTATGGCACCTTATCTTTGACCCGTGGTCCAACTGATTCATTCATTACAAAAAATTACCTACTGTCCGCACGGAGTAGCAATAGGTCACCTTTATAATGACCGATACGCCCGTGGACACATATCCATGATCGCGATCGTGAATCGCGATTCTTGAATATTTGTTCTATTTTTATTGTTCTTTAGTACCGATGGTCTCGTTGGCCAGTTATGATAAGGTCTCCTACATTATATGAACAATCTAAGGAACTTACAAGTCCATTAGCAAGAAAATGATTCCGTATGTCGATTACAACTTGCTCAATAGACTCGGCTATTAACCAAGGATATTCACATCCTGGTGAGATAAAGTCCATAAAACACTAATTGTCAAAGTTTTTCGGATGCGTTTTCGTTGATTCCTTGTCACTTTTTTCCCTTAGAAAGAAGATGCTCATCTTAGAAGATATCCAATCATTTTGAATAGGGTTAAGGTCCCGAATCAGGCAGTGTCAACGGGCTTCTATGGTAGATTTTTTTATAATGGTTCTAAAATATGGATATTAATAAGAACTTATGGCTGGTTTTATCGTCACGCCGCTAGACGCGCTGTTGAGCAGCGCGCTGTTAACAGCGCGCGTTTGAACAGCGGTGCACTATAAAACGAGATTAGTAGCACGCGCTCCGCTGCTGTGATACAGTCGTGTACAATATTATGAGGGTTAATGCGAGTCGAGTACCTACTGGCTATTTACTTATTATGGAAAAGAAGGCAACGGCAAAAAAGGGTAGTTGATCCTTATAACGCTACAAGGTTACTGAAAGGCGAACACATAACGTCTTTCTCCGATTTACGAGAAAATAGTAATAAATTTTATAGATTTTTTCGCCTATCAACAAGCAGTTCTCCACACAATTCCTTCCCAGGCTTTATTTTTTGCATCCTTATTTTTGTATAATTCATCGGCCGGGTCCCATAAACACCTTCTGGATCGAACTTCCTCGATTACTCGTCCCGTATCGATGTAATTAATTTCTCAACTATACCTACAGCGCGTCTCAACAGCGTCACCCTAAAACGCACACTGGCCGTAGAAGCGAATGAGCAGCGCGCGTTTGGACAGCGCTGTTGAACATCGCGCGTTTATTAAACGGCGCTGCCCAAGCGCGCGACACAAAAACGCAACTTCTACTCCCATATATCTCTGAACGCGCGCGCTCCAACGGCGCTGCCGAAACGCGTAACGATAAAACCAGCCTTTGTCAATTTCCTCCAGATATGATAATAGTAATTATGTTTTAAAATAGTTTAAGTGCGACCTATGTGACAATTTTTTCTTTCCGATATACCTTTATGATATGCTGCTAGCTGCTAGCTATATTTTATAGGCCTCAGTTTGAGAACCGCTGCAGTAAAAGGACAAAAACGCAGTGCATTTGACAATGCACCCCAACAAATGATGTATTAGGCGATAGGATCGATAGCTGTGGAATAAATCACTTGATTGTTTGAGTGCTGGTTTAGTACACTGTTATCACGACGAGCCTGTGTATAATTTATTTTGAGGCGTCAATTGGACAAAGGGTGCGAGGATGTAGACAAAAATGTAACGATGGAAGAATGATGTACGTCCATCTTCAACTCACAGATATCGTAGTACCATAAGACATTTTTTATATTAGACACGTCAATATGACTACACCTTGCCTGATAGTAAGCTAAAGGTAAGTCTCAGGCATGCGGTCACCATTACATACATCGATAATGCCACAATGGCGGCCCGAAATTGTTTGCACCACAGTTATGCCGAGGGTGATACGTCAGGTCATCTGTCATGTTCATGGTGATTTTTTATATATAGGTAGGACACTTTAAAATGACTTCACCTCGCCTCATGGTAAGCTAAAGGTAAAGTCTCAGGACCGGGGTCACCATTACACCGATAGTGTGGCGGCCTTCAGCTTGAGAGCCTCATCAAAGGCTTTTTAACACCCCGCTTAAAGGCCCCGGGACTATAAGAGGAAGGATTTCTTAATAGCATCCCGAGTGCTTTAGAGCCCGAGGTCTGCTTGTTGCTTTTGATTGGCATATCGGCTTATCGGAGGCGACTGCCGTATGACCTTGAAACCCTGAATGAAAAGCTTGCTACAGGACCTCACTCATTACTTAGCAGAGACACTGACTTACAGGTGAGGATGATTTGGGCCTCAAGTATCTTGGTAGAGCCCTGTACACCTAAAATTAAAATAATTACTGTAAGTAAATACGACTTTTAACATTTGAAGCATCTATCTGTCGATATTAAGTACCAAAACAACCAAATACAGATAAATATTAATAAGTCATTAAAGAATAATATAAAAGATTGAATGAAATTATTTTTTAGGCAATTGCATGCTATTTCATTCAAGAAAAATCATTGGAAATATAAAAGATTCCTGAATGTAGGCATGACCTCTGGACAATTTTCTACTGCCCTTATTACAGGAAATCTCAATAACCTTGATCAGTCATAGAACAGTTAGCAATGTAGTGAAACATGCGTCAGAACCTTTGATCAGTCGCCATGTCTGAACACCATAATAATCGCATTTACCCTTATAACTTAGAGTGACTGGAGAAATTTGTTTAGCGCCAAGTTGATTTAACACTTCGCGGGAGTTGTGATCGTGGCGCTTAGGGCTTAACCTCAATGTCTCTAATAGCCCACAAATGAGTCACAGCATTATGGCTAATTTGTATAAAAAACACTTAGTCTATCTTCACAAAACACATCACACAAATCACCACAGTGTTATTTCCGCTTGCATGCAAAGATTATAGGTACAGAATTGCTAGCCCCTCGATTTTTTATCGGTTGCACTTTGGGGAATGTACCATAACCTGATTCCTCCAAGCCCTTTTCATGACCAAACTTGAATTATCATATATGGTGGACATTCCGCTAATACGCACGAATCGCTTCAGCAATACGTTCATTATACGTACAGCTAAGGAGTGGAATGCCCTGCCTGAGTCTGTTTCCGGAAAGCTATAACCTCGGAGTCTTTAAGTCTAGAGTGAACAGGTTGCTTCTAGGCAAGCGTGCTCCATCGTCGTTCACATTGTCACTTACCATCAGGTGAGATAGTGGTCAAACGCGAGCCTCTTCTTCTTCAACAGTCAGTAAGCCAGTCTATGATGATAGGAAAGATTTCAAACTTGAAAATTCGAATAAAAATGGTTCATTATATTGTAACCAAAGTTTAAAGAAAGTTTAAAAAAAGAGCCAATTAAGTAATTAAACATCATTTTCATTGAAAACCAAATTACTTCGCTCAAAACTATTTAGAGTGTCAGTGGTATATCAGTGGTTTGTCTTTAGCAGAATCGAGGCCCTGTTCAGGATCTGAAAATGATCATAGACCTTTGACGCTGCCAGTACTTTGGAGATCAGCTGGGATACGAGGGAAATATTGTATGGACCACTTTACAACCTGAAGACCCGAAACGGCGTGCGGTTTTAGTTGCTTCGAGTTCGACATAATCGCTCCCTCAGACTGCACGGGCAGTATCACTGTGGGGATTTCCTAATCAAAAAGTACCTAGATACTTCCAAGGTCGGGATCAATTTTTTTTATTTTCCTTTGGCATATCTAGAAGCCAGCTGATTGACGGACGAGGCTCTGGTGCAATCTTTGTCCGTCAGTTGAGGGATCAGACAGCAATCGCTCTCGGAAAAGCTAATATACCAATCGAAAAGTGCAAACTTTGAACCCAACTGAAAATTCGCTATGAAGAAGATGATGTAGGTATGTACTAAGCTATATTGAAAAAAAAGTTAACAGATAATTAAACTTCTTACAATGTAAGTATAATGTAGTCAAGTGCCGCTTGGCCGACTGATTGAATTAAATAACCGCGTGGACCGGTCAAGATGGCCTGCTTTTGTACGACTTGCGCTTGCGCACGCAAAGCACGATTTATTAGCAGACAGAAATAGCAGCAAGAAAGCTTGCGGTTATACCGGTGGGGAAGATAAGGGCTGGTGGAAACAGTTTTTCGAAAATAGTGTCTTTTAATGTACTACCTATAATTATTTATATGTTATACTTTTTTTAGTATCTCCAATGTACAAACAAATAATTTACAATTTTATAATTAACATAGACTAATTACTTTGATTTTAAGAATTAGGGTTGAAAGAAGTAGGGTTCCGCGCAAAAAAATAAACCTTAAAAATCTAAATCCCCACGGGAAAGTCGCGGGCGCAGCTAATCAAGGCCAATTTAAGTGTCACAGTGACATTTATGAAGAGTATAAAATTGCACTTTAAAGTGCTTTTACAAAATCGAAAATATTTTCCTCAATATATTCGTTTTTTAACATTGTATTAAAGGAGATTCCTCGAAAGGTCGTTAAACTAAGTTTATTTATTTGATTGTGCCCTAAAGACCGATATCCAATATCAAATGCTGTCTCGATCCCGTCGGGCGCCCTGGCCTAATTTGCCAAAATGTCAACCTCAACAAAGTAACGAAGATACTTACTTCATGAAAGCGAAAGGCCCGACCCGATATCGGTCATGTCAGTCCAATCTTTACAGGTTTAAAATCAGTCTCTGCATTAAAATAAAATAAACATTAATTTCAATAAACTGCAACAACTATATTAAGATCTCCTCCGCCTACGGGGCAAAGAAAGTAATATTCTTTCCTATGTTTATAATCTGTGTTGGACGTATACATGTTGGTCAGGGTCAGTGTCGTATTAAATCGTAGCGCACATGCGCCATTGCCGTCGAGAGTGAAACAATGCGCCGGCGCACCGGCGGACGAGTCACGCGCTCATCTGTCATGTCATCCCTCGAACAGGACCCCCGTGCGAGACCTTTAAACATAGAATATTCATATTTTAATTTGCTCAGATTGAAGATATTATGAAAATAGTACATTCAGATATTAAAAATAGTAATAGGTACATGTAATGATTTTGAGATTTGGAAGTCTGAATTTAGTGAACCAGGTATTTTGTTTTGTGGAAGCAGTCGTATCTACGTCGAACCAATTAAAAAACACGTGACATAACGACAAATAATGTCACTCCCATGGATGTCACATTTTGGATGTTTCCACTTGCGTTATAGCTAGTAGAAAGAGACTTTGTAGACCCAGAGATCTATTCGAAAACACGCGACATTATCATCTGAATAGGATTAGCTCTTTAGGACTTCAACTTTATACAAAAATATTTAAATTTAGGGTCATTTGTGTGAGTTCGTGTTCCTTCCTCATACAGTCCCGGGTCCTTTAAGCGGGGCGTGAAAAAGCATTTGATGAGGCCGTCAAGCTGAGAGCCACCATTGTGGCACTATCGGTGTTTGCAGTGGTGACTCCCATTCCAGAGACTTTGCCTCAGCTTACCATCAGACGAGGTGAAGTCATGTTGACGTGACCGACATAAATAAAAAAGTTACCCTATGGGGACAGTACCCCCAAATGTATATTTACAGAGCGCCTCATTCAAAACATGTCCAAATATCACCTACTAAATCCATCAACAGGTAACAAAACTATCGCCCACAATAGAAAAGAATAAGACAGCTGTCATCATTGACCGATACACGAAAAACTAGTGACGTACTAAGGTGACATTAACTGCTGAACAATCGAGCCACCATACAAAAACCATGCCATAACAACAGTGTCTCCCATTGTCCGCACGTCATCACAAATCATTGAGGAACTGCGCAGATAGTTCGCGAATTGGCAGCGTGAACACTGGACTAATAAATGAGTGTTCAGTTTTTTGGGTGGGCGATTTAATTAGCTGATAGTAAAAGCAATGCCTTTCCTGGTATTTTTAAATAGATTTTTTTTATACTACGTAGGTGGCAGATAAGCACATGGCTCACCTGATGGGAAGCGGTCACCGTGGCCTATGGACGTGTGCAACACTAAGGGTGTCACACACGCGCTGCCTACCCTGAAGGGAAGGGGATAGATAATTTATAATAAAAACTATTTAAATGATATTAGGCTTCAATATAGTGTGCTCAACATACTGTGTATTTCAATATACCTACTGTGCGGTTTTAATTGGTTCGAATCTGATAATGTTATCATCATCATTAGGCGGGTCCACACAGAGCGAGCAGCCTCGCGAGGCATTTGCCGCGCGAAGCAGCTCGGTTGGTGTGGACGTGCCTCGGCCGAGGCAAGCGCGCACGCAGCCGCGGGCGAGCGTCCGAGCGCCCGAGCCATTCGGTGTCGGTTTTTTGTTTTGCTCAAAGGCGCCTCAGTCGTTTGCCGCGCGCACTCTGGACGCTCGCGTTATAGTTTCGTGCCTCGCTCGAGTATATTATAAGTAAAATATGAATAAAGATCTGTTTTTGTATAAAGTCTGGATCCAATATCGTCTTCGTTTAAGGTTTTCTTGTCTTCTCTTGTTTATAATCCTATTTATAAGGATAAAAGTAACAGCTGCCACCGCAACACGTACGTGTGGTGCCATGATGTATTCTCAACTGAACGAACGAATGGCTCGGGCCTGCTCGGGCCTTCCGCGCGCGGCAGCCTCGCGATGATACCGAGGCTGCCGCGCTCGTTTGGGGATAGTCTCCTCGCGCGGCAAATGCCTCGCGAGGCTGCTCGCTCTGTGTGGACCCGCCTATTGGATTTAGTGGGCCTTTCTTTAACGTATATACTCAAACAACGTGTATACGACAATCACCTCTTCTTTCATGAGACCGTCAAGTTGAGGGCCACCATTATGTCACTGTCAGTGTATGTAATAGGGACCCCTTCCTGAGATTTTACCTTTATCTTACCATCAGGCGAGGTGAAGTCATATTGACGAGACCAATATTTAAAAAAAAAAAAACAAAATGTTGACCTCGCAAAACATACCTTGACCAAATTAATGCGGTGTTTAAAAAAGGGCAGGTCAAAAGCACTCGATCTCAAGAGATAGTCCTATGTTGAGTTTTATAAGTCCTATGGTGTAAATAACGATGATAGCATCAAGTTAATTAAGTACATTAACAGTCGCCAACAAAAACTTAACTCCACAAATTGCTGTGAGAAAGGCTGCAGACACTGGAATGTATTCGTTCTGAAACATGAATTTTGACAGGTAGTATCGCGCCAAATTCGGCAGATGCGTTTGCGCATGGGAACAGACTGCCGCCCTCAATCATTGCTGTGCGACAGACAACTGTTTTTGATCGATCGCCATGCTTCTGACATCGGCACAAAACCCATGTTTTGCCATGTTCGACCATAAACACTCAGGAATAATGAACTTGTTGGAAATTGAATTGGAGTTTTGATAAGGGATTTTTGGTTGTGACATTTCTTGAACAATAGTCGTAGTAAATCATGATCGATCATTATTTAATAATTGGAGTACCACCCGGTTGTGGTTTGATCATATGAAGATCAGAAGGTACCGTTTTATTCATTTGACTTGAATGAACCCTTATTAAGTGTCACTCTAATTTAATATCATAATTGTGAGAATGTGTTGCCATACAAACATCTATGGCAGTCGATACGGGTAGTTGGAACCCACAAAAAGTCCAGCCAGTCTAACTTTGAACTTCGATATAGCCATTGGTCATAATGACCATTGGTTGTGGAGGTCAGATAGCAGTCGCTCCACGGAAAATATCGAAGTTCAGCCGCATCACAGTTAGACTGGAAAGCCGACGTTACCCCAACTGAGTTGGAAAAAAAAAAGAAAAAATTGTGAGAATGTGTGTAATGGCGACCCCCAGTTCTGAGATCTTACCATCAGGCGATTTGAGGTCATGTTAACGTGTCCAATAAAAAAAAAACCTACTATTCTCGATGCGAATGTGAGTTTGTTTACTGAAGTGTTTGTTAGCGAAATTTGACCGAAAAGTGAAGTAAGTGAGACCTGGAATAAACCATAGATATAATCCTTTACCACGGCAACAGATTCCTGTAGGTCGCGAAGAGATGGATTCGCGGACTTTAAAAGGTAGTATACGTGCTCTCCGAGGCAAGGGTCTTTTTGCATATTGAGACCCTATAATGCCGATACACCTTAAGCCGTTGGTCCTAGTTGCCATGTACGAGTATCTATGGCAATCATACCGGGTTTAATTATAGAACTTCAAAAAAAAAACGGTTGCACAGATTTAGATACAATTTAGCACAATTTCATGTACCCAGAAGGAGCCCCGAGCAAAAGCTAGTTAGATACATTCGTATATAACTTTGGTAACAAACAACAATATGTATCGTTGGAACGTCACAACACGTTTTAAGGACCACTTTATGCTACTCATAACGCAGACGCTCCCGACTGAATTAGATTTATATAGCAATTTATATACGAAAACAATTTTTCAATACGGCATCTACAGATGTGTCCCACGTTTGTTTGACTATAATCATGTTATCAGGATCCCCCTTGGAGCGTTTTTGAGATACGTTTACACATGCAATTTGAAATGAATACCCTCTCATGGCAATTTGTGTTTTGAATGTGAAATTAAACTGTTATGACTAAATAGTTGTGTTCGAATATATAAGTACAAGCAAAGCAAAGTACAAACAAGTTTAGAGGAGGTAGGACACGACGGTATCTCCCGTCCGAAATGAGCTGTCCGTCTGGTGTAGTACCTCCGCCCTACAGAACACCGCCGCGGCCATAATAATCATCGTGTTGTACCCCTCCTCACCCAACCCTTCCTAGCCTCCCAGCCCTCCCCCCTTCCCTTCAGGGTAGGCAGCGCGTGTGTGAGACCATTAGTGTTGCACACGTACCGGCCACGGTGACCGCTTTCCATCAGGTGGGCCGTGTGCTTGTCAGCCACCTACGTAGTATAATTTTTTTTAATTTTTTTAATTTAATTAACCCTAAAACGTCCACGCTATCCTAAAAAGTTTGTACCATAAAAAAAGTTAAACAGTGGTCCTCAAAACTGGTACCAACTTAGATGTAGACTCGACAAACCTGATACCGTTAGCCAACGAGTGGAAGTTTACGATTTCTGTTATCGGACCGTTACTATATGAGGTACTCCAAGAAGAGAATCAGAAGGTTTTTTCAGGGTCGGCAGCACGAGTGTGATGCCCCTAGTGTTACATAAATCCATAGGCCACGATAGCTGCTTCCCATCAGGTGGGACGTGTACTGGCTGCCACTTAAGTAGTATAAAACAAAGGGGAATTATAAAACGATCGACTATATTACTAAGTGAGCGTCTGACTGCGAGTGACGAGAAATCAACAGAACAGTGACTACATTACTAAGTGAGCGATTAGAAATATAGAGAGGATGAAATGTAACCTTTTTAACTCCTCAACTCGGATAGGTTAGAAGGCTAAGATACTAAGACTAAGGCTTAGCCTTCGTGGTCATTTTTTTATTGTGAATCTTTAGCAAGTCTTCGTGAGACACCATACACACTGTCAGCTTATGCAGAGTAATAATATCTCAAAAAAATATAACTAGACCAGGTAACATGACCATAGAAAAATAACCAGCCCCATGCATGAATAATATAGTTTCAAGGTCATATCAATATCACAGCTTAAACTCACCGACAACGGGATCGTATCGCGACCAATAAACACACGGACTTGCCGAAATGAATTAGTAAATCGGCGTCGACATTCCAAATACGTCCGTCGCACAAGTAAAAAGAGCAGCGACAATGTCTAATTTATTTATGAGAATCTGTTGGCTCCTCACAATGCCAGTTAGAAAAGATCGCTTAAGATCCTTCAAATGGACAAACAGAGATAGCGTCGGCCTTTCAAGTTTCGAAAACGATTTTAATTAAAGGTTGGGAGGGTAGACAATGAAATGTTGAACGCTCTGCAGCCTCAGCATGGCGTCAGAAGACATAATCTGTTCTTTTCTCTAGACCAAAGAAAAGTTATCAAACTATCACACCGTCACCTAAACCTCACTACTCCACTTTATTCTACGATTTCACCGATTAGGAGTGCTGAATCTAGAAACATCTAGAAATAACGTTCGTGTAATAGTTACAAAATAATAATAGTCCAAAAAATATTTTTTACATTGAAAGTATCGTTTTTTCAAACAAATATTTAAAGGCTCTATTACGAGTTTCATAATAATCTCAGGCAGATAAACTTTCTTGGTTACGATTAGATATTCAAATTACATTTACTTTTTATTCAAACATGTGTTACTGATTGTTGTTTTGGCTCATACAACTTAATCTCAACTCATTATAAAAGTCAATTAGTTGGTAACGCTGACGGCACGCCTTGCGTCATCATCCAATGTTCCTGTCAAAATTATTAATCTATACTATTTCTCTCATCTCACAAGGTCTGGCTTTGATCATGTTTATTTTCCAGAATGACGTAACATCACCATATATAATATTTAATATTCGTACTTTCGTTCATTCAATAATAGATGGACCCGTCATTGTAAGTATCCAATTAAGAAATTCCTTTGCCAACTTTAATAGATCTAGACACAGTGCGCAAAACAACTTAAGTCAATTTTTGGTCATAATTTGATTATCCCAGAATAGGCATGATTTTGTACGTTAAAGTTTGTAAGTCTAAGAGGTCTAAATCATACAGAAACAGCTTCCCGTAACATATAACTTAGGTTGCGCCCTGTCAAATTTTTGAATCAAACCTAATTTACCTACTAAGTGTTTTTGCCTTTCAAGTCTTATTATATTCATCTTCAGCTCCAATTAGCAGTAGATTGCCAAACCTATATCTTAGACTTAGATCCAATTGTAAATTTTCACTTACGGCATTACACAATAAAAATTATAGATCCATAAACCACTGGGGTTTGTGTAGAATACCGTGCATTCTGTCTACGATTACAACATGTTTGTGAGGAAACTAAATAAAATCGAGCTCGTCAGAAACAACTTATAAGTCTACAAACAAGAAATCTGCATCTTCTTTTATATTCGCTACGTTCCAATGATGTATTTTTGCCATCCCACCCAGCCATTTCCTCATGTTAATTGTTTAATTGCAGCTATTTATTTACCTTTTCAAATGGGTTTGAATAATCGGTCATTAAAGTTGCATGAGCTTAATATTTACTACATCTGTCTACTCTTAAGTGGATGTAGATTTCAGTTGATCTGTTGAATCACTAAGCGGTTCGTTCATAATGCAGTTGTGCGGTTCCAATGCCTCTTTCGGTCATAGTAATTGGATTTATGGACTTAAGTATTCAAATTCTCGCGCACACGCGCAGAATTGGAACACTTCCCTTGTTATATTCACGATAACTACAGCACTAGTTGCGCCTAAGTATACCTTAGCCGTTTACGACTTAACGCGGTCATTGCTTTACATTCCGGATATGTGACAAAGTTCCTTTAGACTTACCTATTTGACAAAATCATTACCATTAATTAGTTTTATAATTTTAAAGTCCAGTCAAATATTTGTTAAGGAAACACCGCCTTTACTAATATTGGGATTGAACAAAAAATAAAATGGAGGCGAAAATAAATCGCGTGGATTAACTTTATGTTAGAACAGAGATATTATGTTAATTTAGCCATTAAGTCGATGGGCTTCTACAGAAATTACCGGTGGTCCTACCATATCATTATCGTGTTTTTGTGAGCGATTTCATTATCCGTTGTTTGTTCAGGGCGGCGTTTTAACATAATTATTGCGGCGACGATGTGTTCAAGCATGTATTTTAGTCGGTTTGATGACTTTATCAGTGAAAATTGATAGTTTGAGTCTCGCTTCGAGATTTTTTGCCGTGCATTTTATAAACATTTCGTTGTTTAAATTGCCATAATTTTGGTCAATCTAACTGATCACCACCCAAGCTTTCTGTTATTACTGTTAAGTCTCCAGCTACCGTTTAAGCTATAAACACTAATTTCGTAGTCAATTTAAAATGTCTTCTGTTCTAAGTATATAAATAAGCTTAATAAATCATTTTGTCCTTATTTAGCTTTAAACTATCAGGTGTAAACACTAAAGCCTTTTGCTAGTTATCTCTAATTGTTGTATACTTAAGATAGGCATACAGTTTTTGCGCACAAGTCAATAGTTATCGTACAGCAACTAAGATACGAGATTTTAGAGCTGCTAACAAAAAATATATAGTGAGCGAATTCGTTTGATCTCTCGCTGGAGGCGATACGTCGTTTGTTAATGAGAACGATGGAAATAACTCACTGCGTTACAATGCGTGTTTCGTACCAAAGGTAAAATCAATTTGTTCCAATAAATTCTTTTTGGATACGATCTGGATCGGTTTGATTTGTGCAGTATTATAATTGCAATTATTTGAAACTGCTATGGCCATTAATAATATTTCGTGTCGTCTTTTCTTATTGTGATCACAATATTATGTATGGAGATTAGAGCAGTATTATTTATTACCAGTAAGTTTTTTGATGATTAAGTATCCAGGTTTTTTCGCTGACTATGTTATGTATTTATCACTTGTTATTACGTAGTTAAGCTATGCTTACTCTGGGTCTAATAGCTCTGTGTCGAAGAATATTTGTTTAAAATTTTTCGGGTCCGCTTCCCAACTTTTACTTCTTCTACTTCACACGGTCTTGAACATCCATGGCCGTGAGACCATTGGCACGCATGTCAACCACAAGCGTTGACATAGGAAGATCTAAACAATAATTTCTTATTAGAACACAACCGCGTGACAGCTTAATTATTCAGTTTAATTGACAAGAGCCAGGCTTATTACGTGTTCCTTGATGACGCCATCATTACAATAGACAACGTATAAGCAAAATTGATGGGACCATTGCACTCTGCGGTGTAATTTGCATTGACAATGTTAAGTAACATTCAAATGTATTGAAATTTATTGCTGTATACCGAATTTTATGATTTTATTGATGGTAAATCAAGGCCGTATCAATGTTTGTGTGTACTGAAAAAGTTACTGGGTATAGTATTCGAACTGTGTGTGGGAATAGTTATTTATTGCCAATGGAAGTTTTTGGAATGAATCAATAATTAAATACAGTAGGTAGTCGATAATTAAATTGAATCTAATAATATGTAAACGGGAATTAACGCGATCAACCTATACCATGATCGCGTTAATTCCCGTTTACCATGGAACGCGAAAGTTTAAAAGTTAATATATTGAATCTGTCTGAAAGTCTAAGGCCTATATTACTATTATTATGTCGTTGTGTAATTATCATTATACCATAATCCGGCTTTGGTTCCGGTTGCATCCAAAGCAAATTTTGAAACCCGGGGCCCGCACACTTTTTCTTTCTAGTGTGGTTTATCTTTGCTTTTACAGGAACGATTTCCATTTGACAGCCTAACATCGAGATATTATATGGCCAATAATCATAATATATGCATAGAGATATTATTCAATAAACCGACAGTATTATTCCAGCTCCCATTAGCAAGGCTACCGGATTAGGAAAAGCGATATAAAATGACTCATAGTTTTAGCATGAATGGGACACGTAATAGGCCTAAACTCATCTACATTTTATATGAGTGTTCCTATTGTTATCGGCTATCCATTTTATATTATAATAATGTAGTCAGATTTTAAATGTGCCGTGGTTTTTATTATGCGAATAATTTGTTCTAAGAATTTTCATTGT
Source organism: Lithosia quadra (assembly GCA_963576445.1). Lineage (NCBI taxonomy): Eukaryota > Metazoa > Arthropoda > Insecta > Lepidoptera > Erebidae > Lithosia > Lithosia quadra. The sequence continues at coordinate 2,922,075 of OY754894.1, forward strand.
ATAGCTCGGAGCAAACGGAGCGATTCTTTGAAATGCAAAAAGAAAAAACTAAAGAACACCATGAAATTAAATCCGTCAAAATGTGTGAAAGAGATGGTGCTATACGATGTTCTATAGCCGTCTCATTCGTAATTAGGGAAGTCAAAACGGTAGTGCATCAATTTTTGTAATCATACCTGATTGCAGTGATAAAGTTGGAGTTGAAATTGAGATGCTTTTTACCACCCGCAAAAAGATTTTATGAGCACAAATAACTTTCCGTCAGATCGACTGGAGCAGTACCACCCTTTAGATCAACTTTAATTAGCAGGATGCTGTATTTCGTACGGGTTTTCAGTGCCCGAGAGTATTAGGCCCCACCAAAATCTTTGGCCAAACCACCCTCGGCCTCGGCCTCGGACTTGAGCCAGCGGTTTTCCCAGTTGTATTCAAAGATTACACTTTGGAGCTTGGGGCCCTCTCATTTTGATTTGGCATTATAAATAAATAAATAAATAAATACTCTACGACATTCTACACATCGCTCCCTAGACCCAAAGTAAGCTTAGTTTCACTAGCTTGTGTTATGGGTTCTAGAATGCTGATAATCATACTTATATACTTTTTTTTTGTAAATACATACTTATTATACATAGAAACACCCAGACCAATGCAAATAGACATATTCATTCTTAGCTTTAACAGGAGCGACTGCAGTCAAAGGCTCTTTTGACTGCAGTCGCCCTGTTAAATGCTCCTTGGTTTATTTTGTTTGATTCAGCAGTTCAGACACCATAGGACTCCATCATTATACTAGCTATTGTAATTATGGATAATTGCCTATTTTCAGCCTATGGTATTGAGCATTATCACCGAAGATACGCAAATATGCAAATTTGAGTCCAATCTAACATCAGGAAGTGCATTTAATTGAGCTTCCAAAAGTCAACAAGATAGATAGATAGATAGGTACTCTTTATTGCACACACCATCAGGATAAAAACAAAGCGTATACATAAAAAAATAAATTGTACAAAGGGCGGTCTTATAGCTGTCTGCGATTTCTTCCAGACAACCAGTATGGACAAGTTAATATGACAAACAGCAAGTTAAATAAAAGCTTGTAAAAATAGAACATAGCTGTGACAGACTCTTATGATTATACATAGGTGGTTTCGACTAACTGGCCACGCGAACTCACATAATTAAGGGTTTCGTTACCTGCCTCTAAATCATCACGCGCTGACGTCTGGGGCGTGGGCAGACCACACAGACACGCCGCACGCCCTGGCCTAAACGATAACTTAATAGACCTGGTGTCAGACTAGGTTATTAGCTCGTCTAGCTTAAACATAGGTATCATACCATAAACGGTAAATACTTATAATTTGAGTATAAGCATTTAGGTGAGATATAGTTACTAAAAATGATGTTAGGTGGCCCAAAAAAGAGGAATGGATTGTATGAAAGAGAATAATAAAACAAGAAAAGGATTTTATAGGAAATTCTACGCAACTAGACAGTCCATCTCTAGAAAGCGGATAAATATACTTTGCTTTTTTGTAGGAATATTATTATATTTTCACAGGTAGGTATCTACGAAAATGCGTATCATTACAACGTATGAATGTATGTGTTTATAAATATGTTGTCATGTATACCTATTTTTAATCGACTCTGAATACTTTAAAAAGTTTATTTTTAACCGAAGTTTTGTATAGATTTTGAGAATATAGATCAGTAAACCTAAATTATTAATAAAATATATAAATTAGTGCATGAACTTATTTCTATTTTGTTAATTTTGCATGCCGAAAGGCCAAATGTAGTGATACTTCAATATTTATTATGAACATGTAACAACTTTTACCTACATTTGCAAAATGAATAAATGAATAAATGAATAAATGAATTAAACAGCACTGTTTCGACTAACTAATGGTTATATTTATCTACTATGTAATTGATAGGTGCTATACCATATTGACACTCATAATATCACCAAAAGGGTAGGCAGAAGCATATTTCACACAAACTACTTACTTTTTGTAATCGTTTTATTGAAATCAATCTATAAAATATACAATAATCTCTACATATTTTAACAAACGTTCTAAAATCTTAATAATGTGCAATCCAGCTAGGTGGTCTTGTAACAACAATCAATATTATTGCAATATTTTGATAGTACTAAGTGCTCACAGAGATTTATACCCTTCGAGTACTGCACACCCCATAAGGTATGAGCGTGACCGATATATCAATGGCTTGCTTTGGCCGGGGATAAATCGCTTGCCCTTCCGACTGGTGACGCAAATTGAAATGCTTGTGTAGTTTATTTGGTAATATTGAATTCAGAATCGCTGATACAATTTATATTTTGCCTCTGTTGCGTAGTGGGAGAGCATTCAAATGCTAAGTCAGAGGTCGTGGGTTTGATTTTCGCTTAGTGCAGAAGTCGTTTTGTCAGAAGATTTTTTTTAATTGCATTGATCCTATTTTTTTTTTCTAACACCTCACAGCTCAAGCTAAAGGCTATGCTGAGCATTGATCCCATAGCAATTTGGAACCCAGGATCTTCTCTTCTACTCCTCGTTTCCTACATCTGTCACTCTTTGAGGAGAGCAAACCCATCGCCAGAGTCTCGTCCATGAATCAACTGTACCGGCTTGCAGGTCAGGTTAACTTGGGCCTCGTAGATCTTAGCGGAGAGATGAGAACACAAAACTATTCGATAAAAATGTCTTTAAAGTGTATGTAATCCTAGTATAAGAGGCAGGACTTATAAATTTGACTACTAATGTCTTACCTACCATATCTGGAACTCAGGTTATCACTTCGAATAATGTGCATATCAGGCATATTGTATGTCTGTCTGTAGTACCTATAAGTGAAATGTTTTAACAAATAAATTATTATTATTCTCCTCTCCTTTATGAGTACTTTAATTGGATAAATTTATGGATATTTGACTATTTATGATCTCACACCTCTCATTGTGGTATTTAGATGTCAACGTTTGGTCCTTCGAGCCGACGCGCGGCGTCATTTGCATCTATAAACGATAAAATAAACATAAAGGAGGCAAACTGAATATAGTGTTTATTTATACATTTATATTAATACATACCTATGTATCAAAACCACCATAAAATTATTGAAAAATGGAGGTGCTATGCGTCCCCCGTCCAGAGGAGCTAGGACCCCTAGCAGCATTGGGTGGGAGGAAGGGGGAGAGGGACACGACTTATTCGCCTTAATATTACCTATCTATAGCTAATACGTATATTCACAATAAGATCATTGATTTATAATAAGCTGCTTGTGTGTCACATTGGTGTGGATAGCTATGTAAGTAGGTACCTAATATTTTTTCTTACAAAAGTACCTACCTTATTTACTACTTTATTTATATTACAATCCAGCCTATCGACTAATAAGTAAATAAATTTCAGCTATTACGTTTTATGGATCAGAAATCCCTCCATGAAACATCGTCGTAAAACTAAATGTCAAATTTATAACCCTTTTGAAACAAATAAGGCCAAATCGCAGTCAATACTAATATCCCAACAATCGATTCATAAATTCTCTATAACAAGACAAACAAACTTTCACTCCAGCATTATTAAATTTACTTCGAAGCAATAATGTCACAACAGTAATAAGAGGCCCATTCATAGTTCAAACGTTTGCTACAATGTGTATTCGATTCCACCCCTGCTGAGTAATAGGCCTCGGGAAATTGTTCGTAGTTCACACCTAACCATTATATTTGAATTATACGATCGAAATTATTCAAATATTCTGTAATACGGCGTTGTTTGGTTAACTTATTGGGAACTGAATGGTTCATATAACTTTTAAAGACACGTCTGGAATTCTGAAAGAGAGAATGACTTTATTCGTTTTATACACACACTTTCGAGATTCTACAGCGCGAGTGTAACGCCCCTGGTGTTGCACACGTCTATAGGCCATAATGACCGATTTCCATCAGTTGGGCCGTGTGCTTGTTTGCCACTTAAGTGGTATAAAAATACACCAAAAAATACTGACTGAAATTAAAGAGCTTAGGATCAAAAAGTTTCGGGTTCGAATCTGGACCGTTACAATATCGATGTTAACCTATTCCCATAACACAAGCAATTTAGCTGGGTATAAATAGAAATTATTAGGGGAACTAATAATTTCTATTAGGTACTATTAATATTTTGGAAAAATAAAACAAGAGTTGGTAAATATCACTTTACATTGTACAGTCGCCAAATCACCAAAAAATCAACTCACCCGCCAAGTCTGAACAGTTTCGCAACCGTGAGCCGAAGCATGGTCCCACAACAAATTCCGTTATAATTTGCTCTAAATTATGATATCCACCTAACTTAATCAAGTCAATTCCTACAAAAAATAAAAATCCTATTATCCTATACCTACTATATCATTGAAAACTCAATTCTCAAATAGTACCAACAACAAATAGTGCACGTATGTTTATTTAAATTGGTTCATAATTTGACGCCTGGAGCGGCCGTCACACCGACACGTCACCCGTCAACAATTTACATTTTAATAAAATAATAAAGCTATCATATAAAAACACTTTATGTTCCGTTATAGCGCCCATCCCCTCTGATTTTGACCGTGACGATGTTAGAGGCGGTTTTTTTGTTTTTACCACATTGAGATGTTTGAATTGAGAATGTTTTATTCAAATCAAAGTAGTGGTGCATGGCAGTGCACAAGCCAAGTCTAGGAAAAAATGCTTTGAGTGCTACTTAATATTGTTACATGTTCCACCTATCTGTATTATCGCAATAAAGGCTTTTTCTTCGCTATATTTCCTTCAAGTAGTAGTATTACTAATTAAATCTGAATTTAATGTTAATAGAAACAAGCAAGTAACTACAGATTTATGTTCTACGATATGTACGCTACGTATGACTACAAAATCTATGTGATAGCGAACCGAAAGTATTTTTTTTTTCATTCTTATGCGCCTTCATCGTAACCGGCAGGTGTCAATTAGTAAAACATAATTTGGGAAGTCTGTGAACATATATTATTATTTGTTTCTAAAAATAAATCAGATAATTTCAAAAACTTTTCTTCCATACTTCATACATCTCTTTAACTCCTGAAATAATTTGGATTCTTTGTGTATTGTGTTCACAAAGACAATGTACTCGTATCAGGTTGTATTCTAGAAGCCTAATACTTACCTATTGTCTGAAAATAAATCAAAGATTAACTAACATCTCTTCTCGTATTTCGTTAAACAGAACTTGGCCCTTTACTACAATCAGGTGTATAGCTGAATTATTCAGATTTGATGCGCCTTATAGTTCATTATTTTCTTATAGAATGAAATATTGTTATTTTAAGCGAATATGTCGTTGCTGGGTATTTTTATGGTTCGTGTTAGAAGTAGTCGATATGGTAGTGAAGATAGGCTACACTTTTGTTAACTCATTGCTACATAATGTTCACTTATGGCCTTATTAAAAATAACTACTGAAAATTCAAATCGTTTGCATGTCAACTTTATGGTGAAATGTATTTGAACTTGATATAATAAAGTTACCATCTTTTGTACCACATAACACGTAAATGAAATAAATGAATTGAATTGAATTGAATCGTTCCAAACCTTAGATTCTCATTTTATTTCTCGAGATAACTTTAAAGGCATTGCGCGGCATCATATACCTATTTTAATTATTCACTTGTTTAAACTACGTAGCGGTAATGATGCTCAAATGAATACCATCCAAATAAAACATAAAAAAAAACAAATTGCAATAAGGAAATAGTGGCTACATATCTCCAGTTATCTTAATAGTGGCCGCGAATCGTCCGCTAACAAACAAAGCCACCGACAGATTGCTGAAGATTTCACCACTGATATCAACTGTAATGTATGTAGACAGTGATAAGACTGATTGAGGAAAGAGGACGGTCTTTTTTAACTGACTTCAAAAAAAGGAGGTTCTCAATTCGATTGTATTTTTTTGTTTGTCACCGCTGAACTATCGACTGTGTGAACCGATTTTGATGGTTCTTTTTTTATTTGATAGCTGGCGCTTTCTATGTATTTCAATTTGATCCGCTGAAGTCGGTTTTTTTGTAAGAGTTATTGGTTTCAGTGCTTAGCTGGGCTTTTTACTAGACCGAAATTACTAGATAGTTACCGTTAACCTCTCCAGCTAAACTAAATTGCTTGTGTTAGGTGTGAATTCACGTTGGTAGTGTTATGGCCAGGATTCGAACGCGGGACCTCTCGATTGTGGATGGCCCGGGGTCAGCTGGGGTGCGAGGGATATGCCCATTGGGTAACCTTACACCCCGGTAATTAAGGCCCTAGAGGGCGTGCGGTTTTAGTCGGTTCGATCCCGACATAACCACGCCCGATGGCCGACGGGGGTGGTATCCATGGGGATTTCCACATAATAAAAAAATACCTTTTTTTGAATGCCTGTTTTGTTGAATGCCTGGGAAGGCATTACGATTCTCGGGGGTCATTATTTACTTGTCTCCTTGTTACTGAACCTTATAAATAATGAACCTATTTCTTCTTTTTACAGGTAAGGAGTTAAGCTTGAGCCGTATCTATGTGCCACACACGATAAGAATTATAAGGTTAGTGAGAAGTTAGTCATTATAACCCATCGACCACGTAAGATCTCACTTTCGCATTTATAATATTTTTTTATACTACGTAGGTGCAGACAAGCACACGGCCCACCTGATGGAAAGCGGTCACCGTGGCCTATGAACGTGTGCAACACTAAGGGTGACACACACGTTCTGCCTACCCTGAAGGGAAGTGGGGAGGCTAGGAAGGGGTGGAGTGAGCTCTGGCTACCCTACTTACAGGTGAGGACACAACACGACGGTTATTATGGCCGCGGTGTTTTGTAGGACGGAGGTACTACCCCAGTCGGGTGAGAGATACCGTCGTGTCCTACCTCCTTGAAAAATATTAATATTAAATATTAGTAGGAAGTATCCACATCATCAACTTTTGACGCTGACTGTACATGGTAGCGAACATTTCATCACGCGTTTGATCGTTACCGAGTTATCAGTTATCAAAGCGTGTGAATGCGGGTGACCGTCTCCACCTGACCGCGTCGTGTGGTCGCCACGCATTCATCATGCACGAAGCGCGATAATAAACCGAGCGGCCGTGTCTGCTCGCCTAATCGAATCGTTTTCCACGCTGCGGGATCGGGCCCTCACTTAGAAAGGGATGGAGTAGTGTTAGGCATATAATATTTACTAGCTGACCCGGCAAACGTTGTTTTGCATTTTAATGGGTGAACAACTTTGGGGTATGGAAAATAGATAGTAGCCGATTCTCAGACCTACTGAATACGCATATAAAATTTGGTAAATTCGGTAAAGCCGTTTCGGAGGAGTACGGTAACTAACATTGTGACATGGAAATTTAATATATTAGAGAAGATAAGGATTATTTTTGGGACTTCACCGAAATCTTCGGCTGCTAAACCAACATCACCTGCTAGTCGGCTGATTATCGGAAGAGGTTCAGGAGGAAGCCTGTGCTTCCTTTGTGGGTTGCGAGGTTAAACAGCATACTCTCACTTAAAAGCCGTATAAGAAAAAAAAGGGGATTATGAATAAGCGGACCCCATTCTCCTAGGTGAAAACCTCGGATGCAACTAGGAACAACACTAAAATGATGGTGAATGTTTGTTTTTCAGTATAAAAACTACTACCGAACCTACCAAATAAAATTACGGGTTTTTCGTAATGTCTAGCTGCTAGACACTAGCGTACTTCAGGAACAAGTAAGCATGGAGCAATTAAGTAACCCATAGCGCGTAAATGGTGGCACAAATTCTTGCAAGTTCTTTTCACCATTCTGTTCTTGGTTAGGGTGTATTTTTGAAGCTATATATTCTACTGTCGGTAATTAACCCTAGGATCTACTGCGAATCCCAAGGGGGCTTCTGGAATCCGTAGATGGCTCAGGGTCAGTCAGGTTGTTAGAGAAATGCCTCACAGACCGTAGACTTAAAATGGCGTGCGGTAGGTAGTCGTTTTGACTTCGACATGAACACCCCCGCTATTCAGCGCACTACACTGCAGATGTACTAATTCAAATTGAAAACTCAGTATTTTTTAACTTAAATGCTATTAAATTGAGATTTTTATACGCAATTCGACTCTAGCCCATCCTCTGTGCTGACATATTACTTTCACTATTATTGTTTCTATTACGTTAACACAGCGCCAGTGTCGCGGTGCTATCGTTGTCATCACGACTTCCAATGCACTGGAGCACACTCTTCGTAACATATTGACATCTGCTAAACCACAGTCCGATACTGCTTTAACTATTTAGATATAAACCGATCTTGTTTTCGTATGCGATACAATTTCTATGGTCGATATTATGGTGAAGTCATGATTTTCTTTGCACGAATGTTGTTGCAAAACTTTACCTGGAGAATCGAAGTCATGATCTCACGAAGTTATGTGGACATAATTGTGAAATTACGACACGGAATTAATGAAAAGTTGATTGTTTTAACTGAGATGAGACCCAAAAACAGTTTGCGAATGGGTGTTATTATAATTCTGTCTAGCCCTTCCGGGATATATAGGCGTAAAAATATTTAAGCGCGTAAAAAAATTAAAAAAAATTGTCATCAAAATCCACAGTAGTCCTTTTCAGGAGCCCGATTCAGTAAAATCACATTTTTAAAACGCGTGATTTAAAAACTTATGAGAACGAATAAAATTAAAATTAACGAAAAAAAGAAAAAGAATCAAACTATGAGTGATTCTGAAGGTTTAACAACCTCGTAAATAGGTTTTGTTTTGACAAGTCTACGTATTTTCAAATATAAAGAGTAAATACCAGTCTTTACGTTTTTCTTTGTAATAGAATTGCGTATTAGCGCGAATAGAGTAGATTTATTAAATCGGACTCCAGACTCTTCAAACTAAATTATGATAAAGATTCAGCCTTACTAGCATTGTGGGTTCGATTCCCAATGCATCATCAATTTTGCGATGACTGCTGATTCGACCATGCCTGTAGCCCATGAGGGGAACCAACAAAAAGTTGTAAAAAAAACCTACCAACCCTCCCCATTCCAGGGTCGGCAGCGCGAGTGTGACGTCCCTGATATTGCACACGTCCATAAGCCACGGTGACCACTTCCCATCAGGTGGGCCGTGTGCTTGTCTGCCACCTAAGTAGTACCTATAAAAAAAATATTGCGAACAGCCTCCATACTATTTAAAATTACTCATAAGTACTCCCGTTATAGTATGTAACTTACGAGAAAGCATTGTACAGATATGACAGATTTATTATTATTACTTTATCGCGATCCCGTGGCAGACACGTACAATGTAGATGACCCAAATAGAGGCAGCACCCACCTTTGGTCAGGATATGACCTGTGTACCCATGACAGGATGTGGGCGATCTCGGGTCAGTTCAGAGGAAATTTATAAGGCTCCAGATATCGGAGCTAGTTTGAGCAGACTCTGTTTAGAGATGTGACGTCACTTGTAATATGTTTAGTTGTTTTTTTTTTAATATTTGAGACGACTAAAACATATTTCTAAATACTCTACGGCATTCTATACAGTGCTCTCTAGACTCAAACTAGCTTGTGTTATGGGTTCTAGAATGCGGAATAGCATTCTTATTTTTTTTAATAAACGCATATTATAGATAGAAACACCCAAACCAATGCCAATAGACATATTCATGCATACAATTTTTTGCACTGAGCAGGAATAGAACCCGCAACAAGGGGTGCCTTTTCGTAGCAGTCGAACGCACTATCGCTACGACACACATCGGGCAAATTTCCATGCCATAATGTATGGTTTGTCCAATTTGTTGACATTTATGAATTTTATGATTACTGCTCCGCTCCCTTGGTAGTAACGTAATGATTTCCTTATAACATTCCTCAAGAAATAGGCTATCCAATCCAAAAAGAATTTTGCAATTCGAACCAGTAGTTGCTGAGATTAGCGCGTTCAACCAAAGTCTTCAACTTTTAATAATAAGTTTCAAGTATAGATTTTGGGCTTAAAAGCGTCATTGGTTGATCAGTCCTTTTATTTTATTAGCCGTTTAGTGCGCATGCGCGAATTTTTGAATTTTAGACAAGATAGTTGCCTCTAGGTATAGCTATTACAGCTACACGTGCCGCGGGAACCTCACAAACAGACACGTCCCACTCTTAACAAAATTTTTTTTTTTATGATTCTCACAACGCAGAAGGAACTCTATCAATCACGAAGGAAACTAGAACATGCTGTAAAAAATCATATCTCATATGAAATTACACGGTCTGGCCAGCGATTAAGCTTAACTCTATCGGGCACGCTCAATTATCGTGCATTTATCGTGAAAACGTCTCAATTAACGCCCACTGTGTAAGCGTGTTTGTTCCTTTAAAGGCACCGTGCAAATAACATGTTTGCGCCATATTGATGTATTGCAGTTTTTCGTTTCGTTTTCCTGCAATTACGTGTTGTGTCGTGTCAATGTATAGGCTTACTCTTTGACAGTACTACGTATTTGTTTTGTACTGCACTTACTGAGACGACTTCGTAATAGGCTAGTATACCCTTATCACGTAGGAGGAAGTGTGTCGGTTAGATGCTTGATTACTTGAAAAAAAAGTAGATATATTATGTATGTTTATCAGCATTCTAGAACCCATAACACAAGCTAGTTAAACTAAGCTTACTTTAGGTCTAGATAGCGATGTGTAGAATGTCGTAGAATGTTAATTTATTTATTATTTATTTATTTATTAATCATATTTTATTATGATTTCTATACATACATATGCTCACGCCCCCTTCCCTCCGGGGTAGGCTGAGACAAGATCACAGAGATTTGTGATCAATGAGATTATAATTTTGACAAGCTGTGCCTGCGTGTTCACTTGGACTTCATTGGCGTGGTTTTTGATTTTAAGGTTTTCATTTTTTACTCGGCTCCTTAATTTTTTTTTTTTCAAAATTAAAGTAGCCTAAGTTACTCCTTGTTACACTAGCTATATGCCAGTGAAAGTCCTATCAAAATCGGTCTAGCCTTTTCAGAGATTCAGCAATAGACATACAAAAAATTTAAAAATGTTGTTTTCATAATGTACCGTGCATACATCCAAATGCACTTAGTAAAAAGCGGTTATTTAATAATACAAACAGACACACAGACATTAGCATTCCCAATTTTTTTATGTTATTTTTATTATTTGCACTACTGAGTCAAATAAGTTATTTAATTCAACCGTGGCGTTACAGCACTTTCTAAAACCAAAAACGAAAAAAATACCCTCAAAAAGGCTGTATCGAATTTGACGAGCTCGTTCCCTTAATGGTAGTTTACACGAATTAGCGACCGATCAAAATTAGACTTCGACAATTAAAGTTCTGTTAGTAATTTAAGACATTTGAGGGCTCGCCGACAAAGACTCAAATCGATTGAGTTTTTTAACTTCAACCGACTGTACGGCGCAATTATTTAGACGTTTTGCTCGCGAATTATGTAAACTAAATTTCACATTGCTGTACCCAGTACCTATACCGTATTCGTGACCTTATGCCATCAGGGGATATAATAATATAAATAAATAAATATTCTACGATATTCTACACAGCGCTATATACCACACACGGGCATAATAACTATAGTATTGTGTTCCTGGCAGGTAAGTGGGGAGCCAGAGCTCACAATCCTCCCTCATCCCGCAATCCCCATCTCCTACCCCCCAAACCTTCCAACCCTCACCCCTCCAAAGTCGGCTGCGCGAGTGAGACGCCCCTGATGTGACCACTTCCCATCAGGTGGGCCGTTAGCTTGTCTGCCACCTAAGTAGTGTTAAAAAAAATACCCCAATGAGGATCAGTCACTTTTTTAGCTGAGTATGCAGTTTTATAGACCTAAAAAAAACAATAAATTCTGTAAAAAAATTATTTGAATCGGATCAAAAATGACGAAGTTATAGCCATTTTAGTGCGGTAATCTCAAAAACGCTCGCCACCGCGTAGAAATACCCTGTGACGTCATCGCTCGCCTCGTCGTGCGTCGCCGCTGCGCCGCGCCGCGCCGCCATGGAGAATATAGGGCTATTCGGATAAAACATTTGATGATTTTTTTTAAATTATAGAATTAAGTATTTTTTCTTTTTTTTATACTACGTAGGTGGCAGACAAGCACACGGCCCACCTGATGGGAAGCTGTCATCGTGGCCTATATGGACGTGTGCAACACCAGGGGTGTCACACGGGGTGTCACCAGGGGTTCTGCCGGAAGGGGTGGACGGAGGGCGGACTAGGAAGGGGTGGAGAGATAAAGATAAAGATAAAGATAAGGATAAGGATAAGGATAAGGATAAGGATAAGGATAAGGATAACGATAACGATAACGATAACGATAACGATAAAGATAACGATAACGATAACGATAACGATAACGATAACGATAAAGATAAAGATAAAGATAAAGATAAAGATAAAGATAAAGATAAAGATAAAGATAAAGATAAAGATAAAGATAAAGATAAAGATAAAGATAAAGATAAAGACCTCGGCGCTAGAAAACCCGAGACGGCATGCGGTTTTAATCAGTTCGATTCAAACATAAAACGCCCCGGTTGGGGGTGTTTTTATATTTGTCAGTCCGCCGAATTGACTGCACCCCGCCTGATGGTAAGCTGAGGTGCAGTCCTCAAGTAATGGACATCATTTCATCGAAACTTGAACACTTTCCCAAATAACGGATGTCTAGGTATACAACCACTCTACCCTTATTTGCCCCCTTAGGGGTGGATTTTTGAAAAACCGCGATTCCGGGGTACGTTTATTTTTAACCAGAAGCAGCTGTATCAAATTTCGTGCTTCTTACTTTCAAAATAACGGACTTTCATGCAACCAGCCATCGCCTATTTTACGCCTTTAGTAGTGAAATTTTGAAAACGCTGGTATACATGTATATTTATTTCTAATCAGAAGTAGGTATATGAAATTTAATGCGTCTAACATTGAAAATGAAGAACTTTCATATAAAATGTTTATGCCTTATTTTGCCACCTTAGGAGTAAAAATTCTAAAAATCCGTTTTTAGTGGATTCCTACAACATAAAAAGCATCTACTGTCAAAATTTCAAGTTTGTAGGTCCAGCGGCTTAGGCTCTTCGTTGACGTATCGGCCTGTTTATCATAGGGCATCGCACACGAGGCGAGCCATGACGTCATCGACAAAAATCCAGCGAGAGTGTGCGTTTTAAAACAGCCGATTTTAAATCTTCGATAACTTCGTCATTTCTTGTCGGATTTTAATCATTTAAAAAACAAAATGCTTAGAAATTTGTAGCGCATACGTTTCATTAATTAAAAATTAAAAGTTCTGTTATGTGACTGATCCTCATTAGATATATTTAGATATTATAGGTAAACGGTTAGGTACATGCATTAAAGTCACAAACGTTTTATACCACCGGCCTTAAATGACCAACAATTACATATTTTCACAAACTATTAAAGCAAGTTAATTAAAATGAGATAAACTCCTAGGATCGAGCAACTAGTTCCATTTCTCTTTATCACTGATTCTCATCATCATTTAAGCAATCATTAATCGTATAACAGCCGCGACGCGACCATGTAATTTCATTTACTTGGGTACAGTTTATCAGTGGTAAATATTTTAATAGCGGCGCCCGGCGTACCGTTCAGTAGTAGGTATATAGATATTGGATATTTCTTACGAAAGCGACGGCAGGCCTCCTCCCCCCTCGACTCCCCAAGAGAGTAAAGCCTATGCCAGACTTTCGTCCGCCTTTGCATCAGCAGGTGAAATTAAGTCGGACCCCGAAGTTTTTGATAGGGCCCTATATACCCGACTGCAATGTGTATGCGTAATTCACTACACATTCAAGAGATTTCAACAACTTAAAGGTCCTCGGTGGTAAGAATCTACTGGTATACCGACTTGTAGGTGAAGTTGGTTTGAACCTCTAAGAACTTGGTAGGGCCCTATAGACCCGACTATAATGTGTATGCTTAATTCACTACTCATTCAATCAAATTGACGTAGGTTTCCAAAAGAGATCACAGAGACATAATAGTAAAACTGTAGATGTACCAGGTGAAATTGGGTAGAGCTCTGAAGATCTTGGTGGGTCCCACATACCCAACTATGATGTGCATAATATATGTAATTCACGTAGTCTCTTGTCAATATCATACTAACGCCAGCAGGTATTCCACCTTGTAGGTGGAGTTAGATTGAACCCTTAAAAACTTGGTAGGGCCCGATAGACCCGACAATAATGTGTTTGTGTAATTTAAGTTATCTCTTGTCAATATCATACTAACTTAAGTTTCTTTAAGAGATTACAACAACTTAACGGTCCAATTTGTTAAAACTAGAAGCCAGTTAAACTACCTACCTTTATCTACGTCACATCAAGATTGATGTTATAACCGATATGAAGTCTCGACGATTCATCAATGGTGTCAACCACTAATCAATATTACGTAACACTGTATTAATAAGTTTGTGACAACGCCCACGCATCTACGAACTCCCGATAAAACTATTTATGTTTATCGGTTCTGTTGCGTATCAGAATCCAGAAAAAAAAATTGCATCGTACTTACTAGCTTAAGCATTAGCTACACCGCCCGCTTGGACGTCAGTTTTAGCGTTTTTTTTTTACTATATCATATCTCCAGTTCTATAACCGATTGTGATCAAACATGCGTAAGATTCTAAGTCTGACCAAGATCTTTCAAACAAAATAATCAAATTATCAAAAAACAATAAGAAAGAAAGAAAAGAAAATGATTTATTTATGCAACCTGCAATACAAAAACCATATTATTATACTATGCAAGCATATTTTGTTTCAATACAGACAACTATTTTCAACTACCTATCATCATTAGATTTGTATTTTACCCATCTGGCAACACTGTATTTTATTAATTTGAATTTAAACTTAAACGTTATGCGGTGCAGTTCCCAAAAAATATTTTACTGTTACCTGTATTTGATGGGTAACCATTGCTTAGTAATCGAATATTACTATAATTAAAAATTATTCACGTAAATTAAAATGTTTGAAACATTGTGAAGCGCTTCAATAAATATGTAAAGGTGTTCGCTTTCGGTTTCTCTCTTTAATTAATTTCCGATTAATATGAATACCACCTTGTGTGATTTACTCTTGTAATAGACTCGTAACTATGCGTATTGACATCTGTATTTTAACCCATTTAAATAATCTATAGATACTGTATAGATCGTTCAGACTGTCGCCGATCTGTTGTATTGGACTTCACGAAGATCTTTGGAGTTCGAGTCAACCGCACCTGCGAACCGATAAGTCTTTTTTATCGTGCGGAAATCCCCATGGATTCCATACTACCCGGTCGGCCATAGAGAGTGGTTATGTCGGGATCGAACCGACGCCGTCTGGGGTCTTAATTACCGGGGTGTAAGGTTACCTAATATGCATATCCCTCGCACCCCAGCTGACCCTGGGCCATCTACGGTTTTAGCCTCCTCGAGCCCCCGAAAGGGGCTGATTGAAGGACGAGGAATAAAACAAGAACTTAGTTTTTTTTCAACACATTTTCACTGCTGAAATCCAATCTTAAAATGCAAGTAAAAGAAGGACAGAATTTTTTAAAGAAGGCAGTCGTTACGGGTAGTTGGAGCCCACAAAAGTCCAACCAGTCTAACTTGGAACTTCGATATCGCCATTGTTCATAATGACCATTGGTTGTGGAGGTCAGATGGCAGTCGCTCCACGGAAAATATCGAAGTTCAGCCGCATCACAGTTAGACTGGAAAGCCGACCCCAACTGAGTTGGGAAAAAGGTTCAGAGAATGATGACTGTGTTACCTCGACATAAGGTATGGCACAGGCTTCCTATTACCACTTGGGAGGTCAGATGACAGTCGCTACTTCTAAGTCAAAATAAACCCATAAGGAAAGGAGAAGTAGGAAATGATGTTAATAACTATCAATGCCACACATGCCGCAATAAAAACTATGCTAGTTAAAATTTATGTCTTCGTTTAATAAGTATTCAGTGTTTAGCGGTATGGTGATCTCAACTATGAAGTTTATGATCATTAGCGAACTTAATACGGAATCGTAAAACGCGAGAACTCAATCAACTTAACATAAAAGTTGATACGGCCATAAACCAGCCTTCTTCCATAAGCCAGTCTTCCAACATCTATGCTATTTCGATTTTGTGCTTAGTTCGACATGACTTTTCTTATTGCAATTGGCTCTTAATTTTTTTATATATTGGGACACGTCAATATGACTTCACCTCGCCTGATGGTAAGCTAAAGGAAAAGTCTCCCACATGGAAAATAAATTTTAACCGACTTCAAAAAAGGAGGACTTTCCACTTCAATTCGGCTGTTTTTTTATATTTGTTACCTCAGAACTTTCGACTGGGTGAACCGATTTTGATGATTTCTGTTGTTTGATAGCTGGCGCTTCTCGTGTAGTCCCATATTATTTTGGCCCAGTTTAAGTAGTTTTTTTTAAACATAATGTACAATCTATACGAATGAATGAAATGGAAGGACACTTTTAATATTACAAAGAGTCATATTTTTGTCGAAGTGTCAATCAGTATGGGCTGATCCGCTTTAGTTCATAGAATCACACACCGTCAAAAGCCACCTTTAGTTAAGAATTTAATACAATAACAAATGTGTTGCATAAAATATGCATTCACCTTTGTAGCTGTTTGCCAGCGAGTAATTGTACGATTATTGTTGTGAAATTAATAACAAAGCTTTTAGTTACGATGCCTGCGGATTTGTGAGTAACAATTTCCAATAAACTACGATGTTATTACTGAATGCTGTGGTAGTCTCATAACCAGGTAATAACGTGTTGTTATTTTTCTTTACGACTTCACTTCAACTTCACTTGCTAGAAGAGGGTATTTGTCAAGTTAATTTTATATTTGACTCAATGTAGAAAAAAATATTCGGTAGTTAACTGTTTTGTAGTAAATCCTACTCCACTTTTTTATACTACTTACCTCATTTTATACTATTTGCCTCAGCTTACCATCAGGCGAGGTGAAGTCATGTTGACGTGACCGACATAAAAAAAATACTTAGGCGGTAGACAAGCACACGGCCCACCTGATGGGAAGCGGTCACCTATGGACGTGTGCAAAACCAGAGGCATCACACTCGCGCTGCCGATCCTGAAAGGGGGAAGGGGGCTAGGAAGAGGTGGGGTAGGGGAGCTAGGAAGGGGTGGGATGGGGGGAGTGATGAGCTGTCAATTGTCATGACGGTGTCATTGTTCGAAAACCCGGGTTCCAGATAAACCAGAATCAAATTAGATTACCTATTAATTACTATGTTAACATTAAAAACAACATCCTATAATACTCAAGACAAAATCACCCTACACTCATCATCATCATCGTGAATCAAAAAAAAGAAGAAAAAAAAATACAATCATGAATAAAAATAAAAAAAAACACTCATGTCCGTATCAGTATCAGACTACGACAGTTTGTCATACCTGCTCTTACCGAACCACGTATCTCCACACCGTACCGTTGCACCCGACGAGCATTCCTTAAAGGGGCCACCTGATAACCTTACTCCCGATATGCGTTCCCATGAATGTAAATTCTGTCCAGTTTCGCTTGCCTGGCGACCATTAATATAGATTACTGTTTCATTCCTGGCGGCCATATTTCTATGGTAATGAATAGAGTTGGGCTGCATGCAAATTTTGCCGGATGCCCGATGTCCGGAGAAGTTTGACTTAACATTTTTGGGTGTTTTAAATGTTTCATCCCTTTGAATGAATTTAAACGCTTGATATATTGTACAAACTGACAGTTAATTTAAGGTAACCGATATATTTGCTGCTATAAACATTGTTATAGTTTTAAAATTAAATTAAATTATTTTTTTATTATTTAACCAGTAACAGGATTTATAATATCTTTAACAAAACCACCATATTCGATAAAAAGACCTGACATACCTATTATGAGATGGCTGTTCAGCAGATAGCTATTTCGATAATTAGTATATAATGCATTTAAGAATAAATGATTATTAAATAAATAATACTTAATAATAAACAAAAACTGTACCTGTGATATTAGAGATCTTTTCTGATGAAAAAAACATGAGTAGTAGCTAAATAGACTTGCTAGTTCTCATGCGTAAAAAGTACTTTTTAACACTCTATTGTTAGTAAGAAAAGCTACACTAGACGGATAGCTAACCGGAAATTCTCGGTATCTCTAGTAATGAGGCATTTTAGGATCGGTCATGACTCCGACCCGCATTAACACCTTGTAAAAGATAATGCTCACGCGATCGTAGCCCACGTTATGGGGATTGTTCCTACACACGAGGTAAGCTTCCGCGAGCATTGGGCGATAGTGGGTCTGGACGCCAGAGCATAATGTCGTATCTATCTATATTCGCACATTTCATACGTTACATGCCTGCGTCTTCCGGATTGTTAGTCGAAAGTGTATTACGATTACATTGGCTCGATATGTTTGGTTACATTGTAATAATCTATAATGTTCCACAGCAATAATACACTGTGCATAAATTACATTTTTATACAATAAATTATTTTTATTATGAAGTTATTTTGAACTTTGCACCCATTCCGGCTGTGTCCATAGGTTTAAAACAGATCCATCATTATAAGCTGAACTTTTAATATCTGACTTCACACTCAGGGTGATAGTACCCATCAGAAGTTAAAAAGAAGGTCATACTAGAAAATAACGGTTGCAGCATATTATTATATTCTGAAGAAAGTACTCGGTTAAGGGCAATAGAAATCTCGTTTTTAATACACCTGAATATGTTATCAAGGTAATAAAAGAGAATGAATAAGTATTTTATAAGTAGCCGGAAAAGTGCTTTACCTTCGTAGATTTACAAGCATGAACACACCGACATTGTATTGAATAGCCCTCAAATAACCCGGCAGTCCAAAATATATCACAGAATCACATCTAGCCACAAAACCTTATCTTAATAACGAAATTTATAGGTATTGTACATACATGCCGTCATAAGTCGTGATCATGTAGCTGTCAGGGGGCCGGGGAGCTGCAGTGCACTTCCACCCTGGTCTGCGCCCACGCACCCTCCGATGGTATCGGGCGATATACGAGTTCAAAGGAGTTGTTGCTGTGTTAACGATCGTGTGTGTATAGGAATAAATAGAAAGGACTTGTGGATGCGGTATATTGCATGCAAATAGGCACTAACTCATATCATGAGGCTAGAGTTCAAAATCCGGTTGCCGGACAAAATTTTCTAGATTAACTTTTAAACTTTCGCGTTCCATGGTACCTGGAGACAAAATAATATAAAAAATGTCGAAAATGTGCGGGTAGAAGAAGAACCGGCTACCTCACGGACTCGACGACGGAGGGCGTGCGCGGCTGAAACAGTCAGCCTGTGACCACGGCCGGTGTAACCTGGTCGAAACGTCAGGCATCCAAAGGTATGTATATACCTTTAACGTGATCGCGTTAATTCCCGTTTACGTATAATAAATTTTCTAGAGTACCTACCCCAACATTTAGGTGTAATCACGGAATAGAAATTAAAAGAATCTGCCCCGTAACTTGTGTGCCACAATGCTGTAGCACTACCAATTAGATGATAGATTTGATAGTCACAACTCTTTTTTGAAAACCCCGTATGGAAATCATGTAAACTCGAACAAGTCCAGAAACAACTCGATAACCGTACCGGCAAGATAAACGCAGCAATTATTATAGGTTTATTGGATTCACGCCTTAATGCAGTTTAAAAATAAAAATAAAAATTAATATAGTTCTATGCGTTATTAAGACATACGCCGAAACGTGCCGAGATCAAGGTTAAGTACACAATTAATAATAAAAATTACCATATAATTTTACACAAAACTAAATCACCCATCGTGACCATAGTTCTGAGATGTTGATGGAGGTAATCTGAGTTTAGATCTAAATCTATCTCGTAAAATAAACACGATTCTAATAAGAACCGATTTTGTGTACCAAAAGGTCATGTTCTCATGGAGTTAGATAATTTTACAGAAACTTTTTCTCTATTATTCATGTTTGCAGCCAATTGTTGGCTTAATTTAATTTCCTATCGAATTAGCTCGAAGAAATAAAACGACTAGGACGGGACTTGAACCCGTGACCAGTCCCTTATAAGAGAAAACTCTGACCAACTCTGTGTGGCCTGGACTGGGCACGTCTTAGATATTCGAAATTCGCCGATAGGTATATTTTGAACGATATCGTGGAACTTTTACAGGTTTAAATCTATAAGAGAAGTTAGCATACCAAATTGCTACCAAATAATTTCATTTCATTTTGTAATCAGCCGTAAAACTGAACAAAGCCTTACAAACCTACCAAGACAGCTAAGTAGGTAATGATAAAACTCGTGTTTCTCAACACGATAGGATTAGCCCTACTGGGGAAGATGTGCTGAGCTGAAAAGCGCAGCATTAAACATCACACGGATCTGGCTGATTTTACCAGTAGGTGGTGATTCATATACCATATCAATTTTATTCTAAACTCGCTGTTTTCACAACTTTAATGGTGTAGGAATAGTTCTAATATCGAGAGGCTATCTTGATTTCGTTAAACGTACACTGATATCCCGGGAAATTCCACCATCTACGGCATTTAGGCGAATTCCAATGTATGATATATACCTACTCGATTATAAGTAGGTAGGTAGGTTGTAGTGCGTGCCACGTCCATGCCATGTTTCTTAAATAATGTAGATAGACAATTTTACTGAAAGAAGATTTCGGGTTCATTAAAAAAAACTACATTCAAAGATTTTCGAAAACTTGATTGTCACACACAAATCCGAAAAATAAATCTTGTACTTTATGACATCAATCAAAAGGGTCAATTGTGAGAATCAAAGCTCTAACACGGCTTTAACAAATGTAATGGATGGATGGATTTGCGCTTTAGGCAATCTAGTTTTTGACGTTTTGTAAGTTCCGTTTTAGTACTTGGACTCTGAACCAAATCCTCCAAATTTCGACCCTATCTAAAAACATGAAGCGTTCAACCCTCTATGAAACAATAGGACCCGTTCGACCTCATTTATAAATCTAATTGAATATCAAACTCAAAGCCTTTGTTTCAAAACAGCTGTTAATAAAATTATTGGTATTCTGTTATTACCTTAACAGCGTTGTACATCAACAACTTGCTGTGTCCATAATGAGCAATACGCGCTATTTGCAATAAATCTCTTAATATTCAATGTTATTCTAATGGTAATGGAATATACACTGTAATGGTATCTGTTCTTACAGGACATGATGTCACGTGAGCCAATGATGACTTGTAACGGATATCATTTTATGCAGCTTCGTATACAGATATTTGGCAGCTATCATCTAAACTCAAGAATAAACATTTTAGAGAAAGGCCACCCGCAACCGACGTGCATGTATCAAAATAAATGAAAGTTGAAGAAGCGAGAGGCGTATGCCAAGATCGTAGCAAGTGGAAAAATGCCAGGAAGAGGTAGGACGCGACGGTATCTCCCGTCCGAACTGAGCAGTCCGTCTGAGGTAGTACCTCCGCCCTATAGAAGACCGCGGCTATAATAACCATCGTGTTGTGTTCCCGGCGGCGGTAAGTAGGTTAGCCAGAGCTCACAATCCCCCCTTCGTCCCCCTTCCAACAACCCATCCCCAAAACTTCACAACCCTCCTCCCTCCAGGGTCGGCAGCGCGAATGTGACGCCACTGATGTTGCACATCCATAGGCTACGGTGACCACGGTGGTGGGCCGTGTGCTTGCCTGCCACCTAAGTAGCATAAAAAAGAGTTTTTAACTGAAGATTGAACATTTTAGAGAAAGGCCAGGTCAAGAGACGTACATGTATGAAAACAAATGAAATTTGAAGAAGCGAGAGGCGCATGCCAAGATCATAGCAAGTCGAAAGAGGATTGTGGTCTCTGCCTACCCCAATGGGAAAAAGGCGTAACTTGTATGTATGTATTGTATTGCATGTACCTATAAGATGACTTCTTGCAGAACTCTGATGAATCGTTGAAAACGTGTTATCCATAAATCATCTAACTAAAATGGTAATGGAATCCTTTTCCAACTAAAACGTTTACATATAATAATAACACTTCGTCGAGTCATCTGCTGTATAAATACAGTATCACGGTCGTCAATCGCGATCAAGTCCGGTTGAGTGGCCCGCCGGCGCCTTCAGATTACATTGATCGAGATTAGACGAGCCTTCGACAAGCCACTAGCACGCGCTCGCACTTGACCGAATTACTCTACGTGGAGTGGAGAAGATTTGAGGTTTGAACGTGGCATATAATAGGTACTACTAGTATTAAAAAAAATTGAAAATTTGTTGTGTCTGTAAATTGGAAATAGGTATTAAAAAAATACCTTGGTTAAATTTTCTACGATTCTGAACACAATTTTTTTTTATTCTCATCTACTTTTTTTCAACCTCTACTGCAAGCAAATACTTGGCAGATGAAGCTTTCCGCTCGGAATTAGGAGGTCACACGGCAGTCGCTCCCACAAAAGCCGTATAAGCCAAAGTAAACCCCAGACTCCGCGCAGATTTAACCGGGAAAAAAATCATTTTTTTATGTCGGTCACGTCAACATGACTTCACCTCGCCTGATGGTAGGCTAAAGGGAAAGTCTCTGGAACGGGAGTCACCATTGCAAACACTTTTTTACCCGACTGCCGAAGAAAGGAGGGTAATGTTTTTCGAGACTATGTATGTATGTATGTATGTATGTATGTATGTATGTATGTATGTATGTCTTTTCAGTTTTTAGGCAGTCGGGTTTTTGAATTTTTAAATTTTTTTTTTTTTGCCTTTGCAAAAACAAAAAAAAACTCTGCCAAGTTATTTATAAAGAGGTGCAAGATAAAATCAGCCATTGATAGCATACGCTTTAAACCACGCTTGTGTAAATGAAACCAATTAATTTAGCTTTAATCTGAAAATCGACAACTGCCTACGTAGTTTGTCACCAAGTGTCAGTTACACTTAATAAAGGAAATCATTTAATTATAGATTCTTAGATAACTGTCACAGAGTAGAAGAAAGCAGTTGTACGATTTAATTATTGATTTTCTGTCTATAGTTTATAGTAGGTCTTTATGTTCAATCAGTATAATGTTAGGCGTCATCATCCCCTTAAGCGATTTTCGCGTTGCGCAACTGTTTTATTTCTAACCACTTTGTTGACTTTTACGAGAGCGACTTTCTACTAACTCCTTTTTCGTGCATAAATCCCTGCGTATATCACCCCCGCCGCACCGTCTTCCATTGCGGGTGGTTATGTCGGAGTCGAACCGAGTAAAAACCGGTGTGAGGTTACCCAAGTGGCATTTCACTCACATTTCAACTGACCACGGGCCATCTACGGTGTTTAGATGGCCCCGTCAACCCCCAGAAAGTGACGAGCATCGCGGTCATGACCACTTGACTGGGGTCCGACGAAACCACGAAGCTATTCTTGTTTAATTACTGCTAAATTTTAGAGCGAACTATCTGTTGAATTGTAAAAACATCTTGTTAGACAATATTCCGAAGACTTTTCGACCATGGACCTCTGTTACTTTTTCATCTGTGCACAATAAGTCTTACTGGTGATGTCCGATACGGCACGAGGCCGGTTCCTTGCGGTAGGTAATCACTGTCAGACTTTCTCCTACAGGTGCCACGATAAAGTCCTGGCGAAATGAATGGTCAATGCGAAAGCTAGGGTTGTTACTTTCAGATTTTAGATCTACGGCCAAAGAAGAAAATTATAACCAAATGTACAGCCCTTGGAAGTATTGAACGGTATGGCATAGTTATGGTATGTTAGGACAGTACCTAAACCTGACCTGACTGTGATGTACCTGCGGAAAGTAAAAGTATCAGCTGTATGTGGTTCCATGTTTTTTAATATTCCCTCCTCAATAATTGACCGCACCCCGTTGGATGGTGAGAAGCTAGAGTAAAGTCCAAAAAATACTGACCACCGTTTCAGATGCTAGTGATCCTAAAATTGTGATCCGTACCTTGACGGCCTCGATGTTCAGGAGTGAGCTATGATAAATCGATTGAATTGATTGTATTTGAAACTTGAATTTACATTAACCTACAACGTAGCTGCTTATTATATGTACATACAATGTACTTAAATTTATATCATGACTTTTCTCCATTGCAGCCTCAAAGAGCCTGTTTCTATTCCGGACCTACCCTTGTGATATCTCCGGCAAGACATAATAATTTTATCGTTATTATAGCATAACTTTTTATTCACAACACAAGTTTATTAACCGTTCACACAGTTTAGCCACGAGCATCTAATGTCTTAGGAAAATGTTGCGTCTATAAAGTTTTTACGTTCTCGGAGACATTTATTGGCCTATAGAAATTTAATGATTATATCAAAGGGCCTATAGCTATCTAATGTTAGGCTAATCATCGTAACTGTTAATGATTGCCTGTTCTTAAAGATGTCTTCATTAGCCATGACATAAATTAGCCGGATCTTACCACCAACAAAGAATATTGAATATTTTCTAGAAGTCTTCATTGCTATCAATCCTAGTTCTATTCAAAGTTTGTACTTTGAAGCCCGAAGTCCACTCTTGACGTTTAGTTTACTAGAGCGACTGCCGAAACACTCAATCTCGAGACAACAGCCTCATCCGGCAATTAAGCAGGCGTGGATTCCAGGTGGAGCCTTTTTTTCCGTGCGGAATTCCTCATGGATACCCACCCTGCGGCCAGCGGAGCAGGTTATGTCGGACTTTTACCGACTAAAACCACACGCCGCCGCCGTCTAGGGTCTTCCGACACCAGGGTGTAAGGTGGCCCATAGAGCATTTCCTTCGCACCCCGGTTTGACCCAGGCCATCTCTTCTGATGGAGCTTCAAAAAGACACTTAAAATCATGCCATTCATGATTTCAGCTGAACGAACCCTAAAAGGGACCCCGGACAACTACTCAAATAGTATTGTTACGTACAATTTAAGTACTTCATTAAACACACTTTCATCGTTAACATTTGAACTTAACACCGCACATAAAAAAAAAATTGAATTTTATTTCTAACATTAACTCAGTTAGATTACCTTACGCCTTACACAGTAGCAAGGAAGTGATTAGACTGCTGAGGCAAACTGCCTCCAGTGGGCGGTGGACAGCAGGAATTTTGATTGAGTTAGCGCCGGTGGCGCGCTGGCGCATGGAGGCGCGGGCGCAACACCACACACGATTTATCAGCCATCATAGAAACGTGACGTAATTCTAATAGCCCGTGATTCGTTGTGATGTAAATCTTATTTGTAATTTAATAAAAACGTGGGTAGTTTTATGTTTTTATTACATATGAACACATTTTAGTACGTATAAATTGTTCAATCACTTTTTGTTTTACACAAAGTAGCCTCAGCAGCGGCTCCACCTATGTGGAATTGATTTGAAACCGTTTCCAGGATCCACAGAAACCTATTTCTGGGTTTAAAAATCCCAATTTTGGGTAAGAGTACCTAAAAACAAGGAGGGACCCGTTAGCAAGCTAAATCCATCCTGCCATTTTGCGATTTGCGTAGAGTAGACGTGCTTAAAACAAATGGTTAATTCATCAAATCATCTTCATATTTATTAAGAAAATTAATTCTCTAATGTAAGTAGAATACTCACAATGTAATTCTATGATCACTCAGGGCTGTATATCCCCAAAAGGATGAGCAGAGATGTATTAACATTGCACTAAATAATATATTTTCGACCACTTATAATACGCACTTTTGCCGGACTTCGTACTGCTACTGAGAATTTCCTTGCAGAAAATGCCAATAATATTTTGCATTACCCGGTAATTGTACCCGGAAACTTAGCAACCAGTAGACTTAATCAAGGTCCATTGAAATAAAATATACACAACATCTTAGAAATAAACATAATTTGGTTGGTAATCAAACCCGCTACGTTTGATTGCCAACAATCTTATTTCTGTAGTATACTGCAACTGTAAACCAATCAATATTTTAATAGCTATTTATATATACAGGTAAGGAGGCCACATACAAAGGGGAGTTAGAGCTCTTAGGGTCGGTTCACGTACTACAATATAACGGAGGATCCGTCGCGTATAGTTCACGGCATCTAACTTGGCAAGATTTTGGAGTAATGTGGGCCC
The DNA here is from genome assembly GCA_963576445.1 of Lithosia quadra. Lineage (NCBI taxonomy): Eukaryota > Metazoa > Arthropoda > Insecta > Lepidoptera > Erebidae > Lithosia > Lithosia quadra. Next base: position 2,948,334 of record OY754894.1, read on the forward strand.
CACTACTCCAAAACCTTGCCAAGTTAGATGCCGTACACTTTACTTGTTTATATGCGACGCATTATATCATACAAACAAAGTTGCACATTGACTTCATGTAGATAGTACATGTTTCAAACCGCGGTAGCCTAGTGGTTTGGGTAATGGACTGCTGAGACGAGGTCTCGTGTTCGATCCCAGGTCCCATCGAAAAGTCATGGCATACACCAAAGACTTTTCGATGCTTTTCGAAGTTATGTGTGTATTTAGCACAGGTTTATTAGTGCCTCGGAGAGCACGTTAAACCGTCGGTCCCGGTTGCCATACAAACATCTATGGCAGTCGTTACGGGTAGTTGGAGCCCATAAAAGTCCAACTAGTCTAACTTGGAATTTCGATATCGCCATTGGTCATTGGACCATTGGTTGTGGAGGTCAGATGGCAATCGCTCCACGGAACATATCGAATTTCAGCCGCATCACAGTTAGACTGGAAAGCCGACCCCAACTGAGCTGGGAAAAGGTTCAGAGAATGTAGACCATGTTTCAAAGACACACTCTTTACTAACTTTTAAACTTTCGCGTTCCATGATATACTAAAATGTTAACGGGATCATGGTATAGGTACATACCTATGGATTGCCTGACGTTTCGACCAGGTACACCGGCTGTGGTCACAGGCTGACTGACTCAGCCGTGCATACGATGATCGCGTTAATTCCTGTTAAAATTTTAGTATGACACACTCTTTTTTTTATGAACTACAAAATTATTCAAAATGTGTGTGTAAAAAGAAATAAGTAAGTTATTATTTGTCGCGACACCACGACGCGCCACACATCTCGGTGCGCGTGCGACATTGATTGATTTAGCGCATGCGCCCCCGCTATTTGTACAAGTCTAGTAATTAAGTATCACGGCAATGAGGAATGTGATTGTTTGTGAATGTAAATTTAGATGGGAACTGTGTAAATGTAACTTATCTTCACAGATTCGTCAAGCGAAGGATTAAATTATTTGTATACTAGCTTTTGCCTGCGGCGAATTCTATTCCTGTTCTCACTTCCCATTATTTCAGAGATAAAAATTATTCCAGATTATGAGCTATCCATGTACCGAATTTCAGCCAGATCTGATCAGCCCGTTTTGCGTAAGTTCATCCATATCAGTAGGTTATTTATTATATGTTATATATATTACTTTGTATGCTTAAAAGACTCCACTAAGACCTTCGGATCCTAACCAACCTTCCTGCGAGCCACTGCACCTGCTGTTTGATGGACGAGGTTCAAACACAGTCTTTCCTCTCCGGTTTGGGGGTCAGACGGCAATTGCTCCCTTTAAATAAAACCAAGTCGGAGTAAACCCCGATCTCCTAGGTTGGGAGATGCTCGGATGAAGAAGAAGACTTTGTACATGCAGACTGAAATGAAAATATGTTTTTTTTTATATTGGACACATGGCTTCACCTCGCTTGATGGTAAGCTATAAGTAAAGACCGAGGCTCACCACAACATACACCGATAGTGCTACAATGGTGGCCCTAAGCTTGACGGCCTCATCAAATGCTTTTTCACGCCCCGCTTAAAGGACCGGGGGTGTGGTGTAACATCCCCTTTAGCAGAATAAGACGTGTACTCTGGGCTGAATTTACAGCCATCTACCCTCAAAAAGCCGCTGGAAAAAAAGGAGGAGGTTCTCAATTCGTACGCAATTTTTTTTTGTATGTATGTTACGCGATAGCGGCGCCAATTTTATGAATGGATTTTGAAATTATTTTTTTTGTTTGAAAGAAACTACTTCTGAGGTGGTCCCATATCCAAGGTATCAGGATCTGATGCTGGGATCTTGGGAAAATCGAGGGGAAATCATCAAATTTACGGCAAAAATTCTGTACACTAAAAAAGGTAAAAAATATTAGTTTGTGAAGTCGGTCGGCTGAATTTACAGCGATCTACCCTCAAAAAGCCGCTGGCTGAAACCAGTGGGCAATAAATAAGACGTTGTTTACATTGCTCGCTTCAGTCAACACGCGTCTTGAAGATATGTCGGCGTCGGGACTCACTTGTCACCACAGTATGCTCCCATTTATTTTTGTACTGGTTAAATCATCGCCAGAATTTGTCCGTTTAGTCTATACCTACCATTATAGGTAGTAATAGACCTCATCGTAGACCACATCGTCACTTATCATCAGGTGAGATAGTGGTCAAACGTAAGCCTATCTTGAATAAAAAAAAATACCTATGGTGTTTAAAAGAAAGTTGCTCTCGCACTGTGCAAGGGGTTCAGTTATTGCTGTATTGTGACATGACGTACCCTTTTACGAGTATTTCGTGCGGAAATCCACACGAATACCACCCTCTTTGTGCCATCAGGGACAGTTCGGTATGTCGGACTCGGACCAACTAAAACCCGACATCAATTGAGGTTATCCAATGAGGCAATGGGCGAGTTTTTAAGTCGGTTAAATATACTGAAGCCTTGTTTCAACATGTAAAAATACTTTTCTGAAAACCGCATAAAAATCTGTTCATGAGATATCAGCGGACAAAGATACAGGTTAAACAGTGAACTTCCTTTTGAAGTCGATTAAAAAGCAATACTTAATTTACTTCTAAATAGCGTTGTGTAGCACGTTTTTTAATAATTATTTAATCACATATTTAATAAAATATAATTCCCTTCAGCGTAGGCAGCGCGTGTACAGTGACACCCTAAGTGTTGCACACGTCCATAGGCCACGGTGACCGCTTCCCATCAGGTGGGCCGTGTGCATGTCTGCCACCTAAGTAGTATAAAAATCATTAATCTATCTCTAGTTTCTCTATATATATCGGTGTTTATCCTTATTATAGTTTCCCTACAATACACACTAATATGGACCCTCTGAAAACTCGTAAAGATAGACGTTAACACATAAAGCCATACCATTACCGAGACCTTACGATCTTCATCAAACCATCTTAGATTTACCTATGATAAATCGTAGAGATTGCGAGGATACCGGCGCGGGCGCAACAACGCCGCGTTAAGCCTGCAGTTCACGAAGGCGTAGCTTTGTAGACGCGTATTTGTCATTATAAGCTTTGTGTACGCCTGCATTCAGCTATCATACAAAACAATACTTACATGTCACTCTGTACCTACACGGAACTACAGCATAGCGCATGCGTCAATTCATGCAGGCTAGGAACGCCTGCGGCCTGCCGTACATTACCTAGTGACTGTCTCCAATCTTTTGTTACGACTTACTATTTGAATTTAATTTCGTGCTCACTCTACTGCATGCAATGCTTCATAAGTAACACAGCTTATTTTGAGGCATTTCTGAAGCTACGCCTCCGTGGACAGCAGGCCTTAATAGCGGATATCGGCGCCTGCGCACCCGGCTAGTAATTTACGCTATAAATAATACGGACCACTCTCGCTTTCCTTCAATTTCTTTGAGAATTCTGCAATTTGTGTTCGGCGCTTGAGTTTATACGTTGATTTGTTGGTTAATAAATCATTGGGTCTTTTATTGAGCTGTGTTTCTAAGAGCTTGAAGTTTGAACATTTTGTTCATAGGTATTAAGGTAATAAACAAGCGCCAGGGCCCCCTTATAGTAAAACGGTATCCGCTTACATATTATCTACAGGGGCGATTAACTATGAATGACTGAAGTGTCATTCGTGCATTATCACTTATAAATAGAAAAAGATTTATCATCATCCTCATAGCGATTGCCCAGTTGCTTCCAACGCTGCTGGGAATCTGCAGGATCAGGACCACGGATCAGGGAAGAAGATCCCCTTGCTAATCCTATCCGCCGCCGATGTGGCAGGAGATGAGAGTATTTTCGCTTCATGGCGCGCTGATTGTGGCGGCGGTTGTGAGGGACGGATTCACCCCTCCACCCCCTGATTTGGTCACCCACAAATAGGCTATGACGTACGTGGGTGCCTGGACATCGCCTAATTAAGAGCAGGATCAGGATCACGGATCAGAGAGGAAGATTCCCTTAATAATCCGATCTGCCATCGACCTGGCAGGGGGTGAGAGTATATTTTGCACCTCATGGCGCGCTGAGTGTGGCCGCGGTTGTAAGGGACGGGTTTATCCCTCCATGTGTACCTGGACATCGCCTAATTGAGAGTTTCTTGTTGCAGATGCCCGTGACACACTATGGGCACGCGCTAGGGGGGGGGGTTACCATAGAAGTATTCTTGTATAGTTTCAGACCATAAAAAACAGCCCGCCGTTTCATGCTGGAGTCTTCTCAGGTCTGGGCCGCGTTTTGAACCGGTGTTCCATTTGCTTATCTAGTTTTAAATATTTTTAATTTTTGACGGTTTGTAAGTCCCGTTTAATGGTCTATACAGAATAAAGGATTTTTGACTTTGACTTTGACTTAGACTCCTCGAACGCGCAGAGTATGGCACACCGCAAGGTTTTTGATATGTGATGCCCACATATTACTGCATATTTACATCCAATTAGGCTTATAATAACCAACATCCGAGGATTCCAGCGACTGGGATCGCAATTACTCGGACCGCGGTTCCAGTTGCCGGTTCTATTAAATTTAAATCATACTTAATTTATTTTAGAACCCACTTGCCGAGTCGTATCTCTATATACCATTCTCGTCCGGAAACTTAAAAGATCTCTTATCTAGAATTTCCCCATTAACCCAGTCAGCGACCACCAGCGTGATAACCATAGCCTTGCTAATGAAGCAAATTTCCATCCACAACGTACCGGTTCTTTAACCAGGCACTTTATGGCGCATTAGTCTTCTGACAAGATAATGGAAACACACTCGGTTTCACTTATACTACTAACAATACATCGATACGTTTAGGGAAATTTTTAAGCAATTAATATGCTAAGTTTTTCTATAGATTTAGATTGGAAAAGTTTATCTCTTAATTTTTTTTATAGTCAACAGGCCCGCATTTAACCACCATCTCACATGATGGTAAGTGACGATGTGGTCAACGATAGAGCACGCTTGCCTAGAAGCAACCTATTCACTCTAGACTTAAAGTGGTTCTGTTCTGGATGTTGATTTTTCTGATCTAAATCCATAAGTACATTTATGATCTGATGTTATTGATGTTATTATTTAAAAACTGGATATCTACCATGTTCGTATTGATTGAGCGAAATAGGAAATATCCCTTTTCTATCTAGTATTATAAAATTGTAAAGTAACTGTGTCTGTGTGCACATTGGCAATATTTTAAAAATACTTGGGTTTTGATAATTGAGATGGACGCAAGCACTACTGAACTTATTTTGATGTGGTTTTTTATTTGAAAGGTCTCGGTCACACTTAAGATCTGCCGTATGTTTGATTACAATTATTGCATGCTTGTTTTTTTAATATAGGGGAGGCAGAAGACGCCCCGGATTATGGATTGACATAGTCATTCACATCAATTGTTAAACTAGCTGATGCATTTTAGTAATTTCTCCAGTTCTACTCAACCAATTAGTTATTTTTCAGTTAGTTAAGCTAGTTTAATTTAATTCAAAGAAAAACAAGCTTTTATTGAATTTTATTGTCATCTTACGTGCTCAATCGGATGGTAACAAATGTCGAAAAATTGTTTGCAAATTTAGAAGGACAACTTACATACGAACAGCGCAAATTAAATAAAATCTTATAGATATCTTGGTGAGATTACGATAATATTGGAAGTCAGAATAAGCTGAAATGCACAATGTTCCTCATTGCTATCCGGCCACAGGTTACCGACAACGGGTGATCTCTGTCGTAACCGTGCCCTCACAATACTATTTATGATTTCAATAATTCCACGAGAGTCAAACAATTGAATGTAAATAACTTCTGGCACCGAGTATTAAGCCGGCTGTACACTTAGGCCAACGACGTGCCCAACAGAAATTAAACTATTTTTCATTCTATTGCAATAATATAATACATCCGTTCATTGTCTCTCAGTAGTAGAGCGAGACAACAGCCCGCCATCTGCTTCTACCGGTCTACCCTTAAACCTTACACACTTCACGAGTTTCTTCTGTTATTAAACTTTCATGTAAGGCCGCCGGTTTTTGAATGTTTTGATTTGCCCTTCAAAATAGTAAATAATAATAAAATAACTACAATAAATTGGGATAATAGTCGAGAGGCGCAGTGGAAAAATGATTGACTACCTAATGCGGTACAATTTGTTTCTCAAAAATGTCGTAAAAGCGAACATTTAAAAAAGAGAGGAAGAGGCAGGTCAAAGAGAATTAACATGGAACAGATGAAGGAAAAGAAATTTTTGGCTGATAAAAGAATAAAGTGGTAATTACCCTACTGACAAAAGCCCGGCTAAGTTAAGAGAAAAAATATTACCCTCCTTTCTTCGGCAGTTGGGTAAGGCCAATGTGTACAGTGAACTTCACATTATATCGCTATTTGCGCAATTCAAATCCTACTACTATATGCTATATGCAACCAGTAGAAAGTGTTAGTACATGATTACACATATCCTACGGCATATTATTATAAGTCTGACAAAGACCTTTCTAAGAGAAAACGACATCAAGATCCTTTCAGTGGTCTTTGTGCCAGCTTTTATTACGTGGAACAAATATAGCTGGCCAAATATGGATATCTAATTTAACTCGACCTATAATTTTGTTTGTAAACTTGAAAATGACTACATCTATCAGTAATACTTAAGCCAGTTTAACACCTAACCGGATAGTGGATAGGTACATTATCGCGCTCATATTATACCCTTGGCGCACACTTAGCGACAGGCGACAGCGATAGCTCGGCGTCTAGACGCGACGACAGGCTGCGGCCGACAATTTCATAGCGCCGCCGCTAGCGCCCTAACTTGTCGTCGCGACTCGGCGTCTCTGACGCCAAGTGTGCGGAACTTAGAACAAAATATATATGAAAATCCCGGCCGCTGCTTGTCGTTGCGTCTAGTCGCCTAGCTGTCGCTGTCGCCTGTCGCCCAGTGTGCGTACCGTGTAAGGCGTCAAATCTCCTAGCTCATTGATGTCAATGGCGCTGAGCTCCGTCAAAGGCAAGTAGACATTACAATCAATCTCTGTTCTCGGTTAGTTATGATAGACGGGAACCTGCCATTATTTGTACAATACCATTGGTGCGAGAAGTCAACTCACTTGTATGTGTGTAGACGATTATTTTGTGACTTATTATTGTCCATGACTTCTCCCTCCCGTTTTCAATATCAGTTGATTACATACATTTTCACAATTTTTTATGTAAGTAAAATGACTTTCTTTACTTCTTATTTTTCTTAATTCGAAAATACATCTACAATTGCGTGCAAATGTATGTAAATCGAGTAATAGCTACCCTGCGTTCCACCACTTTGTCATTTGGGTTGTTTTCTAAAGACATATTTTAGAACGAACCCCGTAAGTTCTGGTTAGTCTCTACCGTTCCAATATCCTGTTATTTGCCAGCTAGGGTTATGTTTTGACCGGGCACTCATTTGAATTAAACCATATCCAACGTAGTAGAAAAATCTGGCGACTATAAATCAGTGCAGAAAAATCTTGGAAAAAATTAGAACCCTCTTTCATTATATTTTGGAAAGTTACGCGAATCACACATTGAAATAAAACTATTTTAATGGATTTCGGTTGCTGTTAATCAGCCATGCTCATAGGAGGGTAGTTATCTCTTAGCTTGAAGTGGAAGTTATATCCAAGTACAACAGTTGAATAATCATTGAACCTGAAGTATCGAGTTTCAATAGTACTTCAGTGTCTGCACTAACGAGACAGGTTTAGCTAATCATCATTTAGATAACCGTTGTCATTAAAATATGTCGGTCACCGAGGTGTAAGGCATAACACTTTAACAAGCTTGTAACTTATGGGCTATAGAGGAACGAGTGACGCGTCTTCCTCGACAAATTGTAGCTGCTTTGTCGAGAATAAAGTGCTGAGACCATACTTTGATTTGGGTAACAGAAAAATTAGTGACAAAGAAACTATCAACACTATCACATATGGTCTAGATGCGAATTGGTTTTAGCGTATATAACGTAGTAAGTACCCTGATAAAAGTGAAACTTAAGACGTACAACCCTTCCACAGTAAGCATTGGTGAACCGCAAACGATAAATATTAGAGTTAGCTAGATCGGGTGGCAAATTTCAAAACCATGCAGCTATTGTAAAGCAATTATTGCACCAGCTTGCGAACAATAGGCTTGATCATACTCTGTATTACTACTTATTACCCTGTATAAAAGCTATATAATTACATATGATTATCTGCCAACCTCACTAACGCTGCGCCTGCGACGCATACATTCGTAAAAAATCAAAGTTTATCGAAACCCGTTTGAATGTTTGACACATGACAGGACGCATTAGCTGACAGTCCCCGGGGAGTCTGCGGGTTAAACCGCCAATATATTAATAAATGATGCTTGACAGACAACGACGGGGGCTCTTACCCTAATTGTCATGATCGTTCATCTTGACACCCCACCCCTTTCTGTTCGTGGGATTATTTCTGTAATTAGATAATCCCAAGTGGTACTACTTAACACTCGCGTTGGCTCTGTACAGTACAATACAGAACATTTTACTTAGGGTCATTTTATATTGGGTCTGTCGCATACTTGTAGAATATTAAAAAAATTCTTGTAAACCAGAGAAAAAGAATTCATTTGTCATTATTAATAGATAAGTAGACAGTTGTACTAAATAACTTGGAACTTCGATATCGCCATTGGTCATAATTATCATTGGTTGTGGAGGTTAGATGGCAGTCGCTCCGCGAAAAATTTTGAAGTTCAGCCGCATCACAGTTAAGACTGGAAAGCCGACTCCAACTAAGTTGGGAAAAAGGTTCAGAGAATGAAGTAGACAACTGTATAAAATTGATATAGGTACTTAATTAGTATGTGGGGTTTGGATTTTTTTCTTGTAAAAATGGCGGTAGTCCATAATAGGTTAGGAACCTATATGATCTATCTAGATATTACATACGCTACAAGATTTTATTTGCTAAGATAAATTTCTTTTATATTGGGTTTTCCCAAAAGATAAAAATGCTTTAACGTTACAAGATTCAATGAGATTACAAAATTCCTCTGCTCCAATTGGGTGATAGCACATCGAACACATATATCTCGTAAATAAAAGAAATGTGATATGTGCTCAAGAATTCTTTTGTATCGTCAAGACAGCTCGGGCAATTATATCTTCGTAGCGGGATGCTCACGATGCTCTCTGCAGACTCTGGTATTAGCTAGCGCCCGGTTCTCTGACAAATAAGATGAAGTGCAAAAACACCGCGCGGCCGTACCATTTTAGTTGAGTTGTACCCAAATAATAACCATCGTTACCTCTGGTAAGATTAAGCCTAAGGTACTTTCCACATGTTTCGAGAAAGAAAATATATTAGACTTTTTTGTCCCTAGCAATAATACAGGGCAAGAATATTGTTATTCAGTTGGTACATCTCTACGCTACCGAGAAGGTCCTACACAACTATCAAAACTGGGAGTCGAACACAAGACCTAATGCACAGCTGCACCACTGACTCAGACAATAGTCTGTGTATCTAACAATGACTCGTAACTGCCTACCAAAGTACCCGCAATCGGCCGGCATGTATGAAAACAATCATGAAATATTTTATCTCTGCTTACCCCATTGGGAAATAGGCGTGTCCGTATGTATGCATGCCAATTTGTGATCCTTTCAACGCCAATTAGCACGTGACCAACTTAATGTATATACAACAAGGGGCTTTTATATGAAAGTGGGACGAGGTTGAGAAAATATTGTCCTTTTTGTTGTTTGTAAGGATGCTTAGCGAATGAGATACCTCATTCATACATACATACATACATACATACATACATACATACATACATACATACATACAAATCACGTCTTTTTCCCATTGGGGTAGGCAGAAACAACATCTTTCCACTTGCTACGATCTTGGCATACTCCTTTCGCTCTTCAACTTTCATAATTGTTTTCATACACGCACGCCGGTTCCGGGTACTCTTGACCTGGCCTTTCTCCAAAGCATCCTGGATTTGATTAGAATATGTACGCCTAGGTCGGCCTTTGCCGGGTTGCCCATTCACCCTCGCCTCATATATCTGTTTCGCCAATTTTCCTTCATCCATCCTCTCTAGTACGAACCATCTAAGCATCCCTTTCTCTATGTTGGTCACTATATCTTCAATCATACCTCATTCACGGATTGCAATATGATTTTATCGGCTTTGCCTGTGACTGACTCAGCTGTGCAGTTTCAAAATCTAGTAAGGAACTCTTATAAGACAAAAAACCGACTCCAACTGAACCAAATTGAAATGGGACGTAACTCAGAAAGTAAAATTACACTATAATAATGTTTCCCTGTACAAAATTTCAGCCAGATGCGGTTAACCGTTTGAACGTGATTAAATAACAAACAACTTACAAACTTTCACATTATTTTATAATATTGATAGGAAGTAAGTACTTCTTCTTCTTCATCCTAGCGTTTATTCCCAGTCGCATCCAAAGCCATTTCACCTCGGAATCTGGGGTCCGCTTTACCAGTCTTAACTGCGGATTTATTTAAAATACCTAGCTTTCCCGGCAAACTTCGTTAGTTGCCTTATTAATTGAATTAGATGAGGACAATTTATACAAAGTCACTTTTAGTTCCCGTTGCCATTACAATAAATATAGATGGCGTTCAGGCTTTCTTACACATATCTTTTTCTTAAGATTACTTTATTTCGTGAATTAATTAATTTTTCCATCCTTGGACTTCAACGAACATTAAAAAAAAAGAATTGGCCAAATTGATCCAAACGTTGTTGAGTTATGCGCTTACCAACACTTTTGCGATTCATTTTTATAGATATAGATTAATTTAATTAATAGGAACTACGATATGACTAATTATTATGTTACATTAAGTTCAATACGAGAATTCACGAAGTATTCATAAAAGTTTTGTGTTAACCACACACATTTCGCCCCTTTAACTTAATAAATAGCTAGGTGTGTGTGATACCTATACGGAAATGCGTGTTTGCGAGACGATGTCAATTGTCCGAAACGAAGTTAACTGCCGGTTTTATTGAAATACCTATTTATATATAGTAGCTATCTAAACTATGTGTCGCCTATACGCGTGAAGAGCATCTGGAATTTGACAATTACATTGAGAGCATTACGAAACGATATAAGGGCATAGTGTTATATCGCAAACTGTTAGTGGCTAACTATAAGCTAACAAATATTTTGCTTGGTTTGATAATATGTTTTGTTTTCCATCAAAATGGTCATAAATGTTCAGTCATTTTGGTAACAATCTAGAAATAGGTAGGTACTCGGAATTCCGTCAAGCTAGTGTTTTAGGTGTAGTGAATTTTACTTTGTTTAAATAGAGCACCTTGTAAAGTCATAAGGCGCTCTGTTTGTGCTTGAAAATAATTATGTGTTTATAATTATTACGTTTTTGCATAGTAGGTATGCTCCTAAATTCATACAGTATAATTATATTAAATAAATAGAATTTATATCGAATTAAGTGGGACAACTAGGCTGTTCTTTTTCAAAATTATATTCAGCCTTTGCCTTATCAACATGGGCAAATTTGTTGTAGGTTAATAATGGTTACGTCTACCCTATTGTTGCATTTGTTCTTTATTGAAACAAAAAATCAATGGTGAACCCACAGCTAACAATATGCCACAAACTGTATGCATAGTGTGACAAGGTACCTTGCAGAACTAGTTAGTTAATTTATTATTCCCATGAATAAAAAATATAATTCATGTAATACAGACATTCCGCACGTAACTAGTGTACATAAAATATCAAATAAATGAACTGGAACGTTCAAATATTGTGAAATATTAATTTTAATAGGGTAGACGTAACCATTATTAACCTACAACAAATTTGCCCATGTTGATAATCCTTTTTTTTATAAGTACTACTGAATATTAGACAGGTTACCGTGGCCTTTGGACGTGTGCAGTACTAGGGGTGTCACACTCGCGCTACTGACCTTGGAGGGGAGGGTTTGAGGAAGTTTGGGGGGTTGGACCTTCTTAGTATCTGTAGAACGTGTGATGGATAGTGAAACAGGTGAAGCAAAAGTGGTCAGCTTGTCAACTGACGCGTGACGCTGTGTCAAATTATATGGCTTCATTCCCCATACGAAACATATTTTTTTGTGATTATAGATAATATAGTAACAAAATGAGATTTTAAAGATTGTAAATGTACATGTACTACAAATGAATATAGATATTTTTAAAAGACTATGTAATGGGTCAGAACCTCAGAACCAGAACCCAATCGGACTAGATGTAAAATGCTAATCTTCCAACCCACTATTTCTCATCTCATTTTGAGCTTCTCCGGTCCTCTTTTAAATTTATTGGACGACTTGTAACTGGTGCACTTACCATACATTTACTGAATCCAATTTTTATGTGAATACAAGTCGTTTACCTGTAATCGATTAAGTTTTACGAGCGCCATTTATTGCGTGAATCGAGCAATTTGATTGATGTAAACTTTAGTTTAACTATGTAGGTGCTCATGGTGTTATTGTAGGTGTGAGGGTGTTAAAGATAAGTTATGGAAATCTGTCAATATTCTTATTTTATTGATTTATTCGATTCATAGAAAGTTAGTATTTTAGCGGCTTATTGCTGCAGCGATATCGATTGCGATTGCTGTTTCATAAATCTCGAATTGGATTTTTGAATCAAGCTAACCTAACACAGTGCTAACCTAACTAAGAGATAACCTAATCCCATAGAATAGGTGAGGTGCGGTGAAATTAAATAAGATGAGGCTGAGTAAGACAAAAGCTAACCTAACCTTACAGTTGAGATGGTCAATTTCACGATAAATTCCTCGAATTTTATGCGTATAGCGTACTCATAACATCATTTAAAAAGTTACCAACCAAGTGTTGCCATTCCACACATTGGAATCCAATGAATTCAATAATTAAATAAAAACAAACATAAATAATATTTCAACACGGTACCTGTCAAAAGTAAATCAGGTTACAGAAATTTGTTGCAGAAAAACACGATCCGATATTGGTAAGAACATTTATTTTAGTATTAATTGACATTCTGTGCTGAAGCTTGACAAGCTATGAAGAATTGGTGGCCTTGATAGCAATGCAGAGATTATAAACTGCTATGTTATGTTATGCAGAGATTAGTATTAGATTAGTATTAGAATAATGCAGAGGTTAGTCTGGGTTTGAAACATCTTTGACCAAAATCTCTTGATTGTGGTCACGGTAGACCTGCAATTACATATGTCTTCTAGACACGGCGGGCAATAAAACTTAGGGAATATTTGATTAATATTTTAACCGCGGTAGCCTAGTGGTCTGGGTAATGGACTGCTGAGACGAGGTCTCGAGTTCGATCCCAGGTTCACCATGGCACACACCAATGCATGGCTTTTCGATGCTTGTCGAAATTATGTGTGTATTTATCGCAGGTTTATAAGTGCCTGGTTAATGGCAATAGGCTCGCCACCTATTACATTGGGACCTAAGCATAAAATGGCGAAATGTGGGTGCTAACACCTCTGCCTACCCCTTCGGGGATATAGGCGTGAGTTTATGAGTTTATGAATATTTGGATCGAAATTCGCAAAAGCAAAACACGCAAGTCTGGGCGGTCTAAATCAGTGGTATAGGAAGCTGTTCTGGATAATTTACACCTAGATTTGCGTGTTTTTTCCACCGGGTAAAACGTAAAAAATCATGCATATTTTTAAATAATCAAGTTTGACCAAAAATTAACTTGAGATTTTTTTTCCTGCCGTGTCTCAAAACGCTCTACATATTGAGGTACAAAATATCCAATTCCGGCCCTGAATTCCTAACCGCTACCCATAAATACTCCCTTGACACCTAAACAGACTATTGTACAAACATTTGTTCCATATTAACCGAACATGTCCGAACTTAATGGTTCAGCTCGCGTGATTTACAGCCCGTGTGTCACCTACCTATGACATGCATTGTGCGATAGGTTGTGCGCCCGTGTGTTTTCATTACGCAACCGTTTAAATACCGTGTTTTGTAAATTTATTATTATAGTTTTGTGTTATGAGTTTTTTGAAAGAAGCTTGTTATAAAATGATTATGCGTAGTAATAGTGTTTAGAGTATTCCGTTACGTCATTAAAGTTATAGCGATTAGTATTATGATTTATTTAACGCTTATTTCTTAATACAGAAGCTGTGTATGGGAAATATTTGTCACTTGGTTCCGACCGTGTGAATAGTGATTTCCGTGACAAAGTAATCTATTAGCGTGATAAATAATAGCCAAAATCATATTTATGGTAAGGTCTAGCTTTTTTTTAAAGTGTGGCAACCCCCACAGGCACCCCCTTATCGAGGCTACACGGTAACTTTACCATTTTTCGCCACGGCGGTGCGGTGTCTGCTTCCCATCAGGTGGGCCATGTCTGCAGATCTGCCACCCAAGTAGTATAATATCCTCTAAAATTCCTCCAAACCCCTTCGACTGGTTTCACGATTTAACCAGTTTCGAACCTGGGACCTCTATCGTAAGGCTAACACCCCACTAAACTACAGACGCTTGGTCAAATAATCAGGAAACACCATCTTCCTTTTCACTATCGGGTGCGGAGCTTGTAAGTATGCGAGCTAATAACGGTGAAACCGTGGGGTATCAAACCTGCCTAGCACTTAAATATGTATAAAGCGTAATGACGATTTCTATCGCCGAAGCGAACTATTAATCAAACAGCACACCCCGTTTCAACAACGTCGGTTTACCAAACATGGTATTACTGCATGCGATTGTTGAGGGAATTTATGCAGAATTAGCTACTTACCCCGGTTTCGCATGAGAAAAATCTTAATCATATCTACAACACCAGCTACGAAGATTTCAAGATTTTGTAGTTGTGTGCCCCTCTACTCCAAAACCTTGCCAAGTTAAATGCTGTACACTATACTTGTTTGTGACAAAATGCGCCGCATATAAACAAGTATAGTGAACAGCATTTAACTTGGCAAGCTTTTGGAGTAGTGGGGCCCACACTGCTCCAAAATCTTGCCAAGTTAGATGCCGTGAACTATACTACGTGTATCGGGGCCCTATTCAGAACATTAACATCGAGGGACATAAATAAAAGCGAAATTTCAATCTTCAAAAGTGGTTAACTTCCTATATTAACTTTCCACCCCTGATTTCCTCTCTTTGGAAGAAAATAACAGGTTTCCATATACGACTGAAGGTCTCTAAATCCTTCGTTAGTGGATGCTTACAACAAAGTCCTTAGGCGTTTGTGTGTTTTGTGTCAATCGCCCCATTCCAAAAAGTTTATTGGGCAATTGACACCATGGTCTTAAACGACGAACACATAAAGTATCTTGAGTGATTGAAGTCACGGTCCCAAAAATTCGTGGTGTCAAATGACTAAAGACGCAAATTTCTGACTCCAGCTGACTGTGTTTCTGACCTTGCTTAAGCTCTACGTTGCTTATATCAGTCAGAACTCACCTGAGAATTTGGCTTCAAGTTCCCACAAGGTTTAAGGACACTTTCTCACGACTATACACCCTATATATACCCTATAGTATCCAGTTAGACAAACAAAGCTCCATGAAACATAATAGCTCAATAGATACCAGCGCACTATCAGAGATGAAACTGCAGGTCACTATGCCAAAACACAACCTTAGCCAACTTCGTATTCAAGTATTCTCTTACATATATACGTTATCATGAATTGTGTGAGACAATATCTATTGAATGGGACAACAGCATATATGTCTCGATATATGGACCTATTACCATCTTCGGACCAAAAAATACAGCCAGCTGAGTCTTCTCAGGTCTGGGCCGCGTACCCGAAGGGGGCCACCTCGAATCCGGAGATGGCCCGGGTCAAGCCGAGGTGCGAGGAAAATGCTCTATGGGCTATGTACAGTGTACACCCCGGCGTCAGAAGGCCCTAGACGGCGTGCGGTTTTACTCGGTAAGAGTCCGACACAACCTGCCCCGCTGGCTGCGAGGCGGGTATCCGCACGGAAAAAAGGGCTCTTTGGATCTATATATATATACATATATATATACAAATATACTATATATATATATATATACAAATATGTGTACTCAATTTAAGTAAGTATATTATTGTATTTGCGTAGCTTATTACAATGAGCAATTGATTTCCAGGTAGGTAGGTATATAATTTAAATTTTAAAACTGCTTTACTTAGTTTTTGTTTTAAGGTGTAACAAACATATAAAATTCCAAAAATATCTCACCAAGAATTTAGATTAACAAAACTTACCAATTTTATAGTAGAGTCTAATTTAGCTGACACGCCCCAGAACATAATAAACCAATTTTAAAAATACTACCCAACACTTTCCACAACTAAAATCAGCAATTTCAGACAATCTTTCAGATCCTTATCGCAACACACTCCCATTATACATCAATTGTAATTTCTAACCACTTGTGCAGTAAACGTACTACAAGAACAATTACAGGTGGTTAGGTCATCCGATAACATCTTATAAACACTTCATTGAGTTAAGTGGCCACAGTTATCGTCTTTCAACCAGTTGGAACTTCCACCGTTTGTATCAGATCTGACCTCAAATACTTATGTCAAATTAGCTAGTATGTAATGTATATGGTTAACTATTTTGCGCTGTTTGTGTGTCGCCGTTTACTTAGTCTATCTATATCCATACAATTATGAAATTATAAATTTGCTGTGTCTTTACATTGGAGACTTAATCGAATTGGTTCGAGATTAAAGATAATGCCAGTAGTGCTAGTAGCTAGTTTGAAGGAGGTAGGACACGAGGGTATCTCCCGTCTGAAATGAGCTGTCTGACTGGGGTAGTACCTCCGTTCTACAGAAGACCGCGGCCATAATAACCATCGTGTTGTGTTCCCGCCGCGCCGGTAAGTACGGTAGCCAGAGCTCACTGTACTCCTCCTCTCTCACCCCTTCCTAGACTCCACACCCCATCCTAGCCCTCCCCCTTCTCTTCAGGGTAGGCAGCGCGTGTGTGACACCTTTAGTGTTGCACACGTCCATAGGCCACGGTGACCGCTTCCCATCAGGTGGGCCGTGTGCTTGTCCACCTACATGGTATAAAAAAAGTGCTAGTATAAAATAGACTTGTAAAATGGGTAACCGAACTACATTTGTGCAAAGCCAGGGCTGGTCTCTAGTAGATAATATTATGAAGTCTTGAATTTAAATAGGAATGTGAATCGTAAACTTTAATGAGCTACTATAAGGAGCTGTAGATTCATGGTATTTACATCTTATTTTATGTTGCCGATATATTTTATGGATCGGGATTGGAAAGTATTAGTATCGGCGGAGATTGAAATTTAAGTTGTAATTCCTGAAAGTTATGGGTTCGGTTGCCAGTATTAAAAATAATTTAATAATTTGTCATAATGAGAGGAGGCCTGCGCCATGTTGGGTGACAGTTAATAAAACAGGGCAAATATTTAAAGTATATTGTGAAGGGTTTTGTGATTTTTTCATGTATTTTCGAGTAGATTTTTAATGAAGCTAGTCAATGCCCGCGGATCCGCCCGCGCGTACCTCGATTTACGTGTTTTTTGACTATATTATCTCCGATTCTTCTCAATAATGTTTCTGCAAAGCAATAGTCTGTCTGTAGAACTGTAGACTGTCTTGTCTATAAAAATAAAATGTTACCTATGTGTTATTTCATCCATCACTATACCAAATTCATTATGCCTCCAGCTAAGGAGAGGAATTTCCCTGCTTGAGTCTGTGTATCCTGAAAGCTATAACCTAGGAATCTTCAAGTCACGAGTGAATAGGTTCTTTCTAAGCAAATGTGATTCTTTATAGACCACATCGTCACTTACCACCAGATGAGTTAGAGGTCAAACATCAAATAAGTATCATGAATAAAAAAAATCGAGTTTTGGCGCCAACGCGGAAAAAGAAAAGACACATCGGGGCATTGTATCATTTTCTAAAATTAGTGTAAAATGTTGTAGTATTATGTGTAAAAACGGTGGATTTTCAAACATAACATATTCGACAACGTGCACGAGTTTGGGTACCGTGAGTTGTGCTTTTCAACGTTGATTCCAAAACTCCATAGATGCCTCTAGTAAAGTCTCCACTATTTTACTGGGGCAAGACTATGAAGGAAGACTGACTTGACTATTGACTATGAAGACCTTTACTGTGACTAAATGACGAAAACGCTGCATAATTCATTTTATGCAAATTATAATACTTGTTTGTGGCAAAATGCGAAGCAAAGAAGCCATTAAACAAAATCCGTTAGAGCGTAGTTAGAAGCATCCAAATATCTTCACAAACTTTTACGTTTATTATTAGGTATTAGGAAGTAGCAGTAACAGATATGCTACACCATTTATTCAAGAGCTTGTTATTAGTAACTTAGCAGCGTTAGTACAAACCACTCCACTACGTCATACATCACACAGCCCTTAGCATTACATCACACGCTTACATCGAAGCCAGCAGCACCAGGACACGAGCCTAGTCCACAAACACTGCATCTATTAACGTCCGCAACGCATAATACTCCTCTAAATTGTCGGTAATGGCTACCAGTTTGAATTAATATTTGTACTGGCTGATACACGGCAGCTGTGAGTTAATATCGTTGCAGGAAACATTTGACATTAATATAGAAAGTTGTTGTGGACACGGGAGCTATCTCACGCCTCTTGGTGCAAGAATATGAGTAACTATAACGCAGTAAGCTTCGTATAAATACTAGATAGAGGAGACACTTGAACATGTTCTATTAAAAATTTGAATTCATAGGAAATGTCGAAATAAAAATATGTTGAAAATTCAGTCTCAGTCTAGTCACGATCTCATATTGACATCCCAAATGTAAAAAGGTATTCTTTTCTAGTCTCGATTTCATATCGGTTTTTAAAGAATACTTTTTTTGAAATTCAGAAATTAACATGGTATTGAGGCTAGATTGAGACTGAATTTACAACTATTTTTTCGTGAATTAGCCCTCAGAATGGGACTTAAAACCACGAAAATAGAGGCCTGAATTATACAGAACCTTAGACCGGGTTGAATCATGCGTAATCCAGACATATCCTAACCAGAAGACGGGCCCGCACCCCACCCGGGTGGATGAGCCGCCAATAGTTGCGTATTTCCGACGGTTCACTCAATAAATAGCGGTATATGGCACACGGCAGGTTGTTTTAGTGTAGTGAGAGCCCTATATAACCGCATGGTTTCCCTGTGCAGGTATTACATACATTTTTGTCCTTTAAAAAAATTGTTAGGTCCAGACATGAGGAGAGCACGTTAAGCCGTCGGTCCCGGTTGCCATACAAACATCTATGGCAGTCGTTACGGGTAGTTGGAGCCCTAAAAAGTCCAACAACAACGGTCTAGCTGCATTGCTTCGATATCGCCTAAGTTCACCATTGGGTTGTGAAAGTCAGATGGCAGTCGCTTCACGGAAAATATCGAGGTTCAGCCAAATCCGTAGTTAAGACTGGTAAAGCGGATTCCAGACTTCGAGGTGAAAGCTTTGGATACGACTGGGATTAATTTTAGGTTGAAGAAGTCGAAGAAGAGGTCCAGACATAAGTGTGAAATTCACCTTATAGACATGACTCGTAGAGACTGTAGAAAGTGCCTACATTATAGAACCATATTCAAACAAAGATATAAAAACTACCCTTTAAACACATAAATTGTTGGCGTCCACCCATTCACCTCATTCTTATAGATTTATAACTCCTTTTAGGGGTGGCACAGCTAATTTATGTGTATATTCACGACAAAATGACTATTAAGTAGGCAGTAGGGATGGGTCATGCCGCGATTTTATAACATCCTTAATTTATTGGTGTGATAAGAGATGTATTTGTCTTTGAAGATTTATATCGATGTTTGTAAGTAAACAGCCGTAATAGATTCACGAGGATTCGAAGAATGAGGGGTTTTTAAAGACCCTACAACTCTTTTTTTTTTAATAATACTCAAGCATAGGTATAATATATTTTTGATGGGGTATGTAGAGTTTTAGCATTTCACTATTATATCGTTGGATCTTATGTAGATATACTAGGAGAGCCCACTGCCAGAATCCTACTGGTATTCCTACTTTCCTACTAATTATTGATATGCTATGGTTTTGTATATATAGATGTTTGTTACTCTTTCACACAAATACAACTGAACGGATCGGGCTGAAATTTGGGTCAAGGATAGATCTTAGTCTGAAATAACACATACTTAGGCTGCTTTTTATTCCTGGAATAGGTTCCCATGGGAAGTACGGACGGTATCAGTGCTCCATGTGGACGGAGCCGTTGGCAACTGTTAGTTTCCTAATAAAAAACTCAATAACGTTAACAGTAAAAGTGGTGACCCTTTTAGGTTTCCAATAAGCGAGGTGAAGTCATGTTGACGTGCCCAAAACTTGTCTAACATAAAAAAAATAACAACTTGCTTGATCCTACCCAGGAATCGAACCGGCAGTAATACAAAGTTTCTGATTACGAATAACACCATTGTTAACAACTAGGTAGGTACTGGTGATGCTATCGTTTTTTACAACCTGATAAACTCCAAAAAAGAACAAAAACACAGAATAAATATTGACATACCAGTGACAATGGCGAACACAAATAGTGCTGAACCTAATGACAAAACATACATTCATATTGATTACAGATTGTCAAACAAATTTAGGGTTGTCACCCGATAATATAATCTTATATTAAAATGGCCCGTCCCGGTTTCGCACTCGGAAAACTTCATAGTTTACCCCCACATGCATGAAATTTTCAAAAATCCTGTGAATATAGGCTAACTTCACCGAAGGATTTTTGAAAATTTCATGCCAGTACTTTCCTATTAATATTATAAATGCAAAGGATTTGTATGTTATAGATGTTCTCTCTCTCTCTCTCTCTTTCACACAAATGCCTTAGCCTTTCCACAACATAAAAGGCATTAACTGCCAAAATTTCTAGTTTGTAGCCCCATCAGCAGCTTAAGTTCTGCTTTCAGGATAAATAAGTGCGAGATGTCAAAAGTGTACTAAATTCACACACACGTAATTTTCACGTTACGCTATAGATTTTATATCTTACTTTGTCTTCATTCTCGCTCACTGGTTTGTGCATATCCTATTTATCAGCATTAAACATATCAATAATTACAAATAAAATACGCTTCGTTAAAAAGTTTAAAAATTATTTAATGGCTAGGTTGCTACAAACTATTATGCTTAGGTTTGCACTGTGTAATATGTCCTAGTCCTAGATTATTATATTCTTTAAATAAAACAAACATGCAAATAATAAAGTGTATCATGAAAAAACAGTTCTATCAATGACTGGGAATAAAATACTTCGCTCCAGTTCGCTAAAAGGATGAGAATCTTAAATCATTTGATCTAAATTTAATGATTACAAATGGCAGCCCTATCGTGTCCATTATTGCTATTCTTAGTTCTCACACAAATAAGATCGACACAGAAATAGTTGGACGTATTTAGCGAAACTCATGTATCGCCCGTTTGCTTTGCTTGGAAAGTTCGAACGCATTATCTAAAATATTATTTTAAGAGTTGGAAACGTGGAAAAGCTCTTGTTCCGGGTATTTTGTTACATGCTTCCACATTATTTATTTTGAGAAGAATTCGCTTTATTGTATTGTTTTAGTGCAGACGAGCGACTTTTTGTTGCGACCCTAAATTAATTCTATTCCGTCGTTCATTCGTTCTCTTTTTTCTGTTTTATATTAACGGGTGTACAAATTAATACAATTAGTGCTAAAACATTTACATATACTACCGGATTTCCAAATAATTTTACAAATTGCACCACATAATTTGTATCGGCGCCTTGTTATTTTATTCGACACAATAATAAGAGAATAGTCAGGCATGATGTACACAAAAATTAAACAGGAAGAAGGCTGTTCAATATAAATCAGTGTACCTAAGTAAGAAACTGCTGTTATGTGTATTTTGGATAGTTATGTAGATGGTTTGTTTTTACATGAAAAAGGTTTGACATGAAAAAATGCACTTCATTTTTTTATATTTCTGATATCTACAGTATTCTGTGTCATAATTGTATTTTATTAAACACTAAGATTTAAGTCCCATATGAAGAGAATATAAAACTGATGTAGGTAAATCATTGATAATATATTACTTGAATTTCAAAAATGTAGATATTGTTTTATGAAATAAAATCAAATTTCGATCATCAGTAACCCTTCTTGTGTTCAACAGTTTACGATATAGAAACATAATTTCGAAGTTCAATTTCGTTCCCTACGCAACTATTAATCGCACGTCTGCGCTCCCTAGTCTACACATGCCCTAATAACTTATTCATAGATATCAACACCAACAAACGCGAGGGCGTCGACTGGCAGAACTGGTGATATAAACCGCGCACATTCCTCCATCAGCGAACTTAAGTTACCTAAACACGGAACTGAGGCATTCCTAAGTGTTATAATAACACGGTGTTCAAATAGCTCAACTTTTTGAAGTCGTGTACAGTCAGCGGCAAATCTTTTTTTTACTACTTAGGTGGCAGATAATAAGCGCACGGCCTACCTGATGGGAAGCGGTCACCGTGGCTTATGGAAATGTGCAACACCAAGAGCGTCACACTCGAGTTTTTGTGCCGACAACGCAGGCGACAAGAAAGCAATTTCATCCGTTTTCTTTAAAAGTAACAAAATTTTCATACAAACTTTCAAATCGACCCCTTATTTCAACCACTAATTACTAATTACATACTTTAATACTAGGGGTTAAAACTTTGATCAAACCGAATTTTATGATACCTATGGCAAACTTCTAGACATTCATCCCTTGTTTTACCACCTCAGGAGTATACTCGTATAGATAGATTAATGACACTTTAGATCAATTTCGTTTTCTCTCCAAATTTATCGTCTCCTTTTGCTTGTTGCAGCCAGACGAGTTGGCGAAATCGGTGAAACTGACATCGCGAGAGCGGAGGTTTATCAAGTTTGCGAGCGTCGAGTATGGCGGCCAGCTGTACATGACTCCGCAGGACTTCCTGGAGTCTGTGGTGGAGCAGGAACCTCGGCGTAAGTCCTGCGGCATACACTTATATTGTAGTATAAAAGCTTGTGAATATTGAGGAAACTCTCGATATATTAATGAAATTTTGAAGCAATGAAGAACCCGCAACCTTGGACCAAGTAACTCGCAACAGTTCCTATTATTTTGTCTATTTGTTCGCGATTGATGCACAACTACTGAACGGGTTTTGATGCGGTTTTTTTATTGTAAAGGTCTTCATCAAACTTAAGGTTAAGTTGAACCGGATATATGATCAAGAAACGACGACGGACTTCGGTGTGGGTGGAGTTGCGGGAAGCCAGCTAGTTTCCTATAATCAGAAAGTTAAAGACTTGAACCCACTACAGTACCTTTCTAGAAAAAAAACCTCTGTTGACTATGCTACCTGAACCTGATGTAGAATCTTCTCCCTTTCCAGCTCGCCTGAAGCGCCGAGTCCTCACTACGAAGGAGATCGAGTACCTCCGTGACCACACGCCACAACTCAAAAAGGGCTCCTCACAGATGTTCCGCAACATGAGGGACAAGGGTATAATAACTGATTTAACAGAAGGGATATATATATCTAGCCGTTGACACTAAGAAGCATATAAACATAACATAAACTCTCGCCTATATCCCCGAAGGGGTAGGCAGAGGTGCTAGCACCCACATTTCGCCAGTTTATGTTTAGGTCCCAATGTGGTGTCCCAACGTCCAATTAAGTGGCGAGCCTATTGCCATTAACCGGGCACTTAGACACTAAGAAGAAGATTGTATAATCATTTAACACCTAGACAAGGTTGTTGCGACTTATAGCAACATTAGAATAGTTAAAATATTCTGCTAACATTGTCATCTCCATCAAGCGTCGGTAGCTTATTGGTGAAGGCGTCGAACCTTACAATCTACAGGTCCCAGGCTCGAATCCTGACCATTGCACTACCGACGTAACCCCACTCCTAACACGAGTAGGTTAGCTTAGCTGGTGGGGTTAGGGGGAGGTTGGGCTAGTAATTTCGTTTCTTTAAAAAAATTCATAACTAATGCATGTTTCCAAAACTTTTCAGGCATCATCTCCTACACCGAGTATCTCTTCCTTCTATCTATTTTAACAAGTGAGTATTAATTATTTTACATTATATTTCATTTTCTATACCACTTAGGTGGTAAACAAGCACATAGCCCATAGGAAGCAGTTACAGCGGGCTATGGACATATGCAATACCAGGGGCGTCACACTCGGGTGCGGGGGAAAATGCTCTATGGGCCACCTTACACCCTGGCGTCAGAAGACCCAGAAGACGGCGTGCGGTTTTAGTCGGTAAGAGTTCGACATAACCTGCTCCGCCTGTCGCGGGAGGAGGGCTTATACATGAAGATTTCCGCAAGGAAGAAAAAAGGGGCGTCATGCTCGTGCTGCTGAGCCGACCCTTCTAATGCCCTTCTTGAAGAACCCCATTTTCTAAACGCTAAAGAAAACCACAGCAGGGAAATCATTTCACAGCCAAAGGGTGCACGGAGTGAAGTGCTTTTCATACCTCATTTCAAAGATAATAAAAGAATTTGTATTCAGATCCTTCAAGCGACTGTGGTCACGATCTCCTTAACACATAATTTTGATGAATTGCAGAACCGGCTTCAGGATTCCGAATTGCGTTCAACATGTTCGATACAGACGGCAACCAGAGAGTTGATAAAAATGAATTTCTAGTCGTGAGTAAAACTTTCTGTATTCTTACTTTTGTGTGTGGTACAAGTTATAAACTGAACATGTCTTAACGCTGGACTTAATCACATTGGTGTTATTCTTTAGTCTACACAATCCTACAGTCCAATGGCGTTTTACATGATTGCTCTAAAACGACTCAAATAATAATGAATATAAAATCATATCGCGACGTTATAAACTCGTTGGAATATTGTACGATATTGTGATGTGATAATGATACGAGATATACAGTGAGAAAAGCTAAGATTTTCAAATTTAGCTGTTGTCTTTTTTTGTTATAAACAAAACCACTCAAATTAACTTAAACAGTAGTGCAATCATGTTATATCCAAAATTAGTACAACATACTACCTTAAACATTTAAGTCGCAACAAATTAATTCATTCGAAGTCCTCTTTTCACTTATCACTTGTACCACACATACCGTAGCCGCGTAGATGTTGTAACCTGTGTGTGAAACCTAGTGCACAAGTAAAAGCTCCGATATATCCTACAGCACAGTTGGGTTATGAAGTAGAGGAGTTTGTCTGCTATTTATTATGGCGAATTTATTACTTAGAGACCTATTTTTTCATGCCCCTGTGGGTTCTAGCTAAGCTAAATTGCTTGCGTTAGGATTGGGTATACATCGGTAATTTAATGGTTAGGATTCGAACCCGAA
This sequence comes from Lithosia quadra, assembly GCA_963576445.1. Classification (NCBI taxonomy): domain Eukaryota; kingdom Metazoa; phylum Arthropoda; class Insecta; order Lepidoptera; family Erebidae; genus Lithosia; species Lithosia quadra. The sequence goes on from OY754894.1 coordinate 2,973,829, forward strand.
CCTCCTGATCGTGAAGCCAAATAATTATAAAGCTTCCGATGCGAAAGGTAATACAAAAATAGATAGGCATTTCAACATTATAAAACAGTAACAGAATACTACCTCGTTCCCACGTTGGTTCCGTGGGCATGAGATTGGAGTTCTCTGGTTCGATTCCCTGTTAATGAAAAGTTTTATTGGATTCTTCGGTTTGGAAATATTCAGTAAAATTAACGTAGCCAGGATAAGAGCGTTATGTATTCATTCGAAAATGGAATTTAATAGCCCACAGATTATTATTTTAAGGGCAATTCCAAACCTTTGTAAAATAACAGGGCAAGTTATAATTTCGCTAAAATAAATAGTAAATGATTTTAGCGCACAGTATATTTACAAACCAACTGATAACAGTTGATTTTACAGCACAGCATGCTAGTTCTTCAAATAACAAAGAACCAAGAATAATATTACTTTATTTAATATATTTTTATTTTAAAGTTATTTTTTATTTAAAAGCATGAATTCTATTTTTTATTTTTGTCTTTTTTTTTCTTTACAATGTATTATTTAGATCCAGCGTCTTCTGGGAGGTACTTTCAAGGAGCGTAAAGATTTGGATCCTAAGAGCAAGGAGGCAGTGAGTTGACAAAATGCTTATAGAAGGGATTCTGCCTCGCTATAAAAATACCGTTTGGAATTTTGACTCGATTTAACTTATTATTACGATAACTTTATTTTATTTTTATTTTGTTATTTTTGGTTTAGTTATATTTTACAAAAACATTATTTTTATTATATTTTTGGTTTAAATATCGAGTCGAAACTTTGAACTATGGATTACTTTCATATTTGAAAGTCTTTTTCTTGAGGTATAATGTGTCTTTTTGTAAAGTTTTTATAAAAATAAATTTTGCATCAACTTGCATCTGGACTCTGGGACAAAGTATGAAGTCCCTGTTTGGTTGAATGAATTACTCCCAATGAATTAATTCAAAAATTTTACTTAATTTTGTCACTAAATCTTACTAAGTTTGAATAAACGAAAAAAAAATAAGGAATTGATTTAAGTAACATATGAGTGCTTGTCATTAAATGAATTGACCAATTTTTAAATGTCCGTTTTTTGCTTTTGTTTTCAGTTTTTCTTTTACTGTCTATGTTCATCTAATCATTTGTAAAATATTAATAATATATTTATGTGTGTATTATGTGCTCACCGCGTTTAGCTGCTTTCATTAGTGTCTACAAGTGCCACGAAGAACAGGGCAAGTCATTCTGAAGTGACTACGAGTCCGTCCACAGTAAGTCCAGTACGGGCCTTCCTACTGTCCGTACTTTGTCGTAACGTAACGTCGTATCTGTTCTATAGATATTCTTATAATATTTATGTGAATCGTTTGCTCTTGCATAACATTGTTTTAGCTTTATTTGATAAATAAATAGAAATTAATCGTAATATAGTTATGTCTAAAACAAGTTGTAATTAAACTATTTAGTATAATAATAATGTTTTAAGATATGCACGGTTAAACAAGTTTTTTCATTATGTGATATATGTGTAATGTTACGTCATTCGATTTTCATTGTTTATTGTAAATGTTTTTGTATTTAAACATAACATACTTAGTATATACTTATATAATCTTCGAATACATTGTCACGCCTCTGCATAAACTAAGATCTTCACGTAACACCCGATTTGTACATATTTTTTGTATAAACGCTTAAAAATTTACCGCACTGCGAAATCTTTGCAAAGTTTTTTGATGAAAATATCAATTTTAGATATTTTTATTAATTAATAGTATCGTAAATACCTAGTTGAAAATAAATTTTAGAAGTATAAGCAAAGAACCACTATATTAAAATGTTATTTTTTTTAAACTATTATATAGATGGGGAATTTTGTGAGTTTGTTCTTAATTTCTAAAGTATCTTCAAAACCACTATAATATTGGCTAAATTCTTTCACCATTTGAAAGTTGCATAATCCCCGGTAGTTTTTATTTTAAAACAGATATATGAAGAGAAAAAGAAAGAAATAAAGATGGAGAAGAGATACGATAGAGATTAATAGAGAGAATTACGATGGTTTGAAAAAAAAACTCATAGTTTAATAAAAATAATTTCTACGTCCTTCAAATTCCAACACAAAAAAAATTATACGTTATCAATATTTCTTAACTTATACTTCTACTTTCATCATGATATAAAAAAGCAAAGATTCCTCGCAGTCGGTAAAACGCTAGTGTAATTTTTTTAACCTGCAGAGGGTGTTTACAGATGGAGAAAATCTTTAGTTTCGCGTGGCGGGGCAAGAGGGGGATGGCGGAGGACGGGAAGGATGATGAGAAACCGCACGAAAACTTCGTCAATGATGACCAGGGGCTGCAGAGGAGACACCTAGTGGATACTTTCTTGCAAGTAAGTATCATGTGGCCTAAAAATCCTACTAATATTATAAACGGGAAAGTTTTTTAGTTTGGGTTGTTTGTTATGTACTTTTTCACGCAAGAAGGGTTGAATCGATCTGGATGAAATTTTGTATATGTATAGGTTATAGTCTGGAATAATGCATAGGCCACTTTTATCCCGGGAATAGGATCCCATGGGGAACAGGGAAATAAGTTACCATGGGAAGCGGGAATTTTATTTAATATATTCGTTGTTCAATTTCCAGGTGCACTTCTTCGGCAAGAAAGGCACCAACGACTTGAAGTTCGAGGGCTTCAAGCAGTTCATGGAGAACTTGCAGACAGAGGTCCTCGAGCTTGAGTTTCACGAATTCGCGAAAGGTGAGAAACTTCATACAAACACAGCCCTATGCATAGTGAAATCAGGGCCACGATTCTGTTAAATCAAGCCACTGTACGTGACAGTGGCTTGATTTAACGGAGTGCAGTAAAGTCCAAAATTAAATGGTATTTTGGACTTTACTGCTATCAGTTTAAAGTCTAAAATTAAATTATATTTTGTAGAGCGAAGCGGGTAAAAAACTTTAATGAATTCTTTTCAGTTAATTGTAGATTAACTGTATAATGGTAAAGTCTACAATTAAATAGCATTTTTAGAGATTTAATTATTGCCGTGTATACAAATAAATGAAATTGAAGCGTCTATTTGTAACGTTAGGTAAGAAAACGCTATTTTAAAATTGTTGTCTGTCCTAAACAGATTATCGATTTCAAACTGATAGATAGACAGACGTTTCAATTCCTTGGAACGCTGTTTCGGTAGCAGATAGCTAATTTTATAAGGCTTCACATGGGCCCTGAAACCTTATTCTGACTGACCGTCCGAACAGTGGCGGATTTACAAATTTGCCGCTAGTAGGCTATACAATTTTTGCCGCCCCTGCTGACCCACGGGCACCCCTCTCGGTCTCGGTCTCGGGTCCTAATTACCGGGGTGTAAGGTTACCTAATAGGCATATCCCTCGCACCCCAGCTGACCCTGGGCCATCTACGGTTTTAAGATGCCCCCACGGCCCCCCGAAAGGGGGATGGGGCGAGCATCGCGCCACTTTGCCGACGGTGGTGTGTACTCGCGCCGACGGTGGTGGCTCACGGACAATCAGCTCGCCCTCCGCTCGCCCACCTCTCATTCCCCACTGTGCCCTCTGCTAGTCAGAGGGACACGTGGAGAGCCTCAGAGTTGCCCTCTAGAGGGCCACTCCCACCTAGGATGGATTGGCCGCAGACAGCAGCGTTTCCCGTGGCGATTGGGAGGCGCTGCTTGCATCCGTTGCTCGGGTGCACCGCGTGGACGTTTCGGCTCGCACTCACCCATGGGAACCCCTCATCGAGACTAAACGGTGAGGTGGTTATGTCGGAATCGGACCGACTTAAGCCACACGGTGTTCTGTCTAGGGTACCTACAACGGAGGGAACCCGGGTGTACTCTAAGGAAGGAAATTCCCCAGGAACTCCAACAGGCATTGACCATCCATCGTACAACATGCGGCCTCACCGTAAATGCAGGGAGCCTAGCCCCTCCCCACCTTTTTTGAATAAGGCACGCGTGCAACACATCGCGCCACCGTCTAGGGCCTGCTTCTGCTAGGGCTAAGTGTAGCCCTTCCCTTTGGCGCCCAGACCCGCGCTCATGGAGGACGGAGGTCGTTCAACGCTCTCCGACGCCCGGTACGCCCTCTGCGTGATGGGAGACTGGTAGTCCTCTCGCGTACCCTTTCCGCCGCCTCTTTTGCATTCATCGCCTCCTCACAAAACGAAGCGGTGGAATCCTATGCACTCTCGCTTTCTACCGTAGACAGAACCATGGTTTCAAGCGAGAGGCTATTGGCTTCCCACACCAATAGCTGTCTTGAGGTCGTAGCGTTGCCGAGCCCATGCAGGCTAATGCCCAGCTCAATAGTAGGTATACTCTTCACTAGGGCACGTCACAATTCGGGCGGTAAGACTCGTCATGGAGGATTGGCTGGAGAGGCGACATGGCAACTTCTCCTACCGGCTGATGCAGGTAATCACCGGGCACGGCTGCTTCGGGAAGTACCTGTGTCGCATAATCCAGGAGCCAACGCCCGCGTGCCATCACTGCGGGAGCTGTCACAAGGACACCACGGTGTCGTTTTGACAGCTCCATGATTCCTCCATGAAGGGTCTTACCGCCTCAATTGTGATGTGCCCTTTTTTCGGTGCGGAAATCCTCATGGATACCCATCCCGTGGCCAGCGGGGCAGGTTATGTCGGACTTTCTAATTTAATTTCAAAAAATCTTCTAATGCCAGGGTGTAAGGTAGCCCCACCGTGGGACCTGGAAGTGAGAGCCCTTTCGCGCCTATATTTGTGGCGAAAGGAGGCGCAGGAGCGGGGACTGGACCCGAAGCCTCGAGTAATCGAGGCCGTCCACGCCCAGCTCCGCCGGGACACCATGGTGGAGTGGAAGGACCGACTTGGGCAACCAAGCGCGGGGCACGCCGGGGCACGGGGGCCTCTCGTACCGGCTGACGTAGGTGATCTCTGGTAAGGGGTGCTTGGGGGATCACTTGTGTCTGATTCGGAAGGAGCCGACGCCCGAGTGCCATCACTGCTGGCCCACGCCGGCCGAGTGTCCGGCGTGGGAGGTGCTGAGAAAGGCCCTCCTGGCAGCCCTCGGGGTGGGAGTCCTCACGCTGCTGCGCCTCCTTCTGCGAGCAAGTGATGCTCGAGAAAGAGGTGGCGGAAAAGGTTCGGGTGGAGCCACCCGTCACCCTAGCAGCAGCAGGCCGAGTCGGAGATGACCCGGGTTAAGCAGGGGTGTGAGGGAAACACCCTGGCGTCAGAAGACCCTAGACGGCGTGCGGTTTTAGTCGGTAAGAGTCCGACATAACCTGCCCCGCTGGCCGCGGGGTGAGTATCCTTGAGGATTTTCGCAAGGAAAAAAAAAAGGGTGTAAGGTAGCCCATGGAGAATTTTCCTCGCACCCCGGCTTGACCCGGGCCAGCTCCGGATTCGAGATGGCCACCTCGGGTTTGGGAACCACGGTGTTCCCGTCATGCCCCCGGAATAGGCGGGGAGGAACAGGGTGACAGGCGGCTCCACCTGTCACCCTAGCAGAAGCAGTCTGCGGCGCGCGAAAGCGCATCCCCCTGTTCCCCCCCGCCTATTCTGGGGGCATGACGGGAACACCGTGGTTCCCAAACCCGAGGGGGCCATCTCGAATCCGGAGCTGGCCTGGGTGGCGAGGAGCGGATGGTGACAGGTGGAGCCGCCTGTCACCCTCACGCCTGCGCTCTTGGAGGACGGAGGTCGTTAGACCTACGACGCCTGAGGCGTCTGCACCCGTCGACGTCTGGGAGAGCTCTGTGCAGCCTCTCCCAGACTCTTTCCGCCGCCTCCTTCTCGAGCATCACTTAGTCGCAAAAGGAGGCGGCGGCAAACCACGCGTCGCAGAAGGAGGCGGCGGCCGACCACGCGTAACTGTGACGTGCCCTAGTGAAGAGTATACCTACTATTGAGCTAAAAACAACGGCGCGTACTAATTAGAAGGTGGGTTAAGATATGCCTCTCCAAAAAACATTCCCAAAACTCGTTTGTGTATATGATAAAGTTATTTTTTTATTTATGTAAAAAAAAAAATTGGGTCAAAATTGCCGCCCCCTAAAATCTGCCGCCCTAGGCTCCAGCCTACTCAGCCTACTGGTAAATCCGCCACTGCGTCCGAACCGTAAAACTACGCGCGTTTGTATAAGCCGACCAATTTGAGGTGGTTTAGTTTTACACCGTTTTAATTTAATTTTAATTTTAATTAATTTAATTTAATTTAATTTAATTTTTAATTAATTCAATTAAATTAAATTAATTAAAATTAAATTATTATATATAAATAATAATATAATATATAATAATATATAAATATAGTTTTATTTGTCAAGATTCATAGTTTAATTTCAGTCTATACTTTGTCTAATGTAGGATGATAATAATGACAGGTCTAAATAGGGTAGCCCATATAGTATAATCGAAAATGAATCTTTCGATTTTCGATTATCGTTCCCGTAGAATATGGAATCGATATTTAGAAAAACACAAAAACTTTTTATTTTTTATTATTTTAGGTAACTTACTTCAGGATGACAAAAGAGAAGTTTTATGGTATAGTATTTATGTTTCGTACCATATTAAGCTAATTGTATCACAAAAATTTTAGTAGTATAAGTACTTAATAATTTTAATAAATTATTTTAAATTCGATTCATTCGATTCATTTGTGTATAGTCAATTGTGCTATATTCTTGCAAGACGCTTCACTATGACAAGTGGGCGGGGCTTGTCTATGTAATACAATAATTTTAGGGGTACGATTTTGTATAAAAAAATACGATACCTGCTTCATAGACATGAACTGTCATTTTTATCATCCTAAATTAGACAGAGTATAATAAACTATATTTCCATTATTACAGGCCACGAGACAATTTCCGAAGTGGACTTCGCGAAGATTCTCCTCCGTTACACGTACCTGGACACGGACGAGTACGATATGTACTTGGACCGGCTGCTCGACCGCATGAAGAACGAGGCGGGCATCACGTTCGAGGAGTTCAAGACCTTCTGCCAGTTCCTCAACAACCTGGAGGACTTCACCATCGCCATGAGGATGTACACGCTTGCCGACCATCCTATCTCTAAAGGTAACCGTTTTTTTAGAAAGAGCAATATTTCCCAGTAGTATATGGGGGAGGAGGGAGCACCAAGATCTTTGCGAACTCTGGAGAAATTTTTCCTCTTTGGATTGGGGGGGGGGGGTCAGGGTCAGGCGGTAATCACTCCCGTAAGAGAAGCTTTCTAAAGTTAAGCGTTTCCTTAGGAACATTATTTCTTTGTGGTGTTTGCTGAATGGGGAAAGAGGGGGAGGGGGGGCACTAAGATGACGGGGTCTGGCGCAAGCTATGTTCTCAAGGAGGGGAGGGGGAAAGTCACAGTCCGACATAACCTCAGGGTGATATTCATTGGGATATCCGCACGAAAAAATGAAATAAAATGTTGGTCTCTACTTTTCTCGTGGTTCGACTTAGGTTACATGTCAAACATGGTGTCCCTAGGGCTTATTCCTAACGACCACCTCTAAAACTGCCATTTTGAATGGTCATTAAGACAAAATTTTACTGCCACCGCTTGTTCCCAACCGCCACCGCAGGAGCGATTGGGAACAAATGGGCAAAATATGTAATTAATGACCTAAGGGTATGTATGGGGCCTTATCAAGATCTTCGGGACCCAAGTCAACCTCACTTGCAAAATAAATAATTCACGTTAATATTTTTCTTTGTAGACGAGTTCCACCGCGCGGTGAAGATCTGCACAGGGATTGCGCAGACGGAGCACCTGGTCTCCACGGTGTTCGCCATCTTTGACGCAGATGGCGACGGGCTGCTCAGTTATAAGGAGTTCATCGCCATTATGAAAGACCGACTGCATCGAGGGTTCAAGGTAACGTATGTTTATCCGCATTCTAGAACCCATAACATAAGGTAGTTAAACTATGCTTACTTTGGGTCTCGATAGCACTGTGTAGAACAAGTTTGTCGTATTTTTTCCTATTCCTATAATTTGATCCTTATTGGGAGCACTATCGAATGGTGTAATGTTTTTTTTTTTTGTTGTTTATTGTTACATTCGATTCGATTTGTGGCTAATTGTAATGATTTATTAAAAATTCAATGATACAGTTTTAGTTTTCATCAAAATCGGGTCTAAAACCAAAATATTCTATCATTTTTAAACAATTTTTTCAAATCTCCACTCATTTCAAGAAGTGTTCCTTTTGCGAAGTGCACCGATTGAGAAGTGCATCAGTTGCGAAGTGTGCTATATGAGAAGTGCACCAGTTGCTAAGTTCACCATTTGAGCATGGTGTACAGTAAGCTTCAAGGTAATAGATACACTCTTGATAATGACATGAAAGTGTAGAAGGTTTTTGGACCTTTGGGTATATGGCATGTTGGTCTAGCGGTTATGACCAATGCTTTATGATTACTACAAGCGGGGGTTCAAATCCTCGGAAGCTAAGCTCTTTTTGTAATCATACAATTATTTTTTTATTCTCACAAGCACTTTTTGTTAATTATTATTTAAGGAATCAAATTTTATAGTAGGTATGAGGTTTGTAAGTAAAGATAGGCTAGTTGCATGAAAAAATTTAATTTAATTCGCCGAATTACATTTCTAGGACTGCATGGAGTCCATTTCCTGGTTGAGTATACAGGTTTTCTTTTCTATCTGACTTAAATTGGGGTTACTTATTTTTAGATTTTACCTGACCTAAATTTATTAACAAAACACAATGCCTAACCTAAGTGAAGTATAAATTGTTTAATATTACTTAGATAATTCCAGAAACATAACTACAATATTTATTTACTTATTTATTTAAAGTTGCAAACATTATTTTTTACACTCTGTATACCTAATCTTCGAGTATGAAAGAATGGTTGAAAAATTAAATGTTATTTTATGCCTGTGAATCACGAAGAAAGAACCAACATGCTAAACTATAACAGTATAGCAATATACATCTTTCTCTTTGATCACATTTTCTGATAAGTAACCCTTTTAACACAACATTAGAATAATATGTGAGGTCAGATGGTGAAGATTAATAAACTTGTAAACGAGAGTAATGGGATATATTATTATGAATGTTAGGACACTTTATATACAGCATCATCTAGTCCAAAATAAGCACCTTAATGTGATATTGATACTAGACAACTGATATATAATACTTACTTATTTTAGATATTTTTTTTAGATAAACTACACCCAGAAACATAACAAATAATCGTGTTCATCACACAAAGATTTGTCCTGGGTAAGAATCGATAAACGATCGAGGATGGCCGTCACTGTCTATCACTTCTTGCTAACGACTTTTCATCCCCGAAACCATATTAAAACATATGGCACTATTTCGCATTAGTTCCCAAGTTCTGTTTACTTCTTTATCCAATTTTTTTTTACTTTATTTCACTTGAGTCCCAGTTTAAAACCATCTGACCCCACAAGTTTACTTAGGGCTATAGGACTATATTCAAACACCGATATAATTATCTTCTTGTGCATTTAGCCAGTCTTGCACAGTTCGGGACCGATGCACTGAAGAGTTATCCTGAATCAGGTAAATTTGTTTCTGGATATGCCACCCGCACTGAAGGCAGCATTACGTCTTTCAACACTCCTAGGTATCGCTCACTATTCATGCGGCCACCTATTTCCACTAGGTCGCCTGGGCCCATTGAAGACATCCATCCCCAGTAACCTAAAATAATAAACCTTTTCAATAATCTGTTGCAATATGTAAATCAATGTCAGCAGCAATAGTATTTTTTTTATACTACGTAGGTGGCAGACAAGCACACGGCCTACCTGATGGGAAGCGGTCACTGTGGCCTATGAACGTGTGCAACACTAAGGGTGTCACACACGCGCTGCCTACCCTAAAGGGTAAGGGGGAGGGGGAGAGAATAATTAGAAACATATAATATTAATTATATAATATGTATCCATACATACATATATACATACGTATTATATACACATATATTATATACTATATATTATATAAAATAAATAAATAATAATAAATAAATTACCTAATGTTAACCGCCCGCTTGTTCTTAAGCATAATACGTTTTTTTGACTATCTACTTCTTCTTCTCTGATTCATGAGTGTAAGCAACTGGGCGAGGTCTTTAGCGTTCACATTTTTTACATCACTTCGAATCCATCTACGCACTGTTTTTCTCTGTAATGAAAACGATAATAAATAAAAGGACATCCGAAAATTTAACTTGTAAATGAAAATGTAATATGATTATGCAATAAATAGGTATATAATATATTTGTATTGTAACTCTTACCGTTATGCCCATATCTCGTGCTTAATTTCTTTATACTTTGTTATTTGCTCCCAGAGAACAACAATTTTAGGTTTCAAAAATTTTGTTAATCGAAATATACTTTCAATTTACTTAAAAAACTTAATAAATTGAATAATATTACATGGAGGATTAACATCAATACAAATTACCACGAATTATAAAGTTACCTTCAATCACAGTTTAGTAAATAAGGCAAAGAAGTATTCTAATTGCAACCTTAGCGCGCTGTCACAAATAACATAATGCTGTAGCCGCAGCTCATACAGCAGATAAGTTATTGTGACGGTAGTAGTGCAACAAGCTTTATCAAGCGTCTAATTTCAACCTTATTTTTTAGTCAAATGAGCAGTTATTATTATCACATATGGTGGAAGTTGAAATTTAAACCTTAAGGTCTAGAAAATTACATCGTTATCACTTTGTTCGATAAAATAGGAGTAATTTTATTCATATTTTCGCCATTACTATTAAGTGAACCGATAGCCTAGTGGCATAACGCACGGTCTAAATGGTCGGCTGGCGCTGGAGACGCGGGTTCGTATCCTCAAGCGGCACATAAATTAATGTGGCATCTTTTTGTGAGTATATTGTATCTTGGTATACAATTGAGCCGAAAGACGAAAAATATCAGAAAATTACAAATATGAACATGCAAATAAAAGGCAGATCTCAGCGACGATCGCATCACGTGACGTCTTCGTGAGTCATGTACCGCGGCCGGCGCAGTCGGCCGCGTCACCTAAATATTCTTTAAGTATTGAAGGGGTCTGGTCTCTATGAAGCTGACTGTACAAATGATAATGACGGCCTCTGTGGCGTAGCGGTAGTACATGCGACTGCTACGCAGGGGGCGCGGGTTCGATTCCCGCTCGGTGCAAATATTTGTATGCACGAATATGTTTATTTGCATTGGTCTGGGTGTTACTATGTATAATAAGTATGTATTTACAAAAAAAAAAAGTATATAAGTATGTTTATCAGCATTCTAGAACCCGTAACACAAGCTAGTTAAACTAAGCTTACTTTGGGTCTAGAGAGCGCTGTGTAGAATGTCGTAAAATATTTGTTTGTTTTGTTTAAATAATTTTCTGATTGGAAGAAGTGATCATCCAGGACGGGACTTGAACCCGTGTCCAGTCCCTTACAGGGGGAATACCTGTAATCATTGGGAATAGTTAGCATGCAATTGCTTCAAAATTTCATTCATGGTGTACAAGTTGAGATGTGCACCAAATGCATCAAACCCTCTTTGAGCGTTTTTAGCTATACCTCATAGTTTCGGATTTGGTCATCCCACGCCCAATTAAAAAATTCACCCTGTATACCTATGCCCAATATTATAAAAATACACATCATGTTCTATGTTCAGTATAGATTTATTAAATTAAATATCATCAAAAAATTTCAAAAATAGCTCCAACACAATCCAAATATAATAATTATCATTATAGTTTCGATTACAAAAACAAGTTTAAAAAAAAATAATACAATTTGTAATGAAATAAAATTGTAATCATTTTCACAAAATAAATAAAAATAAGAAAAATCGCAAAAAGATTATTGCGACCCTGCCAGGATTCGAACCTGGAATCTTCTGATCCGTAGTCAGACGCGTTATCCGTTGCGCCACAGGGCCGGTTGATGTAAAAGCCGAAATTATTTGCCACGTGTCACAACTCGCAATATGAGGCATAGCTAATTCAAGGTTGCTTTTTTATAACCACGTGGCAAAACAAAATGACGTCATTCATGGTAATTATCTATTTAAAATATTCGTTTTGCATTCAAGGCCGACAGTTTGAAAACCATGCTCATTTGCTATTGTTTGTATTTTTGATACTAGGTACAACTAAGATGGCAAAAAAGAATATTTGACCCGCTTGATGTTAAGCGGGTTTCATCGTTTGTAGGGTTCGTCGGATTTCGAACCTGATTTGGTTCACTGTAGCCCGATGTCCTCTCCTAAACTAAGTTATCTAATTTAGTAGGTAATTAAATAGTTAGATATAATAATAATAAAATAATTTACTCTTGAGGTGTGTGATTAGCACCATCTATACCTAATAATAATAATCTATGGGTGTTATTTGATCTGTTACTTTGGTATGCTTTTCTCTTAAATTTTTTTTTATCACACCTATGAGGCAGACAAGCACAGCCTCACCTGATGGCAAGCTTTTACCCCAAATATTGATTATATTTCACAATTCTGATATTTTTCAGTCGTACGCCAAGAATGAAGGATGGGAGGCGTTCAAGTCTTGCGTCAAACAAGAAATGAAGAGCGCCGTCTAACGCCGCTATGTTCAGTAGCGCGAACGAAACTATAGCCAACGAAAGTCATGTTTTAATCATATTTTAGTCAATTTGTAGGGATGTTATTTTGTTATGTATGAAATGTATGAATCAATATTTTATCGTCACTACAAAAAAGCATTTACAAATTAAAAACAAGAACAAATCAGGTCAACACTTTAGCTAAGGTACAGTGGGTTGAGCACGAAATTTCTTTCGAATCGAATTCGTAACTTGTGTTTTTTTTTATACTACGTAGGTGGTAGACAAGCACACGGCCCACCTGATGTGAAGCAGTCATCGTGGTCTAGTACGTATGCAACACTAAGGATGTCACGCAAGCGCTGCCTACCCTGAACGGAAGGGGGTGTAATAAAAATTATATGAGATTTGTACAGCCCCCTCTATCTTGTGTTAAAGGAACTGTAGAAACGTCATATAATTTTTATCGCATTCGTTACAAACTCGATTTGATAGAGATTTCGTGCTTTCCCCACAGTACCTATTAACATAATTGACAGCCTCTGTGGCGTAGTGCACTCGACTGCTACGACGGAGGCGCGGGTTCGATTCCCGCGCAGTGAAAATATTGTATGCATAAATATATATATTTGCATTGGTCTGGGTGTTTCTATGTATAATAATATGTATGTAACCCCGCATTCTAGAACCCATAACACAAGCTAGTTAAACTATGCTTAGCTTGGGTCTAGTGAGCGTTGTGTAAAATGTCGTAGAATATTTATTTATTATTTACTAGCGACCCGCCCCGGCTTCGCACGGGTGCAATGCTGATACTAAATTAGCCTTAGTATATGATGCATGTATTATACATATAAACCTTCCTCTTGAATCACTCTATCTATTGGAAAAAACCGCATCAAAATCCGTTGCGTAGTTTTAAAGATTTAAGCGCACATAGGGATATAGGGACAGAAAAGGCGACTTTGTTTTATACTATGTAGTGATTTATAAGTGTTGACACCGGTTTGTATGCGTGCAGTATATAAAGCTACTACTTATACCTCAATTTAAAGTCACCCCTTTTTATAACTTGTGCGGCGTCCTATCCTATTGCCATACATTTTAAATAATATCTTCGATCTCCAATAAGTACTATAAATTTATTATTTTATCTTCAGATGTTTCTGTTAAAACTGTACTTACTTTGAGAGATGTTACTGAGTGTCAACAAATATACAGTTTTTTTACCAGTAAGGCACAAAATTAGCACACGGCTCACTTGTGAGTGTGACATTCCACTTATAGCCCTTAATGTTCATATTGACACTTGCATAGAAAAACATTTTAACTCAGTTTTTGTTGATTTCAAGTTGCCGCCCATTAAGGTCGAATTTTGCAATTAAGAATTAAGCTCAACTAAACTCCCACTTGCTTAGTTAGTTTAAATGTTCGATTGCGAGACAAGAGTAATTCGCAATCGAAACTTCACAAATCGAATTACAGCATTTTACTTTGCAAGTATCTATATCTACCTATACCTATAGGAGGTACTAAATTGTGTCTTAATAAGGGCATTTTAACTCAACTCTCAAAGTATTTGTACATTTTATATAGAAATCTCTAAATCATTCAGTGGGTAGATTCTTAATTTATAGCGACTACATGTATATAACACAAAATGTTACGTCACTAAATGAAATTATTGGTAATTTATTCTTTACAAGTCATTATTTTATAACAATTACCGCTATATTTAGACAGATTGTTGGAACACCACTCCCAAAGCATCTTACGGGTCATTTACTACATAATATTATGTATACATGATAGATAGATAGATAGATATGTATAGATCATTAAGCTTTATATCTTTCTTTGTCACTATTACTGCCTATTAACAATGCCATTTTTAGAAATAGGTAAGTACTTACCTATATTAAAAGGAAAAGGCATTCAATGGGTAAAGGCATTTAATGGAATAGCTTGATCTATCTATTGAAAAAATATAATAATACACTTGTACAAAATATAGCACAAAACTTGATTTAACTTCATCTTGTAAAGAAATGATTTTTCATATGAATTCATTGCATTCAATTTATTTGGTTGTTCATGTAATATTACACATGTTTGACACAATTCATATTCTAATTTCTATGCATAGGTCGAGGGTAGAGATGAATATATGCCCGACTGGGCATAAACACGAATAAATGCTAGATTTATGCCCAAAGTGGCAACTTTGCCCTATTTATGCCGGGCTTTATGACGGCTTAGATGGGTTTTTGCCCTGGCATTTCGGGCATAAATAATTAATGTCCAGTAAATGCCCTAAATGTCATAAACTGGTCGAGGGTAATGCAGTTAAGTGTAAAATGTAAACAATTTTATCATACCTAGGTACCTGGACCTTACCTTAGCTTACAATACCTGAATGAATGAAGCTTTGTCTGGATCGACCTAATGCAATAGCGATAAGGTTGTTTACATTTCTTTTAATTTTAGCACAAATATAGAATAATTTCATTGAGTCACGATTGTTTTGTAAATAATACTTTGAATTTTTGGGGTGGGAAAAGGAAATTTAAACATCTTAGCTACACCCATGCTAGATATATTCTACGCCAAATAACTTGGCAAAAATGGCTTCCTCCACATTTGCACCAACTGGCCAATCAAAAAAAAATAGACTGATTCACCAATGACGTGAGCCCTATGATAGTAATAATCTATGATTGGTTGATAGGTCAATGTCAAATTGTCAAGTTGTTTGATGTAGATTATGGATTCAACAATTTATTGTATTTATATCTAACTCTCTTTGTTATCTAGTTACTAACATTAGGTAGTCATGTTAAACAGTGAGATTTGAGATTATTTACTTATTTATTACAACGACGTTACTTATAAACAGCTCCCGAGCTAATCTGTCATTTGAATTGTTCTATGAGAACTGTTTATGATGGTACAACTTTTTAAGTGCTAACTTAAGTCCAATTATATGGAGCATAAAGTTGAAATTAGAGTATTCATGAATATTGTCACAAACTCTAATTTTTAGACCGCTGAAAGATGCCTCCGCATGCTACCTGTACTGGTAAACATACATTTTCTATCACCTATGTAGGTACAGTCGCGCTCAAAAGTAACTGAACGCATTACAAATTACCTTAGTTCTTTGAAGATTACAAAAATACTGAAACATCAATTATTTTTTTTTTTATTAAATTTAATTAAATATTAAGCAACTTTTGAAAGTGATTGTACATTCGACATTTCCCTGCGTATTTTTATAGGTATCGTTTCTATTCGAATCTCTACTAATTAGATAGTTTTAATGATCTTAACTTTTCTTAAATCGTCAATTCCACTGTAGCTTTATTCCGTATTGGTTTTCGTTTCACTCGGTTTGCGAGAGGCATCAAACTCATGTTAAATTAGGTTGAATTCTGATATAATATTCAGCTAATTAACACGTTTATAGCTGTTAGCACTTAACAAAAACCTTTCAGAATGCCGAGTGTGAGTTTTTTCACGAATACACTTGCGAGCAAGTTAATGCTTAAAATTAATATAAAACTCACACTCGACACAGCGTAAACTACTTGGTTGTTAGTTAGCGAAGGAGCTCGAAGCAATATTCAAATCAGTATAATTTTGTTACTTAACGCGTGAACAAAACGTTTGCTAGTCATTATAGTGGGATAGTTGCACAAACCAAGTTTGTTTCTATTCATAGTTACCATGTTATGCTATAAGCTTCCTGTATTTATTCATGTCTGATCTGATATAATTAAATGTTTGAACTAATCTGGAATATTTTTTCTTTCTTCAAATCCCTAGTAATACAAATTCATCAATTTTGTTTTATTTTGGTAGTCGTACGGGCAATTTTTTATTGCTATCTATCAACTTTAACTTTCAATTCAACTTCATAGTAACACCGGTAATTTAATTACTGTTGTTACTACTAGCAATGAGATTGATAGTAATACGGGTAATAATTAGGTAAGTAGTCTTCCCTTTTTTCCGTATTTCGTCCATTAAGATCTCCAGCTTAAATCCCTTGGGTGATTGATGATGGGTTATTTGGATTTTTTTCACAACACAACAGTGAAGCCTCAAGGTATATTAAAGAAAACTCGAATAAAGAATGACATATATATTTATTTCGTTTCAAACATCAAATAGCATCCGTACATCTATACAACAATAACGTCGGCGTAGGTTACTTAAATAATAAATTAACACAAAGGGACAATCGTACCACTGAATCTTAACAACTTGGACGTAATGGTTGAAATTAGAGGTAGCTACAAATGAGGTAGTCTTACGTATAGCGAACGAAGGTCCACGAACAAAATAGTATTTAATTGCAAATTTTGTGCGATGGTAATGAAACTTTATAACGATCATAATATATCGAATAATTTTACCTGTCGAAATTTGAAAAAAAATGTAATGGTACTTCGTAAGTACGAAGGTAGGTAGGTATGTACTTGTCGTGTAAATTTAATTTATATTAATCAATTATGTTCGTTTGAATATAATTATTGTTAAGTAATTCCTATGTGTTTATCTAATAAATGCATTATATTTCTTACTTTCTTACAGATGTCGCTGGTAAAACTACCAGATAAATTTCTGACAATGTACGCGTTGTTTAATATTTTTCATAGATTGATTATCTATTTACCTTTTTGAGTTTGATGATGATAATGAAGAAGATGTAATTGAGCTCGTAAAATGTTTTTTTTTTAATTATGAAAATGAGCAATTTATGTTATCTAACTCTGACTACCTCCCATCTGCACTAAATAGAACATACGGTTTGTTAAGTCACTAACCCGTCTACGCTCATTGTATTGCGTCTGTCCTAGTCGAAGATTCCCGAGGCAGACATTGTGAAGACGTAGTTTTATAGCTACGAGAATCACTAACGGTGCAAATCACTACACTCACCTCTACAGATTTTATCTATGACGTTTGAAGTTAAGATCAATCTTATCTTAACTCCTAAAATAAAATACAACCATACCGAAATAAATTTCCTGCGTGGTAAACGCGGCTCTGATAGAATTAATTTGGAAACTTGACATTGGCGCCTCCGCTATTAATATTTTGATAAAAAAATGTACATTTTACATGACGAAACTTTCTTTAGACGCCAAATTAATTAAAAAAAAAAGATCAATCAATCAAGATCAAATTAATATCAATAACAAACGTCATTATATAAAATCTAAAGATTAACAGTAAGGCACTAAAGGGTTTGATGATACATCTGTCTATTACGAAAACTCGGCGGAAATGTTATACAGACTTTCGTGAATCAACACCTCATCAATAGTACCATAGAAAAAACCCATAGAAAAAAAAGTGCACATAATGCAGGGCCATTTTCAAAAACATCCGAGTCAATTTGTATGATAATTATTTACCAACTAAAAAAATTTCTAAGGATTTATTTATTATTGAACTTCCAATGTTATAAGTTTAGATTTCCGTTTATACATCTAAACATTTCCGTTTATTGCCCGTGTTATTACCAATTTCACTACTAGTAGTGACATCGGTAATTTAATTACCGTTGTTACTACTATAGTTGAAAGTTGTTAGTAGATCAAAAGGACACGGTCTGTTTACTAAAAATTTTAATTTTAAATAAGACATTAATATGACCACACTGTCAATTTGTCAATATAAATTTAAAAATAAATTGACGAAATTCTCGAGAATTTCTTGTGAAACTTGCAATGTCAAATTTTTTAAACATTTTTAATTTTCTTCAGATTGGAGAATTATGCAGAGATGCTTCCGATTGCAGAAGCCATTTAGATGAAAGCCGCTCATATGATTTATTAAGAAATAGTTACTACTTTTCTAACCTAAACTAACCTTATTTTGAGCTTTTCATAACGTGACATTATAGTATTGAGCTAGTCCTAACATTTCCGCCGACTTCCACCGAATTTTATAACACTACCTTTAGTACTTATTTACTTTAGTTTTTATTCCAGTTTGGAGATCTTTTATGTTTAACATATAAAGGGAGAGTAAACTAGTAATAAAAAGTTAAAATCACAAGAACGTATCGACATACGTATTAACATAATATAATAATTAAGTAAAATCTTACAAGTAGGTCGTTTAACGCTAATGTAACGTGTTAATCGAAAAATAGTTTTTAGTCAAAGCGACAGACAACGCCTCGAAGAATAAAGAACTACGTGCAGTCAGGGCCAAAAGTAGTATTGCACAGAAAATCATATTCTTGCGAACCGGTGGTCCGTTCACTTATCATTAGTCTACGTTTTGTAAGTACCGCTGTAATGGCTCTATACAAAATAAATGATGTTTGTATGAAATTCTTACTTTTTTACTTTACAATTGCTCATTAACCTAATTATGTTTATAAGCAATCCAAGACCCATGCCACAAGCTATGCTTACAATGGATCTAGATAGCACTCTGTAGAATGTCGCAGTATATTTTATTATTATTATTTATTTTTAAATCAAGCTTTTAAAATATGAGTTCAACAACATTTTGATT
Organism: Lithosia quadra; assembly: GCA_963576445.1. Taxonomy (NCBI): domain Eukaryota; kingdom Metazoa; phylum Arthropoda; class Insecta; order Lepidoptera; family Erebidae; genus Lithosia; species Lithosia quadra. The sequence continues at coordinate 2,993,003 of OY754894.1, forward strand.
AGGAAATAAATTAGACTGATTTTGTAAATCTGCAAATTTTTATCTACTTTTGACGCTGACTGCAATAACAGACATTCAGACTTATTTTATGATATTATTTCATAATATCCGACATACAGACTTAGCGTCAATTGCGGGGCTCCAGTCAACAATAGGGCCCAGAGTACGGCTCACTTAGTAACACCCAATACGTGAGATCGAATACAAGGATTGGTGAAATGTGGGTGTTAATTTGCCTCTGCCTACCTCTACTATTATATAACAATTTTGTGTTAAATCTATTATTATTTAGGGCTGTAAATCGACGGTCACTACGTGCAAGCCCCTAATTACAAAATACTAATGTTACAGCAGTTTTTACACGAGTGATTTAAAACATTAAAACGCCTTTCCTACTTAACGTAAGATCACGAAATGTTATAACAGTTGCTAATGTGATACATTTTATTTTAAAAAATAACAAACAGGCAGTAAAAGTTATAGTTAGTGTATAATTTTCACTTATTTTTATCACGCATTGGAAATATTCTTAAAAGAAATTAACTGAAGTTTATTGACTATTTTTTAACTAAACGACAGTATAACAAAACCTGCAAATCCCGTATGTTCAACTTAGGTGATTGTACTTAGAGACCGTCGAAGTGGACTATTAAATTAATATATGGACTATTTTGCAAACATTGATATATAATTATTGTTTAATCTATAGAATGTTAAGAACGGTTGGTCTTAGATTTTCAAGTATGGAGCAGTTGAGAATTACGAATTATACATAACAAATTCCCCGGCGCTGTCCGGGTCGATAGGAGCTGTGAGTCGGTGTCGTAAGATGAATGCCGCTACCACTCGTGCTACCTGTAATATATAATATTAAAAAGCCGTTTATTAGGTCAGAGCCGGCAGAGTCGGAACTAGTGACTTTGTAAATAGAACTATCATAACGCCATCTGTTGTCAAGTAGCGAAATGACTAGCAACAAAAAAAAATTAGAATATACAATGGGTACTTGTGCAAATTTGGTATTGGTACAAATTTGGTACAGGGATAATAATTAATATTAATAATTTATTATTCTGACTTTTTAAAATATAATAAATAAAATTATAGTCTATTTAAATATAGGCTATTTTTTATCCCTCGAGTAGGTTCCTACGGAAAGCGGGATCCAATTTCCTCGTGGACGGAATTGCGTGTAACGGTTAATAGGTAAAATGAATATCTTTCAAAATCTCACCTCTTCTGGAGAGTCTTCATGTACCGCGTGTCCACATCGCGTTAATACTTTCATTTGGAATTTACCTGAAATTAATAAAATAAAATAATAGAAAGTCATTTATTACCCATGTAACTACCAATCTCCGTAGTAACTTCTAGTAGTACTATTGGTAATTTAATTACCGTTCTCACTACTAAAGTTGAATGTTGTTAAAACAGTAATAAAAATGGTAGCACTACTAAAGTTGAAAGTTTTTAAAACAGTAAAATAAATTAAAAAAGCTGCATTTTTCTTATGTAAAAATTTAACCTATAATTTTTACACAAGAATGCAGTTTTTTATTCAATTTTTTCTTCAAGTTTTCCTTTTGACACAACCGGGAGTGTCGTACAGATACAAGATATGACATACCCTGCATCTGTCCAACGGTGAGTTCCTTGTCCAGGCCGTCGATGGAAGCCAGTAGCAGCAGCCGGGGAGCCCGGACCGACAGGAAGGCGGCCGACAGCCCGCGGAACCAGCCCGACCAGTGCGACTCCGTTTTAGACAGGTCGATTCGCCACTTGTACCTGGATAATGTTACATTTGCATCTATACTAATATAAAATTGTAAAGTAGCTGTATCTGTTCATTAGAGGCATTTAATAAAAATACAAGGGTTCAGGGGGAGAGGTAGACCTAAGAAAAGATGGATGGAATGTGTGAAAGACGATATGGAAAGAAAGGGAGTGACCAAGGAGATGACATCTGACAGGAATGTATGGAGGAGAATGACATGTTGCGCCGACCCCAAATAATTGGGACAAGGGCAGGGGGATGATGACAAGGGTTATGTTATAACGATTATGAATACAAAAATAGTTTTTTCATAGGGACATAATGTGGTTCCCAAACCTGAAGGGACCAACTCGTTAAGGGAGGTGCAAGGGCTTGTCCTAAAGAAAAAATGGTTAATACAATACTTCTATACCCAAATGACCCCAAATATATATTATTTTGATTTAAAACAATCATTTGATGGTGGAAACGAGCCTATTAGAGTCCATTCACACAGAGCGGCTCGGAGAGCATCGGCGCGCATTTTTCTTTTCACACTGACAAATGATTTTCATAATGACAAAAGCAGTGCAGATGCAAATATAAACCTTACTACAAACACTAAAAACTGTGTTTTCAACGTGATAAGAATCTGCTCTCCTCTCCGAGCCGGTCTGAGTGAACGGACCCTTAATTTTGGGGACCCCGGCGCTCGAGGAACCGAGACGGCATGCGGTTTTAGTCGGTTCATACACGAAAGAAAAACATATCTGACGACTTACTTCATAGAATTGCCCCCCACTGGACAGTCTCCGACCGGCGCGGGCTGTACGAAGTGCAGTTCCTCCTCGCCATCATCAGACTCCTCAGCGATGGAGTCGGCTCTCGCCTCGTGGCGGGTCGCAGTCACCGGCTCTTCGGTCTCCGGCTCGTATGTCTCCACCTCGTTGATAGCCAACTGGTTGGTCTCGCAGCTGGAAATGAGAAGTAGATTTTATATACATTTTTTTTTTTACGTATGTGGCAGACAAGCACACAGCCCACCTGATGGGAAGTGGTCACCATGTATATAAATAAATAAAAAACAGAGCATTAAGTTAATAGTATTTGTGAAATATCGATATAGAAATATCAAAATTCCATTGCTATAAAAAATCGTAAAAAAAAAAACAATCAAATTGTTAATTTTTTATGTATAAAAGTTTTAAAATGTTCAAAATGTATGAAAACATTTCAAAAAGTGATTCTAAGACTACAAAAAGAATCTCTCCGGCGGGGAATCGAACCCCGGTCTCCCGCGTGACAGGCGGGGATACTTACCACTATACTACCGAAGACTTATGTGAAGTCGCGAAATATTGGTTCCCTTGCATAAACCTATAAATCTATGATATGACGCATTTCAATGCTAAACCAGATTTTCTAGGCACAACTTTTAATTAGGTACCTAATTAACGTTATGCGAACGTATACGAGTAGAACACCGTTATATTGCTATTTAATTTAATGGAGATATTTATTTATACACTCGCGTTTATATACTTTCGAAGGGATAGGCAGAGAGTTAATCAAAAATTTTGTTCAGTCTTACATTATAGGGACGAACCTAATAACAAGATTAAAGATGAAAAACTAGCTAACCTTGAGCTCGAGTTTTCTTATCTAATGATGAGTGTATTATTATGTAAATGATATACCAGTCAGTGAACTGATATACTGTATTAAATTGACTTACTTCACAATTTGACTTGGCATCGAGACCTTGGCCGAATCCACGTTGCGTACTTGACCACTTCTGACACTAAAAATTAAGAAAATTACATTGAAAAACTCCACTATAGCAAAAATTAAAAACAACGAAAATATATTTAATGGTGAATCTGTACTTGAAAATACATTTATTTATGTATACATATATAGCTGTTTTGCCCGCGCGAAATTCTGTTCTCGTTCCCACGACTTCAGACTCGTGTCCACTTCCAATGGGAATATATATTCCAAAGATAAAAATGCCTGTGTTATTCCAGACTTTTTAAAGTATGATTAAGTAATAAATATCTTCACAAACTTTCACATTTATAATATTAATAGGAAATAGAACTTTTTTGGTTTAACTTACCACCACTCAATAGCATGTTCCATACTCTTGAAGTGTGTCGGTCTGCTTCTTAAAAAGCTTTGCATACTGGCCAAAGCATCCATGGCTGTGCCTGTGGTAATAAAAAAAATATGTTTTGTTAATGGAACGATAAGAACTCTCTAGATGTGGATAATAATACTTCTACACTCCCAAATTCTTATAGTGGGTAGTGGGTACTCACATAATATCTCTATAACTCGATAGTTTTACTAAACTGCAAACTCTCACTTCGAGCTGTGAGTTTTGTAGTCCACATGTTGATATTTATTTGTTATGGAGTAAAACTATCGAGTAATACTGTATGTGAGTACCGACCATTAAAAGTGATATCTACCTTTTATTTATTTACTAAGCCTATTTCCGTACCTCCGCCCGCGGATAGAACGTCAGATTTCGCAATTTTGACTATATCTCTAGTTCTACTCAACTGACTCCCTTTGGGGATATAGGTGTGAGTTTATGTTATGTTACGCAACTGATTGTAATTAAACATGGTGTAAGATTTTCGGTCTAGATGTGCTAGAATATTTATTTATATATGTATAGCAAATGCTCACCTTCAACAACATCAATAACAGCAATACCACACACAGCATATTCAATCGAAGGCAGATGTGCAACCCTTACTGCGATAGCGCCCCCCATCGAATGTCCCATCAGGATTAACGGTGGGATGCAGTCTCTGATGAACAGTTTGTGCAGCACTTGCTCTACATCACTAGAAAGCAAAAGTATATATACATTAGTCGGGAAGTAAAGTAAAGACATTCCGTTTTGCTATTCTGTATTAAAACCAGTTAAGATCATTCATTTGTAAATTTCTGGTGTACAATAATGAGTCTATCTCTATCTATCTTTTTTTTCTGGCTATACATTTAAAGGCTATATATATATCAATGACATGTTGTCAGCAGGCAGCATTCATTGTTATGCAGATGATAGCACCTTGCACGGACAATATCACGGTCAAGCTGCGGACAAGCAGGCTGACGTAGGGGAAAAAAGACAGCTTCTTGTCACTGAGCTTGATCGGGTCTTGAATCTCATTTCGCAGTGGGGCTCTGAGAACCTGGTCGAGTTCAATGCCAAGAAGACGCAGGCTTGTGCGTTTACAGCAAAGGTATCTCCTTTCCTTCCACTTCCTACTCTTCAGGACACTCCACTGCCACTTCGGGATAACCTAGATATACTTGGCATGGATGTTCGCTGCAAACTGAATAATAAAAACTACATCGAGAGCATCATCAAAACGGCCTCGCGGAAACTCGGAGTCCTGAACAAGGTGAGACGGTTTTTCACGCCGGAGCAACGGTGTCTTCTGTACAAGGCACAAATCCGTTCCGGCGTGGAATACTGTTCTCATCTCTGGGATGGCTCTGCTCAGTACTTGTTAGATGCTCTCAACAGGTTGCAGCGACGCGCGGCCCGTATTATTGGGAGTCCCGAAGTTACCAATACTCTCGAGCCCCTGCAATTGCGCAGAGATATAGCATCTTTGGCAGCTTTTTACCGCATATACCATGGGGAGTGTTCCGATGAGCTCTACCAACTAGTCCCACCCTCTCCATTCCTATACAGAACAACACGTGCAAGGCTGAGATACCACCCTCATATAGTGCAAACAATCCCATCAAGAACCAAGCGGTTCGGTGCCTCTTTCCTTTGCCGCACCATCAAAACCTGGAATTCTTTACCAGCTCACGTGTTTCCTTCCTCATACAGTCCCGGGTCCTTTAAGCGGGGCGTGAAAAAGCATTTGATGAGGCCGTCAAGCTGAGAGCCACCATTTTGGCACTGTCGGTGTTTGCAATGGTGACTCCCATTATAGAGACTTTGCCTCAGCTTACCATCAGGCGAGGTGAAGTCATGTTGACGTGACCGACATAAAAAAAAAAAAAAAAAAAAAAAAGGCTAAAATGAAATGAAGAGAGTTCATTACACGCTTTCATTAATGCTTTAGTTTTGTACTTTATTTTCATGAAGGTAGAGTCTAAAATTAAATGACATTTGACTTTCCCCCTCATCCTTGTAACAGGTAGTGACATCTAAGGCGATAAGCCGACAGCGGGGCGGGGCGGGGCGTTCAAAATGACCGCGACGCACTCTTATTTGTATGATTATAAGGTTGCAATTGGCCGGGCAATAGCTCATGTCGCTTTTTAGACATTATGTGGGCTAAATGTGTGATCTAACGAGAGGAATGATAAGAGTGCATCGCCGTCATTTTGACCGGCCTGCGCCTCCGTCTGCTTAATGCCTAAAGTTGTTCTGATGAAGAATTTGGCCACATCCAGAACGCTGTAATTTACTCACCTGACAAGGGTTTCAATGCTGAGGTCATCAGAATTGGTTGCCTTAGTCTCTCCATGACCTCTGATATCAATGGAGACCACTTGACAATGGATCATCCTGGTTATTTCTTCCTAAAAATTTTGAAAATTTATTTCTGCTAAACATCTTTCAAGAGAACTTGTTTTTTTATACAGATAGGGGCATAAATCTTGACAATTATACTCTAGTTATGAATTTACGTGGTCTCTTTGGTGGTAAGCCTGGGTGCAACAGTGGTGGGGCACTAATCAACCAATCATAGATATATTAGATATAATTAAAATAATTATAATGTCAAATCATGGCCCCGAAGGGCTTGCATCATTTTTGATCAGTCTGTTTTTAGTTTTTTATATTAGCCAGTTACTGCACATTGGCCAGTTAGCTGTATATTTGTTATTAATTTATTTTTTTAATGTAATGTATTTTTTATTATGTAAGTTATCAGTAAAAATGAGTAATACTGAAAGGCAAAAATTATAAGTAATTATATTTTATTCTAGGGCATACATTGAGTCTATCTGGACCTAAGTAAGATTAGATTAACTATCTTATGATATGGGCACTAGAAACATAATTCGATCCATTTTTTTAAACGTATTAACCATTAGTATCATTCAGCATTGGCAATGTATTTAGTATGATACAACATTTAACATGAGTAGAAATTTCCTATAAGTACAAATTTGACTATTCCCATGTTTAAAACCTTCTCATAAACAAAAAGTAGAAGTGGATAAAACACAAAAACTAGGCAAGAAAAAGTACTTACAGTGAATAATGCCCAACTCAGGCCCGAATATCCTCCTCCATGCAATGTCACTATTCTGGGCCTGTCTAGCTGATCAGGCACTGGGCTGAAATACACTCTGAATGTTCCACCGTCCGTGTCCACGTCAGCATACTGGTGGAAATACTGCTTCCAGGGGACGGGAGTGTAGTCTTTGCGGCGTCCAGCGCCAAACGGTGCCAATCTATAAAAAGTTTATTGTAAAAACAAAAAAATAAAAACATGAGACAAACATTTGTAATTTGACGAAATTATTACTGTCACTATATTGAAATGATACAAAAAAGTTACGTATCGCTATAGAATTACTAAGATTTCGATAAAATAATGATTTCCTTTGCATACTTTGAGCCAGAGCTTCTTGGACATCTTGGTGGCAATTTATTTTTCATAATATTTTTCTGTAGCGCAGACATTTTGATTAACTATTTTTCTATTTTGTAGTAATTATTCAATAATATTATTTGTTAAATACGGCTCAATATCAATATTTTGACTTTTTAAATTGTTATCATTCCCGGATTCACTCGTTTTCATAAAAGATCATTTGAGTTTTGACCACAGATAAACTAAACAATACAGCCTCCATCATCCATCAACACAACATCATTTTCTAAAAATCATTATCTGTCTACGACAAGAAGGGTAAAATATGTTGAAAATATCAGGTTTTTTATACGAGGTTAAATTTTTAGATTTTTTAGATTCCACTTGATCCCACTACCTATATATCTAACTGTGGCGAAGCAGGAATAATTTGAAACTTCAGGACAAGCAGTATGTAATTTAATAATAATTTGAGACTTCAATATTGTTAGACAAGATTTTCTGCTGTACTGTAACTAAACGCGCTACCGCTACCGCTAACATTTATTTTGACATAGATCTATTCATGACATGACTGATGACTGACATACATTTGTTTGCATCGACTGCGAATGTGATTATTTTTATACAATGTTCTTTTGGAGCAAAATGTGAATGTAATTTACACCACTGACTAAAATCTGTACATAAAAATCACTATTTATAGCACAAAAGTACTATAATATTGTACCTTTTGCTCTTTACCATGGCGAAAGACTTTACTAAAATATGTCGAATTTGTCTCGAATCAAATAAACAAACTTACGATATTTATACATGTTATGGGAAAAGAAGCACGCTTTATTGTGACATGTTAATATATTGCACTAAACTGAAGGTATATTTACATGATTGCTATGACCTCAAGTTGCTCATATTTGTTTACACACCACTAAACTAAATTTTCACTTTACAGCCGTGTGAAGAGGATAATCTACCCCGTTTAATTTGTAAAGAATGTAGCCGCCAGCTCAAACGTACATACACCTTCAACATACAATGTGAGGAAAGCGAACAGAAGCTATTATTATTGTTAGAAATTCCATCAGAAGATATTACTAAGACAGATGGATGTACTGATGAGATAATTAAAGACGAATTATTATACGATTATGAAGTTAATGAAAACAAATGTGAATCGAACGAAAAAACAGAAATGCCAATAATTGATGCACATTCCACAGATGAAAATAAGGATGACATCAAACTCGGTGAGCTATTGAGCGTTACATTTAGCAAAGGATATTGACCAGTTTAGCATAATATTAAGTACCTACATTATTTTATAGCCCAATATTAAAGAGTCCATAGTCATGAAATTAAACACAGAAATTACCTATTGCTACTTAAAGCATCTAGTGGTAAATAATCCATACAATACTAAAAAACGTCCCATAAGCTTTAAGTTATGACTAGTTTAATACTAGTTAAAATAAAACCAGTAAAATCTAGTATAACTAGATTATAATAGTTTAGTAGGTACTGATATTGTAAAACAATATTTTGACCTCAATACTTGATCTATTTTTGAAATACAGTTTTTCTTAAATCTTGACTATAAATCTTTCAATTTAAGATAGATACTCAATTTTTTTCAGAGCTATTGGTAAATGATGATGGAAATGACAGTGGCTGGGATGCTGACGATGATAATATTTTATTGGGAGATATCAAGAAGACAGGTATTTCATTTATTTTCTGTTCTAATTAATACATTCCTATAGATCCCAACTTAGAGAGATAGAGACCTACTTGTTAGTTACCTAGAAACAATATTGTTTATGGGAACTAATTTTGTTTATGAAGTTAGAAAATTGGTTAACCTTATAAAAAAAGAATTAAGAAAATTGTGCCGGTGACTGAAATAATAAAAAAAAAACTACTATTAGTACAGTGTTTTGCATAAAATTATTACATTTTTCAGAGCCTTGTTGGGAAGCTGATAATGAAGTTCTGGTACAAAGACTCAAAGGTAAAAAAGCAGGTGATTTTACAGTTTTACAATAGGTACATAAATAATTATAATACAAGAATAAATGAGACTTGGAATGACTGTTCATTTGCTTTTTTTTGCAGATGCTGATGATGTTAAGAGGCCCAAAAAGAAAAGGGGCAGAAAGAAAAAAGGTGTGTTTTAATATGGGTTGAAATAAATAAATAAAATTAAAATTATTTATATAAAAAAATGCATTCTTCAAATAATGACAAAAGAAAATTTTATTAAAATGTAATAGTAAAATCCATTCCAAACATTATATATGTTAAGGCTAATACCCGAAGTGTGGCTGCACCTAGTTTTAACCAGTTAGAACTAGGTGTAGCCACTTACCCTAACCTAACCTAATCGGCTAAAACTAGGTGCAGACGCACTTCGGGTTTTAGCCGTAACATAACATAATAGAAGATTAGGATGTTCCAGTTATAAATAGAGTATTTCTTTAATAGTAGCTGTTACTCGTAGCTCTGTCTTTCATCTGGTTCCAGTCAATGTAACTGGTTTTTCCCTGTTGCATTCATGCGGTTTTCTGTTCAGAACCCAAAGTCCGCTTTCTTCATTTAGTTTAGATAAAAGGGCTTTAAGTGACAATTATCTGACTTATCCATTACCGTTAATCAACAGGAGTACTGGCTTACAGGTAAACTTGGCTTTGGCCCCAAGAGCTTGATCCCAATAACATCCTGTATATATACATTTCAGTATTCGTTGAAGGTGAACTCCGTGTTCTACCTGAGAGCAAGCTTCCCCATCAGTGTGACGTGTGCGGCAAGTTCCTTAGTACTAAGAGTAACTTGAAGGCCCACAAATTGTGCCACACTGACCTTCGGCCTTTTATGTGCCCTGAATGCCCTGCAACTTTTAGGTAAGTTTATGTAGCATAGCTATACAGGGTGAATTTTTCATCTGGGTGTGCATGGGCAAATCCGACACTAAGGAATATGTAAAAATGCTCAAACTAGTCTCGGATAGATTTTGATGAAAATGAAAACTGTTTAATTGGATTTTCAAAAAATTATATACACATACCCAGGAACTCAGTCTATGATTTTGAAAAAAACGCACCCTGTATTATTACACAATTCGATAGCACCGGTAGTAAGGAACATATTCTGGGAAGTAGCTATAAAAATACAGAATCAATAACCAGGGTGTAAGGTTAGATAATATTTTGTAGATCATTATGTAAATTTTTGAGAAAAATGATTCGTATGTGGTCTGATTAATGGCTAATTTCTAGTATCTTTCATACTTGTCTGAAACATGTTTACTCCAAAATACATTAATAGGAGAAGAAAATCGTATGGCAGCAGTTTGCCGACCCCCGCACTAAAACATTTCACTCGCAACCCAGCTGACGTTGGGCTATCTACAGTTTGAAGTTTGCCCCATCAAACCCCGAAAAGGAGGAGGACGTGAGCAACGAGTATGATGTATCATTTTATAGATTCTACGTCATTTCCATTTTTTTTTTTCTAACATTACAGAGGTCACAGTGCGTTGTTCCAGCACAAAAAGGTCCACACTGGTGAAACTCCATACCACTGTGAATATTGTCCCAAGCAGTTTAGCAGAAGAACTGGACTAGTCAACCATATACGGATGCACAAAGGTATGTTGCTCCAATGAAATTGCATCCCTCTTAGACACAATTCACTGATTCCGGAGATGGCCCAGGTCAAGCCGGGGTGCGAGGGAAATGCTCTTTGGGCCACCTTACACCCTGGCGTCAGAAGACCCTAGACGGCGTGCGGTTTTAGTCGGTAAGAGTCCGACATAACCTGCCCCGCTGGCCGCGGGGTGGGTATCCATGAGGATTTCCGCACGGAAAAAAAAAGGAGTTTTATTTTTTGTTATTTTTTTGGTGGTAAAACTATTTAAGGTTACTTGCAGCTTGCAACACTAATGATCTTTGACATGTCTTTATTGATAAAAACCCCAAAAACTAAAATAAAAACTAAAAAAAAAAATTAAAGAAAAGAATCAAAATGGAAACTTGCGAAAAGGGTAATGAAGGGAGAGTGGGAGGCTCACCTCCTAATCTATCCTTTTCCCTCTGAACCAGAACTTCTTTCTGCCCAGAACTATTAAACAATTTTTTTTAATTTCGCGGTCCGAAGTTGGGTCGTGACGTAAAAATGGTCATCTCATGTTTCAGGTGAAAAGTTGTACAGTTGTGAGATATGTTTTAAGACATTTGTACAAAGTGCCCAGCTGTCTATACACATGAAGCGCCACATGGGCGACAAGCCATACCTCTGTCAGATTTGTGGGAAAGGTTGGTATTTACATACATACATAATGCTCACGCTTTTTCCGTCCGGGGTAGGCACAGACAACAGACCGCCATTTGCCTCTGTCCTAACACGCGCACACGCGCTTCCTCTATGGCTTGGTATTTCATAACTTTTTTTTATTTTTTTTTAAATATCTCTCTCCCCCTCTCTCCTGCCTCACTTTTCTCTCTCTATCTCAAAAAGCGCCATCTACCAGGTTTTATTGCATTCAGGTAAACGGAAACATTCATTCAATGAAATTTAATATGCTGACTTTTTGTCACACGACATAATAATGTTTCGGAGAATTTCGAATCTGGCACGTGGCTCAGTAGGTCAGAGTATCTCTCTGTAAGCCACAAGTTACGGGTTCAAGTCCCTTCCTGTTGTTATTTGTTAAAATATTTTATACATATACCTAAGTAGAATGTTAAAATGAAAAATAACAATACAAAAATAAAATAGTAAAAAGTATATTATTTTCACCCAGGTTTCCCCATAAAGGCTGAACTGAAGGTACACCAGCGGGTCCATAACGGTGAGAAGCCGTACTCTTGTCATCTATGTACCAAGACTTTCGCTACATCGGGCAATTTATCTATACACGTTAGGATACATAATAAAGAAGTTAGGTGAGTATCACACTAATACTATAAACATAAAAGTTTGTATGAATGTTTGTTACTTTCACGCAAAAACTACTGAACGATCATAAAGGTATACAGGCCTGACGATCGTGATGTCCTACGTTCGAATCCTATCGATCGAATCTGTCTTAACACAAGCCATTTAGCTTAGCTAGAGTTGTCAGAGATAATACTAGTAATTTAGCTACTAATATTTTTTTTATACCACTTAGGTTAGACGAGCACACGGCCCACCCGATGGAAAGCGGTTACCGTGGCCTATGGACGCGTGCAACACCAGGGGCGTCACATCGCGCTGCCGACCCTAAATCACGATATTGTTGTAAACTATACCAAAGTACTATTTAAATTTTTTAGGTATAACTGCAAAGAATGTTCACGCGGTTTCGTGACGTGCAGTGCTTACAATGTCCACTTAAAACGTCACAAAGGACAGCGGGACTACAGTTGCGAGTGTGGCAAGACATTCTACACGTCATCAGCTTTAAAACAACACCGCGTCGTCCATACAGGCGAGAAAAAGTACCAATGCAAGATATGCGATAGAAAATTCACACAAACTAGCCATCTTAGTCGACATTTTAAAAAGGATCACGCGAAACCGAACGCTCCAGTCCCATCTTCAGAACATTATAAAGTGTTGGTAGAAGAAAATAAAGATGTGTTTGGTATAATACACGCGTTAAACGGCACGGTACAAAAAATTGGCGGGAATTTGGGCACAGATGTCAAATGTGAGGGGTCGTAGTGATGTGTTTTAGTAAGTTTTTGTTACCAATTTATTTATCGATATGGCGAAAAAATCTATATAAGTGGGTATACGATAACCATCTGCGTTTCCACCTACGATAAGACACATCCCTCGCTATGCATCCTTGCATAGCATCTCTGAAAACGTAGTGTAACATTGGTCAACATTTTCCGGCAGCATGGAAGCGTCTATTAAACACTTGACGTTTAGAGGGGAACTCCGGTGAATCTTACGGGGGTCATGAAAATCTCTTTACGTAATTGATGGGCGGCTCTTTCTACGAGTACAACTTGAGTAAATATCACGGAGCACAATAACCAGTGGAGAGAGTATGGGCATGTTTTTGTTCTAATTCAAAGTCACCAATTCGCGGCGGGGAGAGAATGCGCTTTGCCCTCTGTGATTGGCTGACGAATTGACAAAAAAATGTCAACTCATTATCTAGGGATTCCAAACAAGTAATTAAAAAAGTATCAATATCGATAAAATTGTTGACTCATTCGTAATCTATAATATTATTTATAAGGATTTGTTTGCGATACAGAATTGATTAAAACAGGAGAAAAAACAGGTAGCTTAGTGGTTAAGAAGTCCGCCTTACGATCGAGAGGCCCCGGGTTCGAATCCTAGTCATTACACTACCGACGTGAACCCACTCCTAACACAAGCCCTTGAGCTTAGCTGGAGGGTTTAGAGGGAATATTAGTAATAATTTCAGTTGCTAATATTCTTTATAAAATAAAAGAAAAGGTAATTAAATTAGGAAGACTTTATTTACAAAATAATTTTTTCTGGTACTTTTACATGAAATGTCTAGAACATCACACGACACTGCACTTTGTTGTCTCTATGTGTAGCTTTGATCCAAATTTCTTTCTTCTCGATGTCATCATTAGGAAATCTGCAAAATTTAATACAAAATACACATTTTTCCAATATAATGAACCCCTTTTTTATCGTGCGGAAATCCCCATGGATACCACCCCCGTCGGCCATCGGGGGTGGTTATGTCGGGATCGAACCGACTAAAACCGCACGCCATCTCGGGCCTTAGTTACTGGGGTGTAAGGTTACCCAATGGGCATATCCCTCGCAACCAGCTGACCCCGGGGCCATCTACGGTTTTAAGATGGACCCCTCGACCCCCCGACGACGGTGGGGTGTAGGGTGACAGGCGGCCGTCCTGTCACTCAACCGCTGTGCCATCTGCTAGTTAGAGGGACACGTGGAGAGCCTCGGAGCAGCCCTCTTGAGGGCCACTCCCACCCCAGCCGGATTGGCCGCAGGTAGTAGCGTCTCCCGTGGCGAGTGGGAGGCACTGCTCGCCTCCGTTTCCCAGGTGCAACACGTGGAGGTTCCGGCCCGCACCCAATTCAATAGGTAATGATAACGGGAAAGATTAGAATTGCTTCGTCATTTAGTGGCAGGACGTCGCTTGGAGGGGGCGGGCCGGAACCTCCAAGTGGTGCACCCGGGCAACGGAGGCGAGCAAATCTATTTTTTTTTTAAAAGGCAGGTAGAGATTTCATTTATTTTGCCACGCATTTTGCCACAAACAAGTATAGTGTACAGCATCTAACTTGGCAAGGTTTTGGAGTAGTGGGGCCCACACTACTCCAAAATCTGGCCACATTAGATGCCGCGCACTATACATTTTTTACTGTTATGTACAAGTTTTTTACCAGTTTGCGAGGAAGGCCTGCATAAGTATGTCTTAAAATAAAGCAATAATGATACAAAAAATAATAATAAGGAAACTATAGGAAGAACATTGAATAAATAAACCTATTTTAAATTCTATCGATATAAAACGTCGCGATGCTGCGAACAGAACTATCGAGAAAAAAAGGGACAACTGCTATATGCAATTCAATGTGCTAGAAAGAGAGCAAATATTTGATTTTATTTTTCGTTGTTGAAATTGTTGTTTTATTAAATGGAGTAAAAAACACTTACCTGTGAAATGTTATCCCATCTTTTATGTAACTTGACGTTGTAGTAGACTTTCCACACCATTTAATTGCACAACTAGGCATTGTTTCTATTTTTATTTCCTTTTAAAACGGGAGCGCGTGACGTTCGTACGTCAACCTACAATTTCTGCGACTGATCAAAATTTCGCAGCATACACTTCATTTAGCGTATGTTTGGCGACTGCGGCAGCCCCGCACGCTCTCTCCACTGGTTATTGTGCTCCGTGGTAAATATAATATCTAATTTTTTTACAACTATTAAAAACTTTATTTATCACCCGTAGTCACCAGAAAAGACAAATTTACCCAGGTTGATTCTTGATATAAAACTACCTCAATACTGCTATCGATTTATAAGTATCTAATATTGGAATGTTTATTTATTAAATTATTACAAATAAAATGTGCAAAGTTAACATTAAGGATTTTTATATTTATTTTAACGGATTGCTTTAGTAATTATTTAATGTGGGAGCAAATGTTTGTATTCTAAAGTTGCTGATGTCTTGATATGTTGATATTTATAAATACAAGCACCAGAGTCGGCCTAAACATTAATGGACGAGTGCAGCAATCGGTTTATGCCCTGACGCTTCGGCCGTATATTATTTATATGCCAATATGCCAAGGCATAACGCATCTTAGAATCTAAAAAACGCCCGATTAATTGCCCAACATGTCCGGGCATAAACTCTTCACTGGACGAGAGCATCGTTGTAAGGTGTTTAACAATATTGCCACAATATTAAATTATTTTACTTATTAGTCTAATGTTGCCATAAGTCGCAACTTAATAGTCCCTTTGGGCAGCTAGCGTTTTGAATCATGTAAATATTGCAATGTGCCTAAGTAGCTATAAAATTAACAAAACGCCTGGACACCTTTTGTCTTTCTCTTTAGCTAACTAATTGCACTTATTTATTGCGTGACTCCTCTGTCACTGGAATCTCATTATTGTGCGAATGAATAAAAAAACTTTTCACATAGCAATAAAAATAGTGCCATGTGAAAAAGTAATTCATAAAAGCTAAAAAATTCTTAAGTTCTGTCAGGCATCTACTCTAGCCGAATAGTATTCATAGGATTATATTCGTGTGATATTTGTGTCGTTCTTACAAATCTTTATTTATTGATCAAATTATTTATTATTTTCTAGTTTAATAAGTAATCTTTAGCTAGAAAAACTTCGTAAAGGGTAAGTTACCAACAAACACGCCATTCACAAAAGAGCTATCACAATTATTTTTCGTCATTTTAGGATACCTAAGAAGTTCTTCGTCCAACAAAACGGCTTTATATCACAAATCACAATGCTATAGTACCTACCTTTTATTAGGTCGTTTCAATAATGGTCGTAATTTAAATCTGACGCATAAAATGTTTGTATCTTTGTGATAAAATGTGTACAATAAAATTATTTTTAAAACAAGTTCTTCGAATTTCATTTAAATATATTTCCTATACATTACCCTACGCGTTATACATATACTGCCATACACGTTACACAACCCTGCACGATACACTACCCTGCACGTTACACTACCCTGCACGTTAAACTACCGTGCACGTTACACTACCCTGCACGTTACACTACCCCGCACGTTACACTGATTTCACACAAAAATTATCTTATAGTAATGATAGAAATGCAAATGTTATGCGAAGTCCCCACTGACCTGGAAGTCCCACTCCCGTTGAAGACGAGCGCCTGATACCTTTTCGAAAGTGACATTTAGGTACACTCCATACGACCTCAGATGGTCCGTGGACCATGATTACCGTGAGGGTATCGTCGAAGTTCAGACAGCAACACCCTCCAATGGAGCAGTGCGAAGCATCCAATCATAGCTTAGCTATGTTCCACAAGAGCTTTCCCCGTCTGCCATACCTTTGGAAACCGGTCCTGCTCGAGACATGCTTTAAAGTACCTACTACCTTTCTATAGCTTCTGCAATCTATAGCTTCATGCTTCTGCAGTTCTGCGTAAAAGCAAAGTATCGTCTTTGGTAGAAGCATCGCCGCCTACGATCGCCGCCGAGGCCGAAGTAACGCTGCTTCTTTTTACCCGAACTGCCGAAGAAAGGAGGGTAATGTTTTTTTAATATAGAAATCCCTAAAGTTATCAGAGCAGTAACTAAACTCTATAAAAAGTTGTGAAACGTCTAGTTATTGCTAACAGTTAGCCGCTTAAAAAAATGGCATACTGGCGAAATAAGATGAAAATTTAATTTTTTTACGTATTATATTTTTAGAGATTTGATTGTATTCTGTCTCATACAAGAATTTATGTTATACAGACAGTAAAATTTGCAATATCTGAAAATACACCAAAAAAGATTCTGTTAAATAAATAGCGCAAACAAAAAGAATAAAACACTGTAGTGATGCAATGCAATAACTAGACGCAGTTGAAGTGTTGAGTTGTTGATTGTAGATTTTGCATTTATGTTCTAATTATTTTGGTTTTATATCGGTTTTAAGTTCGTTTCACTCATGTTTTTAATGCAGACGTAGATTTAGGATGACAATGGAAAGGAGGATAAAGTTAAAAGCATTGAATAATCACATTACTTGTAAAATTTGTCGCGGATATTTCATCGACGCGACTACGGTCACAGAGTGTCTTCATACGTGTTAGTATTAGAAAGATATTTAATTATTGATTAATCTATATGAATTCACTAAAAAGAGGAATCCTTAAAATCATATGCGACTTGAATATTTTTGAAACGAAGAGCAAAATGACAAACAAAAATCAATTCTATCGACATAGGTCAGAAAAACGTGAATTCACTAGAGAAATAATAGCTATTATTAACAGTTTACCTGCAATTTGTGTTGAATTAAACCTTATAATGCTAATAAATGGCTATACTGATCTTAAATTAGTTGCAACCTAAAGGTAACCTTCAAATATTTCAGTCTGCAAAAGCTGCCTAGTGAAACACCTAGAAGAGAACAACACATGTCCAACATGCACTATTGTGATACACCAATCGCACCCATTGCAGTACATCAGCTTCGACCGGACCATGCAGGACATTGTTTATAAACTAGTACCAGATTTACAGGACAGTGAGTATCGCCTTCAATAAGGTATAAGAATAACCTATTATTTTACTGAATAGTTGCTTTGCATGTAGAGGGCTTTAGGAGCATATATGTAGATCTATAAAAATGGATTAATTGTGAGCAGATCTAATAGGAATGTATGGTTGCAAATAACATATTGCTCTGATATCTTGATGATCAGCCGATGAGTAGGCCAGAAATATCTGCTGTGCTTCACTTATTGTCACCTTTAATGTCAGTGATATGGAGATCCACAAATCTTAAACTATGGCTGTCCCAACATACTAGCAACAGTGGTTCAAGGACTACACTAAGTTTCATTGATTCCGATACACTAAGGTCAGGTTTAGTTGATTCATTTAAGCATCTTCATTAGTCCTAGTTCTGTCCAAAGCTTACATTTTGACTTATCTTGGTAGGTAATGATCAGATTTTTTATGTCACGATATGACTACGATAAAATAATTGATGTTGACAGATGAAATAAAACGGGAAAGAGATTTCTACCGCGCCCGTAACCTGCCCTGTCCCAAAGACGCTGCTCTTGCAGCAGACAAACCTGGATCTGATGAACCTGAGCAGCCAGATAACACTGACTGTCATAGAAAAGATGAACAGGTTTGTAAAAGTGAGATAACACTGGTATACAGTGAATTTGTTGCCCTAGATATAAGATTGATTTTGGATATATTCATGCTCGTTGCACACATTCGGCATTTCGTGAAACTATCAATTATTTTGTAAGATTTGCTCTCGTTTTTTTTAAACTGCTTAGAATACATTGAAGTAAATAGAGAGGTAAATGTTGAAAACATTGTTATATTTCCATAAAAAGCCTTAAAAAGTTACACAGAAGCATGACAAAATAAGTCCTATTACTAACAAGTCCATAAATTATTCAAGATATAAGATTATTTTATTATAAAAAAACAAGAGTACTTTCATAAATATATTTGTAATCTAGATCATTTGAAAACAGAAAATTGACAACCATTTTATTGACATTTAACAACACATCATTGATCTAAAACATACAAAAGTTGTTATTCATTTATGATAATCATAATCTAATAAGATCTCTTTGTTCTTTACAGGTCAATGTATGTCTGGAGTGCATATCAACGTCACTGCGGACGCTAAAACGCAGCTTTATTAGGTGCTCAGCACAGGCCACAATCACACACCTAAAGAAATTTATAGCTAAGAAAGTTTTAAGCGGGATGGAGAAGTATAGAGAAGTAAGTGTTGACATTTAATTTACAGCTTTATGAAAGATTAACAATGTTTAAGATAATTACAGAGATTATGGAAAAGGGTAGATCAATATATAAATCCTCATAACTGTTAACAATAGTCACTTATATCCAGCAGGCAACAGTGCTGAAATATTAGACAGTGGTGTCAATTCTGTTGTGCATTTTCACTTTACTAAAATCTCTAAATGTTGACTTTAGAGCCAATTCAATTGTTGTTTTGTTTCCAAGATTAGCAAAAACAATCAGGTGCAGGCCATAGTAATATTTAATGGTTTTAAAAAAGTTCTGAAATAAATAATATCAGGATTGACATTAATTTTTGTTTTAAAACATAAACATTTATTAATTATTTTATTGAGATTAGAGTTTATTGTTTTAAGACTTTTTTTTTATATTGAGAAGTATGCCAATTATTATAAACTCA
This sequence comes from Lithosia quadra, assembly GCA_963576445.1. Taxonomy (NCBI): domain Eukaryota; kingdom Metazoa; phylum Arthropoda; class Insecta; order Lepidoptera; family Erebidae; genus Lithosia; species Lithosia quadra. The sequence goes on from OY754894.1 coordinate 3,012,778, forward strand.
CAAAAAAACAAACTGGTCATGCTTTTCGTAGCATGAATAAGCTCAATTGACCTGTAAAATATATTAAATTGCCAGACATTTATAAAATTAAATTATAGTAAGTTGCCTGCCGCTTCATCCGCATGGAGTTTTGATCCCATGGGAATATCTAATATAGAGTTTATCCATTAAAAACAAACAAGTCTTTCCTCTTTGTAATATTAGTAAAGATATTATGTTTTTGTGATGTTTTAATTTATAACAAAAACATGTTACTATTTTTTTTCTTTTTGCAGATTGATATACTATGTAACGACGAACTACTAGGCAAGGATCATACGTTAAAGTTTGTGTACGTAACGCGTTGGCGATTCCGCGATCCGCCTCTCCGACTGCAGTATAGACCTAAGATTGACTTATAGGGAACATAATTATATATTTTTATAAATGTACTCAACACTATCTATTGATGTCGTCTGTGGTTTGATAAGCTAGGCTACCTTACTATTTAATCTATGACTAGAGGTGTGGGGGTGGTTAGGCGTTAATTTTCTTTAATTGAATGTTAAAGTAATGAAAACATCTGCCTTCTAAACTGGCAGTTTTAGTTTGCAAATAACAGAGGATTTCATAATTTTATTTTATTTTTATTTATTTATTTGAGCGCAGTGGTTGCCTAGCTTATTTGTCACCAAAAAAAGACAAATCTATTTACTAGAGGTAACCTATTATAAGTCATATTTTTTTGTATTCACTTCATGATACCAGCGTAAGTCTAGATGAAATCATATGCCGCCAATAATAATTTAAGTCACATACCTATAGACTTTAAACATCTCTCTGTATTGAATTTTTATTGTAATGTGTTACTCATTTTACTTTTGTCACCATTTAAATGGTCATACCTCTAAGAAGACCGTAAAATTAGGAATTTAATTCAAACTGAATACTGAAAATATTCGACTTAAGATAGTTTACGTCTGGTGTAAAAAAATGTAATGAAATTTATATGGAGTATTCATAGAAATTAAACTATTACTTTGTCTTTCTAAAAGTTCCACATTTTAATTTATGTTTATTAGTTCAATTGACCATGTCTACATACTCATTGTTTAAAAAAAAATTATTTAATTTTTGTTAATTTTGTTTTAATTGATTAGTATTTCAATCATTATTTGGTATTACTTTAAAATTAGGATAACAATATAAAATAAATTTCCAAGGAAGGGTAAAAACATTAACAAATTAGTTATTTTCATTTCCTATTCTTATTAGTTAATTAAATATAATTGTATTTTAGGTTAAACAGAAATATTTAATAAAATATATTAAGTTTAGTTACATTTTCGTTGATTTTTATTTTTTATCAATACTGCTTACACTTGGCTATCATATCAAGCAACTTTAATTTATTAAACACTTTTCTGCCACAGCACTCGCCGGGGGTACGGCATAGATTTTAGTAACTAACAACAGGCCACGGTAACCGCTTTCCATCAGGTGGGCCGTGTGCTTGTCTGCCACCATGAAGCTATAGATGTATAGCTTCATGTCTGCCACCTAAGTGGTATAAAAAAAAAAGGTCTGCACTTATAGGTAAACGTAGGTACACAGGCTACCTATCTATAAAAGAAGAATCTGGTGCAAGCGCAATGAAATTATGCTGAAACCTCGGCCTTCACCACCTGCTTCTACTTTCCTATCCCCTGTTAAACAGATGGTGTACAGAGCAATGATGTACTTGTATAGTTACTGAAGATAAGGAATTTAAATTAAAATGTTAATTTTAGATTTTTTAAAGAGTTAATAAAAAGAGTAGCTAATATTACAGGAGTAATAGAGAGGTGTCCAATTCAATGCCAATGAGGCCAAGACTAGTCATGATGTTTCTGATTTACCAGTAGGTACTGAATACTCGAGGCGACTGCAATAACTACACTATTTGTTTGATTTGATCTTATAAAATTATTAATCCTAAAATGTAATAAAGTAAACTACGGGTGTTATATTTTTGAGATTTAACATTTCAAGTAAATATTCCGGTTTTTTAGTTCATCAGAATCGATTTTACGAATCGACTAAAAAATACCAATGTGGAATGGAATGGCAACACTAAGTTGACATTTTTATATTCTCCATGTGTGAGTTAACGTGTGTATTTATAAAATTGTTTTTGTGTGTGGGCAATATGAAAATGGATGGCCGATAGATTCCTGTAAGGCATGTGAATAGATATTTTTATTTAATTATTTGTAATTATCATTTTTGATCGTCAAACTGGGTGCCAAAACGGTAGAGCGGTTTCTCAGTCTTGCAGACGACAACTTTGTCGAGGATGTCAACGAAGACTTAAAATGTTTTACAGCCGAAGCAAGAGTTGACAGGTAAACAATTTTATCTTTATGTTTCCCATGTGCAGTTAGCCGCAATATTATCATCTTATTGCTATTTTATAAGTTCTATATTGATAGTCTAGTTTGATACTACTGGTTATTGTTTAATGGTTTCAAGGTTACTATGTGTCAAGCGCAAATGAACGTAGGTCGCGCTCGCATTTTCGCAAATCAAATGGTGCGAAACGAGATGACACCTTGAACGCCGATAAATATTCATATATTCATAAATAAAAATGCTACAACATGTTGTGTCCATTACTGTTAATTATTACGATCGAATACGACCACAAATGACTGAATATCGCCACATTTTCTGCAGTATAAATTAACTAAAGCGTCGTGAATATGCTGTTTTTTTTAGGTATGGCATGCATGTATCTCGTCATGCATATAAACTAGTAATTCAGTGAATAAATTATAATTTTCAGTAGTAATAAATTATATAGTTCGTTGGTACTAGTACCTAATTTAAAATATTTAAATCTGAGCCCATAATTTAAAATATAGTTATTCGTGTCTGAATAATCCTTGCTGAATAAATTCTTTGTTAATATAAAAAAAACTAGTAGATTGTATAAACAATACATTGAAATTTATGTGGATAAAAAATGTATATTGTTTCAGCGTGCTAGTATTCCCTCCAGTAAGCAACTACAGGCGGTTCCTCATTCACCGATGTGTTGAGCAGCTGTGCAGGCCAGACCTTGCCACCTTCTCGATAGGTGTCAGTGACGAGCGCCGAACTGTTGTTTGCTACCGGGATAGGTTGCTGAGGTCAGTACCAAAATGTTATTATTTATTACTATTATTGTTCAGGTTCACCATGGCACACACCAATGACTTTTCGATGCTTTTCTAAGTTATGTGTGTATTTATCGCAGGTTTATAAGTGCCCGGTTAATGGCAATAGGCTCGCCACCTATTACATTGGGACCTAAACATAAACTGGCGAAATGTGGGTGCTAGCACCTCTGCCTACCCCTTCGGGGATATAGGCGTGAGTTTATGTTATTTTATATGTTATGTTATTGTGCAGTGTGTAATCTTTCTGTAAAAGCATTGATGTATGAAAATAAAAATTACCTAGTAGACCTAGTAGGTTTTTACTCATTCTTACATTTATTAGGGGTATATGGCAATTATTTTATGTAACCAGAATGTGTAATAACACTACTCAATTTATTAAAAACTTACACATCTTTTTTTTAATTAACTGTGCTGCGTGGTTTATATCGACTAAAAAGAGGTTAATAAAATTTTGTAATTATGTTTTAGTTGTACATAAGACAGTATTAAATAATAACACTAATGTGAATCATATTTTTAGCATACTTTTTTAACTTAGCTAGTTTCAAGGTCTAAACACTGATGTTTCCGTCTGTGTGTTGTATCTTATGATTATGTGCAGTAAAGAGCAGAATTTTTTATGATGAAGTAGGTATGTGAACAAGTATAGAGTGATGGAGATAAATGTTTAAATAAAAGAGTTATTACTTTAGACACCAGGCCTGCTAGGTAACTTTATACAGACTACCATTTTCAGGTTAATAATATTTTATGTAAGTAGATTACAATTTCAAGCATATAATACATTGTTAGCCTCATGAAGTTAAATGTTTTCGTTATTATAAGTATCTATAAAAGTAGTCAGGTTACAAGAGGTCTGTTTTTTTTTGTTTTGCCGATTCTACTACCCTAATGGTGGTCATCTGATTGTCCTCCAATTCAGACCAGCTTAGAAAAAAACTGGTTTCCCTCACCAATGGTCAGATGACAGTCGCTTAACGAAAAATATCAAAGTTCGCCACTTCGTAGTTAGACTGAAAAGCTGACCCCAACTGAATTAGGAAAAGGCTTGGAGAATGGTGAGGCGTCATTATATGACGGCAATAGAGTCACTTGCTCAAAAATATATCTAGGTATAGCACGCTTCTGCTTACCCCTTCGGGGTTATATTGGCGTGCGTGTATGTCTGTTCACAATAAAATCGTGATGATTAATGTCGTGTTGTGATTATCATTAGACTAGCTAGGTATATTGTCTTTAATAAATGATATAAAAAAAATTCATACACACTGAAGCGTATGATCGTAATTTACAGTGAAACTTGCGAACTGACAAAAGAAAATGCAATAGTCTATTTTATTGTAAATTATTGGTCTATAAACTATTGTGTTTAGTTTTTACGTGAATAATAAGATTGATAGCCGCGATTTCCGATTTTCATGCACGACGCCGCACGATGTTTGCTTTCGTAACTCTGTTTTATAAAGAGCTTACTACATTTTTTTCTTTTTTTTCCATCCAGACCGGACATATTCCTCTTTTCTAGACACATTAAACATATAATACTAGTAGAGCTTACTGTACCGTGGGAAACCAACATTCCTAAAGACCACACAATAAAATTAAATAAATATTACGACCTAACAAATGAATTTAACAAAAATGGCTATGTTGTTAATTTATACGCGGTAGAAGTAGGAGCGAGAGGTATACCAGCAAAATCTCTCTATAACCTTCTGAAAGACCTTGGCCTGTCGAGAACTGCAGTAAGTTCTGTTTTAGAACGAGTATCTAAGGCTGCATTAACAGGTTCCTTCCAAATTTGGCTAGGCAGGGCGGGAAACTCGAGCAGTGAAGGTGAGCGTTGATGCGCATCTTAAAGGGGGCCTCCTTAAACCTACACCTAGGTCGCAAGTCCTGGGAACTGCTCGGAGTTTCTCCCTCTGCTACACGATGGACCCGGCACCCGCACGGTGAATCCATGGAACGCTAAGAAGTTCGTCTCATTACGAGCTATCAATAATGTTATATGCAAATCAAATGAGCCGAACGACGGGTTTATCCTCTTTAGTTTAGAAGTTCCTGTGACCACTTAGCATCAGATTATTTGCCAAGACAAAACAAATGAGCATAAACTCAATTAGCCTAACTTGTTAAGTTTAGAACTTTAGAAGTTCCTATGTTCACCTACAGACAAATCATCACCTACAAATTAATGTATATTAATATTGAATATCTTCCACAGTGATGAAGCTTGCGCTCGACCAGCAATGGGGCTGACTCAAGAACGCGATGATGGCACCTTTTCACAAGCAGGTATGTTGCTACAGAGTGCTATAAAGTAATAGTAGAAGAATACACAAAATATTAAACTTAACACATTCCTAAAGAAGAAAGAAAATACGAATTATTATGTTTCATTCGGTTTATAATACCTATCAATTACAAAGTGTAAGTCTAGCAGATTACCTTACTTGCCCTTCACTCTAGGTCACGGTTCAGCCACAAACCCGTCATAATATTGGATGTTGAATACTTTGTTACAAGAAAAACTTTATTGAAAACTTTGTTTTTGATATTCGAGCGGTTGAGATGAGTTCGGAATTGAATTTTTAACATACTTTATTACGAGACTTGACCCGTAGAACCCTGTCCGTCAATCAGCAGGTAATGTTGGCTTGGATTAAAAGTAAATATCTTAGTTATATGGTATGGACATGTTATGAGAAGAGATGAAAGCAATGTTGTTAAAAAGGTTCTAAGTATGAATGTGGAGGGCTTTAAGGGTAGAGAAAGACCTAAGAAAAGATGGATGGAGTGCGTGAAAGAGGATATGGCAAGGAAGGGAGTAACCGAAGAGATGACATCTGACAGGAATGTATGGAGGAAAAATACATGTTCCGCCGACCCCAAATGATTGGGACAAGGGCAGGTAGATGATGATCTTAATTATTTCCCCAATAAAATGGCACCTCGTAAGCTATTCATTAAGTACCTATAATGTATCCTCATCATACGGTTCTTGTAAACAGTTATGTCTATATTGGAGCACAGTAAATAAACTACATTACATTATTTTCTCACTCGCACCTCTTGCAACTGAGCAAGACAAAAAATGTACCGTTTTAAGGTAAATGCAACGAAACCTGACTCATTATAAACTTGTTCAAACCTTTTCAAGGGCTGCTACTTTAATTTGACTTGAACTTTAATTGAAGTCCTTAGGCTTGTATGGTCTAAATGAAGAATCTGACACTATAGCCTCAACATAGCGGGGAAAACACCCCCTACTGCTTCAATCTGGACACAAAAGACTGCTTCATACCCTCGTCAGTCAATCAGCAGATTAACCGACTTACATGTACGGTGTAAAGCAAAGTTCGCTTAAATTAAGATCTTTATATTTCAAGACATGAGACCTTCGTAAGTTCATTAGAGCCACCTGGCACCCGATCAGCATCGCCTCGAGCTGTTAGCATCTATTCTTTGTATGGTTATAAGCGGAGTTGAGCGTATACTTATGATATTATAAGTATATGCTCAACTCCGCCTCTATTCGAGCGAATTGTGGCGAAAAGTGTTAAAAATAAAGTACAATAAGTTATTATCCGTTGAAAATGGATTTCTTTAAGGCAGCAGGTAGTTATTAGTTACAAAACAAATGTGTAACGTAATATCCCACTTAAAGTAATCACTTAATAAACGAAATGGCAAATAAATCACGATTCACTTATGACTTAGGAAGCGGTTGTTCATATAGGTACCTTCCGCTTGTTAATGTTGAGTGCCACGCTACGGGTTAACTAATCATAAATATAACATCATGTATTATGATTAGTTAACCCGTGGCGTGGCATAAATACACACATACGTAAATATAGTAATTACTTTTTCCCACGGGGTAGGCAGAATTAACATCTTTCCACTTCTGGTACACGATTTTCAGTTGTAATTTCGCAATTTTTGTAATTCCAAATCTATCAAGACTGCTAATCCAAGCCAAGGGTCTGCTATCTGACCTCCACCACACATTGGCGATATCGAAATCGGGCAGTTAGATAAGTTGTCGGACTTTTTGGGTTCCAACTACGTGTAACTCGCATAAAATCTGCTACAGATTTTCAAATAGCAACCGGGACCGTTTACTTAAGACCAGGCAGACCCCTCTTGGTTTCCGCACCCCCCAAGTGGAATACGTGAGCGATCGATGTAACATTCTAATTTTGTATTTTTTAAATGGCGATTCCAGTGACCTAACCTTTCAAACAAAATAAACCGCATTAAAATCCGTTTGGTAGTTTTTGCATTCATGTCGAACAAACAGACAAACGGACAATAATGCCAAAAAATATTTTTGTGTTCAGAATTGTTCATATAACATAACACAAATTCTTTTTTTATTATCTTCAATGTAGACACAGCCACAGGTACTTTCCTTTTTTTAATAGTAATAGATTCATTTTGGAACGGTCCCTAAAAAACATTACCCTCCTTTCTTCGGCAGTCGGGTAAAAACTATTCATTTGCAATACGTTGAAATATTTTATTACTCTATTTAAAAACCTTTCCAGAGCTACGTGCAGAAATATTTGCGATAAGACCTAATGTAGGTACTTTCATATTTTGTACTCGTATCAGGTAATTTCTTGGGAACAAACAATTTGTTCCTTATAGCGCAGACTAGGATAACATTACTGTTATCTTATGGTTTAAGGGTGAATTCAATAAACAATGGTTTTTCTTGGTATATTTTGATAATTTATTTTTGTTACAAAAATGGTACAATAGGGGTGCAATAAATCACGAGACGTCATTAGACCCGTCTTCCGGGTAGCACACACAAGTACCATAATTATAATCTTTTGTACGATAGGTATTGTAAAATGTGGGTGCATAAATAGAATGAAAGGTAGAGGTGGGCTTTGTTCAGTAACCAGTAACCACACAAAAACCGTTGAACTCACTCCAATCCGGTTTTTATCGTATCGTTGCAGGATCTAGTTTTGTTCGTGAAGGCATTCCACTCTTTATGATTTTATTAAGCGCAGCAAACCCTGAATTTAATAACAAAACTGAAGATTGATTAGTATTTCGAAAATTGATATCTCTGACCGAAGTGGTTTTACGCTTAAGTCTTGACCTAGACAAGCAATTAGTTAATAGTTCATTTGATGTAAAATATGCACAGAGGTGCTTTTGACAACGACTTGTCATTCGGAAAGTTTCAGTTCTCGTTTGCTCCTTTCGACTCGACGCTTGGGACGCTTGGGAAATTACCCGACTGTTGAGATGGGTCTCAACAGTCGGGTAATTTCGGGTTTTATTTGCTCTTTTCGACTCAGCACTCCTATTTCAAAATTCCAGCGGCTTCGGCCCTTATAGGCTCTATTTGACTTGGCATTTCCGTCACAGTCTTCATAATAGGCTAGCTTCGATTACTGTTGCCTTTTTTGAAAGTAATGCTCTATTTTCAATACTAGGCCAACTTGGGTTCTTGTTGGCTCTTTTTGACTCAGCGCTACTGTCTCAAGATTCAGCGATAAATTATAATTATTAATTGCAAATTCAATGAAAGTTTAGGATATTTTATTAGAAACCAGTAACATAGTTAAATAGCATTTTGCTCAAAAACTAATGAATGATACTGGCTATACACACATTATTTATTTTATGTATATCTCGCATGCTTGTGTTGCATTTGCCTATGAGCCTGAATGGTTGCAAATTATAAGTACCGGCATTATGTGATTTAGTCTGACATAATCTGAACGGGCTTTTGTTGCACCTATGGTATTACAGATACTTAGATAATTGCGTAAAATGATGTAGATTTCATCATCGTGTAAATCGTGTTCATTGGTATATTAACTAGCTGTTGTCTCCGACTACGTCCGCTTTATATTAGGAAAATTTGTCTCTGTTCTCTTGCTTGTTAAGGAGGGAAACAGTTTATTATATTTTATTACCTCTCGAATTTTCCTGATTAATTTCGATACGGGTTTCAAGGCTGTTAATCTTTCCCTGGGATTTACCTGTGATGGGTTTGAGCCCTGTCACTTTCGCCCGATTAATGCCAGGCATAAACCCATCTATATGGATATATGGGTTTTCTGGCATTTTTGTCAGTAATGACCGATAAATGCCCGAAGTGTCAGGGTAAAAATCAAAAGGGGTACTACTAATGATCCTATTGTACAAGTTATCTACAGTAATGGGAATGCGGGTGAGATTAGTCCCGATATAAAAAACCCCCACACATTTAACACTACAACTTTTTATTTTAAACAAACGACTCCCGCACTAGGCTAGGCTAACTACCCATAATTGTATCGCGCAGATTACACAAACAAACAATTAACGGACTCAAAGTGCGTCCAATTATTTGCCAATCACATAAATAATGATTCCGTATTAGGATGATTGTGGGTTCCGTCCTAACATGGAATCATTGGACACAGCGGAAGGTGGCCGTTAAAATGTTGCGCCATCTGTGTCATACAGTTTTTTGTTCTCTGCGGGGACCAATTTCTATCTATAGGTATATTATTATAAAATTGTAAATTAGTTGTGTTTGTACAAGGAGATATCTATAATATTATGAAATTGTAAGGTGGTGTGTCTGTACGTTGGAGATATTTAAAAACCAAAACTTGGTTTATGTTATATGAAGATTCTTTTTTGGTAAGTATTCTTGTCTGTTTATCTGGTTGTGCGCGATGGATGCAAAACTACTGAACGGATTTTGATGCGGCGTTTTTTTTTTTGAAAGACTTAAAATCTTAGGCATATTTGATCAAAATCGGTTGAGTAAAGCCGGAGATATAGTCAAAAAATGCGAAACCCGACATACGACGCAAAAACTACTGAACTGATTTTGATGCGCTTTTGTTGTCACAAAGGTCAGACTTAAGTTTGCCGTATGTTTGATGCAATTGGTAAAGTAGAAACGGAGATTGATTAAAAAACAATAACTGACTTTTACGCGGGCAGAGCCGCGAACATCAGCTACTGTAACTGTGACGTCACAGCGCTCACGACCTAGTCTGAACCGTTTATAATTGGAATATTGGAGGAACTGATCTAAACCTAGTTGCGACATTTTTTAATTGCTGTATCTTGTGTTCAATAATACGTAATGTCTACATTCTCTATTTGTAAAGCCTCTACTTTTAAGTCTCACACCTTACTTAGAAGGGAAACGGTTGATATTATTTACTTCCGATCAAGTTTATGTCCTGTTCTGTTGTGTTTGGCGTTTATGTGGGTCACTGGACATGCATTAACCCACAAAATAAACAACGATCACCAGAGGGTCAATATAATATGCTCACGCCTTGTATAAAAAGTAGCCTATATGCTGCCCAGAACTATGAACTATAATCGTACCAAGTTTGATCGAAATCGCTCCAGTAGTTTTTGATCCCAGCGTGAACAAAAATTTGGTGCAGACAAACAGAGACACAGACAAACAGACAAATATTTTAAAAATCTTTTTTTTTCTCATATATCTTCCATGTACAGACACCGATCAGTTACAGATTTATTATAATGTAAATTCTGTCTTACATACTTCACGCGCTTCCTCGACTGTCATTAAACCTTTCATGCAAAGCAAAATGTGATATCCGTATTGCAAACGTGATAGGGACCTTTTAATTTAAGTTCACTCGAATCTCAAGGCTTACCTTTGAGGAAACACTTCCAATCTTTCACTCTACAGACAATGTCACCTTTCATAATTTTTTATTGTCCAGTTGACTATTTAGGGCTCCAACTAGCCGTAACGACTACCATAGATTTGTATGGCAACCGGGGTCGAATGCTTAACGTGCTCTCCGAGGCACGAATAAAAGGACCCCGTAATAAAGACCTATTGATTACTTCGAAGCAAACAAAAATAACCTAAATACCTCATTAAAAAAATAAGTATTCGGTAATACATGTTATGCACGCAATAGTTATGTTAATCTCACAGTAAAAGTTATAATGATGAGTACCTAATTTGCATTTAATAAACATTGATATTGAAACGAAACATACTTTGAATTAGTGTTATGCCAATCTATAATATATGATACTAGCGTAATATTTACATACGTAGTACATTATATGAATCCAAATAAACAACATTATGATAAAAAAGTCAATTTTTCGCGTCTGTCTATTTCTCTGCCGATTTCTTCTAAACCACACGACGGATTTTGATACGGTTTCCACTGTCATTTAGAGATTTTTCTGCGGAAGGTTGGAGTGCCTAATACATAACCAAAGAAAAACGGGTAATCGCAATCTTAATGCAAATCACATTTAATCATTTTCATTTCCGGAGATGGCCCGGGTCAAGCCGGGGTGCGAGGGAAATGCTCTTTGGGCCACCTTACACCCTGGCGTCAGAAGACCCTAGACGGCGTGCGGTTTTAGTCGGTAAGAGTCCGACATAACCTGCCCCGCTGGCCGCGGGGTGGGTATCCATGAGGATTTCCGCACGAAAAAAAAAAAAAAAAAAAAGGGTCTAATACGCCTTGGAGAATTTTCGTCCGATATAGGGTCAACAACCATAGGAGACAGTCTACACTGACGCTGTAAAAGTACACAATACAGTGAAGGGCTGCCTGCCGTAGGTTCTGAGGTGTTGTAAAATATAAACGCTAATAGAAGCTGCAATATACGGGTTAATCGAGGAGAACTCCTGTTCCAACATTGCATGTGTGCATTTAAAATAATATAAATGGGTGACCGTGAGCCATGAAGATAATTTACGATATACTTAAAGACGCTGTGTCATTCCATTACATTAAGATTACACGGATCATTGTTCCCTAGACTGTATTATTCACTGGCACAATAAAAAACCCTGACCTATACAGACGCGTCGTGCAGCATATATTAAGCAGCTTGCACAATATTATTATCATCACCTTCTAACCTCGTTCTTTATATTTTGGAAATGACCCCACCCCGTTCTACAATCCTGCTGGTTATAGATAAACTGTCGTTCGTCCTTCACAATGCCGTTGTACATTAAATGTTGGTGCTCACGAAATTCCAATGACATAAGCGCTGATGCAACGCCAGCGGAATGACCGGGCCCGCTAATGTGGAACGCGGAAAGTGAAAGTAGCACGCCGGCTTGAGCTTTTAAGTGCAGCTGTAAGTTGTTGCATTGAAAGGAGGCCCTCAGAAATAGGTCGCGATGATATCTGGATTCTGTAACTTTCAAACTCGTCCAGAGTTGTGGAAAACGTTTGGTTTGAGCTTGTAATTTACCCTAAGAAGCTGTTTTGGAGACCAAAACAATTTCTGTTAGGTTGTCAATAATATTGGTGCTTTATTGGTGTCATTTCAACGGTCTAGCTGCAATGCTTCGATATCGCCTAATGTCACCATTGGGTTGTGAAGGTCAGATGGCAGTAGCTTCACGGGAAATATCGAGGTCCAGCCAAATCCGCAGTTAAGACTGGTAAAGCGGACCCCAGACTCCGAGGTGATATCAATTTCAATTTTGCCGTTTTTGATGACTGAATTCCTGTACTTTGAATGTTGGCAAATAGGCTTGGTAGTTTAGAATAGAATACACTTTATTCTAGACCAGACTATAACAATTTATTTCAAATTTAAAATAGTATAATGGGTGGTCTTATTACTCTTATTGCAGACTGTTATGTCTTACAGCCAACCTTTTGATGGACTTATCTCTATGGAGTAACAGGCAACATGTGGTGTACTTACCATTTATAGTTTACCTATATCTCGGTACTTATACAGAATCAGAATTCCATTTTTGTATCAATGACTAGTAGAATTAGTTCAGCACGAGTCTTCGCATTCATTTTACGTTCCTCTGAAAAACAAATAAACAAAATTCGTTACGGCTTTACGGAGTATGCGTAGGCCGGTTTTGGAACATCTTTAGTACCGCTTATTCATCTGAATTGCTTTCATTGCTTAATTGGTTCTGCCTTCAATGATCCTTCGACAATTTTGTAGTATTTCCTAAAGTTGGAATCTTTGCGCTTAGCAGTGTTGTTACATCGGTAAAAGGATTACGTGTTACGAGGATAGTACGCGTATAGACTTAATATTTTTGATCTACTGATAGTATTTTCTACAGAAGATTTTCTGTGTCCTTGGTTGCGAAATGTATATAACTACTTCCTTAACAGTGCCGTAAAGACTGCTCCTCATCATCATAATAGCACAGTGGCCGATGAGCAACACGTAAGGATATTCTTTTGGGAATTAATGAATGAATTTTTATCGGTTGCCTTTCGGAAAGTGTGCGTTGGAATTGCACGACTTAATATCTCCAAGCTCTTTCCACCAACGAAGGACCAGGCGCAAAGCAGACGTCATCGCTACATGATGGTTATTCCACTCGTACACACGAAGCATATGACATATTCATTATGCGTACAGCTAAGGAGTAAAATTCCCTGCCTCAGGCTGTGTTTCCGGAAAGCTATAACCTCAGCATATTGCAGTCTCGAGTGCCTTCTAGGTAAACGGGTTTCACTGTAGGCCATAATGCATCGTAACTTACTAGGTACTAGGTGAGATGGATATCAAACGTGAACTATAGAGATAAAAAATGTATAGTCAGTCCCTCGGTAATAGTTTGGCGACTGATTTAATAATAAACTGCTATATCATGCGGAGAACATATTAAACCAGAGGCGATTGCCGTCGAGTGATTTGGTGCTTTTACCAGTTTCTAGTTTTAGTACTAGCGAGTAGATATGTATGACAGTCTCAACAATGTACTGGTCACTGTTACCAAACATTTCTTATTAAGCGATACAACTACTTCGCGGCTTGTGGCCATCTGGGTATACGATTATGTATCCATGTTACGTTTTAATCCCACGCCTCGATTTATTTGGGCAAATGAGTTGTTTTATCGTAACATTGTTTTGAAACTATAGTTGAAACTGGTCTTCTTACAGTTGTTACTAGACAACCGGTTTTGTTTTCGACGCGCGGGAAGTGTTCGACTTTATATTCAAAATTCAAATTGAAATGTCAACAGTATTTCAGTTTTCATTGCATTTTTTTAAGTGATTGGCTTATCACTTGCTTGTACTCAATTTCTTTCCTTTTGGTTTGGTTTATTCCACTTTTGTGGGACCGATTACCGTCTGCAGAAAGCCTGGGCTATAGCCTCAGTCGTCAATGAGCAGGTGTACCATTTGGAGGTGTTCGAGGCCCCACCAGGCCTTGCGGAGCCAAGTCAGCCAACCTCACTTTCAAGCCGCGGTTTGCAGATGAGATGCGATGATTCCAAATTTATTTTTTTATGTTTATTTCATTATTTAGGTTGTCTATGCAGTTTAGTGTTTATAAAAAATGCCATTATTATGGTCATCCGCGACACGTAATTTCCTTGTATTGGCATTGTCTCTTTAAAAAATTCATCTGTTACGTTTCAATGCATTAAAATGCATTGTATTATATTGTAAATTATAAGAATCACAATCGGTGTTGTTATACAATACGCTGTGATCTCATAATAATTATGAATAAGTAATCAAGTAACTCCATATTAAGGAAAGACTAAATCTGCAGATCGAGGATTCGTTAATCTCGTTGATTTATAGTTTAAACGTGATCACCTCCTTTCACAAACGTACGATATTTTGGATAGGTACCTACCTATCATATCAGACTTTTTATTAATTTTTCACGGACCTCAAAAAAGGAGATTCACAATTCGACCGTATTTTATATCTAAATACTTATTACCCCTGAACTTTCGACTCAGTGAACCGATTTTGATGATTCTTTTTTGATTTAAAAGCTAGTGCTTCCCGTGTGTTCCTATTTCAATTTGGTCCAGTTGAAGTAGCTATGTCACTGCCTTTTCTCTCAGGGTTAGGGGATCACACGGCAGGTACGGCAATCCTTCCAAATCTTGCCCGCTTCCAAAGCTTTAGTTTGTTTAACTAGAGCAAGTGCCGTTCAACTCCTTTTTTTTAACTAGAAGCAGTTTACGAGCTTGCATGAAAGGTTTAATGACAGTAGAGGAAGCGCGTGAAGTATGTAAGGACAGAGGCAGATGGCGGTCTGTTGTTTCTGCCTACCCCGGAGGGAAAAAGGTGTGAGCATATGTATGTAGAAGCAGTTTGACACGTCTTGGCAAGCAGCCTACCGATTTTAATGGAGTACTATTCAGACAAATTAGCTTTATCTATAAGGCAATGATTGCATGAACTCAGACTTTTGGGATTGGTCTCGATTGAATTTAATCTTATGTTGTGCAAGTTCTAATGTATGAAAATGGTTTGTAGTGCCACATAATACTAGTCTAACCGCATAGTTGTATCGAGCGAAAGGTAACCTGAGTCTGCAGCCCGTAACGAATATATGTAACCGTTTTGAATGTGTGTTACTTTAAATGTCAAACATTTTACTCGGTAGGTATAATCTTTTTCACATGGCATGGGCGTGGTGGCATTCGATTGATTCGATTGCACGCTGGTGAACCAGAAAATGTGATAATACCTTTCAAATCTTAAATATTAGGTATTACGTGTAGGAAATTGTAGGAATTCGATAGAATGTATAAAATCGATTGATGATCTTTTAAAGTTATCGATAATAGAATAAATAATGGTTCTACGACATTCTAAACAGCGTTATCTAGACCCATTGTAAGCATAGCTTAAATAGCTTGTGTTATGACTTCTAGAATGCGGATAATATACATTATATATTATACATATAAACACTTAGATCAATGCAAATTGTAGACATATTTCATGCATACAAATATTTACACTTACCGTCCCGGCTTCACGCTAGAATATTCTATGACCCGATTGTAGCACCATACCACCTACCGGTTTGATACCACCTTCGCGCAACTGCAAGCTATAAATTGACAAATCTTTATCGCAATCAGATTCTTGGCACGATAGCGCATAAAATACAAACAAACAAACATTGATTTTTTTATTATATCTGGGAGAAGGTTGCAGTAGAAACTGATAATAAAACTGTTTTGTGGTACAACGATAGCAAGTGAGATTGTTTTTTTTTAACAATAGGCCATTTTACTGATTTCTGGCAACTATCTCACAGTATTTTGTATGCAAAGAAAAATATGATACTTTAAATAATTTATTAATTATTCAACTAAGGCGCTAAAAGGCAATCTTACGTAATTTTTGTTTTGTTTTTTATTTATTTATGGCGGGCGGTTATCATAATCATCATCTTAGTGTTGTTTATCGCAAGTAATCTTTTGGGTACCTACGTTACCAGTCGACATCTATGTGGAGAAATTCTCCCTTCTTTCTAGGATGTAAATTTTAAAAATTAAAAATTTTCCAGTTTATTTTAAAAAATAAAGCCATAAAATAAGACAAAACTGTCCATTATTGGCTGATTTTTATGGCTATTTTTAAAGCCTACAAAACATTATTTGAATTAATTTAAAAAAATCGCGTCACTTTTCAACACCATATTATTATATTTTTCTCAAAGTTTTGACGCCTTTCGTATTCTTATATTATTTGCCTCCACAAGATAGCGTTTGTTTGAAGAAGCTGCCTAGATTTTTGCCCTTTATTAGCGTAAAACTGGTTAAAACATACCTTTTAAACTCCAATTCGCTGTGATAGTTACATATTCACCTGCTAGGGGGCGACGATACTTGAAGTTTGTGACGTGCCTCTATAATATTTCATAGCGTCTATGATTTTTGCCGCGTAACGTGAAAAATTTTCTCAACTTAGAGAAAAGTTATTTTAAAAAGTGAAATTCATAGTAAATACCGATAAATATGTTGTTTTGTGCCGTATATAGTCATATAGCGTTGAAAAGTAAGTGCAGGGCATCCCTTCGTGACCTTTTCCGAGAATTTCGGTAAGTAGGTATTTTACCAGATCACGAATATCGCTAAACACGAGGGTGCTCTGCTGACTGCTCGGAAGAGAGGGCAAAACGCATATAATATATCAAACAGCTACTCATCATCGGAAGATGAGAGGCGTTTATGTTATGACGCCGCTAAACAAGCTGACCAAAAAGTCGATTCACGTCGAAACGTGTTCACTCTGTACTATAATGGAGATAAAAATGATTAAAAGTACCTAAGTTGGTTACCTTACTGACCGTATGCCTCAAGTTTTGCTATATTATGTTATTGCTCGAACTAACAATTAACCTGTTAGAATAAATACCTACTTAATAATAACATAGACTTAAGTCTTTACATCATTGAACTTGAGAGTGAAGACAGACGTCCACGGACCATGGTTAGGTAATAGGTACTCAGATTAACATTAGCGAAATAAAATCGTGCCCAGTGCTGATTCTCAAGGTTGGGGGTTTGTAACCTACCAGCCTGGAAGGGCATTGATTTAAGTAAGTAAAATTACAATCATCACTGGTTTACTGACCAGAAATTAAATACAGAATTATGTCACCTTAATAAAGGGACATTTATTAGGTACAGTACAGTACTAGGTGTACTAACAGTAACTAACAGGTGTGTTTACCTTGTTTTAAGGCCTCGAAAACTTTTAAAAGTTGTAGGTCGGGCTTGTATAAAATAATTAAACTTAATAGTAATCACTCATGAATATAGCTCTGTCAAGCACACCTAGATAAGTGATAATCACAGTCTAAGGAGGTTGTCTAAGATTCATGTACTTACAAGCATGACTAATTTACTGATTACATTCAAATTAACTGGCAACTGAATCAGAAAAATCTGGATATGGGCGTTATCAGTCTAATGACTGCCTTTAACAATGTAATAATAATTATTACTTAGATGCCATTATATTTTGAATATTATAGCCAATGGGGGCATGTTTTCAAACCCAAACCACTTACATTATCCTTAGCAAAGCATGCAGTAAGGAAATTATTTTAATTAAGTTTCTTTTCAGTTTTAATTTATTTTATCCGTGTTGGATATTTTGGGAAATAAATAAATATAATATATCATATGAAAAATAGGAAACATTCAGATGACCTTCCTATTTATTACAGTTAATTCAATTCCTACGAAGGGTTTTGAATAAAAAATTGTATGTGCACTAAGCATAACTATCTATGCACAGGGTAATTTCACATGAAGTCCCTGTAGATCTTACAAGGAAAAGATATTTTCCAACTAGCAGCCTTTTTTCATCCTCTCATCAGCACCTCATAATTATCTTGCAACTGAGACCAAATTGGGTTGCGAAAATCCTTCAGAGATAAGCCAAGACAGTCATGTTATATCATGTTATATAATCTAATTTTTATTTCAAATCATTCAGACCAGGAACATTTTGTTGAATGGAAGGAGAACATAGATAGCTAAGATTCAGTTTGTCTCTTAGCTAAACTATTGTCTTTTTCGGCGTAGCATTAGTGCTTCGGCTGCTACGACAAGTGCGGGTTCGATGCCCGCTTCCTGAGATTCAAGAATGATGTAGTTATTCTAGCAAATGAAGTAATCATTATAAGATATAATCTACTAAACTATTACAAGTATGACTTATCTCTGGAAGTGTCATCAATTGCAGAGCATTTTAAAATTTGCAATCATTCAGGGTAGACTGAGAGAGAAAAAGGGCTCTGCAACCCCTAGTGAAGTGCAAGTAACAGTGGTGACTCAGGATTGGGGACCACGGCACACAAGTGGTACACAGATATAAAGTGACTCACTTTTCCCTACAGACATGATGAATGCAGTTTGGGGAGTGCAGCTGAACAACCCTAGGTTGTCAGGCTTAAATGGAGTTAGCCAACAGAATGGCACTCCAAGGTAGAGGAATTGTTGGCAGTGTATGCAGTGTTACTTAGAATACTTACATTCAGGACGCAGACATACTATTTCAGTTTTCAGTGAACCTTCCAACCAACCGAGTAGTTCAATGTGAAACTGTCAGCATACTACCTCCGGGAAACGTTCAATGAGATCCTAGAACGCCTCTCACGGCAGGTCTCTTCCCGTGTGGCACCTTACCAGAAGCCACTAATGTGCTGACCCAGGGCTCGTCGATCGCAGATCGAGAATAGGATCTACGGAAGATCCAACAGACCTTACCTAAAAGGAAGGTGCCCTCTTCATGAGGATAGGTTATCCTATAGCCCATAGTGGGGTCAGTGCTTTTGGGCTCGTCGATCCCAGATCGAGAATAGGATCTGCGGAGGATCCAATAGACCTTCCTAAGAGGAACGTACCCTCTTCAGAAGGATAGGTCTTTCTATAGCCCATATTAACATTCGTCGAACTCAATGCCAATCGAGAATGCCAATGAAGGATCTGCGGAAGATTCAATAGACCTTCCTAAGAGGAATATGTCCTCTTAGGAATATAGGGATCAGTGCTTTTGGGCTCCTCGACCTCAGATCGAGAAGGCCAATTAAGGATCTGCGGAAGATCCAATAAACCTCCCTAAGACGAAGAACTTTGGAGGAATGTGTCATCCTCCTAACCTGGAAAAAGGGGGAGGGGGGGGCAAATAACAGAGTTATTAAGCAGTACACGGAAATCTTAAAGCAATCAATATGCTATCTTTCCTATACTACCATACACTTGTAACATTCACTGGTCCCATAGTTCACAAGTATCACTGTACAGGGCTCTAACGTCTACCCAAGACGTATAATTATATCAGAGGATTTGAACGTCTAGGACATGTCCGAGTGGCTGGGGCGGTCGAAAGTCCCCCTTGAGAGAAGTCTCGGGTTCAGTTTCTATCCCAGATGCTCTCCTTTTCGGATTTAGAATTACTGAGAATAGTTGACGGACAACCACTCTCAATATACAGGGGTGTACACCCATAAGACGTTGAGTTCTCATTATATGATAAGCAATAGAAACCCAGAAGCAAGATGCTGCTTGTTTTTTCTAAAAAACCATTTTAATTCAACAAATCTTAAAAACTATTGCTGTAACTTCTACGGTTGTTGTTTGCTGCTGTAGCTACTGAGACTGAATCTGTATAGGGGTTACCCAAATAACAGTCTACTGACTAGTATCAGCACCATGTAATGACTTTCCTCTGGATATTCTAGATGATCTGCAATTATATACATTCAGCATCTAACAGGTAAAGTGAGGTCAGAGTTCATGACCCTCACCCTATGAGATATATCTCACAGATTCTTCCTCGAAGAAGTAGAAAGAATTATATTATAGCTAAAATTCAATTCTAAGACTGATGAAACAAGCATTGTAGGCAATTGGCTAGTAATTGTCAAGAATCAATGGCCCAAATTCAAATTACTTATTGCCACTAAGTGTACAAGTTGTTCATACAATGGTTTCAGTGCTTTTGCTTAACACACTTTTCAGGAATTGCAACATGAGTCACAGAGTCACAGGTTCCTTTACTTATTTACCTTGCTTATAAAATACTATATTTTTTCTTGTACTCATTTGTGTCCTTTAGAACACATCATTCAACATAATTATACAAGTCCTTAATCCTATCTTTCTGATATTAATGTGACTATTTCTTTCATGTTAATTAGGGGGCTGTTCGATCAGCACCCAGGCCTCTCAATAATGAATAGATTAGATTCATTCTTAGAGAAGTACAGTCAACAAAAAATAGCTGAACAATTCTATTTTATTAATCGCTGTAGCTTCTAAAGCTCTGATAAAATAATGAGCAAAACATAAAATACCTTAACTTTTTTAAGGGTTAACTCCTGGAATTATGAACTTATTTAATTATAGATTAATGATACATGGTTCCAATGGAAACCTTTCTTTAAATATGAATATTTTAATAAATATTTTATTTTAACAAACCAACGTCTTCATTGACTTCAAAACGGAAGCATGCATTATTTAAATTGTATCATAGATAAGATCTAAGTAGTTACCATGTTCTAGTGTCTAGCTATGGTTACATTAATCTCTTAGGTTTTGAGATCTCATTGATCTGTCATGTTATACTGATTGTATGAAACATGATTGGATGAACATCTTGGTTATTAATTGTTTAAACCTTCTATCATGGTTGTTATGTATAATTGAATGGATCCTGTTATTCTTACAGCTAATTATACCGTCTTTAATGATTCACATAGCGTTTATAGTTACCATCACCAGCAGAAACCAAACAGGTCTTCAAACAAACGCTATCTTGTGGAGGCAAATAATAGAACTGTTTTACACAAAATAAAACAGTTATTATGTGCCGAAACAAGATAGCGTTAGAGCAAGGTCCTTGCTGGCGAATGAAGACAGCTATGAAATATTATAGAGGCACGTCACAAACTTCAAGTATCGTCGCCCCCTAGCAGGTGAATATGTAACTATCACAGCGAATTGGAGTTTAAAAGGTATGTTTTAACCAGTTTTACGCTAATAAAGGGCAAAAATCTAGGCAGCTTCTTCAAACAAACGCTATCTTGTTTCGGCACATAATAACTGTTTTATTTTGTGTAAAACAGTTCTATTAGTGACAGTCATTAATTTCTGGGTCACACTTATTTTTTTGTGATCGAACAGTGATACCACAAAAAATCAACTTTCGTGAACCTCGCAACTACTTTTACGCATACTTTTGTATGTTAAAATTAGTTTATACGTCATTCCACTAGTAGCTACCTATTGTTTGGAATGATTGCGTAAAAAACAACATCTAATGTGTTGACAAGGTGTGGTACTGACCTCGCAAGTGATTAAATACCTCTTTCTTGAATCTATTAAGGGGCTATAACAATAAAAAAGTTTTAAAACGAGATTTCAAAACAAAATGTAACTGAAAATGAACCAAACTGTGAGTGATTTTAAAGGTTTGATAACCTCATGAAAGCGTAGGTGATTTATTTTGATAGATCGTACCAAATCACAAGGTTTTTTTTTCTATTTTCCCTTCTAATCGAATTGAAATCATGCGTTTTGATAACGTGCGTTACTGAATCGGGGCAATAAGCTAATAGCCATCCTGATGTTAAGCGCCGTTATCGTGGCTATGAATGCCTAACTCCGGCGGTCAATGCTCAATTCTTTTTGCATTGAGTGATACAAATGTCAGAATAAAATTAAGTTACAATTAGGTATGGACCCCGTCGGACACAGCATCCTATTAACTTTTGAACTCTGAGATTGATTGATTGATCTAATCATAATAATAGAATTTGAACATTCCTACTAATTGGTTTGAAGACCTGCAAAGATATCAGAAAAGGAAAAAATGGGTGTTGCCAACGACATTCAGTGGTTACCTATAATATAATACTACTAGAAACCTCAAGTGTTGCAGCAGGGAACCTTCGTGTTCTATCATTTTTTAGTCTGAACTTTGAAGCCTGAGATCGGCTTGTGGTCTTTGATCGGTATATCGTCTTTTCCTGCTGTCAAGGAAAACCTCCACCAGTTAGCAGGTGCACTAACTTACAGATGAGGTTGGTTTGAGCTTCAAGGATGTTGGGTAGCTCTTTAAACCCTTGTGAGCCCTGTGGAATCCTTGGTGACTGATATCCTGAAGATTTCCCAATTTTTTTTTTATTAAGATATCAAACGCTACACCTCACTGAAGCGATTAAATACAACACTAATTGAATACATGTCAAATTAATAACCAGGCCTTTTCGAAAGTATTTCTAAAAACAAGAACATTTAAGTTTATAAGGCAAACAACCGACACAGTCATTTTAAATTGATTCTAGAAGCTAGTTCGGAAATGGCAATTCAGGAAATACGCTCGCGTGTTATGAACACATTCGAGTCTATATACGTTTCTGAACGACACTTAAACCTGTAGTTAACTACAGCAGGGCGGAGACATACTGGTCTATTTGTAAAGTACTCATTATTATTTTCCTTTCCTGGTACAGTAAATACTGATGGGTATGGGACTCAATTAATTTTGCCAAGACATGTTATTGACAAACTTTCCATGTTCGTTCAGTTCTGACACCTATTGAAAATTGAAATTTTTATGGTAAGCGTTACCTGCTTTGAAATCCAGAATAACAAAAATGTTCATGACATTATGTACGGACATTTTTTATTACGGTTTGAATCCCAAGGCTACGCCCTTGATAAGAATGCTACGCCCTAGTTAACTATATGGTAATTAATACTAATTACCCCATAGTTACCAATTGTATATCAGATAGAGTCGTTGATCTGTGACCCGGCCTGTCGGATCGGTGATCAGACAATATCTATCGTGAATGAATTGTTGTATTAAATAAATATAAGGCGATCGATTGCGTCTTTGTTTACGGGTGGTGCAATCCGTCTCGATCTGTTAGAGATAATGTTGCAATCCTCCAACTGATCTTGTGTAAGTAGGTGTCGGTATTGTATTGGAGTAGTGTCACTTTTGGTTGCAAAACAGGGTATCATGTGTGGGATGACACGTGGATTGGACTTTACACATAATGTAAGTACATAGCACATCAACTAACTAGTTTTGAAAATTATATCACTAACAATATGTTTTTTTTTTAAATATTGTACCGACTACATAATGTTATGAAATTTAATTCGATTTCGAAGCCTTGATGACCTCATCATCAAATATTGGACAAACTCTGACGTACCCTAAATGAAAGAGTGCAATGCTTTTTTTGTAAATAATATTAGGAACTAAAATATTATGTTCAAAAAAAGAAGTATCACAATTTGAACGACTCAGAACCATCCATTCCTGCATCAAAAAATAAAAATCATCTATATTGTCAGAAACATTACCTACTTTATTAGTTGCCAAAGAAATGTTGAATTTCGTTAGACATTAAAATTTGGTAGCAGGGGTAGGCCGCGGAAATGATGTACCTATACTCGTACAATACGTTGAAGAGGATATGACAAGGAAAGGAGTGACTGAGTATGACATCTGATAAGAATGTATGAAGGATAATATTACATGTTTCTGCCAGAATAATTTGGACAAGGGCAGGTTAATGGTGATGAATCGGCTAATTAGGCTTCAAGACTCCGAATACTGTTTCCATCTAAAAAATATAATCCAATTTTGAAATTCAAAACAGCGTATGTTTTTGAACGAAAAATAAAACTTTCAAAGACATTCCTGAAAAATGTTAATTGCTTCATTGTTTTAACTTGTTTCTACGAGTTGTTGTGCGTACATCAGAACCATTTCTTACGTAAACTTAGTTATTCCGTTCTAACGTTACGTTTGTACTGATTGCGCTAATTACTTAATCTCTTTCTAGAAATATCGAGTTTATAACAAAAAAATGCTATCGAAACCTGCTTCCAAAAGCAGATTGCGTTTAGTCTCTTTTTCTTACCGTTGATTCCAAATAAGCAATATGTAAGATGAGTGGGTATTAACAATTAAACGTTGTTTCAAAAGTTGTGAACAAATTCTAGGCAATCTCTAAAGCATTCTGTTCTATTCTTTTCCCTTACTTTACCTTTTGGGTTATTAACGAAATAACAAATAATTTCAGTATCAAGACCCTGAATAATCTCAATCACTTCACTACAATTACAAAGACCATTGTCCTATAGCGAGACTTATCTTATCGATGGCAAAAAGATAGCAATGATGCACCCCTCGAGCTAGGCAATCCAACAAAATACGCTCGCCACTTATGTTTCCCTACTGGTTGGTAAAATGTAGTCAACGTTGAATTTGAAACCCCTCTACCTGAGGATAGGCTGTCAAACTGGAGAATGAGGTGGCAAATTTTGACGTGTCCTATATAAAAAAATGGAACTTAAGAACTGTGTTACCTAACATGGTGTAATACTCGTCATATTTAATGTTTCTTGGCAATATTAAGAATAAGTTACAAAATATTTCTGTCGTACCTAGGCAGGACAATCTCCCAAGTTCTTTTTGATTCCCTGATCGTGTAGCTTCGGGTTCGATGTCTTATTAAGTAACTGTTTTTAATCCGGCAGCTGGGATAAGAACGTTAATGATTTTAATAACAATTCAGTAATCTTCAGTTATCTCCGCTATAAGGAAGATCTTCCTTGAAACAATTTAGTGGTTGGTGCAATGCAATAGCAAAGTACAAAAACGTGATTGTAAAGTTTGTTTCTGCCATGAGAACTACGTTCACTACACTGATGTAATAATGAGGGGACCACGCCTTGTGTGATTGCAGGACAGATTCCGTAGATAAGGTGTGCGTTATTTTGAACCCATTTGGTGAACAGCTTCGGTATTCTGAAATTGAACTGACCAATATTCTTACTTAATATCATCAAATATGAACAGTATTTGTCAATTTTCGTAAATCTCTACTACATCAAAATATATTTTTTAAAGAAAAAATATGAGGAGAAATTTATAGCTGAAAATTATATAAACACCATTTTATCTACAAATCTTGCCTCCTTGATCATTCATCTAACCTGACAAATTTTAAATGTTCTGCCTAATGGTTCCCTAATGAATACAAAATCGAATCGAATATTAAACAATAAAGTACTTCTGCGAAGTTTTACATCTGAATATTAAGGAAATTAAAGAAAAAGAATTAAGGAAGAAATTATTTACTAAACATGAGCCAAAATTATTTGCGTATTTGCGAGAGTCGCGTATTTGTTACTTACCTTTATTCACTCAAATAGAATTATCTACAAGTTAAATTACGTAATTACATGTTGTAACAAAGCTATAAAATTATTGAAACGCTGTTCAAGTCAAGTGTTGTAATGCAATTAGGTATTATCCAATTAGTTAACACACTTATTAGTCAGTCGGTACTTGGTAGCCTCTGTCTGTTAGTTAATTAATTCTGTAATTAATTGAATGTACCTACATAATTAGCCTTCTGCTGTCAGGGGTAGTCAGAAATAGAGGCTGCCATATTCTTACGTTCTTAGCGTGTAGACACGCATTTATATACCAACCTTTTGAGCTTTTCTTACTTCTTTGAACCTTTTCTGCAAATGGAGAGCTTTTTTAAATCAACACCAATTGCCTAGATATATTATGTCCTCGAGGTTGACCCCAACCGAATTAATTAATACACAATTTACACCTAACGATAATTTATTATAATATCTTTGAATATATTTTTCGTATATTTTAATTAATAAATACTGAATTAATGACCATAAATAAAATAATTAGAGCCAGGCCAACCTGCTGCTCTTCTTTTTTTTCAAAATTTTTGGAAATAAAGCATACGACCCAAGGAAAGCGGTTGTTGTCGCCTATAACACTCGCAACACCAGATCGCCCCAACCCTTATTACGAAAGGGAAGAGACCCATTCATCACTCTTATGAACAGTGTGATATCTTACACTTATTTTAAACATCAATTTTATTTAAAAACATATCGCATAAAACACTCCGATAAACCTCTATCCGTCCTTGATATGACTGAAGCATGGTAACTTTATGTAACACTGTTTCGCAGCCGCAGCGGTGGGAGGTTGCAAACCGGCGCAGGCGCCGCGCCGCGCAGCGCAGCCTCAGGAAAAGATCAGGTCGGTATCAACAATACTTCCTACTTCATTTGTTGTTTTAAACGCGACACGGACGGACGTCTGTCAAGCCCTTTATCGGTTATTGATAAGGCGCTGTGAAGTGAAAAAAAAAAGAGATTTGAGTGCAAGTGTTTTAAGGTCGTATATTGAACCCGTGTGAGTGCTAGTGTTACAGTGCTAATTTGGAGGCCTTTTGACATATTTCATTGTAAGTGTATTTGGTTTTTGTGTAATTGCGTCAACAGATGTTGGAAAATACGCGGATGTTAATGATACCATACATATGCATGTCTCTGTATACTAACAAAAGTTCCTGTTAATGATACACAGTGTTCCTGATACCTTACATCAAAGGGTGGTTGTTTGTTCCACCTATATGACAATAACAAAAGAAATTAAAAGTATAAAACAATGTCCTTGTAGTTGTTTGTCAGTCGCAAATAAGGAAAACTGTGTACACAGATGCGAATTAATGCAAAGTGTATTTACATAATGAGGCCAATGTAGTGATACTGTCAGTAATATCATACTGTGGTGCGACTGTGTTGAAGGTTATATGTAATTGTTATGATATAAAGTTAATGACATACGGCAAGGCTCTGAAGAAGGCTTGCCTTTCAGGGCTAGGGGGTCAGACGGCAGTCGCTAAAAAGGTCAAAATATTTCATATTGTGTAAGTGAGAAGCGGGTAAGCAGACTCAAGGTTTCAAAGTGCAAGCTTTAGGTGCAACCTGGGTTAGGGTTTCCAGCATCCGAACCAAGAAAGTTAATGACATAATTATATCTATGTGAATATGTAATTGCTTGGCCTGATTGAATGACTGATTCATCAATGTAGAGCCTACACTGATGGACCTACAAATCTGAAATTTCGGTAGCTATGTTATAGGCATACATTACAAAATGGACATTTTGCAAATTGGACCTTCTGTGACTAAACCAAGGATTTGTAGAAATTCAGGGCTAACAAGCAATGTATCAACTTTTTTAAAAATTCGCCCCTAAGAGGGTAAAATAGGGGTTTAAAAATTATATGAGAAGTTCGTCAGTTTTCAAAATAGAAGCATGAACTTGTGTATAGCTGCTTCTGATTAGAAATAAATATACACGTGTATCAGAATTTTCAAAATTTTATCACTAAGAGGGCAAATTAGGGTAGAGCGGGTATTATGAAAGTCTTATGTTATGTTATGGACAGTGTTTATGTTTTGAATTCTAAGTTAAAGGTTATTTCTGTTTATAATCACAACTGGGCCCGGTAGGGTGCGTGGCGGTACGATCGGGTTACAGGATTTCTTCAAGAAATTATACCCGGGCGAAGCCGGTTCCCAGGCCGCTATGTTTAAATAAAATTTATGTAGGTCTCATAAACTGGTGGGAGGATGATTCTCATAAACTTATTAGATCAGTAGGACACTAATAAGTTTATACCAACCAGGCGACATTCAAAAGGCCTAGATCAATGACAAAATTTGTTCAAGAGTCGTCGTCACTGCTTTATTTCTACATATTTTATTGTCGTTTATATATTTTATAACCCGTCATTATCAGCATAATGACGCTGATAACAGTAACAATATGTTGATTCGCTTATCAATTATTTGTGACATGCTGTAATCGTTTTGCTGTTATTAGCTAATGACTAAATTAGCTTAACGCATTTATATTCACAAAGATCGTTAGATACTTTTAGTAAAATAGTAAACAAGACGAAATATATTGTAACGTAATAGTAGGAATTTAGGATGTACATAGAACACCATTATTTGTTACATACTTTATATGAATAAATTAATTTGGTTTTAAAAAAAGGTCGTAAAAATTCTGTAGAAACATAATTGGGCACTAAGGAAAGACTAAATAATAATTCTTACAAATCAAACTGATTGCAACAAGCCCAATTTAATAAAAATATAGTCGAATTGAGTGTCTTCTCCATTTTGGAAGTCTGTATAAAAATGACGTTAGTGCGATTGGCAGTTTATTATTGTTTTGTCCGAAGAAATGAAATTATTATTAAAGAAAAATAAGCAAGGTCACTTGTAACACTTTTTCTTATCAGTATGATGTAAGACGCAATAGTGATATATTGCGTACTTTTTATGAACGGCATATAATACGCTATACCGCAATTTGTAATGTGCAAATCGTATAAGAACTTCATAAATCATTACGATAATTTCGCTGTCATAAAACGTTAGATACGGTTACTCAATAGTTTACAAACTTGACCGGTTTATGTGTCTCTAGTAACAATGGACTGCTTCTGTGCGAATACAATAATAGATCAAATTCTGGTTTGGCTAGATAAGACTTTCATTGCAGCGACTTTCGTCTCGTTCCATCATCCCAATTCTGAGAGAAAATCCTGCGCTAGAGCCTCGTCCGGCAATCAGCTGGGTCTCGAATCGACTAAAACCGCGGGTCTTCGGACCCACAACATGACAACAATATCATCTTAACGTTAGCCTTCACCTCGGAGTCATCCCTCATGACGTCATCCTACTTGGACTCTATTCATACCCTAACTTGCAATCTCATTGTTACATCTTTTAAATATCTCTGCGAAATTGATAATCAGATTATGTGCTGTACGTCTTTTGGCTTCTCCCTGGTAACATTACTTCTAAAGAAATTTACTTTAGGTTCACGTTTTGGTAGAGTCAAGCTTTTCCCAGCATGAATAATGTCGTACAACCAATGAGATTGTCGGAAGCCTTCTTTTTTTCTTTATCGAATTCCCCCTTTTCTTTACTCCTCTGCCGATGCAATAGGCGAATGGTATAATTGGTGTTGCTAGCGTTGATAAGCTATGTTGTAAAATAATTTGAAATGTGGTTATATTTTCTTGGCCCCAGGAATTAGTCCCATCCATCTATACCAATTTTATAAAACAGAAGCATTTGTTTGTTTGTTTGAACCGCTAATCTCAGAAACTACTGGTTCGAATTGAAAAAATATTTTTGTGCTGGTTGGGTTATAATGGATATATCGGGCGTATAATTATAGGTGCTACGGGGAATCAATATACCTATGTTACAGGCAAAGCCGCAGTAGGCGGTTAGTACGAACGCCTTTATCCATCCGGAGTACCTACACAAAGATAACAGCCAGCCGACTGTTTCTGTCCTTACACTTCACAACCTACCTCTACTGTCATTAAACCTTTCAAACAAGTCTCTACTAAGTTAAAAATAAGCGTACAGCCTTTAAATCCATTACAAAATGAAGATGTAGTATCATTACAATTAGCCTCGTGTGTAAGATCATCGACACCTTAATTGTGACTTTTGCCCCTTCACTAGCTCATAAAGTATAGAATAGCGCGCCGTGAAATATTTGAATGGCGATGAGCATGTTGAGTAATAGTTGGGCATTAAAGGTTAATAATATTTAATAGGGTTTGTAAGTCATCGTTCTACTTTGTGTTTAAGTAGCTTATGATGGACAAAAGTTATTGTACCTATTGAGTGGGAAAGTCTAGGAGGTTTGTTTAGATGAAATTCTGCCTGTTTCCTAAACCTGATGGTGCCATCTCGAAACCGGAGATGGTTCTGAGTCGGCCGGGTTGCGAGGGATATGCCTTAGGGCCACATCTATAGATCCGAAACGGGGTGTGGTTTTAGTCGGTTAGAGTGCGAAATAACCACCCCTGTTGGTCGACTGTTATTCAAGGGGATTTCCGCTCGAAAAAAAAGAGTATAATTTCGTGTTATTCTCTCAGCTATTTATTGAGTAAAATTTATTAACTCAGTTTAAATTAACATATTCATCGGTGTAATTCAGTGATAGTTATGGTAACCGCAATCGAGTCAACGTAGCAACGGGTTAGATCGTTAACTAATTTGAGTTCATTAAGTAAACATATTACTAATGAATTTATAATGAATTTAATTTAGTTAAACAGATTTCTATCGGTGAAAACTAATCTAATGCATTACGCTCATAGTTCGTTCATTATTTGGTGTGTTAAGTAGACTCGAGTTTGACAAATGTACAGAAAAAGTCGAAGGTGAGTTTATACAAATTCATAACTAAAATTGAAAATACCAAAAAAGCAAAAATTTAAATTAAATTTACATTTATTAATTAAATTATAACTGTCATGACAAGTGCATTACATTTAAATTTAATCAGAGTGCGTGTGCCTTGAAATTACAAAATAACAAATGCGATTTTTCTGGGTTAAAAATAAAAAAATATGTGTAATATTTGATAGTCGTTACAATTTGGAGAATGTATGTACATACACATTTATGCACTCAGAAATTTTGGAATTTATGAACATTTGGCAATGTATTTATTATGTATATGTTACAATGACTTTAAATCTATTTCAAAAATATTATATTTTAATATAATTTAAACGCTAGTATATGTATTTATGTATAATATAATAAAACAGCTAGTTTTTGATACCTAAAAACTGAGTAAGTCCAAATTAAATAAAATAATAGAATTATTTTACGATGCGTTACACAAATCTAGACCCATAGTAAGCATAAGTTAACTAATTTCTGAATTATAATATAAAATACGGATAACATACTTCGATATATTTTCTTTCGATAATGCATAATAATCATCCATCTCAATCGGTCGGTTTATTTTCAAATATCTACAATATGGGCTTGTCTACCACCTAGGTGGTATAAAAAAATGTACAGACACAAATAATTTTCAATTTTATGATAGATACATATTCATACATACATAATTAATATTTGTATAGAGCAGGAATGTTACCCGCGGACTCTGGCGTTGCAAGGTCTAGGTGATTCTTAACTCAAATGTACGTTTTATATTGCCATTTGAGCTATCAGACTTTCGGAAATTGGAGTTAGTCCAATAAGTACTCTTTTCCACTGATGTGCATTGCAAAAGCAACTCAAGGCTATTTTTTGAAAAGGTGCTGCAATGCGTTATCTAAAAGTTAGTAGCGTTGCTCTATTTCAAAACTTTTTTCTGACTCATACATGAACATTACGACAGTATCTTGCAGTGAAGTTTAAATAACCTAGTTTATACCATTATTTAAATACATTCGTGATCTTTAGCTTTGTCTCCTGACGTAAGATCAGCTGACTGCCCTTGGTCCAATTATCCCCCTAGCGTAAGATAAAGACTCAATTAAACAATGTACGTCTCTACTTCTATTTAGACTAAAACTGTAAACTAAAAATACCCAACGCATGGACCCATGTAGAGTTTCATTTGAAAAAAAAAACCGCAAAAATTAAAGCCATTTAGAAAAAAATTAAAATATTCAGGTAAGGTATCAAATTAAATCCAAACAAAACACATTTCTAACTAAAAATTGCTATACTAAAGCTACACTCGATACTGGATCGGATTAGCTTAATAAATTGATAAAAAAATCAATCTTAACTTTCACTTTTAATATTTAAGTCAAAACTTTAACAAAAATAAGTTATCTGTATTAACAGTAACAGATAATTTGATGTCGATGTTGCAACGACAGAACTAGGTCTAGACACTAGTGATGTCAACAACATTCGTTGCACAAACCAGTTGCGGCCGAAAACGGTCGAAAGTGTGCCGCGAGAGGCAGTCAGTGGCCTTGCCCTACTTGACTGTTACGTGATCGTGGTAATAGAAATAACGGCGCGGGCGCCTCAGGTGGATGACATGTAATTTTGACTTTGATTTGACAGTATTTTGATGGTAATGAGGTGCTTGCATTGTTTGTAAATGGTAATTAGAGTTTATTGTTACGTTTTTTCGTTATTGTTTGTGCGGATGACACAAAAAATGACAGTGTTGTAATATATTGGTAACAATCGAGTAATCTATGCAGGGAATAGAGTCGCACTGAAATAGATGTAGTTTACTTGTGTCTACCTATCCTTAAAAATGCAATCTGTTGGTCAACGTTAATTATTTTATTGAATGTGTAAAATAAAAAAAAATAATAAAAAGTCGCAGGACTGGGGCCACCACCACAATTTTACGTTTAATAAAAATCAGCTGTATCAAATTAAAAATAGCTATAATGAACTACAACGTAGAAAGATCTCCAGCTGTTCGCTCCCGATTGCTCTTACCTACTTATACACACAGAATATAGGTAGACAATTGACATAATATACAAAAACTAAATTTCCTTACAAAATGTATACAGTTTTGTCTTTTCTTGTAAAGATAATTCAATAATTGTCCACACAAATTATCCAAATCTGTCATGCCGTCTGGCCACAAAGCGTGGAACACCAATCGCACGAACGAACAGACAACAGAAAATCATTATATTGCAGTGCACGTAGTACAACACTGTTATGCTAATTATTTTCTGTCAAAGTCAATGTTACGCAAATAAATGTTTTGTATCATAAGTTGTTATCTACATCCCTATACTGTCGAATTTACTCATCATTACATTAATAGCGATTTCGTTTCGTTTCGTTGCGTCCATTATTTGCACTTTGGAGGACGTTTACACGTGTCTACGAGTATAACTAAAATATGCAATCTCATGCTGCAGTTAATCAAAATTTTAATCATCAATTCAAATCAAAATTAAAAAAAAAAAAGTTTCTACATATATCGTCAAACAGTTCAAGTAACAAGTTCACAAAATACGGTCTCTCTCGTTCATAATATTAGTATACTCGTAGACTAGTATTCTTTTTGTATAATTTGCGCAAACAATAAAATCATGGATGATGAACATTTTACAAGAAAAACTTCGTATAGAGATAATGCAAGACACTGTTGTTGTTGCACGAAAAGTGCAACAACATTTAAATACATAAACAAACAAACGAAATACATTAAAAATCAGTAAACTCTGCCATATAGCTATATCTGTTACAAAACAATTTGATTGTCCTAATAGGTTAAACACGTCGTAAACAGCAAACAGGTATTGCAACTAAGTACATGACAGTAGTGTTGTAACATTGCTTAATGGTTATGTCGATATAACAAAAATGGTCGGTGTGTCGTTATCGATACGTAGACGTGTCTTTATCGATTTATCATGTAGTACTACTTTGTCAACAGGTCAGGTTCAACGAGACCTCGGCGGCCAGATCGCGCGGTATACGTCCCGCGAGCACTTCGCACCGCAGAAAATAACACACCGGAGGAGAATAAAGAGACTCATAAAAGAACTAGTCAAAGCGCCGAAGGACCAAAGAGTCCGAAGACACCGCCACCCAGAGACAGGTCCGCACATGCCACCCCAAGAAAATCTATAGATAAAAATTACTGCAACGTTTACACACCCCCTCATCTCAGGAATCAAAGATCTCAAACGGCCCCAAGCATAGACATAGACGACAGAGCCACATCGAGCGATACAAAAGAATCCGTGCCTTCAGGCTTCCAAGTGCCAAATAGTGATAGTGCAATACATTTTAGTGATGATAGTTGTAATGAAGTAGAAGTAGGAGAGAATTTTTATATAGGAGATTATTTTGTGAACGGACAACTGGGCTTCTACAGCCCCTACTGTGATTACGTCGAAAGCCGTGAAAACGTCGAAGAGTCTGATTGGAGGGCAAATGAGTCCGACGAAAACATGGCTATAAACGAAGCGAATCAAAGCAATAATTTTATCGATAGCGATTATATGTATGTTAAGGACGAAGATGATGTCGAGAAAAATGAGTTGAAACGGGCATCTCAAGAGATTAATAGAAGTAGTAAAAGAATTATTAAGCAGAGTTTCCACTCTGATGTTCTAGTGATATCAGATCCAGTTGGGGAATCAGATGAAAAACTCGATGAGCCTACAATTGAAGCGAAAGAACCTGAACCGAAAAAATTAAAACCGAAATTGGAGGCTAAAGTATCTTTGAAACGGGAAGAAAATGACTGGGATGCTGTTTTCGATGACAGCGGGGAATGTCTGGACCCTTCATTACTAGAAGAACTTACAACTACAGTGGGCAAGGTTCATATAAGTAAGCCGAAGAACAGTTACGACCAGTACCAGACTAGGGGTCAAGCGTTGTTTAATGGACCGTACGATGAAACTTTCGCACATGTGGTTGAAGTGTATGACTTTCCAAGTGAGTTCAAAACGAACGATCTGTTTTCGTTGTTCAGTGAATACAAAGACACAGGTTTTGAAATTAAGTGGGTGGATGATACGCATGCGTTGATTGTCTTCAGCAGCGCCAAAATTGGTGAGTTGTAAACAAATTACTTATTACTCTTTCACAGCTGACTTTTCCGCGGTAGCCTAGTGGTCTGGGTAAAGGACTAATGAGACAAGGTCTCGGGTTCGATCCCAGGTTCACTATGGCACACACCAATGACTTTCGATGCTTTTCGAAGTTATGTGTGTATTTATCGCAGGTTTATAAGTGCCCGGTTAATGGCAATAGGCTCGCCACCTATTACATTGGGACCTAAACATAAACTGGCGAAATGTGGGTGCTAGCACCTCTGCCTACCCCTTCGGGGATATAGGCGTGAGTTTATATATGTTACAGCTGACTTTTCTAGATTTAGCACTAGTTGTGGATTAGACTTGTATGAATCAAACAAATTCTTCTGTGGGCTAATAGTCTGACGAGTAACTGGCGAGCACCCCTTGTGGTGTTAATATTATTTGTTTCACAAACAAAGTTATTATTTAGAAGTGCACTGTACGATTAGGTATAACGATTCCATTTTGTCAATCTCTAAACGCAACCGTTCACGTAATATTAAAATTTGTAATTTATATCCTAACTTCGTATAATTTTCAAATTGCCGTTTATGAAATTTGTCCATAAGTCCCAGTAATTTTTGTTCCATATTTGAAATTTTTGAAGCTACAAACAGATGACTTTTGTGCAGTAAGTTTAAGAGAATAATGGTTGACTTACGTATATCATTAGGTGTTAAAATTCAAAATCTTTTCTCGTATGTGGAGAGATTTGAGACATTGAAAGACCATATAGGATACATATCCCTCTTACTTCTTTACAACGTAAACAGCAAGCGGAATGCTACATCAATTTGCACCAAAATACAATGATTGAAACTCCACCCAGATCTAGGAACTAGTTGAGTTACTATAGTTATAGTCCTATAGTTAAAGGCCCCGCCTTTAAGCGGGGCGTGAAAAAGCATTTGATGAGGCCGTCAAGCTGAGGGTCGCCACTGTAGCACTACCGGTGTATGTGATGGTGACCCCAGTCCTGAGACTTTGCCTTTAGCTTATCATCAGGCGAGGTAAAGTCATTTTGACGTGTCCTATTTAAAAAAAAAAGTTACACTATGAGCTAGATTGTCCTGATCGATCTATCATCACAGACAGGACTTTGTAGCCCAGCTCGATAATTATAGTCTTAGGTATTTGTACGCTACAACTCACAGCTAACTAAACGTTGATTTGTCGCAATTCACGCACCGAGTCTAGGTCAAGGGTACGGCCAAGGTAGCTTCTAAACGACCTAAGATCACATCTTATATATCATATCGTACTTGACCTTCAGTGCAATGATATTAATGAGGTCTAGGTTATTTCCGGATAATGGAAACACTATACACTTCTGCGCCATTATTCTGATTAGAAACGGGTCTGATCGCCAGTCGTAACTTGTGTAGTCTGGTAGATTTCATTTACTAGGCGTATCCTATCGTTGCATCATCACTAGATTTTACTTCTGAATTAGATGAGGGTTCCAAAACAGTTTAACTTTTCTTGGAATTTCCCTAGTGTCATTATTCGGTGTTTTCGTAGGTCACTACTCTTGATCATGTTGTACAGGTGTTATAGTAGTGGGAATGAGGGTGGAATTTATCCCGTTAAAAAAATTGGTTACAAACTTTGCATTGACCTTGAATGAAATCGCGTAAGTGCGTAACTTACGTAGACAACAAAATATTGCAATATTAGATAATCAGATTTTCCTATCAGAATGTTTATCAAACAGATAAGAAAATA
Organism: Lithosia quadra; assembly: GCA_963576445.1. Classification (NCBI taxonomy): domain Eukaryota; kingdom Metazoa; phylum Arthropoda; class Insecta; order Lepidoptera; family Erebidae; genus Lithosia; species Lithosia quadra. The sequence goes on from OY754894.1 coordinate 3,049,227, forward strand.
AAATTTGTAAATTTTCACGTAACTCGAACTTCAAGGTAATATGAACTCAATATCATGTGCGTAAGTGCTGTCAATTATTATTTTTTCAATTAACCAATGTGGATGGACATCACGGGCAGAGCAAGTAAAAATGTTTCAGTTATGTTTTCTCATATCAGGACAACACCGGCTAATGCGTAGTATGGAACTAACAAGCCAAGTTCATGGCTTCCTCTTTGTTTACCAGCTAAATTGGTATTTCTACTTTATTTATTTATTTATAAGAATTTATACACACATTATAAGACAGTCTTTTGTCTTTCTTTCTTTTCTTTCGTTATCTCCTTATTTATTTCTTTTTTCTTTCATAACAGCACTGGTTCCGACCATGCAATTAATTGTAATGAATTTGTAAACAATTTGAATGCACAATATTGATTTAGTTTGTTTTCTTTTACTATTATAACAAATAGGTGTACGCAGCTGCATTTTATTTATTAATGGCATTGACAATGTATTATGTCTATTGGTGCCTTGGTCACGGTAAATTAATAACTAGGAAAAATACACACTCATGCTATTTCTTATTTTCGGGTGAATAAATCCACCTCTGGATTTATTTGGCACTCATGGGGAAGAATATTATAATATCTGGCGAAATACTTCATTAAATTAAGCATTAGTGTAAACAGCATGTCTATCATGAGGTACATTAAGCAATTCAACCGCTAAGAGGGAGAGAGATGGAACTATGTCATATCAATGGTCAAGCAGCATCTCATCAGAATCGTCTTGGCGATAATCAAATATACGTTTTGCCGATTCGTAAAAATATTAATGGAGTTCAGACACACCGACAGACAGACATAAACACATCATTGGTTTATTTATTCATTGCATAAGTAAAATATAATTAGAATACGTAATGTACTCATTACCAAATCGACCATAAAATTGATGTTAATACTCGTACCAGCCATGTTGGTTATTTTGTCCTTCACAGTGGGTATATCATTACGGTTGATTGATTATTTTGCAATTTATTTGATAGATACTAATATTCTTGAAGGCCTTTCAATTTTCTCTAGTAGTTGATGAAAATAGTTTCAATGATTCTTTCAACTTTTTGTTTGTGATATTATATAAACCATCTGTTAAGTAAGCACTAAGGTTGTGAGTGGGAGATGGGAGATATTGTAGTTCCCTGCAGGCGTTGCTCGAAGGAGGTCGTATCGCACTATTATAATTTGTACGGGAAAAAATGAGGTACTTAGTCCTACTTACTTGCGGAAACTCCTTCAGACTTCACTTCACTGAAGCTAACGCTATTTTCTGCCTCAGTCTTACTGCCACAATTACTGCGGTGGCGTTTGAGGTAGCCTGTGCGTTCCACTCCGCCAGTAGTCCAAATTAAACATTAATAACACTGTAACAATAGTTGAAAAGGATAAATAAAACATAAAAGGCAACACTACCTACATTCAAAATTACATAACAACTCCATTGTCAAATTCGCTAGTCTTTATCTTAGTATTGTGTGCTAGAGTTTTGTCTATCGCCCATGGTTGTAAGGAGATCGGTAGTTAATCTGTAGCGATTTGTCTTCAGCCTTGAGCATTGTACCATTGTGTTGTATCGCTGCCATATTGTTCTTTTGTGTTCCTGATATCCGTGAGACAGCTATTTCGACACACATGCCAATCTGACAAAGTAAATTAAGCTACTGTAGTAATTAATATATTATAAGATCTGTGCTACTGTCACCAGACCTGTAGTCTTTTAACACCTCCAGCTAAATACATACATACATACGCTCACGCTTTTTTCCCTCCGGAGTAGGCAGAGACTACAGACCGCCATCTGCCTCTGTCCTGACATACTTCACGCGTTTCCTCTACTGCCATTAAGCCTTCATGCAAGCCCGCCGGTTTCGAGTGCTTTTGACCTCCAGCTAAGCTGTTAATAATATTAGACGACCTGTGTGGTGTAGCGGATGTAGCAATAGAGCATTCGATTGCTAAGTTAAGAGGTCGCGGATTCGGTTCCCGCGGATGTTGCCCATGGATAATGACTTTGCCTGCGTGAAGTACTGATCTCATTCCCGCATCCCACAATTGAGGGCCCATGAACCCCGTTGGAATACAGCCGAAAAGTTTGAATCTGGAATAGTGTAAAATAATAAATTAAAATAAGTCGCTTTCATTAAAAAATAATTTTCTAATTGCGTTTTCCAACAAGAACACAACAAAAAACTAGTGGCAAACTGTTTTTGTTTGCTGCCACAAATTTATTTATGCCAGGTGTCATTTTAATGAACGCGTGATGTCTGACATGCTTCTTTAACAAAAATTGAATGCGGCAACTGGCAGTGCGTGACAGTAGTGACAGCTGTAATTTATTATTTACTGTCAATGTTTGCAATCGAATATACAAAATCAATGTTTGTTCGTATTTTTTGCGCAGCCGCACTGTACATCTGATTGCGTTAAAACTTTGTAAACTGTATTTGTAAGATATGCCCTGTACATGACTGTGCGATTTTTTTACAACCTCTTTTCTTTGAACCTGAACATGGAACTCTTTACGTTTTTCTTTTGCACGTGTTTCCCTCCTACAGTCCCGGATCCTTTAAGCGGGGCGTGAAAATGCATTTGATAAGGCCATCAAGCTGTAGGACTGTCATACTGATTTTCAAAGTTCAAAGTAGCGATGAACTGTAGCCTAAAGTACCAAAACGCGACTCACGGGCCACATTGATATTGATTGATGATTGATACCCATAAATTCGGATCTTTTCCACCGCGAATCACGGTAGTGCGAAATGGAATTTGGATGTGGCGTAGTTGTAGTCACAGTTCTAACCTAACCTAACCTACAAAAGTTGGAATCCTGGTGTTATAGTTTAAAATAGATGTGGAATACTTTCGCACTACCGTGCTTCGCGGTGGAATTGACTATTTGTCTCTTGTAGTTGTTTTCAATACAGCGAATGTGAAATTGAAATAATTGGTGGAGTCATTTTGACGTGTCCTATACATATAAAAAAAAATTACAAAAAAAAAAATACATAATCGCTTTCATCGCACCTTTAAACATGGCGTGTTCTTGGTCATCATGTTTTATGTACAGAATAGCATAATTTCTTTAAACATAATTAATCAAAGAAGTAAATGTAACAAAAAAATTATAAACTGTAATTGGTTGCGATGAAATCGTGTCGATTTACAAACGGTGACATTTCGTCATCATACCGAAACATTCATATTCATATTCTTTACAAGCCTGCGGTTTTGTCCGAGTGGAATTCTGATCCCGTTCCCGCTACCCATGGGAATCCCTCCTCTTATCCCAATGGCTTTCCCACACAGTGTGTCTGGAAGCCATCTCACCCCTGACCATGACTTCCAAACCTACTGGATGCGGGTAGAAAAGATTTGGTAGACTGCAATGGGCTGACTGATTAAGCAAGTAATTTGAAAGACGAATCAAAAACCACGCTAAAAATACAACCAATTAACGATTATACTAATTACCTACAATTACCAACGCGAATGGTCCAATCAAAAGCCTCCGTATAATAGCTTATTTACTCTGAAGTACCTTCGACACGGAAGAGGAAACCTTTAACCTGTGAAATCTCCAACTGTTTTCAATATCATTTAAACATTCCACGATTGACCTAGAAATGCACCGTGGTACGGAGCACGAGCATTAAGTACCAATCACTAACAACTATGACGAACTACGTAACTGATATTTCTACACATTTTGTAATACAAGTGCAACTTTGAAAGCATCTGTGTAAAGAATGGCAAGTTCAAGGCGGCAATGGATGACGTTTTGAATAAAAAACCAATGGTGTATGAAGTGGGGCGCGCTAATGAAATCGAGAGTGGTGTTTGGTTCAAGCTTCTAAACAAATTGCGCTTGTAAAGAAGTAGTTATTGCTCTTGTCTGGCTACTTGTTATTTATTATGTAACTAGCTGTTGCCCGCAACTTTATTCGCGTTCCCGTTCCCACCACCGATGGGACCTATTCCAGGGATAAAAAGTCCTGTTACGTTCCGTTCCGTTGAGCTGTTAGGATCGTGATTGAGTATAAAACTTCCAAACATACAAAGATCCAAACATCACGCAAACTCACAATTTTAATAGAATTTGTAGGAAGTAGGATAGGCTGCTGTCTACGACTCCGCCCGTGTGAAATACTGATCTCGCCCCGCAACCCACAAGCATCTCATCATCATCATTGCATTAGTCCCGCTTGCGTTCAACGCTTGTTTGACTGGATCACCCGCCAGCCGGTACACTTGCTGTGTACAAGCTTAGTTGTGATGATAATCCATTAGAAATAAAAATTGTTGGCCACCCAGGTACAGAAAAAACAAAATAGAGTTTCTGAGTTTGAAAAACAGTTGAAAACACTAAAATTGTCAACAATTGGTGGAGACGCGCCTTTAGGCAACAGCCGCGTAGTAATAGTTGTTGGCGATTATTATAGAATCGCTGAAAGAATGCGTTCCTGACAGGTTGTGAGCGAAAGGGCGATGTAACTTCGAACTGGTGTATAATTTACGGCAAAATTTTAAATATCGTTTATTGACCTTATTAACGAGTGATGACATTAAAAATTTAATTACTGTGCCAATTTACAATACATAGATTAATTTTGGGCTAAAATGATTAACAATTAATTAATTAAAAATATAAAATCAATAGTTTTTAAAAGTCATACCACGTCCAACCACGTCAAACTGCGCTGTTTCAAGGTTATGTCAAATGTTCGCTTTCATAGTGATGAGACAAAATAACAAGGCAATTGTAACCGCATATTTTAGTAATCTTAATAATAATAATCTGTTGGTTGAAAAATATAAAATAGAACGTTATAATTTTATAATAATGTAATTTTGTAATAAGCCCCTACCCAAGCTAATAGAAAGAATGAATCATATTTTTCTAATGAATGAAATGAATATGATTTTTTTTATTATTTCAGGTAATAACTAGGGTTGCCAGATGTCCGGTTATGGACCGGACAGTCCGGTTTTTTATACACTTGTCCAGTTAAGAAAATCTACGTAAACCGGACAAAACACTGTCCGGTTTTCACTAAAAAATGCGAGTTTAATTACTAAAAATTACACTTGAACCGCTCCGTGCTTTAATTTTTGAATGTGAATACAGAGAACTTAAACGTGCCTACAACATGGCTCAGTTTATTTGAAGCTCTTGACATAATACTTTTCTCATGGGTGTCGTTAAAAAGGTACTTTTAGACATAGGTCCTGTTCTCCTTCCCTAGGGCTCTACAGGCTATCTTATCAGATCAGGGCGACGAAATTGCAAGTGAAACTTCACCTACGTACAATGTGCTATATAGGTATTTATGAGATCCCTCTGATAATATTTACGAGGAAATGGCTGTTTTTCAAAGTACTTTCTTTGCACTTGAAGGAAAGACATTGTGTTGCAATTTTTTTACCAATGAAATAGCACCAACTTTATTGCAAATCCTACAGTAGGTATGTCTCCAGCCTTCCTATATAAAATGATTTTGTGGAACGATTTTTTAGCGTCATGGGGACAGACGAAAGAAATAATGCCTAGCAGTAATAAATACTGTAAAACGTGAATATTTATGCATTTGCATTTTAACATAGGTTTAAGTTGCACCGAATTTAAGATGCCGTCTCTGATAAAAAAGCTTTATTAAAAGCAGTGCTATCGATTGCTTAATATGTAAAACATGAATATATTATTATGTATTTCGAGTAGGTAGTTCGATGTTATTTTTAGGGTTCCTAACCTCGGAAGGAAAAAACAGAACCCTTATAGAATCACTTTGTTGTCCGACCGTCTGTCTGTTTGTCTGTCAAGACCCTCAGTAACGCCTGGAGGTATTATGCTGAAATTTGTATCAAACACTCAGGTTTACTGCTCCTTAAACCTGTAGGAAAATCAATCTTCTAAGACAATACAATTAAAAGATAGGTACAGCCGTTTATGCCGCAAATTTCACACTTGCAAGGGAATCAAAACCTACAGGGAACCCCTCCCTTGAACTCAGAACTTTGAAATCTAGTACGAAGCAACGTCTTTAACACAGATAAAGGAAAAATTGTGAGAACCATATTTTTTTGTCAAGTAGGCAAGTAGGTAGGTAGGTATGTACTTAAATCAATAATAAAAATATTTTTAGTAATTTCTTACTTATATACTTACTACGGGTTTGTACGGAACCCTCGTGTGAGTCCGACTCGCACTTGGCCGGTTTTGATACCTAATTTAAAAAAAAATTGTCCGGTTTTTTTTTCTTACACATCTGGCAACCCTAGTAATAACCCATCATTACTATTAATAATCACATAAAATTAAATAAGAATGAAACAAAATTAAAAATTAAAAATTGGAAAAACAAATAGGGCAGATAGATAGCCAAATTAGAATAAAATTAAAATTAAAATGAAATCACGTTGTCACAATATTGCTGACTGTGATTATTATTATGTTATTGTAAGTCGGGAACAGGTTTAGAGAACGGTTCTAGGTACAAGTTATTTATTGTACATAACTAGTCATGAAGAATTGACATGTGTCAGGAACGCATAGTCTCAGCGGCCAAACTGTAGTCAATTGCCAACAGTTTGGCTAATGCAATCAGAGTCTCGCAGTTAAGTAAGCTGTTGCATCAGGCTGCAACGGTGACTGCATCACGTTTTTAGGATTGTGAAAGGAATTGTGAACGGGATCAAGATTGGAATCGTTTTGCAATTGCAATTTAGGTGTACCTTGAGACAAAAATCTTGAACGAACATCAAACAGTTCTTACAGTTAAAAATAGATGATGATTTTGAATCGATTTAGAAGAAAGAAAGAAATAATTTAATCCTGATAGGATGCAGAGTACATGGCAATATGGCAATAAATGGTAATAGTAAATGAGATATAAATACAGTAGTTAATAATCATATTATAGAGGAGTGTCAGAGCTGACTCCGGGCTCCAAAATACTTACCCCAAAAGCTTAGGATGCAACGGACTAGCCCCTAGTTTGGCGCGTGATTGGATGGTAACGACACGTTTTAAGCGAGTTACATATTACGTTTAGGTACACATCTCAGCAATGGCTCAAGCGATGCATTAAAATTTTTATGTAGTTAAAATTTTGCTATTCCAGCTTATCTATAATGTTGCCTGAAATAAAAAAACCGCGATTAAAATAAAACAACCGCCGAACGAAGCTCGGCGTAAGTAAATTGAATAAGATAACGTACCTTTTTTGTTAAAGTTATAAACATTATTTATGTAAATGTTATGCTATCATAATAATGAAAGATTATAATATTGTATTTGTTTTAATACATGCAATTCTTATTGCGCCAATAAGTGGAAGGGTGTGGAGCGTTAAATATTCCCGGGATAAAAGTAGCCTATTTGCTATTTCAAACTATAATCTATATCTGTGCCAAATTGCGTGCCACATCAGCTTAACCTGAAAGGATCTGGAGGAAATTTAGCACACAGATAGATTAAAATCTGGAATAACTTTTTATCCCGATGAGTAGGTTCTTGGGGGTTTTGAAAAGCTTTAGCGTAGCAGGATACGCACTCTTATAAGAGGCCAAAACGCAATCAGAGAATAAAATTGCGTATACTTTGTAAAAATTTTTAATGCAATTTTTTAAATCTGTGATTACAATACTTTTAACATGAATTTTGTGTAGGTACTGCTCTTGTATAGTCTGTAATGTGAACGCGTTTCCCGAATCCAAACTATACCAATTCCTTTTATCAGAATGAAACTACGCAGCAGAGACAGCTAGAACAATATAATTAGTTGCTGCTAAGGAAATGAATAAGCATAGTGTGGTGCCACATGTACACAATTTCTTGTTAAGCAGGAATGCTATTTCCGATGATATAACTAGGTGCTTATTTCCTCATGCATATTGTCTATCATTTACCACGTTTTTGTATCACTACTAAACGCGTACCCATTATATACTGTTTCTTTAAAAAATATCAATAACATTCATTTATTTCTTGAATCCACTGTGGATTGAAGCTGCTCAATGGATTAAAGTGAGCTATTAGGCGCGTGGAGACAGTCAATATTATATTATATTTATACAAAAAGTTGGGAAAAAAAACGAAAGTTCAAATCTAGAGTTAGAGTCGGAAAGACTTAAATACAACTTTTCCCTTTAATTGGGATGAACTTAACTATACAGATGGATTTATGCCCTGGCATTTTTGGCATAAATAATAAATGCCCGATTAGTGTCCGGGTATAAACACATCACGGCATCTGGGTCATGGGAAACGATTACTATTGGCGGGACTTGACTTGTATAACTTAGGAAGTGTGTAATTTTTACCTTCCGATGTACCTACCTACCTAATAGGTAATTGATAATGGAAATAAGCTGTCTGAGCGGTGTATATTCGATTGGCAATGTATTTATAATTTGTGACGTCAACAGTATATTTATTTATTTATTTATTAGGCACATCAACAGATTATTTATATTACATTTAATGTTAGTACTAGCATTCCTGCTTAACAAGAAATTGTGTACATGTACCACATGCTTATTCATTTCCTTAGTATAATTTGTTAATTCAATTATTTACAATATGTTACACTGTATTATAACTTTAAGTTGTCAGGTTATAGAGACCATCTTTGGAGTTCCTATCCTACTCTTTTATAAGAACATAGCGTGCGACTCTCTTAGTTACCTATGTAGATACCGCACCCATAATTTGGATGTGTGTTACTCTTTCATACAAAAACGGCTGAACGGATCTAGCTGAAATATGATACAGGGATGGATTAACAAAGTGGTCTGAAATAATACTTGGCTACTTTTATGCCTAGAATAGGTTCGATCCATGGGAAGTGGGAATTATTATGAAACTGTAAACCTCTGTTTTCGACTATCACATACAACTTATTGGATTGTTTATATGAACCTAAAAATATTAAATTTAAATGCTGGTATACTTACATTTATTTCCTTATAAATACGGAAACCGGATATACTTTATTATTAAATGTCCAACGCCATGCAAACCGCCAGGCACAACTAGTTTTAAATAACAGACTGTCAAAATGTCAAGAACAAACTGACCATTAAACTCTTTTTTATTGAACACTACTTCCGCTGCTCTAGTTTTCAATTTGTAAAAAAAACTACTTTAATATTGTCTTTGGGCATTATCTACCAGCCATGGATGTTTACTTATGCAATACGAACTTTGTGGTTGAACGAACTTTCTTGAAACATACAGAAGTAGGTTATGTACAACTTTTGCTTTTATAGTACGTATTACATATAATACGTATCATAAATGTGAAACAAATAAGGTTTCTTAAATATTCCGCTGTGATATATAAACTGGACCAGTGTGTGTAACGCGAGACTGTTGTGATTATGTACTCGTAAAACCTATTTGTTGGGGAAGGTTATTAATTGCCCACCAATATCGGGTAAGTTCTGGCAAGTTTCTGACGAATGCCTTACTTTCCCATGTCATGGAATAACATATTACCATGTAAATAAGCACTTTGTTAAGTGTCTTTGCACGTAACAGGTACTAACCTCCTTTCGAGTTTATGCTAACTAAATAAATTTATACAAAGGTTTCAAACAAAATATCAATTTAAATTTGGGTTACTGATCTTGGTGACCATAGTGGAGTACTATTAGTTATTCTGTGCTAGTGGCAGTCTGTCACATTATGTTCACCGCCGTCAAATTACTACAGATACAGCCCCTTTGCTAATGACAGTTCAAGTACCTACAGTAGCGGCACGATATGATGGCCGGTTTGACGTTTATCCGCTCATGGAGTTTCGTATTCATTATTGTCACATTTGAAGGAGAAAATTGATGTTCTTCATTGCCAACAGTGACGTGAAGTTAGTCATAAAATTTATCGAATGTATAATTTTAGAACACAACATTTATTACTAAACTAGGTATGTAAGTATATTAAGGTCCCGCGAACATTTATTTTTAATTTTTATCCATCCATACGGATATTATAAATGCAAAAGTATAACTCTGTCTGTCTGTCTGTTACGCTTTCACGCCTGAACCGCTGAACCGATTTTGATGAAATTTTGTATAGGGGTAGATTAGATTAGACCTCGAGACATAGGCTGTGTTTGGTCGCAATAACCGACATCCACGCGGGCGAAGCCGTGGGCAAAAGCTAGTAAGATTATAATTATTGGTGTACTTATTTACCTACCACACAACTCGGTATTTGTTTTTCGAAATGTGAAAATAGATAATATTTTAGAAAAAGAACCTATAAATTAATGTAGGTGATGATAGCAGTGACGACAGTGACTATTTTAGCAACATGGACACCGATTACCTAATAGTTCGTATAGGTAATCGGTGGTCATAGACGAATCTGATTAAATATGGGCTTTTATGGCTCCTTTTTTGGTCTCTTTTTGTATTATTTTGATTCTTGTGTGCATATAAAGTAATATTATACTCATTTTCATTCCAATATTCAGTTCGTTCAAATATATTGAGTAAACATTTATATTCTTTTAATTATTTTTTTTAATCAGGTACTGCTTGGAATAAAAACATAAAGAGTTGATTATATTTTTATCGAGAATAAATTGACATTTCACATCACTATTGTAATGTGTCAAACCGGCCATTATATCGTGCCGCTACTATAATAGTGGATAAGTAGATTCACGTGGGTGGCGTGCTTGCCGCGTGGGTTTTGACATTTCGATCGCAACCACACTTCATGATGATGAATGATGATGATCGCAACCACAATTTTTAACTAACACGGACACAAATTTTACCTAGATTGTGTCTCTGTTCCTTGTGTTTATTTTTTAAGAATGATTGAAAATCGACATACATTCATACATGTAGTTACTTGTGATAAATAAATACTTACCGTAATTGGATTAGCAAGTGCAGATTGTACGGCACGCGTCGGTGGAATGCCGTCATAGTAGCGGCCGAGACAACTTTCATGCTATGCATCTGCATTGCACGCGATGAGTACCTTTTGCGTCTCTATGTGCGATTTCAGATTATCGTCTATTTTGTTTAAGAGCGCCTTAGCGGGTTGCAGAACGAAAAATACCCTATACCAAGAATTAAATGGACTTCAATTTAACGGACAATTCAAGTTCCAATTTTTAGACGAGACGGACTTAGGTTAGCTCGGGAAACATACCAAAACTTAGTTGAGCATAGCTTAATTTGCAATCGTAGATGCACTATAAGCTAAATGCGTGTAGGGACGATTCCGTTGTAGGCTTTGTAGCGAATACACATAATGTAGTAGCGTAAAAGTAGAGCGCATGCAAAAGCATTGTACGAGTATGCCATGTAATTAATATAAGCTGGTCTATAATGCACTAACTTTTTTGTATATTGGACACATCAACATTCAACTACATATAAGTAAAGTTGAATTGTAGCATATTATGTAATCTGTGATAGTACTAAAGCGATACAGGTCACTCCATCCATGTGAGACCATAAGTCATCATCGTACGTTGAGAAGTTACCTGCTAGTGAAGTCAATTAGCCCATTACAGTCCACTGCCTCATATACGCCATTGCACCTAATCCTCCACCTTCCGCATCCATTAAGTATCTGTGATGTACTCTGTCTATAGAATACTGAAGTCAAAGGGTCAAACAACATAGTGTTGGCGGTATTGCGTAATTTGTAAAGTGAGTAAGGTTGCCGGAACTCGTTGGTAGGTCTACAACCACTAAGGACAGTGTTACGAGCGTTATAGCGGGAACTCATTGTCTTTTTAAGCAAAACCTGGCTTTAAATCTAAAGAAATCATAACCGAGATCTATGGAGCCCAAGCCAACCTCATCTGCAAGCCTGAACACCAGCTGATGGACAGACGAAGTTCTGGCGCAGACTCACCTCTTTGGATGAAATAAATTATGAAAAAATATTTTTCAAGTTAAACGGTTTTAAATGTTATTGTCATCAGAACTAAAGATTTCTGCCAAATATTAGACCAATCAGACAACTGAAAGGGGGTCAAATTTCAATTACTAGATTTGACTCAAACAAACAGGTCGAGTTAAATAAAACCGTTTAAAAAACATATTATAGTAGACTAGCTTTTGCTTCGCCCGTTTAGAACTATTCTCGTTTCCACTCTCATGGGAACCGGGTCCAGAGATAAATAATAGTGTGTTATTCCACACCATAATCTGGCCTGTTCAGCTGTTTTGGCGTAAAAGAGTAACAAATCCACACATCCATCCTTTTTTTTCCGTACGAAAATCCTCATGGATACCCACCCCGCGGCCAGCGGGGCAGGTTATGTCGGACTATTACCGACTAAAACCGCACACCGTCTGGGTCTTCTGGTGCCAGGGTGTAAGGTGACCCATAGAGCATTTCACTCAAACTTTCGCGTTTATAATATTATAGTAGTATTTTGTCGTATGACAGTGTGCATTTTTATGCAACAGAATGATGACATAAGACATCTATTAGGTACTGACCCAGTAACTGCCCCTTAAATTTCTTGTTCCATTCTGATCCAAGGATCATTAACCGCGCGAGTAAGTATGACTGTGCAATTCGTATAGAAACATTAGCATCTATAATTTTGTTTGGTTTGTTTCGACTCGTAGAATAGCTATTATTATATTATGTACCATGGATGAACCCCACCGTGACCGTATTATTTAGGAGATATTATGTTATTTATATTATCTCTGATAGTGGGATATTTAAGTTTATATTTGTATCATTGTTATCTACGATCTCCGAGATATCAAGATTGTATCCTCCCATAAAATAAAAATAGTAGCAATAACCTCAAACTTCTACGTAAATAACCTTACATAAATAGCATTTTTTAAACCTACGCAATGATTAAAAAAAGAACTCAACCAGCAGTGCTGAAAAAAATTACATACGTATCCTTTTTGTGAAGTCGATTAAGAAATCTTATCAACCGCGTAGTCAATTTTTGGGCATGTGAATACCGTCATAACTTTTGAGTTGAGTTGGTTACAAACTCACATACCTACCATGGCTGCATGGTTGACGCAGCGGTAGCCTCTGACCACTGCCGGTCCAATTCGTATCTGAAAAAGTCTTTTTTATTCCCTTTAAATCTGAGATCTCTTCTCATATAAGAACTACTAATGACACTCATTATGCCTTATATCCACTTAAGCACACAATTTTTATATTTATCCCGTTTAATGCTTAGAAGCTAATAACTAGTCTAGACTACCTAATGACTAGTGATTGTTTAATTCAATGGATGTCGAAGAGACATCCATTCAATTAAACAATCAATCAATTAGCCTATTGCAGTCCACTGCTGGACATAGGCCTCTCCCATTGTACGCCATAGTACCCGATTCTCTGCCTTGCGCATCCAGTCTATCCCAGCTACCGTTTTCAGGTCGTCCGTCCGTCGTGCGTCCTACTTTCCGTTTGCCAATTCGCGGTCTCCACTTTAGGACTCGTTTGCTCCACCGGTCTTCGGCAGATGTAGCCAGCCCATTGCCACTTCAGCTTACATTTATTTTCTTTGTCGAATGTATTCAACAATTTCTCACGTAAATGCGTATTATCGTCCATTGTTATCTTTAAATGTATGCAGTGTTACATCTTAATGCATAATGTGTACTCATCATTCACAAATAAATCGTGGAAAGATGATTTGAGAAGATAATTAAGGTGTTTACAGGAATAATGTAAAATGGATGTACCTACATGTTCTGTTCAAGTTCACAGCTTTTTACGGTTGCGGTGCAAGTGCAACTAACTCGAATACTCTGAATACTTATCATTGTTTGGTCGCCACAACCTAATGTTTTATTATAGTTTTATTCAAATTTAAACTCTAAATTTAAATGTTTGTTTATGAAATTATGTACTATGTAAATAGTGCAGATTTACGTTATTCATGTATACGTTTTTGGTCTAAACAGACAGACACGAGGAACACTTCCAAGTACTTATGCAAATTACTTGAAGGTGTATTCACAACTCGGCAAACTGGATTGTCTGTGCAAAGTGGCGCGGCCGCGGCCGTCGTCCCACTTGCTCGTCGTTGCGTCACGCGGGCCATTGAACCTCCTTGCGAGGTTGCGCGCCAAAATCTAGGCTGAATACGTCATTCCATTTTATCATTATACCGTCAATTTTTTGTTTTTAAACTTTAATTACGAGTCTTTTCACTGCTCTTGTCATTCGATGCAGTTTACGTTTACCTATCTATTTGTATTTTCTTTTTATTTTGGGATGGCATTGACCTGGCTTTGAGCTTACGGTATAGCCACATTAGCCGTCACGTAACTTGAACACAAATTAATGTCATTTTAGATTTTTATTACCATTTTATCTGCACCACAGATGAGATAATGGTTTAATGTAATAAAGTTAACTTTTTATAGTTAAGTAAATCTATACAAGTAGGAATGTAAATAAAATTGAAGTGTCTGTAAAATAACAGCTTTTTAGTTCTATGTAAATACAAATACTAGCTGTTACCTACGGCTCCACCCGGTTGGAACGGCTGCACCCGATCCTCTGCCTTGCATATCCAGTCTATCCCAGCTACCTTCTCCAAGTCATCCATCCTTTTCATCTTCCTGGGGGACATCCTACCTTTTGTTTGCCGATGTGCGATCTTTCACTATAGGACTCGTTTACTCCACTGACCTCATCTCATCAGACCTTCGGCAGATGTGACGAGCCCAACGCCACTTCAGCTTGCTTATTCTGCGAGCTATGTCGGTAACTTTATTTGTCGGATGACCTCATTACTAAATTTATCCTTCAAAGAAATGCCAAGCATAACTCGTTCTATAGCCCGTTGCGCGACTTTTAAGTCCTGGACAGCCTCACTGTCAGGGTTCCTCACGTTTCTGCACCATAGGTCATAACAGGTAGGACACACTAATCTGAAACCTTTGTTTATAGCTGTTGCGCTAAATATGTGCCCAACGCAATTGGATTCTTGGTGAAGTTTTTCTCGAAATGGCTTCTACCTTGCTGGATAACCTACTATCTTGTGGGTTGTGAGAACGGAATCAAGTCTGGTACTTCATCAGATACAGTGAGCAACTGAACAGTCGATAATAATAATATAATCCTCCAATTTGTAATGCTGTCACATTCTTTAAAAATCAGCAACATCTGCGAGCACACTTTAATTCAAACATTGTGGTGATGTTTACACACGCAATAAAGCAAATATTTTTAGTTTTCATAAACATTGATACCCTTGGTGGGTTATGGTTGGAAATCGTCCAACCAGTTCTGAAATTATTTTATAAAGTAAAATGTAGGTTATTTTCGCACGCAAATGTGCATGCCGAGAGGCAACAGGAAAAGAGAAATCATTCTAGAGTTAGAAACGGATATATGCCTCATATTTGATTGACTTCTTGGCCTTGGCACGTTGGCTTGCAATTTATGTACTTTAAATGGAATGAAACATAACTAGGTATTTATTTTTCAAAACAAGGTATATTTATTTTAGATACTTATCTATAAAAGAATAACACTTCGGTAGATAAGATAATTCAAACAATGATTAACATAAATAGTTGCCATATTTTTTTTGCGTTTGTAAATGCATTAAATTAATTGTACGTATATTTTTTCTTGATAAGTCTTATTTACTATTCATGAAAAATAAGCTACCTAATTCTTTATTGTATTTTTTCACTATAATACTAAAGCCCCATGGAAAAGAGTCATATAGATAAATAACTACTGATGTATCTTTGATTAATCAATTCGATTTTCTAACTTGTTTTTACTGATCATAATCACTTATTAGAAGTACTTAATTTTTGTGTATTATATAATTAAATAATATTCCTCTCACATTAGTTCCAGACAATTTAAATTTATTGTAGTCCATAAAAGTGTTAGTCCAGTAAGGACCAGCGATTTCATAAATACTTACTTGAGTCAGACTCAAGTAACGTTCACATTCGAAATTCAAGGTAAAATTAAATACCTTTGTGTCTAAATCTAGCTAGTTAATAGACGTTTTAATAAAGAGCAAAGCGTAGTGTTTTTATCAAGCAGAACGATTTTAAGTTTATCGCAGACGGTCATGAGTTATGAATTATGCTATAATGTTATAAACCCACATAAGCAAAATATTGTGATCTGTAACTACTGTATAGGTACGATTATGAAAATAATCGTGCCGTTAATAAGTATGCTGCTTCGTAGTTACACTAAAAAAGCCAACCCCAACTGAAGGATTATGAGGAGAACTACTACTGTACTCGATTCAGACTGTATTGTCAGAACCGACCTTCGATGTGCAGACTGCAATAATGTGGTCGCTGGAGGCAGTATAGTTCAGCCCCCCCCCCCCCCCCCCGACGAAGCTTGGAGTTTTAGAGTGCGAGAGCCACATAATTATAACCGCACAGTCTCTCCGCGTCGCGCGGTACGCCGTAGGACGTTTCCCCTGATCGAAACAAAAAAAGTCCATTTAGGTTAAGTCTTTATGTTTAAAATAAATACAATTTTAGGGTTCTTTTTTATACCACGTAGGTGGCAGACAAGCACACGGCCAACCTGATAGGAAGCGGTCACCGTGGCCTATGGACGTGTGCAACACCAAGGGCGTCACTCACGCGCTGCCGACCCTAAAGAGAAAGGGTAGGAAGGCTAGGAAGGGTGGGGGAGAAGGGGTAGAGTGAGCTCTGGCTACTCTACTTACTGCCGGGAACACAACGCGATGGTTATTGTTATTATGGCCGCGGTCTTCTGTAGGGCGGAGATACTTCCCCAGTCGGACAGCTCATTTCGGACGGGAGATACCGTCGTGTCCTACCTCCATTATGTGGTTATGATGGGGTTGACTTGTAACGGGATCGAAATTCGAACATTCAGCTATGTAATTAAATATAAGAGAGTAATTGAAATGACATTACCATTCAACATTATATTCTTGTCCGTTTCAGCTGCTGAAGTCTTGTCAACACAGCGCGCTCTCGCTCGGTGTCGACCGCTGCACGCGGCTACCTTAGAGTCCCGTAACAAGGCTAAGAAGTGCGCGGAATTCCTGCAACCTTACAGGTATTGGTATTTTAAATATGGCAATGCTGCCTAGTAGACGTATGTGATGTACTTGCATGCCCTGTGTACTTGGTGAAACTGAAGATTTACCTGCCCTACGGGTGGAATACGGCATGTTCAAACTTCTACTAAGCTATGAAATACCTAATTGTACCTGTATTCGCAAATAAATAAATGATTATGATTATGAATGATAGAAAGTACTCGATTAAGGTTTGCGATCTATAGGAGCCTCATTTTTTTAGACTACCTAGGTGGCAGACAAGCATACGGCCCACCTGATGGGAAGCGGTCACCGTGTCGTAGACGTGTGCAACACTAAGGGTGTCACACACGTGTTGCTTACCCTGAAGGGAAGGGAGGAGGGCTAGGAAGGGGTGGGGGGAGGACGGGTACAGTGAGCTCTGGTTATCATGCTTACCGCCGGGAACACAACACGATGGTTATTATGGCCGCGTATATAAAATAGGCACCTTCAGATGATTGAATTAAAGGTTTCGGACTTTACTTATTACAAAGTTAATACGCTTACAGACAACGGCCTGAGACGTGTACGGCGCTCGCACGTCGCCTCGTGTCTGGTGCTTTGGGCGTGAAGCTGAGCACCGCGAGGCAGGAACGAGCAGAGGAAAGGAGACTTATCACTATTGCCAGAGGTAAGTACAGTTTAAAGTTTCTTTCATAACTATCTAAATATTAGAACAGGTTTTTATGGGACCTCCACCTGTCAATCTAGCCACTCGCGAAGAGGCGACGTCCGTGTGTGCCTGGACATCGCCTGATTTAGAGATCCGTAGAGCATTGGGGCGAGCACGAATTTTCTTTCGAATCGAGTTGATAACTTATTAAATTATATGAGATTTGTACATTTCCTTTTACGCACGATAGGGGCGCTGTACAAATTTCATACAATTTTTGTCGCACACGTTACGAACTCGATACGAAAGAAAATACGTGCTCGCCCCACACGTGCCCGCCACATGCCGCGGGCACGTGCTAAGGAGGGGGGAGGGGTCGCTATAGAAATATTCTTGTATAGTTTCAAATCCCCCTGACATTGCGCTGAGTATGGCACAACGCAGGGGAGTTAGTGTGTGAGAGTCAAATAGAACCGCGCGACCTCTCCGCGTCGCGCGGTATGCCGTTAGGATATTTCCCCTGACAAAAGTAAAAAAAAAGTTTTTATGAGAGCGACTGTCTGACCTCCCAACCCCAAGGGGAAACACGCCAGAGCCTTGTCAGTCAATCAGCAGGTCTACCGGCTTGCAGATGAGATTGACTTGACCCCGTATGTCTTTGTAGGGCTTCATACACTTTAAGAAGTTGTGTAACTAACATATAAACTTTTGTGCTTCCAGAGAAGAAACGCCAAGCAGCTCTACACAAGGAAGCAGCGTGGGACGGCTCGCTCGCCAACCAGTCGGTCGCCGACACGTGAGGTAACAGTACCTTTGTATTATGAACTAACAACTCGCTCTCGCTTATATGAGCGTTTAAGAGTTCTTTTTACTCAAGCATTCGTAATTTACATATAATGTAGCCTTGGGTATGATATACCTTTCCAATGGTGAAATAATTTTTCCAATAAGTGCACAAACAATACTTTGTTTGTGCTTATACTATAAATACTGACGTGACCGACATAAAAAAAAATACTCAAAGTAATATACAAAGTCCTGAAATTTGGCCTCTTCTAACTACCTACTACTAAGTGTCTGTACAATGGAGATTTAAAAAAAAAACCTTTGGTTATGTTATAATACGAACGATTCTGAACACAAAAAATAAAGAAATGGTATAATCACTTGCGTATGCTTGCACTTAAACATCTCTATCTTATCGATATTTTACGTATTAACAAGTGATCGCAAATTTCGCAGTAGACGTACAAGTCTTCGGTAGTATAGTGGTAAGTATCCCCGCCTGTCACGCGGGAGACCGGGGTTCGATTCCCCGCCGGAGAGATTCTTTTTGATGTTTTAAACACATTTTTTTAAAATTCTGAAATATTTTTATTTTCAAACCTATGTTTGTTGTTGGGATTTACGTACCAAAAAAGGCCGTAAGAATGATTATGTCATGATAATATTTGAAGAATATTACTTAGACACAGTTATCGACTTCAGAATGATGTCCTGCCGTAATTTCCACCAATACATCACCGAGGTATTTCGATGATATATTTGGAAGGGCGTGATAGGCGTATATAAATTTTACTGTTATATATTTTTTTATATTTCTTCTTCCAGATTGACTGCTCCGAAGGCTGGTCCCACGCAAGAGATCCCTCAAACATCGAGCTCTCATAGTAAATTGATCGTTTTATTAGTAGAATAGAACTATAGATATTTTTCTATACGAATGTTAATATGTACCACTGTACGGCGCTCAAGAGGTTTTGGTCCTAGTGTTGTAATTATGCTTAGTTTTAATTTTTTAGTTCGGCTTAATTTATAGTGTCCATGACTGTCTTGTGCTTCCTATTTAGAATATTTGTTTTTTTTTTTAAATTGAACGGTTGGTTTTATTTTCTTCTATGGAATTGTGACTCCATTTTAAAGGAAATAAATTTAAATTAATATAGTACCTAAAAATAATAACATCTAAATTTTTAAGGAACTCATGAGTTTAAATACATAATCATTTCACAGTTTTGACAAAGGTCGTAATTTCACTATTGGTATTATCGAGCACCTAAAAATCTCATTTATTTTATAAACATACAGACACATTTTAAAACGGAAGTTTCACGTGTATTTCTTACAAATTTATGTCACAAATGCGTAAATTTCAAATTAGTTAAATTAATTTATTTGAATGTTTTTTAATTTAGTGGTAATATTCGAAACCTTAATATTCAGTACGATTGACAAATAACCAAAGCGTATATTCTCCACCTATTTATATTTTTGTATACAGCATCTATATCGATCTTGTATGATATTATAATTATTATATATTTTATTAGTGATATTCATTTCTTATAGTATTCATGAATACCAAATACTAGTATGTATTACTGGATATTTTGTCAGTGTTAGTCTTTTTCATTCAGTCTTATGTATAACACTGTATAAATGCTCTTTTGGTCTGATGATATTTTATTTTATTTTAAGGATTTAAGTAGTCTTTTGAATGCCAATACTATTTCATGCTCGATTGTAATAGTAAGTATCAAGATCACATGATCTATGTCACTAGTTCCATGCTGCTACTAAAAATTTCCTAACAAAAACTTTTCTCGTGTGGAAATCCCCACGGATACCATACCCTCTGACACTCAAACCGTACACCATATCGGGTCTTCTAACACCTGTGTGTAAGGTGACTCAAAAGCTATTTTCCTCTCACTCTGGCTGACCCAGGACCATCTTCGAAATGGCCTCCTTGGATTTGGGGCTATGGTGGCCCGTTTTACCCATGGAACAGTTGGCCTTCCTCTCATGTCCTCCTGCACTCTCCCAGTCCGCCCCTTCCTTGCGTGTTCCATATTTGATAAAACAATACATGTGGTCTCTGCCTATCCCTTTTAAAAAGAGATAACCGTAGATAGGTATTTAAAATAATACTCGTATAACTGTTAACATTCCAAAGTTATGAAATTGTGCATTTTAAATTCTAAACTACGATGTGCTAAATTCCTTCATAGAGAAATAGAACGAATGAATGAATGATAACTTATTTGCACGAGATACGGTTTCGTGCAAATAAATAACCATTAATTCATTAATTCGTTATGTAATTGTGGATTTTATTACAATTAATTTTAAATTATAAACTACGATGTGTTAAACTCCTTCATAGAGAAGTTGAACAAATGAATGAATGAATTAATGATAATTTATTTGCATGAGATACGGTTTCGTGCAAATAAATTTTTCATTCATTCATTTTGTATTGGTATTCAATAGATTACAAATAATTGTATGTTATATATGTTGTGAGTAGAAGTGCCTTTGTTGTCTAGTCTGGTTGTAACTAAATATCGGACTTCAAAACCTCTTGGCGCTTTAGACGAAATTAGATTTTATAATAGCGAAAAAATAGTTTTAAAAGAGGCGTCTTATGATATAGTTATAAATTAATCGATAATGGAATCGATGTGGATATCGATAGTAAATAAAGGAATATCGATCGTTATAATAATTTGATATCGAGTGTTGCAATACGAAAGGAATGGTAGGCTTAGGTATAATTTTGTCCTAATTATGATTATTGTGAGATGGAGTGTCAAGTCAGCAACTGAATGCGGATCGCATTAGAAAAGGATGGAAAATAAATATGGCCGCGTGGTTAATATATTGTTTTATTACTAATATCATGTCGATAGCTAACTGGTTGATTTTTAAAATTTATTAGAAAAACGAGCTTAGTATGTCAGGTTTTAGGATTTGCTTCTCGTCTTTATGGATTCAATCACATCACTTCTTGGCAACCCTACCCACTAGAAAGACTTTATTAAAAATAAATAATTCTTCTCATCTTTAACTGCTAAACCATTTATTCAATCATATTGGAATAATGGTTAGGTACACACATTACTTAGGTCATCTATCTACCTACCCTACCCTTAAATTTAACACACACATGCATGTGCCTATACACACACACACTCATATTTAGCATATGCACGCAAATACATGCATATACACAAGCGCACAAACACAGTACGTTTTATGACTACAAATATATATTATGAATGTGTTTGAAGCTGTACATGTATATAATAAGTTAGACGAGACATCTTAAGCTTGTTTTCTAACTAATCATTTAAATTAAATGAATAAAATATACCATTTAAGGGTAAGTATCTATTTTGATCTCTGTTTTCGAAATATTCTTTTCAGTTACCAATCAGTGCAGCCAAAGATCTGAGACTAAATTGATAATCAAGAATCTATAGAAAGTATAGGTGGCTCAATTAACTATATTTTACATAATAAAA
Organism: Lithosia quadra; assembly: GCA_963576445.1. Lineage (NCBI taxonomy): Eukaryota > Metazoa > Arthropoda > Insecta > Lepidoptera > Erebidae > Lithosia > Lithosia quadra. The sequence continues at coordinate 3,071,260 of OY754894.1, forward strand.
TAGTATATTATTAATATTTTTCGAGTTAAAGTGAAGCAATAAAGTGAACGATGGTTTTTACATTCAATAAAATTCTATGTCGATAAAATTAACTTTGACGTTAACTAATGAAATTAACTAACATTCACCATATTATATCCATTATAATATAAAAACGTGAACAGTCGGTAGATTTCAATCATAAGTAGGGGCCTGCTGTAGTTCGATTAGGACTCGAATATCATAAATCGATTCATACTTCTGAGACTAAACATGATAATTAAAATTTATTTCATTATTGTTTTGCAATGGAATAATGTGTTTGTCTGTATATAACATATTAAATAGTGCCAGCTATACAAAATTTTCGCACTATTTTTTCTTGACGTCGCGTGGCTATGAAAAACATTATTTTAATGTACACGCTATTTTCTCAATATCAATGACTGATTATATCCAGAAGCAATACTAGTAGTATCTATATATAATAATAAACACAATAATAGTATATCCATGCATAATATTGTACACGTATTTTAATTTTATATTGATGCCTGTCTAATTTAGTCTGTATAATGTATTTTTGCAATAATAATGTACACATCTTATGTACAAGTTATTTTCACATCAAACCGTCCATATACACTATAATGTTATTTGCTACGAAATAAATATTACATTACATCAGTGTATTTAGTTTTTTTTTTACTTACATTCTTAATTTAATAGGGTTTGTTTAACTGAGCTTGCTACAAAAAGTAAATATATCAAAAAATACAATGACATTTAACAGGTACAAAAGTAATGGAGTGTGTATGTATAGTTTAATTTAAATCATTCAATGTTAGAAGAAGCCTGTTCATTATTAGAAGGGTGTTTGTCGGGTTCTATCAGCTGTTTTTACCTACCTTTGATTAAATTTAAAAATCATAAATTCCTATATTTAAATTTTGTCCCAAGCCCAGTTGAATAGTGCCTCGATTTGGTTCTTTCTAATAGCATACATTTTAAGCAAAAACCGATAGTTAAAAGGTTATTGACATCTCATTCCATCTTTTTCTAATAGCAATCATAAGTAAAGGATAGAATATATAGATTAAATATAGAAGTGAAATATTAGAAAAGTAGTAAAAAAAGCGATGTGATGATTCTAAACTGTTTCGAAAAAAAAACTAATAGGTACTGTTAAGGAAAAGAAAAATCTAGTAAGTACAGTATTATGACACTTATAGGCAAGAATCTTGAAAATGTACAATAGATGCGCAGAATGAGTTTTTAGGTCACTTTGGTGGAGACCGCGGGGTGTGACGGCGGAGGCGCACCAATCAACCAATCGTAGATATACAGCGTAGGATATTTGACCCTACGTGGCGGGGGGGTAGGGACTCTAAGTACTGGCAATAGCAAATTTACTCAAAGGAAAAATTCCTTAATTACTTAATCGTTTCTTACAATTAACCTATTGATTGATGTCATAAAAGTACAGGATGTTATTTTTTGGATTTTAACAGATCTTTGAATGCAGATTTATTCCTTTTCAAAAATAAAAGAATGTTTCCTTTGAGTAAATTTTGCTATCTCTAGTATTTAGAGTAGGTACTTTCCCTCCAGGTGAGGTCCAAAAATTTCAACCTGTATATAACTAATCACAGTCAGGTTGATCAGTCCTTTTGTTGGTATTTTGGTAGCCAAATTTTTGTTCAAGATTTTTGTCTCAAGTTATACGTACTGTTGTCTAAATAATCGAGTTCTAGAATATCAGTGGTCATGTCATTGAATTTTTTTTGTGTAGGCAATATTATTAAGAATGAAAGATGAATCCCAAATATTCGCTTGAAAATAACAAATCTAGAAGGAACTAATGTTGCTAGATACATTGTCTAGAGCAATGACGTCATACAAAACGTGATTACAAAATTGTTAACAGCCTATATAATAAATGAAAGTAAGTAGCCAATCGCATTGCGTCTGTTAGTGAACATTTGCGCAGTATTGCGACATACGAGCGATTACTGCGGAAAATTAAACTACTTGAAAAAAAAAATTATGAAAAGAGAATGGGGATATAAAGCAATATAAAGAGTGATTCAAATATCATGTTATTATATTAACTAATAAGATATCACAAAGTTGTTACTTATAATAGTTAATTATTCAGTAGACGAAGCAGTGGCTTTCTATTCCTGTAGACTCCAGTGGCGATAGGTAACTATTTTCTGGAAGGGTAATGACTACAAAATCTCTAAAAGTAATAATTTTGTTACACAATTGGTATTACAATCTCGGCAATCTCCCTACCAATATCATTGTGGACACATATTCGCTTTCTCCATACAATCTCTTGTTGTAGTCGTCTGAGTTGGAGAAAATGAGTTTGGAAGAACAAAATTGGGTAACAAACCCGTGCGCGATTGGAGTACGAAACCTCCAATTGAACACGACTTTGTAAAGAGGAAGACCGGCTACACACAACCCGATAAATCGGCGGCGACATGGGAGATGTGGTGGCAGTGTTGCCACCTTAGTGGTTATAATAGTCCCATAATATTGAAGCATTATTAGAAGAGTAATGGCAAAATTAATTTTTCTTAAGTTTGGATTCTCCAACCTGGATTCAATTAAACCACTAACAAAAACCACTAGCCACTAAACACAATTTTTCACCGCTAGCAGGAAGTCGAAACGTAGATTTAGTGGTATAACCACTAAAGTGGCAACACTGCCACCACATCGCCAATGTCGCCGCCGATTTATCGGGGTGTGTGTAGCCGGTCTAAGGCAATGCTGCCTCCTATTGTACACGAATAGGTAAATACGCCGCAGCTACTTGTATTCTTGAAGTGAATTTTCCTTGAAAAATACATACATTATATGCTCACGCCTTTTTCCCTCCGGGGTAGGCAGAGGCAACGGCCCGCCATTCCTTGAAAAATGTAGGGTATAAAAGAGAAGTCATTAGGAAGTGTGTTCTATGGACTCTTCGCCACTGGTAGACTCGTTACGTACCTCTCCCACGCTAGAATTTTCTTCACGGGAATGTGCCTAACGTTTCCTGTATAGTGATATTAATGGCCGACCATTTCAACTTACTTTTAAAGAGTTTGGTCGAAACGCCGCGCGAGTGACGTGACGACAATCGATGAGGCTTTTGATCTGTACAAACAAACTAGAGAATAATATTTTTGTAATAATGAAAGTTATTCTAATTATACAAATAAATACATTGACTCAATATGTTTGTTTTATTTAAGTGGATATCTGAGGTATGTTGCCTTATCCTAAAATAAGTATAGTCTCACTCACACATACAAGCACGCACACACACGCATGCGCGAGCGCAATACGTCAAACTGGCGCGGGTTTACCGCACGGGGCTTGGGGCCCATACGGCTGGTAGTCTGTTCCTTAATAACCGAAATAAACCAATATAGGAGCTGTAAAAGACCGGACCTAGGGTTGCAAGGTACAACCAATTTTGGGGCGCGGGTGTAGAGCGCAACGGTGATATGATTGCGCACCTCCACGGTACGCAATCATAGATTGAAACTAATTTCGGTTTTAAAGGGTTCGCGTCATGGGTTGATCAATCCTTTTATTGATTTTTGATTAGTCAGTTAGTACGCATGCGCGGCACTTCTTGTCGTTTGTTCAAGACTTTTGTCTCAAGGTACACCAACAGTCACTCGAAAGAGCCTCTAAATCTAATTATGGTAGGATAAAAAAACTTATTAAAAAAACGTAGAGTGAGTCATTGAGCTCTATTACTGAAATATAAGTAGTATGAATTGAACCTGCACCAGACGTTGAGCAGACAATAGCATTGCGACACTTGCGACCGTTACGAAATACTAGCAGCTACACATTAAAGAACAGGGCGCAACTGGCCACTTTTTGTTGCCGTCGTAGGACACAAGTTTTACGGGCAACGATAGATCCAACATCGTCTTATTCGCAAATCGGTTAAAATATTATTGGTAGGTAATATTTCGACGGTCCCTACGGACATGTCGAAAATTGCATTTTTTTAAATTAAATTATTGGCTTTAGATTTTACTATTGCACATTCCTCGTCATATTTAAAAAAAAATTAAATAAGTTATAGCTATTACAAAAAGATACATATATACGAATCTGCAATAGAATATGATTAAAAAAATATATTTTTAGCAAGTCCGCCTATACGTAGGGCCCGTCGATATTATAAAGATTTTGTCGAAATCTTTATTTCTAAAGTATGTATTATCCAACTAGCAAACCTGTATATTGATAAACTAGTAACACACGCATCGACAGACCTACGGGCAACAGCAGGCTAATCAACAATATTTTTACTGATAGTTGCCGGTTACGATGAAAAGTGTTTCAGTTTACGCTGAACTTTAGTACTTTGACCACTACCAAGACGAATCGAAGGTCACAGAGCCGTATTGTTTGTACTTATGGGAGTGTGACCAATTCAGAACAGTTTATTTACATTTTTTGTTCTTTAATTGAATGGACAGAGTGAATTTTTAACGCCTCAAAGTTCAAAATATCCGTTAAAGGTCCGCTGTTAATTCATAGACCTCTGACGGCCGGCCTAGTGACGGCGGTAGTGCATTCGACTGCTACGTCAGGGGGCGCGGGTTCGATCCCGCCTCAATGCAAATATTTGTGTGCATGAATATGACTATTTAAAGTGGTCTGGGTGTTTCTATGTATAATATGTATTGTATTATCAAAAAAAGTAGATATAGGTAAGTAGGTAGGTATGTATATCCACATTCTAGAACCCTAAAACAATCTAGTTAATTACTTTGGGTCTAGAGAGCGTTGTATAGAATGTCGTAGAATATTTATTTACACATAAAATTAGAATTTATAATGCAACTTAATTTTGTACCAAGGTACCAATTATTTTTGTAGTACGCTGTAGCTGGGAGTAGAACTACCAACTATTAGGTAATCGGTGATAGAACTGTCGAGATTAGTAATAGAAATATTAGTGATAGTGTAATAATACTAATAGTAGATAGTAAGATTAGTAGGTAAAAGTGATAAGAATAGCTTATGGGCCTCGATTCTGATAACAAACCATTGTCATGCCAATGACACTCCAAAAAATGCCATTTAATTTTGGACTTTATTGTTATCGAGTTAGTCTAAAATTAAATGACATTTTGTAGAGCGAATGAAAAGTTTAATGAATTCTTTTTATTTGATTTTAGACTTTAACTGTACAACGGTAAAGTCTACAAATAAGTAGCATTTTTTAGAGTGTCAGTGGCATGACAATGGTTTGCCTTTAGCAGAATCGAGGCCCTATATATCTACCAGACACTTTACAATTTTATAATAGTACCTAAGTATAGATGTGTGCTTGAACTTTTGTCTTTAATTCTTGTCATTCTTGTTCAATTTCGTAGCAAAATATAATCATGTCGAAATGAAATTCTAACATGGAACAAGCCAGTGTTTACATTTTTTTCTTAGCATCAGGAAAATAATGACATATTTTCTTTAAACATAGATTGTCAACACCGTTAACTAGGTGAATGTGGACAACGGCTAGCGTAATTAATCACCACCTTATTATTGTCTGTACCGGAATATTTCTCAATAGATTGACCCGTAGTCACAACCTATTGTCAAACGAACAATGTTGTTTGGCACGCCTCAAATACACATGCATTTATAGAAGCGATTAGTCTTATCCACTTCCAGTTAACTCAGCAGAGAGAGCCAGTTAACACGTACATGTAGATTAATATGTATCGCTTCGTAGTATCATTGTGTCTGCTTTCGCGAGTGTTATCGGGTACTAAGATACAACGTTACGTGAACTCCAAAAACATAGTCAAAAGGTCGGCTGCAGTACCTTCAGAAAACGGATATGTATTTAATCAGTTTGGTGACAAATTCGGATTGTACGCTATGTTTGCTAGTGAAGACACAAAACATAACCCTTATACCGGTCTAGACCCATTCGAAACGAAAGCTGACCACAAATTAGGGGTAAACGCACCAACTTATCCAGATCTCCGGAGTGTACCTGATATAGTTGGGGATAGAATACCCTCTCACACTATAAGTCCTATGAAATATAACTCAGATTATGAAATTTCAAGAATGAAATCAGATGCTAAGTATGCCTCAATGACTAGTAAACATACACCTTCAAATATTAAGTCGGATATAACGATTGAAAAGTTAAAATCAATGATGCATTATGACCCACCTGAGCATACCATGAACGACGCGTTCTCATCATACGAGACCCACAACGACTATCACAATGACGACGATGATGTCCGATCAAGCGGCAGAATTATGTATGACAACTATTGGCCGCGTATTTACCACAGTCCATACGAATATGAATACAATAAAGGAATATCAGAAATAGAGAAGGCTAAAGATAAGCGATATATCAGTGAACCATTAGAAGTGAAACCTGTACATGAACACATTGAAAATGATGTCCCACATATCAGCACATATGATCATGATCAGAGTAATGAAGGCACGACTGATAATCCTATAGGTGGAAACGGGCCATTCTTTTCATTTGTACTGAATGACTACTTCGACAGAAATAATGACGAAGATCCAGTTTCATTCAAAGGAATAGACACGGACTGGGGAAAAGAGTTCGATCACGATATTTATAAACCTTCTATAGATGGTATTATTATGACCTCGAAAAGAAATCGTCGATTAAAAGACGGTTATTATACTACACCATCAAACCAGTGGCTAACAACGGTCAGACCACAAAACGTCTATCCACAACCGTCCACAATACGTCTAGAGTCAAGTGACGCTTATTCTTATAAAGACATATACACTCCTACGCCCTATACAAGTACGCAGAGGAAGTACGAAGAACCTCTGTACACATATCGTCCTTCATATTATGCTTCACGGAGTGTTACACCTTCCAGTACATATTATTCTGCAGAGAGAAATTTACGCACAGATGAAGGGCTCAAAAAAGTTCACGATTCTGATAAACACGACTTAGGTGGAAATAAATATTCAAACCATAAAAAAGAGTATGGAACCGATGGGCATAAGTATGAAGGGTTCAGAGATTTCCTAGACAGTTTTGCCAATAAATTTGGTTCAGAAGATCACAAACGTGATTTCAATTATTCGAAAGAAAATAACCAAAATAAAGGTGAGAAGAAGAAAGGTTTTCATAGAGTATATCATAAAGACGAATTCCTAGAAGACAAAGAATTCTTTGATGATTCTAATAATATGTCGAAGGCACAAGGGAATGGTAGTTCAAAAGTACATATCGGAGGGAGTGAGGCATTATTGCGGTCTCAAGCTGCAGCTAGTACAGGCAATACTACAAATGCTATCAGAAAATTAGGAAATATTGGAGAAGAAAATTTCGAAAATTCACATAAGAGTCACGATGGTTTCAATACTGAAGGCAATAAGTTTGTCAAATTAATTGATGTTGCTAAGCAAGCAGCTGAAAGTAACAGTGCTGATTATTTGGACACATATAAAGCATGACTAATGCATAAGGCCCTCAGTGATTTGCTTCACAGTAAAGGTGGGGTCTAATAAAAGTGATGAACTGACTTGGATAAGATTGAACTGAGTGAGCAGTCTTGTGGAATAGTAGGATTTCGTACCTACAGTTATAATAACTTTTGAATCTATATCTAAGTGAAACAATTAAGAAATTCTTGTATTATCACAGATGTAGGTAGCGTGTTGATAGGAGGTTAGGACAAAATGGTAAAGATCAACAGATTTGTGACAAAAAGTTGAAGGAGAAGAAAGAATTTGTTATCGATTGCGATATACTCGTCTGTGGTGAAGTATTGCGGATACGGAGTATGTGAATTTTTATGAGACGATTTTTTTAATAATAATGAATTGTTTTTAGTATATTTGTTGAGATTTGTTCGTTGCTTGTGTTGCCAAAAGTGCATTTTTTAAAATACTATTGTGCATATGATTCATAGAACATTGAACAAGTGTCTTTCATTTAGTGCTGCACATATTTATGTACCATATACACGAGGTGTTACCTCGCCAACTACCCCAAAGTCAGCTGTTTTGATTCCCACATACCTAGCACAATTATTTCTTAGATTCACAGAGAACCTATTGTTAATTCTATGTTTGTGAATTCTCCACTCCGAATTGCGAAACTCAAGTGGCAGTGGGCGGGACACATCGCTCGTAGAGCCGACGGCCGATCGATGGGGCAAAAAGGTTCTCGAGTGGCGACCACGAACCGGAAATCAGCAGGCAGGCCTCCGATAAGGTAGACCGACGACCTGGTAAGGGTCGCGGGAAACCGCTGGATGCGAGGGGAGGCCTTTGTCCAGCAGTGGACGTCTTTCGACTGATATGATGATGATGATGAACTCTCCACGTCACAGCAAGCTGTTTGGTGATTCCTTCCTTTGTCATACGATAAAGAAAAGTAAAGCTTTACCCTCACACGTGTTCCCTTCTTACAATCCCGGATTCTGGCGCGTGAAAAAGCATCTGCCGAGGCCGTCTGGGTAAAGGTCACCATTATAATGGCAATCCCTGGAAATGGGGGCCACTACTTTTTGAACTTCACCTCAGATTACCATTAGACGGAGTGCAGTCAATCCAGCGGACTAAATAAAAAAAACCAGCTTGCTCCGACAACTTACACCTATTCAAAATAGGAATTCCTTAAACATGTGGGACTCATACAAAACAGAGTGCTGATGCTTTTTGGACTTTATAATGAAACATTTTAGGCGCATTTTCGATATTGTTATTTTACTGAATTGTTGTATTGAATTAAAAATAATTTAAGTACCGCACGCTCTCTTGTTTTATTGCATTGTTCGAATCAGTCCAAAATATCAATCTTCAAACACTTTATCGAGTGCACAATAATTAGACACTTCGACCTAATCAATGCCTTACACTGTATCATATTTAAAATACTAGAACTGAAATTGCCTGATCCAAACTAAAATTGCAGAGTCAGGGGCCTTACCATGGCACTTATAAAGCAATTAAAAACGATGCAAATCTTAAAGAGAAATGGAGATCGTGTATAACTCCGTCTCTTTCCGTCAGTTAAACTGTATCGCTTTTCAATTGCTTTGAAAGCGTCAACAATAGGGATCTTATCTTATCTTATCCAACCTTACTCAGAAGTCGGTGCACCTGCTAAACAAAGGATGAGGCTCTAGCGCAGGCTTTCCTCCCAGGAGTCCCAGGATTGAGAGGTCAGGTCAGAGGGCAGTCAAGGCCGGGATAAACCGACAAAATACCACTTAACGAATCCTAGCTATGAATCAAAAACATTATACGAACCCTAGCTAGTGCAAATTATGGACGCAACAGTGAAATCTTTATTAGGATAGTTATTGAAAGAATTTACAATGTAGAATAGATTGAGAGTAGATTCTTTCAATTTAATATATTTTATGTTATAGGGGTATGTCTAACAGTGGACTGAAATAGGCTAATTGATTGATTGATTGATTGATATTATATCTTAGTTATTTTGTTAAGTTTTATATTTCGTATTTGAGATAAATAAAAGTTTGAAATAAAATATCTAAGTAATTTTATTTGATAAGATAAAAACATGTCTACGGCACACAAATACATTTTGTAAAAAAAAAGTGTAAACATAGTAAAGTACCTATTCGCTTCCCATACATACTTTCAACGCACACAATGAAAAATGTACTAAGTTTCACATACAATATCACATATTTTCGAAATAAAGAAGAAAATCAACACCATTTTATAAAAAAAGTCATAACTAGGTTTAAATTTTGGGCATTTTATCATTCCGCCCGATTAATATCAGGCATAAACCTTTAGATGATTTATGCCCTGGCATTTTGGGCGTAAATACCTAATGAATGCCCGAAGTGTCAGGGCATAAATCCATCATTGGATAACTTTGTCTTACATAATTTATTGTTCAATGTTCAACCCTTGTTAGACTAACCATCGCGATCCAGATCGGGATCGTGTCTCCTACCTACCTTATACTCGAAGTCATTGCCATCGTCCGGTACTTGAGGAAACATCGGTAGGATACTAAGAATTTTAGACATAACAGAAGATGCTTTGTCACCAAACTTTTCCGCGAAAGCATTCAACCCCCAAGGAGACCTAACCAGTCTTATACTTGACGTTTTGCTATCATATTCTTTACTTTCCTCATTATCTTCATTGAATTCATCTTCTAATTCTCGAGCTTTTTGAGGTTCTTTAGTAGTAGAGGTAGTCTCGTCATAGTAATCTTCTTTGTCATTGACTTTCCTATGCCTTTCAGCTGATCGTTCCTTCTTGTGTGATACATGATGTGGTATAATTACCTTACTTTTAATTTTGATTTCGGGAGCTACAGAAATTTTCGGCTCAGGTTTTGGCTTCTGGAGAATCTCTTTGTGTTTCGTTCTAGGTTCCAAAGGCTTCCCTCTACCGCTGAATTCGTCGTGATTCACGTCGAAATCGTAATCATCAAGATTGAAATCTTCATCTTCGTGCTCCCCAGAATCTAGAAACTTCACTGGATATCTGCTCATTTTCATTTGAAAGTCATCATCATAATCCAGTTCATTGTATTTGGGTATTGGTTTTTTTACAAGTACCGATTTTGATTTTGCCCCTCCTTGGTTGGAAGGAGGAGTTGTAGGACTTGGTGTAGTGACTTTTACTGGTTTTTCAACATGTTCATTGGAGTCTCTACGTTGTCGTGAACGTTTGGCTGGCTCTGCATTCGTAGTTCTTGTGTAAAAATGTCGTGCTTTTCTGTTAAAGTTGGGCAAGAACTCTGGACTGTCCTCGTTATCGTTTAATAATCCAACATGTGTGTAATCTGGGTATATTTGCCTGGCTAACCGTACTGGTGGACTCGAACCTGTCCTTGTTTCTGTTGTAACAGTCTGATCTGTGACCTTCTCTATAAGGCGCGAATCAGTCAAGATTATAGAACAAATGCCAAGAGAGACCAGCAGTATAATTTTCATTGTGAAGTCGCCGGTCGCGGTCTGTGTGGAGTGTGGACTACCGACATGGCGGTGAATCAATGTATAATGTAAACTAAACGATGTTTTAAAAGTATGTTTACATAGATGAACAATGTCGATAGGAAAATACGGGGCCAGCTTACTTTTTATTTATTTTGATAACACGGGATGGTCGTTCATTGTTATGAGGGTTCTGTAACTACAATATTAATTAATTTGCTAGCTTATGACCGCGGCTCCACCCGCTCAACAAACTTCTTCGCAAACCGTTTAGATCTCACGATATGTTTGTAAACAAAAATTAACGTAGCTTAAATCTAGGTTTATAAATAAATATTCTACTACGATATTCTACACAGCTGTATCTAGACACAAAGTAAGCATAGTACGTAGGTACTATAATAATAGTATCAATATCTAGCTTGTGTTACGGGTTTGAACTTTGGATACATTTTTTTATTACACAGAAACACCCAGGCCAATAAAAAAAATTTCCATATTCATACACACAAATATTTGCACTGAGCGGGAATCGAACCCGCAATCGATTGCTCTATAGTTATACCACAGAGGTCGACAAAACATAAGTATATTATCTACCTTAAATCGACTCTACAAGGGACTATCTAGTAATTTTTCATTGTTATTGTTTTACATAACATATAACATAACATAAACTCACGCCTATATCCCCGAAGGGGAAGGCAGAGGTGCTAGCACCCTTATTTTTTTAATTATAAATATTTAGTAGAGAAAAATCCAATCTACCAGCTTCATACGTAATGAAAATCTCCTAAACGGCTTAATTGATTTTAATGTTTCGTGTGTTTGTATATGTCCGCACGCCGCGGTCCTGGTTCTATAGACACCGGGGTGTAAGGCATTCCCGTCGCACCCCGGCTGACCTTAGGCCATCTACGGCTTCTAGATGACCCCCTTGGGTGTGGGAACCACGGGGACATCATACTCCGGAAAAAGGAAGGGCGGAATCTGCCTTCCTCACCTCACCACCCTGGCGGTCATACAGTATCTACCTAGAGAAAGCATCTAAACAACATATTATAAAAAAAACATGATAAGTTTGTACAAAAATATGTCAACCCTACATATTTCCATTCATCATACAGTGTATGACTCCAAAATATTTGTTTGTTTACTGCGAAATTCATAAATAAACAACAGTACGAAGAAATGTATAAGAACAACACACTTGTTGTTAACAGTACCAGTCTGATCAACATGATGAAACTGTTTGAAGTGGTCATTACGTTTTTGTGCATTAATATTGTCACTCCTGTTCTCATGTATTATATGTTCGAAGACAATCCCAATGTCGGATTTATAGGCGTTGACAACATCGTTGGTGAATATGTTGCCAGTTATGCTCCACAGAAGCCGTTCACCTCACCCTATGGCTCACGGTACCAGAAGTATAATAAAGATCACGTAGTCGATTCCCACTTTAAACTTATGAAATCGCCATCACGTTACGCACCTACTATGATGGACAGGAATAACGTGCTGAAGAAAAATGAACAAAGGATTGCACCACCAACAGAATGGCAACAGAGTAATGCACAAGCGAGATCTACTGTCAATATGAATAGACAACATCAGCAGCAGCAGCAACAACCCCAGCAGCTACAACAACCTCAACAACAACAGCAACAGCCGAACCAACAACAAATGAGTTCACAAACAAATAATTCGCCTATGGCATTCCACAACCAACCAGCCAAGAAAAGTTATACCGTGGATTCAAGGCGAATGGACAGTCAACAACACAAAGACATAAATATTAAGGAGAATAAAATTCTACCGCTACGGCCTAAAACGGTTAATGGCGAATACACCAGCCCTATAAAGCAACGTCCCAGATCTCAAGATGGCGTCTACGAACCTAAGTCCAATCTCGTTCAAATGAATGTCCGAAAGACCCAAATATTACAAGATCCTCAGAAACTAGTCAGATTGAACAATAACATTCAGCTGAAGACCGCATCAGTTCTTGGTTTACAAAACGAGCATCAAAGGATCCCTACATCAATGATTATGGATAAAACTTTACACAAAAGTAATGGACTTGGTGATCGTAATTTGCAAGCCATGTCACAAGTTATGCATGAAACAAGTCAGATATCTGATAGGCGACATAATAAAAGGGAAAATAGAAAAATCGATTACATAAAATCATCATTGGATGGTTTTGATAAAAGCAAACGCAGCTCTGTATTTGATAGCATGAAAAAATATATCGGCAAGAATAAAACTGTCGCTAAGGAACGGACAGATAGGAAGAGAAGTAGCAACATTCAGATGGCAAGGATCGGAAGTAAAGAGGAAAGTTTAGAACTCAATGAAGCACCGTACGCGCTGTTCTACAGAATGAATCCTGAAAGTGTGGACCAACACGAGGCGTTTGTATTGTTAAGGTCTATGGAAGTGAATGGTAGACACCATTTGAGTAGTAATAAAAGACGTCGCCATAGTGAATTGGACTTCAAAAAGGTGCCTGGTGGAAAACAAATAACAATGGAAAAAGGCTACATAAAAGAATGAACTTTTAAAATGACTTTGGGAGTCGAAAACGATGAAATACGATGAAAAACGATACTATAAAATTATGTTATTCGTGAATTCTCTCCGACGCTGATGCAATGCAGTAATATCTCACAAGCTATCAGTAAATTATTTTTTTATACATTAGTATGTTATGCTTTGAAGACTCCATTGTAAAATGTGTTAAATTAAATAAACATTATTATAATTTTCACAAACTTTTATCACACACTATTTTTATGAGGATGTAGATATGTTTAATCTATAATAGAAAATAGTTCCCAGTCATTTATTTAATTTGTTAGAGTTCTCATATAACAGTAACATCTTGATACAATGCGCCGGCGCACGTCTAATATCGTTTTTATACGTTACGCGCAGCAATGTACCGTATAAATTAATACAGGGTTTTTCATTATCATTGACACAGAAGACCATTGCCCAATCTAGAGAGCGCTCTCGAGTCGGTCCATTTATGAATGTCAATGATCGATACAATATTATGTTCACTATATAAATGCTAGTCTTGACCTTAAGCGTCATTACTATAGTGGACATTATTACTGAAAGCATGGCGCGAAAAGTCGCCACGCTGCTGCTAGTTTTTGGTTATTGTTCCTGCATGGAAATGCGGGAAACCGTTGAACGAACGGTGATGGTCAGGACGACGGGTTCCGACCTCCAACCCGCCGCTACCGGCTATATATACAAGAAAAAGAGTGACGGCCCCGTCAGTGTTGTAAAAATGGGAGAGAGTGAAGTTATAGAACATTTTTCTAAGCTATATAATACGCCTAAGGCTTATAAAGAGTCCAAAGCAGAAGCGTCACCTGTGTATTCCAAAGAGAAAGAAGAACTCAAAGCTGCACCAGCCAGTTTATCGCATGCTGATTTGCAGCATCCTCAGTCGCGCGACAGTGCATCGCAAGCCAGTGCGTCACATACCAGCGATCAACTCGTAAAGCCAATTGTAGAAGCAGATCAAGAAGAGGACAAAATTGATGGAATAGCCAACGAAGAGTTTGATAAGCTGTTCGAAGATTATGTCAAAAAACTCGACCAGAAGAACAAATTTTCTGATTATGTACACGGATTAGGACAATACGATCACGGTATTTATCACGGCTATGGGCATGGAGATGTGAAAGACTATGGCTTAAAGAGATACGGCTTCGGTGGACATGATCAGGATGAGGGTGGAAGGTATAATGAATACGAGAAAGGAGATACTAAAGATGACTACCTCATAGAAAATCATGGCAGGTACTTTGTATTAAAAGGTAGAGACCAAAAAAGGGGTTCTGCTAAGGTTAATGATCATGGGAGGCATTATATACACGGGCTCAATGACAAAAACTACGCTCACAAAGGTTCGCAAAAAGGAGAGGCGCTCGGTGGATTTCACGACGGGTTCAGGTTGGACAAATTCAAAAAAGACAACGACTTTTATGATGGACAAGCGTTCAAAGGTGGAAACCACGCTTACAGTGGTAGATACGGATCAGTTGCCAAAGAATACGAAGACGGAAATTCACATGACGCAGGGCATCATGATGGCTATTTCGGAGAGAGTGACGACGTGGAAAAAGATTCCGGAGACGACCACAACGATGAACACTCCTCGGAAGCAAGCAATGGTTCTGGACACAGGCCTCATAGAAAATTCGGCCTTAATGGCCAACTCGACACAGGGGAAAGCTACCGCTACGAAGTCAAGCACTGATATGAATGTGTTCTTGTTAGAATTTTGTTGCTTTGTGATAATATATTTTTGTAACTATGTTTGTTTATATTTGTAGATAAAAATAATAATTTATTATAATGTTACAGTTAGTTATATGCTTTCATTGAGTAGCCACATGATTTGCAAGTAACGTTCGAGAAACTGTTGAACTCACGGCATCTAAGTAAAAACAAGAGGAAACCCCCGTAGCTATGTATTATTTAATTGATGCACCATGATTGGCTAATGTCATTAATTAGGCTTGCAACCTTAGTATGGCGTCCGTAGACATATTTCTTCCTTTCTCTTCAACGAATGAAATCGCAGAAAAAATAGAGGTGAGGCTTAGTTACGTACCTAACGTTTTGGTCACGTAACAACTTTTTTATGAGGAAGAGATATGTCAATATACGCCATGCTGAAACTCTTGCTCTCTATTAAAAAAATCTAACCAATCATATCACTGTTATGTGTGATAGGTCATATATAAGGCATGTAAACCAAGTCTTAAAGTGGGAGAGTTTGGCAACACTGTATTCGAGAGAAAAAGAAAACGACTCACTCTACATGTATAAATCACTAAAAGACTAGAGCCCTTTTAGCACATCTTTCAGTGGGAATGTTATAGATAAAAAAAATATAGATAAAGACAAATAAAAAAAAATAAAAAAAAAATAAAATAAAATATTCTTTATTGTACACCATAAAAATGAATTCATTAAAAGTACATTTTAATTGTGTAGCCAAATATCAAAACCCGGTAAGCTACACAATTTATATTCAATATTCCCACTGAAAGGGCTCTCTTTTAGTGAGAGTCGATTTTTTTATTCTTGAGTGTAGTTTACCATAACAATGATGTAGAAGGGCTCCTTCTCTCCACTTTATGTGCCATGGTTGAACTATGTGCGCATAATCGTATTTTAAATTTGAACGAAGTTCACATGACATCTTTCTGTAAAAAAAAATTCAATAAAGACTTTATAAAAATAACTTGTGACGACTATTAGATCTAGTTCATTTAAACGAGAACGATGAATGAAAGAAATAAAGAAACCAAAGGTTTATATTAGGTATTGTTTATAAGATATTTATAATGATTACGTTAAATAAATAAATAGATACGAATGTATTACCCCTTTTTTATTCTGCGGCAAATCCCCACCCCCCGATGGCCGGAACATGTCGGAATCGAACCGAAAATCTATTTTTACTGGTTAGGTATACCATCTATAGAATGTCGCGGGTTCCATTCCCGCTCAGTGCAAATATTTAGGTATATTTGCTTTGGTCTGGATTCTCTGGATGTTACTTTACTATGTATTTATTTATCAGAAAGTATAACTATAAGTAGTTAAGTAGGTACCTACATAAAGTAATGTTTATCCATATATATAACTCTGCTTATGTTGAACTCTATATGGCGCTGTGTTAATGTCCTAGAATATTTTTTATGAATTTTCATAAGTTTTGAAATTACACGTTTTAAAATGTTATAAAACGTATTTTTTCTGAGGGTTCTTTGCCTGATTGCCCGATTGCGTGGTTAACAACTAGTGAGCAAATTGATATAACAAATTACGACATAAACCGACATTGTAGATTTACGAAAAACTAGCAAAAAGAATCTCTCCGGCGGGGAATCGAACCCCGGTCTCCCGCGTGACAGGCGGGGATACTTACCACTATACTACCGAAGATATGAGTAACGGTCTGAAATTTACGTTCTGATTTATAATATTGTAAGTTTATCAATTTTTTTTATTGTTGAAATGTTATTGTTTTGCGTATATTTACCGACGATAAAGGGATTATGACAAGCAATTATTATTATTGTATCATCAATAATTTAAATGCCTATTAATTTATTCACTGCCACATTTCGGAAGCTGTTTTCAAACCCATATTGTAGAGGAAACGCGAAGACAAGGATTTAGAAAAATCACCATTTTATACCATTTCCAATACCTACCTACTCGTAATATGCATTTCAGTTGATAAACATAATATTTACGAGAGCCTATGGAACACACAACGTAATGTTATTTCTTTGATCAAGGTAGGAAGAAAGGATTGGAGTATTGCTAACATTTAAAAAATACACAATTAAACTTAATATGTACCTAACATATTACAAATTCTATTTAAGAAAAAGAATATTAATTCATAATGCACAATACTTACCTATTTAAAAACAACAATGACATAAATTTTAAAAAACAATGTCATTTAAATTAGGTACAGTCAGCGTCAAAGGTCTATGACCATTTTCAGATTTTGAACAGTAGTTTTGAGCAAAGTAACTTATGATTCTTAATTAAAATGATGTTTAATTACTTAGTAGGCTCTATTGAACTACCTTTAAACTTTGATTACAATATAATGAACCATTTTCATTCGAATTTTCAAGTTTGAAATCTGTGCAATCATCATAGACCTTTGCCGCTGATTGTACATGTAAGAAGAACGATAAAAACCTAATTTATTTTACTGACCGCGAACGTAGGTACACAAATAGTATTAATTATTTAATGACATAATAGGTCATTGCAACAACTTACCGAATACCGCTCCGCGTAGGCTCTGTGAAAAAATAATGCGAAATCAGCGTGATCTTGTCACGCTCATTTTGCGGTGCAGCCAACATTACACAATAGAAACAATTTTTTTAATATCGACCTCTCCGTCACATTGACAACCTCGTCTGATAACAATTTGTTACATGGCTGCAAGAAAGGTGACGAACTAAACATATTCATGGACCTTTCGTCTCAAGCTTTAATATAAATATTGAGTAACGGGCTTATCAAATTATAACAGTCGGAGAAGCAGTGCGCTCCACATCGCAAGATGGCAAACACAGCTTCATATATTCTGCTGGCTGTCACAGCTGCGTCCGCCATACAAGTCGGGGTTGCCCCCTCGGCTGCGACCAGCTATATATACAGAAGCGACAACAACGGGCCAGCGAAGTACATCCAACTAGGAGCGCCAGCTACTTACCACCCAGCTCATAATGCCTTTGCCGCACCCTTGCCTTTGGCTCAACCCATAAAAGCCTTTGAAGCTTACGATCTTCAACCAGTTCCCCTACCATACGTAGCTGCTAAGCCTTTAGTGGTTGAAGATGCAGAAGAAGATGACGATGATGACAGTGATGAGTCTTCGGAAGAACACGGAGGAGCTTACTCGGTAGGACTTGGCCATGGAGATCAAGGCCACGGTTTTTCAAAAGGTGGCGGTAGCGACTATGGTGAACAACATCATTCTGCCCATGGTGAAAAAGGCAGTAAGGGATACAAAAGCCAGAATCATCACGCTAAAGGCAAATCAGGACATTATGGTAAAGAACACCATGAAGGTTACTATGATGGAGCTAAGGGTGGCAAGAAAGGACATCATGATGAAGCTGCTGTTCATGGTAAACATCACGAATCTGGTGAAAGTTACAAAGGTGGAGACAAGGGCCATAAGCAACACTTCAGCAAAGGAGAAGACGTTACCGGATATCACAAAGTGTTTCACAAGGATGAGTTCAAGAAAGACCATGACTTTTATGACGTTGCTGATAAGAGTGGACACTTTAACAAGCATGGATCACAAAAGGGACACCATGGATCGGAGAAAGGTGGTCACAAAGAAGGAGGACAACATAAATCAGCTTTTGACAAGGGTGGTTTCGGGAAGGCTGGGTTCCATGCTAAAGGGCATATTGACGAAAGTGATCACGGTCATTCTGCTGAAGCTGGTAATGAGAGTCATTACCAAAAAGAAGCTGAACATGGCAAGAAGGGTGGTAGCTCACATCAGAAGGAATACGAATTCGACGATGACGATGATTACGAAGACGATGATCACGAATGAGTTGATCGTGCCTGATTATTGTAAATATCTGTGTAAATCTATTTAATTTTTTCGACTACTTGTATTGTTAAGTTTGATATTGACAGCTCTGTAAATATTTTTATATTGCATGCGAATAAACGATAATAATAAAAAATTATAATACGTTCTCATTCTAGTACTCGGATAAAGAGATAACTCCGCAATGTACCATACTAACTTCTAGCCAACTATTAGGTAATCTGTGCTTCTATAAAGATTCGATGATTACCTACTTATGTTACATTTAATTATTTTTTAATGTGTTGATCATTTGAATCAACTAAGAATCAAAAGTAATCAATATAACCTAAAATTGAGCGGTGAAAACCGCACTGGGCCCATAACCTTTTAAAAATGTTGTATTACCGTTACCAAGTTAAATTTTCCCCTTTTCAGAAATCAGAGTAATAAAAATGTAAAGTTGCTGGCTGTAAATTAGAGATATTTAAAAAATATTGAGTTATGTGTGATCACATCGGTTAAGTAGAACTGGAGATATAACCAAAAACACGCTAACCGACGACGTTCACGCAGGCGAAACAGCGGGCATAGGCTAGTTACCAATAAAGAAGTCAAAGTAAAAAATCATTTATTCTGTATAGACCAATATACGGCACTTACAAAACGTCAAAATTAAAAATATTTAATACTGATATGCAAATGGACCACCACAGACTATTCGACTATATATTATAATCTAGTATATACAACTAGGTACATAGTTAAACTATACCTATTCACAGCTAACAGCTGATTAAACTATGCTTACTTTGGATCGAGGGAGGGCTGTGTAGAATGTCATAAAAATAATATATTTACTTATTTATTTATATGCCATATCGGCTTTCACGTAAGATTAGTATGAAATCTGGGTCCTTTCAACTATTAGTCTCATATAATACTATCATTCCATCAACACTCTTAAAACAGATCATCATCATTCTCTGAACCTTTTTCCCAACTCAGTTGGGGTCGGCTTTCCAGTCTAACTGTGATTCGGCTGATCTTCGATATTTTCCGTGGAGCGACTGCCATCTGACCTATTCATACTCTGGTCATTATGACCTGAGTGCTCTCCGAGGCACTAATAAACCTGCGATAAATACACACATAACTTCGACAAGCATCGAAGTCATTGGTGTGTGCCATGGTGAACCTGGGATCGAACCCGAGACCTCGTCTCAGCAGTCCATTACCCAAACCACTAGGCTATATATATACCGTACTATTTCATTTACCGACTTTTATATAAATGATGCAATGAATCACATAGTCGCGATTTTTCATTCTAACTGCAGTAAATGTGGAAGGTAAACCTTGGCTAAGCTTAATCAGTTTCCGTATTAATTAGGCGTTAAAGTTTCTGATTATCTCAGTAGGTAC
Organism: Lithosia quadra; assembly: GCA_963576445.1. Lineage (NCBI taxonomy): Eukaryota > Metazoa > Arthropoda > Insecta > Lepidoptera > Erebidae > Lithosia > Lithosia quadra. Next base: position 3,091,777 of record OY754894.1, read on the forward strand.
GTTGCTAATTTAGTTAACTGGTATTTTTAGATAAATTAATTTCGATGAACCTTCAAAAGGCCACAAGTCTTTATCGTTGCTAGAAACCAAGATACTATGAAAAGTGCCTAGGATATTTTTTAGTGCATAGGAATCATTATTGACAGGTAGGTATGCTATGCAGTCTAGGCGAGCTGGATCAGTGGGCTACCACCACGTGCTGACCCTACTCTGCTAAGCATAGAACTAAGCATCGAACATCGGGCTACAAACGTTTTCAGTTTAATTCTAGCAATCACTGTAAATATCGCGAGATTACTGTTGTTTCTAGAATACTCTCTAAAACGCTCCTGTTTATTTTTAGTAAGCTTAAATTTGCTAGCATGGTAATTTCAAGTGTACATGATGCGCACCTTTACGATAAGTGCAGCGCAGAGCATAATTATAATTAAATCAGTTAAGAATATTGAATTTTAGAGTTGTAGCTGCGTGTGTTTGTAGTTGCTATTTACTTTTGCCAGGCGCGTTACGTTTATTGTTCTAACAGTTCCGTACTAAGTATACGATTACTCCCAAAATTCAGGCCGACAGACTAAAATATTTTCATCATTAGATTTTTTTTAATATTTAGTAACTGTTTTTTTTTAAGTTTAAAGGTCGCGGTCGCTCACCAAGCTCATGGCAAAAGGACAATAAGGACATCATCCTTTTGCCGATGAGTTTGGCAAGCGATTTAATTATTAAGAAATTAGCTCGACAAAAGCGTAGCCCCAAGAAAGACGTAAAATATAATGGAGGGTTTCGGATACTTGGATATGTTCAGGTAGCTCAGTTGGTTAGAGTATTCCCCCTGTAAAGGGTAGGTTGCGAGTTCGAGTCTAGGTTGAAAAAGTTAGCATAGGTACCAACTGCTTCAAAATTTCTGCAAATAAACTGAAGACCATTCTGAAAACGTAATAATTTAATCACTCATATACTTACTTAAATACATCGACCTTGACCGATCCGAATCGTTGCACCGATTACGAATCCAATCAAGTGTAGCCTGAAACGATCAAATAAGCATTCATGTTAAAGAAAAAAGCATCCTTGTCTGTTAATTCCAACAAAAGGCTATATAAGCTTAACGGGTCGCATGTATGTCAGTGTCGCAACCTACTTCACTTGCGCAAGAGTTGACAAAAAATTAGGTCGTGATGCAAAAGAAAATATGTTTGGTATTAACATTGACCGCCATCCACTCGTACACAGCTGAGTCATCGCCTGTAAATTTGGGCACTCTTGAATTCGATAATCTTGATACCGACCTTTCGGAATTGGGGTATGAAGTTGAAGAAGAAAATTTGAACAACTTTTCAGGATTATTTGATGATTCTGAGGACACATCGAAGTCAGCAAGTGAAAATAGCAAGGACAATGCGAAATCAAAATTGAATGTGAACACATCTGGATTTAAAAAGAAAAATAGTGAGAAAAAAGGTGTTCAAAGTAAACATGATATTGGTGATATTAAAAAGTTCTTTAAAGTAGCAGGTGTGCATGATCAAGGCTCCTACGACGATGCTGATATATTTGCGCTAGCTGAAGGTGCCGCAGCTGCAGCTAGTCGTTCCGACGGCAATGCAAGTAGAACTTATAAAAAAGGTACAAAGACAAGGGGATTTCACCGAGTGCATCACAAAGATGAATATAAGAAGGACCAAGAATTCTACGAAGATGATGAAATTAATGGAACTATTAAAAAAGTTGGTGCAAAAGCCATAGGTGTTAAGTTAGGTGCTGGAGCAGATTTCAATAAAGGACACTTTCATCATGATCGTCAAAAAGGTATATATGGCAATCGCGGATATATAGATAAAGGATATTTAGATGCAGACATTAATGGATATTCAGATTCTCAAGGATTTGACGGCTCATTCACAAAGAGTAATTAAGATAAGTAGGTAATTTTATTACGTTTCCAGTTGGTTTACTTAGAATAAGTTAGCTCTAATGATTGAAGTGTTAAATTAACGAATTCTTAGCCTTTTTATTACAAATAAATTGTATTTCAGTAACTTGACTAAGTTTTACTTACTTTACCAAGACTAAGGCTACACTTACAAGTTTTATTTTATGTAGCTGTGCCTGTGCCCTCGGTCTGGCCACGCGGACCTTAATTCTTTATTCAAAATTAAAGTAGTCTCTGTTACACCCTTAATATTACCTATTTGCCAGAGAAAGTTCCGTCCAAATCGGCCCAGCCGTTACAGAGATTACTCTTTCAAACAAACAGAAAGATATAAAATTTTTGATTTTTTCAAATTAGACTCTAAGTATGTATTATTTAAATCCTGTTATTTTTATATTACAAACAGGCATTTTAATTTTATTTATTTGTTTAGATATAGATAATCAAAACCGGATAAAAACCGAATAGTCATTAGTTTAAATTACGATTCGCGTCACTAGTACTAAAAGTGTGACGTATGTCTATGATTTACAAGTTTTACACTTGTCAATTTCAGCTGTCATCGCCCACTTCTATAGTCTTTGCATTACTGCTGAATGAAGTTAAGTGTTTGTGTTAAATGGTTTTGAAACAAAGAGATTTATCCGAAATAAATGAGGCTCGGTAAAGTTTTTCAGTTTAACAATACTCATGAGTACGGAAGAGACTCTATTGAATCTCGATTTCGACAAACCAAACACATTAATTACGCCGCCCGATGACGGTGTGGTATCGCTGTCGAGTAGTTCAGAAGAGATTTGTTTAGTGCCAGAGGTCGGATTCGAGGGCAACGTGGATTCACCAGGAGTAAACAGGGAGTCGCAGCCGCTGTTAGGCGGTCGTGGCGACTTCGAACTATCATTCAATCATTTTCCAGGTGAGATAAAATAAGTCCTTGTACCCATGACACTGAGTCATGGAAGACATCATTATTAACTGCCCGAAAATTTTCTGACCTTTTCCTAAATGCTCGTAATGTGACTATTTCTTTTCTAAGCTGATAACTACACTTGTAAGACTTCATTAGACTATTGTAGGGCTTCCAAAAATTAGGGAGATTTTTTAGCTATATCACATAACAAAAAGTGCTATCAACTTTTCTATCAGCTCAATAAGTGTTAATTTAGTAATTGTGTTGAAATCTAATAAGAAACTAATAAAAGTTAGCAATAAAATTCTATGTTTAGGTGTTTTTGACTGAAACAACTTCAGTCAGTTGCTTTTTAAAAATAATGTATACACATAAAATGTATGAATATAGCTACAAGCATTTTTTCAGTGAAGTGTAACGACTGTGTAGTTACAGTGCTAATGTTTCTCTTTTATTAAACAATGGGAGGTCCTTTCGATTGTAGTGAGTACATAGTATTATTATTTATCACCTCTAGAAACATATTTTACCAAAAAACATTTGGCACAGTAATAATATTTGCACTGACTACCATCCATATGGTAGCATCATAATTTAGTATACAGTTATTTTTATAATGCCTTTCATTTGAGTCTCAGTATTGTTTTTTTGTGAAACATATGTTGCTTAATGCTGTGTAAACAAGTAGCAGTATAGTAATAATAGTTATCTTTGACAATATGCAGTAATAAAAATTAGCTTAGCACGAGTTCTGAAAATAGGTTGTGAAACGGTTGATTGTTCAACTGTGGTGAAGGCTGAATTTTAAAGAGGTAAGCTGACAAGGCCTAGGTACGGTTAATCAACTGTAACCAACAATCTATTATAACATCATTTTGCTAACGGTTGCAATACCGAAGCTCGGCTTTTAAGCGTTTACCTTATAGATAGGGGATAACTGACACGTTTAACAATTTTGTTAGGCAGCTATATAATTAAACATACAATGCAATGAATTGGTGGAGTAAAGCTTGTGGTGCCAGATTCAGAGAGAACCGGTATGCTATCGATAAGAACTGGTAGCGAATCCAAACTGACCAGTGACCCATCAATGAGTACCTCATGTACGGAAACTAACTCTAAACATAAACAATTTAGCTTAGTGGGAGAGGTTGAGAATACTAGTATTTAAAAAAAAAGCATTTTTTTCTAGACTTTCATAACATAACATAACATAAACTCATGTCTATATCCCCGAAGGGGTAGGCAGAGGTGCTAGCACCCACATTTCAGCCAGTTTATGTTTAGGTCCCAATGTAATAGGTGGCGAGCCTATTGCCATTAACTGGTCACTTATAAACCTGTGATAAATACACACATAACTTCGAAAAGCATCGAAAATTCATTGGTGTGTGCCATGGTGAACCTGGGATCGAAACCAAGACCTCGTCTCGTCACGCCATTACCCAGACCACTAGGCTACCGCGGTTTAATAGACTTTCAATGTGATCATATATTACTTAAAGTTACAAAAATACCCAATTTTTCTGTTACATACATGGCATCTAATGGTGCAATGTCTGTTGCATAACTTGAAGTTATCAATTAAAGTTTACTATCTAAATATCATCACTGTTTGTGCAATACTTCATAACTATATTTTATCATAAAACCTAACCTCATATTGAAGTGAACACAATAAAGAGTTATGCCTTCTTAATTGCGGTATATAATCCATTATATACCACAATTATATTATGATAGATGACTGATAGATTTGTTATTGGAGTGCAGCCAAAGGATGAATATCCTCCGATGTTGACAGAATCATTACTAGCGAGTTTTAGACCTGTCAGATACCGGTTCTGGTTCGAGCTGACTTTTAACAAAACATTTTTTAAGGTGCTACTGAAAATTTCTATACTAATTATAATTAATTGAAAAGAAAACATCACTAATGATTAATATATTAGCTGTATATTAAATTTGCTATCTTTATTACTGCTACATTGTAAGATTTGTAAGTTATTTTACAAAATCGTGTTTCTTAACATCTCACGTATTATCAAATTGATCTTTACTTCCCCCTCTTTCTCAAATTAACCCTTTAAAGCAATTAATCTTTGATTTTTTACAATTTCATTACATTACAATGACAGATTTACAATTTCTTGATATTGTTTGAATGTTACCCACACTTACAATACCTTTAACACATACCAAACTTTCACATCATGGTTCTACTACTGCTTAGTTATTCTTATACTACTTAGGTGGCCGACAAGCGCACGGCCCCCCTGATGGGTAGCTGTCACTCGCGCTGCCGACTTTGTAAAAACCTTCTGATTACTTAAAGAATCCCATATTTAGGGCAAACCATTATACTTGTATTGTTTATATGGTGTTAGGATAAGTCAGATCCTCTAATCTCTTTGAAGACATGTACTATAATGCAGAATTTTTTTAATTAGGTACTCCTAGAGTAGAGTGTTACTGTTTGTCACTTGGTTGTTAGAAATAAGCTAGAAAACAATAACTCGAGAAAGAGAATGTCTGGACAAGAATTCTTAATGGAGTTACACAATATTTGTGACAAATACGTAAAGTATTTGTCTCTTAAAAATTAATGAATTCAAATATAATCAAAACCTGAACACCAGTCTTCTAACCAGTTTGTTCCAAACACCAACATGTCTCCTATCGTTACTGATAATGATCTGATGAATAAGTTATTAGCAACTAAACTAAGTGCTGGTGCTATCATTGAGTTTATAATTTCATTATCAGGGATGTAATTGGTAACATCTGAAACTTTAACCTCACGCACGCGTGCGAGTGTTGTAACAATGACTGTACTTACTGCCCCTTGCTATATTTACAAAAATTTAAATTTCAATGTGCTAATCACAACCACTGTACAGTCAGCGGCAAAAATCCATGATGATTGCACAGATTTCAAACTTAAAAATTAGAATGAAAATGGTTCGTTATAATTGTAATCAAAGTTAAAGGTAGTTCAATAGATCCAACTAATAAATTAAACAGAATTTTCATTAAAAACCATAAGTAACTTTGCTCAAAACTACTGTTCAAAATCTATAAATGATCATATACCTTTGACGCTGACTGTACCTGTTACCTTACCTAAAGGCAAATCTTAATAGACCACTTTTTGCATTTGTGAGATCGAGATTAGATCGGAACTGAATTTTAAACATATTTTATTACGAGAATTGACTCTCAGGTCACCACTTCAAGGGTATGAAAACCTCATAGTGCGTCGCCGTCGTAACCAACTTTGTCAGTTGTTCTATTTTCTTTTCTTTCAAAGCGTTGGTAGGGGCCTAGACAAAGTCACATTGTATCAGCTATAAACGTTAGTGGAAAAGTCTGAAACATTATTTGTCGACATGAACATAGATGTCACTCCCATACATTTCAGACTTTTCTTATGTCACTCTGTCTACAGGCCCAGTTCTGCCGAAGCGAGTGTAGCATAGCAAGTTTTGAGTTGCTCGTTTTCTTTGCGTGAGTCTCTGATTAGGAGCACAATAAAGAAACGGGTTTCGCCGTCTCTGAGTTCTTTAAAAACGACGGATGTCGCCCGGTACGGTCAATTAGAAACCCTGACCGGCAACAGACGCGGTGACTCATAGGAGGTGCGAAAAAGCAGTTTTATAAAAAAGAGATATCTTTCTAAAGACCTGATGATGTAGGGGCAGTCCAATTCAGTTACAAGAGTTACCTACTTAGATTGTAAGGACAGAAGACACTTCAGCAAATATTGTTGAAAACAAAAGTGTTTTTGAAATGTAATTATTTTATTATACATCGTTTCACAGGATCACAGGCCTAAACAACATTTTTGCAATTGTTTACCCTCGCTAGAGAGATTATAACAACAGAATCGGCACTATTATGTTTGTTATCACAATGCTTAACTGTTAACACAGTATAGACAGACATGCGGGCATGTAGTACATTAACGAATAGATAGTGCCTGCTGTTGTATGTTTATCACTTTACCAACATAAACCATTTCTATGCTAATTCACAAGGGTTACAACTGGTAAAATGTTGCTAGTATCTGCAAACAACACTTGAACTGTGACTCGCGGTTTGCTACTTGCAAAAGATTACCTATGGGAAAAACAGAGACCAGCAAACAATTTGAACCAAAGTCGGCGTAGTGGGAGAAAGTTCTCGTATGTGCACTGCCGAGCAAAAACAAGGATCAGCAAAAAAAAGAATGTTTAACCAATGACGCGCACCCTTTCAGCCCGTGATTGGTTTGTAAATTGGATTGGTAAATTGGCTCGCCTCGGCCGATGCCCCCCGCTCAATCACCATTGAAACTTGAAAAACGTTTTCAGCAAAACTAGATTACCTACATTGCCCAAAATGTTTATCGGTCATTATAGATTGTTCGGCGTGGGAATACAGCATATTGCTACTTAACATCGCGAGCGAGAGGATTGTTCCTGACTGAGCCAGCAATTTCGTGGAAAAAAACCGCCTTGTTACTCATTACCTAATAAGCTAATAGTGTTTATAAGGAAATTAATTCTGAGTTCTAAACTTTCCACTCCAATGATGATAGCTAGCTGTTTTTGTTTTTTTTTTTGTGTTCTCGCCTGTATTTCGCTAACGAGGTTGGTAGAGATGTATTCATATGCTATCGAAGTAAAATATGGCCAAGCTCTTCAAATAGCTACTAAAGCAGTTGAGGAATAATAAAATAAAACCTGAATTAAAAAATAACGTTACAATAATCATGTACTTACATGCGTATTTATTTGTTTTGTTCGCTTATCTTTTGTTGCGAAGTCGTATCGTGTTTGTCTACGTCTGTGTATGTCTGCGTCATTGCATCAATATGAATCACTTACGCATTTAAAATCCAATGAACTAAACGTCACATTGAACGTAATGTGTTCATTAATTTTAAATTACGTATGGCATACGGTTATTGTACTCTGTAAATGCTCTTATAGACAATACGCAGTCATTAATCTCAACTTGATACTAGTTTTAAGTAGGTACACATTTTTATGTATTTTTGGATCAATTGAATTTTACCCCGCTGGATGGTAAGAAGCTACGCTAAAGTCCAGAAGATAAGGGCCACCATTATAGATTCCATCAGTCCTAAAATGGTGATCCCTACCTTGACGGCCTAGACACGTCATGCTTTTTCACGCCTTGCTTTGAGGACCCGGGGTTGTAAGAAGAAGGAAACACGTGTGTGGGTAGGTGTAAAAAACTAATCTCAAGTCGAGATTAATGACTCATCATTAACTTCGACTTAAGGATAATAATTTCCTTATGCGTTCTAGAATAAGGAAATTATATCCTTATTTCACGGTGTCCATTGAGCTTAATTTTTTTCTTTGGCCTCACCTTGTCCCGTTATGGGGGGTCGGCTTCTCCAATCATGCGACGTCATCTGGTTCTATTGTATGCGTCTATGCGTCATCCTCTCTAAGGTCCAACTCCCTCATGTCCCGCCATCCAGGTGGTTAGAAGTCTTTCTCCTCCCCTCCTCTTTGTAGCCATGCAAAGGCACTTCCTCACGACATGATCATCTGGTCTTTAAAGTAGATGACCGTGTCAAGTTGGTTTTCAATAGTTGCGTTATTTTTCCGTGAATATGGAGTTCCTCAAATAGGGCTTTGTTCTAAAAATATGTTCACACGGTCGGCAACCATTGTTCTGAAACTTATCACTCTATGGTAAACGGTCACTATGGTTGCTGGCCAAAAATTTCGGTAATTAGTAGTCAGTACCTACCGTGAAAAAAAGAATTATGGAACAATTAAATAATTCTTTTATTTTTTTCCATTATTAACCGACGCTAAAAGGATGTTCACTGTTTGACCTGTATTTTTGTCCGCGATTGCATTTGGTTGAACCGATTTTGATGTGGTTTTTACAAAAGCATGTTTTACATTCTGTAGAAGGTTTTAGTATACTTAACTAACTTAAAAAGGATGAAACTTTGTTCTACTTAAAAAAAAATCTTGTTGACACGATAACTGCAATTTCAATGAAAGCTTCGCCTAGCGTAAATATTTGGGTTATTTGGATTGAAAGATACGATAGATATAAAAACTGATAACTTCATAATATTGTATCTAGGTGTGTCAATATAGATAAAGAATGTTTATAAACAAACGGCCTGAAATTGACTTGCATACCTCTGCTACTTATGCATGATAAGTACGGGTTTAAAAATCTTCAGTCTACGCAAAGGAAGTCGCAAGTAGGATGAAGGAAAGAGATGTAAACTCTCACAGCAAATTAAATTAATACTCGTAGATTTGAAATTATACTTCTTTTATGGTGAACATCCTATATCTCTTAGTGAACAGTGATACTAAACACGGCATTGTGAACATAGATTCGTATAGTTAATAAGCTAAAAAGAACGTTCGACAAGCCGCTTGTGCATGAATTTTCGGCATACAGCCACATAATGAAGGATGGTACATTACGCCCCGTAACTCCATACATGGGATTACGGGGCGTAATGTACCATCCGCAGTCAATACGCTCCTATGGGATTCAAAAAATCTCGCCTCACAACTTAAGGCATCTTGTTCAGATTGGTTACAAATGTTGGCCCAAAAGTTCGCGGCTCCACTCCAATTATTTTAAATGCGAGGCTGCAATTTGCTTATAAGTCGAAACAATTGACAATTCCACTCATGACTAACGCATACGCCCCATATTTACTGATTAACATTAAAAATATACGTCTCGTTGTATTGTAAGGTTTCCAAGCGGCTGACGTAATAAACCTGCGTCTTACTCATATATTTTATTATGGTACTAACTAAGAGTTATACCTTATATTAGTTTCCTTCCTACCTATAACTATAAATAACTTACACCGAATCAAAGCAAAGGAAATATAGCTTTTGTATTCAAATAGAGAAGTATTTAAAAACTTTATTAAAAACCATATAACCCAAGGCCACGGCCTTAATTAAAATCGTTATTAAAACAAGGGTTAAGATCTTATTACTTTACTAGCGTACCCGCGCGCGGCTCCGCTCGCGTGAATGTTGGCTATCGCCACCAAGTCCTTTTTAAGCTGAGGGACTGCCCGTACTAACTTTCAATGTCTATTCATTCGCAAACAGTGGTTGCAGCTAAACGTATTCATTTTCATCTCAAGTTCTATCAAACCCTTCAAAGTTCAGTGCCATGCATCGTGGCCAAAGCCCGTTTATTTACCATCATTATCCTTTTTCATTGTCTTCTAGATTTTATGGGGATTAGATAGCTGCTCTGGCCAAAGTATGTGTGACTCTGTGTGACTCGGAAGAGGCCCTTTGAAAAACCCTTTCATCATAGTTGCATTGCACTTTCACATTCGATGCACTATTTCAAATTAGTGTACATTATTTATTGCCGAAAATCTGATTTTTTATTATTAAAATCTTGCTACAGACATTGACATTTGACAACCTAATTTAACATTCAAGAAGTTCATGAAAATAAAGAAAGAGGTTTATACTAATAAATACCGGTCAAGTGCAAATTGGGCTCGTGCACGCAGGGTTCCGTACAAAAGTGGGTTGAGGGGGATTTCCGCACGACAAAAAAAGGGGGCGAACTTAACTTTGTTGCAGTGCTTCTTGTCTTGAATGACAGACATACTTTTTTTTTTGGTGAAGTAGGTAATATTTATGCTTTCCGGACTTTTCCCTGTACTTATGCTATAAGATTTTACTTTCTGCAAAATATCTGGAAATGAAATATAACACCCTGCCACCCTGGGTCTGCTTCTGCTAGGGTGAAGGTTAGCCTCAACCGTCACCCTAGGCCCGCACTCATGGAGGACGGAGATGGTTCTGCGAACTACGCCGCCCGGTGCGTCTTCATCGGCACGGGGGAGTGCTAGATTTCTCCCGTAGCTTTTCCACCACCACTTCTGCGCGCATTACTGCCTCGCAAAAAAAGCGGTGGCGTTCCACATACTCTCTATGGTGACCATGGTCGGCACCAGGGACCTCACCATGAGGCTTACCCCACCGACGTCCGCTTCTAGGACATGGCGCCACTCTATCCACTCTGGAGACTCTACCAGTGTATGAAGAGGTGGTGTGCCCACGGATAAGCCCCGGCAGTGGTGGCATTCAAACGTCAGCACCCTGCCTACGCAATGCAGGAACTCACAAAAACAGCCATGCCCATCAGTAAGCCTTGGATAGCTCAGGGTCAAGGGTTACCTTAAATTTCGGCGTCTGTATACCCAAGATGGAGTTCGACTTTAGTCGGTCAAGTCCGATATTACGTCCCTACTGGCCAGAGGAGGAGAGAGATAGTGAGATAGTCGATAGTGAGACCACAGTTTGGATATTACGCTTCGTGTAAAAATGCCAAGCATTATCCGCAACATTCCTTTTATCTAATTCAACTTGATTCCTCTACGTGTTCTTAAGAAAGAGGTCTTGACAGACAGGCAGACGGATAACGAAGAGATAAGGGTTTTTTTTTCTAATTAGGCACAGAACCCTAAAAATCAAAACATTCTATTTACTTTTGAGGAAAAAGAAGTAAAGGATATTACTCTATGAAAATTTAGACAAAGTCAATTTTAGTTCCTGTTGCTATGACAACTATTATAGATGGCGATAAAAACGTTTGCAACATCTAATTATCTTTTTATTACTAAATTTCCTGAATGAATCATATATTTTTAATCATGTTATATGCTATTCGAGGCGGAGACAAATCCAAAAAATCATAGATCATGAAAATCTGTTCAGCCGTTCTTGAGTTCTGGCAAAAGCACGTTTTTAGCCCTTTTTAGGGCTTTAGGGTTCGAATTTTAAAAAATCCTTTCTTAGTACACCTCTACGCATCAAAACAAACACACCCATCAAATTTCAAGTCTCTACGACCAGCGGTTTGGGCTGTGCGTTGTCTCTATGTCAGTCAGTCAGGACTTTGAATTATATAGTATAAGATTATGTTTGCGTTACAAGTTTTATTATAACTAGCTGTGCCCACGAGATTGCCCGCGTTGTTCTTTCCACGGAACCCTAAGTATTATTCCAAAATTAGTAGCCTGTGTTTAGCCTTATAAAATTATCTATAGTAGAAATCTCGTCTAAAGCGGTCCAGCCGTCCCAGAGAATACCTCTTTCAAACAGCATGAGTGAGCATGAATTTAAAGGACGCCAGGGTTAATATTGATACAACAAACAAATTCGGTGTAACTGTTTAACATTTGTGGTCCAGTGAGTCGTTGAAAAGCAGCAGACTGAAACAATTTCCTACATTTTGTGTACAAACAGTGATGCCCAATTTGTACTCGTTGTCAAAAGTGGTTTTTGCTTTGCATTGCGACTGACTGTAGTCATCTTGTTCATTTGCAGTTGCACAGTATAATTTAATCGTACATATATCCAGGATACTAGGATTCAAAATCGCTTGTTATTATTCCAGAAAACATTTTACATCGCGCAAGACTTGTTGGTGGCTCTTCCTTGTCAAAGGTCCATCACACACAGTAGGCGATATTGAAATCACAGATTAGTTAGTTGTTTCACATGACCCTTTCATTATCGTATTCTTCGTCTATTTATCAAAGATTTGCTGAAAGAGTTCTCGTATTGAGTTAAGCTTGCATTTGAATATTATTTATATATTTATGTGTTGCGTGTGGACAATAACAACTAAAAATGGTTGGACTAAAACTATATAAACATTATTTCTCTCATACATCTCGAATACTGTCTGCGATTTTATGTTAGAAGTCATCATCATTCTCTGAACCTTTTTCCCAACTCAGTTGGGTTCGGCTTTCCAGTCTAACTGTGATGCGGCTGAACTTCGATATTTTCCGTGGACCGACTGCCATCTGACCTCTACAAACAACCAATGGCGATATCGAAGTTCTAAGTTTGACTGGCTGGCGTGTTAGAAGTAAGAATAAATATTATTGTTTGCAATAGGTAGGTATAACATCAGTTTAGTATGCCGTAACTCTGAAATTTATTTGTGCAGAATGACTAATAGATTCGATAAAATGGTGCATTTTATGCTAAAGTAAATAGTTAAAAGCGGGTGGGTGCAAGATGAAAATCGAGTGAACATGCAAATAATAATATTCTGTAGTTGGTGTTTTGTGCCAGACCGTGTTCGCTATACGTGAACAGGTTAACTAAAACGATACCGCGGACATTTTTATTTACCACATCACTATTTCCTTTTTATTGCATCTCTTGCGTTTTAGCGAACGCAAGTCACACCAAAACGCAGTTAAATAGCGTCTATAGCTTAATGTTGAAGGAGTTGACTTTATGATTATTTAAATTTATTCAATCAATTAGCCTATTGCAGTCCACTGCTGGACATAGGCCTCTCCCAATGTACGCCATAGCACCCGATCCTCCGCCTTGCGCATCCAGTCTATCCCAGCTACCCTTTTTAGGTTGTCCGTCCTACTTTCCGTTTGCCAGTTCGCAGTTAAGTTTATTAGGTGGTACTAATCTATGAGTCACCCCCACATGGAATTGGGTTGAACTCTGAGGGCCGAACGAGCCTGAGGCCTTATCCCACATCAAGGTAATATCGCTAACCCCATTTTGAGTAGGTATGAGTAATCGTTGCAACTGCATTACAAACAGTTGAAATAGTTATAGATTGTTGTTGCAGTTTATTTTATAATTAATTGAATGATTCACACCATTTAGTTTCCTTATTGAATCACCCGAAATTGAAGATTTTTTTACATTATTTTTCCCGACACCTGAGTCATCTTTATGAGGAGATTTTTTATAAGACCTACGCTAGCCATAACCTGTTAGGTAGCTAGCTAACAGGTTATTGGTTTGATTTAAGAATGTTTTAGGAAATCCTATATACCTACTCATTTCTTTTTAATATTTTTGTCAAAATCAGTATGTAGGGATATCTCTATTTAAACTATTGCGTTCAATTTCCGTTCATCAATAAAACAAACAGCGCGAAACAACACGTGTTCAATTGATGTTCGTTCCACTTTGGCTTTGACGAAATTTAATTAATTTAAAGCACTAACGTTCACAGTTTTAAGTAGTATTCTACCGTTAATCGCCTGTTATCAATCTAAAAGGACATTGGCTTGACACGTAGACAGAGAATAGTATATAGACAAGGCATTAAAATGACAATGACAATCAGAGAGGGACGCTCATATACAAATTGATGGTAAGAGTAAGCGGGACGGACATAATGTCTGTTGTCCTTATCTGCGTACCAGGGTATTTTTGACGTTTTGGAGCCTGGGCTCCAAAAAGTCAAAACTGACACATACTATCCGACTAAAATGAGAAGAAACGGAGCCTAGAAGGACGGTCGAATCTGATGGGTCGATTTAAAATATTACCATAACCACGAGAAGGTGTTCGGTATGAAAAAACTAAAGTTCCCAAATTTCCTTTGAAAAATATACAGCTGTCAAATTATAAACTGAGAATGCAGTGTGGATAAATATAAGTGTACCTACCCATAACATAATAAAACACCTGAGTTATGTTCCTCCTACTTCCTACTATCCTACAAATATTATAAATATGAAGATTAGAAAAGATGTTTAGATGTTTGTTACTCAATCACATGGGTAAGGTAGGTAATGCCGCGAGCAACAGCTAATCACTACATAGTATAAAACAAAGTCGCCTTTTCTGTCCCTATATCCCTATGTGCGCTTAAATCTTTAAAACTACGCAACGGATTTTGATGCGGTTTTTTCCAATAGATAGAGTGATTCAAGAGGAAGGTTTATATGTATAATACATGCATCATATACTAAGGCAACATTGCTAATTTTAGGGGTTTCTAACGTGATGTCGTAAATTAACCTATTTTTTTGGGCTTATTTAGCAATTTAGCAAAAACGCTGCCTAAACCCTACGAGTTAGATCAAATTAATGTACTACAGTATTGTACACCATAAAAAGGTCTACAAAAAAGTCCGCGATGGTATATGTTTATCTTTTAGGGATAACCCACATTAACCATTTTTATTGTTTACTTTTTACGTGAAAAAATGGCTTATTTACGAAGCTATTTTAAGCAATACGGCATTAATCCTTATCGAATTAAGTACCTTAAATACAGTGTGCAATTAATATAGATCAATATGGTTCCTTACAGCATGTAAATTCAACAAATATTTTCGGAGATATTACAAATTTAAAATTTGCGTTTGCGGCG
Organism: Lithosia quadra; assembly: GCA_963576445.1. Classification (NCBI taxonomy): domain Eukaryota; kingdom Metazoa; phylum Arthropoda; class Insecta; order Lepidoptera; family Erebidae; genus Lithosia; species Lithosia quadra. The sequence goes on from OY754894.1 coordinate 3,106,809, forward strand.
GGCGGTACCGGTCGGACGGGGCAGTGCGGGGAGGCCGCTATGTTTTTATATACAACGTTCATAGTTTTTCTGTAGTGTATTTAATTTAGTATCAGCATTGCACCCGTGCGAAGCCGGGGCGGGTCGCTAGTTTATAATATTGTCCAAAGTTTACGCTAATTTCATATATTATTGAAATAAAACTATTTACAGTTTTATTTCAACCACACAACGAAAAACGACTTAGGGCGGAGATACTTCCCCAGTCGGACACCTCATTTCGGACGGGACGTACCGTCGTGTCCTACCTCACTACAGCTTTCTCAAATCAGGCCGAACGATTACGGCAGATATCTATTGTCAGCTACTGCAAACCATGAAGGAAAAAATAGCTGCTAAACAACCGAGATTGATCAATCGCTTTAGGCCACTGCTGTTTCATTCGTATACCTTTTCGTATTTAGATCGTTTTTTCGTACTCTACTTCATGAATGAGATTTTATCACCATACATTACGGGTAAAATTCATAACCTGGCAACTTTAAAAAACTATTGCCATCACTCTCGGGTGAACTCTGACAGCGCGTCTATTTCCTTCTCTGTCTACGGCTTGACATGACACACATTTGACAGCTGCATACATTTGACAGCTGTTGTTCTTTGACACACATCTGACAGCTGTCGTTGATGGTGACGCACATTGTAAAATGTAATCATCGGGGGTTTCGGGGTCTTTCTGACTGACGGTTTTTGTGTTATTCCAAGCTATCAGCTGGATCCGTTCAGCCGTTAGAGAATCCGTGATTGAGAAACAAACATTTTCACAAACTTTCACATTTATTTTATCTTTAACTCTATTTAACTTATTATGATTATCCCCTTTCCTATGAGGGCCATTTCAGCCATTTGGAACTATTTTGGAACATGTTTTTTATTTGATTTATAAAATTGGACAATACAATCATGTACTTACCTATGTTAAGGTGTTACTAAATACCTTCATAGAGATGTAAGTTATGTCCTTCTCGATATGAACAATACACGAAACAAATAACAATGTTTCAGGCGATTTAAAATAAAAATATATAGGTACCTTACCTACCATAGTCACAATGAGTGATATAAAAATACTGAACGCACCGAAAAAGTCTGAAACGTTGACGTCGGAACGAATTTCATTAAAGTAATATTGTTATTTTGTTCTTTATAAAAGTTCTTGGTACACATAAAAAGTACCCTCTAACTTTGGGGATCCAAGCGGCAAAAACGTCGTAGTAAATTTATCGTAATCGCGTGAGCAGAAGGGAGAACACAAAATTACTTCGAATAGAAATAGCGTATCGTATTCGCAACGAGACAACACCTCTCTTGATAGTTGATACTGCGCTCATTTGCCAAAATGCATTTCTGTATTATTTACTTGTTGAACACATGACTCGTCTCCGTCTACTCCCACCTTTCATGATTTAGTCATGTACATTTGTATGAGCTGATGAATATTCATCTTCTACGTAGGTACCTACCTACAACCTGACTTGTACTAACCTTTTTCGCAACTCATTCAGTCCGACTACGAAATAGACGAACTACTATATTGCAAGTACTAATACAATCAAAATAGGAAAACGTTGGTATAAAATATAAAATTATTTATGGTGCGGCAAAAAAAAGAGGTGCTGAACTTTTTAGTCCGAGATGGAGTTCTACGCCCCGTACATAATATTATTGAGCTGACACCTCAACCCTGTATATATTGTTCTATATATATAAGTTAGTTAGTTGCCTGTGGCAGCTGCGAGTGGTTAGTTCAAACTATGTATCGATTTGTAGATTTAAATCAAGTACTTCGGTACTTACTTTCGAAAAAGTCGAACGATTTCTGTGGCATAATCTAAATTTTGTCATAATTAACCCTCAAATTTGAACTATTCAGCCTGCTTTTACCCAACAAGGGTAACAACTTACCCGCATAAGTTACAAGGACGCACGCAATGTGGGAATTTTCGGATGGTTAGGCTGTTCTTGCACTTGCGGCCCGATATGTAACCTTCAAATTGTTTTCTATGTTCGAGTACTATGTTGTATATATCAGATAATTAGCCAAACACGCAGTGGGTGTTAATATTAACCGATTTACTCATAATAACATAACAATAATTCATTAATACTAAGAATAATTAGATAACATTGTTTTGCAAATTTCATTTCAATGGTTATCTCAGTAGTGAATGCCTCCTACACACTTAGCTTGTTTTCTACCTTGGTAGTATACATACAGCGGTTTCACATCGATAGTGTGACCTACCTACTACGGACACTATTCTTCAGCTTTCGTTCACACTGAATTTCACTTTGAATTTTATTGTGGGAACTAAATGCCTGGTGGTAGTATGAGAACAAAAAATATAAAGAAAAACCGATTTTAATCAACTTAAAAATCCCATAGAGAATAGAGCATGACGTATAGATAATTTTTATTGGAGGAAGGGTGAACTATCTCTAAGAGAGTTGAATTTTTCCATTGAAAATTATTGCGTCAAGTTCTACTAAGCGCTCACGCGAGTGAAACCTAATAACGCAGTTTAGTTCAATTTGATCCTAGAAATAAATTTTCACTGGTGAAATCTGACCAAGGTATGTCCGCAATACAAAATTATTCAGAAGTAAATTAGACGAGTTAGAATAGGACTATGCATATTTCTAAATTACTTACCGACTCCATCAACCGACCTTGACCGAAATATGTAACCAGGTACCTACCTCTTACCTCTTTACCTGAGTGGAGGACTAAAAATAAAAAAGAATAATTGACATTGGAAATTGTCCCGACGCGACGCCGCGACGGGTCATGTAAGGACTTCTTTACTACTAACCAACGGCTAGTTATACTCGAAATTTTAATAAATACTAGGGAGGGACACATTTTTTTATCAATCGCTTTAGACCGAACTGTTAACTATAATTCTATAGCTGTCCCAACACGCATATGCGTATGAGGGCGGGCAGCGCTATCGATCAGTGTGAAGAGATTGATAGGGGACATAAATATTCGGGAGTGTGTGGACTGTTTGTTTCATTTTGTTCCTTTGTTATTCAATATAATCATATCTCAGTGTTCATAGTTTAATTTCAGTCTAACAATATAGCAAAATACGTATTACCCACTAAATCTGTAGAGAAAAAACTCGGCCATGTGAACTGGGTGATCATCATTAAGCTCAGGTAATGTGCACTTGCACTTCTCAATGGTAATGGTACATAGTGAAAGTACTAGTCTTAGCAAAGACAGCGGCCGAGAGAGAAGCGGCAAACAGTTTCAGTGTAAATATTTACACAATATCTTGAACTCATATCTAGCTGATGCCGGTTAGATGGTTATCGTGACTTTTGGTCATATCTCCGGTTCTACTCAACCAATTGCAATCAAATATACGGTAGTTTCTAAGTCTGATCAAGGCCTTTCTAATAAAAAAAAAACCATCAAAATCCGTTCAGTAGGTAGTTATTGAGTCTCTCGCGAACAAACAAACAAGAATTAAAAAAAATTGTATTAAGAATCGTTCACATAACACAACCCAATTGTTAAAATTACATTAAGATTGTCACAAGTAATTATGTCGAACATCATAAATTAAATGATTACATTATTAATCTCATCACATGTCAAAAATTAAATTAAGATAATTGTCAATTAGGTATATTCATAACAAGTAGGGCGTGAAAAGCATTTGATGAGGCCGTCAAGCTGAGGGCCGCCACTGTAGCACTACCGGTGTAGGTATGTGATGGTGACCCCAGTCCTGAGACTTTGCTTTTGGCTTACCATCAGCCGAGGTAAAGTCAATTTGACGTATCCTGTATAAAAAAAAATACAAATTCAAATGAACATTATTCTGAAAGATAAAACATATCGAGTCCATATTAGTAGAGTAAAAGAAACTCGATAACCTTAGGGGTGAAATCGTAAAGATAATAAGCATTCAAATTTATTGTTCGAGTACGTTCGCGCGTTCGTTTCAACGGAAATCGTGATTCAGACCACAATGCACTAATATAACATGTATAATTTATTGCGCAGATGACCCGCAATTCAGCGAGCTGGTATGGCAAGCGGAGGTGGCAATCGACAATGGCATCTTTCCAGAGAGGATATACCAGGGCTCCAGCGGTTCTTATTTCGTCAAGAATCCTGGTTCGGTGAGTTAACTACTAGTTTATTAATCTCGATAAACTGTAAGCGATAATACTACGGCTCCCGTTCTGGGTCTGATTGAATTGAGACATTCAATCTGACCCAGAACGTTTTAGAGAGAAGCCAGGTCTAGAGTACCCGCAACCGACGCCGACGTTCATGTATGAAACAATTATAAAAGTTGAAGAAGCTAGCGGCGTATGCCAAGATCGAAGCAAGTGGAAAGATGTTGTCTCTGCCTACCCCAATGGGAAAAAGGCGTGATGTGTATGTATGTATGTCCCAATTCGCGTTTGGGTATACGTATGAGGACAGGCAGCACTATAGATCTTTGTAAAGTGGTTGATAAAAATGAAATTCGGGAACATATATATGAGTGTGACGTGTTGTACCTTTGTTACTAACCAATATAATCATTTCCCAGTACTCATAGTTTAATATCAATCTAACAGAATTATAACCTTATTTAATTATGTTGAAAGCTGTTATGTTTAAGCCATTGAACCGTGGTGAATGATTCATGCTAAACGTAAATACAAAATCCATTGTGTATGTTCCCATGGAGATTTGTGGAAAATATCAGAATTTTAAAAATCCACACGGAACCATTCTCGTAATGTAATTATGTTCAAAATTCAATTCCGAACTCCTTCTGACTAGCAGAGGTACAGTGGAAAGCAGGCGGGGGGCAGGCTAGTTCTACGAGCGCAGCCGGGGGGTGACACGACAGCTGCCTGTCACCCAACACCCCACCGTCGAGTAGGCCATCTTAAAACCGTAGATGGTTCAAGGTCTGCCGGGGTGCGAGGAAAATGCCTTTTTGGTAACCTTACACCCCAGTAATTGAGACCTGAGACAGCATGCGGTTTTATTCAGCTTGAGTCAAACATAACGGTATCCGCGAAGATTTCCGCACGAAAAACAAAAGGTGCCACAACTCAACCTGCGCATCACTTGATTATCGAACATTAAATGCATTATTAATTAAGACTTCGCTTACGATCTGAGAGGCCTTGGTTGAAAGACCTTGTCCTCATATCGAGATCATGTATTATGTTCTAACTATTCGCTCCGAACGTTTAAGACCGACCACGTATGTTCTGCATATGTTTTTATGTCAAGTCCTGGAACGAATCGAGCGTATATTATTGAAGTCTGTTCCGGGGTTGAGCGAGATTTGAGCTTATCTCGTTCTATTGGTTGAACAGATACATTTTACTATGTTCCACACTTATGTTCAGCAGTGGACTGAGATAGGCTGAGGGGATGATGATGATGTTTTTCTATGGTCTTTTTACCTGATTGTCGAAGAAGAGTTAAAGTTTAGATCTGAATGAATGCCATCCATCATCATCGGAGCCTTTTTCCTGACTTTCAGTCTTAACTACTAAGCAACTGAACTTTAATATTTTCCCTGAAGCGAGTGCCATCTGACCTCCAGTTATCAACCTTTTTAGGGCTCCAATCACCCGTAACGACTGTTACAGTTGTTCGTATGGCAACTGGGAGCGACTACTGAACATATGATCGATTTCAGCCGACCTTAAAAATTGATCATATCTATCGGCTTTCTAAGGACCGGTTAACAGGGGCTGTTGACCTAGTAAAGCCTTAGTTATCGAAGAAATTCTCTGTTTGAATGATCTAGAAATTGCCTGTTTCTTGATCTATTTAGGATTTCCTTTGCGGCACCATCAAAACCTGGAATTCTTTACCAGCTCACGTGTTTCCTTCCTCATACAGTCCCGGGTCCTTTAAGCGGGGCGTGAAAAAGCATTTGATGAGGCCATCAAGCTGAGAGCCACCATTTTGGCACTATCGGTGTTTGCAATGGTGACTCTCCTTCTAGAGACTTTGCCTCAGCTTACCAACAGGCGAGGTGAAGTCATGTTGACGTGACCGACATAAAAAAAAATCTATTTAAGATGTTCATGTGTAAAATCGTTACTTACAGAAAATAATTGGCGTATTCAAACCAAAAGATGAAGAACCTTACGGCAGACTGAACCCAAAATGGACCAAATGGATGCACAAGCTATGCTGTCCGTGTTGCTTCGGACGCTCCTGCCTGATCCCCAACCAGGGGTACTTGAGCGAGGCCGGCGCCAGTCTCGTCGACTCTAAGATTGGACTCAAGATTGTGCCCAAAACTAGGGTAAGTTACGACTAGTTATAACTAAAGTAATAATTGAGAAAAGATTGGTGTTCAAAAATGGAGGATATAATTAAAAAAAAAACATAAAACGATCTTCTCTATAATGTGAAAATACCGTTCTGAAAACCGCACCAAAATCGGTTTAACTATCGCGGTAATCGCGGACAAACATACAGGTCAAACAGTGAACCTCTTTTTGCAGTCGGTTAAAAAACTGACACGTCAATTATCTTTATAATTCCACTAATGACATAAATGCGAAAATAGGATGGACGTCAAAACGTCGCAAAAATGTCTGAACGGATCGGATCCAATTTGGCAGAGCGATACTCGTAGATTGTGGTCTAGAATATAACAGTTTCCTGTGCGTAACGGGAATGAACTCGGAAGTTAACACGAGTGAAGCCGTGGGCAATAACCTAGTGTTAGTATACGTAGACTAACCTCTTTCACTTATGAAGAATCATTATTGATACAGTTGGAACGAATACTAAAATGTTTTGCAAATATGTGTGAACTGCCATAACACCTCGATGTAAGTATATTCGTATTATTATAACATGATACATGCAACATCGCGCATTATTTAGTGTTTTTTATGAAAGCTTGTAACATTTTTAGTAGTGACGGACGGAAAAGTAGAAGATAGAGAAAGATAGGAAGGGAGTTGTCAGTATTTCTAAACGCAACTAGCTGATGACCGCGTTTTCACCCGCGCGGATTTCGTTTATCGTATTTTTGGTCATAATTATCTCCGATTCCACTTAATTGGATAATGGCAATAATTAATCTACCATACCTAATACCTTAAGTAATATACCTAATATCGTCGTACACTCATTTCTTTTTAAGCAATTTCACTGAGATCACGAGAATACCAGCGACGTATGTAACCCACGGTTCTGGACTACTCAATTTATTAAAGAAATAAATCAATATTATATCGCATATATTATTATGTCGTCTCTCTGTAATAAAGCCGGCGCAGGTCAAGTGCAGACAGATAAAAACTCACCTCACGGACGTAATCTTAAATATATTTGAAATTATCAGTTGCCTCACCGCGTTATCATACTCTTAGTTAAGGATAAATATCACAAATTCTAAGTTAGATGCGACAGTACAAATGCCGGCACGTAAATTGGCTAGACGCGTCATATGCGCAAAGGTCGATTTTTAGGTCCCCTTTGAGGAATGAGCAGGTCGCGGGTGACGCGGTTGCACCGTCGTGGACATATGATTGGTACGTCACTTGACGGGCCAATCATATGTCTCCGAGAGACGTCTTGTACCGAATCAACGTTCCGTTCGTTCGTACTTTGAATCATTTGATTGACTCAAAGTGCACGATGCGCGAACTTACCCCCACTACTCCAAAACCTGACCAAGTTACGTGCCGGCATCTGTATTACTACCAACTTGCAGGTAAAGTAGACTTGGGCTGCCGAGGGGGTCATCTTGAAGTCGGAGATGGCCCAGCTTAGCCTCTGAAATCCCCACGGATACCAGCCCCGTCGCCAGCGGGGTGGTTATGTCGGAATCGATCGACTAAAACCTATTTCGAGTCCCCTAGCGCCGCGCCGCCGCACTATGGAATATCGTAGAACAAGAGCTGCTCAAAATTACTTTTTTCAAATGTTGGCTATTTCACATATTTTTATTTTTGGTCCTTACTTAAGAAGTTGTACTTTCATAATAACAAAGATTTAAAACATTTACTAGAGTAATAAATCAATAAATTGCGTTTGAAATCAACATTCTGAAACTTAGTAAATTCTAACTTCAAAAAGTTCAACATTCAAAGCTAAATTTTGAGTACAATTTGTATGCAAACCCATGTAGTGTGATACATTTCTAGAAAGGATATTTTATGGAAATTCAAATAAAATTATGAGAAATAAATTCTAGGGAAAAATTCAGTTAAGGCATGACTTTTTGTGACAAATCATATTTTTTTATTTATTTTCGACTTCGATGAAGCTTTACGCAGTTATCGAAGTTTATCGAAGTTTTAATTTTTATTGTATTCCATGCAGAATATAGTTACCTAGAAGCATACGTAAAATTAGGTGCATCTTTGCGCTATTTATAGAGATATGACGTATATTGTGATAAGGTATTTAAATAGCTATAGCTATATCAAGGAACCGCAATAGATATGATCATGGCGGTTTTGTGGTAATATAAATGATTGTCCGGTAGGTTACGTTTTGCAAACGTGTTCCATATGAACAATCACAATATGATAAGGTGGCAAATAAGGGCAGTGTGCACTGCGATGCACACTGCCCTATTTTGATTTGCCTATATAAAGCTCTGCCTGGTGTAATAGTTTATTGCAATTTATGCGTTACTCAAGTTGTCCATTACTATAATTTGTGTGACATTATCATTATATACTTTATAATGAGTTCTTTTACGTGTACAAGACGTCAACTATTAATCTTTTTTATTGAAAACGGAAAAAGCGTTTCTAACTTGCCAACATTTTTACGTTACCATTGTCAAATGTCAGAAGAAAACATAACAACTGTAATTGCGAGAAAATGTTCCAGATTAGCTTCTAATGAAGACGTATTGCATACATTGCTATATACTTCGGATCCATACATAACAAGTATTCGTAAAACATACGAAAAAAATGTCAAGGAGCTGGATCAAGATACACTACATCTTTTGAAAGTGAATCAACTCATCACGGATCCCGATGTTGTTTAACACAAAAAAATATGATATTATATACTTACTATTTTTTATTTTTTTTATTTCAGTCCCCTCCGTCCACTATGATCCAATCTAACCTATTGTCGTCCGCAATTTTATCATAATTTGAATTAACAAAATAATTCCTCCCACAAATAAATAAAAGTAATAATATTTGGCTACTCTAATTTATAATTTATAATTTATATTTTTTATTACGTTTAATAAATAAAATACATTATTTTGTGTAGTTTTATTACCTGTAGAGATGGAGAGGAGCCTTTAAAAAGAAATCAATGCTTAAATAAATGCCGTAGCAAAATATTTGTGACCATTTTTATCAATTTTCATAATGAAGCGCGGGTAAACCCGTGAGTCGGCACTAGTTCATATTGAATTTAATGTTCATTTATGAAGCATGGTCTGGTCTATGTTTATGCAAAATTACAAAATTAAATCTCAAGTATTTCAAAAGTTATAGATTTTTGATCAGCAAATGACCCATATTTTCCATAGTGCGCCGCCGTAGAGGAGTAAGATGGTCCGAAAGTCATTTCCCTCGCACCACGTCTGACCCGGGCCATCTTTAGTAACCACGGCGTCCCTGATCTTTCTTACTCGCTCGAACCATTTTATCAACTCTCCGTTCACTAAAAGTTTTAACTTCAGTGAACGCGTTTGATGTTACGCATACCAATTAACCGGTTGTTAATCGCATGTCTAATTCAATATTAACTTAAAAATAACATTATTCAAATGTCTCGTTTTACAACCGTATTGTTTTCTTTTCACCAGTTTTTTTTTCTATTTCCATTTTTTAGTTTAAATTATTCCGATTTCTAATTCAGAAAAATAATAATTTAAAAATATGGATGCGTTTCAGTAACGTATTGAAACCAGTAGCCATAAAGTTACATAACATAAAATTAATGTAATATTGCTCAGCTCTCGCTATGGGGCTATGTGAATAAATAAATTTATTTATGCAACAGTTAATATATTCCATATTATCATAGTATGTTAATTTCGTGACGTAGCTGTATTGACCTTGTTCTCTTCTTAATAAAGGTTTCACGTGCCACATGATTATTAAAAAACATACATACATACATATGCTCACGCCTTTTTCCCTCCGAGGTAGGCAGAGACAACAGACCGCCATCTGCTTCTGTCCTTACATATTTCACGGGCTTCCTCTACTGTCATTAAACCTTTTATGCAAGCCTGCCGGTTTCGAGTGCTTTTGACCTGCCTTATTTGCAATAACATCTACAAACGAATATAAAACCTCCTTTTCGGAGTTGGTTAAAACACTATCATCACGCTTTACAATATGAAATTTAGTTTCGATTGAAATAACTGCAAAATATTCAATTTTGTATTTTTTACATCATCAATACCTACGGGGTGTCCCTCAAAAGTACAGTCCTGGGGGTGTCCCTCAAATGTGCAGTCCTGGGGGTGTCCCTCAAAAGTGCAGTCCTGACGATAAGGGGGCTTTCACCTTTTAGAACACGAGTAGTCAATAACAATGAATACAATACTACAATATCTCTACAAACGCTTTGATAGCGTAAAGGCTAGATCAATTCAAGATTTAAACGTAATTAATAAGTCGTTTCCCAACAATTGTTCGTTGCTAAACCTACCTTGAATCTTTTTTTTATAAAATGGTCGTATTACTAACTGTTAATCAACTTCAAGTTAATTTATTGGTACTAAGTTAACCTTCTCTCGTGTCGATGTTACCATCGTGGTGTAGTAGTTGGTTTCACGGCAATGCCGCTACTTACGGAAAAGGCCCGGTCATAGGAGAAGGCTTAATACAGCCCCCCTATCCCATCCCCCCTACATATACTTACCGATTAAGTTGATGACTTAAAAAGTGGTGAATTCGAATAGTCGGTTCGAATCCGACATAACCGCCCACGCTGGCAACGGGAATGGTATCTGAGGAGATTCCCACACGGGAAAAAAAAGGGAGCCATGACTCCATTGTGGCCCCAAGGCCTCCGTATCTCTAAAACCCGGCCCTGGTTAGGAGAATGAGGGCAGTAGAAGGTTGTATCTATTAATTTTGCGCTTGAATTCCCTGTGTACCCGTCCGACATCAATGTTCTCGAGGGATGACCTTAAGAAACACAGTTCATTTGACTGACCTAGTTATTTCGTCCGTTGGCATACGAACCCGGTTAAGTCGATTTCCATTCTTTTTGCGAGATTTAAAAATATAAATACATAAAAATGATTAATCATATTTTAATCAATATTTTACAATATTCAAATAAACACCACTGAGTATTAAAACAGCGTTTTCAATAATAATTAATAAATATTAATTACTATACTCGAAAGCGAACCTTGAAAATCTGAAAATGATTATCTGCAAAACTAAATTACAATAAATATAATAGTAGTGTAAAATAATGCACTAAATTAGTAATTCAAGTATGAATTTATTAGGCATTGTTACATTAGTAGCCATAAGAGATATCTTGTTAGGTAGGTACTATGGCATAGTTTAAACAAGCACTAGGTTTACTCGACAAATTAAATATAATCATGATAAATACGAGTATGTTTTAATGTGTATTATGATATGTGCTTATGTACCTAGTAGTATTCATATTTTTAATACTAGGATATATTTTATACATATTTATAGTATAGGAAATACGTACCTATATTATTTTAGATAAACAGGAGAACCTAGAGTGCATTACAGGAAGTTTGAAAGCGCCAATCACGGGAAAATTACGAGGAAATCGCATGTCCTGGTTCGAACATAATAATGTGATGCGTTAGGATGAAAGCGTCGTAAAAAAGGCATAAATTGTATGGAAGTTAACGGTTACAATATGCGAGAAAGACATATAAGCAGTAGTGCGCGCACGACCTACTTCGTTGATTTTTGCATAACCCCGAAGTTAACTGGTAGAGAATGTGTCAGGCATTAATCCAGCTATGTACAAAAATAATAATATAAAAAGCACCTATGTCTTGAAAAATCTTTTCTTAACTAATTTATACTATCATGGTAGTCAAATCATTGTGGGACAAACGTTGTAGCTGATTGCAAAACCATGGCAAAAGTGCCATTCTACTACCTATTAAGGATTCAAAAAAACATCAGTAAACAATCGAATAACAGGTAAACAAAAGGTAAATTAAAATGCACGGCTTAAGGAAACTTTAGGAAATATTAACGGCATTTCAACACACTGCTTAGATGGTAAAACCTCAGATCACATGCCTTTATTATTTTTACCTTATCACCCAGACTAACTCGACTAAGGGACTGTAGGTCTACTAGTTCCACTCTCCCTAAAAATGTTTGGAGTATTTTGTATCATAATCGAAAAGGGTATGTAATCCCATCCTTATTCCCACTACTGTAACTCCTGGGCCTCGATTCTGCTAAAGACAAACTACTGTCGTGCCACTGTCACTCAAAAAAATACTATTTAATTTTAGACTTTAAACTGATTACAGTAAAGTCCAAAATTAACCCACGAACACACCGGGTAATGACACTCTGGAAGTCCCAGAGATAGTTATACTGCCTTGGAACCCGCATCGATATTAAACAGAAGTAAATTGGAGGAGTTAGAAATATAATAAATCCACTTCTTTAGCAACGGGATACGATAGATTTAGACTAATAGAAACAAATAGAAAAGGGCATGTGGCGCACTCCCATAATCGATAACAAAAGCTTGAATAAACAGAAATCAAGTCTTGCTATACAACTGTGATCTGGACACAAATCTCCCTAGAAATGTGTTTATACGAGGCAAATAAATTTCCATAGTTAATGCGGAAAGTGGGCGCCCCTCACTGTGGGCTTTGTGAAGGCCTTGAAGATGTTTACTGTACATTAATGGAGTGTGCACGCACCGATTCTATAGGAAAGCAGATATCCGAGGTTTGGGACTTAGAAAAAATTAGGATGTATGAGACCCTAACAAGGCCTGGCAAACTGTTACACCTGCGTAACGCGCTAACGTTCTGAAAACAATTAATTTTAGACTTTCTCTACATACATTTAGAATCTAAAATTAAATGAAGATAGTTCATTACAGATTTTCATTCATGGTTTATTTTTTTAGACTTTATTTCCGTGCATTTAAAGACTAATATTAAATGTAAGCAATTTATTTATGGAACAATAGTCGTTTGCTTTAGCGAAATTGAGGTCCTGAAGTGGTTACGGTGCACGTTTTCCTCTCAGGGTTGAGAGGTCAAACGACATTCGCACTCATAGAAGCTGTATAAACCAAACCAAACGGAGAAGGCTCCGAGTTGAAAGCCTATGATGCAACCGGTAACAGTTCTAAGATGATAAGTTTAGATAACAAATTAGTACTCAATAGCGTAATAACGATTATCCGCCAATTACCTTGTATGTCGGCCCCGGGTGAATGACCTCGTGTCGTTAAACCACAGGTGACTTGGGACGTAATTTGCTTATCCAATTGAGCGGGCCGTCGCCGCTTGTAACTGACACCATTAGATCATTGCACACTGTTCACTGTTCTACTTATGCGAACACCGCTTAATAATTAAGCAAGTAATAAAAGTATCATTGTCATAGCTATTTGCCAGTTCGTCCAGTTTCCATTTTGGAGTCCGGGGTCTGGTTATTGAGGTTACTGATTAAAGATTGACCACGTTGAGAGGAGTTCGTTCTTAGATTGTCAATTCTGTGCTTGAATGTTATAAGCATGACCTGCCTGTCATGACTTACCTGTCTGTAAAAGAAAAACCTTACCGTACGTAAGTACGTTTCTAAGAGAAAAAACCGTATCAAATCCGATGTTTTTGCGTCCATCGTGAATAAGAAATAAAAAATAAACCTTTTTTGTGTACAGATTTTTCCATGTAATGGGTCAAAAAAAATATGTCCAATGTATCTACAGACAGCACATTTAAAATTGTATATACCTACTTATACAACAAAATTTCGGCTTGCTTAATATATTTCGGCTGAAATGATGATACAAAATATATATAAAATAAAAAAAAACATAGAAGTCAGGTGTGTATCCGTGTATCTAGTCAACTCAATCTAGTTGACTACATAATAACATATCGTTGAATCGTAGTACATATTATTGACGATAGCTAAATGGCAAAAAAGAATAAAGAGTTAGTGTTCAACGACCTTTAAATTAGCGTGCTAAAAAGATCGAGTATTAATGTCTATAAGCACCGCCCATACATTAGTTCTGAATAAACCATTATTTAGAGGTACTATAATGCAAAAAAATGCGATCATTAATTATGTTTAATACGGCTAGGGCCGTGCGCTGTTTCGTGCGTGTGCACGCATGGGTGCCTGTTTCGTGCAAATAATACTGAAATAATTTCGTGCAGATATTTTAAAATAGCGCAAATAAATTCTTACAATTTGCACAAGACATGAGATAGCGGACGCGGTAAAAATAAACGCGGCCATATTAAAAATATTATTTTCTTTTCCCTTTTTACCCGACTGGGCCAGCGAGGGTAATGTTTTTTATCTTAAGCCGAAAGACTTAAATTTCGTTCCACACCATAAATTATACACCATAATTATATTACCAATTATAAATTAGGGGGACTATACATACGTATGCAGACCCCCATGGGTTCTACCTCACTAGGACTAGCGATGAAATAGTGTTCCTCAACGGTACCTATAGTAGAGTAGTACCTCGGATATACTTTATGAAAGGATTTCTTCAGGAACCCCGCTAGGCATTGGCCGCCATCATGAACCGAAACTCATACCTACCGTCTTTAGGTCTTCAACTTGCCCTTTTGATTGCAGGTAGTGAAATTAGTGTCGGAGACTTTCAACTACCTGCGGATAGACCGGGAGCGGTCGCGGCTCAAGCGCGCCATCACGGAGCAGTTCCCTAATCTGAGGTTCAACAGGATGGGATTGCCGCCCAAGGTAATTGATAGCAACGCATTTATGTCCCACATCTGGGCACGGGACTCCTCTCCTCTAACGAGAGAGCTGAGAGGGTTTAGACCTTAATCCACACACGCTGGCCTAATCCGGGTTGGTGGATCGCACATGTCCTTCTAAAGAAGAGAAGGAGCTCTTCTAAGACATGTGGGTTTCCTCACGATGTTTTTTTTATACTACGTAGGTGGCAGACAAGCACATGGCCCACCCGATGGTAAGCGGTCACCGTGGCCTATGGACGTGTGCAACACTAAGGGTGTCAAACAAGTGGGAGGGCTAGAAGGGGTGGGGGAAGGAGGGGTACAGTGAGCTCTGGCTACCCTACTTACTAGTGGGATCACAACACGTTGGTTATTATGGCCGCGGTGTTCTGTAGGGCGGAGGTACTACCCCAGTCGGACTGCTCATTTCGGACGGGAAATACCGTCGTGTCCTACTTCCTTAGAATCTATTGGTATTTGAATGAGAATTTACACGTAGCTCTCATTAGAGGTCTCTATAGAGCTTCTGACTACTCATTTCATAGTCAAAATTCGTGTTCACCTATGTTGATAGACAGTGCAGTAATCGAATGAAATTTTTAAGCAATTGCATGCTAACTATTTCCAATGATTTTCTGATCGGAAAATCGGAAAAAATAATTGCAATATTGTTCATTGTTTCCGTAGTTCGAACGAATTACGGTAGATGGCTCCACCGGCGCCCTAAGCCGTAGAATATATCGGAAAATTTCGAATATCTAGGATGGGTCCAGGTAGCTCAGTTGGTCAGAGCATTCCCCCTGTAAGGGACTGGTCACGGGTTCAAGTCCCGTCCTGGATGATCAGTTTTTCCGATCAGAAAATCAGTGCAGTAATCAATATTAACGGTTGTATTCCAGATGGGTTCGTTCCAGTTGTTTGTCGAAGGGTTCAAAGACGCCGACTACTGGCTAAGGCGATTCGAGCAAGACCCACCGCCGCCGCACGTCATGAGAAAGTGAGTTCTATATTTAACGGGCTAAGGTTCACTTTACTATCGAGGGTATAGGTTCAGAACCCGGCATTCTTGAAGATCAGTGTACTGTCTAAAGACTTACCATAAAGCTGCATACTGATAGGCCATAGATGCATAAATAGTAGGCCTAAGTGTCCATGGGTGACTAGTGGCCTCGCCATAATCTTCGGCGCTCAAGCCAACCTCATCTGCCAGTCCATACCTTTCCTTTCCTTTCAGGGTTGGCTCCCACAGAAGCCAAATCCAGAGAAAGAGGAGAGCGAACTCTGGACTATCTTAAGTTTGGAGCATCAGGCTAGCTGGGGAAGGCTTGGGTTCATTGACGGCAGAATTCTTGATGGGGTCCCAAATATCTTTTTTTTTTATCGTGCGGAAATCCCCATGGATACCACCCCCGTTGGCCATCGGGGGTGGTTATGTCGGGATCGAACCGACTAAAACAGCACGCCGTCTCGGGCCTTAGTTACCGGGGTGTAAGGCTACCCAATGAACATATCCCTCGCACCCCAGCTGACCCCGGACCATCTACGGTTTTAAGATGGCCCCCTCGACCCCCCGAAATAGGGGGTGGGGCGAGCGTCGCGCCACTTCGCCGACGGTGGGGTGTAGGGAGACAGGCGGCCGTCCTGTCACCCAACCGTCGGCGCGCAGACAATCAGCTCGCCCCCCGCTCGCTCCCCACTGTGCCATCTGCTAGTCAGAGGGACACGTGGAGAGCCTCGGAGCAGCCATCTAGAGGGCCACTCCCACCCCGGCGTGGCACCTAATACCAAAGCACGACATTGTGTGAGTTAAAATGAACCCTTTCGTGTTTTGTGGCAGGTTCCAGCTGCAATTCGAGCGGCTAGTGGTGCTCGACTACATCATCCGCAACACGGACCGCGGCAACGACAACTGGCTCATCAAGTACGAGCCGCCGCACGCGCACCCGCCGCGAGCCGACGTAGACCTCAGGGACCCCTCCGTACGACACCACGCATACATACATACACTCATACAGACATACATAATTATATGTTGCATTCAAAACTCTTAACCAGTCATAAGTACTTTTAACCTTGTTTTTAACACCCCGACTCAGAGTACCCCGACTCGGATAGATTAGGTTTGAAGGTTAAGAGCTCTTGTTAACGACAACGGACAACGGCCCGATTTTTACAACGGGCGACGGGCCGACGCGCAGTGTTCAATAAGTTAGAGTGAATGTTTGTTAACGCGACGGCCTCATACCCGTTGCAACGCGACTCAACGGATGCGCGCACGTTGCCCCTCGGCGCGACGGCGGACTGTCCGATGCAGTGAAGTGAACTACGTCATTTCATAGAAGTGTGTTGACGACGACGGATGTGCGCACGTTTATATTTCTAGCTACCTACCCTGTGCTGCTCAGACTTTCATGAGTCATTCGAAAGAAGTTATAGAACTTTGTTCCATCTTTCTTTAAATCCTCCATCAGAGTATGGAATACTCCATAAGACTCTCTTTCTAATAAAATAGGATGCACCCACAGCTTTTTCCTTTTATTTTGTAGCTGCTGTTTTTTGTATAAATAGTAGGCTAGAATAAGCTCTTTCTTTGCACTCGACATAACGTACGTGCACTTCTTCGCCCTTCAAATATAGAACTGATATCGACAATAACGGACGCGTTCACGTTATATTTAGCGGATCGTGTACAAAGGTAACCGTTTCGCGTCGGCCCGTTACCCGTTGACAAAAACGTTCGTTAACAAGAGCGCTAAGGCGGGAGCTAAGCGAAGCGGAGCTCACGCCTTAGCCTTCGTGGTTATTTTTTTTTTCATTTCTTGGTGGTTTGAAAAAAAAATTACCACGAAAAGTTAAAAGTACTTTTGACTGATTTTGCTAATTAAAAGTACTTTTGACTGGTTAAGAGTTTTGACTGCAACATAACAAATACAACACATTATACGCAACCGGCTTCCTTGGCAATCAATTCTTAAAAAAAACATATATTCCAATTACAGCGCCATCTATCGACGCGAAAAATTGCTAAAAACCATCTTTGAAGTTCAAACATACACAAGCCAACTTAACATTTTTACAATAGACCATTTCTGCCTACCCCAATGGGCAAGAGGCTTGACTTCATGTGTCTATGTGTGTATTCCAGGAGTGGACGGGTGCGGAGGTGCGCATCGCGGCCATCGACAACGGGCTGGCCTTCCCCTTCAAGCACCCCGACTCGTGGCGCGCCTACCCCTACCACTGGGCCTGGCTGCCACAGGCCAAGCAGCCCTTCTCGCAGGAGACTAAGTATGAACCCTTATCTCGCTCACTTCCTTAACTCTACTTACTTACTTCCAGCGACAATCTCTAGTATGAAACTTCCGATACTTTTCCTTTCTAAAACAGCCAATTTGAACCGAATTTCATTATCGTCTGACTCCAAGAGTGCCAACAGAAGTGATAGGTTTTCACTTCTGTTGGCAGTCTTGGAAACCTACAATAAAAGTACAGTGAAACCTGGTTAAGTGAGACATCAAGGGACCTGCAATGTCGTTTCACTTATAGAGGTATTCCACTTACCCAGTGTCCAGTTTTCCTTGTCCTTCAGAACATTGTGATTCAATTTTATGTTTACTCTGAATTATTCTACAAAGAGTAAATTTTGGCACATTAAATTCGGCACAAACTTCTTCGCGTGTCTTCCCACTTTCATAAACGGATATTAACTTCAGTTTTTCACGTAATGATAACGCTTGTAGCTTTCGTTTTGACATTTTTCAAATAAACATCTGTATGATAGTAAAGCGAAACTAAAACTGAAGGCTTACGTACTTGGAATTTCGTGTGGAATTTGTGGGTAGAATAAGAATGAGTAAACAAACAATGTTATCTATGATGATGAATCGAAAGAACAAATCCCAGATATAGAGGTTTACCTCGTCCCACTAACAGAGGTAATTCAGTGCCAAAGTGTTGGGACCTCAGCATGAGTTCCAGTTATGGAGGTTTCTCACTTATCCAGGTCCCACTTAACCAAGTTTCACTGTACCACCAAAATGTCAAAAATCCACAATAACCCCTTCAAAAGTCAAGAAGCCTAAAGAACCCCACGAAAAACTCAAGAATCTTAAAAACCTTCATCAAAATGTCAAGAACCCCCCGTTAACCTCAAGAACTCTCAATAACTCCCTCAATATGTCACGAATTTAAAAAACCTCTTTAAAACATGATTTATAAAAAAGTTATAGTAACGGTTAATGTGTCACGAATTCAAATGAAGAACATTTGATAGCTTTGAAGGGACGTCGAAGACTGCCGTCTCCCGTCCCCGAAAGGGAAATCGGCCCCGTCCGTTAATCAGCAACACCTGCTTGCAAGGAAGGTTAAAGCGGCTACTCACAGACCTGCCGCAGGGGCAATCTAGGGTATAAAATGGGGATTACTATAATTGCCACCTATCTGGATTGTCCCTGCTTGCCTACACACAGGTAGCAATTAAGGCCATCCCCACTTTTACACCCTAGATTGCCCCTGCGGCAGGTGTGTGAGTAGCCGCTTTTAGCTTGGACGCCGAGACTTTTGACGGAGTCCCATGCACTTAATAATAACATTTAAACGAAATAATAAAATTGATGAACAATTTTTTGCAGAGAACTAGTGCTTCCTTTGCTATCAGATATGAACTTCGTACAAGAGTTGTGTGATGAGCTGCATATATTGTTCAAGGTAAGTTATTGTATTGTATACAACTTTAACACCCTTCTTCTAAACAGGGTAGGTAGAGACAACACTTCATCTATTTTCTTGTAGAAAAGGTTTACACACGATTTGGGTGGCATGGCGGCAGTATTTGACTGCTAAGTCATATGTCGCAGGTTCGACTCCTGCTCAGTGTAAATATTTCAATGAAGCAGAGAGTGAGAATGCTCTTTGAAACTGAAGCAGCTTGGCTGATCTCTCATTGTCTTCCCGATTTGCCAAATCTAAATTAGGGTTCTCATCTTTGTTTTAAATATCATTGTTGTTCTTACTGACTGTAATGGTGGAACCACACTTCGCTATGCGCCTTTATTCACGTGTATAAATCGAAGTGAGGAGGGGTTATTTGTGTATATTTGCTTTATTCGCACGAATATTGGCCTTAGTTACTCTTCTATGATGAATTGTGGAGGGTTTAATCATCTATAAGAATTTCCTTGGTGTGTGTGGTTCCACTATAACAAGATTCACCAGTCCAATATTATCGGTTAGTTGACTGCTATTATAACAATACACTAATCACCTAAGAATTGTTGGCATTGGCAACGTTTGCTTTATAAAAAAAATAGTATAGAATCATTGTTGCTAACGGTATCCTTTCCCCCGGCAGCAAGACAAGGGCTTCGACAAGGGTCTGTTCGAGCGACAGATGTCGGTGATGCGCGGCCAGGTGCTTAACCTCACGCAGGCGCTCAAGGACGGCAAGAGCCCCGTGCAGCTCGTGCAGATGCCCGCCGTCATCGTTGAGAGGTACGCCTACCTTACATCATCATCATCATCATCATCATCATCATCATCATCATCATCCACCTGCCCTTGTCCCAATTATTTGGCGTCGGTGCAACATGTCATTCTCCTCCATACATTCCTGTCAGATGTCATCTCCTCAGTCACTCCCTTTCCATAACGTCTTTCACGCATTCCATCCAATCTCCATGGATACCACCCCTGTCGGCCATCGGCGAAGGTTATGTTGGGATCGAAGCGACTAAAACCGCACGCCGTCTCGGGTCTTAATTACCGGGGTGTAAGGTTACCCAATAGGCATATCCCGCGCACCCCAGCTGTCACCGGGCCCTGTACGGTTTTAAGATGGCCCCCTCGACCTTATTTATTTGGGGTCGGGGGCTGGCGCTACATGTCATTCTCCTCCATATATTCCTGTCGAATGTCATCTCCTCACTCCCTTCCTTTCCATATCGTCTTTCACGCATTCCATACATCTTTTCTTTGGCCTACCTCTTTCAAAGCCCTCTACATTTAAGGCCTATGTTACACTTGTACACGACAGTATCGCCCGTCCGAACTGATCAGTCCTTCTGGGTTAGTACCTCCGCCCTACAGAAGACCGCGGTCATAATAACCATCGTGTTGTGTGCGTGAAAGTATGGTAGTCAGAGCTCACAATCCCCCTCCTCATCACCCAAACCCCCGCCCCCAAATTTGTGACATACTGGTGATGCACACGTCCATAGGCCACGGTGATCACTTCCCATCAGGTGGGTCGTGTGCTTGTCTGCCACCCAAGTAGTATTAAAAAAAACACTTGACGGAAATTCCGTCGCGGAGCTTCAAACGCCAGTACATCTTATTGCATATGATGTCGTAACGAGGTATCACATCATCCGCACAGTGCGGAACGGAATGATCGTATGGAGTTGATGACGACACATGTTTTTCTGTTGCAGGTCCAAGAGTGGGTCGACGTCATCGCGCTTCTTCGACTCGTTCCAGCAGCGGTTCCAGCACAAGTCACCGTTCTTCTCCTGGTGGTGAATCACTGCACCGCTGGCTAGGTAACACATACATAAATTAGTATAACTTAGTACAACTTAGTACCTGATGCCCCGTTCAGCCCCCGTAGACAAGTGGCACAGCGTAAATCGCTAAGGAAAGGAATAGAATAGATGATCCTGTCGTATATCGGCAACGAGCTTGGATGTGATTGGTCGACCTGTTCTATTCTTTTCGTTAGCGATTTACGCTTGTGCCACCTGTCTACGGGGGCTGGTGATATTAAAAATTATGTTCAAAATTCAGTCTCAGCCTAATCTCGATCTTGTGCCGATCATCCAAATGTCAAAAAGAATACCTTTTTTGGGTTTATACGCCCTATGTCAGATACGCAAAATGTCAGATGCGCATATTGTCAGATCTGCAGACTTCGTCGCAAAATGTCAAATTCGCAAATTGTCAGAATCTCATAATGACAAATACGCAAAATGCCATGAACGCTGAATGTCAGATACTCATTATGTCAAAAACGCATAATGCCATGATTGCATGACAACATGGTTTAGTCGTGTTTGTTCCAATACGCGTTTGGTTCAATCCACCTAATTCGCGGTTTGTCTAATTCACAGTTAGTCCAATTCACGGATTGGTCAATTTATTTTTGTTATATTTTTAATATTGTAATTATGGCCGAAAATTGTCTAGGGTTAGGTTAGGTTATGTCAAAACAGTGACCTGTAATGTGCGAAGGCGAGCGACCGAAGCGAGCATGCCGCGGCAGCGGCCGCCGAGCGGTAGATTCTCTCTATTTTCATGTTACACAATCCAAATGATGACATATGATTTATCATGACCATGACACATTAGAAAAAGTAATAATAAATGAAGTAATTATGGATCACAGACTAACGTAATATTACTTCGTGAAACTGCAAAAACGCCAGAAAACTAAATGGGCGAAAATCGCTAACGGAGAAGGATAGAAAATGATAAGATAAAGTAGCCTAGAAAAAATCTGAGTATCGATACATTATTCTTTTCAATTGGCCAATGTTCAAAGGTATAAAAAAACCTCAAGCAAGCTTTAAAAAAAGTGGCATAAATTATCAATTTATACTTTTCTGGCTTTATGTGGTTCTGACTTTTTGCGTATCAGACATTCTGCGTATCTGGCATTCTGCGTTCCTGACTTTTTGCGTATTTGACATTTTGCGTTTCTGACTTTTTGCGTATCTGGCATTTGGCGTTTCTGACTTTTTGCGTATCTGGCATTCTGCGTTTTCTGACAATATGCGCATCTGACATTTTGCGTATCTGACATAGGGCGTATAAACCATATTTTGGTTTATACGCCCTATGTCAGATACGCAAAATGTCAGATGCGCATATTGTCAGATCTGCAGACTTCGTCGCAAAATGTCAAATTCGCAAATTGTCAGAATCTCATAATGACAAATACGCAAAATGCCATGAACGCTGAATGTCAGATACTCATTATGTCAAAAACGCATAATGCCATGATTGCATGACAACATGGTTTAGTCGTGTTTGTTCCAATACGCGTTTGGTTCAATCCACCTAATTCGCGGTTTGTCTAATTCACAGTTAGTCCAATTCACGGATTGGTCAATTTATTTTTGTTATATTTTTAATATTGTAATTATGGCCGAAAATTGTCTAGGGTTAGGTTAGGTTATGTCAAAACAGTGACCTGTAATGTGCGAAGGCGAGCGACCGAAGCGAGCATGCCGCGGCAGCGGCCGCCGAGCGGTAGATTCTCTCTATTTTCATGTTACACAATCCAAATGATGACATATGATTTATCATGACCATGACACATTAGAAAAAGTAATAATAAATGAAGTAATTATGGATCACAGACTAACGTAATATTACTTCGTGAAACTGCAAAAACGCCAGAAAACTAAATGGGCGAAAATCGCTAACGGAGAAGGATAGAAAATGATAAGATAAAGTAGCCTAGAAAAAATCTGAGTATCGATACATTATTCTTTTCAATTGGCCAATGTTCAAAGGTATAAAAAAACCTCAAGCAAGCTTTAAAAAAAGTGGCATAAATTATCAATTTATACTTTTCTGGCTTTATGTGGTTCTGACTTTTTGCGTATCAGACATTCTGCGTATCTGGCATTCTGCGTTCCTGACTTTTTGCGTATTTGACATTTTGCGTTTCTGACTTTTTGCGTATCTGGCATTTGGCGTTTCTGACTTTTTGCGTATCTGGCATTCTGCGTTTTCTGACAATATGCGCATCTGACATTTTGCGTATCTGACATAGGGCGTATAAACCATATTTTCCTGTGTGATGTTATTTGAAGAGGCGCTTAAGTCATCGTAGTATTATTTATTCGTTCTTACTGTTGAGTATGCGATATTCTTTAGACATTCCGATAGTGGAGTATACAATTAATGTACTTATATTCTTTCCACAGACGTATTTCCAAAATGGTGATAAGTTCCACAAGAAGCTGATACCGTAGATATGTAAACACAATTGTATGTATATGTATGTATAATGTAGATTAGTACTGTAATACTTAGTGAATATGCTCGAGATATTAGATAACTACACTACATAATGTGCCCACGTGTGATATACCTTAACTAAATAACACATTCAACGCACTTCGTAAGTTGAAATTATAAGCACATTTTATCGGAAATACGCTATTCAGGGCCGGAGTTAGAGGTCCAGAGACCTTGGGGCAACAAAGTGGAGGCCCCCTTTTTTTCCTTGCTCCCGCCGCGGGCCAGCAGGGCAGTTTTTGTCGGACTCTTACCGACTAAAACCGCACGCGGTTAGGATATTCTTACGCCGGGGTGCAAGGTGGCCCATAGTGCATTTCCTTCGCACCCCGGCTTGACCCGGGCCATCGCCGGATTCGAGATGGCACCCTCGGGTTTGGGAACTACGGTGTCTCCGTCATGCCCTCGGAATAGAAGGGGGCGGGCTGCCGCCTCGGCCTGCTTCTGCTAAGGTGACAGGCGGCTCCACCCGTCACGTCACCCCCAGGCCAGCACTCGTAGAGAACGGAGGTCGTTCAACGAGTGAAGGCCCCAAACTATTATCCCAGTAAATAGTAAACTTGTCAATAAATCTCAAAAAAGGTATTCGATAAAAAACGGTATAATTTGTACCTTAATATAGAGCTAAATAGAAAATCACAGCAAAAGATAAAGATCATTATGCTTTAGTACGTGATCTAAAGTTAGTTAAGCATGTGATATCACACGTAGGCTCGGTATCAATATTGTGTCTGCGACGTCGCCTCCAATTCTTGGCTAAAATGTTTATTTTTGTAAACTTATTCGGTCTTATTACAAAACACGGACTAAAGTCAGGTTTAAACCCAGACTATGAAGTCCAGGCTTAATTTTAAGACCAAGGTTTAAACTTCTTCTTATTACAAAAACAGAATAATCCGTGGACTACTTAGGCCATGGTTTAAATCTTGGCCTAATAACAACCACAGATTACTCTAAACTTTTGTTCGTTCATTGTGATATCATTCGGTCGCAACGTTCCGTTTTCTCAGAAAGCAAAAATTTTCTGAAATCGTTAATAAATATTATTGACGTGATTGATAGTGAAAAAAATATTTACAACATTATAATTATTAAATTTAAAGTCATGAACGATAGTTGGACTTTATTTTATAGTAAAATATCATTATCATGCCTTTATTTAGCAATCATTGTTATAATATTGGACGATCTATGATGAACGTTAAATGAAGCGTAGTTTTTCGGAGCCCGCGCGTTGTTCAATTTTTTTTTTAAATTTTTATACCCACTTTTGAATCATTTCAATACCCGTACTAACTTTTACGTTTCCAGTGGTTTAAACTTTTAAATTTGAATTAAATAATGGAAGGAGAAAAGAAAAAGAGAGGCAAAAATTGGACTGCCGAGGAAAAAGTAAGCCAAAATATGATGTATTTTGGTATTTTCCACAAATCAAATCAAAATGACAAGTTTGACGTTTTATTTTCGTGGTTTAGATACTTAGACCAACGTTAAACTAGGTGTCACGCAGGTTTATCTTTAGACCAGAGGTAGTCCCAGGTTTAGTACTAAAACGCGTTTTGTAATAACATTTTCGTTAAACCATGGTCTAAAGACGTTTTAAACCTGGGTTTAAAGTTAGTCCGTGTTTTGTAATAAGACCGATTGTGATTTATTCTTTCATAGGAAAATTAGAGCTATGCTCGTAGTTTTAGTTTCCAATTATAATTATTTTGTACAGAATTGTTGAGGAATTATTCCGTTTAGTTATGCGCCGGCTACTGAGTTGAAATTTAACCAATTTGTTATTTACGGTAATATAATTTGTTTAAATAACTCGTGATTTTGATCTTGAACCTTTTTTTTGTGATTTAAATAGTGTCAAATATCTTTTTTACAACTTTAATTTTTAACTCGAAATAAAGATAGAAAATACGTGCATGTGTTAGCCACTAACGCGGCTACGTTACAGCTATTCTTTCTTTCTTTGTTATAGTTTTTTTTTAATTATACACGAATACAATTAACAGATCGTTTTATATATAAATGCAACCAAAATAATATTAATGGTAAACTCTGAGGCAGGAGCAGTAGCAAAAGAAGTGTATTTCAAATTAAATAATGCTACATAATACCCTTACTTTTGTATTAATTTTTCATCTTATTAAAAATCTAGAAGCTCTTTCTTAGTTTTTACCACCAATAAACTTTTCAGTAAATGATCAATAAAATGAAACTCATTTATAAATGAAAGATTGAAAAGAGATGAAAAGTAAGATCTTTTCATAGCTGTGACGTAGTAAGCGTGGTGGTCATAGAAAATAGTGGCACTAATAAATTGAACACTAGCCAATATAGTCGACGAGGTCCTTAGCCCAATTCTTCCATATTCGTATTCGATTCATACTCCAATCGAATTGCTTAATACTACATGAGGAAGTACCTTTAAAATTAATATGTGCTGGAATCTGAATACCTGGAGCTCGATTTAGTAAAATTACGTTTGTAAAAACGTGTGATTTCTTACGAAAACTTGTTAAATTAAAATCGATAATTGAAAACGCGATCAACTATGAGTGATTCTGAAGGTACCAAGTACCACGTAGATTGGTTTTGTTTTGACAAATCATACTCTATATTAAAATTTCTTTTATGATTTTTTTTTAATCGAGTTGGAATCACACGTTTTGAAGATGTTGCCATACTGAATCAGGGTCTGTAGACAAAGTGACATTCTATTAGTGAAATCGCTCGAAAGCGATTTTCGAAATGTATGGGATTGACATTTTGTTACACGTGACATCATGTAGTCAAATAATGTCACTCCCATACATTTCGGACTTTGCTACTGGCGTTGTAGCCAATAGAAAGTGACTTTGTCTAGACCCTAGCCCCCGTTTGTGTTATATCTTATACCCCTTCTATCGGTAAGTGAAGCTAAACGCTGATTCTTTATGTTGTAAATAAAAAAAAATACCTGTAATATGTCAAAATATGGACGTTCTTAGATAATTGTATGTAATATTCATGTTATATAGTTAATATTTTCCAATTTATACATAAATAACTTAATTGTCATTATTGTGGTATAGGAATCAGATTTTAAATGATTTGACTGCAACGTTAAATTCTGACCATATCTGTAACAGATTCTATTATGTAATGTACTTTTGTTTAAAATGCTCGGATCACAGTAAATTTAAGATTTTTTTTGTTAAATTCATACAAAAATCGTAACATTTTATTGGAGAAATTCGAGACCAAACATCTAGTTAGCAATAAAATTAGCTTGTATCCAATTTGGAAATCTCATTACGAACACTTTTTATCGATATAGACAAGATTTGTCGTAAAATACTGTTTAATTTGTGAAAGTAGTAAAATTAACGCAGTGTATACCTCTTTCTGGATACTTTTACGAACTTTTTACTTATTAAATGACCTAAAACAAAACTTGAGCGTTCGCTTTAAAAGACTATAAGCACACTAAGTAATAACGCCAAGTGCCTAGTATTTTATACGATGATTTCAAATATATCATTTGACCAGGGAACCAAAAAATCTGTCCTATTACGTTACCTGGACCTATCTCCATAAAAAGTAGCATGAAAGTTTCATAATAGAAAGAGATAAACGGATGTATTTATCTTCCCCTATGCAAAGAGATCCCGAGTCTTGTAACTTGAATGATGTAGTCGTAAGTGGCTAGACAATGACCTAATGATTGCTGAATAATGGCCAGGTAGTGGAATAAACTGGGGGACCGCAACCAGTATAACGCAGAAAGCGTTTTTGTGTCTCTTTGGTGGTGAACACGGATTGCGAATCAACTAATCTCGGGCTCAAAGGACTCGCGTAATTAGTTGATCAAACCCTTTGCTGTTTTTTTTGTTGGCTTTTGACGTTTGTTCACGAAGTATGCCGATAATTATACTTGTAATACAGAGCTTGTAAACACATCATGTCAGTTTTTTTGTGTTCCTGGTCAGAAATCTTATATTCGCCATTATCGCGTTACGCGTATTAAACCATAGTACAATCTTTTAACTTATTCCCGAATGTTTTGTACAAGTAACAATATCAATTTTAGTTTAAATATGAAGGAAACCTTGTAACGATCAAGTAGAAAACTTAATTGAAAACATAATATGTTACATGTATGTATTTAAGTAAGTACGTTAAATGTGAGTGAGTGTGTGTGAGTGTGTTAAAATTAAACAGTGATTGTTTGTAGGAAGACATTTTCTATTTTTTATTATTTTGTACTATTTTTTTCTTTTTTTTATGATTTCTTATTTTTAGTCTATTCTTATCTCACTCGTATCGATTCAGGTTATAAAAGATTATTTACTGATAAATTGGAAGCCGCCTGGTCGATGCAACTTGTGTGTTATTTTTTTTCCTAAATGAGCCATGATGCCTATATTTTATTACCTAAAATGTTTGTCACATAGCCGATTACTTACATAATCAAAATTCTATAAATAAACTGAGCCTCTAGACAAATTCATATTCTACCAGTGGAATCACTTCAAAGCGACTTGTCGAAAGTTCGAAATGTATGGGAATGATATTTTGTTACGCGTGACGATGTCAACATACAATGCCCATACATTTATACATTTGACAATTCGCTTAGAAGCGATTTCACTGATAGAATAATGTCTAGAGGCCCTGTTTCTTTTTTAAACTAAATCGATATATTTTACGAATGTGAATGTCTTCCTACAAACGAGTACTCGTTACAATTCCACGTTGTACATAATTTTAACAACTTTTGTTTGATGGTTATTACAATGTTTATTACGCATTATTATTTAATATTTGAGAAAAATATAATCACCATTGCATTTTAATACTTGTTTTAATTTAGCGTTGTTCCCATTTTTCAGTTATGCAACAGTAGAATATTCCTCCTAACCCCTCCAGCTAAGTTTAATTACTTGTGTTAGGAGTGAGTTGTTGACGGAAGTGCAGTGACAAGGATTCGAACCCTTAAGCTCAACTCTTTGACCGCTGAGCTACCGTTATCTCTTGTGTTACTTGTTGTATAGAAATACTTTTCAAATAATAAGTTTATTACAAAAATAAAACCGACTTAAACCCTTTTTAAGTCAGTCAACTATACTAAAACCTTCTCCAATAATTAAAAAACAGTTCTGGAAATCGCATCAAAATCGGTTCAACCAAACGCGAGATAATAACGGACAAGTACATAATAGTACATAGAAATAAAAATCATGACATATATTTATAATTTTATTTTCAACAGCAAATTCAGCCGTTCATAATATAATATAACAAGTACATATTTGCGCGAAACAAAATAAGAGCATGGCCATAGACAAGACAACCTAACACATTGTGTTCAATGGATTTTGTCAGGAATGTTACAAATATTATAATTATATTGCACAAGTTTAGACTAATATACAGAACCTGCAACACCGTCAGACTAGATTTTATGACAAGCTAATGAAAATTATAGACCCGTTTAAATAATATTACTTGTTGCAACCATCAACGTATAAAACCTATGGAAGGAACGCGTTGAAGAATACGCTGACGACAAGTCGGTACGCACACACACACACACACACACACACACACACACACACACACACACACACACACACACACACACACACACACTAGTTAGCCACTACGCGGCATACGTCATTCGATTCAGACGTGCGTTGACTGTAAGAAAAAATATCCAATCAAATTAGCGTAAGACATTGCAACCTAAAATTCACTCACACATTTTTAGCCGCCGTCATTTTTGTGACACAGGCTCTCTTCAGCGGGTTCGGTTCCTGGGTTTTATAAGTCAATGATTGCAACTATTTGATTCTGATTGACAATATAAATTTTATGACTAAAGATTTTTTATTCGAATACAATTATTTGGTACATACTTTATTAGTAACATATCATAGCCGAAATAATTTAACTACAAAAAAGACCAAAGTTACGCGACATTTTGTCTCCAATACTATCGTTTAGTAAACCATGGTTATTATACCCCATGCGAAGGTCAGTTGCTCTTGCAGTGAATAATATCAGTGATGGGTTTATGCCCTGGTATTTCGGGCATTAATCGTGCGTTTATTGTATCAAATATTGTATTTTTATTACAATTTTATCTGCACACATGACGTCACTGATTTGGCGCCAACCGAAAACTGCTCATGCTTACAGCATGGGGAGCATAAAGTTGCGACGGTAATCAGGTAAGCAAAATTGGCTGTAAGAATTTAAGTTTATATGTAAGATATTCGTGTTGTGAATAAAATCTATTTATTTGTTTCTTTCTTCAAATCCAACTGGCTTTCACATGTGCTAACCAATAGACAATACATTTTTTTTTTGTGTGATACGTAGCTGGGGACCGGACTATATTAAATCAGCTACTCACATACCTGTCGTAAGGGCAATCTAGGGTGTAAAAGTGGGATGTTCTTAAGTGCCACCTGTGTGTAGGCAAGCAGGGACAATCCAGATTTTTTTTTCAAAACACGTCAAAATGACTTTACCTCGCCTGATGGTAAGCTAAAGGCAAAGTCTCAGGACTGGGGTCACCACCACATACACCTGTAATGCTACAGTGGCGGTCCTCAACTTGACGGCCCCAAGAAATGCTTTTTCACGCCTCGCTTAAAGGCCCTTTAGATAGGTGGCAATTAGGGTCAGCCCCACTTTTACACCCTAGATTGCCCCTGCGGCAGGTGTGTGAGTAGCCGCTTTCACAGATCTACTGGGAGATTTTTATCTACAGAAACTGATATGGCAAGAAATTGTTACTTATTAAGTGGCAGACTACATTTAACCAGCGTAAATATAATTTATTTAGGCCTTTATCCAACATACTGAATAGATTTTACAGAATCAATATTATGTTTGCATTTACATAGTTACAATTTCAGATGAACATGCAGGAAATCACAACATAACATAGCAATTAAAATAACATTGATAGTGCAAAACACAAAAACTTGTGCTATAAAACATAGGTATTATATTTATAAATATGCACTCTATTTGTTAAGTAGATACTCTGATGATTTTTAATAGATTGCTTTTATCGATCGATATATTTGGCTGTCAATCATAATGATGCAAATAAGTTTAACATTTGTTTCGTCTTGCTAGTTTTTTTACTCACTGCATGCTCGCATAGTGCTATTACTAAACGCAGTGAACTTTACAAGACATTTTCAAAATTCGTTCTGTTAAACGCATAATAACGTATAGTCTAAAGAATTCCAACTATACGACTATTATAGTAAGAATCTGTGGACTAATTGCTAGGTTTTTTTAAGAGTTGGAATGTTAGCTAAAATATAAATGACATGAAAAATCTATTCAACAATTCTAAGATTATTTCCAATTATTATAAGCTCAATTTCCATATCAATTAATTAACACAAAGATCCATAACATATCTACAAACATTTGAAGTATGAAAATACCTTAATTAATTATAATAACGAAATTAAATTAACATGATGAATTAATAAATTAATAATAACTAATAACAATAGCAAATGTAGTATATTTAATGCAAAGTTTTGCATTTTTGTACTATGACTAAACAAAAATTTATATTTTACATAATACTTTAGCAGCCTCTCACACAGCATACATGTCTACGTTGTATTATTGAGAGTGCGGTTCAAATGCAAATAATTTATTTTAAAAGAATATAATTTCGACGGTCCCTACGTACAAACCCCTAACTACAAAATACATTTTACAGGAGAGCGTTTTAAAGTTTTAAACGAGTGTTTCATCATGTTCTATGTATAACAGTTGGTAATGTCATGATAACAAACCACGTATCTACCACTTAGATGATTGTACTTAGGGATCGTCGATTTTATTTACAAAATATACAATAATCAGAACTTAATTTGACTGTATTTATAAATAAACCATTGTTTATTTAAAAAGGCCTATTTCCCTGGTTTGGAATGATAAATAGAATACTGTTCTACAATTGAATATTTTTGTTGCGCAACAAGTTTATTACAATGACCGAAGTATGTATTGTATATGCATATCGATCGAAACATATGCATATCGACCGAAGTATATGCACATCGACCGAAGTATACGCATATTGATCGAAGTATATGATCGACCAAAGTAGATGCATGTCTATCGAAGCAATCGCTAATGTCTGCTTTATCAATTTTGATCGATAAAGCAGACAAACGACTCAGCTACATAGTATACTCAGTATAGTTATTGTACAGGGCTTCTGTACAATAACTATACGATTTGAACCACACTTTCTTACATTCCCTTCTATGGGCGCGTATAGACAGTCAATATAATATTCCGATCCAGTATCGTGATCCATTAATATAGGCACATATTGCGTTTGCACATCAGTATTACTAACTTGCTAACTTAATTTCTAAAGTACTCGATATTACTTTATATAATATCAGATTAGCTCAAAATCGGCCTAGCCGTTCCATGGGTTACCTTATTTAAACAAACAAAACGCCAACAAAAGTTTAAAAAATTGTTTTTTCTTGTAAGTACACAATACAAATCTGTTAGGTTAACGTTATAAACAGATACTTCAATTTTATTTGTTTGTATAATAAATATATAAAGACAGGATAGCGATATATATGGACTGTCTAAACGTGCCCTATAAGACACAATGTCGCAGTAGGTACCTACAATTACCTGTGCATATGCATCGCATGTTGATATTTGACAAACGCGATGGCCGCTAACTCTTTACAGAACTCTTCTAACACGATCAGACTTTCCACTAGCTGGTTGTGTTCACCGCTGAAATATTGTTACAAAATATTACTATGGTGTATAAATAAAATCACTACAGGGGCCTTACTATGAGCTCTTAATTAATAGCAATTCGAATGCGATGCAGTTCAACTCAGGGAGAGAGATGTAGCTATGTGCCGTGTATAGTGCTTCTGGTGTTTTCATACTTCAAATGTTTGTAGATATGTTATGGACCTTTGTGTTAATTAATTGATATGGAAATTGAGCTTATAATAATTGGAAATAATCTTAGAATTGTTGAATAGATTTTTCATGTCATTTATATTTTAGCTAACATTCCAACCCTTTAAAAAACCTAGCAATTAGTCCACAGATTCTTATATAGTAGTCTAATAGTTGGAATTCTTTAGACTACACATTATTATGCGTTTAACATAGGTAATGAAGTTTGAAAATGTCTTGTAAAGTTCGCTGCGTTTAGTAATATCACTATGCATGCAGTGATTAAAAAACCACAAGACGAAACAAATGAGTAAACTGATCGTAATTATTTTCACGATCGATACTTATTTGCATCATTTTGATCGACGGCCAAATATATCTCTCTCCCTCAGTTGGAACTGAAGCGTATTAAATTGCTATAGAGCTCATGGTAAGGCTCCAGGTGTTAAAAGATAAAAGTATTATACCCTTTCAGGTTCACATTAGGGAGTGTTGCCATCCACCGGTCACATTTTGCTTCCTGCATATTCCATACTGTTACAGAGTATTTCTTAATAGAAAAAAATATTGCTTCAAGTGGGAATCGAACCCAAAATCTCCTGGGATATTAAGCTGAGGAGCTTATTGAGTGCCTTATATAGGCTATCGAACTATTTTAAGAAATATAAATTGAGCCTAGCCCCTTTAATAGGACATAAATATTTTTTTAAATACCTATTTACCTTTCATCATAAGTAGGATCTTCGCTCATGAGCTGGAACCTCGTATTTTCAATTACTTTACTATAATTCCTTAACCTCGGTATCTCTATCGTCAGCCTCTTAGCCAAGTCTTGCAAAGTCTTGAACAAAGTCTGCGTCTTCTTCGCAGTGGGTAGCATCGGATTGAGTAAGTATTCATGCAAATTCGGATGAGGAAGTAAAGCCAACTTTGATATTATAGACGTAAGGTGTAAATTCACTTGATACGGCTGTATCGGCATGTTTGATAGTAGTTTGAATATCATTCTGAAGAAAGGACCTTCGTCGAATTCTTCTTCGGACGTTTGCGAAGTTAGATCTCTGGTTCGTAGTACCAGTTTTTGTGAGAAGCGGTTCTGATCTTCGATTTTTTCGACTTTGACGCCGAATGCTTCGTCTAAATGCAGATCTGCTTCGGGTCGGCTGTCGTAACTATGTGTGGAGCTAGCCGTGTTGTCGACCCAACCGTAGTCTGTTGGCCAGTGGAACGTGGAGGTCACATCTAGCCAGTACTGAAATAGTTTTGGTTAATGTAAATGCCTATACTAACTTAAGCGGCATTCGCTACCATCTACCGAGTCCCTATAGTTTTTGCCATTTCACACTCGCTAGTGAGCGCGTAAACGCTTGTATGGGATTGAATTAGCGCCGCCTGGTGGCATACGTGGGTATCATATTTCGGTGAGCAAGTTAGCTCGTAACGTGACACTCCGATTCACTTAACTCAGTGACAACTTCTGTCAAAAAATGTTGTGCAACTCAGTATAGGCACTCTGTAGAGAAAACCGGGTAGTTATGTGGTAATACTACTGTGCGTGGGACCAACTATCTATTCCGTTCTAGCCGCGGTACTTCACATTAAATAGTTCAGCGAAACCCGCGCGGTATGTATTTACACCAATAGCTGCAGGATTGAATAGGCCTTAAAACTAGTCGGTAACAATAATCACTTCTCTTAAATAACAATATTTACAGCCCCACTCCAATAACCCATTTCCGGAGTTCGATGGATTTACTTCGGTAGTGTAAAGATCAGGATTCGAACCTGGGATTTCTATATCGTAAAATCGACTAAGTTAAGCCATAGGGCTGCAAAACTCACGAAATTCAAAATTACCTACTCAGCCCTTCACGCTTCAAGATCACCGCCTCTGGTTTGGAAACCTCGTTGTCTACGTTTTGCCCCCGGACAAAGGTAGTTGAACTGGCGCTAGTGCGTCGGGTGAGCCGCTAGGGTGACAAGTGACCGTTCTGTCACCCTATCTACGCTCAAGAACCAGCCCGCCCCCTGCCCAATCTCCACTGTACCCTCTGCTAGTCAGAGGGACACACGACACTCCGGCATCCGTCGTAAAGGTGGGTCTACGCTAGGCGAGCCGAGCACTAGCGAAGCACAAGCGGAACACGAGCCGAACAAAATTTGTCTAGTGTGAACTGGCTTACAAAAAACCTCAAATGAGCGCGCTGCGAGCATTTCGTTCGTGCTCAGATGCGTGCCGCCTTTTGTCGATGTTTTGATGAACACAAGGGAATTTCGAGAACAGTGATCGTTGTACGTCCACACTTGACGCCGAGAACGACGATGCCGCTTGTGCTTCGCTCGTGCTCGGCTCGCCTAGTGTAGACCCACCTTAATGTGCCGCAGGCAGCTCCGTATTTACCTGATAGTGTCTATGAGCATCGTGAATGTAATGCTCGTAGTCCGCGCCCACCGGGTCCGACAGTATGGCGCGCGGCAGCAGCAGCAGGAAGCTGCAAGACGAGGGAACAGCATGAGCGAGAATGAAACACGCTGTATACTTCAATATGTTTAATGTCTCTTATGGCGTATAAATCATACAAACATCACAGATCTTATAGTGCTATCGAATTTAAGGAGCCAGCTAACGGTGTATGTATATAAAATTGTGCATTGAAAGATAAAATTGTTAAAACATTGCCTTAGGAGCTGGCTACATGAGGGAGAGAATCGCAGTGATATTAATATATTATAGTATTTCTATAAACTCTGAAGCTCAGATCAGTCATGATTCTCTCGCTCGTCGAGACAGCCCCTTATTCGGAAGTATCTTGAGATATTATTATAGCTTCTATATTAACTTTCTGACTTTTAATCTTAGGTACAATTATTTTACATAATAAATTGTCGCAATATACAAGTATAATTTCACATTAAGTAAATTTTATGGATGTACCTAAAACTATTTTTTTTCAATAAGCTTTTAAAGTATTTAAATATATGTCTATTTAGACAGTAAAATATTATAAAAATTATTAAGTACTTTCCGATATTTATATTTAATTCGTTCAATTTTTTTTTCTTTTTTACCATCCATAATTGAAACCAAACACAGTGTGTTTTTGTATAATACAGCTAACAGTAGACTGGCAACTTTATTATATCACAATTAATAGATCTAATTTTAAAAATATATAAATAATTCTTTTCTTACAAAGCTCGAAGCAATGATTTATACAATAAATATTTTATCTATGGCAACAAATAATATTTATATATGGCAATTTCGACGTGGTTTGGTGACAACTATTAATCATGAAAAATATATCTAATTTGCTTACAAATTTACTATTTACATATTATTATGAGCAACGAAAAGTCATTTATTAAAAATATATTATATCGTTCAAAAAATCAATCTCACTCAATACTTTACGCGTCCAATATTAGAACTATGGCCGAGAACACTTAACTTTTTTATTACCTATCTGTGGTGAAGTCTTGTATAATTTTTTACTATAGTGGTTCTGGAGAAACCAATGTGTATCTAAGTCATAAACAATCGAGACTAAGCCCCTGTTTCTTGGCAAATTCGGGTCAACTTAACAGACCAATTACTGTACGCTCATTGGTTTAAAAGGATCTTAGATCAACAGGTAGCCAATGAGCATTTAGTATTTTGTGTGTTCGATGAACGTACGAGAAACAGAAGTGAACCTCTAGGGCAAGTCAACCTTGGCTGTTTACTCAAAATACCTCTTTGGATTGGTTCATAGGAAAAAGAGGGAAGTATATCTGTCCCATTCTTTTAGGAGGCGTTACTGATAGTACAGTCTAGTTGTCTACAGGGAATCTAGTGTACTGAAAGGGCAAGATTCTAGTTTGATGTGTCGAACTATTAAATTGGCAGGTTAGACATTTAAATTACTTGGGAGTGGTGTTATTGTGTGACTTTCATTTGGCACCTGATAAGAATGGGCAATTATCATTCGCATATGCTGATGCGAGAATGGGAGCCTGTTCTTTGAAAAAAAACGGGACTGAAGACGCTCTTCCCAAAAGAGGGAGTGTCTTTGTGCATACGGATAGTACATATTTCGACGGTCCCTAAGTACAATCACTTATGTGGTATTTGTAGGTTACCCTGAACTATCGTTTTGTTAAAAAAATTAGTCTGAAGTCAATTCAGTTTATAGCCTGTAAAAACATTAGGTAACAATAGGTACTACTTCAGCTACTTTCCTTAGGAATAATTCCAATGCACAACTAAATGATGATGATAAAGTGATAAATAACGAACTAAATATTACTTTTACAGTCTGTTGGCTCTTTTTTATGAAATGTATCACAGTACCAATTTGTTATAGGTACCAAATTCATGACCTTACGTTAAATAGAACATGATGAAACACTTTTAAAAACTTTTAAGCGCGTAAAATTATATTTTAATTGGTTTAGTTTTGTACAAAGGGACCGTCGATTTGTCGTAATTTTAAAGTTGTTTGTAGAGAACAAAGCGATACGTTGTATTATAAACTATTTTCAAAATCAAAATTTGTGAAATCTATAGCCTATAAGACCTTATAAGGTCATGAAATGTAGTATTC
The DNA here is from genome assembly GCA_963576445.1 of Lithosia quadra. NCBI lineage: Eukaryota > Metazoa > Arthropoda > Insecta > Lepidoptera > Erebidae > Lithosia > Lithosia quadra. The sequence continues at coordinate 3,144,349 of OY754894.1, forward strand.
TTATTATAAAAAAAATCAATACACCTATTCTAACAATTTATAGATCTTATACAATATTTACAGCTATGAACAACTTAAATATAAATGAGATTGATGGCTCAGATTGTACATGTTACACAGGTCCGTCTTATCGGACTTGTTGACTAAAACTCAATTTCAAATGAAATTCTGATAGACTTTTGACATAATCTGATTTGAAATGATAATCATGAATAATAAAAGATGTAAATTAAATAATATTAGTCGAATTAATCGCAAAATATGGCGCTATCGTTATTTGCGGTCGGCATCTCTATATTTTCCTTAGCCATTATATCTTCTATGGATGTTTTGAGTCGCTCTAGCCGCCTAGAAAGTTAAGCTTCAGTTAAAAATTGTTAACTGGGCAAAGCGCATTGTACAAAATAAAGCATTCCGCTGCAAGCTATTCCGCACACCCAATAACAGCATTTGAAGCAATATTTATTAAATATATAAGCGATAATTATTAAAGTTATTATAATGTTAATATGTTATTAGTGTTACCAGAAGCCTATGAAGTTAATATTTGATTGATCAGTAAAGTCTATTGCAAAAATTACCTAACTTCATTATAATACGTTGTGTTTAGTAAATATAGACAAGATAAGATAGCTCTATTATAACTCAGCTGTCCTAATACCGGTTATTATATATTATAGAAACAGATCGTACAGTAAGGCGATAAGCAGACGCAAGCACGGGGCGGTCAAAATGTCCGCGACGCTCTCTTATTATTACTGATAGATCGCATTTAGCCCGCGTATGTCTGACAAGCGACATGAGCTATTGCGCGGACAAATGCAACATTATTGTCGTAAGAGTGCGTCGCGGTCATTTTGATCGCCCCGCCCCGCCGTCTGTTTATTGCCTAATAGGGTAGTGATCCGTTCAATTCAAATAGTTCTATGGAAACTTGAATTAAATAACAACGTTTTTCGAATCATAAATATGTGTATGAGTAATCACGGATATGAAAGACCCATACTGTGAACGACCGTACACGAATTGAGGAAGCTATTGAGTATTCACTGATGGAAATATGAGACTTTGTATATTTATATTATTTATTTTATGGTATATGTTTGACGTTTCACCCTAAGAGTAGACATGTACCCAATAAAAAGAACAATTATAGACATGATAAAAACATTAAAAAGCCTAACCACACCACAACTATATAAAATAAAATAAAACAATAATACAAAAACCAAGTCTAATATTACAATTGTGTCAGAATGGTCTGTTATAACTTATTAATGAGTTATTGTCCATAAATTAGCTCCGCTCTCCTGAACAACTAGCCCCACGTTTCACCAGTTGCGCAGTTTAATATAAAAACAAACCTGCAAAAACGATACTCATCAGTTTTTACCTTTGCTCATTTTATTTTACCGATGCTCATTAATATATGGTTTTACCGATGCTCGTTTGGTTTTACCGATGCTCATTAATATATGGTTTTACCGATGCTCGTTTGGTTTTACCGATGCTCATTTGTTTTTACCGATGCTTATCTTTTTTAACGGATTTTTTTAAATACAAAACTGTACAATTAGTTGTGCCGTAGGGATATTGCTAGAGAAAAAGAACAGTTTTAAAAATGTTCATGTCTCTAGGGACTGACGTGAAATGTTTCTCCTTTTAATACTTACTAGTTGTGTGTACAACAAGTTGGTCGATGGGCTAGTGTTGCCAAACTATTCAGACACAAATGAAATAGTAGAAGGGACTATCATGAAACAACCGGAACTGGGAGCCCGCATGTAACACTTCTTTGAATTTCTTCCGGTAGGCCGAACCAAGTGTTCGCTGGATTCGGGTTATACCATACCGATAGTCCGAAACTTCGGCCGTAATTTCGGTTGTTTCATGGTAGACGTACAGGATGTAAGCAGTATGTACGGACCTGTTAATGACCCGGTGTAGATTGTCAGCGCCCTCGTCGTGTCTATGGGGGTCGAGCCCCTCGTGCGACAGGATGTCCGAGATCTGCTCGTTCACGTGGTCCTCGTGTTGTAGTTGCTTCATTGCCTCCCTATAAACACAAGCAATAGGATCAAATTCTTAAAACTGCGAAATAATAATTTTTACAGAAAAAAATTCTCCAACCGGAATAAATTGAAATGGGAGAACACGGGAAGCATTAGCTTTCAAATAAAGCTAAATACAATGGCAACGGTGACGAATTATCGAATACTCAATATACATTGTAAATATTTATTTATTTCATACATACTATGTCATACTATGACACAGGCCAACCCTAATGCGACAGAATAGCATAATAATTTCATTTATAATTCTTCATGCATCCGTCAATTATTATAATAGTAGTTATTCAAACGACCATGACAATCTAAAATCATATAAAAAAGAATCATCATAATCGGTTCGCCCAGTCGAAAGTTCTACGTAGCAAACATATGAAAAATTATCAAATTGAGAACACTCCTTTGAAAATTTTTCGCTATTCCTTCTAATCTCTAATTTGACCACAGTTAGAAAATTCACCCTGTATAGAGGTAATTCTACAGTGTATGTTCCTCTCGTGATCCCTACACAAAATGGTTGTGTCTGTGTGCGTGCATGCGTGCGTTCGTGCGTGCGTGCGTACGTGCGTGTGTCTGTATATCTGTGCATGTGTGTGTGTGTACCTGTTCCTCTCGCGCTCGCGGCCGAGCGACAGGTCGTTGAGCTGTTCCCGCTCGCCGTCGTCAGAGGGCGCTGCGTGCGCGAAGTAACCACGAGACGACACGCGCGCCAGCACCACGCGCTGCATGCTGTGCTCCGTGCCCTTCTCGATGATGCTCTGCGATACACCGATATACTTGATAAGTACGTAACAGATGCCGGTACGTAAATTGGCCGGACGCGTCATACGCGCAAAGGTTGATTTTTAGGTCCCCTTTAAGGTATGAGCGGGTCGCGGGAGATGCGGTTGCGCCCTCGCGGACATATGATTGGTCCTTCGTTTGACGGACCAATCATGTCTCCGAGAGAAGTCTTGTACCGAATAAACGTTCCGTTCGTTCGTACTTTGAATCATTTGATTGGCTCATAGTGCACGATGCGCGAACTTACCCCAAACCTGGCCAAGTAACGTGCCGGCATCTGTACCTATGGGCTTCTTCAATAAGGGCATCAGAAAGTTATTATAGGGTCGGGTAACCGCTACCAAAAGTCAAAAATCATTTATTCTGTATAAACCATTTTAAGCGGCACTTACAAAACGTCAAAATTATAAATATTTAAAACTAGAACCAAATGGACCACCGTTTCGAAACGCGGCCCAGACCTGGGAAGACTCCGGCAAGAAACTCAATGGCCTGTTTTTTTTGGTGTATTATATACTACCCATCAGGGGGGCTATGTGCTTGTCCACCTAAGTGATATACAAATTGAACCATAACTTTTCCTCATCACTTCTTTCTTCATACGCCATACGGTCAATAGTTCTATAATATTATAAAGTTAGTATTACATACCTCGAAAAACCTTAGCGTTTCTAACGTTAAATCGTAATTCTCTGTGAGACAGTTGTTTATAAGAGTGTGTAATAGCGGCCACTCTGAAACCTCGCCATCGCCGACCAACCAATTTGAGAACTCTGAAACAAAGACACAATGATTTAATACCTCACTGTATAGGGCCTCAGGAAGACCTTGGGGCAAACCCATTCAAATATTCTGCCTAAATAAAAATTCCTAATTCCTAAAAAAAGTTTCCTAAGGAATGGGACTTGAACCCGATGTCTAAGAAGAATACTCTTAGGGGATAAGCAGATCGAGGCGCGGGGCGGTCAAAATGTCCGCGACGCACTCTTATTATTACTAACATTAGATCGCATTTAGACCGCGTATGTCTGACAAGCGACATGATCTATTGCGCGGACAAATGCAACCTTATAATCGTACAAATAAGAGTGCATCGCGGACATTTTGACCGCCCCGCCCTGCCGTCTGCTTATCGCCTAAACTGGATCGGTATCCGTAAGACCGCTACCATAGGTGACAAAATAACATCATACCGTTAATAAGATCAGCTGAGTCGATGACCTTGAGACACTTGGCCAATATGGCGGTGACCAACACCGCGTGATGTATGTCCGTGATGCCGTTCTCCGCTGTTCCCTCTAGGAAGTTCTGGCGGAAGGTCCGAGACAGGTAAGCGGCTATCGTTGGGTGGCATTCCTGGGAGACAACAGATACAAAATTTTAAACATTTCTAAGACTAACAGGCAGAGGACAGATGATACAGTTGATATAGCCGACGTTTCTCTAGCAGAAATGGACCAAAATTTCCAGTTAAAAATTGGTCTTATTTTCATTGAATACTTACTCCATTTTAAGGTGAGGCAGCCTCCAGCACACTCAGAAATCGTATGAAAACCATCATACTACTATTTAAACCCTAGTAGTATGACCATAGGTGTTAAAAAAGAACCCTTTACCTAGGCAAGACTTGTTGGGGCCATTTCACACATGCGAGTGCAATCTGCAAGGAGGTAGGACACGACGGTATCTCCCGTCCAAAATGAGCTGTCCGACTGGGGAAGTACCTCCGCCCTACAGAAGACCGCAACCATAATAACCATCGTGTTGTGTTCCCGCCGGTAAGTAGTGTAGCCAGAGCTCACTGTACCCCTCCTCCCGCTCCCCTTCCTAGCCTCCCTACCCCTTCCCAGCTCTCCCCCTTTCCCTTCAGGGTAGGCAGCGCGTGTGTGACATCCTTAGTGTTGCACACGTTCATAGGCCACGGTGACCACTTCCCATCAGGTCGGCCGTATGCTTGTCTGCCACCTACGTAGTATAAAAAAAGTGTACTTTCGCATGACTTTTATGCACATTGCACATTACTCTATATAATTCACACGAAACAGGCGCCCGTACGCGTGCACACGATGTACGATGCAGCAGATGCCCTAACCCGCTCTTTGTGTCCAATAAATGGAGATGTATAAATGAGAAACCGTAGAAAAGCTTTGAATTGACAAAATAATGTTGATCTCTGCAATATATTAGACTAACCTTCATCAAAGTATCACAGTAGTCTAGCCAAGAGAAGAAGCTAGTTAATTCTCTGTAGCCGTGGAATTTGCTGTACGACTTGTCACCAAAGTCTTGTGCTACATATCTGCAATTCAAATTAAATAATAAGTAACTGAAATCACTGCTGGGCGATATTGCCTGTCAATGATTTATCTACTATTATGGTAAGTTTTTTTCATAAATCTTCGCTTACATTTTATTGCAGTTTTAGTGGGGATCCTTATTTTTTCAGTAAAATATATAGCCTATGTCACTCAAAGTTAACGTGGCTTTCTATTAGTAAAATAAATTTCACAATCGGTTTAGTAGATCCAAAGACTACCCCTTACAACCTCACAAACTTTACCTCTATATAATATTAAAGTATAGACTAACACAAGCATAATATATACCCAAATAAATTCGAAGAATCCACCAAAGGACTCAGCCGTTTTGTAAATTCCATTTTAATGGTCTATAGTCTATACCGAATGCACGATTTTTGACTTGACTCGTTCCTACAAACAATCATTGTCCCTGGAATATGTATCCATGGGTTGCAGTAACGGGAACAGAATTACACGCGATCGAAACCGCATGCAATAGTTGGTACCTATTAAAAAAAGCTTTACAATCAAATATAGCAGTTATAATATAAAAAATTCTCGTAGTATGTTACTATACTTACGCCCAAGTAATATTTAAATGGTCGACATCACTGGGATCGACATTAGCCGGTATGCACTTGTATTTAGCTGCTAGTTTGTCCACGATCGTCTCGCAGGCCGGACTGCAGCTTGTCAGCAAGTTCGCGATGTCATCCTCCGGGAGAGATGACACTATCATTATACCTTCGCAGGCTCGAAGGACCACTTGGTTGTCCTAAAAATGAATAAAAGTTCAAAACAAAACTGTATAAAACGCAATAATTTTTGTACTTGGGTTGTTACTGTGTAATTTAATTTATGTAATTTTTGTTTTGTATTCACTTCAAAACATAATATTTGAAAGGGATTCCATTCATGAACAGGAAAATATTGTATTTTGATTTATGAAAATATTACAAAATATTTCCAAATGGATATGAAATCTACTAGATCACGACTTGCTGTTATAATCAAATAATAACAACACACGAAAACGATATCAAAATTAGTTGTATTAAAAATAGTTAACATACTCACAGCACTACTCAAATACGACAGCAACAAATCTATCAGCAGGAACTTATCATTATCGTCGTACACCGTCTTCTGACTTTTACACGACACATTGTCATCGGCCGAGCCGCTCGAGGTAGCGTTATAGTTGTCATCCCTCCCCGTCCTTATTATCGATACATTTCTTAACGGATTTGGGGGCAGCTCTACTTCAAAAAGAGGATTTTTCTTTGGCGTTTGAACTTTACTCCTTATTGGAATTAGCTTTTGTATGTCTTCAGGTATACTGAGTAAGGTGGATTTGTCTTCTACGAATGGAGTGGTGAAGATGTTGGCTAAGCCTGGCTCTTTACGGACTAAGCCGCACAGAGTGAGAAGGAGTTCCACTTCTTCTTTCTCTGTCGGCGATGCGGGGGATTCGTTGCATTGGATGAGCATGCGCTGGAACAGATTTAAATATACTTTTTCCAGATCTGTGATAAATATTTCGTACATAACAACGGACAAAATTCTGTCACAGGCTTTTTTTCTCGGCGACGTTTTTCGCCGTTTTGTAATTACCGTTAATATCCTACTAATATTATAAACGCGTAACTTTGTGAGTATGGATGTGTAGATGTACAGTTTGTTACTCTCTCACGGAAAAACAGTTAAACGGATCTGGATAAAATTTGGCACAGAGATACGAAACGTAGAGAGAAAAAAAATGGTAGCTATAGTAGGTACCTAGGTACTAGCTGGGGTTCGAACAAAATACTTAATAGTTTCAACTCATGCAAGTACAATGTCTTACGCCATTATTGCATTACTGTAATATTAACTATTAAATAATTCATAAGCATTTTTAGTTCCGTTTCTTTTGCGTTCATTACGAGTACAGAAAATTATCACGGTTGAACAACGCCGTTACAGATATTTATGGATTGTGTATGATGGTATATAAAAAAACACATATGCGTGTGTAGCCGGTAACGTATTATATCGGTCAAATCTCAGACTTCGCGAGTGTGCAATCTATGCTTCTATACTTAATGTTTTAAAGCTGAAGAGTTTGGTTTGGTTGAACGCGCTAATCTCAGAAACTGCTAAGTTCGGATTTAAAAAATCTTTTTGTATTGGATAGCCCACTTATCGAAGAAGGTTATAGGATATTATATCATCACGCTACTACCGAGGAGAGCGGAGTAGTAATCATGAATGTTAACAAATCGTTTAATGTTCGTGTAAAGTTTCATACATCATTTGTAGAACTATTAACTTATGGGAATGTAATAATGTATGGGATAAATGGATGCCACGGAAGCGAAGTAAGTATAGGACGGTCGAAGCCGCAGGGCACAGCTAGTATAAAAAAATATATTTCATTGGTGACTAAAATCATATGAATCAATGAAACAGGGCAATCAGCTACACAATACAATACATCTTGTGGAAGTTATGACCTTCCCATTTCCCACATGAGCAAATAAATATACGTCATTGCATACACAATACATAGTACCTATACATAAGTTGCTATTCAACTTGCAGATTATATTATTAATTACTCTTATCATATTATTTAATAATCTCGTACTATTATGTAATACGGCAGAATGTAAAACAAGATATTTCCGCGAACACATGCACTGAAGAACAATAAAGATTAATTTATTATTTGGTTTTTGGATTAACCGAAATCTGTTTACGTCGCTGAAGGGGTAGACAGAGGTGTGTAGTGACATCAAATTATACCGAATTATCTATATTTACGGCCCAATAAGCTCAAAATATGATTTGATGCCATTACACAAAACCTGCTCCTTCTAGCGGCCGTCAAATTTCGCCCGGATCCGTTAAGCCGTTTTTGCGTGAAAGAGTACCTAACAAACATCTACACTCACATACTTTCGCGTTTATACTATTAATATAAGATTTATAATACAATAAAAATAGGTGTTACGTAATTTTGATAAATTTTAATATTTTATATCTCAAGGTCAAAAACGACACATCCTCCCTATTAACACACTTTAAATAATTATCTCTATTGCACATAAACATAACTGCACTTTACCTGCAGAGGTCGGTAAACGTGTGCGCTGTTCACACACGGCTGCCTCGTCCGCCTCAACAATGCCGTCCCCGTCGTAAGTGCGAGGGCCCGGGCCCCCGGCGGCCGGTCCGCGGCCGCTAGGGCTGTCAGTGCATCTAAAAGGCATATCGACCTTTGCACTATGGCTTCTAGACACGGACCCACTGTGCCACCATGTTGTTCCTTTTCTTCATCTACTATTAACTGGAAACAATATAAAAAAGCGTTATTCTCATAGCTATATAACGAAACGAAACAGCTACATCTATACTAATATTATAAAGAAGTAAAGTTTGTGTGTTTGTATATTTGTTAAATTGTAAGGGGTAATCTCGGGATCTACTGAACCGATTTTAAATAGAAAGCCGCAGTATCCGTAAATGTCATAGGCTGAATATCAGCACGCTACTGCCCAAGGGAGCGGAGCAATAATCATAAATGTGAACAATTCCGGTAGATTCCCATACATTTTAGGAAAACTGATGAATTATGAACATATTATGTGAGTATCGGGGTTTGAAATACGCCACGGGCGAAGCCGGGGTGGATCAGCTAGTTTATTTATAAGGATAGTCTTGCCCCACTTCGTTACATTCATGCCACTGTTTACGGTCTACTTCAACTAGTAGAGTAACCGGCAGCCCTATTTTCAACGCTGCGGCTCGTGTATATGGGTAACGGCAAGACGGGTACATTTTAGTGTCTGGTGCGTTCTTTGAAAAATGGGAAAATATTAGTCGATCCCATTTTCTTTTTACATACATCTTCACATCGTAAAACGAAGAGACGTAATTGCACCAGGCCTGGGTTAGGTACAGTGAGAGGAGTGATCGCTCTAGGCACGAGGTGGAAAGGGACGCCAAAAACTCATGAGCGTAAAGCTTCTTCCAGTTACTTTTGAAAGGCACGGCAAGCGTAAGTATCGACCGAAATGAAGGATAATTTCATTCTACCCTGATCGAGGTTAAGGGCTGGTGGAATTTGGTATTCACAATTACGTAATATAACTGGCGGTTTTATCTCTTATCTTCGGTGTTATGCAACACAGTTTAACTACTAAAGAACTCTTCTCTTTCTTCTGTCTTTGTATTTCCAACTCTGATCTTAATCGGTAGAGTGGCATGCTAGCTACCCATTATGTAACAGTCTGCTGTGTGGTGAATTTTGATTTGAAAATTAAAAAATAATGTGGTGTAGTACAATAATTTATCTTTGCCAGGCTCTTTCGAGACTGCCTGCGGCAAATCCGGCCGGGGTGGGAGTGGCCCTCTAGAGGGCTGCTCCGAGGTTCTTCACGTGTCTCTCTGACTAGCACAGGGCACAGTGAGAGCTGATTGTCTTCGCGCCGACGGTTGGGTGACAGGACGACCGCCTGTCACCCTACACCCCACCGTCGGCGAAGTGGCGCAGATGGCCCGGGTCAGCTGGGGAGCGAGGGATATGCCTATTGGGTAACCTAACACCCCGGTAATTAAGACCCGAGACGGCGTACGGTTTTAGTCGGTTCGATCCCGACATAACCTACGAGACCTACATTAGCTAAATTACAGTGGGCACTAACTTCGTATTCGTGATTTTATTAAGTTACTTTGTGCGATAATTGTAACACTTCTTTACACAAAATGAAACCGAAATATGGGATTAACACGCGAAGTTTATAGGCGTAATAAAGGTCAGCCATATAAAGCGCGCACACCGTGAAATATACCAACATTCGTATCACATTCATTTGAATACCTATCTCATTGGAGAAAGTAATCTTAAACATTGTTGATGAAAGTCGGTCTAATGGCTTGATACATTTTTACTAAGTAAAATGTGTTCGACATAGTTGCTAGAAAAGTCTGTGTATTCTGAAAACCAGTGGAATTCATACAGCAAAGCTTCGGTTTAATTGCACGTGCGACGATTTAATACAGACAAGAGCAGCACTACTAAACTTGTTTATTAATATGAAATCAAATTAATAAGATATCAATCAATGCATTTTAAATGACTGTTTTATCAGATGGTATTTATTGAATATTTATTCATAATACATAATGATGATACCAGTAAACCTGTAGGAAAGAAGTGAAAGAAAGGTAATCTAGAAAGAAAGGTCTCCTATGAATCACATAAAGTGCAGATTACTGCTACTTACAGTTGGTATCAAGTTTGTTTTTAGAAAATGGTTGTTCACCTGTGTTATGCTTATGAATGCAGGACTCTTACATGAGGGTTTGTGCTCCTAGTCCATCAATAGGGTGCAGAATATACACATAACCATGAGACCACCACACATCATGCCATATGTTTTCAGAATAATATTTTTATAACATAAATGTACTTCATTTTTACAAAGCTGACCCAATATTTACTATGAGAATTAATAATAGTCATAAGTCATGAATATTTTAAATAGCTTTCTTATCAATAACATACAAATACTACATTAAAATTCCATATATAAGTAAGTATAAACTATGTTGTCTTGCTTGCAATAAAGAGCTAAGTATAGAAACCATTACATGAATAGTTACAAATAGCAATAAGCTGTCACATGATGTTATCAATTAGTAGATTAGATAATTATTACAAATCTCAACAGTATTGTCACCGTTTTAAAGATATAACTTAATCTTCGTCAGCATACTATTTCCAATGGGGATGCCCACGATCGGGCGCGTGATCTTGTCATACCTAGGTGGGCCATTTCACCCATGCCACCCATTTCGCGAATGTCCACCATTTCATGAGCCTAGGTCAGGGTAGGCGAACCTTTATGCATCAACATGCCATTTTTTTCTAAAACATGTTTTATGGGGTCACTAGCGTGCCATCAAAACTCTTGGCTTTCCTTTCTTGTACCAGCCGTCGATTTAAGGGGTGGGGTGGGGGAGGGGGGGTGTAGAACCCCTCCTGTGAAGGAAAAAGCGTGGAAGTTTTATTTATTTATAACACAACCTGCCATGACAGACTCTGCCTGAGGGGGAAAAAGATCTTATATTTGGAGCACCTTACATTCCTCCTTCAAGTTATAAATAAATATTGTTAAAAGTGGGTATTTAGGGGTCACACTCTACTTAGTCACAGTTTGTAAATATATTTTATTGAATCATCCTCATAGATACCATATCAGGTGCAGATTAAGGATAGTTTCAACTTATAGCAATGAAAATGTAACTGATTATATTAGCTGTGGTAAGGCTTACCCTACCACAGCCACTACTATCCTAAAGATAAAACCACTGTACTGCTCTATGAAGCCTAAATCACAGAAGAGATATCTTCTGTGATTTAGGCTTCATAGAGCAGTACTATACAGGTCATAATATATCAAATATATCAGTCACATAATTTGCATGACTAAAACAAATCGTCAAGGTTGAAAGGTTTCAAAATACTGCAGTATAAGGCCGCATTAACCGTTGAAAACATTGTTGTCCTCATCTATAACGCGGTGTTTTATCAATTCACTATGTCAAGGTGCTAATAAGCTACAAAGTAGTTCTTGTTGCTATTCTATAAAATACGTAAATGTCACTACGCACCTGTAACATTTGGTGCAAATGATGCGGTATCCTAGTTTCCTCAATATGCATTTTACTACTATCGTCATAGTTCTGGTAAAAATTGAGTATCATTTTCCAGTGATACTCAAAATCCTCTAACCTTGTGGCTGGAGGAGCCAGCTGAAACAACAGCAAATAGTTAATTTATTTTCAACATGCGAGTTATTCTGATAACAATTTTAATTGTTATTTTCTTACAACGTCCGCCGCGGTCTGCAGCACGTCCGAAAAGCGACTCAACATCTTCGTAAGTAAGGCTTCAAAGATGTCTACTCATTACATAGATCTTTAAAATGGATTGGGTAAAACTATAGGAAGCCTAAATAAGGCATCAAATCATTTTATAATGGTTCTGTAAAAATAAATTTTATCACAACACGGCACTTCAGTACAGAATGATCTGACAATGGTTATTATGACAATTCAAGTGTCAAGTCAATGTCAACAGAGAACGAATAATTTGAATGACCAATGGGAAAATCATAATTACATGACACACACACGTACATTATTATTAATTTGAAGAGAATAAAATATGAATGGACGAATTTTATTTCCAAATTCCTATAATTTTTACAGTTTTATTTGTTTTGAACAAACAATCCGAAAATTCCAGAACGAATCGGACAGCGTCAATCTGTGTGACGCTGTCATAAGTGTCAAATTTATTTATTTATTGTACTTCGCTACGTCAATCATTGCGTTTCCTTCGGCGCTTACAAAATCTCGAAATGTGTACAATAATTTAATTACAATAAAAATACTAATATCAGCTGTTAGTGCGCACGTTATTTAAAAATGTCTTCGTTCGTGAATCACCGCGAGGATAGCGCTGTGAGCGTGGATGAGGCTTCAACGAAAGATAATGTAACATATTACAAAATAACTGTTAAAGTGGGGCCTGTGCGGTGGAACGTGTTGCATCGGTACAGCGATTTTGTGGATCTACATGAGAAATTAGTGTCGGACCATGGAGTCGCAAAAGAGTTACTGCCACCGAAAAAAGTTATACGGAATAAAACGCCGAAGTTTGTGGAACAGAGGCGAGAGGGTTTATGCGAATATCTGAAAAATGTATTTAACTATTTGAAGCTCACAATGCCGTCCCAATTTGCTCAATTCTTGGATTTCCATTTGTATGATATATTTTTTTTGCTGCAAGTTTTAGCCAAAAAACTTTTTTTGGAAGGAGATAAACTTTTAGAAGTTGAAAAATCACATAGATTTACTCCTCTGGAGGTAAGTTTCATTATATAGACATTATTATAACAAAAAGTAAACATAATGTTTCACTATTATATAATATAATTGATAAATAATGCATGCTTCATTAAAATAAGTAAATGTAAATAAGGCAATATCAAGGTTAGTAGAGTGATTGAACGAGGTGGGAGCAGTCCAAATATTTGCTTTGTAAACATGTCTTTGTATAGGTGTTTCTTTGCTTAATATATTTGAAAGTTATTGCAGTGTGCAAGGGAAGCTATCAGCAACATATATAAGTATTACAAGCCTGGAATATAAAATTCTTGCTTCAGTTTTATAAAGCATACTTACAGACGTTGACGTCAAAAAGATGTAATTACGTTACACTATTTTGAAAAATAAAGAATTTGAATTTGAATTTGAGACACTATGCCATACAAACATCTGTGGCAGTCGTTACGGGTAGTTGGAGCCCACAAAAGTCCAACCAGTCTAACTTGGAACTTCGATATTGCCATTGGTCATAATGACCATTGGAGGTCAGATGGCAGTTGCTCCATGGAAAATATCAAAGTTCAGCCGCATCACAGTTAGACTGGAAAGCCGACCCCAACTGAGTTGGGAAAAAGGTTCAGAGAATGAATGATGATGACTTACAGACACTATAATTACACAAAAGCTTTGGTATTCCGAGTTGAAGGAGGCCTTTGCCATTAAAAGGCACATGGACAGTGGAATACCTGAATAAAGGCTTTATTTATTTATTCTGACCTGCCTAATTCAACAACATTCTCAAAATGTGTGATTTCAATTCAACTAGATGGAAAAATGAAGAAAAAAAAACCTATGCATCCTTGAGGTTCACCTTTAAAATTTCATAGTTTGATTAATTTTCAATTAAATTTAGTAAAATTAATACCTATAATTTTTCATAAACTTTGAAGTCACACATCTTAATCATACCATTTAAATAATTGTTACTACTTTCAGCTACACGCGATAAGTGAACGCCTAAAAATCGCATGTCCACCAACTGAAAAAACGGACCAGATGTATGATTTCAGTCACATCTTGGACTTCTGTTCACAAGTCCAGTCATTGAACATCGAAGGGAGCTATGAGAAACTCGGCACTAGTAATATTGTGCCCAATAATCTACATTTTGATCTCATCCCGTTTAAGTCACTGACTGATCTGAAGATACTCGGTGTGCCAATGGATTGTATACAGAGTGTTGGTGAGTTTATTTCATACATTGTTATGTACAGATACAGGCACGTAACTTGGCCAGGTTTGGGGTAAGTTCGCGCATCGTGCACTTTGAGCCAATCAAATGATTCAAAGTACGAACGAAAGGAACGTTGATTCGCAACAAGACGTCTCTCGGAGCCATCTGATTGGTCCGTCAAGTGAGAGACCAATCATATGTCCGCGACGGCGCAACCGCGTCTCCCGCGACCCGCTCATACCTCAAAGGGGACCTAAAAATCGACCTTTGCGCATAGGACGCGTCTGGCCAATTTACGCGCCGCGCCGGTATCTGTACCTATGAGTAGTAGGAGTATCTGTTGATATTAGTATAAAAAATTCTTACCTTGCAAGCATTAGCTAAATATATTTCAAGACTCCACATTCTTGAATGTTATCCGCCATCCACAGGAGTGACGAAGAAAATTTATTAACCTGTATAATTATTTAAAACAAGTGTGGGGTACTTTAAACAATCAGCATGACATTTTTTACTATGGTATGGTTTAACGGGCTGTTATCCGCAAATCCACGTGTTGGCGCGGTTTTTGCGTGTGGACATTTTTTACTATTATTAACTACTAGGATAACAATTACGAATATCATGGTGATAGTTACAAATTGCAAAAAAAAAATTATTTGCACCGAATTTCTTCTTTCAACTAGACAAAATCGTTAATAGTCAACCTTAGCGAATAAGTTATAGGCTGCGAATAGCGCAAAAAAATCTCTAGGGTGTAGTGGTTTGTCACATAATTTATGCGTGAATTTGAGTCCGTGAGTGCATGCGTGCATGCGTGGGTAATCACGCGCGCGTGTGTATGTGTGTGTGTGCGTGTGTATGTGTTTGTGTGTGTGTGTGTGTGTGTGTGTGTGTGTGTATGTGTGTGTGTGTATGTGTGTTTGAACTAGTTCGTATTTATTTTATAGCAATATAAGCTTATATTTCTTTCTTTCTTTTACTTATCGCATTTTTTGCCTTTCGCAGGTGGACTTCGTGACACACTCGTCAGTCTATCTGTATTCACTGCAAGTGTGGTGTCCCTCAACGAGTTCCTATTAGTCGACATCCTGCATAAAGACCCCTCCAGCTTCGCCGATACTGTTGTAAGTTTATATCATCCTTATTACGATAGATTTAAAGGTCATTTCAGCTCCCAAAATTGAGAGCTCACGACACATGTTCAATATTGTTGTGAGCTAAAATAGACTTACGGTAATCGGTATAGAGATTATTTTAGATTACAATCAGCTGTCGTATTACTTTGAAAGTATTGTGTAGGTATACACAAAGCCTATGAGTAGCGACACTAATGATATACTAAAGGTAGGTATCAAAAATCTGCAGAGCTATTTGTTTGTTCGTATATCTATTGTTCGTACAAGTGGTCAGGTGAAACTCATTGTCACAAAACTTACGAATGACGTAAAAAGAAATCTATTTGCACTATGGCACAAATATACAGGAGTAACTAGATTTTATTGTTTATTTTTATCGATTCATATTTTAAGTTTGCCGTTCGATATTCCTTATCAGGATTTGATCCTTATAAGCTACACTATTATTCGGTGTAATGAAATGACACAGTACTTGATTAAAAACAAAAATTTCTTCGTTTCTTCATAGTTTTAGATTTAGTAATCATTCTTACAAAAAAAAACCGAATCCAACTGAACCAAATTGAAATACCACCACGAGAAGCTTTCAAAAAAAAATCATCAAAATTGGTTCACTCAGTCGAGTTGCTATAATGTACCATGTGTTATACCAGACTACTATCCCTGTACCAAACTTCAGCCAGATCCGTTCACCCGTTAGAGGGTTTTTGAAACCTAACAAACATACAAACATCTTCACAAACTTTCTCATTTATAATATTGTATGTAGGATTGTCAACTTCCGCGGTGTTAAACTAAGCGACAATTCACAATTATTTACATATTAACGTTATATAAACCAAGTACATTATCACTCGACCTCGCCACACGTGCCGCATGCCGCCTGCCGGTGACTAAGTGCTTTTATCTATTTTATTACTCTCGTGTATCGCAATATGGCTAGTATGAGCAGTATGTAAATTGCTATTGTAAATAATGAACCCTTTTAGCATCCCTATCCTTTGCAAGTATGAAGTTCCCGCATTCAAAAAGGAGGAGTTTCTCAATTCGACTGTGTTTTTTTATGTTATTTACTTACTTACCTCAAAACTTTCGACTGGGGTTTTTTTTTATTGATAATAGGCTCGCGTTTGACCACAATCTCGCCTGTTGGTAAGTAATGATGTGGTCAACGGTGGTGTACGCTTGCCTAGAAGTATAGTATTTGATAGCTGGTGCTTCCCGTGTGGTCCCATTTAGTCCGTTGAAGTCGTTTTTTTTTGTAAGAATTATCAGAGTAAATTAAGTGCCTCGGAGAGCACGTTAAGCCGTCGGTCCCGGTTGCCATACAAACATCTATGGCAGTCGTTACGGGTAGTTGGGAGCCCTAAAAAGTCCAACAACAAACGGTCTAGCTGCAATGCTTCGATACCTCCTAATGTCACCATTGGGTTGTAAAGGTCAGATGGCAGTCGCTAAAACGGTAAATATCAAGGTCCAGCCAAATCTGCAGTTAAGACTGATAAAGCGGACCCAGACTCCGAGGTGAAAGCTTTGGATACGACTGGGATTAACGCTAGGTTGAAGATCATAGTAAATTAAAAGCCTTCGTAGGAAACCTGTGCCGAAACTCTGGTTCTATAGAATATTGAAGCGAAATGTGAGGGTCATACATCTACCAACATATCTACTTAGTTTTGGGGTACACAGAATGTACCATTTGTCATTATATAAGACTAACTGCTGCCTGCGGCATTACTTGGCATTCTGTTCCCGTTGCAACTTCTCATAGGAACCCATTCCAGGGATAACAAGTACTCTAATCCAGACAATCTATCCCTGTACCGAGTATTAGCGATAATTTTCTTTTTAATATTCAGTCCGTCAATTGACTTAACCCCGCTGGATGGTAAGAAGCTGGGGTAAAGTCCAGAGGGTACGGGCCACCATTCCAGACACCATTCGTCCCAAAACGGCGGTCCCTACCTTGACGGCCTAAAATATCCATACAGTCATACTTGCAAACTTTCGCGTTTATAATATTAGTAGGATAAATAAATAAAAAAAATACACCCCTACCTCCTAAGGTACCTCCGCCTATCCCTTTAAGGATATTGCAAATCGGTGTACCTGCTAAATAACGGTCGGATGTGGCGCAGGCTTTCCGCTCAGGGTTGGGAGACAGCCAGAAAGAGCCAGAAAAGCCAAAATAGAACTGGTTATTGAGTGTCCGCAAATGTTATCTGGGCTATCGGTAACTAATGACCTTTATACAGGAATGAATGACGTCACAACATTGGAACTCGTGTTGAGATACAGAATATTTGAGCATTAATTAAATCAGTGTAGTAGTCACAGATTTATAAATTAATTAAAAAGTTTTTTAAGTTAAACGGGTTTAAATTGTATTGTCATCTGAACTATAGATTCCTGCCAAATATCAGACCAATCTAACAACTGGAAGGGGGTCAAGTTTCAATGACTAGATTTGACCCAAACAAAAAGGTCGAGTTAAATAAAACCGTTTAATTAAAAATAGATACTGCATAATATGCATTGAATGGTTAGAAAACCCAGTGTGTAATTTTTTCTCTAACATCGGTGATGTCACGTGACCTTGATGATAATAATGGTTTTAATGCGCATAGAACACAAAATTTTGTTTGATTATATTATCGACCGGCAAGGTTGAACGTACACTAAAGCACTCCCATTGCGGCAATTTTGTTCACTGCACCTCTGCACTAGTTTAGTGACACGCTTGTGGACGGCTTCTGGTACATAAATCGGAGACAAATAACTACTACTAGTAGTAGTCATGGCCTTTTATTAATATAGCCCTACTAAGTTCTTCGAGATCTAAGCCAACCTCATTTGCAACACCTGCACTGATAGGTGAATAATGCGGCGCAGGCTTCCTTGAAGGCAGACTCCAGGCTCCAAAATGCTAGCTTAGAATGCAACCGGGATTGGCGTTCAGCAATTTAATTTAGGAAATTATTTTATTTTAACACTGGTTGAAGATGGTACTGTTATATCCGAAATTAAAGCTGTTAAATGAGTAATTTATTTTATTGTTTGGTGTTTAACAACTGCGCGTGAAATCACTGACCTTAATAAAATTAATAAGTCAATAATGACGCAGTCTTATGTACTGACACAGTGTATTTCTTCTTTTCTAATAAAACTATCTGGAAACAACACACATACCCTCTCTGAACTGACTCACTGAAATTTATATACAGACAAACCCTCATATACACTAACTTACACACTCCGTCATACACACTAACACAAACGTGCACATACCCACAAACACGCGGACATACATACACACGGATTCAAACACTGAGAACTGAGTCACAACAAACAGATAAATTGATTATTATTCTTGTTATGGAAAAGCGGAGTTTCCTACTACAAGCATTTTTTGCTTAAAAGGAGGCTCCAATCACCAACCAATGATATTGTTACTGAATAAAAGATTTCTGACAATTGTTTTTTTTTTATCGATTCTTATATCAAATATCTTCTTTGTCCACAGAAATGGAAGAAACTGTCACTTATAAACTTCGCAAGTAACAACATACAGAACGTCGACTGGGCCATCCGCCTCGTTCCACGCCTCCAACAGTTAAGCCTGTCTTCCAACAAGCTCAGAGAACTTTGCGACATATCCTGTCTTCACGATTTAAGAGTGCTCAATCTATCAATGAACAGCTTCTCTGCTTGTGACAACTGGCACGCTAAGATAGGCAACATAGTTAAAATAGACCTATCGCAGAACAAAGTGGAGAGTCTACAAGGATTTTCTAGATTATACTCTTTGGAAAGTCTGGATTTAAGCTGCAATGTTATTTCTGATGTGGAAGAAGTCCAGCATATATGTCGATTACCGTGTTTAGAGTATCTATGGCTGACGGCTAACCCTGTAGCGTCGAGTATAGATTATAGGGTTAAGGTCATAGAGCAGTTTAACGCGCGAATGACAGAGTTATGTTTAGATAATGAAAAAGCATCTGAAAAGGAACTTGATACGGCGAGAGTATTGCAAGCTCTGCGGGTAGTGAAGGAGGGGAAAACGCCCAGTTTTCTGCAAAACAATAATACGAGCCACAGTTTTAATAAAAGTTGACAGTAAGTTTATAAACTAGAATGTTGTTAATGTAGTTATAGAAATAAAGTATTGTTTGCAACTCTACAGGCTAGGTAATATTGTTGCCAAATGATAGTGCGCGCTATAGTATATAGCGCACTATATTTTTAGCTTATAGCTCGGCTGTTTAGTGAGATAAAGAACGGTTTTCAGCTGAATTGACGACACTTCTATTTTGAACTTATTGTTTAAGATTCAAGAAGTTAATGGCTATTTGTTTTGACAAGACATGTATGCTAGTTTGTGGAGTTAGTTTTGTAAAAATCAAAAAGAAGATATTTGAAAAAAAAAAGTGTATGTTATTGTTAATGTTCAATGCAGTCTGCAGTATTATGTCATTAGTACTTGTTTCAATAGAACAAAAGATTAGCGCAAGGTCTAACGCGTTATTAACTGAACATTTTAACGAAAATATTGACGAACTGTATAATCTGTATTTATTTACTTTTAATTGATTAATTTGATTCTTACTGCAACAAATGAACACACTGAATTTTATTTTTTTATATTTAACTGACATAATATTCATTTATTAATAACAGTTTGGACATGGTCGACATGGAGTAATACAATTCGAAATTTTTTGACATGGATGCTTGAACGAGCATAATATAGGTCTTATATATACTGAACCAGTTTGTGACTCTTTCGCCACATTAAAAAAGCACCTCGTATAAAAACGACCTTTTCCTTAGTTATTTTTTTTAAATAGAACGTTTGCATTTACAAATCAGGTTTCCAGCAAGAGGTTTTGCAACGATATCTGATAACTGGTTTGAAGTATGTATGTACATATATTTTACCTATATTTATACAGAATTATTATTAAACTATCTTAGAAAATATTAAGTATGTACAAATTTTTGTATAGAGATACATTTTACCTATGTATCTCTATACAATTATTGTCCTTGTCTTTTATAATTTTATATTATTGCAGAACGATTGTCCACATATAATATTTTTATTCTTGATAGATACATACCTACAGTTATGGAAGACACTGTAGCTCGATACCTACTAAGCATGGGTAAAATAACCATTGTTGCCAGCGTGCAAGGTTTACCCGTTTTAGAATCAAATCAATATCAAGTTACTTTACTTTTCCTTCTTTATTTCTAAACATTATTGGCGAACTATTGTCTGTCATGTCTATAAAATGATTTTTCTCAATCAAAGGTCTGAAATAAGATCAGGTAAATAACTGTTGAAAATCAGTTTTTCGAGTCATATTGATACTTAAACAAAAAAGGGCTCGTAATAGCATCTCTAGGTCTAGTAAAATGCTTCAAAAATTGATGAATTAAAAGTTATATTTTTATATCTCGTGCATATGTGATATTTGATAACTATATAGCTTTGTATGTTTGTATTGTAATCGTAATATTAGTAATGGAATTGACCAATTGACACTAATTCTTAGTAACATGTGGTACTAGGTACCTACTGTATTTTTAGGCTTTTGATGTAGGTAGGTATACTATTATTTGTGTCAACACAAAACATAATATAAATGAATAAGGTCAGAGCGTTGATATTTTGGTCAATATCTTTATTTATTATATATAATTCTATAACAATATACCTATATAAATCCTAAACTAATCCTTTGAATTAAACATTTCTTAATAGTTTCCGCATAAAAAAAATCGTTGTTCCTATATACCTACTGTCAATCCATGCAGATAACGCACATAGGTCACGCTATCGGGCTTACCATCAGTATGTATCATGTGCTACTTTAGTAGTTAAATAGTAAGCGGGTCACAGAAGATAAAGATATGGTACTTTTAAGCTGTTGTACAATTTAATGTGTAACACACGGTATTTACTCACAGTAGTTACGCGCTGTTTAATTTTAGGCAGCGGTTCAGATGAAGGGAGATTAACCGCCCTGAGCACCTCGTAGTAGGCCCACTGTATCTACTATTCTTATGCTTTGTGTGTGCTGTGTCGCATTAATTGAATGCTGTATCAATGGATTTGACTAGTATATTGATAACCAGTTTAATCAGTGTTCATAATAACATAATTATTGTAACCTATTTTAGTTACTAAACCAACATAGGTTAAGTCAATGTGACTTGGTTTATGGGACTGATCATTTTGAAGCAGGCTAACTATTATGGGAAATAGAAAGCCTATATTAAAACCAATAGGTTTAATATTTGTGTATGTTACTTGTGGAAAAATATTTTTACTATGCTGTTTTTTTCCTTTTTATAGACTTAAGTAAAGTATGAAACTGTTAAAGGACAGTCCTTTAACAGTTTCATACTTTACATAACCGAAATAAAATGCAAATTCACTATAATATAGTAAATTTCCTTATCGTCCACGATGTAACACTTTTATTCATCTATTGACATTTACAATGATCTATAATTTTATTTTTTTCGACTCAAGCTTTGTTTGGTAAACAACTGTTCAAAACATTGTGAAATGTTCTCTAATCAACACTAAATTCAATGTCAAATTGTATGTATATCATGTTTATTTAAACGTAATGAGGCCAGTTGTGTTTGTTACACTAATGAATTACAATTAAGTAGGTACTGTTGGTAAGGTCTTCCTAATTGGATCAAATGACTATAAAATTGATAAACGAAACCATTTCACGCGAAATATATTACGGAATTTACCTAAGTACTGAGTAATTATTATTATTTATAAAGAGGACGCCCGGTGACCAGGCGGATGATCAACCTTACCTGAGGGATTAGGCAAATTAATGTGATCTTCACATTATTTGACAAAATATTTCTAAGATAATCGACCATACAAAGATATTGGTAAATTGATATTTTTTTATCATAAAAATTTTGAGAAAAAAATCCAGTGTCGACAAATACCGATTCTTTTTGATAGTATTGGGACCACTGTTTAACTATCAAATTTAAAAGTGTATTAATTAATATGTCATTCGGGTTTAGTCGGGCACAGACTACCGACTAGAAAAGCCCATCACCCTAACTGGTGATGAATGGCAGCAAGGGTACGTTAGGGCTGCGAGAAACGAAACCTCCTAAAATGATTCGCATAGTCTGGGGATGGTAGTGCGGTCATCTGATTATTTAATTTTCACACGGCATTCGCAAATGGCTCTTTTCTTGCAATTAGTAAGCCTCCGTTTAGTTTTAGTCACCTCGACTCCGACATAAGAAAATCGTAGCGTCCTTGGCCGAATGGCACCCGAGGTTGGCACACGGCTTGACATCTTGTTTAACTAAAGTTTAATTGTTAACTAGTTATGCTCCTGTGCATTGAAATGTTTTGATTTAATTAATATAAAGTATTACATAAAGTATTATAAATGTGATGGAATAATAATTACTAATGTATGTATATAATAGTTGTTTATGCTGAAATAGTTTGTAAATAAAGTAGATATACTTTTATTTTTGTTTTTATTTTATTATACATTTTCAGTCCAGAACTTGGGCTGTAAACATTTACAATAGTTATTTTACACCTGACGGCTCATGAAAGCGCTCACCTAATCTGCATACAAGAAATTTCGGGTAATCGGAAACTAGACAGCGCCCAAAAGCCCTCCCCCCTCCCCTTTTCCAGGGGCATGACGGGAACACCGGGGTGCCCAAACCTAAAGGGCCATCTCGAAGCCGGAGATGGCCAGCGTCAGCCGCCACCTTAAACCCCGGCGGCGCTACCGAAGAACGAAGAGCGAAGACCCGAGACGGTGTGCGGTTTTAGTTGGTTAAAGTCCGACATAAGTGATGGGGATTTTCGAACGAAAAACGGGTAATAGGGCACTGAGCAAATATATCGTGATAGGTTCTTATTAGTTTCATATTAAATATTAATATAGCACGTCTGGGAACAAAGCTCGATGAGTTTTAAAAGTTCAGAGTGAAGACATTAGAAATAAAAAAGTTGATTTATTATAATTGTTTATTATTCAAGCACACTAACATCATAATTTACACATTATATACATGATTTTAAGTATTTCCTTACAACTAACACTAGAAAAGTGTGAACATTCAGACAAAAAGTCAAGGTCGCTCCTCTACACCAGTGTATGGCACTAGGAGCTCGTGATGTATTGATAATAACTTAGAGTCTAAAGCCGGAGGCACACGAGTGTAATCTTATAGTATATTGAAACACGAATCTGGTTAATGGACAACACTACGAGCGTTACATGTAACTATACTGTTGAAGCTACATTACATGTAATCTTACATAAAACGTAATTTTTTATCACACGAAATCTTACATTACGCGTAATCTTACAATACGCATAATCTTACATTACGCATAATCATTACATTATGCGTAATTTTACACTACGCGTAATCCCACATTACAAGTTATCCTACATCATACGTAATCTTGCATTACACGTAACTCTACATTACGTGTAATCCTACATTACATGTATCTAATCATACTTTACACGTAATCTTACGTTACACCCGTCTAGATCCGGCTTTAAACAAGACGCCTATTTCCTAACAAATTACAGTTAACACACTGTATTTTATACATTCAAGGAATATTATGGTAGCAACAAGTAGCTTATTGGTGTTTACCCTTACAATAGTCATACCAATGACTTTATTAATTTAACATTTTATTTTTATAACTTATTTATTATTATTAAACGTTAACGTTAATTTATTCAATCATAACAATCCGTCTAAAACAGTCTTACTGACAATCTTTAGAATAACTTTGGCTGGGTAGCCGCTGCTAGTGTCAAGTTTACTTACAAGTCTAGAGGCCATTACTGGCCGAACTACTAACATAATTTATACCAAACATAAGACTAAAACTTATTGTAATTGCTTTTTAGGTATCAATCATTTTCAAAAAGTCTGTACTAGGTCAGTTAACGTTGTATGAGTAGTCAGAAAATAGGACAAAATATTTAGAAAATATATATTTTTTTATACTACTTAGGTGGCAGACAAGCACACGGCCCACCTGATGGGAAGCGGTCACCGTGGCCTATGGACAGTATGGACGTGTGCAACACCAAGGGCGTTACCCACGCGTTACCTTCAGGGTCGGCACCGCCGACCCTGAAGGGAAAGGGTGGGGAGGCTAAGAAGGGGCGGGGAGGAGGAGGGGTACAGAGTATAATTTGCTTTTAGTTATTCAAAATTATAATAGCTTTCGGTTCGGTTTGTATGAGCTTTTTTAACTTAAGCCATCCTGAATTTACACAATATTATAACATAATGTCCACCGGGGATAATGTACCTTTCAAATTGTGAAGGTGGTTCCGAAGATTACTCTCAACATATAAACAAACTCACTAAATTCGGCGTCATGAAAATAGTCTTGTTGAAAATGATTAATCTCCATTTTGAAATAACTAAAGTAGTTACCATAACCTAAATACCTAAGGGAAGTGTCGCACGAAATAAGCCGGTCAAGTTATATTGGCTGGTTTCGTCACGCCAGTAAATGCGTAAAATACAATAACAGTTATAAAGAAGAATACTGAACTCTTCTATAAGAGAGCTACTATTAATGATCTTATGTTAAAAAGAGGTAACTTATGTCGAAATGAGGCTAATTCGCCTACTTTGACGCAAGTGCGACTGTAGTTAGTCAGTGCGGATGAGAACAAAGTAGGACTTGGGCTAAAGCCGTTATACGATTTTTTGCCTCGTCATTTACTGCGAAGTCGCTTGAGTCAGAAGCATTAAAATAAAATTAATTGCGGAAATTAACTGCAAGTTACCTTTTGTACCACTTTTCTTGACTCACAAAATCACTTGAATGAAATTTTTAAGCAATTGCATGCTAACTATTTTCAATGATTTTCTGATCGGAAAATTTCGAGCATCTAGGATGGGTCCAGGTAGCTAAGTTGGTCAGAGCATTCCCCATGTAAGGGACTGGTCACGGGTTCAAGTCCCGTTCTGGATGATAATTTTTTCCGATCAGAAAATCACAAAATCACATCTCTGCCCCTTTTTTTTGCCGCACCATAAAGATCTGTCCCGGGTCCTTTAAGGTCGTCAAGTTGAGGGCCACCATTATGGCACTGTCGGTGTATGTAATGGGGACCCCCTTCCTGAGACTTTAGCTTACCATCAAGCGAGGTGTAGTCATATTGACGTGACCGCCATAAAAAAGTATGATAAAAAACCGCCGCGGTTTAGCCTTATTCAAAATTTTCAATATTGGAGAGATATTCTGAATACCACTACAAATATACATGTGTAATGAAATATTGTCAATCGAATTTATACCTTATTTTAAGGTAACACACATGACCGAATGGCTTAAATAAGAAATAATTGGGTTGGGCTGTTGTATATATTGTCATACCAACGCGCGAACTTCAGAATCGTAGTGCTAGTTTTTTATACCATTTAGGTGGTAACAAGCACATGGCCCACCTGATGGGAAACGATAACCGTGGCCTACGGACGTGTACAACACAAAGGGCGTCATACTCGCACTGCCGACCCTGTAAAAACCTTCTTGAAGAACTCCATAAATTGTAGACGCTACGGAAAAAAACGCGCGAACTTCAGGATCGTAGTTATGTCACTTGCTGTCGCTAGATGGCGTTAGGTACATGTGGTGTCCCCACTAATGTGTGAGTGTAGAGGGCGTGTAGTGTGTAGTGTCTAGTCTAGGCAGAGACGAGCGCGGGCAGCGTGAAGTGGTACTTGTGGTCAGTGTGCTGCAGGAGGGGGGCGCGGGCCCGCACGCCCGTAGCCGTGGGACGCTTGGACGGCTCCTCGCTCAGCATCAGCGTTAATACTTCCGCCTGTAGAACAAACTTTACATTATTTGAGGTAAAAAAAAAAAATTCACGGGTTCGATGCCTACTAAGTGCGAAAGCTCAACCTTTTTATTTATTCATCATTCTATGAACCTTAACTATAATTTTAATAACAAACAATTTATAACATTCTACATAGCGCTATCTAGACCCAAAGTAAGCATAGTTTAACTAGCTTGTGTTATGGGTTCTAGAATGTTAATTTTTTTTTGTAAATACATAGAAACACCCAGACCAATGTAAATATTCATATTCATGCACACAAATTTGCACTGAACGGGAATCGAACTTAGCAGTCGAACGCTCTACCGCTACGCCAGTGGTCTTCGATACTAATAAAAAATGCATAAGAATGTTAGTATACGACTTATAAGCTATGTTAGTAACAAAGAAACTCGATATAAATCTGTTGCGCTGTTCTGACGAACCCATTTAAAGACGGATGGTATCTGGAATGTCAGACCATAATCTTCTTATCTAGACTTTACCCTAACTTCTTGCTATCCTGCAGAGTAATTGACGAGCTGAATATAATAAAAACCTACCTCACGCGGGTGTTTCTTCTGAAAGTCGTGTGGGTATTCCCCGTTGCGGAGTCGCTGCAGACACGTGATCCGTTCCGACTCCGTGGAGAAGGGCTGCAGCAGTTCGAACAGGATGAGGCCCAGCGAGTAGATATCCACCTTGTAGCTGTAGGGCCGGCCTTGTAGCTGCTCCGGGGACATGTATAGGTGTGTACCTGCCAGGGCACATGCGTATTTATTGTAAGTATATTAAGAATAAGAAGATGAGAAGAGGTTTATATAGTCCCAGGTCCTATAAGCGGGGCGTGAAACAGCATTTAATAAAGTTGTCAAGTTGCGGGCCATTATTATAGCACTATCGGTTTATGTACTGTTGATCAATGAGACTGCCTTTAGGGTAACATTAGGCGAGGTGAAGTCATGTTGACGTATCGAATATTTGAAAAAGATAGCCTATGCCCGCGGCTCCCCTCGCGTGGACGTCTTTAGTTCTATTCAACTGATTGTGAGCAAACATGCGTTAAATTTTAATTCGGACCAGCTTTCTAATAAACCGCATCAAAATCCATTTAGTAGCTTTTACGTCCATAGTGAACAACCAGAAAAACAGACAAGAATAAAAAAAATATATCTTTGTATATTAAAATAGCGTTCGAAATTGTTTACATACCATAACCCAAGTATTTATTTATTTTTAATATAAATATATTCAATGTGCAGCTCCTTTAAAATTTTATAACACTACAGAAAACATCTGTCTTCTACCTTGTGACCATAAACCGAAATTCCAAGGTACACTTACCAACTCGATAAGTATGTCTCTGGTACACATCGGGCGCATCAGGGGCTTCCCCGTCTTGTGACGTGTCGTTCATGGCGGTGACGAGACCGAAGTCGCCGACCTTGACGCGGCCGTCCGGCGCGAACAGAATGTTACTGGGCTTGAGGTCGCGGTGGATGAGACCGGCTAGGTGGACGTACTCCACCGCTGACACGATTTGACTGAAGAGGATTTTCACCTGCAAGATAATATATATAGATGTTATAAAGGCAGTAATACACTTAGGAGTTTTAGCAGCACTATAATAATTGATCGATTTCTACCCGACTGCCAAGAAGGGTTATATAAAATGGTCATTGAATTAGTATTAATTCAATGAATTAGTATTAATTCAATGACGCTTTTCAAAAAAAAGAAACACATACACTTACAGTTTAATTGGTGTCTAACTAATAAGACAACTCTCAATAGTTAGACACCAACCAAATCGTTAAATGTATGTGATTCTTTTTTTTTATTTGGGAACAAAATGATAGTTTAAATTCTCTTTCTTTCTATAATTGTCTCAGTACTTACACTAAAATTAAGAGAATGTAAAATGCTTTTTTGGGCAAATTAACGACTAATAATAATCTTCAGAGTTACTACTTTACTTCAAATAAATTTATAGTATATTCTCGGATATCAACGAATCAAAGACTAAAAAACATTAATCCCTACTTTTTATTCCACTAATCGCTTACGATTCTAAACCTCCTGTATAAATTTGAGCAATCTTTAAAAAACACCCTGTATAAGACAGTAACAAAATGTGCAGTACCTTGTCAGTCCGCGCTTCGCAAGCCACGTTCTGCCGCAGCCAGTCGTGCAGACTGTCGCGGCGGCACAGCTGCATTTGGATATACAGGTACATAGGCGGTCCGGGGTTCGGTGCCGGGGTAGGGGCAGGGGGCTCGCTCCGGCTCACCACCATGTCTAGCGACCAGTGACGCGTATGCCCCTTCTGTTAAAAATATACCTATTATATATGCTTTCAAAATACACAGCATTCTGAAGAAGCAATCATAAAATACGCCTTAGAAAGCATGCAATGCTCTATCTTACCTCCTCTTACTTGTGTTACCTGTCTCTTTCTTTCCCACGCAGGAGTGCGCGGCAGCCTTTGGGGACTGGAGCGCGCTTGTCAATGTCACTCATAGCGTTCATAAAATTTCCCGCCGAAGCATGCGAAAATTTTCTTAAAAGTTTTAAAATAGAGAAATTTCACGTTTAAGCGCAGATTTTAAGTGTTAGTTAGTGATAGATCAATAAAGATGGATACCGAGTTGCAGAACAACGAGAATGTCAGCAAAAATTCTGCTAGCGGACGGTCAGTTACTTCGGTCGAAGAACAAGCGTCCCGCCATCAACCTGTCTCAACAGGTTGTAATAGCAGAAGCAGCTCTTCTTCATCTTCGGAAGATGAAGAAGGGTTTGCATCGCCGCCACCAAATAAGCGTAAGTACAATTATAATACAACTGACCCGCGAGTTGACAGCCTAATAAGCCAGGTCAATTATATTTCTGGATACTTGTCACAATTACCTTTACTTAATCAGAATACTGACGGTATAATCCTTCCGAGCAGCAGTAGGAGACAAGATGATGGGCCGTATTTGATTAATCCATCTTGTTGCTCAAACACGTTTAATTTGGGTGATCTAAAGACCGATTTCGATGAGAAACGAGTTATACCTTCAGCTCAGAAAGAAAGGTTGGAAAAGTTGATTAAGATTCAACACTTCAATACACAGAGCTGGCAGGGCTTGCGGTACAGGTCAACATTACAAACATATTCTGCAGCCCCAGGCTTTGTAGCATTAAAGGTTAATGAGGAGTTCACTCATTTTAATAAGACAAAGGATTATTTGGCATCTGCAGAAAATGTTCTGGCTGGATTGACTAATGCAGAGCTGGAACAACAGGAATTATTGAGGCAAGGCTTACAGAATTTATTGAACTGGGCCGCTGGGCACCCAGAAGAGTTAAATCCACATTCTCTTTTCAATAAGGTTACTACCCTACTGGGATCTGGCTCCCAATTACATAGATGTTCAGAGAAGATAATGCAAATTATCTGTGGCAAGAGGGCTGAATCTATTGAGATAAGAAGAGAGAGGATAATTAAGCAGATTGGAAATCCTAATTTGAAAGCTACCTTAAGAGGTATTGCACCAAGTGCAGAATATTTATTCAGTAAAGATGCTCTGCAGCCAGTGATCAATTCGCTAGGGGGGGCCCAAACTTGGCTAAATAAACCAGAATATATTAGAGAGGCTAAGACAAGCCGTTCCTCTTTGCATAACAAAGGTGATAGAAGGTCACAGAATGTACATGATAACAAAGGTAATAGATCTTTTGGCAGAACTAACAACTTTCAGGCTGCCCATAACAAACGTAACAACAATAACTTTCGCAGAAGCCACACTAAGAAAAGAAATTCAGACAAGAACAAACAAGACTGACTATTCTCAGAATCTGCAACCATTTCAAGGGGGTTGCCTAAGGCACCATGTACAAAGGTGGAGAGAGCTTGGTGCAGACCAATATATTTTAAACATAGTAGCCAAAGGCCGCTTGCCGTTCAAAGTAAAACCCCCTTTTCAACAGTTAACACCAACTTTACTAAAAAGGCTCAATACAAGAACCACCCCGGAGATGACCCTAGTCATCAACGAGTTAAAGGAGAAAGGAATTTTAGAAGTGCCCTCAGTACTAAATTCGGGCTTCCTTTCCAAGATGTTTCTTATAAGGAAACAGGATGGGGGTGTGCGTCCTATATTCGACCTCAGGGGACTCAACAAGTTTATTGCAGTAAGACATTTCAGCTTAATATCCCAGCTAGATGTCCCAGACCTCTTACAGGAGAACGATTGGATGGCAAAGATAGACCTTCAACAAGCTTATTTTCATTTGCCCATAGCAGAACCCCATAGTCGTTTCCTAAGGGTATGTTACAACAACCAGGTCTTACAATTAACAGCACTACCTTTTGGCCTATCTTCAGCCCCCCGGACATTTGCTACTCTGTCCAATTGGATAGCAGAACACCTACGTTCACGGGGAATAAGGCTGTTAGTGTACTTGGACGACTATATATTAGTCAATCAGGACAGAACCAGGCTACAGAAACAGGTCTCGGAGACCTTAGAATTTCTAGAAAGCCTGGGCTGGCATGTCAATTACCAGAAGTCCGTGGTAGAACCCTCACAGGAACTGGAATATCTCGGTCTTTTATGGAATACCAGACACAAGACCATGGCCTTACCACCAAACAAGGTGGCAAAAACAAGGAACATCATTTCAAACCTTCTAAAGAAGGGTCGCTGTACTCTTCGGGAGAGTCAGTGCTTACTGGGACTACTAAACTTTGCAAACTTGACTACGCCAAGAGGACGCCTACATTGCAGACTAACACAGAGGTTCTTAAAAGATTTCCGTCACCTCAGGGGTTCTCGAGAAAGGGACCTACCTCATTGTGTGCAGCAAGAGCTACGCTGGTGGCAGAGGGCCATAGGTCACAGCTCAGTGGGTCTTCACAAGACGGAGGTAACCCACTTTCTAACCACAGACGCTGCGGACACAGGATGGGGTGCTCACTTAAACATGAAATATCTGAAAGGCAGATGGGCACCACACCAACGGGCCTGGCACTCAAACAGGAAAGAACTGTTTGCTGTTTACGGTGCCATAAGTCATTGTCAAAGGTCTCTCCAGAATGCGCACATACTTGTACAATCAGACAACAGAACTCTGGTGGCGTACATCAGGAACGAGGGCGGGACGCGGTCCTTAGCCCTTCTCAAGTTAACAACCAACCTTCTAGAACTGACCGAGAGTCTAGGTGTCACACTTTCGGCGGCGTACCTCCCGGGGAGGTACAACGGCATAGCCGACCGCCTATCCAGAAATCGACCAGTGCCGGAATGGCACTTATTGCCCCCAGCCTCGGAGGCTGTATTCAAAATTTGGGGCAAACCAGACATAGAACTGTTCGCTTCAAGACGAAGCGCGGTAGTAGACTCATACGTGACGTGGGACTCAAAAGATGGGTCAGCCGTTTTTTGCGACGCCTTCAGTCGAGAATGGAATTTCGGAATGGCTTGGGTATTCCCACCGCCGAATCTGATGCCACAGGTGCTACGCCACCTCAACACCGCGACAGGAATATACATCGTGATAGCGCCGCATTGGACACAATGTTTTTGGCTAGCCGACCTCAAGGTACGAGCTCTATCGGAGCCAGTACTTATACCGGCGCTACACAACAACCTGATAGACTTGACAACAGGCAGCAGTCCTCCACAGGTGCACAATTTGAAACTACTGGCATGGAAGGTTGGGGGTGGGCTAAACAGATAGCTCACTGGTCATCAGACGAAAAGAGTCTCTTAGGGAAGAGTTGGAGGAACTCAACTTTAGCAACTTACAGAGCCCCAATAAAACGATGGATTGCATGGTGTTTACAACAGAACATCAACCCTAGTTGCCCACAGACCAATGAAGTAGCTAGGTTTTTAGCTAAATTAGCTGTTCAAGACAAACTTGCCTATAGAACCATACTTTTACACAAGTCTGCAGTGTCAACATATACGGCAACAGGAGAAGCTATATCCAGGAATTTTTTTGTACAGCAGGTCCTTAAAGCTACATCATTATTAAGACCCCCTGAGAGAAAGACACCAATCTGGGATACTGAGTTACTCTTTAACTGGCTGAAAAATACACCAAGGTCAGATACATTGTTTGATATATCTCGAAGAACTGCAGTAATTCTATTACTGGCTTCTGGCCGTAGACTGCACGACTTAACACTTTTAGAACTGTCTAGGAATAATATAAGTATAGATGAGATTAAAGCGGAAGTAACATTATGGCCAAGATTTGGTTCAAAGACTGATAAGAGGGATAGTAGACAATCTGGGTGGTTACTAAAACAACACCCTGAAGAAAGCCTATGTCCAGTTAGGCATATAGTGAAATTAATTAAGGCCACAGAGGTTAGACGTTCCGAAGGAAAGAGTGTGACTAGCCTTTTTATATCAATCTTAGGTAAGGTAAGACCAGCTACTCGTACTATTATAGCTGGCTGGATAAAAAATGTGTTTAAAGAAGCTGGCATAGATGCAGCACCAGGCAGTGTGAGATCTGCAGTAGCCTCAAGAAGCTATTCAGAAAATAGATCAGTAGAAGAGATTCTGAGGAGAGGAAATTGGAAGAGCTCAGACACATTCAGGAAATTCTACTGTCGTATAATAAAGAAGATTGAAGATAATAAAAGTTGTGATTATCTCTTAAATAACTTTCAGGTGTTAGAGTGTTAAATAGTACTACACATATAACATGATTACAGTAAGATAGACTGAGATTGTTATTCAATGATCTCATACGGATCTCATATATATATGGTATTAATTAGATTGTCTTATCTTAAGAAGTTGAATTTTAGTTTGCATCAATGATTGAATTTTGAAAGAATTTATAAATATATGTTATTCCATTGATTGGATTTCTAGTTGTACTGACTATTGAATTTTAAGAAGAATTTATAGATATTTTATGTTATTTCCATTGATTTAATTTCTAGTTTATATTAACTATTGAACTATAAGAGGAAGTTATAGATATGTTAATTTCATTTATTTAATTTCACCATAATTTGTGCCATTAATTATGATGGATTAAAATTGGTTTGGTAAGATTTTCTTATGGAATTTATTTACATTCACATAGCGTTCTCATTACCTGTACCTATCACAGGTTCTTTCACCAGCAGATAACAAACAGGTCTTCAGAATGCTGTGTATTTTGAAAGCATATATAATAAAACTGTTTTGCATTAAAACAAAACAGTTATTATGTATGCGGAAAAATACACAGCATTCGAGCAAGGTGCTTGCTGGTAATGTATAGAAGCCTATGAGTGACATTGACAAGCGCGCTCCAGTCCCCAAAGGCTGCCGCGCACTCCTGCGTGGGAAAGAAAGAGACAGGTAACACAAGTAAGAGGAGGTAAGATAGAGCATTGCATGCTTTCTAAGGCGTATTTTATGATTGCTTCTTCAGAATGCTGTGTATTTTTCCGCATACATAATAACTGTTTTGTTTTAATGCAAAACAGTTTTATTTGTAATATGACCGTCAAACTTCGTGTACAGCGTCAAAAAAAAGTAGATGGTTATTTTGACTATATCTCCGTTTTCACTCAACAGATTGTGATCAAACATACGTAAGATTTTAAATCAGATCTTCCAAACTAAGATAAAGGATTGTCTGTTTGTTCGCGATACACGCAAATGCAAAAACACGATGTGTTTTTTTGTTTAAAAGGTCTCGGGCAGGCTTAAGATCTTACGCATGTTTGACCACAATCGATTGAGTAAAAGCGGTAATAAGCGAAAATTGACATCTACGCGGGCGAGGCCGCAGGCATAGGCTAGTAAGTTACTATATTAATAAATAATTCTGATTCCAATAAATAATGAAAGATGGTACAGTCAGCGCCAAAAGCCTATTTGATTTCAAATCGAATGTAAATGGTTCAAATATTGTAATCAAAATTTAAAGGTAATGACTAAGTAATTAAATATCATTTTCATTAACCATTACTTACTTTGCTCAAAAGTACTGTTCAAAATCTGCAAATGATCATAGACCTTTGACGCTGACCGTACATAAAACAAAAATCTTGGGATAACTCCCTTAATGTTATTCTTTTGGCAGTTATGCCAAAAGAATCAAAATATACCTTTTTCTTGTTGCTAGTAATATTATCAGTCTTATAATCACACTCCTTAACCCTCTCCAATCTCTTATCGTACGAAGAATTCCTTTTCATATCCGAGGTCTCCGTGTCCTCCATACTCTGCACGTTCTCCGATTTCTCGAACACAATGAAGGAATCGTCGTCACTTAGCGGAGGCTTGGCTATAGAGCTGGCAGTGATGTTGGTCGGTGTTTTGGAGATATCAGCCGATGTTAGGTGATCGGGAGCGTCTTTGTCGAACACTATGCTGATGGAATCGTTGCAACTTTGGGATCTGGGAATATAATTATATGCAACATTAAATATACGAAAAATAGTAATATTATAAAG
This sequence comes from Lithosia quadra, assembly GCA_963576445.1. Lineage (NCBI taxonomy): Eukaryota > Metazoa > Arthropoda > Insecta > Lepidoptera > Erebidae > Lithosia > Lithosia quadra. Next base: position 3,179,105 of record OY754894.1, read on the forward strand.
AGGAAGGCCAGGTATTGTGAGTTTGTTTAAATACCTGTGGTATCTTTGGAATTACTGCACTTAAAAGCTACTAGGAAAAATTCTTTTACCATTTGAAATGTACATTATTCCCCATTGACACAAGTTATACCGGGTGTAAGGTAAACGCTACCGAAGATAAATTTAACGATTTTTTACGATTACCTAGTTAATAGTAAGCCTATCATGAATAAAAAAAAAATTTAAACATTATTTTTAAGTGTTTTATTAGTATAGCTAAATGAAACAGGTCATTGACCCCGACGGCGCATGGGGGTCAACGACCGGTTTCATTTGACATCATGCGGTTATTTTTTAGGCAGTGTTGCAGTTTTTAGTGAAATAATAATTTCAACACAATGGATCCTGAATAACATTAATAAAAAGACTAAAAAACAATTAAGCCAATCGAAAATTATACTATGTGGTAAATTACGATGGCTTGAGTTTTTTTCTTTATATACCTACCACTTAGGTGGCAGACAAGTTTTGAAGCAAGTTCGGGTTACTAGTATGATATATGAGATCTTATATTTGCGATCGATACCATGATAACCAGACAATTTAACAATAATAAGACATTACCTCAGTCTCTTGGAGGGTAGTGAGCACTTACTGCTCAAGTCCAACAACACGTCCTTAGGCGGCCTCTTGTACGGGACAGGGGACGTTGCGGAGTAGTCATCCGTAGCGGCCAAGGACGTGCCGTCTAGTTCTCTACAAAACGTAGAAATTACTGCTAATTTTTAGATTTTCTTCTTGTTTTTAAACACATTTACAATCTTTAGGTTAGCACAATTAAACAGAATGAATACATTATCTGGCATTGCATTTAATCCATACTAATATTATAAATGCGAAAGTAACTCTGTCTGTCTGTCCGCTGAACCGATTTTGATGAAATTTGGTATAGGAGTAGATTAGACCTCGAGAATGAACATAGGTTATGTTTGGTCGCGATAACCGACATACACGCGAGCGGAGCCGCGGGCAACAGCTAGTATAACATACTAGCGTGTACTCGCGGTAGATTTTAAGTCTGACCAAGAACTCTCTAATAGAAGAAAAAAAACACATCAAAATCCGTTCAGCCGGTTTTTGTGTGAAACATTCATAAATCCTCACAAACTTTCATTTTATGATGCTAGTGGCAGGTACCTCATCCAGATGGCGTCCTGCTGCTGCTGCCAGAGGTGGGGCGGCTGCTCAACCCAGGAATTGAAGTAGCGTACGATGTGTTCATGGTCCAACTTCGCCAGCGCTCGCACCTCCCGCAGTACGCGTTCCCTTTTACTTTCCCTAAAACACATTATAATGATAGATAGATATTTTTTTATCCTTTTTTTATTATCGTGTGGAAATCCCCATGGATACCACCCCCATCGACCATCGGAGGTGGTTATGTCGGGATCGAACCGACTAAAACCATACGCCGTTTCGGGTCTTAATTACCGGAGTGTAAGGTTACTTAATAGGCATATCCCTCGCACCCCAGCTGACCCCGGGCCATCTACGGTTTTAAGATGGCCCCTCGACCCCCGAAAGGGGGGTAGGGCGAGCATCGCGCCTCTTCACCGACGGTGGGGTGTAGGGTGACAGGGGGCCGTCCTGTCACCCAACCATAGGCGTGCGAACAATCAACTCGCCCCCCACTCGCTCTTCACTGTGCCCTCTGCTAGTCAGAGGGACACGTGGAGAGTCTCGGAGCAGCCCTCTGGAGGGCCACTCCCACCCCGGCCGGATTGGCCGCAGGCAGCAGCGTGTGCGAGTGGGAGGCGCTGCTCGCCTCCGGCCCGCACCCCGTGAGGGATAAAAGAATGAGTGTATATGTATGTATGTGTGGGACTGTCACATCAAAAACAAAGGTATACCCACTCACTTCCTTGGTAAGGTAATTCTCTTGACGGCATAGGAGCAGTGGTCGATGTTGTTGACGGCCTCGAACACGAGACCGAAGCCGCCCTTGCCCAGGAGCCCTACCGGCTTGAAGTCGCTGTGGTAGCGCCCGCTGTACTCCGGGATGTTGGGCGTGGGCTTGTCCAGGTGCCAGCCACATACCTGGACCACCACCTGTTATATAAAAAATATTGTTTTATTAATAAATTCATAGTAAATATTCTACGACATTCTACACAGCTCTTTCTAGACCCAAAGTAAGAATTGTTTAATTAGTTGTGTTATGGGTTCTAGAATGCGGATAAACAGTATAAATACTATTCTTTGTATTTTATACATACAGACAAATATTCATATTCATTATACATACAAATACTTGCACTAATCGGGGAACCCGCGACCACTTACTTAGCAGTCGAATACTCTAGCGCTACGCCACAGAGGTCTTCTAATAGAAATAAGAACTTTTGCAGAATGATTTGGGAGTACGAAAACAATATATCGAGGAATTAGTATCACCTTTCTACAACGCATAATAAAAAAGTACAGTCAATAACAAAAGCTGATTAACACTAGAATATTTGAGTTTGTACGTTGGACTAACAGATATCAATAATTGAAGTATAAGTACTTTCATAATCTTCAGAGGACAAAGTTAATATATTTAATATAATGTTTATAATTTTATGAAAAGTTGAAAAGCAAAGATCAATAAACTTAAGCTACTTTTTTCGCTGACTGTACATCAGAAATGACATACCTGTTCTTGACTAGTCGGCAAAGGCGTGACAGCCCTAATCTTTGGCGCGAAGAACCTCGGCCAGATCATCAAATTCATCAACAGGGCTGATGATATCGCGATGAGCACCACTTCCTTCCACCAGTACGACAGCGAAGAGATGTGCACATGGATGTGATGGTGGTCTGTTTCCTCATTACTGGTGTTGGGGGGGATGGAATCGTCGAAGTCATTGTCTGCGACCTGGACGGACTGGTCACAGGTCTCGTGTTGGTAGACGAAGTAGCCATGGTCCCCTGGCAATAAATTAGAATTTTTTTAATTAGCTGATGCTTGATGCTGATGGCTATAGTATTTTGGTCATATCTCCAGTTGTCTAAACCAGTTACAAGCCAACATAATTGGCAGATTTTAAGTCTGACCAAGAACTTTCTAATCCGTTCAATAGCTTGCGCCTAACGCGAAAATACAGATAAACAGGTAAATATCAAGTAAAAAGTATCTTTGTGTTCAGAATCAAGTATTTTTTTACAGATCTAAATAAAAAATAAAAAATCTGCATGAAATATTATTTATATTTATTAATTTTTGTACTAAGAAATATAAATGAATTGACTCAAAAACTAATTTTCAACTTGAAAACGATCATCTACTTTTGACGCTAACTGTACATGCTGTTATGCTCAATATAAAAAAAATTGCTGATCGTCGGATCAAACCAACCAGAACCAACAAAACATGTGACAGTTACCACGAGGTTTTTTTTGTGTTTTCGTGTGGAAGCCCCCACGGATACCACCCCTGCAACCAGCGGGCCGGTTATATTGGAATCGAACCGACTAAAACCACACGTCGTCTCGGATCTTCAAGCGCCGGGGTGTAAGATGGCCTAAAAGGCAATTCCCTCGCACCTCGGAAACACTGCACCATATGCAATTATAATAAAAAAAACTTACGGTTCATCCCGTTATTCCCGAAAAGCGTGATAAGCGATAAGGCATTTGTATCGGTATCGGGAACGGTCAGGGCCGTCCCCGCGCCGCCGGCCAGCTGAGGCGCGGCGCGGGCCGTCACCAACTTCCAGGGGAGCGGCTGGGCCGACACCGCCGTGTCGAGTTTGCGAGAGTAGAATGGACTCTCCTGTATGTATAACTGGAAATAAAGTAATTATTCAGTGTGCATTGAGAAACCTAGCGGTAGCCTAGTGGTCTGGGTAATGGACTGCTGAGACGAGATCTCGGGTTCGATCCCAGGTTCACCATGGCACACACCAATGACTTTTTGAAGTAATGTGTGTATTGATCGTAGGTTTATAAGTGCCCGGTTAATGGCAATAGGCTCGCCACCTATTACATTGGGACCTAAAAGTAAACTGGCAAAATGTGGGTGCTAGCACCTCTGCCTACCCCTTAAGGGATATAGGCTTGAGTTTATGTTGTTGATGTTGCATTGAGAAACTAACACAACTCTTGAATAATAAATTCTAGGTTCTTCAAGAAGGGCTTTTACAAGGTCAGCAGCGCGAGTGTAACGCCTTTGGTGTTGCACACGGCCATAGGCCATGACTGCTTCCCATCAGGTGGGCCGTGTGCTTGTCTAAAGAATAAATAAAACATTTTTTTTCTACTTCTTGAGTAAAAAAAAATTGTGTTCAGAATTGTTCATGTTTTTTACACTACGTAGGTGGCAGACAAGCACACGGCCCACCTGATGGGAAGCGGTCACTGTGGCCTATATACGTGTGCAACACTAAGGGTGTCACTGCACACGCGTTGAAGAAGGAGAGAGGGCTAGGAAGGTGACGGGAGGCTAGGATGGGGCGAGGGGAGGAGGGGTACAGTGAGCTCTGGCTACCCTACTTACCGGCGGGAACACAACACGATGGTTATTATGGCCGCGGTCTTCTGTAGGGCGGAGGTACTACCCCTATCGGACAGCTCATTTCGGACGGGAGATACCGTCGTATCCTTCATTTAACATAACCCGAGCATTTTTTTTGATATCTCAATCGCGCGGACTAAAACCACACGTTTACTCAAGACTTCAAACGGCGGGATGTAAAGTGACCCCGGTATATATTCGATAGCCTGCTTTTCAATCGTGTTTCTAAACTAATAATGAAATATTCACCTGTCTATTATGTACGCCGATGTATAGCGAGGGTTGCTGGGTGCTCTCTACTCCATCTTCGAGCAAGGTCTGCGTGGCCTCCCACATCACATCGATGCTTTGCAGAGTCCCCGAGTGGAGGCGCCACATGCCCGCCACTGGCGCATCTAGCTGTGAAATATACATTTATTTTTAACATAACATAACATAAACTCACACCTATATCCCCGAAGGGGTTGACAGAGGTGATAGCACCCATATTTCGCCAGTTTATGTTTAGGTCCCAATGTGGCGAGCCTATTGCCATTAACCGGGCACTTATAAACCTGTGATAAATAGACACATAACTTCGAAAAGCATCGAAAAGTCATTGGTGTGTGCCATGGTGAACCTGGGATCGAACCCGAGACCTCGTCTCAGCAGTCCCAGACCACTAGGCTACTGCGGTATATCATTTAATTTTAGCCGACTTCAAAAAAGTAGGAGGTTCTTATTTCGAAATTGAATACTAGTGTAACGTAACTCCGACGGCCTCTGTAACGTAGAGGTAGTAAATGCGATTGCTACGACAAGGGCCGCGGGTTCGGTTCTCGCTCAGTGTAAATATTTACATACATACATATGCTCACGCCTTTTTCCCTCCGGGGTAGGCAGAGACAACAGACCGCCATATGCCTTTGTCCTGACATACTTCACGCGCTTCCTCTACTGTCATTAAGCCTTTCATGCAAGCCCGCCCGTTTCAAGTTTTTTTTATAGTGTAAATATTTGTAAGCATCGTCTCTTTTGGTGTTTATATGTATAATAAGTAACATAACATAACATAAACTCACGCCTATATTCCCGAAGGGGTAGGCAGAGGTGCTAGCACCCACATTTCGCAAGTTTATGTTTAGGTCCCAATGTAATAGGTGGCGAGCCTATTGCCATTAACCGGGCACTTATTTACAAAAGTATGTATTTACAAAACAAAGTATTTAAGTATGTTTATCCACATTATAAAACCCATAACACAGGCTAGTTAAACTATGCTTTGGATCTAGAGAGCGCTGTATAGAACGTCACCAAACATTTATTTATTTACCTTGTGCTGCCATAATAAATTAGTTCCATCGTGCTCCTTTATGGCGATGACCCCTTCAGGTAACGCGATTGCTACCCCTATAGGCCCAGGGGCTGAGGGTGTGCCTGCACACTCTCTTCTTGATAGTCCCACCTGGTGTTCAGCTACACTGAAGTTCCACCTGTGAAATAGAAAGTGTATTGGAGACAAGAGGAATGGATGGGAAAATTTGATTAGGTAATATATGCTTGACCTACTTTAATATTCCTTACATACTATCAAGTCAAATCTTGGTTAATATATTAAAACTGAAGAGTTTTTTTTGTTGAACGTGCTAATTTCAGGAATCACTGGTCCGAAAATTTAAAAAATATTTTTAAGCTGTAAAGGTCATTTATCTAGGAAGGCTATATGCTATACATCATCACGCTACTGCCTAGGGGAGCAGAGTAGTTATCATATATGTCAACGTGTTTCGTTTTTTTTCAAATTTCCATACATTATTGCAAAACTAAGAAATTACAAGAATGTATGAATTAAAAAAGTGCCACAGGGACGGTACCTACAGTAGAACGTTTGAATATATTTTTAACATTTAAGAACATACACTGTACCCCTGAAGGGAACTATGGAGCATAGCGATTTTACCCGTTCTACCACCGGGGGTTTAAACCAGGGATACAGTGGAGCAAACATCACGGGCGAAGTCGTGGGGGACAGCTAGTTAAATATACGTGTACTAACTTCTCATTTCCACTCCTGGGGTCAACTGCTCGAACAACATTAGAGTGTCTCCTGAGCACGATGACGTCACGGCCCGCGCCAGCCGTCTGCTGCTCATTACTGCAGCCGCCCGCGCCACATTCGTAGATGATGCGTCCTGTGTGAGCGTCTAACCCAAACCAGAGGGTTTCTCGAGCACCTGTATATACCAAATACGAAATTTTAATAGTATGTAATAAGGACGCGGCCTCTACTCAGAGGTATCGAAGTTGAATCCCGCCGGACAGTACCAATGTGAATTTCACTTTGTGGAACACATGATTTACTATCTGCTGACGGTGAAGGAAAAACATCGTGCGGAAACCCACATGTCCTAGATTCCTAGAAGAAATTCTAAGGACATGTCCGATCCACCAACCCGCATTAGGCCAGCGTGTGTGGATTGCGGTCTAAACCCTCTCAGCTCTCTCGTTAGAAGGAGACCCGAGCCTAGTAGGTAGTGGGATATAAATGGGTTGCTATTATAATAATTTATTTAGTAAAAGTATTTAGTAAAAAAAAAAAAAAAGGATTTAGGCAGGGGTGGGTTTACCTAGGCAACAAATGTCTGGTGTATCCGTCAAGCACAGTCGCGGAGGGGAAGCGATGATGGAGGCCTGTACGTGGAGCTCTAGACCTAGGCAGGTCCCTCTAACCTCTCTTCCCCCAAAACATCAATACTAAATTTTAAGATCGTCCTTAAAATTTTTCAGTAATTTTTGGGGCGATTTTAAAATTTAATTCCTTTTGCTCCCCCTGAGAGAAATCTTGTGGCCGGTAACGTTCCGTTTGGATGGTAACATTCAGAGTGAATCATCGTAAATCATTGAAGTGAAGCAAATTCTACAAATACCGCTTCATGCATGGTTTGTGAATGTTGAACGTTGTTTTCAATAATTAAATTAGTTACCTATTAAATATCCTTAATTGCATTTTACTTTACGCGTAAATTCCGTTGGTAGACAACACAATTCTGAGATTTTTTTACCTACAATATACCTAACACGTTGATGTGATAGTCCTAAAACAACCCATCACTAATATTAGTGATGGGTTATTTTAGGACTATAGACCCTTTAATAAGTGAGGGATAAAATTTTAATCCAATAAATGTTTAGTCAGTTTAAAAATATGTGCCTGTGTACATGCTTTTATCCAATTGTCGGTTAATTTGACTATTTCCCTGATAATTATTATCACATCACATTATTAATATTATCCTCTTGCCAAGAGGATGATACATTGCATACAAATAAAAGCATAACTATATATCCTTATCCGATCAGACTAAAATAATCACAGAATAATCCCGTTCCCGCAACCCGTTAGAACCTATTCCAGGGATAAAAAGTAGCCTATGTGTCATTCCAGACTATAATCTATCTCTATACCCAAGTTCAACAAAATCCGTTCGGCCGTTTTAGCGTCATTTAGTAACAAAAGTCTACACAACATTACGCATTCATTTAGTAGGATACCGTAATGGAGGCTCGACCGAACGCATGAGTCACACAGCACGTCACACTGATGATGCAAGCGTCTATAGTTCACGATGACAGCTTTTACCCTATACCTACAGATAATTTGAAATGCCTGTTTGTTATATTAAAATAACAGGTTATATCTCAATGCCTGTGAATGTACGATACATATAACAAAAAATCGGCCTAGGCGTCTGGTTTGTATAGTGCTTCAAAGGAACATACAAACATACATAGGCTGATAAACACATTACCACTCCTTTGCGTTGCGCAGTCGGGTAAAAAAGAAACGTAACATTTTTGTCAGTATGTCTATTTGAAAGAGGTAATCTCTGGAACGTCTGGGCCGATTGGGATACTTTTGCTGGCACATAGGTAATTTTATAAGGCGTCACATAGACTAATTTTGAAAATAAATTAGGGTTCCGCGCAAAAATTCTTAAAACCCTAAAAATCTTTGGTAAGGGGAAAACTAGTAATTACGATGAGTACTTCATCTTTCGTGTCGATGTTGCGATCCTGGTGTAGTAATTGGTTTCACGGCAATGCGGCTACTTACGGAGAGCATACGATCTAATATTATAAAACAAGAGAGAGAATGACGTATTCTTTTGTACGCATATACAAGCGACAATCTCGGAGCCAGAACTAATTTAAAGTAGTTATGAAGTGGTTATTTGCACGTGATTACCTGCATGTGACTTAAGTAATTCTGAGGTATGACCGGCCATATTACAATGAGGACAATTTATTCAAACGTGGTTTATACCTATTGGCACACGTGTTATTGTTTATAGACACGGAATAAAGAATCCCTACTACAATGGAAGTGTGATACTACTTATTCATAAGGGGAACCGCTGTCGCCAAACTCACACATACAACCAGTTAATAATAAGTACATTGCACTACTAGTAAACAATTGTTTTGATTTGTCGCATAAAACGAAAATACACTTCGTGTTAGAGATTTCTTTGCTATAGATAAAAAAAATATTTACGGCGATTCGTATTTTGAATCAATCAAACTTTGACTTAAGAAAAACTTCAGTTAATCTCTCTCTCTCTATACTAACCAATAGGTATTAACTATGCAAACCTTGCGAACTAACGCATATCAGCGGCACGCGTGCCACGCCCACTTACCATTTCTACTTACTTCTCTTTTCTGTGTTTATAGACTTATATTAATGAACTTTCTTGCTTTAATAGAAAACGTGAATTATAATATAATGTGAAATGAAATTGACATAATGTGGCTGCGAGTAAAATACGCTACCGTTAGTAAAAGTTTGCCACTTAAATGGTAAAAAAATCTTACCCTAAAAATATTTTTATAGCTTTAATAAATGTTGAGTGTCACAATGAATATTAAGAATGGTCATCCATCCTAAGACTGCCTTGGTTAGTATTGCTTAACTTTGCAATGTGTTAACTAGAAGTGGCTGATCACACACCTGTCGTAGGGGCAATCTAGGGTGTAAAAGTGGGGATGACCGTAATTGCCACCTATCTAGATTAGACTAGACTATCTCTGCTTGCCTACACACAGGTGGCAATTAAGGGCATCCCCACTTTTACACCCTAGATTGCTCCTGCGGCAGGTGTGTGAGTAGCCGCTTTTACTCGGTTACAACTTGGCCACGAGCCCCCCCCCCCCCTCCTCCTCCCACTCCTCCTCTCTTACAAAAACAAATAAACAAACAAATTTGAATATCTATTCATATTCTGTTCCAATACTTATTGCGGTTTACATAAGTCATGATCTTGACCTGACTATAGATTTGTGTTTGTAATTATCAAACATTAACTTCTATACATAACATAGCTTTTATTTATTACACATAATTCTTAGTGACGTAGTTTATTTATACATAACAATACTTATCAATTTTATCAGAAACAACTACTACCTGGACAGTGCAAAAACAGTGAGAACTATTTTTTTTTTTTTCAACTGACACTTCAAAAAATACCATTTAATTCTGGACTTCACTATTATCAGTTTAAAGTCTAAAATTAAATGATATTTTGTAGAGCGTATGAAAAAGTTTTCATTTAGTTTTAGACTTTTACTGTATGTGGTAAGGTCTACAATGAAATAGCATTTTTTAGAGTGTCAGTGGCGTGACAGTGGTTTGTCTTTAGCAGAATTGAGGCCCTAGTCATTGCACTACCATCGTGAACCTACTCCTAACCCCTTCGGATGCTAGGTATAGAGTCTGAAATAACACACAGGTTACCGTTTATCCCTAGAACAGTTCCCCTTTTTTTTATCGTGCGGAAATCCCCATGGATACCACCCCTGTCGGCCATCGGGGGTGGTTATGTCGGGATCAAACCGACTAAAACCGCACGCCGTCTCGGGCCTTAATTACCGGGGTGTAAGGTTACCCAATGGGCATATCCCTCGCACCCCAGCTGACCCCGGGCCATCTACGGTTTTAGGATGGTGGAGGTTCCGGCCCGCACCCTAGAACAGTTCCCCTGGGTTGCAGAAACGCAACAGAATTCCACGCAGGCAAAGCCGCGGCTACAGCTAGTGACTTAAATACGTAGATACAGTACAAACAGCAGTAATATCAGTACAAAGTATGGTGAACAGTCGGTCATAAATCATGAAAAACATTTGCTACTCTATTTACGAGTGTCGAAATATAATTAATGATTGCGTGTTGGTATAAGATTCGTGCATTTACTATGTAAAAATAATATTAATCAGTGGAGATTACACCTTACTATATTATCGAAGACGGGGACGTTGATACCGCGAATATCACTGTTTATTTACTGGCTGTGTCTGCGAGATAATGTCGGTATCTAATACTGATCAGGTATAACGAGTTCAATGGATTGTGGTCGCAATCCTACTATCCTACTTCCTACCAATATTTATAAACGCGAAAGTTTTTTTTTATACTAGTAGGTGGCAGACAAGCACACGGCCCACCTGATGGGAAGCGGTCACCGTGACCTATGGACATGTGCAACACTAAGGGTGTCACACACGCGCTACCTACCCTGAAGGGAAGGGGGAGGGCTAGGAAAGGTGAGGAAGTTAGGAAGGGTGGGGGGAGGAGGGGTACAGTGAGCTCTGGCTACCCTACTTACAAGCGGGAACACAACACGATGGTTATTATGGCCGCGATCTACTGTAGGGGGGAGTTGTGAGAATGTCTGGATGTATGTTTGATCCTCTTTCACGCAAAAACGGCAGAATTTGGTACAGAGATAGATTATAGCCTGGAATAACATATAGGCCTACTTTTTTCCCGGGAACGGATTTCCGTGGGTCGCGGTAGCGGGAAAAGAACTTTACGCGAGCGGAGCCGCGGGCAACAGCTAGTACAACTATAATTCGACAGTCCCTTAGTACGATCACCTAAGTGGGTGCGTGATTTGCAGGGTTTGTTGTCATGACCATCATAACCTTCAGGATACCCATTTTTTTATCGTGCGGAAATCCCCATGGATACCACCCCTCGGCCATCGGGGGTGGTCATGTCGGGATCGAACCGGCTAAAACCGCACGCCGTCTCGGGTCTTAAGTAATTACCGGGGTAAGGTGTAAGGTTACCCAATATTGTTGCCTGTGTACATTTCATGTATCGCCTAGTTCGCCTACATAATAATTTACTTCTTGCGTTTGTCATGCGCTATAGGCACCGCATTACTCTCATGAGATCTTCAAACGCTCTGCACGCGTCAGAATCGATCAATCAATAAAATTCAAAGTTATCAACATATATACGAGCACATTGCTGCTGGACAAAATGACTCAAAACTGCTAAATATGGCTTACCATATTGCATCATTCTATACTATATTAAATAGTTTATCCACGAAATATCAATATATAATCCCCATCCCCTTAGGCCAGCAGGGGTGGTTATGACGAACCCGAACCGGCTAAAATCGCGCGCCGTCTTGAGTGTCACGCCTACAGTCTGATCGTCGGCGTGACGTGGCGGCACGATGCTCGGCCCATCCCTCTTTCACGGGGTTGAGGAAGCCATATTAAAACCGTAGATGGCCTGGGGTCAGCTGGGATGCGAAGGATATGCCTACTAGGATACCTTACACCCCGATAATTAAGATCCGAGATGGCGTGCGGTTTTAGTTGGTTCGATTCCGACATAACCACCCTCGATGGCTGACGAGGGTAGTATCCGTTGGGATTACCGCACGATAAAATAAGGCAATTTCCAGGCACCGCGGTTGACTTTTGGACATCTACGGCCCTTGCTCTAGAAATGGGGGGGCAAAACCAACCTAATTCTGCTGAGGTGACAGGTAGCCTCAACTATCCCGCCAGGCCTGAGCTTCTAAAGGATAGAGGTAGTTGAGCAACCTGCAGTTGGTTGGACCCGCCTGTTGTTCAGTTTATATGAATAAGTGTTAGTGTTGTTGTTCCACCATCAAGCAAACACCTTCCTCACCATTGTACAAAAATGTACGTAAACATGAATCACCTAGGCCTTGAACTTATTTATTACACACATATGTTGGATATATCAGTTACATCGTACGCCATAACCGCGTATTGGGATGTTAATTGTGGAGATTATACTACCCATCTAAATGTTAATCGTTTACGTCACTATTTAGTTTTTATTGATTAATTTGCCGTTACCCCCGAGCAGTTAGGTGGTTATTTACGTAATATAACCACTCTGTATATTAGTATAGGGTTCTAGATTCGGAATCCCACTAATATTATAATCCTAATAATCCTACTACTACTATATGCGAGAAAGTTTGTGAGTATGGATGTTTGTTACTCTTCTACACAAAAACAGCTGAATGGATCTGGTTGAAATTTGGTACAGGGATAGATCATAGTCTGATAAACACAGGTTTCTTTTTATCCATGGAATAGGTGCCCATGGGAAGTGAAAACGACAACAGAATTCCAGGGTGCGTTTGTTTGTATTTCTAAACTGCTTGATCAATATCGATGAAATTAGGCGACTAGCGACAAAATGCCATTTTTTATATATAGGACACTTGACTTTACCTCGCCTGATGGTAAGCTAAAGTCTCAGGACTGGGGTCACCACTATATACACCGGTAGTGCTACAGTGGCGGCCCTCAGCTTGACGGCCTATCAGATGCTTTTTCACGCCCCACTTAAAGGCCCCGGGACTATAGGAGGAAGGAAACACATGCGCTGGTAAAGAATTCCAAGTCTTTATGGTGTGGTCACCATTTATCATGAAACTACGCCATTTGGTACGGTCATTCGGTTAGATTCTGATTTTCATATTTTTTCGACACATCAATACGAATTCACCCTGTCTGAGTCTGATGTTAAGCTAAAGGTAAAGTCTCAGGATCTCATTTGTGAGTAGTCAAGAAATTTGGTATCATCAAAATGAGGACAGTTCCCTAGTGTAGTCAAAATAACTCACCAGCTATGACCAGGTCATCAGAGTACTTGAAGGACGAGGATAGCAGTTGCTCAGCATCAAATGGCAGCGGTTCAATGGTATCTCCACTGAGACTGTAAAGTGAACCGCTAAGTGATGGCACCAGCCGCACCCATTTACCTCCAGCTGTGAGCTGGTGAAATTATACATCTTTATTTTGAAGGCTTATGCAAACCTGGCCTATATTCTAAAGAAAAAAGAATGAATGAGTTTATTTGTGCACGAGTGCATTCTCGTAATAAAATATCATCAAAATACATTTCCGATTTTATCTTATTATTGTTAATATTATTGGTAATAGGCAGCAGTTGATTCAACTGATAATGCCTATATCACATTGTTCTCTGCCAGATTCTACTTAGGCTTCAAATGCTTGTCTAGTCTGTTCTTAAATTGATTCACACTTTGTGAAGATAATTACTTCTTCTGGCAGTCTGTTCCATGCTTTGACAACTCTATTGCTCAAAAAGTATTTATGTGGATTGTTATGAGACAAACTGGAACTCAGCTTCAGGTGGTGACCTCTAAGATGTGTATTTTGGTTCCGCAGAAATAGATTGTCAAAGCCCTCCACATCGTAATGTCCTTTTCTAACAAATGTCCAACTTAATAATATCCACATAATAACTATGAAAGCATGTAGTTTTATGAGATTTCTTACCTCAACATGGTGCAAGTTGGATGATAACAAGGGTTGTGTCTCCAGGTCCCAGGCCTTAATGCCGTTTTTTGTAGAGAATGCACTTAGTCGCCCATCTAAGGTGCTCACTATCAGCAAACTGCAACCAAAGAGATCTCATAACTGTTTTCAGTATTATATTAACATAGTGTAGAGACTATCCAGATAAACTAACGAAAAGGGTAAAAAAACAAAAAAAAAAGGAAAAAGCCAATATAGAAATAAGTATAACAAATTAAGCTTAATATGATTATGTATTAAGTACATTGGATAGCTATGCCTGTGAAGTTGCATCAGTGTTTCATGATAAAAGTGTATGATTATATTTCGCATATAATTAAAATGTCATATTCAAAAATTGCCAGATATTAATTCATGTGTATAATAGTGCTAATACTTTTGATAAAAAAAAAACTCTAGGTACTTCAAAAAACTTGAATCCTATGTACCTAATTTAATAAGTAAATATGTATAGAGTTAATACTATTTATATGGTTAATTTATCTGTAAAATAATTAGAAATTATAAAATAAGAAATCAATAAAGACTTTCACACATAGTGAATCACTTGTTATACCTAAAGATAAGTTATCAAGGTCAGATGTAAGTAATAAGACTAGGACAGTATTTTTTTTAATATAGAGAAAGTTGACAAACCATATCAGAATATTCAAACATCCAAATGGGTATGCAAACTACTGAAACGGTACACACGTAATTAGTTTTCAGTGACACATAGTTCTTTCTAGAAAACCCATACTTTTTAATTCAAGAACATGTCATGACATGTTCTGAAACATGAAAAATCTGAAAGTTATAGCATGTAATGGGTTTCAAAACATAAAATGGCCTGAGTATCACAAATAGTAACAGTTAAGTAGTAGATAAACCTGTTCTTTATCACTTTCAAATGTTGAATTTGTTTTGTAAACAAACAAACAAGCAGCTACAATCACCATAGTTCTGTAATATTCAACGAATCTTCAGCGAAACTTAAAGCTTAAAGATGAATTAAACACTATTTCAAAACTCACTCGTTGAAACCTTGGCCGTCTTTCACGTTATTAGGATTGCAGAACGGGAGCTGTTGCACTGTATCATCGGCACGTATATTACAAACAATAAAAGTTAACGCAAATGTAAATTTCAGAGCGATTACCCGCCAATACCAGTCCGACATTTTTTAACAGCTGTAATAATCTCGGACATCTCAAACCAAACACCGGCTATTTATTTTTATTATGAAATTCTCAAAAAATATTACGAGTTCCGCGCGACTGGTTATAAAACTTTTGACCACAGACTAAACAAGATTCCACGTAATATCTGTCAAAATAAATACGTTTCGTTACTCGTTATTATCGTTGTGCTTTGCTTATTTGGTAATTGAGTAGGTACGTGATTGGTGATCGATCGTAGTTTTGTATTCGTAATCGTAATTAATAAAATACATGAACATTGTAATTATTAGATTAATCTGGCTTTAAAATTAACTGACATTGCAAAATTTTGGATGGCTTTAAAATTAATATACCATAGAGATCACTTCATTTAGCATTATGCTATTGTATAATCTGTCCGTAGCTTGTTGTCAACGACAATTTGTGACAAGTCTTTTATTTTCCATGCTTGGGATTTTGTGATTATAAAATAATACATTCGTGTTTGGGCTTTAATAGTGAACTTGTAGTCATCAGATCATCACATACCTTTTACGAGAGCGATTTGCTTCCTACCTTCAGTTCTATTTATCTGTAAATTAAGATATTCAATATGACATTGGGAACCTATAACAGGCACCAAGCTCAGAAGAAAAAGTAAGAATTTTCTAATTCTCGTCCTCGTATTTTAAAAGATTATTGCAGCGTTTGTCATCTGTTTTGTTTTTTGTTTTAGGCAAGCTGCTTTGGCGGCTGCATTTCCTCAGGGGATCCGTTGTCAAAAGTGTTTGGAATATGGACACTGGAGTTATGAATGTACTGGAAAGCGCAAGATTCTGGTGCGTCCATCTCGCACACAGATCCTCAAAAAGAACTTGAAGTCTCGCGATGAAGGCTCATGCAGGTATATAACCAATTAATAGAATTTTCCAGAAATCATTTTATTCTCTACCTCCATTATGATTGTTTCAGAACTAGGATAATTTGGATAATCCTAACCATTTCAGCTATCTTCAAATCTTATTTATATACGATAAATTCCAGTGCAGAAATTAGTCAAATTTTATTAGATTTGGTAGTTAATTTGGTAAAATTTGTTCAGTTCCTTATTCAGATTTCCAAGTTTTTTGCATGCCTTCTAGGTACTTTGATGATATTTTCTTAAATCTTTTAAAATAATTCAACATATATACATAATGCTCACACCTTTTTCCCTCTGGGGTGGGCGAAAATAACAGCCCGCTATCTGCTTCTGTTCTTATGTATGTCACGCGCTTCCTCTACTGTCACAGCTTTCATGCAAGCCTACCAGTTTTAGTGCTTTTAACTTGCCTTTTTTTCAATAAGTCATTAATTTAGTCAGTATATATTCTGTGAGATTTGGTCTTATTACCTATGTGAAATTATTTATCTAGAAAAAAAATATTGTCAGCCAACAACTCACCCTCAAAATTATTAAAGTAAATTTATTATACAACAATACTGTTTGTTCCTGTTACTTCACAGCAATAATAGTGTTATGCGATAAGTCCTTAATCCAATAGAAAGAAAAGTTTACCTGTTGAATGTGGGCTTGTTGTACACTTTTATTTGGACACCTTGTAGTTTTACTTCTAAAACATCCACCTATAATTTTCATTCAATATAATATGTTTTAAGGTGCCATTTATGCATAAAAGAGTAACACCAGTATGAAAATACACATCCGCATGTTCAGTGGCAATGGTTTATGGTTTTTTTTATTACTTCTGCAGTCAAAACACTGTCATTTCACCAACCTTAGTATTTTTATTACTTTCTATGTATAATAAGTATGTATTTACAAAAAAAAAGTATATAAATGTTTACCAGCATTCTAGAACCCATAACACAAGCTAGTTTAACTAAGCTTAGTTTGGGTCTAGGGAGTGTTGTGTAGAATGTCGAAGAATATTTATTTATTTACTTTTGTCAAGTTTATAGTAGTATTTCCTATACTTTGTTAATTAATAATCTTCATTTTAATTTGTTAACTCTTGTTACAGCAATGGGAGTTGCAAGATACCAGCCAAAAAGAAACGTACCGACAAAGACTGTGTGGACTGCTCCGATAACAGCTCATCAGACAGTGGATCTGACTCTTCATCAGATGACTCAGATTCAGATTCTGACAGCAGTAGCGGCAGTGACTCCGAAAGTGACAGCAGCAGCAGTGGCTCCGAAGATGACTCATGTTCGGACTGTTAGATGGCACAAGGAGATTACACTCAACATAACCTATGGCTGATACTCATAAATGTTTGATAAATGATAGGCATTTTTTACAATGGAGATTTGAAAGTAAATTTTTCAGGTTACCCACAAGTTTTTTTGTAATACAATGTAGTTATTTAAAAAAGTTTTACAGTTATTGAATAAGCATTTGTCATTTTTTTATAGTTTCTGGCACTAATTCATAAATTGACATGGAGATTTCATGAAGTGATTAAAATAGATTTTTTTCTCAATATGGGTATCAGTCCTAGTTATGTCCCCAAGGGTATAGTTATGAATTGATGTAGGCTAAAAACTCAGCAGATGTTTTCAAATATAATGCTGGACATTAAGTAAGTAATTAGTATAGTATGACACTGTTTTTAAGATGTTTTAATGTGCAGACAATGTTTTTATCTATTTATTATTTGTATGTAGAACATGATCTTTGACTCATTCAGCATTTTTAAGATATGTAACAAAAATACAATTGATAAAGTAATGTTTATTCTATGAAAAGAAAATAAAATGAAAGTGCTAAATGGGTTTATACCCATTTTCATAGTTATAATGTTGTGAATTTGTTGAATGTTTTAGAGATAGTTGCACTGTATCTTGAGAAAAAGTGCAAGTCAAAGTGTGGATGTAAATGTACTTAGATTTGATATGTTTATGTTAGGCTTAATTTCCACTAATGAGATTGAAAATAAGTACTTGATATTTGTAGCCAAAGTTTGTTTAAAAAGATTTGAAATACTCTATTTAATGTTACTCAAGGTTTAGTATTTGGGGATATCTATTGGCAAAGATGTGAAATTAGTCTCAAATCTACCCTCAATACATTTGTGTAACATTTGTCAATGGATAGCCCCTGTGAATGTGGAAATTTAGTCATTATACTCTATCCAACCATTTATTTAGCTCTTGATAGTGGCTTTAGAACGTAACAGTTGTGTTAATTGTAAAATTAAACTTGGAAATGCGCAGCCAAAAAATATTGAAACCACCTAATTTTATGTATCTACCCCATTTATAACACATTAAAATCACTAAAATGTTATAAATGTCTCGGTTAAAATGAAATATAATGATAATTGTCTCCCGCAATAAAAACAGTGACATTTTACAGCATGTGCTTGAATTAATATATCTGTTGCAAAAATTGAGCTGTCAAAAGATAAATGGCTGGAAGGACTATAGTATAATATATGTTTGTGCTTTGTGAAATGCTGTGTTATCATAAAGTTAATTATCAATTACATGTCATAGACGTAATATTTTCTAAGACTGTATAGTAAAATGTCTCTTATATTTAGTGTCACAATTTAAATGTAAACTGTAAGAATTTGATATAAAACAAAATATAATTTGAATGGTAATAATTTCAGTTTTTTTTCTTGATACCTACCAACCAGTATATTCAAATTTAAAATGAAGTGCGTTTAATTATTCGCAATATGATGTTATAAACCGCGAAGTTTGTTAGTGTGTGTGTGAGAATGTTTGTTACTCTAAAATGTAACAGCTAAACTTGTCTGGATAAGATTCGGCATTTTGAGAAAGTAAGTTTCACTCGTGCTATCATTTTGTGGTAGGTATCTAACCTGCCTCTTCTATGCAGCTGAAAAATGGTATGCAGTCTAAACATAATTTTTGTAGGTAGGTTTATACAGGTTTGAAGTATGGAGATACCCTTTTTTTTCGTGCGAAGGGGGGAGGTATGCAGATTGCAGATACCCACATAAAAACCTTACCCAGGTGATTTTAATTACAATACCAGTCCTATATAGTTTAGTTTCTATACTTACAACATCGGCAAACAGGAACGTCGAGATGGCAACTAATTTCTACATAATATCTACCTATATCCTACCAATATAGAGGGAAGATTATAATAATAATAATAATTAATATTTGTATTATAAACTTCAAAATTATTTTACCATTAGTACAGGGAACCTGAACTAACGCTAACGCTAGATGAGTGACGGACGCATCTATGCGTGCTATATTGAGTCCGTATTGAGACGCATCTATGCGCGCTATATTGAGACGAATCTATGCGTGCTATATCAGAAATTGTACTGAATTTTCAGAATGTGCAAGCAAACAGTTCTTGAATAAAACAACTACATACAGTTAAAACGATTATTTTATTGATTAATCAAAAATTTAAGTAATTCCTTACAAAATTAACACACTTTGTACTTAAAGTCAAGGCACTTATTTTTTTATGATTTGTTTCAACAACGTTATGAAAATATGCT
This sequence comes from Lithosia quadra, assembly GCA_963576445.1. Lineage (NCBI taxonomy): Eukaryota > Metazoa > Arthropoda > Insecta > Lepidoptera > Erebidae > Lithosia > Lithosia quadra. The sequence continues at coordinate 3,198,940 of OY754894.1, forward strand.
ATTTACAATGCTATTTTGTACCAAGCTTTTGATAAATCGCGCATGGAAATTTCTATGAAAAGATAGTCTTATGGCCTGCGCAGAGGAGGGATTTTTGTCTGGGGACTTTTTTGTCCTCTGAAATTTGTGCTTACAATTGAACGTTTTGTACGCGGTATTTTTAATCCTTCGTTTGCGTTACTCGATACAAATGTTAGGTATCTATTTTAGAGGACAAAAAAGTCCGCGGACAAAAATCCCTCGTCTGTGCAAGCCTTTAACCTTACATTTAAAAAAAAACAAAATTAGATGAGATGATTGATAGGGAGCACTGGCCAGAAATTTCACTAACGCCGGATTTACATTAAGTACGAAATTAGTGGCATGAAATTACTTTTATAACAATAATTTCATGTGTAAACTTCAAGTTTCATAATGTATTTATTGTGTGTTTTTTTCATTGCAAATCCGGCTTTACATCTAAACATTTCCTTACAAAATTGCAACAAAAAAAAAATCAAATATTACATGCACTAAACGAAAACATAATTAATAACATTAAAACTAAGACAAGAACAGCGTACATTAGAAAGTTAAAGCTATTACTTACGAGAGTATATACTTTCATGAGTAGACTTAGAGTAAAAGGTGGGTGGAAAATATTACAAGTGTGATGTGTTTGATTAACATTTGCTAATACTTTAATTTTTATAAACGTCGAAATCTATTCTTGCTACAATAGAATCTGTATATAGCATAATTATTATTCAAGTTAATCAATAAAGGTAGGGACAAAAATCTTGACAATTCAGTTCGCACATGCGCACAACTTGCCACTAAAAAAGGCCAATAAAGGACCAATGACGCGAGTTTTCTATGGCTTACTAGCTGTTGCCCGCGGCTCCGCCCGCGTGGACGTCGAAATTTTGTCCTGAATTTTCTTTGCTATAAACCTCACGGAGCCCGAGACCTTTCCAACGAATGCAAAACTGTGGAAATCGGTTCGTGCGTTCTGGAGTTATAGCGTCAGGAAGGAAAACCCGACTTATTTTTATATAGTACATTAGCGCGAGAGTGTATTGTTAAAATTTTTATCCCTACGTATACTGATTTTATTATGTAAAGTTATGAAAGACTTTCATAAGGGTTACTTTGTTACAAGTTAGACGCTACATTTACAATTAGTGCCATGCTCGAAAGGCAACATGCCTATAAAGAAATGAAAAAAAAAAAACAGGATTATTGTGATACATTTTTTCATTTGTAACAAGTCAGGAACCCGCCTGATGACATTACAAAATATTTTAGTATGATTTAGAGTAGGTATGTTTAAGTCGCGAAATTTTGTCATTTGCTGTTATGTGGTGAATACAACAAAAATTTACCTCTAACTTAAGTTATAGACGGAATATAAATGATCTTGACATATTATCAACTTTTTATATACTAAGAATAACCTGCCGGCCCTACTATGAGCTCTTATGGCAATTCAAATGCGATGCAGTTCAACTCAGGGAGAGAGATGGCGCTATACATGGTGCATAGCTCCATCTCTCTCCCTCATCGCATTTGAATTATTGCTATTAGGAGCTCATAGTATGGGCCTGTAAACGGTATTTTTCTGAGATTTCGAATAAAACAGACTCCTAATATCGAATACGCAAAAGGGGTTAATTAACCTATTGGCGAATGTGTGCTATTCGCTATTCGCCTATATTGTATTCGAGAAAATTCTTATAGATGACTAAACCCTCACCAATTCGTCATAGAAGAGTGACTAAGGCGAAAATTCGTGCGAATAAAGCAAATATACACGAATAAGCCCTCCCCACTTCGATATATACACGTGAATAAAGGCGAATAGCGTAGTGCAGATCCGCCATTACAGTTTTAAGTAAAAAAAAAAACAAAAACTCAAGCCGTGGCTGTTGCTGTGGGGGTTTCAGGCAATACGTGTATAATAACTTTCCTCTTCGCATCATAACTGAAGCTGTTCATCTTAAATATTCGGCTCTCGTAGAACGGTTTCAAGTCATTAATGTTGATCTGTCTCGCCCGCTCCGTAAGGTCTCTCTCGGAGATCTCGATGGTGGCTTGTGAGTGGTTGTGGAGGCCGCGCATGTAGGCGAGCTGGTCCATAGTCAGCTGGCGGAGGATGTAGTACAGGAGTTCGCTGTGATCCTTCTTGTATGATAGGTATTTTTGGAATGTCTGTGGAAATGTTAATGTATGTTGTAGTATAGGATTTATTCGAAGCAATAGTCAACTTCCCGGATGGATTTGTAGAAATTCTTGCGTGAGGCAGTGGTTAGGAAGACGGACTTACGATCGAGTGTTCCTGGGTTCGAATCCTGGACAATACACTCCTTACAAGCAACTTAATTGGATTTAGGAGTAATATTAATAAGAACAGTAGCTAACATTCTTTGTGAAGTAGCGCAAGTCAAAGTTCAAGTTCAAGTCAAATCAAAGTTTCGATCAAAGATGGAATATTTTTTATACTACTTATGTGGCAGACAGGCACACGGCCCACCTGATGGGAAGCGGTCACCGTGGCCTATGAACGTGAGCAACACTAAGGGTGTCACATACGCGCTGCCTACCCTGAAGGGAAGGAAGGGGGGAAGGGAAAGTTGTTTTCCATTAACAAATATCGAATAGACACAGGGCTCTAACAAACACCTTTGGAGCCCTAGCCAACCACACCTGCAATTGGTGCACCTGCTAAGCAACGGACGAAACTCCGGTACATGCTTTCCTGAGTTGAGGGGTCAGACGACAGTCGCCCTCGTAAAAACCAACACTTTCATACTCTGGACGCAATTGGGACTCCACTAGGGTTATAGCATGCATACCTGTCGCATGGCTCGCATGACGGAGTACTTCTGCGTGTCGACGAAGCTCTCAAGCATGGTGCGGATGGCCATGTTGACGTCTTCCTCCGCTACTTGGCCTCGAAGATGCATGCGTGCATGCGCCTCGCTCATGCGGATCACTGCGGAACGGATCAATGGGTTAGACATAAAGTGCAATATATATTAGATCCATATGAACAATGATGCCTGTGTAATCAACGGGTTAGATAATAGGCAGTATATTATATCCATATGAACAATGATTTCTGTGTAATCTGAATTAAAACCCTACATGCAGAGAATAGAGCTCATTTTTCCTCAACACTGCCCCTTTCGCATTAAACCCATGTTTAAAAGCACTGAATATTTTGTCTATAGTATTAATTAAAAATAAAATAATAATAGTAGTAATATAATTTTGAGATAAACATAAAATTTCAAATATTACATTATATTAAAATTCACCACTTCGTAACTTTATATCAGATACATTTTGCGGCAAGTCAATCAACAAATATTTAGAAATATATTACCAGATTCAATATGCCTGACAGTAATAGGCAAGCTTCCTGTTGCAAGCGATTCTTGTCGCAGCTGACTGTACATCTTGGCCACTTTATCTTGATCCATGTTCTGTGATAGAATATAAAGTAGTTATTAATAATTATTTATAAAGTAAATGACCTTATGCCAGGAATATTGCAAGTCTTAGGAATATAGCAAAAAATCCTTACTACCAAAATTTTTGTTACTTTTGTAGAAGGAATTTTTCCATTGGCGTGATCATCCTCCGAGCCTTTTACCAATTTATTTCTGAAGGGAATTCCATACGAAAAAAAAAAAAAACAGATATTTCATCCATATTTTTTTATACTTTACTACTGTATAGTTTTTGTATACCACAAGCAATAAGTGGGTCCTCATAATTGTTTTATACTTCAGTAGCATAAACGAGAATACGCACCTGTAGTTTAGGGTGGACATTCTCTCTGGAGTAGACAATGTATTTCTTGAGCAGGTCTTGTTGTAACACAAACGTGGGATCTGGCGCGTTGTTGTCTTCTAACGTGTTGCCCTGCTGCGTCGGGTGGTGACGGATGTGGGAGCTTACTACGAACCTGTAGTAAAAGTGAGAAAAATTAGAATACACACTAATATTTGAAACCGTCCGCGTGGACGTAGGTATCGTATTTTTTTGATTATATTTCCGGTTCTACTCAACCAATTGAGATCAAAAATGCTGAAGATTTTAAGACTTTAAAAAAACCCCATCAAAATCTATTTAGTAGTTTTTGCGTCCATCGCCCAACAAACAGATAAACAGACAAGACTTCCAAAAAAGTATTTGTGTTCAAAATCATTCATATAAAGAATCCAAGTATTTATTTTTTAAATAACTCCAATGTACACACAGCTACTTTACAATTTTATAATAGTATGCATACATTTTTTTAGGATTTCTTGAATTCTTTACTAGTTAAAACTGTGTTGCAGAATACAAAATATTAACAGTTTGTTTAAAGTACTCTTAAGTTCTTCAATCACACGGCCCACCTGATGGGAAACGGTCACCGTGGCCTATGGACGTGTGCAACACTAAAGTTGTCACTCTATAACTATAACCCTATAACCCTGAAGGGAAGGGGGCTTACTTGGCCAAATGTGCGTCTTGCATAGGATCCGCCTCGTCCCTGACTACACATAGGACATCAAAACGCGACAGTATGGGCTCCGACAGGTTCACGTTCTCAGAGAACGTCAGCGATGCGTCGTAGCGCCCGCCGATAGGGTTGGCAGCCGCGATTATTGAACATCTGAAAATAATATTAAAATGGAAGAACGGACGAACGCAATACACAATTTTTCAACATAACCAACTACAACTTGTTTATAGTGGCTTTGGATCACCACAATTTGTATGAAAGACATAAACAAATAATACAACAAACTTTCGCGTTTATTATTAAGTTGGATTCAAATTATAAGTTGAGAAAGTATATGAAAGAGGAGGGCAGTTTAAATATTTATGTAAAATCATTATAATTTCTTAAAAAATTATTATCAGACAAACATTTACGCAATAGAGACATAAATATTGCTTCATAAATCGTGCGTACTGACTGCTAAAGAGTGGGATGCCACAAGGTTGTAGCTTTTCGGAAAGCTATACGAAAAGTCTAGAGTGAATAGTTTACTTCACTTCTAGGCAAGCGTGCTCCACCGTCGACCACATCATTAATCATACCAATTAAAAAAAACCATCATAAATGCGTCCGTACCTGGCATGCAAGGAGGTGACGATGCCGGCCTTGGAGATGGAGATGGACTGCTGCTCCATGGCCTCGTGGATGGAGGTGCGGTCCTGGTCGTTCATCTTGTCGAACTCGTCGATGAGGCACACGCCGCGGTCCGCCAGCACCAGCGCGCCCGCCTCCAGCGTCCAGTCCCTGCCCACAACAATGTTCATTATACGGTGCCAGTCAAGCACACGGCCCACCTGATGGAAAGCAGTTACCGTGGCCTATGGACGTGCGTAACACTAGGGGCTTCACACTCGCGCTGCCAACCTTGTAAAAACCTTCTAATGCCCTTCTTGACGAACCCCATATTGTAGCCGCCAGGGAAAATCACAGCAGGGAGATCATTCTACAGCCCAAGCGTGCGCGGAATGAAATTTCTTTCATACCACACAGTACGCACTGCAAGCGGAAGCAACGTGTGGGGATACTTCGGTGGCAGACAAGCACACGGCCCACCTGATGTGAATCCATCACCGTGGGCCTATAAATGTGTGCAACATCAGACGTGTCACACTCGCGCTGCCAAGCCTGGAGGGGAGGTTTCCGCGACCTTTACCAGGTCGTCGGTCCACCTTGTCGAAGGCCTGCCCACACCACGTCTTCCGGTTCGTGGTCGCCACTCGAGAACCTTTTTGCCCCATCAGCCGTCGGCTCTACGAGCGATGTGCCCCGCCCACTGCCACTTAAAATTTAGTTTAAATACTAAATTACCTGGTGGTTGGGTTCTTTCGAACATAAGCAGTGAGACCGACAGCACTCGCACCTTGGCCCGTTGTGAAGATTGCACGAGGCGCGATCTGTGTAACCATTGTTGAACGAATGTTTAGAAAAGAAAACATCGCATACTGGACTGAAGAGCTTCGATGATTAATATAATATCAAAGGAAATTAATGCAGGTTTTAACTTAAAACCTTTACATAATTAGGATTGAAATTCGACCGCTTTCACCATCTCACTCTAGCAACGATTAGTACTACTCGTTCGCGCTAAGTTTGCCGCTGTCAAATGACGTCGGTATAGCGTTGTCTCACTGGAACTAGAATTGAGTGAGTGAGACAACGCTAAGCGGGTAACAATTGGCAGCGGCAAACTTAGCGTGAACGAGTAGTAGATGAAAAATAAAGTGGGTGGAATCTAACCACACTATCACTGCTGCAAAATGTCATTGCAGTGTAGGTAACAAATATGTTGTTATTACACTTCTGCCTGGCTCGGTAGTAAGGGGAGACCCACAGAGTGAAGACAGAGAGTAGGCGGTGTTCAATCGTTGATTGAAGACCGCCTACTCTACCTACCGCCTTTCGACGTCCACTGCTGGACATAGGCCTCCCCCAATGTGCACCATACCACCCTTTTCTTTGGAACAAGGCGTATTATTTGATGCAATGTTTTATACCTTTTCAGTGTATTTGAGAAACTGAGACTTGGCTGTACCAGGGTCTCCGCAAATGAGGACGTTGATGTCGCCACGCACTTTGTGTTTTTCCCCTGAAAAAAGATAAAAAGATTGTTTATTCATCAATGTCGCCAAGTTTTGGGCTGGGCACATCTTATGCTTTAAAAAAATGCCATCGATACGAAAAGAAGAAGAAGACAAGAACTCGACCATGGATATAAAGAAAATATAATTATTATTTAATTACATCAAATGTTTTTTTTGTAAGATTTACTTAACCATTATTACTATCTGGTATTCTTGTTAACCCCTCTAGCTAAGCGACACTGCTTGTGTTATTTAGACCAGGATTCGAACCCGGACCTATCGATCTTAAGGCCGAGCAGTTAACGGCTAAACTGCCGCAACTTTCTATTATTTCGTTTCTCTTGTTACCTTCGTAAGAAGTATAGTAAACTTACCGGGATTTTTAGACTCTCCACCAAAGAGAGCTAATGCCAAGCCTCTCTTAATGTAATCATGTCCATATATAGAGGGTGCTATGCTCTGCACGATTCTCTCTCCGATCCTGGGGTCCTTGGACAGCTTAATGATGGTGGCAATGTCCTCATCAGTCAAGGACTCCACGATATGCTTGCAGTCTTTCACGACTATGTAGTTCGCGATGATTACTGTGGCAAACACTGGGAAACCCTGATGGAAAAGAATTAGAAATTTTTATATGCATATAAACCAGGTAACAAGAATCTTTATACTGTATGTATGTATAATTACTTAATTTTGATTACGTGATTTTAAGACCAATGTACCTAATAACTTGTGATAACATTAAATAAATGAAATGAAATGAAATTAATCTGAAATACTTAACAATTTTCAACAGAAAGTCAAAAGTTTTTTTTTAAGTTTGTACATTATTTACACTGTACTATTATCCTATGCCTGCGGCTCCACCCGCGTGGACGTCAGCTTTCGTGTTTATTACTCGCGGCTATATTTCCAGTTGTACTCAACCGGTTAAGATCAAACAAATGTAGAATTATAATTCTAACCAAGGCTTTAAAAAAAATGCATCCCCAGCAGTTCAGTATTTATGGCGTACATCGTGAACAAACAGAATTCCAACAAAAATTTTTGGTGTTCAGAATTATTATAGATACCTAGTAATATAGGGGAAATTTATTTACTTATTGGTCTATTAGGTAGATACTTTATTAGGATAAAATATTTTTCTAGCACAGGCGACGTACCCGTAGGACCTCAAAGTTTGGACCCTTTTTCAAAAGTGCCCTTACGACCTCTTTTTGGTACCCGTACGACCTCCAAAATAAAAATTAATAAAAAGGTGCCCGTACGACCTCTTTTTTAGAACCCGTTGGACCTCCAAAATCATAAGTACTAAATATGACGTATTTAACCTGTATATTCTTACCTGTTCAGTATTAAGTGAGCCATCATAGTTGTTTGTGTAGATCCCGGTCAAGTCCACCTCATCACCAGGCTTACACCTGTCGCACAAGTCGGCCAAAAGTATGCACTCCTTGGAGCGAGGGATGCGGCCGGCAGGGATGCGACCCGGAGACTCTTGGATTGTCACCTTTTGGTAGTTGCGGTACACCGTTTGTTCCATATTTACCTGTAAAGATGATATAAAAACATATATTTTTTAGTTTACTAATAGTAAGTTCTGCGTAAAAAGGGTTGACTCTTTTGCCATCAACTAGATATTTAGCAGGCAGAGTGCCAACTGCTATAGAGTATTGAAACAGAAAAGAAAACGCATGCAGGAGGCCTCCTCCCTTCCCTTAAGGGTAGGCAGCGCGTGTGTGACACCCTTAGTGTTGCACACGTCCATAGGTCATGGTGAACGCTTCCCATTAGGGTTTATAAAAAAAAAGGAACCCATACATCGTGTAAATCGTATGGATTCTTTTGGACAACTTTGAGTAAATTATCTGCACGAAATTAGCTTGGTACTATCTGTAACTTGTGCGTAACAGGCAAATGACTAATCAATCACTAATTTTGCAAGAATACAATAATTCAGTCACTTTGACTTTTATTAGAGGCAAATTTACTTTAATTAAAATATTCAAAAAATCAATAATACTCACCATAAAGGGTCCAGAACTTTGACACTCCGGACAACTTCCAGGCATGACTTCAGAATTTTGGGACTGCACGAACGGTCCCAATATATATCCACACCGATTACAATCATACTTGACTACGGACAACTGTGGCAGCACTCCAGTTGTTGCAGTTATAACACCAACAGTCCTCACTAACTGATTCAAGTGAAGCTTCCGGAATGTTCGTAACTCTTCTATCAAAGGTAAGTCAGAGATCCGAACATGGATTTCTGAAGTCACTCTCTCGTAACTTGGAAAGATTTGAAGGACTATGTCTTTTGCTACCTGGAACACAAAAATTGGGTATTTGTTATTATGCTTGCTGTTCATTAGCGATTACTCTCAGTAAAAAATTACAAGGCATGAATTATGAAAAAAAGGCAAGAGGCATAAGTCGTAAGGCATTTCAATTTCAATCCTTTATTTAACTTATAAGAGTACAACAATCATTTATAAAGAATAAAAGTTATGCTAGAATTAAATGACTGTTTAATGTTGTTATTGTACTCCCAGTGAACCTGCTATGCAGTCCAAAGGCCTCCTTCATCTGCATCTAACTCTGCCTGTCTTAAGCGCAAGTTTCTGCAACTGAGGATAATAATTTTCAAGGCGTAACATAATCGCACGTGTTGACGTTATTCTACTCTGCAATCGCAACTAGGCCTACGATTATGCCTTATGGCTCCTTCTTTTTCAGTATAATTCACACCTAAATCTTTTTTCAGTCAGACTGAGTATGAGTTGTTACAAACCTCATCAAATATCTGTAGCATTTGGAACGGTGCTTCGGGTAAGAAATAAGCAAGCACTTGCTCTCGTCGCGCTAGCACGTCGAACTCCACATGGAACGAAGCTTGATTGTGCTCGCACATGCGTCGGATGCGCTCTTTGTACACAAACTGGCCTTTACTGTTTGTGTATGTGCGGATAAAGTTCCTGAACCTGGTATGGAGATAGCATTTTATGTCAGGCACGGTATTTAAATAAAATGAATATTTTGAAATAATTGTTTCATATACAAAAATGCTCAATTGTCAATGCTCAACTTTTAAAAATAGTAATAAAAAATTTGGAATTTCAAAATCAATTTTTTATTTATACTATGTAGGTGGCAGACAAGCAAGGCCGAAAACAAATCAAAGAGTAATTCTGATGGTCACGAATATGTAAATATGTTTGTTTATTTTATTGTGTAATAGGACTAAATATTACATAGTATACCTGTTAGCAATTTCTGTCCTAGGTCCCAACATGGACACCCATTCTTTAGTTGTGTAACCTTTAGTATCCTCTAAATTCTCGATGCTCTCAATACCCTCTTCCACTTGTTCATCAGTGCCCATGGCAGCTTTTTCTGCAGCACGACGCCGTTTAGCACGAGGGGCGCCTGTGCTTTCTTCATCTGATTCATCTGTGTATGGAAGATGGAATTAAATAAAAAGCAGCCTATTTTGTTAATCCCAGATACATAATAAAATGCCTAAGAAATTTTTATTTACTGCTTTAGCTGTATAGTAAAGTATATATAAGATTAAATTACTTTTCCCTGTGAAAAACCGTGAGGCTAAGCTGGGTGAGGTTTAATGTCAATTTCATAAATAAGTATTGAACTTCTTAAAAATGTTGTAAGGCGATACCAGTCAGGTTCAATCAATAGTATAAATAATTACCATATAGTAAGTCTCGGTCATCTCTCCTCGTCCTCCCTTCATCTCTGTCACGTCTCCGCAGTTCCTGTTCAGCAGCTACACGGTCTTGGATTGACATTGGGTCGTAGTCATCTTCATCCAGGTCTTCAGCATCATATCGGTCCAATGCTGGCATAGGACGATAATCACTGTGGTGTAAAAAAAACAATGAATAAATTATGTACATAAAATAAACTATTAGCTACTCAAAATAGATAATGATTCCTAGAACTAACTATCACCGAATATAAACTAAATACAACTATCGAATTCTCTCTGCAAGTCTGATGGATAAACAAGTATGGTATGCTTACGCCTCCATATTATCATTGAACAGCTCCTCTCCATCATCCTCTTCTTCCTCAGGGTTGATTTCTCCGAGAATGGCACCTTCATCTTCGAACATTTCATAATCCCGCGCCGGTGAAGTCATTCGTGATCTGGCTCCATCTCGCTCTGAAGGTGTATCAGGGGCTGGAGAACTCTATAATAATAATTTAATTCTTGTTACTTAAATAAAACTAATATCACTAATAGGAAAGGTATTTTTTCTTAACCAGTTAAGAAAAAACAGTTATCTTCTTCTTCTTCGAGTCAATGGCTATCAGTCTTTCCTTCCTGTTAGATTTTTCCAGCCCAATAATTGGCTACGGCCACAGCGTTGTCCGTTGCTTCACATAAGTCCCCGATAGTGCAGGTGGAAGTTTATGAAAGTGGCCAAAAGGACTATAGTTACTAATTAATTAAGTGTTACATAAATATATAATCTGACTTACAGATAGTTGAACAGACATTTTTAGGTTAGATATGGAAGCAAAATTATAATTATTTAGGGACAGTAAACATGATTCTTTATCTGATCCTTACATTGTATAAGAATGATGTATCACATGAAACCCAAGGTTAATGCAGTTTAAGACTGTGATTTATCATTTTTAAATCTTTGAATGGCTAAATTTATGACGCCTCGAGAAGAGGCATAGGTAACAGTTCAACGAAAACATACAAAATTATACAGTTGCTACTGATTTTACTTACCATTATTTAAGAAACTTTCACACACACACAATCTCTTTTCACTTCACAGATCACGTTTTACACAGCTATTTTAAATCAATGGTAATCTTAACGTCGATAACAATAAAAAAACAAGCTGCAACTTCGCCAACTTTTGATTTACAGGTAACGTCAAAAATACGCGCGAAGCGCGAAACAATTTTATTTGTCAATGTCAATCGATTTTCTTTATTTTTTGGCCCAGAGCCCATGTATTTTGAACATGTAGATGGTAGACATTTAAAAAAAAATCAAACGCTAATGTCCGTGTCGCAAAACCAATTTGACTATGAAAATTCTTTGCCTTTATGCCTGAGTGGGGATAGGGGAGCTGGCCCCCAGTGGCATTATTTTTTTATGATGGTGATTTGAGATCTAAATTCATGCCTGGGGATCCAGCTAACCGACCCGCATCCGCTGCTTGAGCCGCCCAAGGCATTATTATTTATGAAAATCTCATATTGTTTTATCTGAGAACGTAGGAATATCATTTAGACCAGACAGCCAGGCAGCGTCCGGCAAACCTAGACTAGACTTCACGGACGGAGCTCTAGAAAATGAAGGTCTTGTCTTGATTCCTGAACGATTTGTAACAATTCTAACCTCAAAATAGTGACATTTCACATTTATTTTGTTACTACTTATTGTCGTAATGTCAATAGTTATTTAACGAGTTCAGTGATGAAAATATGGCTAAATACATAGCTCAAATTATAGTTCTTGGCGCCCAAGTGGTAGGGCGAGCTTTCGCGAGAGCCTTAAAACAAGAAATAGCTGCTTCTCAGGAGGCAGCGAAAAGGGCTGGCGGAGGACCTGAAGGGACCAGAAGAGCTGCAGCGAACGCATCTACAGGTCTCACATTAGAAGAGGCTATGCAAATTCTAAATATTGATAAATTAGAACCCGAGAAAGTAACGAAAAATTATGAACACCTGTTTTCTTCTAATGATAAATCTAAGGGAGGGTCATTTTATTTGCAATCGAAAATTGTCAGAGCGAAAGAACGACTAGACGTGGAATTAAAAGATGAAACAAAAGCACAGGACGCACCAGGTCGACCTAAGGATACATCATGAAATTTAGTTAAATATATTTGGACTAGCTGTATTATTTTCATTGTTATGTAGATATTGTTTTAGTAAAAATGAAAATGGATTTTGTAAAATATTTTATTGCGTAGAAAACGGATACCACAATAGTGACTAGAATACATCAGTCTTCTTAACATACATTGTTGATTAGATTACGCAATAAAAAGTATATAAGTCACGATCCAAGTGACACCATTATGCTAAAGCAATGCTAAGATACATCAAATGATTATGCTAAACACTCATTTTTACCGACAATCCCAATATGATAAATGTTGCATATTTTACTACATATTATGGCAATTGTATGCATTATTATGCAATCATCATGTACACTTGTGATATTGAATTTGTGCTTGACAATATGTAAATAATATTTCAATCACAAATAGTACATAATATGCATATATTTCTGATTATAAGAATGGTGAGATTCAACCACTTTATAAACACAACTGCCTGCTGTGGAATTACAATAATATATAAATAAAATTGTTATTTCGTCTTATTACTTTTAAAACACTTGCAATTCTTATTAGATATGTAAAAATATTTTTTTAAATATAACTAAGATTACAATTCCTTACACTATAAATATGTAGATACAAACCAAAATGGTTCTAAATGACTAGAAATAATTGCATAAAATGGAATGACACAATGGAAGAAATTGAGCAAAACATCTAAGATACACATTACCATGTACCTACTTAATAAGAGATCTAAAAGGTTTACCAACAATTCTTGTTCCCATTCCATGTATTAAATATCACTTCATTATACTCTTTCTCCAAATAAGGATTTTGGTTAAATCTTACATACTATTCATGTCTTTCTGCCTTGATCCAAAATGCTTAGCAGCATTTCAGCTTCATATTGTTCCAACTCTTAGTTAAAATGATAAGCTAAAAGAGGACAAAACCTCGGGTCCAAAATGCTGCTAAATTTAAATACTATAATTTAACATGATTATAGGGCAAAATTCTACAGTTGCACACTGATGGGATTAAGTCCTGACACTTTGGGTGTATTGAATAAATGACCGAATAAATGCCAGGACATAAATCCTTCACTGGTTGTTATAATTAAATAGATATACTTATTCATACCTGGCAATACCAAAGGGAGACTAATTCTACTAAAGTGTGGCAAGCCAGTCAACTACTTTTTTTTATTTAGGCCACAAACATGTTTCTCAAAATTTCTCCTCTACATCTACTTTTTCATAAAATGGGTTATTTTGTTCCCAAAATGACCACTATCAAAATTACTACTATATCAACTACAACTCGTTAATATAACTACCCCTAGACAATTTTTGATCACATGTGAAAAAAAAAAACATTACCTGTATTTTGTGAGACTAAAACAAGGTGCAGTGTGACCTACTCTGTACATAAAATTATTGGCATGTCAGTTTTATGCTAATGGTCTTTATAAATAAGTGGTCAAAATAGAAGTTATAGTAACTTTGAAGGAGTAGTCATTATGGGAATGTTCATAATAAGATAATGGAAGATACAGGAAGTATATTTGTGAGGAAGATGTCATATTGGACTAAAGCTGTAACAGCGGCAATATAAAGATACTGAGAAAACATTAGTAAAGATAAACATTGAGAGGTAATTATGGTACTTCACACTGAAACAGCTGCATGCATGATGTCAAAATTTAGGCGTGTAGATTATACATCCATGCAACTTATCACCCAAAAAAAAAAACCTATGGGTAAACCTAAAAATAATAGTAATTAACAGAGATGATTATTATACTACAGTATTTGAAAATATTGGTTATGCTCTGTGGATTGCAGGTTGTTGGTTGGTTCAGTAGTACATGTCTCCAATATTTCCATGATCAAGCAAGTAAATCTTTATACAGATCCTGTGCCTTATGGCTTCACATCTACTAGTACTACCACTTCATACGGGCTGCACTCGGACAACCCTAACATGTTACAAAGCCAACCATAGAATCCCTTCTCAAAATCACACACATCCTTCCACCAGTTAGCAGCACTGAACGTAAGCTGCACTATGCCAGCATATAGCCCAAGTCCAACAGTAAAAATGACTATAAGGAACGGATAAACCAAAATGACGATCGGAGCCAGCAGCACTTTTTTAATGCAGCTTAAATTCTCTGTGACATGTGAAAATACATTATACCAAGCCATTGTACCCATATAAAATGAGTACAAAGCAGAAATACATGTCACGAAAGGTATGCAGACTAAGCTGAAGAGAAAAATATGAGGGCCATTGTACAGAGAGCATTTTGAGATATCCATCTTGTTGTATTCTTCAGCAACAATAGCTGCTTCAATAATCTCGAGTTCTTCTCTGGATATGTTCAATTTTACATCAACATTCTGACCTTTCTTCTTACCTCTTTTGATAGTACCAGTCATGGTTAAATATCCATCTTTGGAGTTGTCAGTCAGAGAACATTCAGGCGATATAGATCCTTCAGATTCAAGCCGTAAAGCTGTAATTTCGGTATCAGTATTTTCCGATTCAACTATTCCTGAGACAATGTTTACTCGTTTTTTTCTTTTAGCACTGTTTTTCAGGCTGTCTGTCATGGTACCCATCTCAAAGCTGTTTTCAGACTGTGTTTGAGACATACTATTGGGTGTAGCGGATGAACTTTCATTTTGATCTGAATTCAGAACTTTGCAGCTCTTTTGCAAGTCACTTTCGTTAGTATCTCTTAAATCTCCATGGCTGGAACAGGCATCTGATGAATTTTCGAATATTGGGGACAGATCAATAATTTCTCGGCTACTGTTGATAGTAGAAAGGGGTTGATAACCATTCTTCTGGCACTTTAGAGATTCCAACTCTCCATTGTTTTCATTCACATCTTCATCATTGACATCATTGATTATTGGTAGGTTAATTTTCATATTAGACTTCAAACCTTCCATTGTGGAATGAATTATACCATTGACCACATGCTCGGAGACTGGCGATAGTCCATTTGAGTATTTGGATTGTGCATCATCTGCAACGCCCTGGAAAGTAAATATTATTTGTTACAAAATATGAGAAGACTGCTTTAATAATTATTACGATTTAATGTTTACATTAATATAGGAAGTTTTGTGTATGTGTTAGTAATTTTCTTCTCAGGGTGAAGATTAATTTTGGAAGATGATGTTTGTTAATGTCTTAACTTAACATCTTGGTTAATCGCTGGCTGTTCATTCTGAAAACATTGAATTATTATCCTTTTGTTTATACCACTAAGGTGGCAGACAAGCATACGGCTCACCTGATGGGAAGCGGTCATTGAGGCTTATAGACAAGTACAACACCAGGGGCGTCACACTCGCGTTGCCCTAAAGACACAAGTTCTAAGTGTTGTTTCTAATAAATAAATTTCACTGCAAACAAAGCCGACTCTTGTTTATATGTGAGAAACATGGAAATAGTACAAGTCGTGAGGTGTAAAGTAGGCACCTAAATTAAAGAAGTGATGCTAGAAGGGCGTTTGGTTTTTATAAGGGTGTAAATGCAGTGTGTAGATTTTATTAGAGTTACATACCTGTACAGTTATTATATGATCGACATGACTGGCTATTGTGTTCTGTTTCTTCCCATTTCGCTTCTTTGGTAATATGAATATAGGTTGTTCCACTTTAGCCATCGTAGTGCACGGTTTTCAAAGTACGACAACGTAGAAAATCTGCTTATATGTTAGCAAATATACTAAAAACTAGTAAACCTTTAATAACAACAAATAAGCTACCGGCCATTATTATTAATCAACTAATTTCAAAGTTGTTTTTTGTAGCGATAACTTCATTTGGAGGCTACATTTCAAATTTAGTTGTATTATAGTTGCGGTTCTGTTCCCAGAATTTATTTGTTTTGCATTGCATGTGCAGTGCAAGAACTGCTAGATAATGCTGCAGACTTCAGTCAGAGCAATACTCTGAGCTGCAAGCTGCAAACTAGCAAGCTGCAAGAATATTAAAATAAAAAATAAAGCAAATTAATATAATTGTGTACCTAATCACTATATTTCTGTACTATTAGGATTAGGATTAGGATATGCGATGCTGAATTTTAGAATGGAACGTGATACTGATAAAAATGTCTGTATCCAAATATTCCACTATAAAAAACTCGAAATGTCAAAGTGCACTAAAAGTTTGACATTTGAATGAAAATAAATAATTTGCTTATAAATATAATTATAATTTTGTTTCGTATTATATCAATGAAGTATTATTCTGTGGAAACTGAATAATTGAAATAAAATTTAAAATGTTGAAGGTGAGTATTACACTGATATAGTTTTTCTAACTCATTACAAGTAACCTTATAAGTTCATGATTGTAAACATAACCTAAAACATTTTAGGGTATGGTGAGCTTAGTGACCGGTGGAGCCTCAGGTCTAGGTAGAGCTACTGTTGAGAGACTGGTTAAGAATGGCGGCAGAGTGGTCGTATTAGATATTCAGGGCACAAAAGCTCAGAAGGTTGCCGAAGAACTTGGAGATCAAGTCGTTGCGACCACCGGTTGTGTAAGTTGTTTTATTTAAATTATAGTAAATTGAGTATAATGAAGTTAAACTTTATCTACATACTGTATATGATTTTTAGAAGGTTGTTTAATTTTAAGGAAGAACTTGTTTGGTTTACTTTTTTCATTAAATACCAATACAATGTTTACCTGTTTCTGGCTCTCGTGTTCCTTAAGACATGCTGAAATTGCAGAGATGTTGCTCCAGCAGCCTGAAATAAAAAAGATTAACAAAGGGTGTTTCAGATTTTAGATTGACATGGTAATTTAAATAACTATTATAAGTTGACAGGATATTTCTCATGTTTTGTTGAGTATCCGGCCCTATTGCAAGGGTCATGATCATGTACATCCATCATCATTGCAACAGGGCTGAGATATCAAATACTCAACAAAACAAACAAACATGGGAAATATCCCGTCAACTATTAAAGTAGTAAAGTGTGTATTAGTTTATTTGTTTGTAATAATGTTGGTATCTTGCAAGTATGTACAAGTTGTGACTTGTTCAATTATTATTATGGGTAGTCGGTACATTTTTTTCTTGCATGTCTTATATTAATGGAATTTTAAAGAAAGGATTTGCATCTTGAAAAAAGCCATATTTTTCTAGTAGGAATTGGCCAGAGTTATACTGCCAGTGGCTTAATTTTGCTTTTGTCGAGACTCCTTTTTTCTTGCCCCAATTTTTTTTTATAGGCTTTATATAGGTTTGACCACTATTTCACCTGATGATGAGTGATGATGCGGGCGATAATAGAGTATGCTTGCCTAGAAGGAACCTATTCACTCTTGACTTGAAGACTCAATGAAATAAAGTGCTCTTTATACAAATTAGGTTAACACAAAAAGTGATTGCAGAGCTGTGGCATAAGGAAATAAGTCTAATATAATCTGTAATGTCATTAATAGTAACACCCATACAGTATTCAAATTGAGAGCCACCCGAAATTACAAAAAAATTAAGTAGATTACAATTTGAGCTGATAAATTCTTAACAATGAATAAAAATATAAAGGGCCATCTCCATTTTACTGTGAGTGCCGTACTTATTTTTTGAAGAATAATGAGTAACCGAAATTACTAGTATTCTCCCCAACACTTCCAGCTAAGCTAAATTGCTTGGGTTAGGTAGGAATGGGTTCACGTCGATAGTGTAATGACCAGGATTCAAACCCGCGATCTCTTGATCATAAGGCTAGCTTGGGTTTCCTAACACCCCGGTAATTTAGACCTGAGACGGCGTGCGGTTTTAGTCGGTTCGATCCCAACATAATCACCCCCGTTGGTCGACGGGGGAGGTATCCATGGGGATTTTCGCACGATAAAAAAAGGCCAGCGTCCGATTTAAAATTAAAACTATAATAATGATCATACATCATAGCTCATCGTCTCAGTGATGATCCTGGTTGGATCTCATCTCCTCTATTACGGGAGCGATTGCCGTCTGATCTCTCAACCCCGAAAGCAAAACCTTCACACGACCCTCGTCCCTTGATCGGCAGTTATACCAGCTGGCAGTTATATAAGCTAGCAGGTGAGGTGGGCTTGGGCCCTGAAGATGTTGCTAGAACCCTATTTACCTAGTATATCGATCCCTATCTCGCGTAAAAAGTAATAAACATAGCCCGCACATCGGTATAGTTGAGATGAAATATGCAGAGCACGCTCGGCCGAGGTTTCTGCGAATAGATGCTACACTCGAGAGCGCAGTACGTGCCTATATTATATTTGCATAGCTGCACCTTAAAATAAATTGGTACCTGCAAAAGGTCGGCTTCAATGGAACTCACGCACACGTTTCTTCTTCTCTCATGCCGATGTTGCCATCGTGGTGTAGTATTTGGTTTCCCGGCAATACCGCTACTTAAGGATAGGGTCCGAACATAGGTATCGCTCCTTGAGAAGGCTTACTACATCCCCCCTACGCACACGTTGATATAAATATGTCTATTTACAAGGAACACAAGGAACTCTCAGTTCTTTATCGAACTGTTTGGTTCTTCCTTTCTGCATTTTTCTTTTTCCCTTCCCTCCATTCCATCCTTTACCTACCGCTACCACTTTAGTATGGCACGGATTTTGAAAACGCGTTAAGCCAAACAAGTTCTTGCTCCAAATTGTCTATTATCAAGAATTGATCATTAATTTCTCAGATAACATCGGAGGAAGATGTGAAGAAAGCACTAGGAGTAGTGGTTGATAAGTATGGGCGCCTGGACACGCTAGTCAATTGTGCCGGCCAGGCCACCGCCTACCAGGTGTACAACTTCCATAAAGATGTAGCTTGTCAGCTGGAGCACTTTAGTCGACTAGTAAATGTGAGTAGCAAAATCTTGTGATTACTACTACACGTGCGCTATAAGTTGAGACCTGACCGCTAGACGTCACCGGCGCGTGTTTGTACAGCGCACAAAAAAATATCGTAAAAAGAGCTTCTGCCCGAGTCGTTACCTACCTGTCTACCATTTTTTTTTCAAACAGTACATCACGGGCGACTGAGGGGCAGTGCAGGAGGAAGTAGGCGGAGAGCCCAGGTCTCAACTTATAGCGCACGTGTTATATTTGTGTTTCGTTCGATCCCTTTTTAAACTTCGATACGAGGACCTGATAAAGTGATTATTTCTCAGACCCGGAGAGCTTCAATTCATATCTTTAGTCAGTTGTAGTTTGGTAATTTGCTTTCGATGGTCAGAGATTCATAACTGCAGAGTACCTGAACATGTTTTTGAACGAAATATTCACCAGAAATGTTATTAAAGAGTATACCTGTCAAGGTTTTCTTTCTGGTAGACTCCCGCTTCGAGAATTTAAACTGGATATAAAAACAATCAATACTTTTCATCCATTGAGTAACAACTAGAATGTTGGAACTTCCCAGAGTGCACTATAAGCAGGTTATTCCTTAAATATTCGCCTCTGTACGACTTGCTTTTTTTTTCAGGTAAACACAGTAGGTACATTCAACGTCATTCGGTTATCAGCTGGCCTTATAGGCAAGAATAAACCTGACGAAAACGGCCAAAGAGGAGTCATAGTAAATACGGCTTCTACATTCGCATATGAAGGAGATATAGGACAAGCGGCATACGCAGCTTCCACTGCAGCGATAGTGGGCATGACGTTGCCAATAGCCAGGGATTTATCGTCGCAGGGGATCCGAGTTGTCACTATTGCCCCAGGTTTGTTCCAGTTTTTTGATAAATCAAAGTGCCATTTACCTAGTACGAAGGGGCCAGCTTGAACCAAGATGTACCACCCGCTCACTAACTATACGAAATAATTAGATATACTTCGATTAAAAGTGAGCCCGTGGTACTTGCCAGGTTGAGCTTATTTATTCACTGGAAAAAGTATGGACGATCCGTGCTTTGTCCCTTATACATACATACATACATACAAATCACGCCTTTTTCAAATTGGGGTAGGCAGAGACAACATCTTTCCACTTGCTACGATCTTGGCATACTCCTTTCGCTTCTTCAACTTTCATAATTGTTTTCATACACGCACGTCGGTTGCGGGTACCTACTCTTGACCTGGCCTTTCTCCAAAACGTCCTGGATCTGATTAAAATATGTATGCCTAGATCGGCCTTTACCGGGTTGCCCATTCACGGGTTGTCCCGTATATCTAGACTATTTTTATGCTCCATATTTGTTAATAATATAATTTCCAAATTTGTTACCATGATTAGTATGAACCAATTTTTGGAACATATTTTGAACGTGAATAGTGACGAAATTAACCAAAAATTGATTCTGTTTGTGATTTGAATCTTATATAAACTTAACTTTCTTCTAGGTATTTTCAAAACACCTCTAGTGGAATACCTGCCAACCAAGATGCTAGAGTTTATCCAAAGAATGACTCCATTTCCCTCACGGCTCGGTAAACCTGAAGAATTTGCCCATTTAGTCACCTGCATAGTAGAAAATCCAATGCTGAACGGCGAAGTCATACGATTAGATGGCGCTCAGAGGTGGTTTCCGTTGTAGTGTATTAAGCTTTAATTGTTAATAAATGTATAGGTTATCATTAGTCTATTTTGTTTTTTAATCTCTTCCAAACAGCCCCTATAGACTTAACTGACTTAAGTCTCTGGAGCATCTTCGGCCAATGAAATTGCAGGAAAATCAATCACACGACCAGTACGACCAATTTCATTAGTCGAATGCTAAGGTGGTCAGTAAATTGGAATGTGTTCAGCAAATAATACCGATGGTGAGAATACAGTAACTCACAAAACAGAAGGTTAGCTAAGTCATTGATGTCAACTGTTCCAATTTATTTGTATTGGAATGAAACCTGAGTTATTCAAGCTTCCGTTATTTTGAAAGGGAGCTATGGACGTTGGACGTGTTCCAAACCGGACATCATTCGTTATCGCCTCACACAAAACTGGTTCTGCAAACAGCCAGACAATACCAGTGCAGGCAATAACTTAATAAATGATTACATATTTATTTCAATCGATTGGTTTGTTTTCTGGACGAAGCTGGTTGTTTATCATCGTTAAACTGCTTTATACGCTGTCAAAGTGACAGTTGGCGTGGCGGACCGCGCATGCGCTGTGGGGCGTCGACGCGCGGGAAATTCATGTGGCGCGGTTTAGCAGTATTATAGCGCTGTGGGCTGTGTCGCCTGAGCTCAACAGTTGGGCCACCTGAAACATGATTATAGAACAATATAAATTAAATATCTACCTACTTACTTACTGTGTACAGTGTAAAACATGTGTGTTTATGAAGTTCAAATGTGATGAGGCAAGATGTTCAATTTACAACATCCGCTACCTACTTTGAAGAAACAAAGTTACATTGGACACGTCAACATGACTTCCCCTCGCCTGATGGTAAAGTCTCAGGACCGAGAATCACCACTACATACACCGATAGTGCTACAGTGGTGGCCCTCAGCTTGTTGGCCTCATCAAATGCTTCAATCCAGGGGCAAATCATCGTCAGCCGTTTAGGACGAGTTCTGTGATATAAACACGTACAGTATAATTATATAGGTATAAAGAAGATAGGTTAGTTAATATACATACATATTGTTACATTTGTTAGGTACTAATAACGTACCTACTTAAAATATTACACTTCAGACTATAAAATAACTAGGTACCATCTTTAGTCTCCCCGTGACCGTGGCTGCTGAAAAGCACCCTAGACCATAGACCTTACTGTAATTTTTTTTATAGGTATCTACTACTTAGGTGGGTATTTTTATAACACCAAATGAATCGATACCTATAGTTAAAAACACATAAACGTTATTCTTTGCATAGGTCGACATTGGATAATACGTTTATAAAACAAGCTTACCATAATACCTGCAATTTTATTACTACGGCTATGGCCACCTAAGAAAAGCTATGGACAGAGCGCGTTGAACAATAGGTAGAACAGACGATACTTTCGTTTACGAACATGTCGGCACGCAAACACACACTATTCGGCCACTACACGGCAAACGTCTTACGATTTAATCGACCAGTCACTGAATGGTTTCTGTATTTTTAGTTATTTAAGGGCCACCCTTGCTCAGTTGAAAATTTCATCCTCTATCTGACTACAATTGATCATTCAAACATTTTTGAAATATACGAAATCAATCTGCCTATTACTATGAAATTAACTGCCGATCTACTTTTTGCCTCAACTTCTCAACCAAAATAATAAAAAATGGGGTTTGGGTAAAACTTCGCAGCCACAAAATTCGCTCACACAATGGTTTCGTTTTCCACCTTTCCCACCTGGGTGGAAAGAGTGGAATAAGTAATTCCCATTTCCCTCCCAGGTGGGATAGATGGAAAAGGGGAATTTGAATTGTTTCTCTTCACTTGGGAGAACGCCATCATTTTTGTGACATATTGTTATCAACGCGCTCCGTCCATAGGGTTTCTTAGATCCATGGTTAAGGCTAGTTATTATGAAAATATCTTTTAAGTACCGATAAAATTAATAAAGGGTAGGGGCTGTTATAAAACCACATTTAGCAGGTTTGCCTTACATAGCTGAGGACGAATTTAAAACTTCAATTAATTATGTGATTATGTAACTGATTTGATTGGGATACTATTATTTGCGTATTTCGTTTCGTATTTGGATGCTTTTCGAAGTTATGTGTGTATTTATCGCAGGTTTATTGGTGCCTCTGAGAGCACGTTAAGCCGTAGGTCCCGGTTGCCATACAAACATCTATGGCAGTCGTTACGGGTAGTTGGAGCCCACAAAAGTCCATCCAGTCTAACTTGGAACTTCGATATCGCCATTGGTCATAATGACCATTGGCTGTGAAGGTCAGATGGCAGTCGCTCCACGGAAAATATCAAAGTTCAGCCGCATCACAGTTAGACTGGAAAGCTGACCCCGACTGAGTTGGGAAAAAGGTTCAGAGAATGATGGAGAATGATGACTATTATTTGCGTAGGTACTTGTGGTGATGTTTCAGATACGATATCATCTTCATTTAAGAAGTATTGTTATTATAATAGTAGGTACTAGCTTTTCCTCGTGGCTTTGCCCGCGTGAAATTCTGTTCTCGTTCCTGCTTGCTATTGGAACCTATTCCATGGATAGATAAATCTATACCTACCAAACTCTACCAAATTTTAGCCAGATCCGTTCAGCCAATCCGTGGGGATTTTAGCACGAAAAAAAGGGTGAAAGATCATTTTGCTGATCCATCCTGCAGCATCTTGGACAACACCGTGTTAGTGTTTGTTAGTAATGTTGTTTACCTTTTAGATTCAAAATAAATGAGTTAAGTAGGTACATCATTTGAAACCTAGCCTTATCTAACCCACGTAATTATCTTATTGAAAGTAAATTCCACTACCAGCAGCATTTCGCACATGCACTGTGAATATTTTATGCATTATCTACTATACAAATCGAAGTAATAAGACAATAAAGTTGTATTATACCTGTTTATATAAATAATAATCAAATTACAGCCACTATTGTGTCGAGGCTTATAAATTGAACAAGGAATTCAAATACAGTCGTTACCAAATCGTATCTGTTTACAATAGTGGTCTTTGTCCACTAGCTTGTAATAGTTACCTACAGTAACATTATTCTTAGGGCTTAGTGGCCCGCTAAAAATACACTCTTAAATTTTATTTCTTTACTAGCTGTCGCCCGCGACTTCGTCCACGTGGAATTCTGATCCTCCCATCTACTGTTATTCCCGACTATTATTGATCCCTGAACCATTACTGTTACCATATCGGCCAAATCCGTTCACCCATTAGAACGTGACTGATTGACAAGTATCCAAACATCTTCACAAACTTTCGCATTTATTATTATTAATATGATTTAAGTAGATATATGATTGATTCTCGACAAATAGGCGAATATCTCAATATCTCAACCTCATTTGAAATTCGTAACATCTTGGAGCCACCCCAAAATATGTGTCTTTACGTCAATCAATATTATAGCCGTAGCCATACAATATGCTTAAAAGTTATTGTCTACAATGGCTGGGACCTTAAATAGATGCTTACTAAACGTACTAAAAGTTTTTTATTAAGTAGTTTTTATTACATGTTACCATGAAGCTATAGATAAACATGGAGGCCAAACCGGGAAGAACAGCTTGATCCAAATACCTACATGTCTGTATCTCACTCTCTGTGGGCCGACTTCTCTTTCGTGTATTTGTACAATGTTGCTATCTTCTTATTAGTATCTCCTAGTAAATTATAGAAATAGACCATACTAACCAAAAATGCAAGTAAAATGATTTATAAATAACTCTATAGGTAGTTCGACTACGATTATTAATGTGGAAATTGAAAAATTTTATGCCATTTATTATGCATGATTGGGTTGTTGAATCAGGAAATCAGTGTAATAAATTCCCATTGTCTATGGATTCAGTACGTAATGTGGCAACATTAGTACTAAATGTCAACTATCAATAAACAATATGGCGGTTGTTTATTATTGTTTTGGTTTTTAATATATTTCAAGTTAATTATGAGTATAAACTCAAAAAATGGTGCAAAATTGTATAGTGCGTGGTTGCGGTAGTACGTGGTAACGTGGCATCAAGGATGTGATATAAAATTCCACGCGTAAGTGTTTAAACTTGTTTAAATGGTGATTTCTTGCTTAGAAGGTTATCATACTTAGAAAGAGAAGTCGGCCCACAGAGAGCAAGATAGTAAATACAGACTAAGCATCAAGTAGGTATTGGAAGTGAGGCCTCCATTTTTATCTATAGCTTCATGCATGTTACTTCGACTGTTCATATTTCTTGTAACACTAAAAAAACTAATTGCTGTCATTGATACGTACCTTACAATAATAAAATACCATAAAAAGAGATTAACGCATATATGTTGAGCGTTGTAACCTGTGGTGTGTTTATGCCCTGTTTTATTAATTATCCTATTAAAACCAACATTACACAATTAAGTTAAATATAGTATTAGGTAATATTCTATTATAATTACTTTGGGTATTAATCGCGCATTAATTCCATTCATCATTCAATGATTAAATACAATACATGCGCGTTTAAATACATGCACGTTTAAATGCGCAACTTTTCTACATCTATATATTTTCCTTTTTCTGTCAACACGTATAATGAAAGTGATCACTCTAGTGGTTAAAGAGGCTAACACGTTTGCCAGCCGTCAAAAAGGGAAGAAAGGAACCCTAGCCATAGAAATACCTTCACAAAATATCAAAGCATTGGAACAAACACCAATAAAATGTATGTAAAACTCAAACTGGTACTGTGATCGTAAAATGTTCACTGAAATTTAGATTTTATTTTGTCCTTTATTATTTTGTGGCTTATTTTATTTATTGCCCGCGTGAACATGAAACTTTTTAGTTTGTTTTAGCCTTTAATATGAATATAATTTAGAGCTTTTGAATTTTAAAATATTCATTCTCATTAGGTCATTCATATCTGTAATGAAATGTAGGGTTGGCCGGATAAGGAATATCGTCTGAATTATTCGGACATTTTAGATAATTCTCGATTCCTAAAGGAAATTAAAGTCTCTAGACAAGAAAACCAACTAAAGGAAGGAGTATACGCGAAATGCTTACTTTAGACAAAATTTATACTGACTGTTAGTTGGAACTTGTATAAGCATCCCAGTGGTTAAGGAATTGACCTTCGAGAGGTTCCAAGTTCGATACTATCTAGTGATTTCGGATAACCGGCATCCGGCTCGAAGGACCACAATATATGGTCAATGATAGCCATAGAGGACTTTATAGTTTTAAAAGAAAGATAAAATTAGGTACAAGTAGGTACTGTTTATTGCTTAAGCTTACTCTAAAATGGCACGATAAATACCTACCTATGTAATGATAATTAGCACATCTGAATCGATTTGAAACTTCGAATGTAGGTTACATGGTGGACCTTCCGATCTATAATTGTAGGTATACCCATAAAAATGTTTCATTATTTTTTGGAACGTTCAGAATAAGGTTCCAAAACCGGTACTTAATCTTTATTGACAGCTGCTTGTATCAGTATTTGTCATCTGTCAGCCGTGACATTTGTGACAATATTGTGTGGTTGTATCAAGATGAAGTAGCGCTTTGAAAGTTTATTAAGCTCCCTACACACATATTACTTATACTTTACTCGTACACACTACAAGAAGCTTTAGTGTGACGTGCGCAGCTTTCGAATCTTGTAGCCGCCGTGGCCGTCAGGATTTATTCGATGCTGACGGCAGTTTTCTTGTTACAAAAGATTCAAAGGGATTTAATTCTCTTTTTCTTGCTTTTGATGGAAAATGAGAGGATGATATTTGGATGCATAAGCAACTGGGATAATAATTTGATCTCGTGCTGAAAAAATATCTGGCACATTAAAAAATATTAGAAAATTTCATAGACGTATAAACCAAGGATCAGAACGCGGTGAAGAATATAACTGACGACACTAGAGTCAGCCAGCTTAAAAGTGTCAATTACATT
The DNA here is from genome assembly GCA_963576445.1 of Lithosia quadra. Lineage (NCBI taxonomy): Eukaryota > Metazoa > Arthropoda > Insecta > Lepidoptera > Erebidae > Lithosia > Lithosia quadra. The sequence continues at coordinate 3,225,943 of OY754894.1, forward strand.
CAAAAACTAGTGTGAAAATCGTAGTGACGGCAATAAAAAAATCCAGGAATCACAGTTCAATCAAACTTGGGTGATTGGACTGTGAACCTAAAATTCACTCACACATGGTTAGCCGCCCCATCACTATGTCACAGTCATCTTCAGCGAGTTCTGTCTGATCATATAAACGTTCATGGAATCTTCAATAAAAATTTTCTTTAATAAATACATTCCTTCATTGACTTGATTTTTTAACTACCTACTGTAGATACGACAGGACCTAATTAGAGCTACAGGAACTGAGTTTGGAAAGTAAATTGAAATAATCTTTGTCGTATTTTTTTCATTCCTTTCAAAAAAGCTTTAAGTACTTGCCTTTGAATTGTTTCCACCAGGTAGCACTGCCCGATTGCCTGATAGAATAATCACGATTGCGTTTCTGAAGTAGTTTTTTTGCTATTTTTGTATTGCTGAAAAACTTGCTTCCCTGAGCGTTATTTATGAGTGCCAGTTTGAGTCAAAGCTGGTGGCGGCCAGTTCTTGTGCAAGGCAGGTAATACTTAGTTGTCTATAAAGATGTAGAAAACAATTTGCATGGTATTGTTGTGGTTTTGCACCTTTTTGGGTTATACGGGTTGTTTTATTGTACAGTTTACGACGTCCTTTGTTTTATTGTATTGCGCTGGCTACTGAATATTGTGTTGTTGGTACGTGAATTACGCCCATAATGCTTGTTTTTTTTTATACAAGACAATTGCCATGCAGCGAAGGGCCGAATAACTTGGAGTAGGTATTATAAATTCTAATATAAAGAATATATAAATATATAGTAATGTGTAAGTACTGTGCACCATGGTCCTTTTATATAGGTAGTGGATAAGCACGGCCTAGGTACCTAATGGGAAGCGGTTATCATGGCTTATGGACGTATGTGCACCAGGAGTGTGTCATACTTTGCGCTGCCGACCGTGTAAAATTCTTATAATGCCAGATACAGCTTTTTTACAATTTATAATAATAAAAATAGATAGATAGATAGATAATGATCAAAGTAAGTAACCTATATGGTAGGTACTAATAACAAGCAATATTACCTAGTCAAACATTGATATTGTATACTGGCCGTCACGTAACATGAACACAACACTTTTAAACATTTTTTATGTTGTCGCATTAATGTTTTAGACACGTATCAGATTATCATCTATTTATTTAAAAAGATATCCGTATGTTTAGTCTCAAAACTCGAAAGTACTCAAGGTTAGGTACTTTTGATTTATTTGACTTTTGACAAATCATTTCATTTTACATTTAATGTAAATATCGGTAATTACAGCGTATATGTGTCGGTAATTACAGCATTTTATATCTATATGTATTACATTATTCAACTACACCATTAAGGAATTTGATGGAATTTGGGATTGACCTCTTTACGAGGTAAGTACCTATGTGTCATAAGAAGTACCTAAACACCTTAGCCCTTCACGTGTTGTTCTGTATAGGAGAGGGTGTGGCTAATTCCAATTAAATGAGCTCATTAGAACACTCGTCAAGGTAAATGCTGTAAAATGCTTAAAAAGAGGCAAGGTTTTGTAACTTCAGAACTACTGTATGATCTTTTTTTAGGGGAATAGCGAAATATTCTCCCTAAAAAAATCAATGGTCAGAATCAATATGGCTTTCCAATTTAAAAACCTACCAACTAAAATTTTATGCAGATACTGGGTTTTGATATTACACAACCGATAACAATGTTATCATACAGCCGGCCTAATAGTAGGTAGGTAAGTATCAATATGAATTATTCTTCTTCTAAAGGAATGCCAAATTACACACTCACAATCTACTTATTCGGCATAGTTCTACGGGATATCACTCGCTCCTCGACTACCAAGTTATGATAATGGTCGGTATCCGATCTAAATCTTTACCGAAGAGGACACGGAATTTTTTAAAGGAACATATTCCTCAATAAGGCTTACTTGTATTGTTCAAGTTCATGTAGCTAAAGTGAGCTTTATCTAAAAGAGTTTAGGTTCATTTTCATCTGAAATAAGAATGGAATTCGGCATTATGAAGGGAACGAATCAATCATTACGTGACATAGGGTTTTATCCTTTGCTTCTTTCAAACGAAAAAATCTGTCTTTATTTGCTTTTTTTAAGTAATTAATCATTAGGTACAATGGTGTAGTATGGGTAAAAATGAAAAATTAAATTTGCTAACAATCAAAGAGTATTCTTCAGAGAGAATCTTCGAAGAGAGATTCGATTACTCCATAGAAGTGCCGTATATACAGATACCTATTTGATAAACCATCTTATTTTTTTCTTTACGTATAATTGTGGATCATAGGTATAAAAAAAGATCTTAACATTAGAAAATTACAAAATTCCTTTGATGAAATTCATAACTCATATTTTTTGGTTGTATCCGGACGATTGAAATGCAAAAGGGTGCAATTGACCAAGATTAGATAGAAAGTTGGTAGACGGAGGAGACTCAGGTGGAAGCTTTCCGCTCGGGGTCAGACAGCAGTCTGCATTCTCACACATAACAACACTAGAGGTGCTTACTTCCGAGAACGCAATTAAGGTAGCGGTACACTAGGCATGTCATCAACACGAGAAGAATAAGAAGAAGCAGCCGTTCCCGTAAAGTCATAAAAACCAAATAAATGATGGAAAGCAGTAAAGGGAGTGAGAGAGCAGACCTCCGCTCTGAAAGTGCAGGCTTTAGACTTCATTTAGATTGAATATCCCTCATGTAATGCCGTATTTTAAAACTAGCAATACTAAGAAGCAGTCCATTAAATTTTTCTCCACATACCGAAACATACAATGTATACCTACAGGCTGTTAGCAGGCTGGCCACACGCATCGCCTCTTAAAGCCGCATTTAGATGTAATTGTAACTAATTGTTTTTGTAGTTCAATTACGATCATTCTAACATGTCCTTGCAGCTGAGGTGAGCTAACTCATTATATGAATAGCTGGAAGTATTCGAAGCTTGCTGGTGGACTTCTTTTGAGTGCCGGTCTTTTTGCGTGTTGAACTGCATGCTTTGAAATTGTGTTATGAGAATATGTGCTGTTTTTGAGCAATAAAAATGTTGTAAAAAATACGAATGGTTCTCTTCAAGAGCCGGTACTTACGTTATAATTGGGTACTTGACGGTTCGTCAAGTTTCGTCTGTATTTTTTTAAAGTCAAAACGGTAAGTTCCATGGAAATTTGTTTGAAATGAACATGTTGTTACGTCACATTTTAGTACTTACTGTCAAGTAGATAGATAGATAGATAGATAGATACTCTTTATTGCACACACCATCAGGATAAAAACAAACAAAGCGTATACATAAAAAAAGTTGTACAAAGGGCGTAATTAATTATGTATCAGTGATTAGGTGCATGATTAAAAGTAAATAAAACGATAGAATTAGAATGGACGTAATTTTTAAAGTGGAATGGAAAATGAAAGGTTTTTTAATCTCCTTTCCAAAGAACCGTGTGAATACAGCATACCTACTGCTACTTAACAACGATATTAAGTAAGAGAACTGTAGGTACTTCTTCACTTTTTGCATTACTATTTATACTGAAAAAGGTACCTACCTAGATCGAAAAATTTAGAAAATTGTTACTCCTCTATACATTCAAAGTGTGTAAAGAACAGCGATCTTTGCCTGTCTATGTCGAAACCATTCTTCAATGGTATTATACCCTCCATGTTTGGCAGAGAGCTTAATGACTGCCAAGCAATCATTGCTTCACTGCGTCTACCTTTTATGGTGAAACCGAACTCCACTATTCGCTATTCGCCTTTATTCCCGTATATAAATCAAAGTGAGGAGGGCTCATAGTGTACAGCATCTAGCTTGGCAAGGTTTTGAGTAATGGAGCCCACACTACTCCAAAATCTTGCAAAGTTAGATGCCGTGTACTAAACAAGTACTAATTTTAGACACGTACCCAGTAGACGACAATGCAATAAAAAAACAACAGATGAAATGTGCATATAATTTGTGTCTACACACTATGGTGTGCACCATTCTAAGCTAAGCTTTTTCTTAAGAACAATATGTAATATTGGACTATCTATTACTCACTTATTTCGAATTGCGCGTAAAACCGTTTTGCTGCATAACAGCTTCATGCTCACATATCCTGCAGATTGAATAAATAGATTCTAATAATGTTGTACTGTCCATTGTGAACCGTTGAACAAAACAATGCGAGTTATCTGGCCGCATATAAATAACTCCCAGTGGGTCATTGCATGGCGCCATACTGGGATAGGCGGAGCGGACATACGGCCACAAGAGACCAGCAGCTTAGATGACTGAATTACTGTTCTTTGTTGTAAAACAAAATCAGGGTGGATTAGTATTCTAATACGTTTGATTGCTAAAATTTAATGTCTTAACTACCTAACCGATCATTATGTTTTTGCACACACGTTGTTAGGAGATCTGTCACTCTCAGACGTAACTGAACACAAAAGAAATAAAAAGATTATTACATGAAAATAAATGACTAAGTTGAAATATCATTAATTTTGTGTGTAATACTTATTTTTAAATTATTTAATGTAAAATTTTGGAGCTAATAGGGGCGAAACCTTGAAATGGGTTAAACTAATAGATTGACTGTGCAAGAGGAAATGGAGGAATAAAAGACGTAAAGCCCATAACGGTACGCAACGCTGAGAGGTTGATGATGTTGTAAGGATTACAGAAAAGGATAGAAAAACTTTCATCCATAAAAAGGTTGAATGGAACAGTCTTAAGACTGACTGTCTTCACTCAAGCTAACGGGTATCCTAATCAACCGTGTGTCCCGCCCAAGTTGCATTGTTATAAACCACGCCGACCAGTTATGCAACTAAACAATTGCATAAGACAAAAGCGCAGCGGGCAAGCCTTTTTATTTGTAAAGAGAAAGTAAAACCTTTGTTTGAGATATTTATTTTATCGTTATTTGTATGAGGTTCGCTTTGACATTGATAACTGGGAACCCCCGGGATTTAATCAATGTGAAATATTAATGTTTATATTCACGCGATTTCCTAACAGTATGTGGTAGTACCCAATTATTGCGAGGATAAATAGGTTGGTTCGTCCGGGAGATGTCTGCTCTAAATATAGATAGCATTTATAAATTTACTTAAAATGGTAGACAGCTTCAGCTTTGATTATTGTCAACTGATCAATGCCATGCCAAGGCGCATGATTTTCATCGAACCCCTTTTTTACACACGTATATAGTCAAGTCTCTTTCCCATAGCTGTAGACAAAGACAGCATCTTTCCACTTGCTACGATTTTGATCCCTTTTACTGTCGTAATAGGTACATGAAAAATCGCACGAATACTAACCATCCCACTGGGTTTAAGGTGGAGTTATAATATTAGGATGCACCGACTAAGAACAAACGGGAGTTTTTGTCGAGGGTCTAAACCCTACCTTGATAGCTGCCCTTGGGTCTATATAACCTAGGCAAGAAGTCCCTAGGCGCCCTGGCAAATCGTGGCCGTCTATCGTACAGAAAACAGTCGTGCAGTAGAGTGCTGAGGGCGTTACTCTCTATATTTAGAAAGGCGTACACGAAACATGTCGCGCCGCCGCCGTGCTGTCTCGATATGTTTATGCTAGGGTGACGAGCAGCCTTAGGTCGGTTTTTTATGGTATAATTAGGGGCAAACGTCAAAAAATTCAGACATGGGCCCTATCTGACCAAATAAAAGGTCTAATTAATCAATGCCCTTTGACGGGAGTCCGACTGGGGTAGTACCTCCGCCCTACAGAACACCGCGGCCATAATAACCATCGTGTTGTGTTCCCACCGGTAAGTAGGCTAGTCAGAGTTTACTTTACCCCTCCTCCCCTTCCTAACCTCCCGACCCCTTCCCAGCCCTCCCCCTTCTCTTCAGGATAGGCAGCGCGTGAGTGACACCCTTAGTGTTGCACACGTACATAGGCCACGGTGACTGCTTTTCTTTTCATTTCTTTCTATATCTGCCACCTACGTAGTATAAAAAAAAATTTAACAAGTTTCCTTTCCTACTTTTTAGGTTTTAGACTAAGGTTCAAGGTATTGTCCTGAATATTGTTTTTTTTTTGAAGCTACTTTCATTAAAACCATTATTAATTTAATTAATATTATTTTAATATTAGTGTTCTAAGAGAAAATCAAAGCGGTGTAAGTGCTAATGTTATTAGCGTATTAATAGCTAAATTGCCACAGATTTGGTATAATTAATCGATCTCATTGATATTATAAACAAATTATGAATATTTTTATAAACTTGTCTTTTACATAACTTTAAAACTTTCCCTCTAAGAATGTGCATATTTTTTCAAAGAACTTGATCCCACAAGTCGAAATATATGACTCAATTGTCATCCTATTGTCAAATTATTATTTCATCTTTGTTCCTGGTTTTAGTTCATCTGTGTCCCTGACATTTTGCTAACAGAATTAAGAGGCACAAATTAAATCCAAACTAAGAACTATTCGTGAATCAACCGCGACCCTTGTAGGGATTGAACCCACATCACGCCTTGCCTATTAGCTAAGTAACCGCCAACTTAAGATGCCGTAATTTGCCGGCACATGCCATTAAGCGCACCAATTCTGAACTAAGACATTAGTCGCTCTCGTGATAGCCAAGACAAGTCAAATTACTGTAAATAAATCATAGAAGATGAATCAGAAGACTAGGAGAATAGAACTCTGGCTCCAAAGTTCCAAAGCTTTGCATGCAACCGCTGTGATGGAAAAGATGTATGTAGGTATTATATAATAATAGCTCAAAAGTTTCATTGTGTATTTCACTTTACTCACACTAACAAAAATACTTGTATTATTGCGCAGTGTTCTTTATTATGTACTAGCTTCCACCCGCGGCTTCGTCCGCGTGGAGGTCGGTATCGCCACCAAGTTTACTTATAGTGAGAAGCTAGCTTGTGGCATGGTTTTAACATAATAACCACATTCAAATATGCGTCGTTAGATTACACATTGTTACAGAATGCGTTGAAGAAATAAAGGTTCACTGCTCGCTCCCCGTAGGTGATAGCGTGATAATATGTAGCCTATGTATTGACCCGACTTCTTAATAATATTCGTGCCAAATTTGAGTTTATCCCGTACATACATAGGTACAGACAAACAGACAAAAATTCTAAAAACTCCATTTTTGGCTTCGGTATCGATTGTAGATCACATCCCAAGTATTCGTTTAAAAAAATATTCAATGTACAGTTTTGATTTACATTACTTATTATATGTATAGATAATAGTGAATATTATGATTTGGACATGCTAATAATAGTCTAAATGTGTATAAGCGTACATTACATTACAAGCGAGTTTACAATCGAATAATCTTTTTTCCTTTCTTGTTCATATGTGCATCATGATGACAGATATTTTATTGTATTTATAATAGTTTATGGAAGTTATTATTTAGCAATAAAAGTGTAAGACTGTTTGTTTCCTGAATAAATAAATAAATAAATAAAAAAAGACTTTGCATTCTTTATCAGCACACATATTTCCTTTCTCCTATAGTCCCGGGTCTTTTAAGCGGGGCGTGAAAAGGTATTTGATGAGACCGTCAAGTTTGGGGCCACCATTATTTGGTGTGTGTAATGGTGACCCTCATTACTGAGACCTTTAGTTTACCATCAGGCGAGGTGAAGTCAACTTGACGTTATAAAAAAGAAATAAACTTTTCGTCATGCAATATTTACAGAAGCAAGGCGTAAACATACGTATGAAATTTAATCTCTTAATTGACTATAAGACACCCTCTTAACATTTCAGCCGTACTACGAGTAATAAAGTGAAGTTTGTAAAGTGCGGTCCCTACGTGACGCTCGTCCTTTGTTCAACATGTTTACTTAGGATAACCTCACACTGTTGCCCAAGGCTGCCAAGGACTAAATCCAGGAAATTAAACATCGATCTTGATTGAATACTGCTGAGACGGAAAATGCTTACGTCTGTGTATCTACGAAGGGATAGCCAGACGATTATTAACTCGCAGATTTTGTTATTTATATTTTTTTTACATTTTTACATTTTATATTTTTTCATATTTACATTTTTACATTTTACATATTGCATTATACGGTCGAGTCTCCATCAGTTGGATCTTTTTAAATCTTTGCTCAGGATTAGAGAGAAATAGCACTTTACTTGAACCAGGAATGAAATTCAGTTCAACCTTTATGGTACTAGGGAGAATGGGCAATCTACAACTTCAAGATACACCCTCGGGTATGGGAACTGCTTGTTCGACAAACTCGAAGTTTGTCGGGCTAGCTTGTTTTAAAAGAAATTGTTTAACTAAGCTTATTAAATAAAAAAAGGAGCAGGAATAGTTGCTATTGCTATTTTATCATCCACTCAATCACTAATACTTAATTATCTGATAATAACGACCCCAAATAATTGGGACAAGGGCAGGTAAATGGGTAACCAAGTATGACGTCATAAGCCGTTATATAAGCTTCCACAGACCTTACCATTTGACATTTAATTACATTAAATTGATTTGACTTGACAATCAACTACCCCATTCTTCAGACCTTGAGCCGTCACACAATCGATAGAACACACATTGGGAGGCAGGGGGACGAAACAGATAAATATGTAGAAAGTCAAATTAAGGTTGCTATTGAATTCGAATTCGGTCTAAAGCGAGTAACGAGGTCGTTTGTTGCTTGTTTGTTTAGGACGTGATAATTATACTTACACAGACCCTTGCTCGAGACTTGACATAGACGAGAATTTGACATAGACTTGCTATATAGTATAATACATATTTGAAGTATATTTCAGTGGTGACCGGTGAGTTTTTATCAGGGAGTCACTTTTAAATATACTTTTAAGATTTTTAACCGACTTAAAAAAGGAGATAACCGAAATTACTATTATTCCCATTAACCCCTCCAGCTAAGTTAATTTGCTTGTGTTAAGAGTAGGATCACGTTGGTAGTGTAATGGCCAGGAATCGAACCCGGGACCTAACGATAGTAAGGCCGACTCCATAACCACTAAGCTACTGACAGATACCATTCTATTGTTCCACTTTGTCAGCGTCATTAATATGTATGCCAAATAATAGTTTTCTAGTCGTATTCGGGGCTATGCTGCGGACAGACAGATGGACATTCCGAAACTGTAAGAGTGTCGACTACGGAACCCTAAAAAGCAGTGACTGTAGCAGAACTTTATTCATATCATTAGTGCGCCTAATTCAGCCACATTTATATTCATCGAAGCTCATACAAACAGTGGCGCACGATGGGGTTTCCTCATTAAAATGCCAATCAAAGTCTATCAGACCGCTGCGGTTGATTAAGACCGTAGCGAAACGCGTCATAAATCACGAAGCGCACATTTTTGGTGAGCACTCCTTAACCACTAATTTAAAAAATCAAATGACAAATGAATTCAACCGTCTTTCAGTTTTGTATGAAATTCTTTAATCGAAATTATATACTGTACCTACTAGCTGTTGCCCGCAACTTCGCATACTTGAAATTCTGACCCCGTTATTGCAACCCATGGGAACCTATTCCATAGAGAGTAGCCCTTGCAATGCCCTTGCATTGCTGCTTTTAACTATAATCTATCCGAGTACCAAATTTTAACCAGCTTCATTAAGGTCTAAACCCTCTCATTTCTCTCGTTAGAGAAGAGAGCACCTGTACCTTCTTTTTTTTTTGCCTAGCAGTGGGAAATAAATAGGTTGCTATCATCATCATCGCTAAGCAATTTACTTGATTGAATAACAAATATCTAAAATACAAACTTTCACGTTTTTAATATTAGTAGAACAAGACAGAATAAGCAGTTGGTCGTCTCGTAACGTAGGTATAGTCAGTTTCCTAAATCAAATCCTATGAAATATTTAAATAGCACACCAAACTATTTAGTGGACTCTATAAAATATATTGTATTTTAAATTTTAACTTCTATATATAGCCATTGGTCGTGGAGGTCAGATGACAGTTGTTTCATAGAAAATATCAAAGTACGCCGCTTCGTAATTAGACTGAAAAGTTGCCCTAATTGAGTTGGGAAAAGAGGATGATAACACGCGTATAAAGTCGAACTTTACGCCCAAAAAAAAACATTTCTCTGTAAGTAGGTACATTAAAGTGCACTTGTTAAACGTACAACTATTGGCCCACGTACCCATTAGAGGTTCTCCCCTTTTACGAGTCGCGTGGGTGGACGGACAGCACATTCTTTGTTCCACTTAACTTAACATATCAACTTCATTTACCTTGCTGGGTGTTAATGTAAATTAAGTGTTTAATTTTGATATTTATTACAAGTTGTAAAAATTAACAACTGTGCGATAGGGTGAGTGTGCTGATACGCCGCCCATATATACAATTTAAAAGAGGTTTTTTTTTATAGAATGAATTAATAAGTTGAATTAGCAACAGATCTGCCAGTGGAGACTAGAGTGAAGACCTGAAAATGCGAATCTGTAAACAGAAAGATGGACGAACGACCTTAAAATGTAGCTGGGATAGACTGGCTGCGCTAGACGGAGGATCTCCCGCTTCTGTAGTTATGTCTAGTGGACTACAATAGGCTATCTGATTGATTTTATTCATATTATGTATACGCACGCTTGTATGTCACCGAAAGAAACAACAGTCTTGTTGCGCAAAACAATGTTTTTCAATACGGAACGTCCCCTTTTCATAGCATATGAGACCAAACACTGAACAACTCTATTCGTTAGGCGTAATATTTTCTTTTGTTCCGAATCGTTTATATTTGGTTTACACTGAATTTAGACGATTTGGAACCAATAATATTTTTTTGGTAGCTTGTATATTTACTGTGCCACAGCTAGTGACGGCTCTTGTACCAAGCGTAGCACTGGATCATCCACCCTATACCAAAAAGGTTATTTACATCATACGAGTGGATATCTCTCTGCCTCCGTTTGTCAGCAGTGTGGGAACAACAGCGGCCACGCTCCATATAAAAGACATAAACGCGCTCGCTTCTTGCGTTGTTTTATTATAATTTTATGTTAGCTTTACGTATAATTTTTAATTATGGAAATTTATTACAATTAATGTAATGTGGGCGTAGAATTTCGTACAAATTGATTGGTGTTTTACAATTCAATTAGCTGTCGCCCGTGGCTTTGCCCGCTTTTAGTGAGAATGCGTTTACATATTATTGCTATAAAATTACTATTTATTGCCACGAATAGGTTAAGGATGTTTTTAACTCTATTGGTGACCAAGTTATAAAATAAAATTGATTGTAGATTGTAAAATAATTAAGTAGTAGTTCAACATGATGTTTATTTTCTCTTTCGCACCTGTATCTGTATATCCTAGAAAGTGTGTTCTCATTCCCACGTAGCAAACAAGCTGGTTCTGTCCGAATTTTATCCTAACAGGCACCCGATTCAATAATATCACGTTTTTAAAACGTGTGATTTTGATTCAATTAGAAAGAAAAAAAAAACAAACTTTTTTTGTCAAATTAAAATCTATTCACAACTTCGTTATCAAACGTTCAAATTAAGTATGTTGAATGTTGAATGTTTAGATATTCGTCACTCAATCGTGCTCTAACGGCTGAATAGATCCAGCGATTTGGCACAAAAATTGATTATAGTCTGGAATAACTCATAGGCTTTCTATTCCTACAATAGGTTTCTATGGTAAGCGGGAACAGGCACAGAATTCCACGCGAGAAAAAAATTCAATCTTTGTTAATTAATGACATAAAATTCACTCTCAAATTTCCAATTCTCAAAGTGGCCAAACGCTTTGGTAGCTTAATAGTTAAGGAGTTGTCCTGTCAATTCAGAAGTCCCGGGTTCAAATCCTGCTCATTGTACTATACCTGACTGGATATGAACCCATTATTAACACAAGCTATTGTAATGTATGTAAGGTTCGCTGGTAACATATTACATTTGACGTGTTATTATAATTTTCTTTTTATTATGTACAATTAAGATTTAAGTGTTAGGGACCATATTAGTAATTGCAGTTATTAATATTCTTTACAATTTGAATTTAATTTGAGGACTAGCAATCAATCTATACAGATTAATCGCAACCATTACAAAGGTAAATCTAAATAATCATTTACCGATTGTAGTTGGAGCTGCGGCTGCGCACAAAAACCGTTACTTATATTTAAAAGCGGTGCATAAACGAATATATATTTAAAATTACAGTATAGCAAGTCCAGATAATCGTCTCCAAGGGAATGTTTTAATTGGGTTAACGACTGGGACCGGCGGATGACGTCACGTTCCGCTAATGAACGAAGCAATGAACGAATGAACGATGCTATTCGGCATCGATGCGAACTCGACGTCGATATCGATATAGCTTGATTTATATTGTGTTGGACAAACTATGTAGTGTAGTTATAGTGGTTAACTAGATACTAATTCGGAGGTAGCGGGTTCGATTCCCGCTCTATGCAAACATTTGTATCTATACTTCTATACTATTATAAAATTGTAAATGAGCTGTTTCTGTACATTAAAGATATTTAAAAAATACTTGGGTATAACATGAACGATTCTAATACAAATTTTTTTTTTTGGAATTCGTGTCTGTCTGTTTGTTCGCGATGCACGTAAAAACTACTAAGCGGTTTTTAATGAGGTTTGTTTATTTGAAAGGTCTTGGCCAAACTTTAAATTTTACGTATGTTTGATCCCAATCGGTTGAGTAGAACCGGAGTCCGACATCCACGCGGGTATAGGGTATAGGTTAGTGCATAAATATGTATATTTGCATTGTTCTGGTTTGTATGTACGACTATCTATTTACAAAGGAAATGTGTTTAAGTATGTTTATCTGGATTCTATAACCCATAACATGAGCTAGTTAAGCTATACTTACTTAGCTAGATGGTGATGTGTAGAATCGTAACATTATTTATTTATTTGTATAATGAACGAATGAACGATATTACTCAGAATCGAAGCGAACTCGATGTTAATATCGATACAGCTTGATTTATTTCGTGTTGGTTTTTGCAGTGTATTGATTTGGGTGTGCTATCTGATGGCGCAATAACGTATTGACTTTTTAAACGCACCTCGCGACTTTCGAAACAATTAAATGTTCAAATTAGGCGATTGCTATCGATTTTCGGCACAATATATAATGTCTCGGTTATATTTTATTGATATACTAGCGATCCGCCCCGACTTCGTATGTGAATATATTTATTTCGGATCAATTCTACTGACATCTTTCTATAAAATCTGAATACATCCAATTCATATATGTATGAGGCCCTATGAGGGCTCTGGCGCAGCTTTTCCTCTCAAGGTTGAGAGACGCCAGTCGGTCCCATAAAAACTGTATAAACCAAATCAAGAAGAAAAGAAGAGTTAGCTGAAGTTTGTAGCCCCAGCGGTTTAAGCTCTGGGTTGATGAATGAGTCAGAAACACTTTTTTTTATACTACGTACGTGGCAGACAAGCACACGGCCCACCTGATGGGAAGCGGTCACCGTGGCCTATGGACGTGTGCAACACTTAGGGTGTCACACACGCGCTGCCTACCCTGAAGAGAAGGGAAGATTTTATGATAACTTTGAGAAGTATGTAGTTAAGTCTAACTCGCCGTTTTAAGTTGAATACTTAGGTATACTACCATAAAGTGCAATGGAATGGTGCCGACCTCAATAGCACTGGAACAATAGATGATATCATCTCAATAATATCTGGTTATGACACAGCACCATAAAGCATATTAAGATGAAGGTAAATACAAATCAAATTTAGTGGAGCGAGGTATTGAATGCAAGTGAATTATTGTTTGTATGCATTATCCGCCTATTTAGATTATATCTAGACAAAAATATAAAAAAAGCACTTGGGTTATGTTTAGTGAACGATTCTGAACACAAATATATTTTTTTTTGGAATCTTTGTCATTTTGTTCGCGATGTACATAAAAACGATGGATTTTGATGCGATTTTCTCTATTAGAAAGTTCTTAGTCAGACTTAAAATCTGCCGTATGTTTAATTGCAATTGATTTAGTAGAACTGGAGATACGACCAAAAAACGAACGAACGGCCGAGGATCAAGTGTTCTTCAGGTGATTTGGGGGTCAGCCGACAGTCGATCCCATAATAGCTAAAAGACGAATCTTGAACTCTACTCCGAAGTGAAACGCTCAACCGGCAACAATGCGTAATATTTTGTATCTATCACAGGTGACATTAAAAAAGACGCGCTATGATTGCAATGATAGGTGTCATTAACGAATATATCCAGTCTGTGGTTGCAGGGTTCCACCCCCTGACTAAAAACCTGGAATCTTCCCACAGTTTTTAACAGCAATATATACCTACTAACATCATCGTGGGTATATTATATTCCGTGTCTAAGGTGAGTGGACCCCACGGTAGCTTCGATATAAACCCAAAAACTACTGACGGACTTTGATTTACCATCTTCTGCCTAAAAAAGTTAGATATTTATTTTTATTTCTCGTTGTGATAACGGAAGCATAATATATAACAGTATCATATGTCATGCGCGGGTGTAGCCGCGGGCGCAGGTTACGCATACATGTAGATATATATATATGTGTGTGTTTATGTGTAAATTTATGTGTGTATCTTTGCATCTTACTTTGTTTAGGTGTGTGGATGGATGAATAGATTTTTGTTACTCAATCACTCTAGAACTAAACTAATTTGGATGAAAATTATAGTCCTGGTTAAGGTTAGAATTAGGTTCCTTTCATTGTATTCGTGAGCCAGCGGGCAACAGCTAGTCTTGTACATTACGTATACAAAATAACTAAAATATTTTGTACACGTGTATTGTATATAAAGCTGTAAATTCTTAACCACTACACATACAAAATATTTATTACACACTTAAACCAATATCAACAAAAGTGTCTCTGTTATAAAATAATTTCGGAGAGGCCGTAAATGTCGTACTGAAATATGTTTATTTGTACCGATACTTCGTTTCGGTGGGTGATGTTTTACATATTATTTGTAATATATTTTTATCGTCTATGAACACAATAATTTATGCTTTTAAACTTGACATTTGGTATTGGGAGTCACGTATTTAGGCAATAATTCAATTAAAACGCAATGAATGGCAGTCGCCTCGGAATGTTGTGTGATTTCCGTTAAAGCTTGATTCATTTTACGCTCTCATGGTGTTGCGGTCTCGGAGCCTTTATTATTATTATTTTAAATACTTACAACTGTATATCCTCTAGGAGGTGGACAGAGTTGTATCTGATACTTGACTTTCACCATATTATAATAATAATAAAGCTTTCTTTATTCCGAAAAAAAGAATAGGTACATGTAGAAAGAAAAATGAAAATCTTTTGAGATAATAGTATAGACGCGCACAAAAGCACACAAAAGTAAAATTATTAATACATACCAATCAAAAGTAATAAGCGTATCCCGTCTTCCAAAGTGCAAACTATGGACGTAACTGGGCAACTTATAAAAATGATAAATCCTTCAATATAAACCGCGGGTAGTAACTTGTAGGTTATAAATAATATCAAGCTAACTACGAGTCACCCGGTGGTGCTCCTAGCTGATCGATCGTGTAAGATCCCCATAAAATACAAGATATAAATTATTACGCCACAATGCATCTATAACCGATAAGCATCTACAAAGAGAATTCAACTTCGATTCTGTCCACTTGACCGAAGCCGCGGGCTAGGGATGGGTGAATAAAAAAACTGGTTAAGTGTGAGTCACACTTGCATTTGAAGGGTTCTGTACTATCGCTTAAGATATTATATGTACCTTATTTCGTTTTTTTTTTACGTGCGGAAATCCTCTCGGATAACACCTTTCTGGTTACGAAAGAGAATATTGCCAACCAGACGTAGGTATGAAATTTATATAAAAATTATCCGTAATGGCTACAACTGTCGCGAGCCCACAATACTTTGGGAGTACTTATAGCATTTAGTAAAAACAAATATCTTCATACATTTAAGTTACAAATACAAAGTAATATTTATGAACGTCAAGATGAATGCTTGTAATTTACATTTGTCGCCAGATTCGGCTTCTGAGAAAAGAATTTGGCCCTAAAAAGTTATAACCACTTCTGATCATTAAAATTAGTTCACAATCGTCGTAACACACACATACACAACGCGCCAGGCTCTGGGTTAGGAGACCAGCTGATGGTAATCGCGCCCGGAAAAGATAATATACCAATAAAAAAAACATATTCTGGGCTTACGTGTCTGGACCCCACTGGGAAATTGCTATGAGGATAATGTTGACCATATATAATGTTCGAACCTCCTCCTGTTCTGAAGTCGGTTAAATTATAAGCTACAATATGTAATGAAACAATAAACAGTAAACACGCGTACACTATCTTGTTAACATTTGAAACAATACCACATCTTGTGGGAGTTATGCAGATTCAATCGCATCTAAATTCTCTTAGCTGATTGCGACCACAAACTTCAATGATATGTGTGGTTGGTTTAACTGTGGATAAGGGCTACCGCAGATTAGAGACAAGACAGTCTTGAGTTAGACTTGTCATCGTGCAGATCTTGTAGGACAGCTCTGTTTATGAAACAGTTTTGTACGAAGTATGCGCACTTTTCATATTGACTGTTAAGCCTGTCTGTCTTAAGACTGGCTTGACTTAGAACAGAACAAAAAAGATCCTATCTATACCACATGATAATATAAAGAAAGATAAAGACAAGACAGAGAAAGCCAATAATTTTTAAATTTGTTTATATGTTCGGAGTAATATTCAGAACCATTATACTTATTGGAAAAATTCATTCACCATTTGATAGGTACATTACGAGTATTTCTAAGGGACGTAAGTTGCATATTTATGTGTAAATGATTTGAGCTGAGAGTGAGAAAAAATCATACAAATCGAAGCGAAGCGAGAGTGAGTTGCTGGTGAGTAATATTTTTATAGAAATTTAATATTAATTTTTAAACTTATTTATTGTCTCACCACAATACATACATAAATTAGAGGTGTCTGTCTTGATATATAACTTATATATTCATATTTTACTCCCTCGTGAAGGGACCTTGAGACGTATTATTGTTCTATATTCTTTTTTAATTAACAATAATAGACATTTAAAAAAAATAGAAACCAAAGTACCAATGGTATCGAGTATTTGGTATGTACCAACTCTTTCACGTTCACCACTAAAGACCAAATTGAATAAAATTATCCGCAAAAAAATCCGGATCAGTCAAGTTGTTTGACCACAGTGCGGGTGATACCAAACGGACAGACAACTAAATATGAGAGTATTGCTCCAAGCAATAATTACACAAAGTACAATTTAGATTCGGAACACTCTTGCGTGTTCTTAATTGGTTAAATTTTCACACAGTGATAGTTGTTCAAAGAATGAGAGCAAAGTACGGCTGGACATGTCAATTTATGCCTCTAATCATGACGTTACATCCTCTTGGGCGGTCCAACAATATAATCTTATACTATATAATTCAAAGTCCTGACTGACTGACATAGAGACAACGCACAGCCCAAACCGCTGGTCGTAGAGACTTGAAATTTGCAGAATATGTGTGTTTTAATGCGTAGAGGTGTACTAAGAAAGGATTTTTTAAAATTCGAACCCTAAAGCCCTAAAAAGGGCTAAAAACGTGCTTTTGCCAGAACTCAAGAACGGCTGAACAGATTTTCATGATCTATGATTTTTTGGATTTGTCTCCGCCTCGAATAGCATATAACATAATTAAAAATATATGATTCATTCAGGAAATTTAGTAATAAAAATAAAATTAAATGTTGCAAACGTTTTTATCGCCATCTATAATAGTTGTCATAGCAACAGGAACTAATATTGACTTTGTCTAAATTTTCATAGAGTAATATCCTTTACTTCTTTTTCCTCAATAGTAAATAGAATGTATTAATTTTTAGGGTTCTGTGCCTGATTAGGAAAAAAACCCTTATCGCTTCATTATCCGTCTGTCTGTCTGTCAAGACCTCTTTCTTAAGAACACGTAGAGGCATCAAGTTGAATTAGATAAAAGGAATGTTGTGGATAATGCTTGGCATTACACGAAGCATAATATCCAAACTGTGGTCTCACTATCGACTAATAGGTGGCTTGACATACCATCTCCTGGCCTGCACTCATGGAGGACGGAGGTGGTTAAGTAACCTTCGGCGACGTTAGTGAGTCACCTGCACCGCAATCGGAAAGTTTTAGGAAGCCGTACCTTATTTTTCGTGCGGAAATCCCCACGAATCTCTCCCCTCCTGTGGCCAGTAGGGACGTAATATCGGACTTGACCGACTAAAGTCGAACTCCATCTTGAGTCTACAGACGCCGAAGTTTAAGGTTACCCTTGACCCTGAGCTATCCAAGGCTTACTGATGGGCATAGCTGTTTTGGTGAGTTCCTGCATTGCGTAGGCAGGGTGCTGACGTTTGAATGCCACCATTGCCGGGGCTGATCCGTGGGCACACCACCTCTTCATACACTGGTAGAGTCTCCAGAGTGGATAGAGTGGCGCCATGTCCTAGAAGCAGACGTCGGTGGGGTAAGCCTCATGGTGAGGTCCCTGGTGCCGACCATGATCACCATAGAGAGTATATGGAACGCCACCGTTTTTTTTGCGAGGCAGTAATGCGCGCAGAAGTGGTGGTGGAAAAGCTACGGGAGAGATCTAGCACTCCCCCGTGCCGATTAAGGCGCACCGGGTGGCGTAGTTCGCAGAAACATGAACCTTCCTCCATGAGTACGGGCCTAGGGCGAAGGTCGAGGCTAACCGTCACCCTAGCAGAAGCAGACCCAGGGTGGCAGGGTGTTATATTTCCACGCGCGCTTTTTCTATAGAGATGCGGATTTAGATTCCTAATAACACGTCGAGGTCGCCAGTGTTGGTGGCCGGAACCGGTTGGGGTTTCTGGGATATCCTTTTTAGGACACACTAGATTTCTCGATCACACAGGCATTGGTAGGACTCTGACATACCAACCTCTCCGTTGGCTCCGTTGAGGTGAAGCCCGACGGGGTTTTTGCGCACGAAAAAAAGGGGTATTTCCCTTTGGGCTAGAATCCCGATATTTTGCAGAAAGTAAAATCTTATAGCATAAGTACAGGGAAAAGACAAAGTTAAGTTCGCCCCTTTTTTTTGTCATGCGGAAATCCCCCTTAACCCAATTTTGTACGGAACCCTGCGTGCACGAGCCCAATTTGCACTTGACCGGTATTTATTAGTATATCCTCTTTCTTTACTTTCATGAACTTCTTGAATGTTAAATCAGGTTGTCAAATGTCAATGTCTGTAGCAAGATTTAAATAATAAAAAATTCTGATTTTCGGAAATAAATAATGTCCACTAATTTGAAATAGTGCATCGAATGTGAAAGTGCAATGCAACTATGATGAAAGGGTTTTTCAAAGGGCCTCTTCCGAGTCACACATACTTTGGCCAGAGCAGCTATCTAATCCCCATAAAATCTAGAAGACAATGAAAAAGGATAATGATGGTAAATAAACGGGCTTTGGCCGCGATGGATGGCACTGTACTTTGAAGGGTTTGATGGAACTTGAGATGAAATGAATACGTTTAGCTGCAACCACTGATTGCGAAGGAATAGACATTGAAAGTTAGTACGGGTAGTCCCTCAGCTTAAAAAAGACTTGGTGGCGATAGTCAACATTCACGCGGGCGAAGCCGCGCGCGGGTACGCTAGTGTTTTTATATACAACGTTCATAGTTTTTCTGTAGTGTATTTAATTTAGTATCAGCATTGCACCCGTGCGAAGCCGGGGCGGGTCGCTAGTTATATATATTATTTGACAACAACACGCTGTGATTCGACATGCTAAAATTCGCTTCCTGCACGGTTTTTGACAACCTGTCAAAATTCAGGGCGTGGTGGGCGTGCGTGCGTGCGTTCGATTGCCTATGTGAGAGCCGATGTTGGATTTCCGCTTAGTGAAAATATTGCATCTTTGTCTGGGCATATTTAAAAAATGATTTTTTTTAAAGGGCGAAGAGACTGAGGGAGATCTCTCATTTCCTCAGTTGGAAAGTGACGATTTGCATGTAACTTCTATTTTTTGTGGTCATATTTTGTAAAAGAGTCGGATCAAGTGGGATACAAAAACATGAGACATATAAGTTTGGAGAGACTTGGCAATAGTAAAAAAACCTACGTCTCTGCCAATAGTAAAAAAATAAAAGTTTGTAAATTTAATTTGTAGGTATATAGACAAAACAAAGGTTAGTTTTTATGGTGTTTGTTCTGATTTGAATGTTTGTCACATTAATTCATTTCATACTATTAACGTTAAACCATTGTGATTTCATTAAAGGTATGTCTGTAATAGTGACTCCCTTTCCTGCCATTTAGCTTACCATCAGGTGACGTCATATTCATTTGACCAATATAAAGAAAAACAAAAATAATGATAAAAATATATATTATGCACAAATGTAACAAACGACGAGTAGCGTTAGTAGCTAAGTAGTTAGGGATTTGGACTTACAATTGTGAGGTCCCGTGTTTGAATCCTGGTCATTACAACTCTGACCTGAACCCACTCTTAACACAACCCAAGCTGGGGAACTTACTAACATACCTTCAGAAAGAATACTAGTACTGTCCTTTATTTATATTCTTCAAAAAAAAAGAAAAGAAAGATAAAAAACCAAAATAGTGCAACTTACAAGCCCTGCAAGATGACTAATCATTCGAGCTTGCACTAAAATTTTGACTTATGACGAACTTGTACGAAACGCGCACCATACTTTTTGCATTCCAAACGCACAACCATTGCACCATCACAATCTATGGGAAAGTTATTCCTGGAATGAACGATAAGAGAGTGCTTCCTTCGATCGCGTCGTCTCTCTCTTTCATGCGTATATACTCGGGTAAGAGCGAGTGAGCTGTACTTAAGGAATGTCACACGGCATTTTATTATTATTCATTGAAAGTATCATCTCGAGTTGATGGTTATAAAATTATTATTTTATTATTATTATTACTAATGTGTTTGTTAGATGCAAGTAATTGTACCTGGGCTTTACTTTTCTCGAGTGACTTGGCGTGGCGGTAGATAGTTATACTGCTACGTCAGAGGTCGCAGGTTCGATTCTCGCTTAGTGTAAATAATATTTGTAGGTATGTATGATATATTTATTTGCGTTAGCTTGGGTGTTTATAATGCTTAATGGTTTTTCACGTTGATCAACATTGAGGTAATACACCAGCCAACAATAAACCATCCAGTCAGTTCACCGTGATAGAGTAACAAACATTCAAATGTCTTCACAAAATTTCACATTTATAACATTAGTAAGACAGAATTTTATACGATTGGGTGTACAGCGATGTTGTACTGGGAAATGAATCCAACACCACACGTTCGGTAGTCCGTTGTTAGGCATTACACCACCATTGGTTTGTAGTTTCTATTCTGTTTATCGTTAACTAGTCATAGTGTTATTTAGGTATACCATTTTAGGTAGGTTTATTAATTCCTAAAAATTAAATTCTTAAAAAGGAATAGATTTAGAAACGAAGATAAATTGCTAAGGCGTTGATATTAAAATGATGAGGCTGTGTGCATGAAACTAAAAACTATGGACGGAACGCATTGAACAATACAACTGACGACAATGAAGTCGGCCGACTTCCATATACCTACACAGTACACTTGACCTAAGTGTTCAGATATTTTTGGTTAGTTTTTTGTATGGAAATTATTGACAAGCATCTGCTCAAATATTAACGAGGTAATGAATGTTCAGATATTAATGGTAACTTGTAGTGAATGGAAGTTATTGACATTTTAAATTTTTCAGAAGTATTTGGTCACCTTGTCTGCTACAATATATATCTGATGGCGACTGTACCTACATACAAGTCAGCATATTCACACTCATACACTAGAAAACCACTACGCGACAAACGAAATTAGATTCAATCACTTAAAAAAAATACAACATGTCTTGTTGACATGGGATAATAATCGTAGAGACAGCAAGAAAAAATATCCGGAATCGCATTTAAATCAAATTTGAGTAAAATGTTGCAACCCAAAAAGCCACCGCCAATTTTGTGACACAGTTTCGTGTTCAACGCTTTCCGTCCTTTGATTTTTTAGGTCCATGCTTGTGTGTAAATCGTGATGGATCTGTCTCCTTAATTGGACGAAGAAAATCACACTGGTCACTCGCCTTGTCTATTGACTAAGGAAGTAACGGGCCGTTTTATTCTTAGACCAAGCGATGGGACGACGCAAAAACGTCTTCATTAACTTTCTGTGCTGTATATAGTAACGCTAGCAATTAATAAACGTGTTAATCACACATCTAAATAATCTAACCACGTTTGAAATCCATTGCTTCATTTGTTCCTCAAATAGTTTAGTAACGTACGAAATATCTATAAAAACATGATGTGTATAACGAAGTTCATATCTGAAATCTAACGATCGTCGTCAGATTGATAATTAATTTCAACCGGATAGAGGTTTAATCTTACGAATTTATTTATCTAATGTTTATTTATGCAAATATTTGAATTATGCAAGTAAATGTACATTCATAAATACCGTCATAGTGTATTCCCAGACCACCAATGACCGCGGTTGGTTCATTAGCATCTTAATTCACGAGTATAACACAGAAGGGTTCAGAGGACCAATTCTCGTAGAAAGTATATTTAAAATGTAATCATATCTGGATCTCCAAAATGACAAAAAATGTAATTTTTAACCAAAAGAATACTTATTTAGACCGAATTTTTCAATCTTAGGCTCACTTAGGTTAAACTTGGAGCTGTACAAGTGGGTGAATCTTAAAATTTGGCGTATTCAGTTGATTCTTCTGGCGACCACTACTTTGAAGATTTTTAATAATTTAATTTCCGTCAAAATCTCTAAGAACATTAAATAGACGTATAAATATAAAATTATTTTTTTCCAGGCCCTTTTTTGTTACCTTCTTTAATAGCTTTTAAAATAATTCTCAAGGGTCTCCTGGAATTGTTTTTCCTTAGGTAATGTTTTCTTCACGTCTACCTTATTAAGTTACTAGCGACCCGCCCCGGCTTCGCACGGGTGCAATGCTGATACTATTTCTGCATGTATTATACATATAAACCTTCCTCTTGAATCACTCTATCTATTGGAAAAAACCGCATCAAAATCCGTTGCGTAGTTTTAAAGATTTAAGCGCACATAGGGATATAGGGACAGAAAAGGCGACTTTGTTTTATACTATGTAGTGATTCTTAAGACTGTTTACAGATAAGGTTCTTGGTAAAAACGAAACTTACGCGAAGGGAAGATGACTTGATACTTTGTAATTGGCGAGACGAGCGTAAAATCTTCATTTGTTTTGAGGATGATAAAATTAATAGTACATATTGAAAGAGCCATATTTAACACAGTGAAAACTCATGATATAAATTAAACTAACACTTAGCACTTAGCTATTAGACTCTTTACTGACATTTGATATGTAATAAAAAAAAATATGAATTAAATATGAACCCATATCGCGTCTATCGCGACTATCGATGAACGTAAAAACTGAACGGATTTTGATGCGGTTTATTTATTAGAAAGGTCTTTGTCAAACTTAAAATCTTACGTATATTTGATAACAATCGGTTGAGTAGAAACGGAGATATAGTCAAAATCCGCGAAAACTGACGTCCACGCGGGTGGAACCGCGGAATAAGCTAGTCTCTAATATATTGTAAAGATTAGTAGTATATCCCAGAATGATCTAGAACATTTCAAAAATGGAATAATAAAAACATAGTATTTTTCGCAGACCAAAGTGATGTAGCACCGTAGCACATTTAGCATAAGGTTGAGATTCGGTTATCAAAATGTTGCGTGTCGTGAGAAGTGCGAGTTTGATTTGACGTTATTTAAGTAGGCTCTTTTACGTTTTGAACGTAAGTGTTAATTATAATATAATGTGATTGGACTATCGCTTGTATTCGTGTTGCATGCAAGGCAGAAATGAATGAAGTTATTTACACTAGTCTTGTTATTACAGCTAGTTATTACACTTTTATGCCTCTCACCTGCATTTGCTTGAAAAAAGGTATATTAAAACCTATATTTTACCACCTGTTTCCGTACATTCCGTGCGTCAATCTGGCACTTTCATCGAAGTCATGCGAATACAAGACAAACCCTTGACAAGACAAGCATATGTCCCACCTGATGGGAAGCAGTTACAGCGGCCTATTATGGACGTATGCAACTTTTTTGTTATATTATTTGGCTTTAATCATTCATTTTATTTAATTTCTTTTTTATTTATCATGGGTACAGAGTAACGGTCTTGAACGGCTTGTGTTTTGTATGCAATTTTTTCGGTATTTACTACGGTAAAGTAGATAGATAAATAACTCTTTATTGTACGCCAATATTAGTTACCAAAACGTACTAAGAATGCCAATAATCTTAATTAAATGTTCAATGGCCTTATCGCTAAGAGCGAACTCTTTCAGGCAACTTTAGGATGAAAAGACTGAAAGAAAAAAATGGTGGTGCAGTTGTAATTTATAAAATAAATATACTTATTATTACTTTATGTATTTACTTACTGACTAATATACTACTTACATTAAATTCATGTAGGTATTGTTTATGATTAGTAAATCAATGTAAATCAACAAGCGAAGTCGATGAATAAAATTATAATTTATTAATTTTAATTTCCCATAGAAAATTATCTCGAGCGACCAATCGCTTTAAATCTTCGTAATTGCAGTCACATGCCAACATAAATTCTCAATCATATGAACTAAAGATATCGTAATATCAAACTGCTGGCGAACCACGCCGCTGGCGAACTAGCCAACTCGATAACTGTTGTGTACGAAAAACCTCACAAAAAACACGTAAAAGTACTCATTATACGTATATTATCTAATGGCGATCGTCTCGTTAAAATAAAAAATAAACAGTTAGAATATTACGCAAGTGAATGTTTTTATTTAAATCATTATTAACAAATTACTGGGTTCTGTGGGACAACAGCGTATTGAGATGATGGCCGGTATTATGTGAGGCGACGACTTCAGATTGAGTCCGCTTCGTGTAGTCATTTATTTTGTTTGGAGGTTTGTTTGTTTGCTTGCTCTATATTGTTTTGTGCTTTTGTTTTTTAATTGACATTTAATTATTTATTTAATTTAACATGGGTGTATTTTCAACGGGTCAGGTCAACGTGTATATTTTTTATCCCTTATTGATGTACTTTTAACTTATATTATTATATAGAATGTTTTTAAAATGTTATAAAATTTTGACCCTCATTTTTTTAAAATTGTAAGTGTAGCTTAGACCTAAAAGATCATGATGGCCCACACCCAGAATTATGATTATGCAACTAGTTATATTCATTATAAAAGTGATGGATTATTAACTAACTTCCGCCCGCAGCTTCGCCCGCGTGGAGGTCGTCATTGCCACTAAGTCATTTTATGGCAGGTTTTTTCCTACCTTGGTTTACATTATTGCAGTTTTAGTAGGTATCCCTATTTTTTTAGTATAATATATGTCACTCACAGATAACGTGGCTTTCTATTGGTAAAAGAATTTTCACAATCAGTTCAGTAGATCCAAAGATTACCTCCTACAACCTCACAAACTCATAAACTCACAAACTCACAACTTCACAAACTCACAAACTCACAAACTCACAAACTCACAAACTTTACCTCTTTATAATATTAGTGTAGATAAGTGATGTGAAAAAAGGGAGACAATCACGTTATTTTTTAGTAATCAAATGATATTGAGTGTAAATTCGTGAGATCTGCATTAGGAAGTTTATTGAACTTAATCACCGAGCAGATAAATTTACATACGCGAATCAAAAATACAAAAAAATGTAGCTTTCTTGTATAACAACATATAACTAATTATACCTGGAAGGAACAATCTATTTACTCTAACATCACATGCTTAATATTTATAATTTGATTATGTAATAAAAAATAGAGTTGAACCGATCAAAATTGTTCAATAGACTTATATTCGAACCAATCAGCCTGGTATCCATATAAACTAGCGAGTGGCAATATCGCCAATGCGACTTCTAAAGTTGGTATGGGCTTCACTAAAGGAACAGGTACAATCTCATACCTTTCCAAATTACCCGGTTGTTACTTAAACGACCGTAATTCTCTCGTCAATAATACCTTAGTAAGGCTTCTTCAAGTTCTGCAAATTTACAGCCTGTTGTAAGAACTATAGCGGTCTCTTTCTGATGTATGATAACCTAGAGGTTTAATAGAGAAAGAACATCGAAGTTCGAGTCTTGCTAGCGGGACATCGACCAGCAGCTTTCAGAAAAACTTTGGCTTAATATCGCAGTAATGCAACTTGAAAATGTAATGTCGATAGAATATTTTCATTGAACACGATTATCTATTAACGACGAAGTGAAAGTGCTAATGAAAATAAATAAATATTAATTCACGCTTTTATCTTCATAAGCAAGTGTTACTTGTAATTCATAATTGCAACGGTTTACATCGTTGCGGAACATTTTCACGACTTATTATTAAATCCTTTTATACTTTAAGATCAATGTCTTAAATACATAGTCATTAATAATCATTATTTAAAAAGTAAATTTACACGAATAAGTTTAATATTGTGATATTTCTATTAAATCCTTAAAATTCTAACAAACATAACTTAGTGACATTTCAAGTTACAACGCTATTCTACTAAGGTTACTTGCCCCGTGGACATCGACAAAAACCGTGCAGCCTGTTCGTTAGTGTGTGCGTGTCGCTATGTACATGCACGTACGCACACACTCATACCCGCATACCGAGCGGCGCGGGCGCAGGAGAAACCGTGTGCTTTGCATTCAACACTCAGTTGTAAAGCAACTTTTAGGGTCATCATACGCTTTATAGAAACCCTATATAACTTTATACGTCAAATAAATTTGACATATCTATTGAAACTATTGAAGATATTAATGTTGAAACTCTGTGTTAAGTTCAAAATGTGAGTTCAGTGAGAAGCATACATCGAAAGTTGTCGTGTAGTGTAATGTACATTGTCAACGAAGTTGAAACGTGTTAGTTGAAGTTGGTTTAATTAAGTTGGTGTTAAGTTAAGTGAAATTGTGATAGTGAATATGTGTGAATGATGAAGCTATGAGTACAGTGCTATGGGAGGATTGCTTTTAAGTTGAAAATGTGGAAGAACCTTTTCTACGTGAAATCTGTTAGGAAAAAGGGGTCCAGTGTATAGGTGAGCATTATTTACTCTTTGGAATTTATGGTTAAGTTACAATAACTTACTAAGTTAGTTTTAAGTAAAGTTAACTATTTTATCATTGATGACTAAGAAATCATACCTTTAGGCTACCTACTGGCAAGAATTGAGACTACAGAAGTTATTCATAATAGAATTTTACACTGTGCAAGAGACTAAAGTCATAACGCAGGGCTGCTCTGCATTAGGACTCGATATACTACCACCAATATTCTATTGCAACATTATCAATTACAGCTTATTTTACCCTCACAAGTACAGTACCGTTTAATGTGATATAACTGGCATAGAAAAGATATCCAATAACGATTTACCCCATTTCGACTTCTGATTCCATTATAGAAAAAGGTATATCCAATATCTATTTACCCCAGTTCACTTTCTGGTACTGTTTACTTCATAGACAATCTCCTGACAATAAAGTATACGATATATTTTAGAGCAACATTTCACTGGTCCAACCTTTGTTCAAAGATTTGATTGCCAATTTATTTGAATAATGATAGGTATTTGAACAAATGTTTGACTATTATGATTTGAAACATGATGCAAGATGCAACTGATCAGCATTCAAATTTTGTAACTTTATAGATCCGTATAACAGAAAATATAATAACATTTCATCAGACCAGGTTGTGCCCGCGGTTGTGCCCGTATAGATACTGATTCGGTTCTTGTTATCCACTAGAACCTTACCAAGATTATATAGATTCCAGCTAAAAGAAGTAGTATATGTCCCATCCCTAGTTGTACTCCATCCAGTCGTTTTTGCATGCGTTAGTAAAAAATTAACAAACTCTATTTTGCATTTATAAATAACTAGCTTTTGCCCGCTCCAGCTCCGTTTACATGAAAAACAGATCCCTTATATTCGATCCAATTTTTGCAAAATATTGTCAATAATGTAGGTTAGCTGAAAGAAATTGCAATTTGTGATACATAACTTACGAGCTTGTTGTAGGTTCATAGCTTTTAAATATTTATCTTTGCCTTAGATACAATCTTTTGTTTCGTTTGCAATAAAGACAATCTATCCATCTTGTGCAATTCAAGACTATAATTGATTTTTCTGCCAAATTTTACCCAGATGTGTTCAACCGTTTTTGTACAAAAGAGCAACAACTATTAGCCACCTATTACTGGTATGTCCTGGAAGGTCCTTCGAGAGACTGACAACATCTGGCAGGCGCTATAGTGAAAGATACCTAAATATAGACATATTATATCGTGGCTACACTGGCTACGTGTCCTAATAATTTTCACTCAAATTTCAACTAGGTCAATAGATAGATATATATTGCCTAGACAGCTATGCCGATGTGGGGCAAAAAAAATATTGTACGCAGCATTGTAGGTTCAGGCCTGTGCCTGAGCCTCGTCTTTACTCTGCCCAATATGGTTTATTTTAGCCAGGAAAGTCTATACTTTTGACATCAAAAAGATGTTATTACACTATTTTGGCACTATTTTGAAAATAAAGAAAATAAATAAATAAACATATTGAGCAGAGTAAAGCTAACCCCAGTACCTATTAGACCACGTTACACCCCGGCTTAGAAGACCCGACATGGTGTGCGGTTTTAGTTGGTTCGACAACCAACATGACCGCCCCCACTGGCGACAGGAGAAGTCCGTGGGGATTTCCGCACGAAAAAAGGCTCCTAAGTGCGAGCTTTGGCTGGAACTGAACTGCAAAATGTAGAAGAATGTCTTTTACAGTACACGGAAGTTTAATATGGGCGAACAGAAATATATTATAGTTACGAGGGATAAATCTAACGGATAGGCTATAAAATGAACCTTACTTTGCTTTGTAATCTAGAAATCTAATCTCACAGAACTTTATTTGGTGCTTATAGTTGCGCAAGAGTGCATTAAACCTTTAAAATATTGTTCCGCAGCTAGGTTCGCTGTATTGCAGTAAATTGCGCGTATAAATATCAAGTAATATATAATAAACTTGCTAAATAAGGACATAATGTAATGAAATCTACAATATTTATCAGATAACTCAAGATTAAGAACCTTGTGTATTTCAAACGTGAGTTTATAACTATTTGAAAGGGTGGTACCATCGTTTCTTGAACCCTGTGTAAAATATAAGTAATTAAATAGCTTTAATAACTGAAACTCCATGCTTTACTGGTATGTTGGAAAATTGTCAGTACTTAATACCTAACGGTTGTTATTGAATGACCCCTGTAAGTGTCACATACCGAAGTGACGAGCTTGAAGATTGTTTCCTTGTGGGGTAATTGAAAATAGTTTATTATTTAGTATAATTGCAGTCTAAGTGGAAACCGCGGTAGCCTAGTGGTTTGGGTAATGGACGGCTGAGACGAGATCTCGGGTTCGAATCCTGGTTCACCATGGCACACACCAATGACTTTTCGATGCTTTTCGAAGTTATGTGTGTATTTATCGCAGGTTTATTAGTGCCTCGGAGAGCACGTTAAGCCATCGGTCCCGGTTGCCATACAAAAATCTATGGCAGTCGTTAAGAGTAGTTGGAGCCCACAAAAGTCCAACCAGTCTAACTTGGAACTTCGATATCGCCATTGGTCATAATGACCATTGATTGTGGAGGTCAGATGGCAGTCGCTTCAAGGAAAATATCGAAGTTCAGCGCATCACAGTTAGACTGGAAAGCCGACCCCAACTGAGTTGGGAAAAAGGTTCAGAAAATGATATGATGATGCAGTCTAAGTGGAATATCCCGTTCAGTCGCATTGATATTATGGCCTAGCTACAGCTCTCCTGGCGTTAACAAGTTGATAGGCGAAGTATCACCTTATCACTCAAGATTGACTTTAAGTAGTGTTCTGTTAAAGTACTGGAGGGTGAAATCTCCCTTCCTCTTATGTCATTTTTCTTGATCAGGCTTAGACAAACTTACATTCTGGTCATAACGACAGTAGAAAAGTCCAAAATGTATGGGAGTGATATTATTTGTCGACATGTCACGTGTAGCAAATATTGTCACATCGCTTCAAAGCGAATTCGCAAAAGTTCATAATGTATGGAACATTATGGACTTTTGCGAATTCGCTTTGAATCGATTCCACTAATAGAATGTCGCTTTACCAACATGCCTGTAGACAAAGGAAAATTCTACTTTTGGAATCGCTTCGATGCGAACCTAAAAAGTTCGAAATGCACGGGAATGAAATAATTTGTTACATATGACATATCGACAAATAATGTCACTCCAATATATTTCGGACTTTTCCACTGCCATTATAGTTAATAGAATGTGACTTTGTAAAGGCGTCCAGGGCTTCTAGATGAAGAGACATTCTATTAGCGATAACGTCAGTGGAAACTTTCAGTAAAGTATGCGATGGATATAAAGATTAATACAAACATATGCTCACGCCTTTTTCGCTCCGGGATAGGCAGATAAAGATAAAGATTAATGTGACTGCAAATGTTCAAAGTGAGTCTTTGTAACTTGTTTTAATAACAGAAGCATCTCATGTCATCATTCATTGATCATACGAATAGAAAACGGTTCGCTACGAAGCTATTACACTAATAGAATTTTACTTTATCTACAAGCCCAGAAGAGTCAATAAATCTGATCCCTAGTCGAACAGTTTTAGCCAATCAGATTGGAATCACTTATAAAACAAGCGGGCTAACAGTATTTCATTTTAAGAGTCCAGTCAAAAGTGAACCAATTCTTTTAAATTCAGTATAATTGCAGAAACCGTTTCCGTTACTGTATTCAAATTCCAATTGGGCTTTTAACTCAGAATGTAAAGTGGACCGAAGTTATGTCAACCGAGGCATGTATGTCAGAGAGCTAATTTGTCAGTATCAATCGGTGGAGCCGGTTTTGCGGAGAAGCAATCACGCCAAACGATGTCGATGTTCAAAGCATTCAATCCTTCAATATCCCACTAATATGATTTACTAATGTGACAATTTGTAATGGTATATATGTTACTCTTACGTAGAAACGATCAGGATGAAATGCATAGAGATAGATTTTGTCTGAAATAGTAGAGACAGGAATAGACTCCTAAAGCGATCTATAGGAATCTATTCCTGTCTATAGGAGTCGGTGCTAATACATTTTAGCAACAAAAGATACCGAAAATTATCCCCATTATCCCGATTTCAAAAGAACTCATGTGGCTCTATTTACTAGCAAGTAACTAATATTATATATTAAACATGTATATTAGAAGTACTTTCTAATTTAAGCAACTCTAATTTCGAAAGGAAGTTAATTTTAGTTACTTTGGTTTTTATTACAAATTTTATTAAGTAAGATGCTGCAACTAATAGGTATGCGAAATAATGTATTTTAGTGTGCTTTAGTAAGAAAAAGATTTTTTAGGTATTTGAATAATATAGGTAAGGACTTCGGAGAGCAAGATTCGATTATCACAAATATCAGTAACAGGATAAAGAGCTTTGATCCTCAGACAACGAATTAATTACGCTAATTTGTGAATATTGGATAGTTGTGACTTTGTGGTAAAATCGATATTCTATAAAAACGGGTAGATGACGTCATACTTATTAAGTATTTCAGACAAGTTTCGAATTTCAAATTTTTATGATTAATGTCTGACATGGAACAATGGAGACAAGATGATCAGAAATTTGAAACAATTCAAGGACGTGGGAGTCGCGTTCGGAATTTAAACAATGCAGGTATTCAAATTAAGACAATGTATTTTTACAGATACTGGTTATGAAGATATTAAGAATTAGTTCTGACCTCTTATACTGGCTATTTAGTGTCAGAAACTAAATATTATCCCACCAAAAACATAAACTAACAATTATTAAGAATTCCAAAAACAAAAAGAAATGTTTTCAGAATCATTCATTTAACAAAAGCCAAGTTTTTTTTTCAAATGTCTCCAATGTACACTATGTAGGTACAGACGCGTATAATTTACAATTCACGATGTTTTGTGTGAGTAGGTACTATAGTGAGATAGCAAACTTAAGTGTAATCTTTCTACAAATGAGTCTTGGTTGCTATTTCCAATATCATCTAATGAATTGAGAGGAAATGAAATTATTTAACAATCGGGCCACAAGGTGATACGTATGAAGGTCAGAATTTACATTTGATAAACATAACAAGCGTCTCAAACATAAGAAACCTTTCAAGCCACAGTGTTAAAATGGGCTCGACTTTCTATAACAATTCAATAATGAGGTTGAAATAGTATTGATAAGTTGCAATGCAAATGATCTCGAATTCCTAAAGAAACGTCATCATTATCGTCATCTTAGCGTTTTTCCCTCAGCTTTCCCTTTTCTCAGAGACAGGAGTCCGTTCACTCCTCCTCTTAGTTTGTTTTAAAGGGATTTTATACTAGGTAAATAAAAATAACTAAAATAAATAATAAAGATTTAATATTTCTAATTTTTTTGTTACCTATAAATTTTGTTACATATTTATTTTCAATAAGATTTTGGAAAATTAATATCCATAAATGGTTCGTGTAAATGTTTTTTTTTTCGGACAGAGCCCACCTAACCTACAAGCTTATTTAGTAATCAATATCTTTCAAGTAGTTATTCGAGGCCATTATTACGTTATTTGTTAGATTATATTATCATCAGATATCGTTAGGTTATATCTCCAATTATATGTTCATGCGCATGCATCATTTCCAGATTCGATTACAGCAACTGTAATTACGTAAAATGTAGTTTCAAGACAAGTAAATAAATAATTTATAATTAAGTATTTTTTTCTAGATTAATAGTAACTTGCTGATGTCCATGGCTCAGCCAGCGTAGATTTCTAATTCCGTTACCACAACCCATGGGAACAGATTCCCAGGATAAATGTATCTTTATTGGAAAACAATAGCAAATTTTAAAGTTTATACTCCTGCAAACTAGCACATGTCTATCTACAAATTTGTTTAAGTATTTTATGTTTATGTTGGTCTACCCTCTCAATGTTTAATGGCTAACTGGACAATCTAATTTCTCAAATTAAGCCGGTGATAAGGGACTTGTTGAATCCCGCTGTAATTTTATGACTAACATTCTCAGAGTTACCCAAAAATATTTTTTTTCGTAAGAAATTTGAGACGTTGAAAGATCTTTTAACTAAACGAGTGCATGAAATAATCAAATCCGTGGCGGCTTGAAGACAGCGTCTGTCCAACCAGCTAGTATCGAATAAAGAACAATTGTTCAAGTCATCTATTTATATTTCGAAGCCACGATAAACGCAGATCTATCGATTTGATCTGGCATATTCGTGAGTTTCCGTATCAGATGGTAACAATACAAAGATAAATCTATCAGCTAATCATTACTGAGAGATCGGATTCTCGCTACGTTCCCACGAAAACGATACGCCGTGATTTGCGAAATGATAGCAACGAAATGTGGGGTGGATGAAGCGTATTATAGTTTGTTCGTTAGAACTCGAACAAAAGTGAGTTACTGTATCTTGCCTTAGTGGTGCACCATTAGCAATTATTGCTGTTCATTTATTCCTAGGTCCAGAATAGTATTATCGAGTTATTCTATATAAGGAAATTCTTGGTCAACAGCACGAAAATTGGCAAAAGTTTTTGATAAATAGCAATAGAGCAAACCTAAGTGCAATATTCAGCAACCTCTGCATGACGTTCGTAGACATATTATGTATTTATCTTTTCTCTAAACCAATGAAATTGTCGAAAAAGGCAGACAAGTGAGGTCTTTTTCACGAGACAACTTTTTTCTGCCATTCATTGGTCGAGAGAAAAGAAGTCATATGTCTACAGACGCCATGCTGAGGGGACAGGTCATCAATTCAGAGGAGACACAGAACACTACACACATAAGCGCTCGCGAGACTTACGGCAGGAATTCACGCAACATTGATGGGCGCGAAAATGTGTCAGACACGCATTTGTAAATAATTTCTCGGTCTTTACTAGTATCTAACTCAAACGATTGATAAGTATTATTTCAGCAGTGGTCCGCTTATTGTTTTTGATTGATATGTCGGTTTTTCTGGAACTGACCGCTGCCTTGTTCCTCAATTCCGAGGGTAACGCCTGCATCAGAGTCTCGTCCGTTGTTTAGTAGATGCATTGACTAGCAGATGATTTTGGCTTGGGCCCTGAAGTCAACAGGGCAGGCCTTGCAGCCCCCATTCCAACATTTTTATTGTTACCAGTACAATAGCTTAACTAATTTAACAGGCACTATTATTCGTTCTAAATTATCTCGTTTCGACTTCAAAACGACTCTGAAAACACGGTGTATTATGTTGCAGTCAAAACTCTTAACTCTTAAAGTACTTTTAATTAGCAAAATCAGTCAAAAGTACTTTTAACCGTATGCTTGCAGTTAAAACTCTTAACCAGTCAAAAGTACTTTTAACGTTGTTTTTAACAACGTTGTTTTCACTGCAACATAATAATATACACCTACTACTCGTGTTCGATTTTTCATCGAAACTTTTCTTGCTGTGTTAACAGGAAACATTTAACCTCCTATCAGACGATTACGTGTTTAATATACCGATTAAATGGAATGATCAGTTATCAGTAGCTAAAACATAATCGTTTTCATTAATTTCTTAATGGGTGTGGAAATTGAATTAGTTAATACAAGTAGTTCTTCAAGATTGACGCGTGGGCTTTTAGTTATATGAGTTATATCTTTTGGACAACACTGGACTTTATAATATGGATTTTAACATACATACACACATACCTGATGCTCACGCCTTACCACTCCGGGGTAGGCAGAGACAACAGCCCGCCATTTTCTTGTGTCCTTACATACTTCACTCGCTTTCTCTACTGTCAATAAACCTTTCATGCAAGCCCGCCGGTTTCGAGTGCTTTTGACCAGCCCTTTCTTCAATAACTCATTAGTTTGGTCAGTGTATACTCTGTGAAGTCGATCCCGGCTTGCTTGCTTAAAACCCAACTCGGTAGTTGGATTTTAAGTCTGATAAAATAATAATATATCATCAACTTTTTTTTAAGTGTGCACGAATAAACTTTTTTCATTTTTTCTTTCTTTCTTTCTTTCTAATGTTAGTCACGGTAGCATCAAAGGTTCTCACTTCGGAGTTCCGGGCCCACTGTCTGCTATCGCACGGTCTTGGGCATCCATGGTAGCGAGACCAATGGCCCCATGTCATCTTCTACGACAACAAGGCAACACTTTTTACCCGACTGCGCAACGCAAAGGAGTGGTAATGTGTTTAACAGCCTATGTATGTATGTATGTATGTATGTATGTATGTATGTTTGTATGTTCCTTTGAAGCACTATACAGACCAAACGCCTGGGCCAATTTTTATGATTCACACGTCAATCGATTCCTCTTAGTCCGGCGAGTGTCACTAAAGACATGACGTTAGTGAAAATTCAATATGGCGACTACTGGACGCCATATTGGGAAAATTTAAAAAATGAAATTCAACAAACTATGTCAAGTGGGGTATCGTTGAATAGGTATTTAAAAATCAGTTTTAGTTTCCTCTCAACATTTTTCGATTCGATTGACCGCTTAGAATATATATCGATTTAAAGTTGTGTAACAACCATTTTCACAAAGGGGATTTTATTAGACGGTAGAAAGTCCAATCGGGTCCTACTCATAACTAAAAAGTATAAAATAAAAAAATATAATTTAAAAATTTAAAAACCCGACTGCGTAAAAAACTGAAAAGAAAAAAACAAGCACTCAGATGTCCGGTGGTCTAGAAACATAACAACTTAACAGTCGGGATCCATTGAAAAATTAGATTGGCTGTAGAATAATGGATCCCGACTGTTCAGTTGTTATGTTTCTAGACCACCGGACATCTGAGTGCTTGTTTTTTTCTTTTCAGTTTTTTACGCAGTCGGGTTTTTTAAATTTTTAAATTATATTTTTTGAGTGTACCTCTCCTACCGGGGCTCGCTGGAGGTGGTACGGACATTAATTACCCACATAGCCTGGCGTGTTGAAATAATGTTAGATGTATCATATTCCTGTTAAGTTAATCAACTCATTAAGGTATAATAAATGAAGTCAGCGACTAGAGTTTCAAGCAAAGTCGTAAAAGTACTTTTATGTTTTATTAATATTGATCGTATAGAAACGTTTCGATAACTGTGTAATTAATATAAAAAATAGATGATATTATGTTTTTAAGTAGTTTGATGTTCATTTTTATAGTTAGAGATAAGCCACTAGGACTACTACAACTATTAAAGTAGCAAAGAAAAAAACGGCCCTTCATCCATCGCAAACACGGCAAACTATTGTCATAATATTCATTTAAACGCTCATTTTATAACTAAGTATTCATTTATTTATGCTTACTGAGTCTGTGTTTCCGGAAAGCTATAACCTGGGAGTTTTCAAGTCACGAGTGAATAGGTTCCTTCTAGGCAAGCGTGATTCATCGTAGACCACATCGTCACTTACCATCAGGTGAGATTGAGGTCAAACGTAAGCCTATCATGAATAAAAAAAAAAAAAAAAAAAATTATCCTATATTAAGATACACCCAACCAGTTAATCCAAATCCGGATCTGAACAGCAGTCGCATACCTTACCATAACGCTACCAAGGTAGACTCTAAACTTGTAATGAAAATAACAGTTTTCACCCAGAGGCACAACAACCTTCAGCGCCCCAAGAAAATTGATATTAATTTCAATCAAGAACATTGATTTCGATGCAAATCTGCAAGATTGATCGATCATAATAAGTATCTATGGTCCAGGGGCATTACGAGAACTTGTAGTGCAATTAGTACTTTATTGCTCTACTTTATCAATCTCGTTAGGAATAACAAGAAACGAGACGCCATTTTTTAATCTATGAAGGAGAAACACTGCGGCAGATGAAGTCATACATAAATAACTAGCTGTACCCGCGCCTCCACCTGCATGAAATTTTGATCCCGATCCCGCTTTCCATGGGAAACCATTTCAGGGATTAATGTAACCTATTTGTAATTTCAGACAATAACCTATCCTTGTTCAGAATTTCCATTCAGCCATTTTTGCGTGCAAGTGTTACAAGTATCCATACATCCATACTTACAAACTTTCGCGTTAGTGAAGCGAATACCAGTATTATGTAACCAAGAATTTTAATTTGTTATAACTAATAATTGAAATAAAATGATAATTGTGAGATTGAGATAGTTTACACTTCAGACTATAAATATGACAACTACCATCTTTAGTCTCCCCGTGATCATGGTTGCTGAGAGGCATCCGAAACATCGGGTTCTAGTTTAATGTAAATAGATACTTTTTTAAAAACTAAAACTCTAAAAACTGCAAAACTTTTGATGAGGCTGTCAAGCTGAGTACCACCATTGTAAGTTAACATGGCACGTGTATGTAATGGTGACCCTCTTTCCTGAGACTTAAACTTCGGCTTACCATCAGGCGAGGTGAAGTCAAATTGACTTATCCTATGTATAAAAAAAAATTATAACACCAAATAAATCGCGACACAATCCGTTATAAACAGTTTTATTTCATTCTGTGACATTCGCCTAAACTTCTGACAATAATCATGTTATAAGTAACTAAGCTACCTACTTTAGTAAGAGAAACAGAAATGTTTTGTGAAACCTTGGCAAGTAGGTAAGTAATAACATAAAAATAACAGGAATCGGCATTATCTCATTATACGGGAGAGAACATAAAAGCGATGGAGAGGCCGGCAGTAACAACGTAATTTAATATTTTACGACGGCTTATGTAAATATAGTAGATACTCAATGTGTTTGGATAAATGGTTTAGTACCAAAATATGCTTTGGATTATATTATTACAAGTGTGGGAAATTTTTGGTAGTGGGGTCGAAGGCCCTGTGTTTGTTAATTATAGATACCGTTGTCTTTGTAAGTGGATCGATGAGTAGGACATTAAATATTTCGAGGTTGGTTTTATTTTGTTAACGAGATTATTATTAGGAATTTTATATCAAGCGGTAGCTTAGTGGGCAAGGCTGGGTTTGACCGATAAACATATAATTGAGTCACATTAAGTTAAAACTGCGAACTAGAGTTTTACTCTAAGCTACATTGAGGAAAACATGAAAATTCAGTTTAGTTAAACGCATTTTCAGTTTCACAAAATCCTTAAGGGAGAGAGAGAGAAAGAGAGAGAGAGAGAAAGTCATTGGCTTCTGCTTCTTCATCATCATCAGATGTTTTCGCAGGACTTCATTAGATGGTGAGATGATGATATTGACTAAAGCGTTGGAATTAGTATAGTGAAGATGTAGTGAGGGTAGCTGTAAGGCGTAAAGCGAAATATTATCAAGATTTGAAAAGGATTTTTCTAATGTGGCAACATTGAGTGTAAAAAAGATTTAGCAAACAATGTTGCCACAAAGTAGGTGGGCTTACTTAACGACTTCTAATATACGATAAATTTCATAGAAACCATTATCTCTTTATTTTGTGCCTCAGCGGAGACATTGTTGACCTTTAGCCGCATATATTACTGATATTGGTATTTATGTGAACAAATTTACCACATTAAGTTCACATAATAAAACTACTTTCGTAGTTATGTGCCACAAAAGATTCTGATAAAATAAAATTATATTAAGTAAGTACTTAACTGTAATTGTGTATAAAAATGCGTTGGAAGATTTCTAATAAATCTGGGCCAGGAATATTATGAACAAGAATCATAAATACAATTTTATATTTGTGTCCGTTATGAGGTGCCTAAAGGTATAAAAACCGGCCCAGTGTGTGACGAGCTTCGTGCAATGTAGGGTGCCATATTTGCCCATCATAAAAATGAGGATTGTGAACAGAGTTTTTTTATTTTTTTTACTGGACATTTAATAACTGTATAAAGAAACATTAGGCGCTGTAATGGCTTTAGTACCTGCCATAATCATGTAAATGCATTTTGATTTCATTTAAAGAAATTTTGAAGCAATTAGTAAGTAAGCATGCTAACTTTTGTTAATGATTTAGCTCAGAAAATGAGAACATTTAACGCGGTTGGTGCCGTGGGCAAAAGCTAGTTTTGTTTATTTTGGTTCATAAAATATATAATATTGAGAGTGTCTGAAATATCCACAAAATTCACAGGATTCCCGCAACTACCCTCTAATCTAAGCAACTAACCTGTGAACCAATTCTCGTAATAAAAATGTGTTCAAAGTTCAATCTCAGTCTAATCTCGATCTCCCAAATGTCAAAAAAGATATTCTTGTAACCAAAAAGAACACCTTTTTGTTTTTGTTTTAGTGAGATCGACATGCGATCGAGACTAGATGGAGACTGCACTCTGAACATATTATTATTACGCGAACTGGCGCTCTGGAATTTTATTATGCTCAGAAAGCAACAGCCCGTTGAACAACTTATTATGTAGTTTATATCAGCATATTACTTAGCTGATGGAGTCATTGGCTAGGTACAAATTAGGGTGAAGTACCATGAGTATTTTATCATAATACTTAGAGCAGGAAATGGATGATTTAGATGCGCTAGTCTGTGGTTTTAGATCATTATGAGTTTAAGATGCTACTTATGCACTGTTATTGCATCTTCAGTGGCTAGAGGCAATATGTATCGACTGGAACTCCAAGTCCAATTTTAGAATCCTTTATTAAAATTATATATAATAACAGAATTTCATTTTGAGTAGATATTTTTGCATATTTTCATATTTTTCGATACTAGATATGATTCACAGGAAATCAACTCAGTCGATAATCCATGTGTATGACATTTTTTTACGCCACCTAGGTGGCATTTCGAATTTACCTCTATTATGTTAGAGTGAAGTAGAATTACTCCGATATTGTCATCTTGTCTTCCATCTTAACCACTGCCTTTATCTTATCTACTTCAAGTGACAAAGTAAAAATAACGAGTAAATAAAATATAATGAAAGCAAAAATCTAAACAATGAATCATCATATTCTTCGCAGCTATTTTGACAAGAAATACCGCTACCATTGTATTCGTTTCACCAGGTACTCTTTATTTATAAAATAAAGCGCAAAGATAGAACAAAAACTCAAAAGGGGCACCATTGTTGCCAATGTTGGTGGTAATCCAATTGTCCAGGTAATTGGGAGGAAGCTATTCAAACTTCAAAATATATATTAGATTGGCTTTAAGAGGGCTGCTAGCGAAGGCTTTAGAGTTTGACTTCCGACAGGTAACGGTAATAGGAACGTTTTCCTCTTATTTACGAAGAGTTATGGTTACAGATACCGGCACGTAAATTGGCCAGACGCGTCATATGCGCAAAGGTCGATTTTTAGGTCCCCTTTGAGGTATGAGCGGGTCGCGGGAGACGCAGTTGCGCCGTCACGGACATAAGATTGGTTTGGATTTTATGCAACTTCAAAAAGGAGATTCTCATTTCGAATATTTAAAATATTTTTTTTTTGTTTTCAGTCGACCGTTTTGAAAAATATTTTTGCGTTCCAAAGAGTTTTTATCGTTTTATTATTTTGAACCAGTGACATTTCTTTTTATTTAATAAAAGTTTCCGTAAAACTTACTTTATACCCAAGACGCCCAAGACGGCATGCGGTTTTAGTTGGTTTAAAGTCCGACATAACCACCCCCGCTGGCCAGCGGCGCACGATAAACAGGTATCTACGGTTTTGATATTTAATAAAAAGAAATTGATTTGACAATAAGTCAATTCTAATATATAATCGAGTATTTTAGTAGTAGGCGACGATGGATAAATGTAATAATGCAATATCAAACCCGAACAAGACGTTGATCATCAAACCTGTTTAGATAAAAGGTGTTGGAAATGCCACGTGTGTTTACATAATTATTTTTAATATACAAATAATTTATTACAGTCTAATGGTAAAATGTATTTAAATTTTTACCTATCTCTGCATAATTTAGATAAAACTTTGCCTACTCATGTATTAAGAAAATATTAGGGTCTACCCACATTTGTCGACGCGGAATCTGCCTACCTTACCTAATCTTCTTCTACTTTACTATTATAAAACTGTAAATTAGCTGTACATTGAAGATATTAAAATATTTACTCGGGTAATGTTAAATGAAAGATTCTGAAAACAATATATTTTTTGGAATTCCTGCTTGTTTGTCTGTTTTTTTCGCGATGGGTCCAAAAACTATTGAATGGATTTTGAAACGGTATTATATTATATAAGAATGACCTTGGTTTGACTTAAAATCTGCTGTCATGTTTGATTGCAATTGATTAAGTGGAACCTGAGATATCACCAAATACACGAAAAACGACAATCTAGTGAAGAATATTTGAAATGCTTTAGTTTATGACTAATTACTAGACTAGACAATCACTGTTTTATAGGAAAAAAAAACTAGCACACATTCTTCAAATAAAGATAAAGAAAGACACTTTTTTTTTAAATTTCGCAGACAGATCTGAAGTACCTACTACTTCCCACTTCTATGAGATTAAAATTCAAACAGTAAATCCTGTTATGTTTAATTACTAGAGGCGTGATTTTACACATTAGCAGGCAGCCATGGACGTATAAACTAACGGACGGGACGAGTCGAAGATTACAACTGACGAAATTAGAGTAAGCCAGCTTACTTACACGTAGTGCACGGCATCTAACTTGGCAAAATTTTAGAATAGTGTGGGCCCCACTACTCCAAAACCTTGCCAAGTTAGATGCCGTGCACTGTTCTTGTTTGTGGCAAAATGCGTCGTATAGAAACAAGTATAACGGCATTTAACTTGGTAAGGTTTTGGAGTAGTGGGGCCCACACTACTCCAAAATTTTGCTGAGTTAGATGCCGTGCACTACCTATACAACTTGTATGACACAAGTCGGCCCGCACACGTTCATACACTAGTCAGCCACTACGCGGTACAATAAATAAAAATATCTTGTGTAGCAAAATGGTAAAAACTGTAGTAATAACATTTCAATAAAATTTGGTTAATACATTGCAGCCCAAAATTCCGCCACCATTTTTGTGATACAGTCTCGTCTTCGGTAGGTTCAGTCCGATCAATTATTATACGTCCATTGAGGAAACAGTTTTCATATCAAGGAAGCATTCGATAAAGAAACAAATCAATATAAAAATTTCTCGCCACTTAAGGAACTGAGCAATTAGAGTAACCCCATTTCCTGCTACAGAGTAATCAACAACACTATTATGACTGTGAAACGAGAGCGAATCACTTTCTCTATGGTGTAGCTACTTGCGTTCATGTCTATTTACAACTTTGGCGGGAAATGTATGTGGTAGGTACTATCTGTTTGACTCCGTTTAGTTAGCACTGTCCACTTAGGTCAGTAAAAATAGAATAGGTAGGCATAGCTTTAAATTTACTTATCGTATTTTGGTGTGCTTTTTCTAATAGAAAGGTCTTGATCAGACTAGAAATCTGCCGTATGTTTGATTGCAATTAGTTTTTTTTATTGGCATAGGCTCGCGTTTGACCACAATCTCACCTGTTGGTAAGTGATGATGTGGTCGATGGTGGAGCACGTTTGCCGAGAAGTAACCTGTTCACTCTAGACTTAAAGACTCCCAGCTTAAATAAAACTGAAGATATTACCAAAAAACGATAACCTCACTACGTGCGGCGAAGCTTCACAGACCTGTTTAAAAATATAATCCATTATCATTGAGATTTATGACAAATTTTATTATGAAGTCGCGTCACTGCGCAAACGGCGGCTTGGCTGTGCATGGACGAAGGGAGAAGCGGTGTTAAATAGGGGTCTAAGGATCAGTAATCGTTAAAGCTGTCTGACCTTGGATGTTGCCACTCGACACTACACACTTATGTATACTTGTATAGGTAAGTATACTAAAGTACGATTATTTATGAAAAGAAGTTAAAGTACTTAATTATTATTTTTAACCCATTTTAAACAAAATTTAACAATCCATACTAATATTATGAAGTAGCTGATATCTGTGGCCTCCACCCGCGTGAAATTTTTGTAGTATCTATGGTTCTACTTAACCAATTGCAATCAAATATTACGACAGACTTTCTTAATTTTTACGTCCATAGCGAGCAGACTGAGAAACAGCCAAGATTTTAATAATAGTATAGACAGCTGGGAATCTAGCTCTGTTTTACTGCCTATCACGTTATCACGCCTAACCTACTAAACCGGTTTTGATGATGATGAAATTTGGTACAAAGAGACGCTAGTACCTGGTTTTCCGGTCTCTAGGCTCTTTCTCTACTGGACTTAAGCTAATATTTGGTCGTGAATTTCGCGAAAACTGACATCCGCTGATACACAAGAATCGCTTCGGCAATACGTTCATTATGCGTAAAGCTGAGGAGTGTTATGCCCTGCCTGAGTCTGTGTTGCCGGAAAGCTATAACCTGGGAGTCTTGAAGTCTAGAATAAATAGGTTGCTTCCATGCAAGCGTGCTTCATCGTCGACCACATCATCACTTACCATCAGGTGAGATAGTGGTTAAACGGGGGCCTATCGGCTATTAAAAAATCCACACTCACAGAGCAGCAGAAAATTATTAAATATACATACAAATTGCAAAGGTTTCTATATACTTAGTTGTTATTTTTACATTTGAAACAAATTTCTAAGCACTTCTCAAGAACATTTTTAAAAGCTTTTCGGATTACTTTGAGGACAGGTTAACTCACTTTGTAATGCTAGCATTGAGTGTTTTCCAGAAATATTATGTCTTATACCGCTAGCAGTTTCACATAAAGGCATGTGAATACGAAATATACGTTGGCTAAATAAAATGGTCAGTATTTTCTTAACATCGTCGTACAGTGAGAGGTCACACTGATGTCAACTTAAATGCGAATATTAACGATTGTCGAGAACAATGCGTTGGTTCCGTACCGAATAATTTAGAAAATAAAATTGGGTGAGCTATAGTTAAACAATAATTGTATTTTGCAAAGACTGGTATAACACCTGGGTGTCCCAAGAGCACAATAATGACATTATCTACTTTTAAAGCTGACTGTACGTCTGCTGCTGTAATTACAAATATTTATATTATAGTGCACTAACTATCCCCTGCGGTTTTGCCTGTGACATACTTCATCCCGTGGCACCTATTTAAACCATACATGCACGTAATTTATTCGGTTTACAATATTATAATGGACTTATGGAAATTTGCCCGATTTTTTAACATTTAATATGTTTACTGCTCCGTTCCCTGTGTATAAGCGTGATGATACTTATAACTATATATTATATTACTAATAAGAATTTTTCCATTCAAATATAGACCATATCATCACTTCCCATGCGAGATAGTGGTCAAACGCGAGCCCATCGACTATAAAAGCAGTGGTTCTTGAGATTAGTGCGCTCAACTAAACGAACAAACTCTTCAGCTTTATATTATTAAGTACAGATTTGACGGTTCTCTAAAACATGGAACCCTATAAACGAGTTGTAAATCACAGAGCGGACGTATAAAAATGTCCACTCTATTGCTTTTACGGAACTGGATAGGTGAAGGAACTTGATCGTACAATGGCGGACACAATTTTGTGCCACTTAACATTTTATAGGTTTCTGAGAGAAATTATTATTTATTTAGACGATCT
Source organism: Lithosia quadra (assembly GCA_963576445.1). NCBI lineage: Eukaryota > Metazoa > Arthropoda > Insecta > Lepidoptera > Erebidae > Lithosia > Lithosia quadra. The sequence continues at coordinate 3,270,806 of OY754894.1, forward strand.
TGTGTTTTTTTTTTCACGAAAAAAAAAAAAAACATACTATAATAAAATTAATTGGTAGGTAATGTATACTCGCTTAACGTCAATACGTATAAGTAATAATAATTTATATAAATTTTCATGGAATCGTTATATTTTTATTATCTTTTTCATTTTTGATAGAAAAATTATCTACGTTATACGTTAACATTAATTTTCTTATCCGCACTGTTTTCAAGAATAATTTAAACAATGAAATAAAGTTGCTCGCGATTTGAACCAGGTCTTAATAATTTTGTAGAAGATTGTGACAATGTCTATCTAGTGTACAAAATAAGGCAATTGTAGAAGTTGTAGATAAGATATGAATTACCAGCATGTGTTTTAAAAAATATTTCCGACTAGGAAACTTGTGATTCGTGAATCTGCAAGTTAAAATAGCATCAAAAAAGTCGAAGCAAATAAGTACCTACATTCATACGGAGTTAAATAGGTTCCTAGGCAAACGTGATTCATCGTAGACCACATCATCGTTACTTACCACCGGGTGACGTAGAGGTCATACGTAAGCCTATCTTGAATGAAAACAAAATTCCTAATTATTTAGCAGAAGTTCAAGTAAAAGTTTTCTCGACCGCGAGTTAACTTCAAGGCAATAAACGCCATGAAAACTTATGACTCATTACAAATATCTACACTTTCATCAGCTCAGCGCTATAATCACCAACATAAAAAATATTATAAGTATTTATGGTACGCTTTCAAAAGAAAATATTTTTATCTCAAGCTTAATGTTTTGTCGTAAAAATGGCGTGTACCTTAATTTGTCTTACAGTGTTTTACAGTTTCTGAGCACGGGTTTGTGCACAGAGTGCCCATTTTAATTTTATGGTATGGTTTCATCAACGACACGTTTATTTTAGTATTCTTTACGCATCGAAGACAGTGCATACATGTTATTAGCCATGAGACAGTTTTTGGAACAAGTATTGGAATGAAATCGACCCAAGTTTTTGTCAAAAAAATTTTCATGTCTTCGTGTGGAATTCGACGAAATTTTTTCGGGGTAGCGAGTAGCTTGATAAATATTATGATGTGTGGAGTAAGATTAGTTGTTGTTTATAATAATAATAATTTAACAAAATCTGAGATATATTACCAAGTGCTGACAGCGCTATTCAGACCCACCCAAGTCAAGCATAGAGCGAGACATTTGACTGCTACTTCTAAAGTCATGGGGTCTTTTACCATTTTTGTTATTCCTATGTATGTATTTAAATAAAATAAGTTGCCGTGGTCATCCTTACTCAATAAGTATCACTCTGTTCTCTCTCTCTCTCTCGGGACTCTATATTACTTTATTCTACAACTTAATAAGTTATTTGATAACTTTTAAAGTTGTCTTAACAATTTAACAACCATAAAAGAAAATAGGAACTTCGAAAGCATCTAAAGACCAACTAAAGCAGAATATCGTTAGTGACGTTCAACCGATAATGTGCGGACTTTTGTGCAATACATTTAACTGTAATTGTTTCGAAAACCAGATAACCCAGCTTAGGGACGCGGAAATGTATCGATACTTTTTGGCATACATTGCTTTCTTTCGATAAATGGAAAATCGAATAGAGTGAAATTTAGAACTCGATACTTTTACTCTTAATCCTACTTTTCGAAGGGCACCGAAATAATTTTAATTAGTCTACGAAGAAATATTAGGTGATGGATAAATTAAACATTTAAATGTATTTTTTTTGCATTTGTTTTCTTCTATTACTCAATTTTATTAACCCATAGCGGGTGATAAAATTCTTAAATTGCACAATATATTTCATTCTTTGAAGATAATACAAGGAAAATATAAAACTAAATGCATTCTCTACCGCCCGCGTCAGTGCCGTAAACCTTAAAGCAAGTAACACTTACATATTCATTTAATTTATAGTGATACGATATCTTGAGATCAGATAGTTTTATAAGATTTTAAATTGAAATGGTCATTCAAATTATTACTAGAATCGATTTGAATAGAATCGAGATGTGTGGTCTCTTTAAGTATTTTTGTCGATCATCGATATTTTGGTTTCAAAACTTTTACGAGTACAGTAGAATCCGCGTATAATACCATCGAAGGAGACAAACGGACGTCATGAAAAGCATAGTCTTAGAAACTTCATACTATAGTCACTTTATAATTAAGCGGTTGGTCACTATAAGCGGAGTCATAATAAACGGATTTTACTGTATGATACTTTTATCGTATTATTTATAATACTAAGAATACAGTATCGATAGTTTGGGTTCGATACTTTGTCTCCTAAGCGCATGCTGAAGCGGCTATTAGTCAAACGGCCCTGGTATGTGATCCTAAGGTCAAGTCGTACCATTCCAGTTCGGTTATGGTATTGTGTTTGTGTTCATGGGTAGCTCGTTGACTTTGCTGGCTTCAAATTGATATCAAATTACAATAGTCTTTAGTAAACGTTATACAAAATTATGTGCAACTACCTATTGAATACTTATTTTATGTGGACAAGGACTTGAAACTTACATCGTGGGTTTTAAAAGGTTTAACTATTATCATGCTGTTTATGCCTTCTTGATACTTATTTATTTAATCTATAACGCAAAAACTGAATCGATTTTTGTTATATCTTTTTAAATTTCGATATATCTTATTAAGAAAATTGGTGTATATATTATCACATTACAGTAAGATAACCGTTAAGGAAACATGCAGAAAACACTCGTATTTACTAAAAAATTAAAACAAGTGTTGTGAAATAAAAGTTACAAAATTGTCATAGGAACCTATTCTAGGTAAGTATAGCCTTTGTATTTAATCCATCCCTATACCAAATTTCAGCTAGATCATAGATTGAGCAAGTAACATCTAAAAAACTTCACGAACTGTCACATTCATAATAACGACAATGAGACAACTTGGGTTACTTTCGTGACGATTTGTCAATTTTAATTTTAGTTGTATATCATGAAGAGTACCAATTTTCAGACCTTCAACTAACACTGCTACATACTTAATCCAATCGTTAAGGCATTTGGCCTAAATTAAACAAAGATTGTATATGTGGTATATCATAGCAAACCATATTAACTTATGACCTAAACTAATGTATATGTAACTATAAATGGCACCGTTAACCGACCCAAGGGTCAAGTGGTAGCAGTACGGTTATTCTTGTAGCAACGTATTCTTCGGTAGCACATTGTTACTATGGTTGGTATGGTATGGTATGGTTTCTCAGGCTGCGTCCTGGCGCGGTTTTTGCGTGTGTTTATTTTTGTTTTTTTTTTGTTGTTTGTTTTTGTTACTATTAATAGTTCTGGTCTAAGTTAAGTTAAAGTTACCTACATAGGTAAAATTTTATAATAATTGAACTTATTCTAATTTCAAGATAACGACTGCTCTTTGATCCCCAACTCTTACAGGGTGTCTAGATAAAAATGCCAGTGGAAAAATTCAAAAAGTATGGGAGGTATATTATATGGCACGTTACCTACAAGTCCATGAAAGAAATCAGCCGTTAACCAGCAGATGTATCAGCTGCAGGTGAGGTTGGCTTTGGTCCCAAAAACCTTAAAAGGACTGCATCACAAACAGTACACAGCTTCTTCTTCCTTCGTATGTTACCATCGTGGTGTAGTAATTGGTTTCACAGCTAAAATAGGTAGAGGCAAAAATGTTGACAATTTTCTATCACACCAACCAATCAATTATAAAATATGAAACTAATTATAAGCTCAAAGGGCTTGCGTCATTGGTTGATCAGTCCTTTTATTAAGCTTTGATTGATTAGCCAGTTAGTGCATACGTACGAGCCAAATTGTCAAATTGAGCTCACCAATTTGGCGCCACCTGAAAACCAGCGCTGCACATGCTCAATGGCACGTGTAGCAATTATTATGCCGAGATGGCGACAATGTTTATTAGTTTAGATTTAAAGCATTCTATATTTATTTGTGCGTGTCTTAAATAAAATATTATTCTGTCTTTCATTTTTCCAAATATTTTACCACTACCTATATACTGTTTACATAAGATGTCGCGATGATAAGGCGTCACTAATCCCACTACTTTCCATCAGTGTGGGCCGTGTGCTTGTCTGCCACCTAAGTGGTATATAAAAAAAAAAACTGCAAGTCTTTGCGTCCTGGGTTATGATGTATTATTGTACTAAGCTTGGTGCAATGGCCAGTGCTGTTAACTGCTCCCTCGGACTCTGTTAATGAAGTTATGTTTATTGTGGTCGCTTTATTACTTCCCGGTTTAAGATATAACATTGCCGCCTTGCGAACGTAGCTATTAAGTCTTGAAGGCACAGGTTTGTTTAGAAATCTTGTATCGGATACACACCTTATAAAGCGTTGGGTAAACGGGAAATGTGCCACGTTACTTGTATTAATACTAGTAACGTGCCAAGTTTACCATTTACTAATTACATTCTATTTAAGACCTCCAGCGAAGTTGAATGTTGACTATTTTAATAACTATGCTTTTCCTGTTAACCCTGGAAGGGTTGTTGGGCCTATCGTAAGGCCGACTTCTAAACTACTAAGCCATCAACGCTTTGCGCTCTATGGTGGTATTAAATTCAAGTTGGAAATTGGTTACCCATTAGATTAGGTGTGACCATAACACTTAAAGTTATAGATATTAGGTTTAAGTAATAAATCATTTATTTAGCAACTTTATGTTGTGTAATAAATCGATGTAAATATGAGATAAAGACGAATTTTCTATAAGATTTAACCAAAATGGTAAGAGAATATAAACAATGTAGGTTTACTCGATTTAACAAACTATAATGTAGGTACTTAACAAATAACAAAATGTTTTCAACATTTACTGAACACTAACAAAATTACAGACAATCATTACATTGAAGTAAATCAATAAATAAATATATTTTTTTAATATTCAGAGAAGAAATTATTTCATGTTTTATAAGCTGTTTCATGTATTATTTCATGTTCATTATGTGAACGGGAACCCATGGGAAAATATACCAGGAATAAACAGTAGCATACCTATATTATGTGTTATTCCAGACAGTAATCTCAATTCGTTCAGTCGTCAGAGCGTGATTTAATAATAATTATGATAATTTATTGTAGCTGGGGACAAGGTCCCATATTTAAAATCATACAGAATACACAACTTATCAATACAAAATCACACCATAATCATATTAAACGTTCCATAAATTTGAAATAAATGACAAAATTCATTAAAACAACAAAATTAAAATAATCATAAAACGCATTCAAATATCAAATTCATTAAAATAAGTATTAAAATTAAAATATTCATCAAATATAATTATGGAAAAAAATAAATAAAAATAAAATAAAACTCATAAAACTACTACATTACTTACTTACTTACAGTTATAACAGTGTTTGTTACTACATCAAACATTTAAACATCTTCACAAACTTTCACATTTATAATCAATAGGATATCATGCGATAGGATAACCTTTGAAGGCAGCTGTACTTGTATTTACTAAAGTAAGATATAACGCGAATGTAATATCAAGTTAACATTAATGTCTATCGGTCCTGCCTTTTGCTTCTGGCGATGATGAATCTGATGGATGTATTAAAATAACATTTCTGTGTTTAGGTCGGTTGCGCCCCAGGAAAATTGTCCATTCAAGAGATGCTCAAGAGCTGTGCCGCTAAAATTGCGCAATATTCTTACTCGATCGATATTCAATTACATTTTTGGTTATTTATTTAAGAGAATACCCTTATTATCCTACTTTTACGTTTTACTGATTTTTATCTATATAACATTTTTTTGTATCTACCTATAAATAACGATCAATAAAATGTAAACGTATTGTATACGTTCTGTAATACTGATTATATCTTATATGGATTGGAATCCACACGAATAGTGCAGTAAGATATTATTGTACGCGCCTTTACGGTTAGTGTTCCTTATGTCGTAAAACGTGGTATTTAGTTCATAATGTACCTACTTCGTAACTTTGTAGTGAGCTGTGTATGCTATTTTTAGGGTTCTGTATATCGGACGAAAAGGAACCTTTATAATTTAACATGAGTCGTGTCTGTCAGTCTATTTTCTATTAAATCTATAGAATTATACACTCGTCTTTATATTCATACTTAAGTTAATGGCTAATAATTAATTATTATTCACCTATTAGTTGAAATACGGTCAGGAAAAACTGTTTTATTAGGTTTTACCAACATCCGTGAGGCTCAAGCCAACCTCATGAGCCGCCTACAAGGGACGAGGTTCTGGCACAGGCTTTCTCTTAGGGTTGGGTGGTCATACGATAGTCGCTCTCGGAAAAGCTAATATACCAATTGTTATTTTTGCCAGTTTCGTTCAAAGGTTGCACTAAAGACTAAAGCTCAATAGTGCAACCTTTGAACCAAACTGGCAAAGCTATATGAGGATAATGATGATTGTTTGGGGTTTTGAATTTTAAGCGTTGTCTTTTTATTACTACTGACCAGGGGAAGAGCGCTTCAAAAATATGAGGGAACGAGTGGGCACAAAGTGCGAATTTCAGGTGACAAGTGGGTTCTGTCCCTGTTTAAATCTTAATTGACATCCCTGCTGCGTAATTGTCACCCATCCAGTTGGATCAGCCTTACGAAACTAGTTCTGCAAAATAAGCGATAGATACCGCTTATTATAATGAGTTGCAGAATGCCTGATACAATGTTTTAGTAGTTAGTGGTCGTTTTTATTATCAGATTCTGTTCCAATAGACTCTTCAAATGTAAATCACAAATATAAACGTAAATAAAGTAACTTATAGTGACGTCTTATGTAATAACGTCTTAACATTTATAAATGTTGCTTATGGCGCTTCGTAGAAAACATTAGAGACTCCACTGACTGCAGAAATAATATAACACAAGCTTATAAAGACTGCGAACTGCGAACTTCACTGTGCCCCATTTCAGTATTCGCTCGCTAGAATACGTTATACCAGGATTATTATTTAAATTTATGTTGGAAATTAAGCGCTTGGTGGAATAAGATCGTAATTATTGCTTCTTTGCAAACAATATATTATGTTCTTAGCATGTGTGTTTCCTATATAAACAGGTATAAACATTTGAACTCAAATTTAGCGCATCAATAGTGCGTTAACGAACTAATTGTTTTTCAAATCTTCCTTCCTCCTCAAAGTCTTCTCTCTTTTTCATACCACTTAGGTGGCTGACAAGCAAACGGCCCACTTGATAGAAAGTGGTCGCCGTAGCCTATGGATGTCCCTATGAAGTTATTATAAAAATGCAACGCGTTTTAGTCATTAGTTAATAAGTAGGTATTAGTCAAAAGTCTAAATCTGGTTGAGAATTATGAATTAGCCTACTGGAACAGTATTTTCGAATTTTCGAATAGAAAAATATGAGTAACTTTACCCAAAAACTAATTTTAAAACATGAAAATGACCATCTTTGGTAGCGTTTAACTTTCTTGATATTAGCACTAAATCTCTGACTATCTGAATATAAAAAATAATACTTTTCAACAAAACATCGGATCAAAACTATATCGGATACATCCGTACCGGATCGGATAACATACGAAACAATAAAACAAACAAACATGGTAAATATCCCGTCAACTAATTATAGTACTAACAATAACTATAAACTAAGATTTTAACCCTTCAATTAAGTAGTTGCGCCATTTTAGGGCTCAGCACTATTAAGGAGGTCCACGATTTTGCCTTTTTTGCTCACATGCACCATGTTGCCTAGAACCCTACTATGAGTGTTGTTATTACTAGCAAGAAGCTTACAATATGTACATTTAGATGCTCGATATGCGTCTGCATACGATAACTGACCTCCACGTGGGCACAGACGCTGGCATCAGCTTCTCATAAAATTATTTTAGGTTTATCAAAATCGAGGCCTTTTTTTTTCTTACTCGCTAGCCAGTAGGTACATCTACCGATTAAAGCCTTGGCTGGCTTTTCTTATGTTGGGTGCTCAGTTATCTTAAAGATATCTTCGACCAATGAAATTGTAGAAAAATCTGTCAAGGTATCAAAACGACCCCTTTCGTTTGAAAAAAAATCTAGAACAAGTGCTTACAGTGTCGTGTTCGGGTCACAGTAGTGCTGTGGTTATTTTTAGTTTTTTTTTTCTGTGCCTCTAAGCAATAAGTTTGCTTTATATTATGACATCACGTTCAATCCATTATCCCTATTAATCCTTAACTTAGCACCGCCCGCAGCTGGGCACCGGTTATCTCTCACAGTAATCCCTGGATTATTGCCTGCTGTTTGCATGTAATATATAAAACTGTACATTTAGATAACACTTTCACACATCGCTTTTACTATTTGAATGTGGATGAAATGAGATTATAATTTTGTAAAAAGATAGGCTAAAGGTAGTGACTAAAATAGAGAGAGGGGTGCTTAAATGGTTCGGCCACGTACACTTCGTATAGAGGATGGATGAAGAAAGATTAAAAAATAGGGTGAAGATGTTCGGATGTTTGTTAATCGCGATCTAATGGCTGAATGGATCTGTTAGTTTTGTATATTCTGCCTCCGTAGACAAGTGGTACAGCGTTTAACTAACGAATCGAATAGAATAGGTCGACCAATCACAACCCAGCTCGTGATCATGCCGAGGCGCGCGCGTCGTACGTCGCCGACGAGCTTGGATGTGATTGTTTGACCTATTCTATTTGTTTCGTTAGCGATTTACGCTGTGCCACTTGTCTACGGGGACTAAACTACGCCCATGTATGCATGACTGAAACATCTGTATCAGTAGAAGAAAAGTGTAGAAAGTGAATGTTTGAATGAGTTAGATTATTTGTAATCAGATTCCATGGCATATCCTCTGAGGTTCAAGTCCAGTCCTGGATGTTCCCTTTTTCCAAGAGTATGAATGTCTGTAAAATATATAAATCCATCCATCGATTTCAATACGAGTCCACGTGTGGTCCCTCCATCTAAGCCATACAGGTACGAATACGAGCTAGCAAGACACCAGCATAATTTGCATGGCATTTATCGGGACGGTTAAAATTACTGTTATTTATGAGTTAATAGATCAAAATAATACAGAATTGTTTTGCAAAATTGAAAACGTGTATTATTTTCTATGGATATTAAGATACAACATAAAATTACGCAACCATAAAATAGCACAACCATAAATTAGGAGAATCTATCGTTCTAAGGCAAGTCATAGGGTCACCCATGGTTTGAATTTCGAACCAGGATTCCACTTTCATATTTTTGACTAGCTTTTGCCTGTGGATTCACTTTTCCCGCTTGCCTTGGGTGCCTATTCCAGGGCCATTAAGTAGCTTATATGTTATTCCAGATTAAGAATAAAAATCCATACGCACAATTTTTTCTTTATACCACTTAGGTGGCAGACAAGCGCACGGCCCACTTGGTGGGAAGCGGTCACCGTGGCCTATGGACGTGTGCAACACCAGAGGCGTCACACTCGCGCTGCCGACCCTGTAAATTCCTTCTAATGCCCTTCTTCAAGAACCCCATATTGTAGACGCTAGGGAAAAACGTTTATAATATTAGTAAGATTTGACTTATCTTTACTTTTACGAGAGCTTCTGTCTTCTGATCTTCTAACCACGAGAGGACCACCAACTTGACTTCGACTCCGTACCACATAGATTTTGATGTAGCTTTATACTATAACACCCTCCGCGGTAGAGTAGTTCATACTAGGCTAGTATTCAAACATTCCTTTACAAATAAGATACAAAGTTTATGTAAAATCTAATAAAGACATGAATGTTACACACCTCATTCCATTTGCCATAACACAGTTGCATGCAAATGGAATTCAGTAATAGTCAAGATTACATCGCATTTTACTTCACTGAATAAGAACATTCTTGAATGCAAAACTCTGGGATGGCTTGGCTCGTGTAGTTTTGCATTTATAACCTGGTACTACTTTGTGAAACTGAATGGATGAAGTCAATTTGTAAGTGCAGCTATATTATATCGACGCCTATGTGGCGTAGCGGTAGTGCATTCGACTGCTACGACAGGGGGCGTGGGTTCGATTCCCGTTCATTGCAAATATTTGTTAGCATGTGTATGTCTATTTGCATCGGTCTGCGTGTTTTACAAAAGTACCTATAGTTACAGTAAAAAGTATATAAGTAATATTGTTATGTTTATTTGCATCCTAGAATCTATAACACAAGCTAGTTAAACTATGCTTACTTTGGGTCTAGAGACCACTGTGTAGAATTTCGTAGAATTTTCGAGACTGACGAATTTATTTTTTAAATTAGACTACACGTACTTATTAGTAGTAGTCGTTAACCTCTCCAGGTAAGCCAAATTGCTTGTACAGCATTTATTTATAATTTAAAGATAAAGAAGTTAGGTACTTTGGTACGAAGTGGTATTCAGATTGATGTTCACATATCGAATAATTCAACTCTCAATTTAGACTGTCGACGTCCACTGCTGGACATAGGCCTCTCCCAATGTCCCGAATAATTAATGAAAATTTTTTTTTTATGAAATATAAGTATTTAGACTGCCTGTTGCCAGTGGTTCCACTCGCGTGAATTTCTGTTCCTGGGACCGACGGGAACCTATTCCTAGGATAAAAAGTTGCCTATGTGATTTCCAGACTAATTGCTCCTAACCGTTCTGCGGATATTTTCAAGGAGCTTGTCTTTAAAACTATCGCCGCGCTATTGCCCAGTCCCGAATTGCATTGACTTCTGGAGACATTTCATCATTGGGCAGAAGCGTGCAGTGGTTATGTGAACACGAATTATTTTGGCATTGGACGATTTGGTATGTGTTCAGAAGAATTGTTCGACATGATGCCTACAGCCACTTTCTATCATCGCACCGCTCGCCTCAGGTAGGGAATTCATCCCCACACGTTGCCGCCTGCAGTGCGCACTGTGAGGTATGAAGGAAATTTCATTCCGCGTACGCTTAGGCTATGGAATGATCTCCCTGCTGTGGTTTTCCCTGGCGGCTACAATATGGCGTTCTTTAAGAAGGGCATTAGAAGGTTTTTACAGGGTCGTCAGCACGAGTGTGACGCCCCTGGTGTTGCACACCTCTATAGGCCACGGTAGCCGCTTTCCATCAGGTGGGCCGCGTGCTTGTCTGCCACCTAAGTGGTATATAAAAGAAAAAACGTGGCAGTTCGTGGATGAGCAAAAGCTCGTTGTTAGCGCAATAATAGCATGCTCACTGCACTTGTCCTTTTGTGTTTTATGTCAAACTGCTTAATGGTTAAGTATAGACTATCACTATGATTCAATACCCCAATAGGAAAAAAACAACTCTGGACTGATGGAATGCCACTTTTCTTCCATACATTCAATTATAATATGCAAGGATGTCAGTTAATATATGCATTGGCGACTTGTCCGCATCGTAGTGAGGATATTTGCATTCAAATTGATTATAATTCTACTGGCCTTGCAATTGACTTAAAAGGATGCTTGACACATTTCATACTTTATGGGGATATCAATTTTTAGGGTTTCTTAGGTAATGTTTTTGAACTTACTAAATAAATGTACTAGTTATCTGACGGCAAACGGTTATCTGGTGCATGTTAAATGTTTAATAACTAAAAAGATGTTGTAGACTCGACAGACAGGTCATTAGGCCATTGCCGTTCAGTGGCGGCTTTTTAAGCTTAAAAACATTCTATTTTTAACTTGGGACGAGACAGTAGGTGTTATTATAGGTTTAACGTGTGTATCTGTGTCTGACTGTGGCTCCCAAATAGCTGAACAAATTTAGATTTCATGAATAGAGATCAAATGACTTAATTTATATTTATAATCATAATCATATTTGAGAGTGTTCTTAGCTTTAAATTCGATTCAAACTCGTCAGCTCTCTTTTATTCGATATAGGATTTGAACATCTTCCATCAGTCTTTTCAAGTCAAAATACAGTATTCTATTATTTTAATGATGTTGTAAAGATAAACCTTGGTGTTAAGGGATTTTATTATTTTGTTAAAATTCTGATCCGTTTGAACTATGCGAGTATATTCAACTGAAATTTGTTGTACAATTTTACAAGTGAAAACACTTTTTAACAAGTTTAGCATACAATTACATAAATAAAAACATGCATATTACAATTCAGCAACATAAAATTTCCACTTATTACTGGCAGGTTTTGTTATAGGAGCTTAGACAGTTAATTGCTTTGCTAAAACATAACCCCGCGGTCTTGTCACATGAAGCGTCTATTAGTCGCCTGACTAAATAGTAATAAACAGGAAAGTACTAATATCTTACCCACAAATAGCACGGGTACTGAGTTGTCTGCTGTTAGTATGTACTAAACGAGAATGTTTAATGTTGTTAAGATCCCGACGGATGTGATAGCAGTGCTGATCCTTCTGCACATCATAAAATTGAAACTGGCATTATAATAAAATTGAGTGAGGAACAGTGTGATAAGAGAACGTTGCAGTGGTGCAAGATGTAGTGACTAAGATAGAGAAAGGGATGCTAAGATGCTACGGACACGTGGAGAGGATGGATGAAAGAAGATTGACGGAACAAATATATGAGGCGAGGGTGAATGGGCAACCCGGTAAAAGCCGACCTAGGCGTACATATTCGAATCAGATCCAGGACGTTTTGGAGAAAGGTCAGGTCAAGAGTACCTGCAACCATGCGTGTATGAAAACAGTAATGAAAGTTGAAGAAGCGAAAGAAAGGAGTATGCCAAGATCGTAGCAAGTGGAAAAATGTTGTCTCTACCTACCCCAATGGAAAAAAGGCATGATTTGTATATATATATGTATGTAATGTATGTATAATAAAATTATATAAATTAATACAATTTAACCCAGATATTTTTTATCAGTACGGAACCCAACGTTTTTGAGCTCAATGTTAAACAAGTATTTAGCTGGATTTTTATTAAAGAATTTTATCTCATTATCACTTCGAAGGACTTCATAATGATGTGTTCGCAGGCCAATTATATTATGGTACGAAATATGAAGTACTTATCAGTATGAGTGGGTAAAATGTATTAGTTTATGCGACGCGTGGGTTGAATGTGGCACCTTCATAAGTTTGTCAGTAATCTCCGCAAGTTGGCAACACTGAATCATACCAGATTTTTATTGTTAATACATGCATAGGTTCTTTATCTGAAGTCGTGCATGTAAGTACGGAGCTAACTAGTGTTATTATGGGTGCGTCTCATATCGTATAAACTCATTTGATCTAATTTCATTTGATATAACGTTCATATGATATAATTAGCCTTAGCCTTTGTGGTTTTTAACTGAGCAAAATTAGTTGTTTTAAAATTATATCAAACGTTTATTATATGAACTAATCGTTATATTAAATAAAATTATAGGTTCCGTTGTTATATGTTGCGAATATTAGAGATTTCGTTGTTAAATCATCTATTTGCTTACCCGTTATTATAGAAAGTGTGTATAAAAGGAACTTTGTTGACATTTATGATTACTGCTCTGCTCTCCTGGGTAGTAGCGTGTTGATAGCCTATAACTTTCCTTAATAAATGGGCAATCGAACACAAGATTTTTTTTAAATTCAGTGCTGTTCGGTAGTTTTTGAGATCAAACAAACAACCAAATAAACTTCAGCTATATAATATTAGTATGGATTACCCAGGTCATTTTCTCTGTGCTAAGTGCTTTAAGTAAGGAGTGGGTTTACATGAGTAATGCAACGCGTGGCTATGTACTCGTAGATGTCACTACATTCATGTTAGGAATTGTAGCTTCTACACTTAATTTATTCTTATTCAGAATTATTCATATAACATAACCCAATTACCTATTTATTTTTTAAATATCACTAATGTATAATTTTATAATACTATAGATAAACAAACTATCTCTCATAATCCTCAGGTAGTTCATAATTACATCTACCTATAAGTACACTCGAGAGCAATGAATCCGGGTCACTTAAAGAATGTTAAAAATCTCGGAAACTAAAAATGATAGGTTAATGCAATAAATTGTATTTAATAGACAATGTAATACTCCTTAAATGAAAGTAAAAAAAATATGAGTCACCATACATTTTATTAACACAAAATTACATAAAGAAAAAAACTGCTGATCTCTCCTTAAAACAAAAATAGGAAACAGGGCATATCTTAGTCTCGAAATACGATGCCCACGCTCCAGTTTAGGGCCGTTTGCAGGTCTAAGGGGTTTTAAGTTAGATTCAGCAAGCCGACGTCTTACTGTCCATGCACTTGGGTTACTTCCTCCGAGGCGTCGAAACTGATTGGTGAGTTCAGTTCCTATGAGAAAGCGATTTCGAAGCATGGTGTTCACCAAGTATCGGTCTTCTCGTGCTGTGGTACACCTGGTTCTGCCCGTTCCTGGTCTGCGTAGGTTAGAACCAGTTTCTTCGTTTAAGTGACCCGGATTCATTGCTCTCGAGTGTATATCAAGATATCACATAAAATCATCATCGCATGAAATCTACGCGTAGGAAATATGAACGTGCCTGTTCCTGTAATATTCTGTACTGTGATCATAAGGTACTGCTAAAGTACTTAATATAATATTTATGTGTTTAATTATTTAATTAACAGAATTCGCGCTTGTAAGCACCTGCCGCAGGTGTCTTCATATCAAGATTGAATTTCATATAGAGTGTTTGTAATTTACTTGTTTCAAAACACTTTAAATAGATATTTCATTTCATTTGATATATGATAAATCTTGCAAGAAATTACTTAATTCAGATTACATCATCATCTACCTGCCCTTGTCCCAATTATTGGGGGTCGGCGCAACATGTATTTTTCCTCCATTCATTCCTGTCAGATGTCATCTCTTCGGTTACTCCCTTCCTTGTCATATCCTCTTTCACGCACTCTACCCATCTTTTGTTAGGTCTACCTCTAAGTACCCTTAAAGCCCTCCACATTCATACTTAGAACCTTTTTGACAACATTGCTTTCATCTCTTCTCATAACATGTCCATACCACGACAGTCGCTCGCTTCTCAATTTTTCATTTATTGGTGTAACTTTCAAACTTCCTCTAATATACTCATTCCTTATTCTGTCCATTCTTGTCACACCACAAACCCATCTTAACATACGCATCTCCGCTACATGTAGTTGTCTTTCTTCCTTCGCTTTCAAAGCCAAGCATGACGACCATACAGATTACAGATTACAGACCCATTCAGATTACATCATCATTTAATATTTGTAAAGACACTCCTTCCGAGTCCTTCCGTCTTTTCGGTTGGTTTTTAAAGCGTGATTGTATTTCAGCGTTCTGTGGTTGACGCTTTCAGTTCGCGCATTTCGTAACTTTTGTGCATCTTTGACTAGAAATACTTCGAGTAGTTTTTCGCACCAATAACGTTAACACTGAGCACTCTTGAATGATAATTTGTGTTCAGAATCGTACCTACATAATAAAATATAACCCAAGATTTTTTTAAATCTCTCCAATGTACCTACAGATACTACTAATTTACAATATTAGGTATAGATAGACATGAGTATGAATCAATATACAACATGAAATGTATACTTTGTCATTGTTCGGGACTTTGGCGCAGGTTTTCTCTTAGGAGTTACAGACGACAGTTGCGCCCGACAGTTGTCCGTTTTTACACGTGTATTTATGTGTAAAAACGTTGAACAAAAATAGATTTTTCAGGGTAGGTAGCACGTGTGTGACACCCTCAGTGTTGCACACGTCCATAGGCCACGGTGACCGCTTCCCATTAGGTGGGCCGAGTGATTGTCTACCACCTAAGTAGTATAAGAAAAAAACTACATTTTACAATAATTTTAGAAAATAATACAATGCCCGGATCTAAGTCTTATTAATATGGCCCCAATGTGTCTTTTTCTCCGTTGGCGCCAAAACTCCATCGGAACAAGTTACTGGTAAGACATTTGACATCTAATAAGAATGTACAAAATGACAGAGTAACAGTTATGCTGCAGTGATGTTTATCGCTGTGTCAATCGCGGTTCTTATGGACGCTCGTCAAAACCGGCGCCGAGTTGTCGCGATCAGCCTGGACGTGAGATTGACTGTTTTCACTCAATCTGTTGTATTTTTCTGTACGCCTTTCATAAAAAATAAAATTGAGTCACAGCTTTACATCAGGCGTGGTTAAGACAACTTTACTAACCATATAACATGTACTGATATTACCATATTAGGTAAAAAAGTATTTCCCAATTCTGTCCTACTTTCAAACTTCCGCTAGAATAATAATAATGTTACTTATGCAACATTCTTGGAGTGGGTGTTTATGTTTAGAAATTAATTTATTACTGATTGATTCATACTCCATATGTAAATTAATAGTTTTAATATGCCGCCATTAATAAACATAAACATACATTATGGAACTGATTTTAGATCAACGATATCTGTCAACGAAACCGTTTGCTGATACCGATATCGTTGCCATAACGTTTGGATATCTACGGTAAAATCTCATTATCGGAATAAAAAAATATAGATCGCCACACTACCCAGATTTTTCGATTTTTCTCTCCATTCAATGGTTGCCTGGGATAGATTGCCACAGAGCGATATGGCTGCCAATTGTTTATGCCATAATGTACTGTACATATGTAATTATCATATCTTTGGTGTAAAAGAGTTATACTAGCTTTTGGTTAGCATGACCCAAACACACTAAAGGCACACTAAAGGTCCGTTCCTAGGTAGTTACTTACCTTATTTTTGTATCCTAACATTTAGTAATAACTCCAATATTGTGTCGTCATTGTATATTGACAACGTTATTTTAGCATCATATCACATTGATACTGAAAAAAACGTTATTAACGTTAACACAACCTTTAAAATTACAAAAACGTTGGATACTGCAATTTCATTGTCAACAATATTTTAGTTTAACATTGTATTGGATACTAAAATAACGTTGCCAACTAGTTACTGGTGATCATCTATCTATCTATCTATAAATTTACATTATGTTGTCAGTTCGAGTCAATAAAATTTTAACATCTAAATCCACTAATTAACATCGAAATATTTCCCACAATAAATCGCCAGCCTCATCGCTCTGTTATCGCTAGTTGACCACATATCTGTCAGTATGGACACACCTCGATTCTCATAAACGTGGGACGTTGATATACAGAGCCAATGATTGTAATGCTATGTTAAATTTATGGCAATTTGAATAAAAAACTATATTGTTAATAGAACGTAAATTACTGTGCGAAATGTCACATGTTAACAGTTTATTTAGTATCATCCGGATATTAGTTATTTACTTATTAACTAATAAGTGATACGACAATAAAACACTAAACAGTAAGAGGTAGGAAACGACGGTATCTCCCGTCCAAAATGAGCTGTCCGACTGGGGAAGTACCTCCGCCCTAGAGCGCGAACACCGCGGCTATAATAACCATCGTGTTGTGTTCCCACCGGTAAGTAAGGTAGCCAGAGCTCACTGTACCCCACCTCCACCCCTTCATAGCCTCCCCACCCCTTCATGCCTCCCCACTCCTTCCTATCCCTCCCCTCTTCCCTCCAGGGTAGGCAGCGCGTGTGTTACACACTTAGTGTTGCACACGTCCATAGGCCACGGTGACCGCTTACCATCAGGCCGTGTGCTTGTCTGCCATCTAAGTAGTATAAAAAAAAACTTATTTCCTTTTGGGGTAGGCAGACACTATAGCTTGCTATCTTCTTCTATTCCTACACACTTCACGAGCTTTCCCTGTACATGCCGGCCGGTTGTAAGTGATTTTGATCTGCTCTTTTTTCAATACTAAGTAGGTACATACCAAAATATGAGTAGCAGTAAGAAAAAGTACTTAAGTACTAGCATAGAGACTAGGCGTGCACAGCGGTTTCACCCGATTAATAGTCGGGGCGGGATCATTGACGTGTGAAATTAACTTATAACCTTCCCCAAGAAATAGGCTTAAACTGAAAAACTAATTTATTATTGACGATAAATCAATAAATAGCATTAGCGCTAATTAAGGACAGCCTTAGTTAGCGCTAATGTTATTTATTGACTGTGCGAATGGTATGAACTAACAGGGATTCATACCATTCTCACAGTTACTGTAACTTAGCATTATTAAAAGGCAAGCAGAGACAAAACCATAATTTAAATTTACGTTTCCTATAAACATGTTTACGAGAATAACAATCCCGACAGATTTAGCACCCAATTACATTTCGAATCCCTTTTAATAAAAGCGAATATCTTAAATACGCATATGACAAAACAAGCTAGTAATATTGTATTGCAAACGAATGAAATTTCCAAGCAATTAGCTTTCTAATCTCTATACTGTTATAAATCTCTCTTACTTCAACGAAATTGCAAAGTAGCTCTGTCTGTACATTGGAGATATAAAAAAAAAACTTGAGTTATGTTATATGAACGATTATGAAACAAAAACATTTAGTTTATTATGTTTATTATTGTTATGTTTGTCCGCGATGAACGCAAAAACTACTGAATGGATTTTGATGCGGTTCGTTTTTGATGGAACGGTCTATATCAAACCGTAACAGCTTATGTATTCCAATTCGCGATCTCCACTCTAGGACTCACTTAGTCCATCCTCACTCTACATTATGTCTGTCCATGTGGCCAGCCTATCCATTGTCGTTTTAGGTTGCTTATTCTGCGAATTATATTTGCTGATTTTTTCCCCTAATATAATAAGGTACTATGACTCTCAAAACTTTTGTGTTTGAGTTTTGGGTTTTGTACGGAACCTTCAGTGACCAAGTCCGATGTGCACTTGATCAGTTGTCTTATATGATTTCAAAGACGGTTGTACCAAGAAAAGAGATAAAATATCTAGGATTCTACCGTGCTATTAAAATCCTATTGTATCTACGTACAGAACACGCGAGTTCCTAGTATAGCTACTAAGATAACTCGATAACATTACCGGGTATTCATTTTAGATATCACGATGTCACCGCTCGCGTGCACCTTCTTGATTTATCCCCTAGATGGCGTTAGTGCCTCTTATCTTCCGTATGACATTATGACATATGTTTCAATGAAACTGAAATGATTTATATAGGCATTCTTTTATATCATTTCGTAGGAGAAAATGAAAGTTCGTGTTATCGGCTATTTCAATATCTATTTATTGTTTTTTGTTTTAGCTGACGCTAAGTTTTAGGCTTAATAATAAGTATTATGTACATAGGTAGGTAATCGTGCTCGTTTATTTTTGTATTATTATATTTTAATGATGATTTATTTTTGGAGTTATGTGCGTGGCTTCGATATCGCCTAATGTCACTATTGGGTCGTGAAGGTTAAATGGCAGTGGCTTCACGGAAAATATCGAGGTCCAGCTAAATCCGCAGTTAAGACTGGTAAAGCGGACCCCAGACTCCGAGGTGAAAGCTTTGGATGCGACTGGGATTAACACTAGGTTGAAAAAATATAATAATTCAATTCAATTTCGACTCAAAAAATTCTGCATAAAATATTGCTTAATATTCTGCACTGTGTTTGAAAGATTTTCGTCGTAAATTTTAAGGGTAGATATTGTAAAAATCAATTGATAATATCCAATTTATGGGTAGTTCTTTCTACGACGTAACGTGTGTATAATATCCTATTCCTAATTAGGCTACTTTTCTATGCTTTTGAAAGTGACCGAGCATTGGTATATGGAGCCAATTTAGTGCCAAGGGCAAGCGTGGGCTGGTGAATGTTGGCGCCAGCGGACATAGTTCGACTCGAGTGCACAATGAATTCATTTGAATACTATGTTCATAGAATTTAAATAAATATTTAGACGAATAAATGGTTTCACCTACGCGATAAGATTAAGATAATCATTCTCATGGGAAAAGAAAATGCGACAAAATTGCTTTATCTGTAGCCATACCTGTACAATGTCGTCCAAATGGTTTTGTAAAGTTCTCAATCAATCAATAACTTGCAAAGGTGCTATAATTCTATAAAATTAAACATACCCACATGCGGTTCACTTGTTGATAAGACGTTACCACAATCCACAAATAGTTGGAATACCCGTGGTATCGCTCGCTTTTTACTACCTAGGTACTGACCGAATAGAAACTAAATTTATTTATTGAATAATGTTGACATGTAATGCATTCCGAATTTGTCATAAGCTGCTTAATGGGTATTTTGACAAATGTGTTGGATGTCTTTATTAACGAAATAATGCTAGTAAGTTTACGTTTTCCAATAAAGTCTTATCATTTAGTTCTGTTGTCCTGGTACTAGAGGCCGGTATGTTAGTTAAAATTATTTTTAAGAGTCAGGCACGGTTGACTAGTCCTTTTTACCCGACTGCGCAACGCAAAGGAGTGGTAATGTGTTTAACAGCCTATGTATGTATGTTTGTATGTTCCTTTGAAGCACTATACAGACCAAACGCCTGGGCCGATTTTTGTGATTCGCACGTCAAACGATTCCTCTTAGTCCGGCGAGTGTCACTAAAGACATGACGTTAGTGAAAATTCAATATGGCGACTACTGGACGCCATATTGGGAAAATTACAAAAATGAAATTCAACAAACTATGTCAAGTGGGGTATCGTTGAATAGGTATTTAAAAATCAGTTTTAGTTTCCGCTCAACATTTTTCGATTTGATTGACCGTTTAGAATATATATCGATTTAAAGTTGCGTAACAACCATTTTCACAAAGGGGTTTTTATTAGACAGTAGAAAGTCCAATCGGGTACAAGCTAGCTAGGTACCTACTCACAACTAAAAAGTTTAAAATAAAAAATATAATTAAAAAAATTAAAAAACCCGACTGCGTAAAAAACTAAAAAGAAAAAAACAAGCACTCAGATGTCCGGTGGTCTAGAAACATAACAACTTAACAGTCGGGATCCATTGAAAAATTAGATTGGCTAACGAATAATGGATCCCGACTGTTCAGTTGTTATGTTTCTAGACCACCGGACATCTGAGTGCTTGTTTTTTTCTTTTTAGTTTTTTACGCAGTCGGGTTTTTTAATTTTTTAAATTATATTTTTTAGTTTTTTGATTGGCAAGTTGCGTAAACAAATCTTTAACTTACTTATGTTTACGTCGAAAATGGTCTGAAGTGAGTGAAATGCCCACAGTCGAGCCGGTCCATTCATACCAATTCGAATCGATAAAGTCTGGCTACATGGCTCGGCCACGAATTTAATTATTGTTCCATATCGGTCTTCCTTTGCGACTTAATTATTCATTAAGCAGGGATGTTTCAGTATTCCATGCTCGAAGTGGCGGCAAAGGGTTGCTACGTACATGTATTGAAATTGAATAGGGTCTTTGAAGTTAACAGTCTTTTGATGGTAGATGTATTATAATGAAACTCGGTACTCAAATATTGGCTATACAAGGGTGGCTAAAACTTAGATAGTGTTTTAATTCCATACTTGTTAAAATTGCGGTCACCGCGTGATCAAGCTTTTGTCTTTGGTAAAGAAAAAGAAAAAAGATATGTCGCGTGTAAGACAGATTATCAAACGTTTATTGTGTTGGCTGCATTAGTCGGAGTATTTGTGAATGAAGGATTTTATTCATGGCAAAAATGTCTAAGAACATGCTTACATAAATATTATATTATCACATCTCTTACACAATAGATTAGGCAAATATCATATTTTATCACTAGCCATGATTTCTTTCCTTCTTCAATTGATTACATAGAACCGGATATACGATCAAATATACCTAGGTACCTATTATTTGTCTTCCAATGTATACGTAGCTTTATTAGTTATACGGCGTATAATATACATTGACTATCTCCAGTCTCTCGTTGCGAATACTATACGCTTGCTATTCGAATGTAATTTCCTGTTCTATACTCCGATTTTTAATTCTAGGCAAGAAAATGACAACTGCAACTGTCACTGATACAAAAAAGGGTGACCCGCAACAATAGTGATGTTCGGCAATCAATAGACGAGATACTTTAGTCATTCTTTATTTTTATCAGTGAATGAACCTCTTTGCAGTTTATGCTCGCCTAGTACATTACACGACGGAAATATTTTTTATAGAATACTAGCTGTGTCCCGCGACTTCGCCCGTGGCATACTTTGTCCCCGTGGCAGGATAAAAAGTATCTTATATCCTTCTTCTAGTTCTAAGCTACCTCCCCATCAATTTTCAGCCAAATCGGTCCAGCCGTTCTCTAGTTTTAGCGAGACTAACGAACAGCAATTGATTTTATATAATATATAGATTTAATTACTTACTGTGTATGTTTTCTGTTTAATTACCGTAAATAACTTATTTTCATTTATATAAAAAAAATATTTATATATTTAATAAAAGAATTATAATCTCGACTCACGACTAACTTATAATTGGAAAACTCGATTCAACCACATCACTATTTATTTGATACAAAAAACCTGCAACACTGCAAATGTCATTTTCTTGCCTAGAATTAAAAATCGGAGTATACATAATATTTATCGGTTTACGCGAATGTCACACATTGAAAAAAAATAACTACTTTTTATACGTACAGAAATAAAACTACTAGTTTTATTTAAAAAGCGTAAATATCCAACAATATCAAGTTTAATACTTATAGTACCTATGACTTTTGATATAAAAATGCTATGGGGTTATATTGACCCGGGGTTGCGATTGCGGTGCCCCATACCAGTCCATGTCGCACTTGCTCTCTTGCCCTCTGTGCCCTTCTATCTGCACTATCGATGACTTATGTGGAACAACGGACAACGCAGTAGCCGTGGTCAATTATTGGGCTGTAAAAATCGAACAGGAGAGAAAGATTGATAGTCATTGACTCGAAGAAGAAGAGGTATAAAAAATCTTTAGACCTAAACCCCTATCATCGTAGCTAACATTATGGCTCTTTGCACGCAAAAGTAAGATTAAAACATATCGCGTCTCTCACTTAGTGTTAGTTTATTATCCTCGCCCCACTCGGATTAAGTAGAGCCAGGATTGAAACACCTCATCTAGTTTATAGTGCTTTAATGTCTGCCGCGATAACACTAATGTATGATATGCTTCTCATAGTTACCAGAGCACAAAAAGTATAAAATGTATGTAGATACTGCGAAAACGTAAAGAAACTCTAATGGTGGGTACTCACATACGGTATTACTCGATAGTTTTACTCCAAAACGAGTAAGCTGTGAGTTTTGTGGTCCACACGTTAATATTTACTCGTTTTGGAGTAAAACTATCGAGTAATACCGTAGGCTGTATGTGAGTACCCACCATAAGAGTTTCGATGAAATGTTTTTTTCAAGTTCGATTCACGGTTAGAGCTTACTGTACCGTGGGAAACCAACATTCCTAAAGACCACACAATAAAATTAAATAAATATTACGACCTAACAAACGAATTTAACAAAAATGGCTATGTTGTTAATTTATACGCGGTAGAAGTAGGAGCGAGAGGTATACCAGCAAAATCTCTCTATAACCTTCTGAAAGACCTTGGCCTGTCGAGAACTGCAGTAAGTTCTGTTTTAGAACGAGTATCTAAGGCTGCATTAACAGGTTCCTTCCAAATTTGGCTAGGCAGGGCGGGAAACTCGAGCATTGAAGGTGAGCGTTGATGCGCATCTTAAAGGGGGCCTCCTTAAACCTACACCTAGGTCGCAAGTCCTGGGAACTGCTCGGAGTTTCTCCCTCTGCTACACGATGGACCCGGCACCCGCACGGTGAATCCATTGAACGCTAAGAAGTTCGTCTCAATGTTTGTGGTTTTATATCATATGTCTATTTTTGCATTGGTCTGGGTATATGTAGGGTCCTATATACCCAGATATGTGCCAAGGGGCAACTTTCGGAGCCAAACCATCCTCACCCGGTATGGTATAGCTACTGATTGAGAGACGAGGTTCTAGAGCAGGCTTTCGTCTACAATATAGCTTAGATGGAGGGGTTCAGGCATAGTAATAAGAGTCGTTTAGGTTAACCGGAAGGGTTAACGGGTATACTAGTAATTTTGGATTCTAGTAAATTTAACCAAAAGTAACACTTTACTTTTTGTTACTGGCTGAGTCTGTGTTTCCGGAAAGCTATAACCTAGGAGTCTTTAAGTCTAGAGTGAATAGGTTGCTTTTAGGCAAGCGTGCTCCATCATCGGTCACATCGTCACTTGCCATCATAGTGGTCAAACGCGAGCCTATTGACTATAAAAAAAATATCGGGCGTTACTGAATAAACCTATATAATACTGCACTACTTGCATTTGCAATACAATATTCTAGACTTTTAGTCTTCAGGTGACATAGTTCGTTAGAGGTTATTCTATAATTGGTTTTATTATCAACAGTTTACCATCTTAGATCGATCTGCACGCCAATTCAAATGGCGCCAATCACTAAACAGATCTATGATTGCGCTGCGCTGGCGCCGCGAAAGTAAACGTATTCAACAATGCAGCCGATTGTCACAAATATTTATGCAATGACTTGGTTTGGTTTAAGCATGATTTAAATACTTAATGCATTTGTCAACTTTTTCATCTCATTCGCGTGGCGGACTCGTTTATAATATGACAAATGATAGAAATCTATATCTATACTAATATTATAAAGAGGTAAAGTTTGTGTGTTTGTACCTACTTATATATTTGTTAAATTGTTAGGGGTAATCTCGGGATCTACTGAACCGATTTTACAAAAATTCTTTCACCAATAGACAGCCACATTATCCGTGAATGTCATAGGCTGAATATCATCACGCTACTTCCCAAGGGAGCGGAGCAACAATCATAAATGCGAACAATTTCGGTAGATTCCCATACACTTTAGGAAAACTGATAAATTATGAGCATATTATGTGAGTTAAAAAGGGTGCATCGGGTTTCGAAATACATGGGCGTAGCCGGGGTGGGTCAGCTACTACAAATATAAATAGACATCCAAGCAAAAAGTATTTGCGGGAGCGGGAACAGAACTCGCGACTGACCGACGACGTAGGAATCGAACGCTCTACGGCCCCACCACGGAGTTAATCAATAGCCTTTAATATTTACAATCTTTGACGTCATGACACTACGTCATTACTCTGATTGAACTTTAGTGTGTAGCCTAATTGGAACATCTCAATAAATCAATTATCCTATTGTAGTCCATTGCCGGATATAGGCTTCCCTCAATTTGCGTCATAGCACTTGATTATCCACCGCACGCATCTACTCTTTTCATGTTGCCTTTTTCATGCACCTACTTTCCATTTGGAACACCTTTCATTTTTCCGGGGAGCCCTTGATTCACAGACAGAAATTTCATAGAATTTCGTTTCCCAGAAAATGTTTCATATAAAATATGGTCCTTGTATTTTTATTTCGAATATTATTGTTTCAAATTCAATTTACTAGAATGAAAAATATATTACAAAAACACAATTTAAAGAATTTTTATTCACATTTTTTTGTTTAATAATCTTATCAAACAGTATAAATTATTTTTTAACGAACATTAAACTACCTCCACTATTTATTTCGAAATGTAACATTTTTAATACCCCGACTGCCCCGACTCAGAGTACCCCGACTCGGATAGATTAGGTTAGAAGGCTAAGGCGGGAGCGAAGTGAAACAATTAGCTATAAAACAACGCACACCCATTTTTCCGTGTGGTACCTAATCCCTGCTGGTACCACACCCCGTCGGCCATTGCGGCCATTTAGAACCGTGGAGTTTAAAACCTTGTTGCCTGTTTGTCGTAAAGTTCATTAGTTAAACCGCATACAAGGCGTATCGCACGATTTATTCGTGTTTCTATCTAAAATTTCCTACCATAAAGTACAACAACACTCTATTTGACACAGGTTTCATAAAACCGCACGCTAAAATTGATATATCCAGTTACTGCTTCATTGTTAATAGCGTCCGTCAAAATATATCTACCCATAATACCAAGGCGTAAAACCATCATCTTAGATGGGTTTATGCCCTGTCATTTTGGGTGGATAAAATAAACGCTTCAATAAATGCTCAAAATACCAGGGCATAGACTCATTAGAGGTCAAAACTATTATAAGATTTCATTTAAAAACTAAAAGCTGAAATCCTGTGAACTTATAACACATAGAACATAATATATCTGCCGACAGTGTGATTACACCATATACCTACCGACAAACACATTGAGTAGGTAACTTTTATCACCAAGCAATATATATTCTATCGAACCAAATTTATGAGTGTATGTGTCTGAATGTAATTAAAACAAAACGGGTTCCTATTGCTGTTTATGCTAGCCCGGACTGCATCATAAAGTTTTTGCTTATAATTTCGAAGCATTTATTTTACCCAGCTTTGGATTAAAATCATTCATATTACAGCAACACTTATTTGTGGGCGTTTTGCCATAAAGATATTTTACACCCTGCCCTATCCATGTCAACGCAATCCTTCTTATTAATATAACCTGCATATGCACGCCGGTGTATGCGTCTGTATACCTAAGACGGCGCGGTTTCAGTCGGTTCAAGTGTAACATAGGCCCCCGCTGGAAAGCGGGGTAGGTGGGGGGGGGGGGGGGTATTCGTGGGGATTTCCGCACGAAAAAAAGAAGGTACTATTATTGATAGGTAGCCTCATAAGATGCATTAATCATTTAGTTATTAATCAAATTGATATGAATATTACGAATGTTACAAAAAGTCAGTGAGTTATGGACTGATACGATCTTTAACCAATTAAGTCTTCAGAATAATTTTAATATGAGTCATTTTAACGGATAACGTAAGAATTTGATTACTTTTTACATGTTAATAGTTATTACACATGTCTTTATTTTTAATTAATAGATTTGGTGCTATACAAAGGTACGTTTTTCTATGATAGCGCTTTGTACAAGCAAATTAGTATTGAAGTAGATACGTGTACCTCAAAACTCTAAAGAGAACCTAGAGAGTCTAAAAGTCTAAACAAAGCAGCATTAGCCTAGTTGTTAAGGTATCGGACATGCGATCGAGAAGTCCTGAGTTTGAACCACAGCAATTTAACTTTGATGAGATACCACTTTTCTTCTTTAAAATAAAGAGGACTGGCATTTTTACCCTAAGCTTTAAACAAGACCGGAAGATATGTTTATATTGATATCACCAAAACCAAACAATCCATTCAGAATTTTCAAGATCTGTACTGGACACTTGAGTTTTCTTTGCGCCATTACTCGGAGGCGTCTATGTACACATAATTACTGGCAGTACCGTTCCACTGCTGCTGGTTATTGAAATAACACCAAGCTTAAGCAAATAGTGTTTGTGTATGCTAATGGACTGCGAAGCGATGACGTTAGATAGGGTTGCCACAAATAGTTCTACTCTGGAATTGGAAAATATGCAATTTTGCAAATAGATAAATACGTTTCGAGAAGTTTTTTTAGAGCCGCCGCACTGTAGCAAATATGTATTTTTTAAACATGTAACGTCGCTAAAAAGCACATACTCAACCAATCAGTTTGAGTATGTGCTTTCCATTAATGATTAAATATAGAATATGAACGAATAGATGACAACCCTGAGCTCACTCGACGGTGTGAAGGTACTGATCAATCGTCAGCTATTTTAAGGGTCTGTACAGTTAGTATTTAAAATAGTGGCTGTACGTGCATACATTTAGAAACAATTTTATGCACGGGTTACTTGACGAAAATTAATAATTCTTTGGAGACTAGGCAGGGATGGTCGAATACCAGGGACGTATTAATACTGATCCATGGTGCTCGCTAGTCTCGTTTCTTTCAAATGTTCTGTCTCTTTCATTTGTATGTACTTATTTCTTTTATTATTGTACCTACTTAAATTCTTCTGCTGTCTAATAATGTTATTTGTGATATTTGTCTTTCTTATCTATATGTGAAATCTTATAACTGGCCCTTTTCTACTTACTGTATTAACTATCCTACCTTATTGGCTGTAAGTTTGCCGTAAATGTTAAAATAAAATACAATAAAAATAAAAACACTATTTCGCATCACAGCAGACGTAAAATCCATATTCTTCGGTATGCAATTGACAACCCTATATGATGTGTAAAGCAACCGATCACTTGAAAGCCATCTCAATAGAGTCTACAAGTGTAAGTACAGTTAGAACCGTAAATAGTTTCGGTGTGACACCTATAATACATTTGCATCTTGCCAAGACTGAATAAATTTTATTACAGTTTTATTATTTGTAAAATATTTTTTGTACAAGTAACGTATTCTGGTTGAAAGTTACACCTAATAATGACGATTGTTCTAAATTATAGGGTTAGCGATATAAGTAATTTAACCAATATTCATTAAAAAATATTATATTCAACTACCCTTACGTTTACTACCAGGTATGTAATGAATATAGCAATAAAAAATCAAGACCATTATTTTTCAATTGCCATTAATTATAGTGTTTTGGTCATAAACTTTATCGTGTAAAATAAGTAAGGTGCTACAAGGTGCGACTATAATGGCCCAAGAATAGCATGTATGGGTATCATATAATCCTGAAAGGAATAATAGCACCATAGAAATGGATGTATGTTTTTTAGGGAGTAGAATTCCTTAGCAACTAAGCTAAATGCAACTGCCACAAATACCTTGTTTGTGGCAGTTGCATTCACGTTAACTTTAATGAACTTCTTCATATAAGTGGAAATCTTGGCGCCCGATTCAATAATTAAATCACACGTTTTCCAAACTCAATTTTACTGTATCAGGCCCGTATAATTATGGGAAAGAGGAACAATTTTTTCAAATATTTAGCTTTTGGAGACATTTAAATATTTTTTTTAATGTTATGGAAATGGAGGTAGGTAAGTCCTCCAAAAACTAAACATCAAATTTTAAATCAATCATGCCAGTGGAAGTTAGTGAGATCCCTTCGTCAATTAAAAGAGAGTTATGATTTCAAACGCCTTAACAATTCTCATAAATTATAGCTGAAAATCGTATCATGTTTGTAAATCGCTTTTTTATAACGAACAATAAAAACTATATTAAAATCGGTCTATCCCTTTGGGAATATAATGACACAGATAAAAAGGTTAAATTTACAACGCGCTTCGTCTGGCGTCGCACGTTAAAACTTCACTTTTGCATTATTATAATACTAGCTTCCGCCCGCGGCTTCGCCCGCGTGGAGGTCGGTATCGCCACCAAATCTATTTTAATAAAACAACTCTCCACTCCAGTCTCCACGCTACTCTTCACTCCACTGGTCTCCACTCGTCTAACCAAAACCTTTCTAATAAAAAAAACCCATCAAAGCCAAAATTGCGATGGTAGGTAAAAACTACTTAACGTATTTTTTTATTAGAAAGGTCTTGCTTAGACTCAAAATTTACCGTATGTTTAGTTGTAATTGGCTGAGTAGAACTGGAGATATAACCAAAACATGATGACCTAGATTAAAACGACGCGCGGGCGGAGTCGCGGGTATCAGCTTGTATAAAAAATAGCCTTTTTTCCGTGCGGAAATCCTTATGGATACCTACTCTGCGGCCAGCGGGGCAGGTTATGTAGACTGTTATTGACTAAAACCGCACGCCGTCTCGGGTCTTCTGACGCCAGGGTGTAGGGGGGCCAACGCTCTGGCGCGGCTGTTGGTCAACATGAGGGGCCGGATGACGCCTGCAGGAGGCTCTACGCGGGGATCGTGCGTTCCATGGCCCTGTACGGGTGCCCGATCTGGGCGGAGGCCCTGAATAGCCGTAACCGGTGTACACTGGGAGCGCCGCAGCGCGTTATGCCTATATTTTGGTGACGAAAGGAGGCACGGGAGCGGGGACTGGACCCGGAGCCTCGGGTAATCGAGACCGTCCACACCCAGCTCCAGACTATAAAAAAAAACCAAGCGCGGGGCACGCCGTTATAGCGGCGGTAAGACCCGTCATGGAGGACTGGTTCACGGGGGCCTCTCGTACCGGCTGATGCAGATGATCTCTGGTAAGGGTTGCTTTGGGGATCACTTGTGTCTGATTCGGAAGGAGCCGATGCCCGAGTGCCATCACTGCGATGCGGGCGACGACTCAGGGTTGCACACGCTGGCAGAGTGTCCGGCGTGGGAGGTGCCGAGGCGGCGGAGGCGCGCCGTAGCGCGCCCCTCTATTCCGGGAGCATGACGGGAACACCGTGGTTGCCAAACCCAGGGGCCATCTCGAATCCGGAGATGGCCCGGGTCAAGTCGGGGTGCGAAACACCCAGGTGTCAGAAGACCCTAGATGGCGTGCGGTTTTAGTCGGTAAGAGTCCGACATAACCTGTCCCGCTGCCCGCGGGGTGGGTATCCATGGGGATTTCCGTACGGAAAAAAAGGGGGCGTATTAGAGCATTTTCCTCGCACCCCGACTTTGTATAAGAAGTAGCCTATAATGTTGTCCTGTAAGCGATAGCAGCTGAATGGATAAGGACGCGGCCTCTACTCAGTTCGAATCCGGCCGGACAGTACCAACGTGAATTTCCCTTTATGGAATTTATATGTGCTAATCACATGATTTACCATCTGCTGACGGTGAAGGAAAAACATCGTGAGGAAACCCACATATCCTAGAAGAAATTCTAAGGACATGTTCGATCCACCAAACCCCATTAGGCCAGCGTGTGTGGATTAAGGTCTAAACCCTCTCAGCTCTCTCGTTAGAGGAGAGGAGACCCGTGCCCAGCAGTGGGACATAAATGAGTTGATATTATTATATTGTCCAGAAGTATGAACTATAAATACTATAAATCGTACCAAATTTGATCATCTTTCCAGTAGTTTTTTATCCATGCGTGCACATACAGATAGACAGACAGACAGAAAGACAAAAAAAATTACTGATTGCATTTTACCATTGGTATTGATCACCAATCATCCCCGAATAGTTATGTTGTAAATATTTCAATGTACAGGATTTACCTCTCTACAGTTTTATTGACGTAAACTACGACAAACTTATTATTTGCGGTTGGTACAGTAATCGGGTCTACGGATCGAACCGCAAAATTAAGTTTGTTTTTTATTGTATACATTATCGGTCAAGTTACTTATAGTATTAAGCTAGCTTATAGCACGCTTAACATAATAACAACATTCAAATATACGTCTTTAGATTACACGTTGTTACAGAATGCGTTGAAGATATTAAGGTTCACTGCTCGTTCCCCGTAGGTGATGGCGTGATAATGAGTAGCCTATGTGTTGACCCGACTTCTTAATAATATTCTTGCCAAATTTGAAGTTAATCCATGCCGTACTTTTTGAGTTTATCCCGGACATACATACAGACAAACAGACAAACAGACAAAAATTCTAAAAACTATATTTTTGGCTTCGGTATCGATTATAGATCACAGCCCAAGTATCCTTTTAAAAAAATATTCAATGTACAGTTTTGACTTTTCTACCATTTTATTATATGTATAGATAATCGGGATTTAATCTCAGTAACATAGCGTGTTACTGAATAAGCGCTCTGGGGCCTTACCACAAAATCTTAAAGCAGTAGGTATTATTTCAATATTAGAAAAGAAAAGAAAGAAAGAAAACTAACTTTTTTTTATATTTTACTTAACTTTCATAGTGTGAATCGGACCATCAACGTCGACGGATACTAGTGTATTTAAATTAAATTAAAATTAAATTAAATTAATTAAAAAAAAACTACTTTGATGCGGTTTTTTTGTGTAAGATCTTGGTCAGACTTAAAATTTTCCGCATCTTTGATTAGGTACAATCGGTGGAGAAGAACTGGAGATATAGTCAAAAAACGAGAAAACCGACTTCAGCGCGGGCGGAGCCGCGTGCATAGACTAGTTTATAGTAGTAAATAACTTTCAAACCTCATTTAAATTCTTTCTGCTGCTATGGCAAAAACATTCACAAGCAATTGTCAAAGAAGAATTTATCTCCTTTATTATAATTTCGAATAAAAAACTTAAGGGCACTAACCGAATCACAACATCAAAGAAATACTCGTAGTTGAAAGTACATGTTTAACCGACCCACATGAATTATCTACAATTGCACAACATTCAATTGAAATAATGATTGGTTATAAATAGAACGTGAGTGCCACGGATGACAGACTAACTTGATACATGCCTCCATTGTATAGACAGGCTATTAAAAACATCCACCAGTATTATTAATAACTGGCTATACCGGCGGCTCCGCCCGCATGGGTGCTATTTTTCGCATTTTTTGACATATCTTCGGTTCTACTCAACCGATTGTGATCAAACATGCGTAGAATTTTAAATCTGACCAAGACCTTTTATACGAAAAAAAGCGCATCAAATTCTGTTAAGTAGTTTTTGCGTCTATCGCGAAAAGTATTCCAAAAAAAAATTTTTGTTCAGGATCGTTCAAACATAACCCAAGTATTTTTTAAATATTTCCAATGTACAGACACAGCTACTTTATAATTTTATAATAGTACCTACTTATATATAAATATAAACTATTAAAGTGAGTTTGTCTGTGCGTTTATTTTCTGTGATTTTATGAGGATGATTCCAATTCGATCAAACATTAAAAAAGGAATTAAACGGATTTAATTTTATTCTTAAATTATTGGATTCGTTCAAGATAAAAAAAATCATATGAAATTTTTACGAGTTCAAGTAGGTAATACGCTCTTGGTGCGTCGCATAGGTTTTATTTTTATGAAAAATGAGATTGGCGTGTGTGTGAATAAATCCCTGACCTTTAACAAATATTTCTTTTTCGATCCAATTAACCATTAGCTTTATATTTTTCATAAAAATATAAATATATGAATACTTAAAGAAGATTTAAAATTATTCTTTTTTAAATAGTTTTATTTAACTAGACCTGTTTGTTTGGGTCAAATCTAGTAATTGAAATTTGGACACCTTTCAGTTTTCTGATTTGTCAGATATTAGGCAGAAGTCTTTAGTTCTGATGACAATACAAATTAAAACTGCTTAACATAAAAAAGTTTTTTTTTTGTAATTTATACGTTTTGCAGCATTGTACTTGCTAGGTTTTTCTCATATAATTCTTATTAGATCTAAATTTTTTTTTAGATATTTTAACAATACGATTCGAGGCTTTATGGTTTAGAACCTGCAAACTGTAACGTTCCGTTCTTTTTAGTAGCTGCCTATTACAAGTTTTCGAAATTGCACTGTAGAGCTGTCTAAAATCTATCGATGCCCTAAATAGGCGTATCCGCAAGAAGGACCTAGTACTTCAGTGGCACAAACTCGCTTGATACATGAGTCCATTGTGGGACATGTTTAATTGTACAATAAGGTCAAGACAACCAGTTAGTGCCGAAGATATATAGATGTCCGTCCATCGTGTAGATACTTTGATATGTCTTTGAAGTACTGTTTAAAACAAAATGACGTAGAGTGATAGTAATGCTCGTTTAAGGTATACTGTTAGTGATATAATGATAACAATCGATACATTAATAGAACTTTACCGTTACGAAGACCAGATTTATGGTCTTTCGAGCCTTTGATATCGATGTTGAAGATTTATTTCAGGTTAGTTTGATGCTTGTTAGATGTCAGCACACTGTCATTTTTATGGTGAGCCCATCCATGCCTGTTACATTCAAGAACATTGAACGACATTTGAGAACTTTCGACTAGTTACGAGAATATTCTATGATATTTTTGCTAATCATATAATACACATCAGTTCCACCAGTTATACACATTACTAGCATACATTTTCGTTTTTCTTGATAATCTTATAAATACCAGAACGGTTAAAATTTTGGCACAGAGATTATAGTCTGGAGACATATAACTTTCCAAAGAACAGGTTCCTTAGGGTTGTAAGAACGGTATCAGTATCTATTATACTAGTTTCGTAGGTTACTAGTAATGATTTTCTGTTCGGAAAAAATGATCATCCAGGACGGGACATGCGATCAGAAAATCATTGGAAATGGTTAGCATGCAATTGCTTAAAAATTTCATTCAAAGGTTACTAGTAATCTCAAAGAGGCTTAATTTTAAATGATTTAAAGCGAAAGTAGTACTTCAATTGTTCACTTTAATCATACTTATACCATTTCACAATTCAATGCGTTGGAGCTTTGTAGCAGTTAAAAGATATCAATCAATATATCAACAAACCTGTTCCATTCAGCTGTTTGGTGTAAGCCTCTTCTAACAGCGCCGTTCACATTACCCAAGACGTACGAGTATATCGAAGAGCTTTGAATATCTAGGACGGGTTTAGGTAGCTCAATTGGTCAGAGTATTCAACTATAAGACTGGTTGTAGGTTCACTTTTTCTAAATCTACATACACATACATATGCTCACGCCTTTTTCCCTCGGGGTGGGCAGAGACAGCAGTGAGAACGTTGGTACTTGTCTGTACGAGTCTATATGACTCAAAAACTGGTATTAATTATAGCAATAAAAACCTTTATCAACCTTCATTAGCGTTGTAATAACACCTTTTTGTATGTAAATGTGGGTAATAAATTGTTTGCCTAGACAAGTGATTGCAAATGACTTTGATGTTGGTTATACGCGATGTGTGATTGTATTGAGGTTTAATGGCCTATTGATTACTGTATTGATGCGGACCAACGATTGATGTTAGGGTGTTGTATATAATAATAGATATCCATACATAATGAGCTTCTAAAGCGTGATTAACAAATAGTTTGTTGGAGTAACAGTGGAGTAAAAAAGAAAGAGTCGTAGTAGGAAATGCATCTGGTATAACAGAAAAATAAATATTTTTTCATGTATATTTCTATAGTCCCGGGGCCTTCAAACGGGGCGTGAACAAGCATTTGATGAGGCCGTCAAGCTGAGGGCCGCCACTGTAGCACTACCGGTGTAGACATGTCACTACATACACTGGTAGTGCTACAGTGGCGGCCCTCAGCTCAGTCTCAAGACTGGGGTTACCGCTGTAACCCCAGTCTCAGGACTGGCCTGAGACTTTACCGTTAGCTTACCATCAGGCGAGGTGAAGTCATTTTGACGTGTCCTACCTATATAAAAAAAATGTAGAAGAAAAAAATTGAAAATTGCCGATAACTACGGCGAAGAAGTGGGGCTTAATGTAAATGACTTGGGCTAGACTAGTTATTTATTTGAATCCCATGTATCATCTAATAATCATTTACTAAACATAATTTGTTAATACTAAGCCGTGTAGTCGTTAGGTACTAACTATAACGGCGTCATATTTGTTGACACTCATCCGCGCGATTTTTAAAACGTAAAATAACTACAGCATAAATTTCCGATGAAATTAAAAGAACTTTACACCTAGACATAATCTTTAGCTAATTCTCTAGAATAATGAACAAAAAAACTAATAATCCCATAACCTATAAAATAACGAAATTGACAACTGAACGAAAGGGTTTCATTACCGTGTATAATCTTGCATCGTTAATTAACCACGCCATTATTCCAAGAATAGACATAATATTATTGCGAAACGTATTTCAAGCTAGTGTAACCTTTATAAAGGCTATATTGGCTAAGTGTCGAAACTGAGATTAAGTGGAACTGGACATAACAAAGAACGCCATAGTTCATAAAAGGCATTAACGATACGATACTTGTCACTTCACTATAAATTATACTGTTAGAAAAGCAATTTGTATCTTGCTCTCAATGCTGATGTGTTGTGAGAAATAGCGCACGAAGTCTATAGCTTTTCGGTATTCTACAAACGGATAAAACATAGTTATTTATTTCTTCAGTGTTTATTGCCCTTTACGATAGCATATCCAGAGTCATAATTGGATTAATAAACCTTTTTAGTGTTAATCAGTGTTCATCTTTGTTATGTCTTTGTTCATTTGTGTAATATAATGTGTTTTCATTTATGTATTTTTTTATTGGTGTACAATAAAGTTTATTCTATTCTATGTATTTGATATACCTAATGGACACAGCTTTTAATGAGTCATTATTACAAGTATAGTGTACTTGTATTAATACCTGAGACTGCACGCATAGTGTTGAAGCTCTTCTCTACATTAGTACCTCAGTGCTAGCACGATTTTAACTAATTTTCATAAAAATCGAAATAATAGGACGTGTTAGGTTGACTTTGAGGTTAGAAGTGGTTCAGAAATTTATTTCTAGATATTATAAAGGATATCGTTTTTAGGATTTTAGAGTAAAGAATTCAGAGTTGGGTTCCTTATAACTCGAATTGACTTTTGCCGGGACGTATTTTTTTATACCACATACGCAGACAAGCACACGACTCACCTGATGGGAAGCGGTCACCGTGGCCTATGGACCTGTACAACACCAGGGGTGTCACACATGCGCTGCCTACCCTGAAGGAAAAGGGAGCCCTAGGAAGGGGTAGGGGTACAGTAAACTCTGGTTACCCTACTTACCTTGGGGAACACAACACGATGGTTAATTATGGCCGCGGTGTTCTGTAGGGCGGAGGTACTACCCCAGTCGGACTGCTCAGTTCGGACGTGAGATACCATCGTGTCCTACCTCCATTAATGGATTAGAAAACTGAATTGAATTTAATTTTCAAATTCTAATCGAGTTTCTTATCTGATCGGTGTTAATTAAATAACCGGCAATGCGCATAAATATTGTCAATGAATAAAAGTACAGTAGAATATAAGAAAAGGTTTGCATAGTAAAAGTTTACAATAAACTTTATCAGCTAAATCAATTGATAGAGTTATAAACTATAACTTTATCCGTTCGGTCCGGTTAATAATTACGATTTGGGCTGGCAATTAGCATGCCATACGACATACAAAAGACGGCACCGGTGGCTTAGTGGTGAGGATTTAACCTAACCTAACGATCTTGAGGTCCCAGGTTTGAGTCTATTGCACTACCGATGTGAACCCACTCCTTACACAAGCAATATGGAGTTAACTTGGAGTTTATTTTCTTTCATAAAACTTCTACTATTTTTCAGTTTTTCATGAAATATAAAGTCAATATTTCTTTCAGGATCTCGCGATGTCAAGCGGGAGCTGCTCAGGGCCGGGGGTGTGCGGAGGGGCACGACGGCGCCCTCCCCCTCCGCCCGAGCCGGCGCTGTCCCTCGCCGCAGACCTCAGCGAGCTGAGCCTCGACCAGGGTTACCACACCCTGGCTGATTGCGGCCCTCCTAGAAGAAGAAGAGATAATAACCTCAATGATGCGTTGTGGTTGAAGATTTTGTCTTATTTAGAGGTTTGTAATAAGTGAAATCTCTTGCTATAAATACTTGCGAATGATGACAAGATAGGTCTGGAGGTGTAAACCAGGTGGAGACGTTTTGATCCAAGTCCCTTGTTCGGATTGATTTATAGCCCAATCGAATTTTTGATTGGACCCAAGAAAAATGATAAGTAGAATTTTTGCTCCGGAATTCGTTAGGGAACCCCCCTAATACTACAATCCTTGTTTAATTGCCCAGGTATCAGACCTCTGCCGAATGTCCCGTGTCTGCCGTCGATGGGCAAGGCTCACGACGCGGCTGATCACCAGACCTGAAGCGTGGAAAAGGATCAGAGCAGCAGGTCCTTTAGATATAGCTGCTCGGTGTGCTGGAGCAAGGGCAGGTCCCTGCGTGAGTTCGGTTCGAGAGTGGCGGTCGAAGAACTGTGTGGTAAGAGTCTTGTAGTTTTTATTTAGTACAAATTGTTGCCCCCGTGAAATTTTATCCCCTTCTTATAGGGGTACTAAAACAGGCTACTATCTATTCTCAGACATCAAATATTCACAAAAAATGCTCGCATCCAAAGCTTTCACCTCGGAGTCTGGGTCCGCTTTACCAGTCTTAACTGCGGATTTGGCTGGACCTCGATTTTTCCGTGAAGCGACTGCCATATGACCTTAACAATCCAATGGTGACATTAGGCGATATCCAAGCATTGCAGCTAGACCATTGTTGTTGGACTTTTTCCGACTACTCGTAACGACTGCCATAGATATTTGTATGGCAACCCGGACCGACGGCTTAACGTGCTCGCCGAGGCACGACCAGATCAATGCAAA
Source organism: Lithosia quadra (assembly GCA_963576445.1). Lineage (NCBI taxonomy): Eukaryota > Metazoa > Arthropoda > Insecta > Lepidoptera > Erebidae > Lithosia > Lithosia quadra. Next base: position 3,308,751 of record OY754894.1, read on the forward strand.
TACCCATGTTCATGCATACAAATATTTGCACTGAGAGGGGATCTAACCCGCGCCTCCTGCGTAGCGGCCGCATTCATTACCGCTACGCCATAGAGGCTAAGGCACAGAGAAAAATGGATATAATAACATTAATTTTATTCTCGCCATGTTCTTCCTTCGAATTAACATCGTATCATTCTGTTCGAGGTGGTCCAAATTGTAACGAGGATTTTACAAATAATTTTAACTTGTTCATCAGGTGACTGTGGCCAGTGCGCAGTTACTGGTCGCTACATTTAGAAGCTTAACGCATCTAGCAGTGACAAGTTCCAGCAGTATGGATGCCAGGGCGTTAGCTCCGCTCGTCACGGATCTAACGGATTTGAGGCATATAGACCTTACAGGTAAGTTGTTGCCCCTAATTTGGTAATACTGATTGCTTGGTAAACTATTTGTAGCAGATAATATCCCTTGAATATAAATATAAATAAATAAATATTCTACGACATTCTACACAGCGCTCCCTAGACCCAGAGTAAGCTTAGTTTAACTAGCTTGTGTTATGGGATCTAGAATGCTGATAAACATATTACTATACTTTTTTGTAAATACATACTTATTATACATAGAAACACCCAGACCAATGCAAATAGACATATTCATGCATACAAATATTTGCACTGAGCGGGAATCGAATATAATAATATACTAGTTTACTGAGTACTCGTAGGATAATTGAACGGTTCGATATAATAATTGTACAGTTTAAAATGCCAGCATAACTCCTACGGTCCACATGTGCCATTAGCTAGTACCATTGATGGTAACTCCGAGTGGAATATTTCCATATTAATTTTTTCATGGTACTATTGCGATATATTAGTGCCACATTCTCTATAAGGAATGCACTAAGTGTGATGATAGTAATTTAAAATTTTATTTTAAAAGTATCAATAAATCATTTTTTTATGAAGCTGCAATTGCTTTTATGTGTAATTGGTAATTATGTAATTAGAATGAAGACCAAATTAAAAGCTTGATTAATTAGGTTCATGTTACACATAGGAAAGTAGTCGATTACACCTACCGATAAAAAATATCACTCATAACTCATTATGTAAATAGGTAAATACAACATTAATAATTCTAAAATGGGAATAGTACGTAGCTTAAAATGCAGTAAATCAGACGCATCTGGTTCCACAGGAAGTCCATAATGACCTATTCAAGAAAGTTTGCACTTAGTACTTAATTTATTTATAAATGCACTTTCAGAACTTTTAATTGAGTAAAGTCGTACTTAGAATGTGAGAATTTAATATTTCTAGAAGTCTTATTTAGCTTTACGATTCATGATTTTAATGGATTTGACCGCTCTGAATCTAATGGTAGAACCAGACTTATTCGCCTTTATTCACGTGCATACCACGAAGTTGGGCAAGCTTATTAGTGTATTATTTTTGTTTCATTTATTTATTTACTTTTATTTCATTTATTTATTTTTTATTTTATTTACTTTATTCACACGAATATTCGCTTTAGTCACTCTTATAAGACGAATTGTGAAGGACGAAATTCTTATACGACTAGTATAAGAATTTCGTCGAATACATTAAAGGCGAATAGCGAATAGCGAAGTGTGGTTCCGCCATTATGGATATCTAATAATAAGTATGTTTTCCAGGTTGTCCAAACGTTGACTGGCCAGAATGGTCGTGGTTAGAGACACGGCTGGCAACCAGAAGACCACCTGTGGAATACATCGACCTGACGGATTGCGGATCTGTCACGGACGCAGGGCTCTACGCCTTACTCCATACATGTCCTTCGCTGCAGTATTTATACCTTCGACGATGTACTCTAGTCACAGGTGAGTAGAAAAACAATACATCATCATCATTCTCTGAATATTTTTCCCAACTCAGTTGGGGTCAGCTTTCCAGTCTAACTGTGATGCGGCTGAACTTCGATATTTTGAGTGGAGCGACTGCCATCTGACCTCCACAACCAATGTTCCAACCAACCAAAATCAAACAAAAAAATAATAGAAAAACAATACATGTAAATGAAAATTTATAGATGACTAGCTATCCCCCGCGCCTTCACCCGTGGCATACTTCGGCCTCGTTACATTAATTTATTACAAACTTTATCCGTAATTTACTAGTTCTACAATAACGTATGGCAATTTGCCTAATTCGTTGACATTATATGATCACTGCTCCGGTCTTTTGGGCAGCAGCGTGATGATTTCTCGATAAATGGGCAATCCATATCTTTATTTGAAGCCTAACTTATTGATAATCTTATTCTTTCACTATGCGATATGAGCATAATGTACAAACATTTAATGATAATCGGTGGAATATCATATTTTGCTTCAATCCCTTTCTTGTTAAAATGACACTGCAAGAAAATAAATAGGTGACCTATTTCCATTTCTGCATTGTCATCTTTCACATTATCCGTCCATCTGAGTTCTATCTCCTTCAGAACTCTCTTTACAATAATGATCTTCATTTCATCACTCATTCAATTTCTTTGAAAAGATCAACTGATAATAAAATCTATAGCAGTACCCATAGTCCACCTCTAAGGTGTACTACGGGTCTGTTGCAGAGACCGTAATTTAACAAGCTAAAGTTTTCAGGACCACGTGTAGAGAATGGTATTAATGTTTAACGTATTAGCCAAGCCAAGATATTGCTAACTATTCTGTTATATATTTCACTAAACTAAAATCTATAAATTAAAATTTCGATTTTATCTTGTTTTGCTTGATGAAGAACTTTTCGTTTCGGTGTGTGGTGTGGTTATTTAAGTCAATTTTGGAAGAAGCACTACATCTGAATTGCCTGTAAAGTGAACATAAAATTTAGAGATTTTAGTTTATTTTAGTGAAAATGTACAACTATCCTCATTTCTGACCTGTTTGAATCGACAGCTTTCTTTACTATGCTTTACTTTAATTTTGTTCATTTCACATAATGTTTTGAAAAGGCTAAATGATCTAGATGAAATACTAAATACCATACTTTAGTCGCATACAGGAACATTAATAGACATACAGGCTTGCACAAATAAAAAAATCTTAGCCATTTTGCACTCGCATTATTGCTCTCGATAAATCATATTTTTGTGCTCCACTTCATAAATCATGCACATAAAAGATCACACTTTCTTAAGAGCGTTAAGCTTGCTTGTACTATACTTGCGACTTTAATCAAAATTAGTCGTACCGCACACTAGGCAACTATTCGCGGCTAAAGTTTAACATCTCAACGTTTTGACGAGTTCTCAATACGAAGAAGTCCTGTTGTCTCCCCTAGGGGAGCCATCAGGGGAGACACGAGTCCGCGAAAATTGTTATATTGATGTGTTTTTCTAGAGAATGGAGGTATTTTACTTGAGTCTAGCATACTAATTTGAATAGCACTAATGCAAATGACATCAAAATTATCTCAAAGTATTGAATAATTTTAGTGCGCTAAATGACATGGCCCGTTATTAAGTGATTCAAATATTATCCCAGTTCTTGTGCCAATTGCAAATGTTATGTATTTAATTCCCGTATCGTGTATTCCGTATTAAACTCGTAATGCATATAGGTATACCCTCTGTGGGAATCCATCAATTGTCGCCAAGTTTGCAACAGTCCTTAAGGTTCTTTGTGAGTGTAATGACTATAAATAATAGATTTTGCATCTTTAATAAGCGTATTGTGTTAAAAGTTGTGGCTCATAAGCTTAGCTCTTTTGTTATTAGAACTGTTTCATTGTTTGTTAAATGGCTTTCTAATATACTGAGTATGGTTTCTTTAGTTCCTATATGACGATTGTGGTTTTGTTCGTTTTCTATTTAGGTTTTTGTTATCGGGTTTATATTTTATTTCGACTTATGATTTTATGCGACATTGGATATTACACTTGCTTGTAACGTTTACAAGCGAGTGTAATATCCACGAGCTGCTGACCCTGAAGGGAAGGGACGGGGGTAGGAAAGGGTGGGGAGGCTAGGAAGCGGTGGGGAGGAGGAGGGATACAATGAGCTCTGGCTACCCTACTTACCGCCGCCAGGAATACAACACGATGGTTATTATCGCGGCCGCGGTCTTCTGTAATGCGGAGGTACTTCCCCAGCCGGACAGCTCATTTCGGACGGGAGATACCTTCGTGTCTTACCTCCATTAAATGTGGTATGAAACCACATTAAATTAAAACCTTTCTATCGAGAGTATAGCGCCTAGCTCATTAGACTTAATTAGTATTGGCTGATACTAAGTGTGAATATAATTTTCAAGTGATGGCTACGACTCTATTAGTCAGTCTCAATATCAATACCGGTCGATCGAGTCTTCCAAAGCATGTTATCGCAAACTACAATTTCCCACAAGGCATTCCTGTTCAAGCGCGGTTGGTGGTATGTAAAAGTAGTTGGGAAAATTACACTTGTATAGAAATATTGGGTCAGTACTTTCTTAAGGTTATTAATAATTCACGCAGTCATCGATTGACTTTACGTGATCTTTGACTTTATAATCATTTTAATTGTTAACTGACAACTGAATAAGCCAGTACCGACAATTCCGATACATAGTCTCCGGAAAACTATAACTTTTTTTTTCCGTGCGGAAATCCTCATGGATACCCCTACGCGGCCAGCGGGGCAGGTTATATAACCCGGGCCTCGATTCTGCTAAAGGCAAACCACTGCAATACTACTGACACTCTAAAAATGCTATTCAATAGTAGACTTTACCGTTATACAGTTAAAGTCTAAAACCAAATGAAAAGAATTCATTTAACTTTTTTATTCGCTCTACAAAATAACATTTGACTTTAGACTTTAACATGATAACAATAAAGTCTACAAGTATCAGTGTCAGTGGTATATCAGTGGTTTGTCTTTAGCAGAATCGAGGCCCTGGGAGTCAAGAGTCAAGAGTGCTTCTAGGCAAGCGTGCTCTATCGTCAACCACATCATCACTTACCAGAAGGTAAGATTGTGGTCAAACGCAAGCCTATCGACCAAAAAAAACGTAGTTACCTAATTTGTTAAAATGGGAAAGTCTGAACCGCTTCCGTTCTAGTAGGTGCAGTTTACCAGATCAATTTAACGATACCGATAAGTGGCAAACATACTTTCCCTTGCTGCTGGTCAGATTAAGTACTGCACATTTCTAATATACACATAAATTATAATTATAATGTCGGGGTAGTTTTACAGCATAATCTGTACTATTAGTCATGCTTCTGATTTCGAATAGCAAATATTCTCATTCTAACATTTAATAGCTTATTTTACTGCACTGTATTGAATGCTTACTGTATTGAATATGGCAATCTTGGAAAAGTGGGGCAACCAAAATGGGACGGAAATAAAACATTTAATTTAAAAATTAGGTACGTCCTTATGTATGAGAGAACAATAAACTTTAAGTTGGTGCATATTGTGGTACATTTACATAAGGATGATGGACGGACGACCTAAAAATGTTAAATGGGATAGAATGGATGCGTAAGCCGAAGGATTGGGTATTATGGCGCATGTTGAAATAGGACTGCGATAGGCTAATTCATTGATAACATGAAAGAGTACATAATGAAACTCTTGAGATGTAAGTAGAAGTAGATTCATCATCCAATGTTTATTGTTCATGCTATAAAACTTCTACCTTATAAGGTTATAGACCATTTCCCAAAGGAGCAAAATAGCTGTATAGACAAACTATTGAATAAAAAGTTTCTGTGTGCTCGGACCGAAAAACACTAATATACCTACTCACCTACCTCGGTTTATTCCCAAAAGGCTGCCCCACAAAATATCGTCTGTCATTTTACGGATCTGTCCTTTTGCGTTTTTGTCATTATGCGCCTAAACCCTCTGAGGTTTTAAAGAAATTGTTGGATAAGTTTTTTAACATGTTTTAAATATTTTCTTACAGATGCAGGAGTGCGATGGATACCATCGTACTGCGCACTGAAAGAACTCAGCGTGTCCGACTGTACAGGGGTCACGGACTTCGGCCTGTATGAGCTGGCGAAGTTAGGCCAGGCGCTGCGGTATCTCTCTGTAGCGAAATGTACGCAGGTTAGTAAGGAGCCGTCAAATGTCATGTTATTTTTTTTTTATATAGGACACGTCAAAATGACTTTACCTCGCCTGATGACTAATATCTTTTTACCTCAAATGTTTTGCACTTGTTCAAGGGTCTAAGCACATGAACAGATAAGTCTGACTTTGCTGGAAAGAGTGTAAAGTTTTATCCTTTTTTCAAATGATGAAAAGTTTTTGGTTTTATCTTCTGGCTTTTTTCAACTTTTCATTTGCGTTTTGACTTGGGGTTATTAGTTTTAGTTAAGTATCTAATAAACGGTTCTAATTGATGTGGCGAACTTGTCTTTTTGTTATTTTTTTTAAATCTTTTTAAGAACTAAACCACTTTGTTTTAATCACCAGGTATCCGACTCCGGGATTCGAACCTTGGCGCGACGATGTTACAAACTCCGGTACCTCAACGCCCGAGGGTGTGGCGCGCTAGGCGATGATGGAGTCGAAGCTATTGCTAGAGGATGCTCCAGGTTAAGAGCTTTAGATCTTGGTGCTACGGATGTTTCTGAAGCTGGATTACAGGTGATTATTGACTATTACATATCTTATAAATAATTTATACAAGAAACTGACTTTCATATAGTTGAATTCGAATCTCCAAGTAACACGAGTTCCCACGATATACTAAATAAGTAACAAAATGTATAAACAGGTATGTGCATTTTATTGTAGGCTACCTAAAGTCTGATATATTTTCCACTTAATTTACTTTGTTTTTAATTATTTTTATATTAGTAGCAGGTTCATCGTAATCGAATTAATGATATAGGAAGAAATAAATGACAAACAGACCGAAATATTTAGATAGCTTAGTTCTTCGAGCGTTTCGGTTTGTAGGCTGTATAGAATTTCAGTTTATTGAAGAGTCAATAAACTAACATGCATCTAATCTTCTTTTTTGTGAAAATTTAAAAACAAAATCTCTTTCTAGATACTGGCTCGATGCTGTCCAAATTTGAAAAAGCTGGCGCTTAGAGGCTGCGAGCTGGTTGGTGATGACGGCCTGGAAGCCGTGGCGTACTACTGCCGAGGTCTTACCCAACTCAACATCCAGGACACACCAGTCACGTTAAGAGGATACAGAGCTGTCAAGAAGTACTGCAAACGATGTGTCATAGAACATACTAATCCTGGATTCTGTTAGAGACAAAACATATTTGTATGTGTACAGTAATGGTGGACGTGCAAATATATAATAATTTTTTCCCGTGGTCTGCCCTGGTGAACCATGAGAAGAAATAATTTCCTGTGATCCATCCAAGTGAATTATGGTAAAAAATAATTTCCCGTGGTTCACTCAGGTGAACAGAGGGAGAAAATAATTTCCTGTGGTCCATATAAGTGGACTATGTAAGTGGACCACGGGTAATAAAGGATGCAACCTAGGTGCGCGAGTTAAATGCAGTTGAGATTGAATATTTTACTTTCTTAATTATGCAATAACTCGCGCGGGAACTGTAGGTACAATACTCACGTCTGTTTATCAACTAAGGTATAGGCAGAGGTGTTTTAATGATTATGGATTGAGAACACCGTACCCATATTATTTATCTTGGCATTGATTGGTTCAATATCCTTATATCAAGCAAATTAATATCGAGATGAATAGGGTTATTACCTGTAGCTTCAATGACTTTACTGAAGCTACTGTTTTAAGTTGTAGCCGACGGTTGTTTTATTAAAACATTTCATCTGTTTTACGTTTATAGATTATAGGTAGGTACTCGTACGACCTTTGTTATGCACCTAAAATAAGATAAATAAAATACCTATTAGCTGTGTCTTACTGCGGCTATATATGACCTCCGACTCCGACGATAATTTTCAAACTGTAATGATTGAATTTAAAAATTTTTTCTTAATAAATGTATAATTTGAATATTACTCGTTTACATAAATACGATAGATATGTATAATAATACGGAGAAATCAATAACGATCCAGGTACGTGATCCGATTGAGATATTTGCATAGACGAACGTACAATACGGAAAATCGATACTTATTGAGCATTACAATACTTATTGAAAGAAATTACCAACCAGTATCACATCTATATTGAAAGATATTCTCGTTGAGGGTGACACCTTATGCGCCTATTAAAGTTTATTAAATTTTCTTTATTGACTATAACCGCTGTTTATCCATTAAGTGGGCCGTGTGCTTGTCTGCCACAAAAGTGGTATATAAAACAATATAAAGGGTATGAAATATCGCGTCTTATCGCCTTCCGTATAGAACTAATGTTTAATCAGGTTAGTGTATCTTTGCTGAAGAGAGTATAAGAATTACCCGGATAGGAATAATTTATAATTCCAATAGAAGTTTCCTACTTTTTTGTATATAGTAGTCTTAAGTATCTAATATTAACATTTATGTATATTATGTCTTTATACATTAGCTATGTTCTGCCTCAATGAATCGCCTGACCAAATTTTGTAAATAGTAGCTTAATCCGAAATCTTTATAATGTAAAATATTTCTAATGTAACGGGATTACAATCGAAAATTTAAAATTATTCTAGGTAATTCACAATAAAAAAATAACAAGTGAGAAAAGCTTTTCCAATAATGAGTTTTGAAAACAAGTTTTCAAAGAAAAAAAAGCTTAGTCTTTTCTTTGAAGTAAAATAAATAAATATAAAGTAACGAATACGTTTATTAATGATTTTATGGCGTGAAATCGATCTATCCATCGAATAAAGTTACTTCTGTACACAAAAACTATTTGAAGCTTATCTCATACAAAACTTGCTCTAACTTTTTTTTATCACTTAGAGAAATTATTGTTTTACAAGAACATTCAAAGCATTATAAAGTATGGGCTAACTTTATATTCTTATTTAATTCTATACACATGGATCGATAAACTCTGGCTTCCTGATAAAACTTTTTGGACACGAATCAACTTATTAGTATTTAGAGATTTTAGATTAGATTATTACCAATCGTTATCGTTAACATCTAACCCATAGTCCTACGTGAGTAACATTGCGAGTACTACGACGTGACAGGAAAATAAACTCAACCGTTCCGATAAACGACTATTGCCCACATACTTAACAGATCTTCAAATGGTTTATCGGAAATGAGCATCAAAGGCGATAAAACTATTTGGGGTCTGACATCAGAAGGTCTACTATCCATTATACCGATACTATATTAATATGTATAATACTCACTTATAACGATAATTGAATATAACGAAAAATAATGTAACCTCAATGATCTTATAATAAAATGAGATTGTGTTACCTCAATACAATTTTATTGCAAAAGTGTACCGCTTTATATTTATAACAAAAGTCATAATTGGCTCTCGTTCGCACTTAGTGGGATGCCTTATGTTTGAGATTTCAACATTATGTTCAGAAGATTCTGTTGCACCCGCGATTGTGTTGAGTTATGCTAATTAGACTAATTTTGAGTGGCCGTTTTTAAGCGCTAGTGACATATCTATCCCTTTTTAATATTAAATGATGTGCAAATTTGTAAGAAATAACTAATGTGCAAGGACCATAAGTGTAAATGCTTTAAATATAAATATAACCGTGTAAGATAAGTTAGGTAATGTATTTAGTTGTGAGTTTGTATTTATGTACAGGGTACAGAATAAATACTTCGGTTTGTAGAAATCGTGCAGTTGATGACGTATGACGTGTAATAATATGATGTGAAACGTTGTAGAGTGTGTTGTTTAAATCTAATATTTAGAGATGATGTTTTTTTGCCACAACAATCTTTTCAAGTTCTTAAGAAAACCAGTGGCAATCGTGTGTTTTATCTATCATTGTAACTGTGAAAATATTGTGTACACAAAATGCAATATGGGTGAGAGTACACAAATTGAATTGTTGTGCAGGCAGTTTAAATAAATAAATGAATTAATATGGGTGAGTTGGTACAAAAACAACGTCTCTTGGTGCATCAGAGACATATAAGTGGGTAAATACTCAGCTTTGTCTCTTCGATTCCGATAGGTATACTCATTTAATCGTGTCTTCAATAAGTAGACGAAGGTATTTTAGTCCGAAATATAAATAAATCTATTTGGAAGATTGTTGTGGTAAAAATTTGACAATATGTATTTTTAATTTCATTCAAAAACTTTCACCGAACAAAAAACCTGTATTATGGAAAAAAAAAATGTTAAAAATATCGAGTATGGTGAAAATATTGATTACAATCATGTGCCATAGTGTTTCGTTCTAAAATTAGATTAAAACTCGAACTCAAATGAACATTTGTACCTACGTACCTATTCAATATTGAGCTATGTTTACATCGTCGAAATAAATTTCAATATAGATAATTGGATACCGGAATTTACGGACGCATTTGCATGTGTTGCTTTATCGAGTATTTAGTAAGCTAATTGTACAATAGTGACTTCAGCGAATACATCATTAAAAATATTACTTGCATGTCAAGTTACACGTGTATACAATGCCTGAAAACCCGCAAAATTAGAAACTAAAGTCATTTCGCAGGTGTAAACAACGCTCAATAATATTATAAATATGTAATTACAGCAACTATCTTAAAAAGATATTGCATATTAGAATAAAAATATTTTCATATTAACTGAATTGCCATTGTTGATTTAGTTTTTATTATTAAATTATATTTTTTAACAAATTATATTGTTATTTTATTTTATTTAATACCAAGATGGAGAGCTTATCTCGAAGTATGTCATTATTTAGTAATAAATGTCATAGGATTTTTGGAAGATACAACATTATACCCGATGGACATAATTTATCGCGTCTATAAAATACTATAAATCATGTTTTCGCTAGTAGATAGCTAATTTAACATAGGCTAATATAATTTAAGATCTGAAGAGGTGGGCACAGCCAATTATACGTAAATAACGATGAATAAAAACAACTCGCCAGTACTTACATTCTATAATAAAGAACTCTGTGGCTTAATGGTAGTGCATGCGACTGCTATACAGTAGGCGCGGGTTCGATTTCCGCCCAGTGCAAATATTTGTATGCATGAATATGTCTATTTGAATTGGTCTCATTATTTCTATGTGTAATAAGTATGTATTTACAAAAAAATAATAAGTATGTTTATCCGCATTCTAGAACCCATAACACATGAAGTTAGTTGAATTATGCTTATTTTCGAGTATTATGAGCGCTGTCTAAGAATGCCGTAAAAATTTCAAATATTTCTTTGATGAAGTCCATTTTTTTACGCTCAGTCCTCGATATTGGCACCGGTCATGTTATACGCCCCAATTACACCTACCTTCAAGGAAGCTCGGCGATATAAAAGCTCATTATATCTTTTATGTGCTCGTTAACTGTACGGACAGACTTAATGACGTTATATAACACATTGTTACAGTAGCGGCACGATATAATGGCCGGTTTGACACATTACAATAGTGATGTGAAATGTCAATTTACTCTCGATAAAAATATAATCAAATCTATAAGTTCTTATTGCAAGCAGTACAATACCTGATTCAAAAACTTTAGTAAAAAATATAAATTTTTACCTACTAAATACATTTGAACGAACTGAATATTGGATTTAGGAATGAAAATGAGTACTATATATTAATCCAGCTTCCTTCAGTAATTGCACTAACTTTTTTCTCGTTGGATACTCCTACCGTAAATAGTTGCTACACACATGGTCTTCGACTGGTTTTGCTCGTTTTTTTCTGTTTTAATGAGTGAAGTTTATTTTCTTCTGTGCCAGTCTCGCCAAATTTTTCTTTAGTTATCTATTCGTCTAACAGTTATAGGTAAAATTGACCTTCCATTTTGAGATTCACGATCGAAATGTTACGAAGGCGTACCTATAACGAACACACATGCCTGACTGTTTAGAACAGCTCTGCGTACGTTCGGCCATATCGACGAATTCCACAACAAAAGGCGTAAAAAGAGTAAGTTGAGGGCCACCATTATAATTGTCACTGTTAGTGTATGTAATGGGGATACCTTCCTGAGACTTTACCATCAGGCGAGATTTACCATTTAGCTTACCATCAGGCGAGGAGGTCTAAACTATATCGCAATCGCAGTGCACTCCTAGTTTGTACTTTTCGAAGCAACGTCAAGTCGAAACTGCTTTGTTTTGACGCAAGTTTGCCGGAGGTATTAATTGTGCTTGCCAGTGATCCTAGTGTCGATTATATAGATTTTATTTAAAAAAAATTGAATTTCGAAAAACAAATACCGAGTTGTGTGAAATAAGTACACCAATAGGTAATTATAATCTTATAAAAATAAAAAATAAATGATCGTGGGACAGTAATATACATTATTTAATTCAGAAATCTATGTAATAAATAAATATTGTGTCCTAAAATTATACCTACATTCGATAAAATTTTATGACTTACTGTACGTCACTATTGACAATAAAGAACAGCAATTTGCTCTTTAAAAATGTCACAATAATTACTACGAAACTTCATGAGCGGACAAACGTCAAACCGGCCATTATATCGTGCCGTAGGTATAGTCTTTATAGTAGCCGGGATACACTCACTAAGGATCATATTTGACACCCGCGTATGTTGAAGTGCCTTTTGTAAATATAATAATAGGGCTTGGCTTGGTTCCCATTAGTGGCAGAATTATAAGCGATACTTATGGGATATCAACTTCCCTTTAGTGTAACACTACTGAAATTTTGTATTTAAAACTTTCGTTCCAATCAGAGCTGCTAGTCGTCGGTACATCCTGATTGACAAATAGGAATTTGATAAGTTTTTCTCCATTTTAAGTTTACCTAGAAGATTTTTCTATCTAGATATTATTAAAATGACAATACTCCAAAACAAATCTTGACACATTTTGTTAGGCTATGACTAGGCTAGGATTTGACGAGGTTTTCTTCTATTCAAAGGTTTTAGTTTAACTTAAAATCTGCCTCATGTTTGCTTGCAATTGGTTAGAAGATAGAAAAAAAAATGCATTTATTAAGCGAACAAGACATACATCGGACCGGACATAAATTAGTTAACCTGAGATTTGACGAAAAGACGACAATAGGAGCCATGAGCATTAGCTACTTCATTATAATAGTCCAAAATCCCAGAATCTCAGAATGGAAATAAATATTCTATTATATACCTAGTCAATATAATACATCCAAATCCTAATAATAGTAAATAATGGTAGCCCTTCTCGCGTTTCCATTTTCAATATCTAATAACAAAACAAGTTTATAGCTACTGTAAGGTTACCAGAACTGATTAAAGAGATACTATTGTGCCAATTTTATATCAGAATCAATTATCAGATACTTTGATCCTTGTTACTAGTAAAGAATTATAACTAGTGTTAGTATGCACATTATTGATTGTCTTACTATATGTATATATATTTTGTGAGTAAGACCCCAGTTAGAAAATATTCCTACCTGATCGTTCTCCTCATAAGAAATTTAGTAATATCAGCTCGCCTTATTAATTCTTACTAAGCCATGGGTAACAGCTAATTTATTTATACATATATCGAATTACTCATAAACCCAAATTAACACATTTCTCCAAATGGAAAATATGTCACATATGAATTCATTCACTACCTTTTATATTGCAACCACTTTCATCAAAAGGATTATTTATTATCTATAAAATTTGGGACAGTTTCCTTTTACGTCCGAATCAACTTTGGGTCCCTGGGGATTTGCAAACATCACAGTAGTAATCGGATTGGTTGAATAGGCTACGAGGTCGTAGATGTCTACAATTTTGTAGAGCGTAGCACCTCTATCGTAGCTTATCGAATACCTGTCTACCGTTATTTCTATGTATTAGACAACTTTTATCTTTAGATAAAGCGATGCTTTTTCATACGTTTTATTTGGAGCAACTGTAATTAACTACACATTTCAATGTATCTATTGCATAAATATATTTCTGGAAACCTCCATCGTAAAAACAAAGTAATTATTCTGACGCGAGTTTCGTCAAAAAAGTTACATGGTCATACGAAATTTCTAAAGTGCCCACACTGGTAAAAAAAGTTGGCGAGTTCATCAAAACCTTTTATAGAGCTAACAAGGTTTCGATAAGGAAAACTTACTAATGAACACGTATTGAACAGTTTTCGTCCTTTGAAAACATATTGAAAAAATTTCCGATAGTGTACATGTTGTAAACCGGGATATTATATTAATGTGACCGAAAGTTGTGTAGCTTCGCGGAGTTCTTTGGAGCGAAAGCCAAACTCAGCTGCAAGCTAGACTTGCTGATTGAGGATCAGGATTTATGTTCAGATGGTAGTTTCTCATGTAAAATAAGCCAAATCAAGAGAAAGAGTATGAAAGCTTTGGATGCAGTCAAGATTAGTCCTCGAATGATGATGAATTTAATGACTTATCATTTAAGTATCGATCTCTTTTCATGAGTATGTATGAAAATATATCTTTTGTCATATATATTATAAGCTTTAGAAGAATGAGTAATTAAGGTGCATCGCTGCCAAACCGGAGCGCTACAGCAAGTCATAAAGTGATACTAAAACAACATTGTAACATTTTAATATCATCCATCTAATGGCGCCCCAGCCCTAAAATGTATCGGAGAGTTACAAATATCTAGAACGTATCCAGGTAACTCAGTTGATCATAGTATACCCCCTGTTATGGAATGGTCGTGTGTTCAAGTCCCGTCATAGTTGTTTTCTTTTTTAGATCTAAATTATTAGAAAAATTAGCATGCTAATTGCTTCCAAATGTTCACTGACAATAAATTAAGTAAAAAGTTTTTTTAAAATTAAATGGTTTTAAATTGTATTGCCATCAGAACTATAAATTTCTGCCAAATATCAGACTAATCCAACAACTGGACGGGGTCAAATTTCAATCACTAGATTTGACCTAAACAAACAGGTCAAGTTAAATAAAATCGTTTAAAAAAGCTAAGTTTTAAACTATAAAACTAATGTACTGGTATTAACATATATACGCAATGATATGCATGAAATATTAAAAAAATACGTGAAAAGCATTCGAAACGTGGGTTTTTATAAAGAGTTGTTTCCCCGACAGAAAAGCGTGAGTGTATTGGAAAGGATAATAATTAATCGTTCTCTATGCTATGGAATATTCCGTTGTCAGAAAATTTCTGTTCACTGGTTACAAATGGCCATTTTAAATGCGTCATCAATAACGGGTGAATAGATATCGAAAAGGTGGATCTGAAACTTTTAAAATCGTTTATAAATTGCCTGGTTTTGTGAACGATAATGTACAATGAACACTGATAAATATTGATATTCGTGGGTGATGTGATATTGATCAGCATAAAGGTCAGAATCTATTCAGGTTTCTATTGGTTTTATAATGAATGAACAAAACAGTTCATATACTTTGTACAGTCGCCATCAGATATACTGTAACAGACAAGGTGACCAAATACTTGTGAACAATTTAAAATGTCAATAACTTCCATTCACTACAAGTTACCATTAATATCTGAACATTCATTACCTCGTTAATATCTGAGCAGATGCTTGTCAATAATTTCTATACAAACTACTAACCAAAAATTTCTGAACACTTACAACATAAAGTGTATTTACGCAGATGGGGTAGTCTTAGAAATCTGAGCTTGACCTAGGTGTTCAAATATTTTTGGTTAGTTGTTGGTATGGAAATTATTGACAAGCATCTGATGATATATTATTGAGGTACCTAATGAATGTTCAGATGTTAATGGTAATTTGTAGTGAATAGAAGTTGTTGACATTTTAAATTGTTCAGAAGTATTTGGTCACCTTGTCTGCTACAATACATCTGATGGCGACTGTACAAAGTACTGTTTCGCCCACAAAATGACCTTTAACTACTTTACAATACGAACTCCCCCACGCCCAAACATATCTTTATTACTACATAACTTTTAGATGCTTAAATAGTTTTGAACGTATAGGGTATTTAGATCGAATAGGCCCTTTGATTTCCCTTCCACGTGATCTGTTACCTAATGCATTAATTTCACATTTAAGTTTGTGTGCGGTCATATTTCGGGGTTAGGTTAAATGTTCTCAGCTGCAGTCTTCTCCTTCTTCGAGCCTTTTCCCAAATCGTTTCGATATTTTCCGTGAAGATTAGATATTCTTAACTGCAGTCTGTCCTAAAGTTAAATCTAAAATAATACCTAGAAGGCATTATTAGCACATTTTTTATATATATTGTATACGTCAATGTGGGAAGGGATCTAAAAATATAGCTTGCGAAATGTGGGTGTTATATACTTCTGCTTACCCTTTCGAAGATAGATATATACAAACGTGAGTACAAAGTACCATTAATCCAACACTCAAGAATATTGGAACTCCTTCTATATTCTTGCAATGAGTCGTAGCTTTGTGCTTTAGATCCTTTGACAACTGGAGGCCTCGGTTTCAGTTCGTATGTAATCACTTATCACATCAAGTTTCGTAAAAACTCTGATGTGATAAGAAATACGCGTTGTGAGATGAAATCGGAACTGAAATAATCTTTTAGATTTTATTGCTATAAGTGTACCAACATTATTCTACTTGATTCTCACATGTATACAAGCTTATGCCTGGATGGTGACTAACTTTTTTTTATTGTTTAAAAACGTACATACATTATATAGGTATAATAATATAATGAACTGTTAAAGTGAAATACTCTTACGCCAAATATGATCTTCTAGCGTACTTTACTCCTCCTGTTGTTAACCTATGGCCAAGCGTGGCGAGACAATGCGAAATCTTCAAATGAATTTTGTTTTCCCGAATGAGGCGAATATTAAAAAAAGTCATTACCAAATTTGCCACATTTTGCAAATGGATTATTGCAAGCGTGATTACAATGGGACAGGAAAAAGGAAAATTCGCAATTTTTTAAAGAAAATATACCGTAGTGACGCCTTATTTCAGCCCTGGTCGGGCTTACTTAATAGTAAGAGAAAGATACTTCATACAAATATTAAAAAAAGGAAAGTTTGTGAGTATAGATGTTTGTAACTCTTGAACGGGAACGACTGAATAGATCTAGTCCGGAATAACACATAGGCTACTTTTAATTCCGGGAATAGGATCCGTAGGTCGCGGGAACGGGATCGAAATTCCACACGAGTGGAGCCGTGCGCAACAGCTAGTGTAGAACAAATCTTTTATTTTTATAGATGGCTCTTGAACGAACAATGGTAAGTATTTGAAATAATAAAATATAAGTAGTACCTGAAAGAATTCAAATTAAAATTGATAAAAACGTCTCATTCAATGTTTACGTTTGACGGTCGTAAGCATCCGGGACATGTTTTTATTTCAAGTAGGCTGTAGTGGGCCTTGCTACGGGTTGATTGTATTCACTGAAGTGGCAAAAAGGGGCTTTAAGGCTCAAGTAGTCATACACTTTATATACGTTTTGTAAGTGTACCTACATAATATATTATTACAACGGTACACTCAACGTAGAAAAATAACAAAGGTATAAATAAAATGAATGTCCTGGCATATATTTCTCTCGGTTCTACTCGGTTTTGGTTAACAGGCCCATCGTTCTGTTAGATGAAGCAGGTAAGTTATGCGAGATGGTTTTCTTTGTTCTTATCGTTCGGCAAATGAGTACAGCTAGTGTTGATTTGTTGAATGCTTAGTTCAGTTTTCGATCGGGAATGCCTAACACATTTTCTTACAATTTTCTGACATCTATTAAAGCAACTCTGCTTTTGCCATTTCATAATAATTCAGTGCTAAAATAAAGTTTATAAATAAACAATGATATGATGTAGTAGCCCGTTCATGTCCCACTGCTGGGCACGGGTCTCCTCTCCTCTAACGAGTGAGCTGAGAGGGTATAGACCTTAATCCACACACGCTGGCCTAATGCGGGTTGGTTGATCGGACATGTCCTTAGAATTTCTTCTAGGATATGTGGATTTCCTCACGATGTTTTAGTAGCTCGCTCGAGTACCTGAATGGATAAGGACGCGGCCTCTTTTCAGAGGTACCGAGTTCGAATCCGGGTGGTCAGTACCAATGTGAATTTCGCTTTGTGGAATTCATATGTGCTAAAGAAACAAACTTCTATTGAAATTATTTTCAGCTATAGATGATTAAACTTAAGGTAAACACAGACACACAAATTGTCCGACTTCTCAAACTTCTCAAACCTCACATTTCCTTAAGTACGCTATGGAAATCAAATTTTTACTGCTGGACTTTTCTTGTTAGGTCTCTATTGGACGAACATTGTGTTGGTAGAAATCTTGAGGACTATAAACAATCTATGAAATTTTGCTGGACGCTCTGAAACCTTGAACGAGAGTCCGTATTCACGCGTAATGATCCGAATGACGTGTCATGGAATGTATAATGGAGGACCATATCACTAAAAGCAATCTCTTCCAGATAACCCTTGTGTGGACGGGAATGTAATGAGGAGTAACGTGGCTAATGTGTTTGGAGGCTTATAAGAGCTTTTATATTTTCTACTATTCTGTTAATATTATAAATGTGAAAGTTTTTGAAGATGCTACGATGTTTGTTAATCAATTATGTTCTAACGGCTGTACAGATCTGGCTATAATTTGGTACAAGGATAGATTACAGTCTGGAATAACATAAGCCATTTGCCATTTAGAGTAGGTTCCCATGAGAAGCGAGAACGGAAACGGAATTCCAGGTGAGTGGAGCCGCTTAGGTAACAGTTAGTATCCAATATTATATCAAAATCTTGTATCATTGTGTTTGTGGTCAAACCCTCCCTCACGGTTAAAGTCTTGCAATAGCGGGCTTTTTTTATACCACTTAGGTGGCAGACAAGCTTGCACAATAACCCGCAAGTTTCGAGGGCTTTTACCTGCTTGCGTTAAATAAACCCTCCACTTTTATATTGATTATTTCTAGCTTATCTATTAATAAGCCACTTAAGTATATTAAAAAATATTTCGTAGTACGAAACTAATTAAAATCACAACGAATGCGTAGATAGAATAAAGCATCCGACACTCGAGCACTATCTGGGCTTATATTAAACCAGCTTATCTATAATATTAATTTACTTATTGTATGATATTTATATCCTATCTACTGATACCCGAATGTGAAAATGCTGCGGTGATTTTGGGCCGAGTTACAAAAATACTAATTAAAATATCTTCTATACTTATAATTATAAGTATTGGCGTCCATCGCTAGTTGCAATGGACGTAAAAAAATCTAACAGATTTTGGTCACAGAGCAGAACCAGAGATATAGTCAAAAAACGCAAAAACTGACGGACATACGGGCGGAGCCGCGAGCATAGGCTAGTCTATAATAAGTTAATTAATAAATTATTACACTGCACTATGTAGACCCAAAGTAAGCATAGTTTAACTAGCTTGTCTTATGAGTTCTAGAATGCGGGTAAACAAAACCTAAGTATTTTTTTGAAATATCTCCTATATACACACACAGCTAATTTTTAATTTTATGATATTACTACACGATGGCCTCGGCTCCTCCCATTGAGTTACTTCTTAATAGCTCCATCGCTCCACCCGCGTGAATGTTGGCTATCACAACTTTTGGTCATTTCTCCAGTTCTACTGAACAAGTTGTAAAAGAAACTATTTTTGTGTTCAGAATCGTTCATTTGCCATAATACAAGTTTTTTTTTTAAATGTACAGACAAAAATAATTTAGGTAAATAGTATAGATACCTAGATAGAAGTCATATACCCACAAAAAGTTTTTCAGAAAGCGTTGTGTGTTTAAATTAAAGTAAAAGTAAACAAAATGAACATCTCATTACCAGACCACAGCCCGCGGATAACAAACTTGAACAAAAGTTTTTCTCTTTGATCACTTCTACCCAAATAACGTATAGTTTAGGGAAACTATTGCTCTTTAGACCCTTTGAAATGGAAAAGCATTCGTTCAGATTTAATGAGGACAAAGGATGTATAATATTTTATTTAGATTTTAAAGATTTATTCCGGAGTTTTCGGTTTTGTTAGTATATTTTTTAGGCTTAATGACAGTAGAGGAAACGCGTGAAGTATGTCAGGACAGAAGCAGATGGCGGTCTGTTGTCTCTGCCTACCCCCGAGGGAAAAAGGCGTGAGCATATGTATGTATGTGTGATGTAATTTTTACAACTTACTTTAGAGATGTGGGATGAAATACGATTTAATTCGCATAGAATTTAAAATCGATTTTGTATCTTTGTATTTTTTATGGATGGCAATTATAATGAATATTACAAAATATTTCAACAAGTGAGATGTTATAACTAACAGCTATTCTTATTATAAAAAGGAGGAAATACTTAAGTAGGTACCTATTGGATTTATATATTGATGATTTTTATATATACCATCACATACATACCATCACATAATATAATTATATACCATGACATATATAGTAATTAACTATACCACCCTGAAAAAATAAAAAATACGTTTGCCGGCTGTGTACCTCACTGACGCATTGCAGAGTTCTTACAAAGCTGAGTTATGCATTCTCACATTCCACAAACTCCACATTTAATCTATAGTAATATTCAACCTACACTCTCGTTGTCTGAAAGATGAATCTGTTAAACCTGTGGAAAGAATGCGCTGAAGACGATTTTAGGTAGGTATGTCACAAAAATTGTAAAATTAATTTTGATTTGCAATGTGTTACCCAAATTTGATTGAAATAATAGATTCCATTTTTTTTCACTGTCACTATCTACGGTTTTTTATACTATTTCAGTACACAAAAACTGCTGTAATTTATTTATTTTCTGCTAATTAAACTGATTGGAACAAATGACGTTTGCTACATTGTGTTGCTAACTAATGTACCAGTGTGTGTGTGCCAACTTGTACGTATAAGCTCGTTCGTTGTATTCTTCATCGCGTTCCATCTATAGGTTTTATACGTACATGAACTGAAATAAAAGATTTCATCAACATTCTGTGTCAAACATTTAAGCTGAACTTGGGCCTACAATAATAATAATAAGTATATACAGTGTGCTAGTAAAGCGAACACTTTCTGAGCCTGTTATTTGAGAGAAATCTTTTATATGAAGTCACGAAAATGAACGGTAGCTAAATATTATCTGTATTTTTGTTATTCCTACGTGTGTTGGGAATTCATAATTTCCCTTGAGTGTACCAACGTGGTAAAACCTTTGTTAGGTTTTCAGACGTTATCTATTATTGTTACTAGAGGTAGATTATGACCACATATTCTGTATTAGTTTCTCTTCGATTTCTCCTTCTTCTTTTCTCTTCTATGTTAAAGTATAGGCTTTTAACTGACTAATAAAATTTACTTTATGAAATCAGCAAGAAAGAGCCGTGTGCTTGTCTGCCACCTAAGTAGTATAAAAAATATATTTGGGAAAAGAACAGCTAAGTCACCACAACAGACCTCAATTGAGTAGGGAAAAGGTCAGTCGATGTTGGGTAAGAATTGCGATTTGTGATCTATTTATTACTATCAATCAAAATAATAGATAAAATCTAAATACTAAATAGTTATTGAACTCATAATTATTCATATCGTATCACATCATTAACCAAAGGCAAAGACATGAAGCCTCGATATTACAAGGTATTGAAGGTACCTTCTGACGGCTTAAAGGATAAACTTTCATAAAACCTGCGTATATGAAAAAACTTCAATACAAAATTTCATGAATCACGAGGAATATAAAAGGACGATATTAGATTTTGTTCAGAATACAAAGTCTTTGAAAGAGTAATTTATCAGTTAAAAAGGATAAAAAATATATTTTAGTTATAATACTCGCATGGAATTGGGCTAAGTATTACGAGCTTTAATTTTAGCAATTTAAGCGTTAGAAGAATAAGATAAATAGTTATTGCATTTATTATAGTTTCATATTACTATTTTTTCAATACCAAGTATTTAAATATCGGCTTTCGAACAAAAAACTCTATATCACACGGTTCGGTTCGGATCACCATCGGTTCACCATTGGGGGGCTACGATGCCACAGACAGCCACACATACAGACATATCAAACTTATCCCTTCGTTTCTGCGTCGGGAATTAAAAAAGGTGTTCGAATTGAATCACTTTTACACGTGCTTGCGACAAAAAATACTTTACTGAGCACATGAAACGTGTTGAACATTATATTTTATTACAACTGTACACCCGACCACGTTTCAAGCAATAAATTGAATTTGAGTTTTTACGAAGCGAAAACGCCCTTTTTGTGCTATCACAGTCAAATGTGATAAGTCAAAGAGCCAATTCTTGTAATAAAATATGTTCATTTTCCCGATATCACAAGTGTCAAAACATTATTCTTGTAACAAAGTTTTCAACATCCAATATTATAACGTGATTGTGACTGAATCGTGACTTAAAGTTGAAAAAAGGCCAAATAAGATATTTTGCAAGACTTAGACTTTGTAATTGATAGGTATTGTACACGGAATAAAGAATACCTAGGTATTGTACACGGAATAAAGAATACCTACTACAAGTATTGTAGTAATGAGAATGTAACGTAATTCGTATTCTCTTTTCTCTTCCTCTGCCTCAAGTTTGATATTTGTGAGATCAAGACGAAATCGGAAATGAACTTTGAATTTATTTTAGTACGAGAATTTAACCTCAGTTCAATGAATTAAGTCCAAAAGGAAAAACTTATCAATTATAAGTTATACGGTGTAATGAATGACGTACATGCCCTATTAATGGAGTGTATCCGTTATCAAAGTGCCCGAGAGGTGCTGACGAGGGCTCTCAACTTGAATAGACTGACTATAGTTGTATGTTAGTATGTTGCACGCTCTATATTATTATCAATACATTCAATAGGTACTTTCATTGTACTGCCAGCTGCCTTATATATTATCCAAAGGTAGTCGTAGTGCTTCTGGAATTTCATCAACATTAGTGATTTCTGTTCTTAGTTAACGTGGGGTATTTTCTTTAAAAGACAATATTTAAACAAGATGAAAATATGTTGTTATTTTTTTTTCTATTATGTCAACTAAACCGCTCCACAAACTCCACTGATCCTCTTATAACGCTGTAGTAATAAGGCCACCGATGACGTATAGTGCACGGCATCTAACTTGGCAAGATTTTGGAGTAGTGTGGGCCCCACTACTCCAAAACCTTGCCAAGTTAGATGCCGTACACTGTACTTGTTTATGGCAAAATGCGTCACATAGAAACAAGTACATACGGCATCTTACTTGGTAAGGTTTAAAAGTAGTGGCGCCCACACTACTCCAAAATCTTGCCAAGTTAGATGCCGTGCATTATATAAAGTAAATTTTTTTGGGGTTCAAATGTCCTCCAAGTTTAAGTTATTTATCTACATATATTCAACTTTTGTTATTTTTCATATAAAAAATAATGTCATGTAATGTACATTTCCGTTTTCTGTTGCTTTATTCGAATCTAGACCCCTATTATATATTTGGTTAAGTATAGTTTTTATGTGAGTCATGCTCCTTTGACTGAGTAATTAATGTTAGTGGTTAATAAAAAAATCTTTCAATTTATATTCCTAAGATTTTGGTTTCGGTTCATTTTTTTTATAAATACTGAATAGTGTGTCTTTACGTTTAGTCAACTTTGCGTTTAGTGAACATAATATCTATTAATAACAAGGTTAACTAATTTATATTCATTAAGCCCCCTTTTATTTCAAATTCATTATAATACTTACTTTCTAAACTCACATAAAAACTGCCGTAGATTTTATTTTAGAGTTCATTTCAAGTAAGAGAGAACAACTTCCAAAGTTTAAAGTGCATTTTGAGGTTCTCCGAGAATTCAAATTACTTTACAGTATTTTAGATAACTCAATATGTTTGAAGTAATAATGTACTTACTTAGTCAGTTCATACCTCTGAAGCAAACGATATATTAGACAATATCAAAATATCATAAATATAATCAGAAAATGTGTTAACAACAAATAAAAAACTACTTTAAGAAGTAATACTGCATTGCCACGCAGTATTAGCAGATCATGTGTGGAAAATTGCATCTTTATTAATCGGCAACCAGGAAGTGAAATTTGACCAACATGATTACAGATAATGGATAGGTGAAAGTGAAAAAAGCTTGTAAAAAATCGTATAAATTTTAGACAACAAATGCTGTGAACTTGAAAACGGCCTTAAACATCATAACATAACATAAACTCACGCCTATATCCCCGAAGGGGTAGGCAGAGGTGCTAGCACCCACATTTCGCCAGTTTATGTTTAGGTCCCAATGTAAATAGGTGGCGAGCCTATTGCCATTAACCGGGCACTTATAAACCTGCGATAAATTAACACACAAACAAACACACACAAAACGGCCTTAAAGAATAGACAAAATATAACTTAATCGATTGTTACCTTTTCCTCAGAAACATCAGTACGAGTTAATAAGGGACGCGACCTCGACTCCTCGAGATATTACTTTTACACTCCTGAAATCGTAAAAACGAATTCCCCTTTCGTGTTTACCTTTCAATATATTCCCTATCTTCTTTTAATACCGAAGCTGACGGTAATACGATCGTCCCCTTTTACGTGGGACGAAAGTGTAGTCGATTAAGTGTGAATGTACATGTAATACACCTCTGTCTACCCGATGGCAGATATATTATGTAAACTTATATGTGTACGAGCATGTACAGTTAGCGTCAAAAGTATAAATGGTGATTAAACAGATTTAAAAGTTTTAAAATTGGAATGAAATTGATAAATAGTATTTGGGGAATTATAAAACGATCGAATAAAAAAAAATTAGCGACTGATGATGACATACTAAGTGAGCGACTAGAAATATATAGAGAGGACGAAATGTAACACTTAACACCACGACTCAGAGTACCCCGACTCGGATAGGTTAGGTTAGAAGACTAAGCGGAGCGGAGCGGACCTTAGTCTTAGTGGTTATTTTTTTTTAAACCACCCAGAAAGTTTCTGTTCTGTTGATTTCTCGTCACTCGCAATTAGTCGCTTACTTAATAATACGTTCACTCGTTTTAATACTACCCACAGTATTTAAATTGAAATTTTAAAACAATTAAATAGACCCTGCTGAGTAGTTAAATAGAATTTTTACTAAGAAGTATAAAGTACTATGCTAAAAAACGAATTTTGAACAATATTTTCCCCATCTCTTCCTTTTCGGCTTCCTATACTCATTCAAAAAGTAGTACAATAAGGCGCGCTTTGACGACGACGTAGTCAGTCACAGCTTTAGAAACATAGACGTTGCCTTTGTCAAAAGAAAGCTTTTATGAAACCTGTCACTAGCCTCGTCCTCGCCTCACCCAAACAAGTGGGGTGTTTACAAAAGATTTTAATTTGACTCGTACCGCTGTCAGCAACATTACCAACATAAAGCAACATAGTTGTTCGACTAAAAGGTAAACTTAACATGGAATAATAATAATATAAACTGATATAAAATTAAAATTATTTATGTCTATACATTCGAGATATTTTTTTAGAACTGATAATTTTTTTAATTTTTATTATACTGTTATATAAATTTTCGAGATATTAAAAAAGTATTTGGGTTAAATTAACCGATTCTGAATACAAACATAGTTTTTTTTTAAATTCTAGTCTGTTTGTTCGATGGACGCAATTTTTTTCTATTAGAATGTCTCGGTCAGATTTAAAATCTTTTATATATGTCTGATTCATGTCTGAATGCAATAGTTAAACAGAACCGAAAATATGACCAAAAACGGTAACCGACCTCCAAACTAACGGAGTCGCGGGCATTAGCGACTTTAACTTAAAATCCTAATTCACTTTACTAACGCATAATTTTATTTGCTAGACCGCATAAATAATAAGTTAAACCTAATTTTTTACTTCATAAATTTTAATGAAAATCTGAAGCAGACTATAAAGTACTTATTCAAATTATAAGGCTTTCAATTACGCAGGTATAGAGTAAGTATTTACAGTAATTAGTTAAATAATGTATTTATTCGAATAAACCTATTAAAGTTATGTGAAACAATATTATATTGGCTTTTAAAATATAGCAGTAATTAATGGATTATAGTTTGGCCGCTGAGACTATGCGTTCCTGACACATGTCAATTCGTCATGACTAGTTATGTACAATAAATAACTTGTACCTAGAACCGTTCTCTAAACCTGTTCCCAACTTACAATAACATAATAATAATCAGAGTCAGCAATTGTGACAACTTGATTTCATTTTAATATTAATTTTATTCTAATTTGGCTATCTATCTGCCCTATTTGTTTTTCCAATTTTTAATTTTTAATTTTGTTTTATTCTTATTTAATTTTATGTGATTATTAATTGTAATGATGGGTTATTACCTGAAATAATAAAAAAAAATCATATTAATTTCATTCATTATAAAAATATGATTCATTCTTTCTATTAGCTTGGGTAGGGGCTTATTACAAAATTACATTATTATAAAATTATAACGTTCTATTTGATATTTTTCAACCAACAGATTATTATTATTAAGATTACTAAAAAATGCGGTTACAATTGCCTTGTTATTTTGTCTCATCACTATGAAAGCCGTATGAAAGCGAACAGTTGAAATAACCTTGAGACAGCGCAGTTTGACGTGGTATGACTTTTAAAAACTATTGATTTTATATTTTCAATTAATTAACTGTTAATCATTTTAGCCCAAAATTAATCTGTGTATTGTAAATTCGCACAGTAATTAAATTTTTGATGTTATCACTCGTTAATAAGGTCAATAAACGATATTTAAAAATTGCCGTAAATTATACACCAGTTCTAAGTTACATCGCCCGTTCGCTCACAACCTGTCAGGAACGCATTCTTTCAGCGATTCTATAATAATTCATTAATTGCTGCTATGTTTTATTTTGTCTTTTACGGGAGCAACTGCCGTTGGACCGTTTAATTTCAAGAAGAAAATTATCGCCAGAGCCTCATTTATAAAATCGATATCGAAGAACTCCTTGAGCATCCCTTGCCCTTGGGGGGGTGGGTATCCGTGTCGCTGCGACTGGTTTTGCAGTAGAGTGCAGGTGACCGCCCTGTTACCCCCCCCCCCCCGACTAATCTCTCTCTCTTTTCTTTGCCGCACCATAAATACCTGGATTTCTTTACCAGCACACGTGTTTATTTCCCCTACACTCCCGGATCCCGGAAAAAATCATTTGATGAGGCCGTCAAGTTTCGGACCACCATTATGGCACTGTCACCGACAGTAATGTAATGAGCAATCACCTTCCCGAGATTTCACCTTCAGATTACCATCAGGTGAAGTGAAGTCATATTGACGTGACCGATATAAAATAAAATCGGAAGGACACGCAGACGCCCCGACGATAAACAGACGATAAACTCTATGGACGAATTTAGAACGAAATGATACTGGAACACTGCAATTTATGTTTCAATATGATAAGATTTATGATCGTTAATATTCAGCCTCATAGGATACCACACGATATCTTAGTAATTATCGGTTTGAGCGACTTTGTCAGCAGTAATAAAGCAACATTATCAACATAAAAGCTGTCAGCTGTCGTATTCCACTTTCATTTAGAAATTAATGTAAAAATCTTTCGCATCTTCGAATATATTTTGTTGACATTTGATTGAAAAGGTTCATCTAGTACGAAAATATCGAGATGATTTTTAGCTTTAATAACCGTCAATACTTATTTATAAGAAGCACAATACATTGTTCGTATGAAAAGATCTCGACATTGAGAAGGACAATGACATTGTATTAATTTTGGGTTGTATATTTTCGACATTAAAGAAAATGTGTTCTATTTCTTAGCTTATGAGACTATTGATATAGAAAGAATATTTTTTTGTAGAATAGACCTTTGAATCAATTGCTACCATGATTTGCTTTGTTCAGTAAAAAGACTTCATAGGTAACTACTATAAGCAGATAACTAACTGTTTTTCGCGGTTTCACCCTGAAAATATTGATCGGGTAACGTATGTACCTACTTATTATTCAAGATCTATCTTTGCGCTAAATTTAATTCAAAATTGTTTAGTGAAACCACTAAACAATTTTGAATTAAATTTAATGCGTGAAAAAAAATCTATCCAACCATCCATCCGTGCAAACCTTCACTTAGAAGTATTAGTTGCTTCTGGCTTGCTCTCTCTTATGGGCACGGGTCAATTTAGGTGCAGTCATGCCTTATATTAAAGGGAGTACCTACAGAAATGAATTCCTTTTTTTCTATTAATTCTGCAAACGAATTATTATTAAAGTAAAAAAGCTTCCAATCAAGTAAGCCAAAGTCGTTGTTGATTTTAACTCTTCCCAATTTAAATTTACAAGAATTAACATACTTTAAAGACGGACAAAAAATTATCCCATCGAATCTTTCGTTAGAAGTTTGACGACATTTTGCCTTTTATAACGGAATTTGGGAAAACGCCGAAACGCTTCTAAAAATCACACAAAAAAAATAAAATACCCGTAAAATTAACCTAACAGGCCTAATTTATGACCTAAAATACTCATTATATTCTTTTAAGTTACAAATTAGGCATGTAATACCAACTCGTATCGTTAAAACTTCAAAGGAACGGTAATTAATATAACAGACTACGTATGTAGGCGGATTTGACTAAGTACGATATATGGATAATTAGTCGATAACTAGTGAACCGATTTTTTAATCATTCTGAAATAAGCCTGTTTATCTGCGGCGTGAATACGTTACACATTTTATGTCCTATTTTGTGTATGTTAACTGACATAAAAAAAAGGTTAGAAGGCTGTTAGTTGCTTCACGTAAAGTTTTGAAGTTAAATCGTTTCGTAGTTAAACTGAACTGAGGTGAAAGCCAACCCTAACGTTGTTGGGTAAAGGCTTGGAGGATGCTGACTCATTTTATGTTCTACTCATACTTGATAGCAACCCATTTATGTCCCACTGCTGGGCACAGGGCTCCTCTCTTCTAACGAGAGAGCTGAGAGAGGGTTTAGACCTTAATCCACACACGCTGGCCTAATGCGGGTTGGTGCATCAGACATGTCCTTAGAATTTCTTCTAGAACATGTGGGTTTCCTCATGATGTTTTTCCTTCTACATCAGCAGATGGTGAAGTGAAGAAAAGTGAAATTCACAATGGTACTGTTCGGCCGGATTCGAACTCTGCCAACTAGTAAGTTGTTCTCTTCAAATGCTTTGTCCATAAAGTGCCTAAAATATGTTGTTCTTTACCTGATAGTAAATACCTATTACATAAAAAACTACCCGGTTGATTTTAATAGGCTCGCCTCCATGACGGGGGACTGACAATCATTGTTCTAAACAAACAACAATTTCAAAAGATTATTGTCCAATTTCTGGCGAACCAATTAAAACCATTACTCAAACCAGATTACCTATCCACCACAATATTTCAAACTCCGTAATTCGGTCGGCTTATCACCTCTGTTTTCATTCGTAAGACTTATCTGGTATCGGCGTGTTACTTCCTCTGATTTCAGTTCAGTACCGTTTCTGAAGTTGACGCCGGAGGTCGCGTCGGCTCCGGGGAATGTTGGATAACATCGCGGAAACTTATATATTGTAAACTTTGAATGAAAGGTGTTGTATTATCTTGTATAGCTTTGTGATTTTATGTGAAAAGTGTGAGTGGAGTACAGAGGATTGTTTGAATAGAAAGGTGAGTGCTATGATTACTTTTGATTTAGATATACTTACGTACTTATGTAATGGTAAATAGGTAATCGGTTCAAATCGGATTGTTTCCGATCCGATAAAGTAAAGTTAACTATAAATTAACGTGTTTGTTAAATAACCGCATTTCGATTTCGATTACTGTGGTAGGTACCCATAGAGACCGTGATTTTTAATCTAGCATATCTACGGTTCTACTTAACTAAATGCTATCAAACATACATATTATGGCAGATTTTCAGTCTGATCAAGCCCTTTCTAATAGAAAAAAAAACGCATCAAAATTTATTCGGCATCTTTTGCGTCCATTAGACCAGTGCCGATAGACTTTGAGACAAAATAAATTTATAGTAGGATGAAACCTGTTGTAAAAGGAAGAGAATATAATAAAAATGATAGGAAAAATAAATTACGGGTGATCTGATCTCGGGAAGGGGGGAGGGGGGTGAGTTTTAAGGGTAAAAACGGTTTATCTCGATTTCCGGCAAAACTACAAGTCCTATGGAAAAAAGTAAAATGACAAAGTTGTAGGTAATAAAGAGACCTACAACTTTTGTATTTACACTTTTTTCACATAACCTCAAAAAGTATGTGAAAAATTCAAATAATCAAGTTTTTGGTTTTTTATTTTTATCTTAAGCAAAACAAATTTGTTTTCCACGAAATTTGGTGAAAACTTAGCTTTTTATGTCCCAAAGACACTGTAATTTTTTTGATTTGAAATACTCTTTTTTTCAGCTTATTTTGACTAAATATCGAAAAACCACCCCAATTTTCAATCGAAAAATCTCACGTCAAAATATCAGCTTTTTAAAAAAAGTCAAAGAGTTTTTTGTTCTTTGAAATCTCTTCTTTCTGATAATGTAAAAATATATATACATTGCTATGGTAAATGCTCTCAGAAAATGCAAAGAAGAAAAACTCGAATTCGAAATTAACATTTTTGTATTTAGTCATTTCCTCGCTGAGGTGGGATGAAAAGTTACATGTTGCACTATAACTTCATGGTTGCACTCGAGTGCAAAGATTTTTCACCTTGTGCTCTTTTGATTCCCTCGCTAAAGCTCAGGGTTCTATTTTGTGATTATTGTATTTAGTCATTTAAAACTATATATTATTGTATTTAGTCATCTAAAAAACCTTGGGTTAGACCCAAGGTTTTTTAGTATTTCGAAAAGTACAGATACAGTTAATTTGCAAATATATAAGAGATTATATATAGATATAGTATTTTATGAACCTTTTTTCTTTCATGCGGAAATCCCCACGTAAAAAAAAGTCGATACGTGTAAGACTAAACATACGGTCAATCGATGGTAAGTCGTGATCATTATCTATGAACACTAGTAACATGTTTGTGTGAATAAAATAATGTTTAATCTTGAACACTGGAGGTTTTTTACTCATGTTATAGATGGGAGGTGAAAACAGAGAAGAGCAAAAAGGCCTATAAAGCTGCACTTTTGTACGGTGCGGAAGGCTCCACCTGCCTTTGTTTTATATTTTCCCTATTTCTTTCCACATTTTCGCGTATAACACGTCACGATTACAGTTTAGGTTACCGGTGTGTTAGTTTGCTACTGAAGAGAAACTTCAAAAAGTCTAAAGAGACACGTATTGTCCCGTATTTTAAGTAGGTATTATAGTCGACATTTTCCTTTGCCTTT
Organism: Lithosia quadra; assembly: GCA_963576445.1. Taxonomy (NCBI): domain Eukaryota; kingdom Metazoa; phylum Arthropoda; class Insecta; order Lepidoptera; family Erebidae; genus Lithosia; species Lithosia quadra. Next base: position 3,340,154 of record OY754894.1, read on the forward strand.
GCAAACTAGCTTATCGTTTATAGATTTGAGATTGATAAGTCTCTGTCAACTTGCATCTAAAGCAGGTTCTTTTTCTTGATTTGGTTTATCTCAACTTTACGGGAGTGACTATCGTCTGACTTCGCGACTTCGAGTAGAAAGCCAGTCCATCAATCAGTAGGCGTACTGGGTTGTGGTATCGACTTCAGGTTTTGATGGGGATCCATAACAAGTGTCCGTATACTTTACGCCGCGCCGTATGCCTCTCTGTAGAATTCACGCTTAAGGTTTTACAAATCTAAAGTTCTAAATATTATATTAGAACTAGCGTACCCGCGCGCGGCTCCGCCCGCGTGGATGTTGGCTATCGCCACCAAGTCTTTTTTAAACCAAGGGACTGCCCGTACTAACTTTCAATGTCTATTCCTTGGCAAACAGTAGTAGTAGGTATTCATTCCATCCCGAGTTCTATGCATCGCGACAGAAAGTCGATAATTTACAAACTATCATTGTCCTTTTTCATTGTCTTCTGAATTTTAATTAGAAAAAAAATTTGGGTTATAGTTATAGATACCTTGTATGTTGAAAAACATTTAAACGATTCTGAACTGCAAAATATTTTTATTGGAGTTCTTGTCTGTTTTGTCGGTTGAATGGATTATGATACGGTTGTTTTATTGTAAAGGTTTTGGTTAGGCATAAAATCTACTGTATGTTTGATTGCAATTGGTTGAGTAGAACCGGAGATATGACCAGAAAACGATAATAAACCTCCGCGGGCAATACTGATACAAGTTAGAAAAATACCTTTGCCGATCAAATAGTGTATCTAAAAATAATATTCTTCAAATGTTATCATCTCTATTATCAGGAGGAAAGTTTCACATAATATGTATAAATCGCAGACATTGTACGATAATAGAATAATATCGCTCTTGTAGCATAGAAGTACATTATTTATCCAGTAATATCGCCTCAGGATAAGTAACATTGTTATGGTACAATGCTTGTCACATAAAATATGAATTCTACGTTCCGAAAGTCTTCTAAATCTGGCAAAGGGACAAGAGACTTTTGAAACGTACGCCGGACAACGAAGCTAAGGTTTTATTTATTTTTGTATATTCTTTATTGTACACAACAGCGGCATATCTTATACAAAGACTAGCTTAGCATAGCCGAGTTTCCTTTCAGCAGAGTGTGCAATGGAATAATATTTTTTTAGAAAACAGTAGGCAGGTACTAGGTTACTCTATACAATTGAATATTATATTTACATCTACATACAAATCCGTATTCCCACAATGGTAGGCAGAGACACTAGATCCCAAATTTATATTATAACAACATTTTCATGTATTGCTTTATTCCTTTCACTTTTTTCCGTGGACGTGACATGTTTAATCCCATCCGGACACACCCCTTTACATTCGCAAAATAAATCTCTTTATTCAGTCTTGACTTATTCATATATTTTACGTGACCAAAATTTGTTATCATAGATACTATTTTCAACTTATGTTAGTACATTTTTTACACATATTTCTTTCCTGGCGGATGGATAAAATTTAAATATAATAGTTTTTCGTCCAGGTAACAGGCTTTCATCTAAAAAAATTGTTAAGCAAAGTAAAACTCAGAAAGATTCTATTATCATTATTATCTCGCGTAATTTGAAACTAATCGACCGGACCGTTGCTGTGGCAACCCCAATTTATTACTTTTTTATTGCTATTATAAACACTTGCTAAACCTATTGATTGTTTATACCTATACAGTTGTATATATAGTATTGAACGGTTTAATGATAGCAGAGTTCTGTTGCTCGTGAAAAGGGAAGTGTGAACTGAATAGGTATGAAGCACAAAGTATGGCACACCGCCGCAGGGGGCTAAGTGTGTGAGTCACATAAGCGCGTGGCATCTCTGCACAAGTGGTTAGTCATAGGATATTTCCCCTGACAAAACAAAAAAAGGTTGTCATACTTTTTAGGGTTCCAACTAGGGACCCATAACAAATGACACATGATAGATAATGTTCATTATGACTTTCAAGACTGACGGCTTAACGTACTTTCTCAGACACAGTCTCAATTTGTTAGGAATGGTCACCTAAGATTGACCTGCAATGAAGCCTTTTTTTTCAGACGGAAATTTCCCCGGATATGCGGCATTGCCCTCGGTACACGAGTGCGTTATTTTTCTTGCGAATATCCCCACGGATAACACCCCCCCCCCTCCCGGTGTGGTCGGTTATGTCGAACTTAAACTGAATAAAACTGCGCGCCGCTCGGGTCTTCAAACGCCGGGATGTAAGGTGACTCGAAAGGTATTTCCCTCCCACTCCGGAGTACCCACGAGCCCTGGGCTACCTTTTATCTATAAGTATCTATACGTGTAAGGACAAAACGCCCTAATAGAAATGATGTCAATAGGTACTTAAAGCGGGCGTGCACAAACGTCCTGACTATGGCAATAAAAATCATCGATGGCGCCATAGAATCTTCAATAAACGTTGTAATGTATTCATATACATTTCTATTCTTTAGGAAATTCATGCCGAACTAAATTCCCGCTGTGTAATAACAATATTTGTTTATTGTGGTTGGAATACACATAAGTATTACACATATCACATATTGTTATGTAACTTCGAAATGTTCCTGCTATGAAAATCTGTGAATATGTTTTTTGCGGTTTCTAGAAAAAATACTTTACTTGTGTATCATGTTCGTATATAATGGAATCTAGAACTCGATGGTTATTATAGGATGAAGAAGAACTAATATAATACAATCATTTTGACCAAGATTATTCAGGATAAATAAAGAGAACAAGCAGACAAACCAACAAACAGTCGAAAATGCCATAAAATTATTTTCGTGTTCTAAATCGTTCATATTTAATAAGAGTTTTTTTAAATACTTATCTCGAATGTAGGGGTCCTTCGGCGATTCGCACCACAACGGATTCATACCGCGGTGCGAAATGCCCCAGAGCTCTTTTTGAAGGTGGCATTTCACACCGCGGTGGTTGGAGTGTGGGTAGAGACACAGTTACTTACTTCAAAATTTAACAATAGTAGGTATTACTAGGTAGGCAGGTACTTGTATACTAAAACGTCGTTATTACGAGTTACATATTTTATACGTAGGTAGATAATTAATTTGTTTAAACATCAAAGAGCCATAAAATAATAAATCATAGTAATATTATTGTAGATTGTTGTAGATAATGAACAATCAAGTACTTTTATGAATTAGTAGCCACTACTATCATCCATTATGATAGCAATCAGTTACTGATTGATAACACACATCTTTCGTAACTATCAAGTGTGTAGAAACATTTATTCCATTCATACAACTAAGTTTAACGTTTATTATCCGATTGAGTTATGGGTTTGATTTGTACCTATGTATGATTATTTTCGGAGACTCGTCTTTATGGCAATGGCGATTACGTTCTTTAAGGAGTGAGTCTAGCCCACGGATGCCATATGCCATCTCATTTCGATGATTTCGGAATCGAACCAACCAAAACCACACGGTGTTCCATCAAGATACCTGTTGTAGAGGGGACTCTGAGGTATACTCAGAGTCCCCTCTAGCTTAGCAAAGAATTCCCCAGAAACTTTGGGGGTGAGCTTGATTGATATCTACTGAAAATAACGCAAAAAATAAACAGGGAAATGAGAGTGATTTAGTTTACTCTACTCAAAAGTGATAACTTTCTGAATCCATATCTTTTCATCATTTTTAATCATCATCATCATCATCGACCAGACACTAGACCTTTTTATAATGTAGTTTATCTCGACTTTTATTTTTCCAGAGAGGAAAATTTTTCCTCTCTTTTTTTGATCCAGAGAGGAAATCTTACAGAGAGCCTTTTCCATCAAGCAGCAGCTGGTGACTTGTGAATAAGCTTGGTTTGGGTTCCGTAGAATTTGGTGGAACCATTCTGTATTTTTATCAAATAAATGAGTGGTTTATAACGAATAAACGGTAGATTGGTTGTATTGAGTATATCTATACATATATCTAAACCAAATGCTAACAATCGGACAGGTTACAGACATATTTATATTACAAGGAGTTCAGTAGAATTTAATATCGCAGACAGATGAGCCGCAGCCTCATGAATTCTATATTTGAATGGATATACTCTTGACCTTATTTTGACCTTATTTATATCTAGCTGCTAGCGACTACACCCAATTGGATTTTAATTTTTAAGTTTTTTTTTTACGCAGTACCCTCAACTATTTTCCTTGATTCACTAGTGTACGGAATCCGCAGTGTGCGAGCCAATCTCGCACTTGACCAGTCTGTTTGCTCGTACATACATATCATACACAGAAAAATATATCATTACTGTACACATACTGTTCTGTGATAATCGTATTTTATTCATTTCACATAACTGTTAACCTATAACGTAGTTAAATATTGATATACGTAACAATAAGACTGAAGGTAATGTATCGATAGGTATACCCTTCTCAAATTCTATAATAAACGTTCTCTAACAAAGCCTTATATGGTATTGTTTTCCAATGGTATTGTTCTCTACATATTCCTCTACATAACCAATTATAAAGAAGGATGTTCTGCTGTCTAAATATTAACTATTTACAATCTACCTATACTATTGAAAGAGGCACGACCAATGTAGTGATATTGCTTCGGCTGTCTATACAACTAGACTTTCGGAATTGGTTTCGCATATAACTTTTATTTACTTGTTTAAAACTGGAGATGTATGGATCGGGGATTTTAATTTTTTTGTATGGAACTGGTTCAGATTTAGGCTTTATATTTAATTTAAGTAACTGCTGGACCCCGTTCACCCAAAAACTCTAGACACGGCTGTCTAAGTAGTGATGAAGTGAGAGGGAATAAAGTTCGTAGTATTCGTACAGATGACGTAGCTACGTAAAACGCAGTATTTTACCGATTGTATCTGAAGCTTGCACTTCGGAATCTGGCTTCGCCTTCCTCGTTTTCCTTCGTATTGCGATCTTGAGCATGCATGTTAGTGAGACATTTGGCACGCATGTGCGTCTTGGGGGTGTTACGACGTCAAGCCAATATTTCTTGGGTCTTCCTCTCCTACCGGGACCCATGATCAGACATTTGTTACCTACATAATCACCCGGCTGCCTTGCAGCCAGCACACTCTTGCTGAGAAAACTATGAGAATTGAAACATACTTCCATAGGTACTTTTCCACTGACGTTCCAATCAATATCGTGTGTATCATGTGATCATCTTCGATAATCGTTATCTAGATACAGTATCGTTCACTATCTTACCTGTCAGTTCTGTTGCTGTAAATCTATTTTTAGTAATAATTTTTATTATTTGACTTTTTTTATTGTTTCAACTGCCAAGACCTCGTGTATTTTTTTCAAACTTTTGTTGAGATTTCCCTTCAACCTTAAGTTCAAGAAGAAGTAAGGCATGTATACTAACGTTATCTAAGACTATATACGACATAGTATATATGCTTGGACTGTGAAGCTCGAGGACTCATTTTTATTTGAAAGTTATACATAATCTTGAGCAACGAGCTAATCGTTACAAGTGAACATCACCGAGTAACGAAAGATGTGTGAACATCCAGGACAGAGTCTATAGGAAATGTTAGCAAACTAATAGTTGTAAAAATTCATTGAATTCATCGCTCTTATCTTTTACGAGAGTGACTGCAGTTGGGCCTCCCAACGGCAAGTGGAAAATGTAGCAGGAGGCTCTGCTACTAGTCTAGTTCTTTAATCATCAAGTGTTAAGGCTATCCTTATAGATAAGGTTAGTTTAGGCTTTAAAGATCTTGGAAGGCCTCATATTATGGTGTCATTAACCGAGTACCTTAGTTGGTAGGCATCCCGTTCACTACAATACTACCTTAGTTGGTAGACCACTACAATATTTTTGAAAAAATAAGCATTGCAATAAATCAAAGTCACAGCTCAAATGTAACTGGGAATGTAAACAATTTTTGTTCTGTTCAATATTATTTCGCGAGGTCAATCAGTGTAAACACTATAAACAGATCTCTTTGATTTCTTGTTACATAAACGATTACTATTTGCATAAAGAATACATTACGCTTCAACGGGTTACTGTAAATTTCAATTTATACAGAAGTAAATACCACGTTTCTAATAAATCGTGTTACCGATCCGTACGTGGAATATTTATTACTGCCTACCTTCATTATGCGAATTTTTAGCCTTAGTAAGCTTAAATAAGCCGCGGATGTGAGCCATGAAACACTGGGGTTGGTTTTATTAGCAAACGTGGTTGGAATTCTGCTTTGCCCTGAAGTAGCTTTAAATTAAGCGCCCTTAATTTAAATTGTTAATAAGTTAAGATATGTTGTCTCCTTGTCTCATATTTGAAAACTCTACCGGGTTAATCATAGACGTAGGTACTTACAAATTTTTTAAATGTGTGTAGAGTGCCCTTCGAACACATTTTGACAATTAAATTTTCCCTGATGGAAGAAAAGGTTTTCCTTTCAAAGTTGAGAGGTTTCACAGCAGTCATTCCCGGTTAAGCCCACATACGAAAAATAACCCATAAGCAGGACTTAGTATCCGAAGAACTTTGGAAGCAACAGGGAAATCATTATGATGATGATACTAGTTTTTTAAATGTAGTCAAGACTTATCGAGGAACACCTACTCGATAGCGAAACTTGACCTTTATACAACTCAACAACACACTTTGACCTAAATTACAGAATATTCTTTATCCAACCGTGTTATATCCGGAAGCAGCAATGTTTCCCTCCAGGAAAATGTGAGAAGCTAAAGACGAAGACCTCCGGCTAAGCATTTCATAATTGGATAAGCTTTTTCAAAACACCCTCCTTTTTTTCCGTGCGGAAATCCTCATAGATACCCACAACGCGGCTAGTGGGGCAGGTTAATGTCGGACTAAAACCGCACATGCGTCGTTTAGGGTCTTCTGATGCCAGGGTGTAAGGTAAGCAAAACACCCTCCTTGAATATCATGGGTTACTTAGTTATATAATAGCTAGCTGTTAATGTACCAACATTTTAGCGCTCATTTTTAAAATTTAAAGCTTACTAGTCATCGAAATGACTACTATTGTCGTTAAATCCCTCAGTTAGGCTAAATTGTTTGTACATATTAGGAGTGGGTCGACGTCTCTTATTAAGTGATTTGTGTTTAACCTCAAGGCCTTTCAAAAGCGATAGCCATAAGCTACCAAGCAATTGCGGCACTGTTATAAAAGATAATTAATATGAAGAAAAGCTCAGGAGTCAGAATTAAAGTCTTATTTCATTTAAACCCGAAAATTTAATGATAATTTTGTTTGGAGCAAAAACGATTATGACTGACATAAATTGCCTTGAAGTCGACATTCTAATAACTTCGAGATCCGCCAATTTGTAAACAAATGAAATACCTTTCTGAAACCTTTTAAGGATATTTCAATCATAATTTCGTAAATCTTACTAATCGGTCGCTTATCGTAGAAAACCTATTTAATTATGAGTTTTGACTTTCGAGGATTTCATTTGATTTTGAAACAAAAATACAGGAAATAGGTACCTAGTACCTAAAAAAAGAATTTTGATATCGCCAATGGGTTTTTGAGGTCAAATGGCAGTCGTTTTTGTTTCGTAGTTGGATTGGAAAGCCAACCGAGAAAATAAAATGTTTAACTAAGCCTTTTATGAAACGTACTACAGTACCAAATGGTTAGTCATAATCAACATAGATTTTGGTTGCTTTTTGAAGCCACAAAAACCAATCTGATTTGTATTCATTGGAATATAAATCAGATTAGTGTAGTAGTGTACTTTCATAATGTTGTATTGATTTATATCAACAACCACTCATTTAACGCGAACAACCTTTTACCCGCTATTAAATTTACCTAATCCATTAGACAGAATTACATTTAATTATAAATTTGCTCGTTGTTTGAGACAGCGTTGTTTGGTACGATAATACAATTATTATTTAAGCCAACAATTCTGCGAAAGGTATTATTTACAGTTGAAGGCTGAAGGGTTAGCGGCGGTTGAGTATTTGTTTTCCGTAATGCTGCTTTATTTATCAATTTCTAACTCTATCGCGAGACAATACGAGCATCGTCGGGCTGCCAGTTACAACAGTTGATGTAAAAATATAAGTTAAATTATGCATCAATCACACAAGAAATTCCGGTTAAAAAAAAGCGAATTCCCACGTATACCTAACCCCTCCGACTCCACCCCGTGGGTATACCAGAATTGAAACGTCCAGTGTCAAATAAATTGAACAAAACATGAAGAGTACCTTCCCATAAAATGAAAAACGAACATACGTATCAGATATTAAAATCTTATCACAGAGACAAAAGCAATCATACAACTTGTCAGAATTACCTCAACATGTCTCTCGTGAATATATCAGTTTGATTAACCGTCTTGTTTTTCATGTCGTGGTAGGTAGAAACTTATTTGGCAAAGTAAGATACAAACTCGGCAAAGACGTATTCCGAATAAGTTTATTTTTGCTACCAAGGTAGTGCTCGCGAATCACGAGATGAGCCGTACCTAAGTATTTGCTGTCAGATATTAATATTCAGTGGCAGTTATTAATATTTATTGACGTTATTAATCTTTAAATGCAAACAAACTTACCGTAAAGCTAGCTTCAAGACATTTATGGGGAAATTTGCAATTTGTAATAAATTCGACTACGCTTGTGCGGAATAATAAACAGTGTTCATCGGTGGTAGAAGTAAGCTGATTCTATTCTAAGATATACCTTTATATTTAAAGAAACCCGTGTGTTAAAATAGATTTGAATTTCCAAAGTAGGTACCTCAGATAAGTTCACAATTTTATTCAGTCTCAGTCTATTAGTCTAATCTCGACCTAATATCGAACACTCATATGTAAAAAAGGTATTCTTGTAATCAAAAGAACCTTTTTTGACATTTGGGAGATAGGCATGAGATCGAGACTAGACTGAGACTGAATTGTGAACATATTTTATTACGAGAATTGGCTTTCAGGTGTATTGTGTTGTTTGATGGATAAACTTGTCTGTTTTTGTCTTCCTTTCTTGAATAAATAATGTAACATAATAATAATGAAAAGCATTTGGTCATTTCAAGATTATAAAAGTAATAACTTTGAGTGGTTATAGGTATACAAGTCATTTTTCAAAGAAAATAACCGAGTAACATTTCCGGAATTTAAAAAAAATATTTTTTGTTTTTAGCTTATTAACACAATGGCAGATTCAGTGGTTACTTTCTCTCTTCAAATTATGTTAATCTATCCGTGTACCAAATTTCAGCCAGATTTGTTTAGCCGTTAGAATGTGATTAAATAACAAAATAATCAAAAGATCGTTACAAACTTTCACATTTATAATATCTTTTATATAATTTACATTTACTTACCAGTAGGTACCTATACCTATAGCGTTACGTTCGTCTGTATGAATTTTAAATAAATAACAAAAAAATTAGCAAACAAAATCTATTATCAGAGTTCATATTTTAAGATTATAAATATAAAGATTCTATGGATAACTGGTTTCCTTCACATACTATTTTAAGCTGTAGCTAGATGAGAGAGCTTCTGATTTGTTATTTGTAAATATCTTATTTTACTGCTCGTAGTTCAACAATTTGATGATCACTAGTATATACAAACGAAGAATTTATATGATTATGTAAACAAATGCATGCACGGATGGTGCAGAAGTTAAAGTGATTAATGACTTTACCTCATCATCACAGCGCCAGACTAATGCTGCGTTAGTCCAGGTAGCATCCAACTTTAGCTAGCGTATAGCTGTTCGCGGATCGATTTTCTAGAGTCACGGGTTTGGTTCTCGTTTAGTGAAAATATTATATTTTTGGGAGATACATATCTATTTGTGTTGAAAATAGGTTCTATGGAGTAAAAAAACCATCAAACCATGTATTTTGATTAATGTATAGACGTAATGTAAAGTATAGGTAAGTTAAAAGTGTAATAGAGATATAAACACTGTAAAAGTATGTTCATTCGTATTCCAATATACTTCATTAAAAATTGTTAATAAAAATACCTAAGTTTGTTTGCAATAAAATTGTTTTCAGAAATTCTACAAACAAAATAGTTTCAAAATATTTTTTATTTCTAGAATAACGTATTTTTCCGTATTCACTCTATCACAATCTACTATATAAAAATAAGTCGGGTTTTCCTTCCTGACGCTATAACTAAAGAACGCACGAACCGATTTCCACGGTTTTGCATTCGTTGGAAAGGTCTCGGGCTCCGTGAGGTTTATAGCAAAGAAAATTACCCGGGCGAAGCCGGGTCCCGGGTCGCTAGCTTTATATATTTAGAAGCATAACGTAGCCAGAAAATTATTAAAGCATTTTAATTATTAAGTATTAAAAAACTGTTTACGGTTTGTTGACAATAATAGAGTATCGGATACGACTGAACCGAAGCCGCACCCAAGAGTATCTCTGAGTAATGAACATTCTTGACGCACTCGAGATAAACGCACTCGAACACTATCTATGCATAGAATGAATGGTATACAGTAAATGACGTTGTTATAATAATCAATTGAAATAAAGAAAGACTTACAAACATTGTGAAATGGTTAGTATTTCCTACAATATTTTAAAAAGTCGTCTCAAAAGCACTCGCAAATTTGACAAATCTTAAGACAGACTTGTCACCATGCTGAATGCTGTACGAATTAGACAGCTTTATCTACGAGACATTGTGTTCGAAGTATTCATATAATATTTGTATTTTTTTTTGTTTTTAAGGTGTTATAAATTTTGAAGTAAAATAAAAACAAAAAAGTAAATGGTACAAAGGTACAAGTAACATAAGACAATTTTATATTTCAGAAATTTTTGTTCGGCCGTCTTAAGACGTATCTCTAATCTGTGGTTAGCCTAAAGTGCAAAAAATAAGACCTTGCATCTTGGTCAATTCCGTCATTTTAGCTAGATAGGAATACCCTGCAGTGTTTGGTTCCCTTGCGATTCTGTAAAAATGCTTCAAAAACGGCTGTAAAATGTCAGTCTTAATTTAATCAGTATAAAGTTTATCTAATTAATTTGAACATGTACCTATATATCAGGAAGTTATCCTCTACCGCGTATTGCGTTTATATTAATTATAAATTATACTGAAGTTGTATGACGGTCCAACTTCGGTATAATTTCAGTAACTTCCAATTTAGTTAATTAAAGTTGCTTTATGTTTAACATAGCCTTGAAAGATTATTCAACAAACATCTAGTTAATAAGTAATTAGGACTAAAATGTTAGTAGGTGAGGTAAATAAATTAGTCTGACCCTGAAAGCTTGTCAAGTAAATTTTTGCTTAAAGATATTTTTTGTATCCTATTAAGAGCTTATGTAGCCAAACTACTTTTTTTAAAGCGGTATAGTGTCGCGTAACCGTGTGTTTGTACTGTAATAGCACGGTATCGTGCAACAGTGTGGTGTCGTACAATATTATCGTGACGTGCAGCGGTACGTTACCGTACCGTGCCAATGTCCTAAGGATTTTTCTTTGTTCTGTGGTACCAATACTCAATTGTCACCATCGTCGTTACGAAATTTTCAAACTGTTGTGTTTATACCTCTGTAGCCGACGAATGTTTTACTACTACGCCACACGGATTCACAAGATTTTATTCCTTTGCTTTTATTTTTGCCAATAAACTTTATGCTGCGGTATTAAATGAGAAGGTGAAACCGGTTGCGTCAGCCCATTTTTCATAAAAGTTTGTCACATTATGGAAGTTCATTATGTAAATTCATCATATTTTTTATCACTATAAATAATTGTGGAGGTAATTTATTAAATAAGAAAATTGACGTCACGTCATGTTCTTCAATTACGTATTCAATATAAAAAAAACATGTACACTGTACTGCTGATGCTTGAGTGTTGATACTATCCAAAAATGTTACAAGTACCTAATTTATCAAATTCAAATTAGCATTATAACATATAACATACACTCACGCCTATATCCCAAAAGGGTAGGCAGAGGTGCTAGCACCCACATTTCGCCAGTTTATGTTTAGGTCCCAATGTAATAGGTGGCGAGCCTATTGCCATTAACCGGGCACTTATAAACCTGCGATAAATACACACATAACTTCGAAAAGCATCAAAAAGTCATTGGTGTGTGCCATGGTGAACCTGGGATCGAACCCGAGACCCTCATCTCAGCAGTCCCTTATCCAGACCACTAGGCTACCGCGGCTATATTATTTTATATAATTCAAATTAGGCCTTTAAATACTTACAATTGTATTAGTAGGTAAGATGTAGGTACTAAACATTAGGACGTAGCGTAGGTGCTATATATAAATGATAACGTCAAGTACTTACTCAGTATAACTTCGTCCATGGCCGAAAGGGTCACAGGAGACTTAGTAAAATATTGTAACACAGATATTGTACACAATAGGGTTGTCCAAAAGGAATTTAGAACGTCGAGCAAAAGTGCCAAGTAGCCAAGAAGATGTTTCTCAGGGGTGATAAATTATTTTGAAACTCGCTCCGAATTTAATACGGAGTGAAATAACATCCTACTAATTAAAACTTGTAAATGGTAATTTGTTTCTTGGGGCTACCTTGATGAATCGGTTAATTTAACCTGATCAAAACAATATCACCTTGTACAGCATAACTTGTGTATTTAAGGATAACAAGCAAACTTCGTTAAACATGTTGGTTGAATGAGTTTTATATTAGAGGTAGGAATTAAAGGCCGTGAAATCTTACAGGAAATTCTGTTATTGTTCTTTCATGGAATAGTCATTATTTGCGAATGATAAATAGGTTTTTAAGCTTGTCTGTATAAATTTTAATGAAATTAATACACTACACTGTGAATAAATTCATTACAGTAAGCTTTAAAACAAATGTTTTGGATGAGTATTTGGGTTGGCCAATAACAACTGTTATCATCGCCTTATTACGTCAGGCGAATCAATATTACTAAACCAGGTATTCAAAGTAAACATTTCTATTGTCGTTCTAGATTGGCAGGGAGTTAAAGATTTTTTTTATTTAGGTAGGTACTTATACATTTGTGTACCTATCTGCAAATGGAAATTTACACAATTATATCCCTAAAGTAACATTGAATTGTAGAAGTATTTTGTATGAATTGATTTTTCAATATACTATTATTAAATTTGGTTACAATTTTCTTTAGCTATAGAAAATTGTTACAAAAGTAGCTCTTTGTACGAAACAAATTTTACTTTAATCGAATCCTTTGTTTTTTCTTTTCTTGAAACAGTTGTTTAGTATTCTATTTTTTTTAGTTTTATCCTAAAAAAAATAATTTTCGGGATACAATGTATTTGTGTCTATGTTTCCTAGGCTTTGTTTGATAATAAATAGTTGCGTTCGGATCATAAAGACCTTCATTTATATACAAAACTAACAACATCATTATTCGGTATACACTTGTAAGGGAACAGTTTAGATAGTAAACACAGTAAGTAGTCGTACGGCCCATCGAGTTATCGGGACGGAACTTAAGAATGGTGTAGGATTAACAATTTTGATACTTGTGCATACTATAGGTATTTAAGGAGGTAGGACACAACGGTATCTCCCGTCCGAAATGAGCAATCTGACTGGGGTAGTACCTCCGCCCTACGGAAGACCGCGGCCACAATAACCATCGTGTTGTGTTCTCGCCGGTAAGTAGGGTAGCCAGAGCTCACTGTACCCCTCCTCCCCACCCCTTTCTACCCTCCCACCCCTTCCCAGCCCTTCCCCTTCCCTTCAGGGTAGGCAGCGCGTGAGTGGCACCCTTAGTGATGTACACGTCCATAGGCCACGGTGACCGCTTTCCATTAGGTGGGCCGTGTGCTTGTCTGCCACCTAAGTACAGTAAAACCCGCTTAAAACGATTTCTCAGGGACCCTACCAAAAACGCGTCTTAAGCGAGAAAGCGTATTATGCGGGATAGGGAAAATACGATTTAAAACGATCTATCCAGCCATTTGAAGCGTTAAAATCAGTGATCTGTAAGCTTTCAGCAATCTTACGTGCTTTCTCGCATATTATGGGGCCACTTATGGGCAGTTTTAAAGCTCGTGATTGATGAAGCCATTCCACTAAAACTTTTTACAATTTATCAAACTTTCCTACCTTTTGCTTTTTTCTTTGCACACCTCCCAATCTGGTAGAAACTGGTTAGTGAAGCTCAGCAGCTAACTGAGTTTGATTTGTTGTTTGTGATTTTTTATCAAAAACTTTCAATACCTATCTCAATTTTTTCTTGAAGTGACAATGCCTTTCGCTTAATTGTGGTCATATATTGTAACAAGGGCTCGCGGGCGTATTAAACGGGATGCGAATCGTATTAAGCGTTAAGAAATGTATGAAATATGTCTCCAAGTTGCAGGGACTGGCGTAAAGTGGCGTATTATGCGAGAAATCGTATTAAGCGTGATCGTCTTAAACGGGTTCTACTGTAGTATAAAAAAGGTAGGTAACAAACATTAAAAAATAAAAAATAGAGTCGAATTGAGAACCTCCTTCTTTTTTGAAGTCAGTTAATAACAGTTTAACGAACTTTTATGACAACGACCATCATTTTGCTTAATAAAAGAGCGTTAATAAATTAAGGGCGTGTGTATAATTAAAAGCGCTGTACCAGTTTTTCCAGACAATTACGCAGGCAATAATGACTTATCTATTCTATCTATCTACAACATGTCATTTTAACTGTGAGAGTAATTATTCGTAAAAGTTAATTTAATTATCGATTGAAACCCAGTTTTAAATATGGGCACCCGAATCTAGATAAGTACTATACTAAATGGTCGTATTAACTATTGGTGAAATCGGGCGTAGAAACTATTTAGATCATGTTATAGCTATGGTTAATTTCTAAACGATGAGACGTTTTAACCATATACCTCTTCGTGGATATAGGCGTGAGTTTATGTTATGTTATGTTATGTTATCGTTTCCAAATACAGTTGTATTTGAAATGCTTCTCCACTTTTATGGACTGTTCTACTTGGAATGTTTTTCTAACTAGGTATACCCTCCGGTAGAGATATGTAGATTTTTTAATATAGGTATCTCTATCGATCGTATTGATAGGGATAGTTGCGTTTTTTTTCGTTTATCCCTATACCAATCCATTTATACTTATTGGTAGGGATAATCGGGAAAAAGTGAGCTATCCCTACCGATTCAATCGGTAGGGATTATATAGAATAAACATCCAGGTAGGAATAGTTAGAATTTTTCTCGAAGTATCCATACCAGTGGTTGGAAAATAAACCTGTAATCAAGTTATGATTACAGTTTTATACTTATAATTTCCTGTAAGATTTTTTCCTTATGGAAAAAACACAATATCCGCCATCATGTACTTTTTGCACCAACGTAATATTTGAGGACAATGAAGGCAAGGATCATTGATTTTAATAGGGGTCGCTTTATTCCCGTACTATTCGTGAAGGTCAACCGTAGTGCATGCGTAGGTACGTTCCAATTACATACTAACTTTTACCTTAGTAAAAAGTATGTAATATTATAATCATAGTGAAATCAGTAATGTAGACATGGATGAATGTAGGAGAGCAATTGTTTATGCTGACATGAGGACTGACTTCACTGAGGAAGGATCACCTTCTTACCTTAGACCAATAAAAAAGTATAGACGGAGCCTTTGTAAACAATAGCGACGAAATAAGTGAAGCTTCTTGTGCATAAGTCAAAACACGTCACACGCTGACACAGCTCTTTGGCCGACTACCCAAGACTACCAAACCGAGCGTCCGTCATAAGTCTGTCATAAGATTATCAAATCGTCTTATGTTGGTGGGCTTCAAAAAAATGCGCAATACTCCGTCTATATTTTTTTATTGGTGTGAGCTTCTTACTAAATAAATATTGAAGGGAGGAATATTGGTCTCAGTCATGCATATGACTAGGCTACGTTTCCACCAGAGATGTGCGAGTATGCGTAGCGAGGATGTGTTTGTAAAGAACCAATAGAATCGCTTCATTTACCTCGCCTCGGTCAGCACGGCTCTGGTGGAAACGGCGCAGCGGAGCTAGATTGTTGCGCATACATTGAGAAGGGTGTGTTGCGAGGTTTGCGCGTACTGTACCACCTCCGTCGACAGATTTCACAGCTTCGCAACGCATCCTCGCATCACACATTAATGCACATTTTAACAGCTCCGCTACACATCCTCGTAGGCACATTTTCATCGCACAGCTTTGGTGGAAACCCTCACACATTTGCACAGCACAGCTAGACATCCTAGCACGACACATTTCCATAGCACATCTCTAGTGGAAACGCAACCTTAACTGTTCCCTGCAGCTTCGCCCGTAACGTACTTCGTCCCTGTGGCGCTTATTTGAACCATACATACCCCGTACTAGTTTGACCTTTTTACGTGCCCGGATCCGTACTGATTGTAGCAGAATGTCCAAAAATAACTACAGTTTGAAATATTTCCACAAATACAACAGATAAAATATTCAGAATGTGTCAATAACCATTACAAATCAACGCTTAAGTCACGTTCGACAAATAATAACAAAACAGAACGGTACCTGAACACAAGCGTGTTTATGAAGGGAATAATTGTGTGGTTATTTTGTTGTATAATATCTTAAAGGAACCCGCAGGCTAGATATTGTGTTAAATTACAAACCCAAGATTGTTATTAAAGCAATTATTATTTATGCTTACAAGTTTGGTAAATATTTACTTTATATTATTTTGAAGATGTTTTACGGAATTCAATTTCTGATCCTAATTGCGCTCTGTTGTTTTTTGGGTAATTAAATAAAAAATGAACGTGCGCGGCTCTGATAGTATTCGAAATTATTTTGATCTCTCTGATCTCTTTGATCAGTTACATCGGATTAAAGTAAGAGCAGTTGTCATTCTAGTGAAATATCACATGATGGTACCGAGGCGGCCATCTTGCACTGCACAAATTTACATAACGACAGCTTTTAAATAGTTTATCATTCGTTGATTAATTCATTTGTTCAAGAGCTATTCGTAATTATAATTAATGGAGTACCTAATCTTGTTTATACCAATTATTTAATGACCACATCTTTCCACTTGCTACGATCTTGGCATACTTCTTTCGCTTCTTATGGATGTCGATTGCGAGTACTCTTGACCTGGCCTTTCTCCAAAACGTCCAGGATCTGATTAGAATACGTATGATAATATGAAATATACATCTATCCAAATAAAGACATAATGTAACATAACATAACATAAACTCACGCCTATATCCCCGAAAGGGGAGGCAGAGGTGCTAGCACCCACATTTCGCCAGTTTATGTTTAGGTCCCAATGTAATAGGTAGCGAGCCTATTGCCATTAACCGGGCACTTATAAACCTGCGATACCTTATTTTTAGTCAACGAGCGTACAATAATAGTCATATCTATCGTCTAAGTACATTTTCTTAAATGTAATATAGTCAACAGCTTCAAATGTTCAGATCAACCATAAATAATATATTCTGTTATCAGATCGATAATCTTTGAGGTCACGATAACACATTCTTGCTGTACTACTGTGGCGATAGTACACACCGCAAACATATCCAGTGCAAACTTGCTAAGATAAGCTGAAATACTTTGTACAAACCAGTTTTGAATCGCGATATGAAAATTAACATCACAATAATTATCTGGACACTAAAACATTCATCGGAGCTTGCCAGGTCTCCGTCTGCTAGCAACTATACACTTTCTACTAAATCGAGTGGTAACAATGTGGACCAGTTTACTGGAAAGTGTAATCAGTGTTGAATCTGCTAATGTTTTTGAGAACCATTAAGAAAATTATTTGTAATTAAAAAAAAACGAGAGAGAACAAGAAACCTAAGTAAATATACATGTAGGTATGCTAGTCTTAATATATATAAATCTCGTGTCACAATGTTTGTCCTCAATGGACTACTAAACCACTTAACCGATTATAATAAAATTCGCACACCATGTGCAGTTCGATCCAACTTGAGAGATAGGATAGTTTTTGAAACGGATTTCGACATCCACGCGGGCGGAGCCGCGGGCAACAGCTAGTGCATTAAAAATTAGTATGTAACAACAATTAACATGAACCTTTTGGCGTAGATATAACACGTATGTATCTGGGAATCCTGCCTTAGTATGAGAGCAATAGCACATCCAGCCTTGCAATTTGTACAATTTACTTCAATTCAGCGGTAAAATTAAAGAGCAATAAAAGTTGCTCTGAACCATAGTTCGTGCTTTATAATAACGAGTCAAAGTGTATATACATTATGAGCAGCAATTAGGTTATCAACGCACTTCGTTATTATGATACCAGCCTTGATCTTACTGTTGGTTGTATATATTTATTAGAATTCCTTATACAGAAAAATGTTTTATAACTTAATCCGCACAGTATGCTTCAGAACACGCTCCGTGGAGAATTCAGAAGTTGATAATAATATTCAATAACACGAATACTTTGCTATTTTTTCAAGATTGTTTTATCTATTACTGGCGGATACTATTGATAGACAATCAAATATAATAGGCGTTCTTCACTTTGATATTAGGAAAAAGAAAAGGCAAAAAACATACAAAGAAACTTTCTGTTACGTCAACAGCAAAAAATCTATCGAAATGCTACAGCCTGGCAATATACTTACTTACATGTTTTGTATAACTGAAGTACCTATGGTATTCTCGAATTTTTTTTTTCCTATAGTTGCTATTTTATTGTATTGTTATTATTTGTATGCTGCTGAATTCACATCTACCGAAGTTTGAACATGAGTGATAAAATAATATCCCCTTATCTCAATTATTTGGGGGCGGCGCAATATGTCTTCTCCTCCATCCGCAATCTTTTACGCATTCCATCCATCTTTACTTAGGCCTACCACTGTTCTTAAAGTTCAAAGTACATTCATACTTTGAACCTTTTTAACAACATTACTTTCATCTCTGCTAACAATATGTCCATACCACGACAGTCAGCGACCTTTTTTGATTCAATGATGCAACTTTTAGACTTCCTCTAAAATACTCATTCCTTTTTCTTTCCATTCTCGTCAGATCACAAATTCACCTGAATATTAATTTATTCGTAAGAATTTTACAGGTCAAATTTTACATGTTTTTAACAATTTTATCAAGTAATTGTGAAACAACAACATTCGTGGTAATAAATGCGTAGACTAAGAATACCTATAATTGGTCATCTCAAATTTATCTATTTGCGTCTACATAAACATTATAATGATGTTCGTTAAAAAAATAAGTTTGTTATATTCTATGAATAATTTCATCCTCATTACAAATTTGATCATTCCTATTGTCCGTGGCTCTAGCTTGTTCGGATTTATTTGAGAAATTTTATTTCAAAAGTATTTCATGCGTATTTGTTACGGCAATGGGGCTTTTATCTTTCATGTGATTTACATTACACTGGCAGATATTTTGTTTACCCTGTATAAATTGCGTGGTGAAATAAAATATCTGGTGGCATAATCAAATAAATTAAAAGAAGGGAAGGTTAAAAGGGTCCGGTTGTCAATACCTACATTGCAAAAAACCTATGTAGTAAATAATCCACATATCATAAAAACATTTGTGTTTTGATAAAATTACATTATCAGTGCCAGAACTTGCGATATGTGTATAATGATACTGTGTCGTAAGAACCGTAAAAATATACGAAAGATTTCCCCATTAAAAATCTTCTCGTTGTATCTTGCGTATGTTATCTTCTCCATGAAGCCGACAGTCAACTGTCAGCTACAAGCTAAACATATAATATAGCATGATAAATTTTTGGTTACGGCAGTTGAGTGGCTCCCTATCCACTTGTCACGTAGTCCCTAACGTGACAACCAACCAAACAGACCGCAGGCTTTACGTGATTTATGAGACATGTGGGTAATATTCTACCGGTTGAATAGTAACCAAAAACAGTAATGTGCTGTAGATATACATATAACATAACATACACAGCATATAAGCCTCCGAGACAGCCTTTGTGGCGTATCGGTAGTGAACGCGGCCGCTGCGCAGGAGGCGCGGGTTCGATCCCCGCTCAGTGCAAATATTTGTATGCATGAATATGGGTATTTGCATTGGTCTGGCCATGCCTCGGAGATCACGTTAAGCCGTCGGTCCCGGTTGCCACACAAACATCTATGGCAGTCGTTACGGGTAGTTGGAGCCCTAAAAAGTTCAACAACAACGGTCTAGCTGCAATGCTTCGATATCGCCTAATATCACCATTGAGTTGTGAAGGTCAGATGGCAGTCGCTTCACGGAAAATATCGAGGTCCAGCCAAATCCGCAGTTAAGACTGGTAAAGCGGACCCCAGACTCCGAGGTGGAAGCTTTGGATATGACTGGGATTAACGCTAGGTTGAAGAGACACAGCATATATACGTACCTACTGTTTACTCAGTCTGTTTTGACAAACCATTAAAAATTATAATGCAACGTTTATCATTGGACTAAGGATGAGATTCGTAACCGAAATAAGGTCAAATTAAAACATTACTCTGCCTGAACTATTTAAATTCTGATCTACGTAACCCACGTCTCAGATAACGTAACAATAAAAGACTGTACCTATAAAACGTTTGAAGAGGTGGTAGGAATAAAATATCTTCGCTTAAAAGCTTTTCTCTACAAAACTAGAGGTCCTGCATGTTCTACTTGTTAGATAAGCTTAATGCATTATTATTATTACTATAGATAAAGCGCATACATGTAAATGTCTTTCTCCTTCCAGTATTAGTAGAGAAAACAGCATTTTTACTTACTCTCTACGTGATTCTTTTACCTACATTGAGCCTAAAGGTCTAGAATACTTCTGCACTTTTTGTAATCATTATTCAGTCGACTTTATTCCTCGCGATCGGCCCCAAACGATATCGTCTCGGATAAATCACAGTCATCATTAATCTATTCCCTTTACTTATGAAAAAGAAACGTCAACTTCTTTATGTTATCGATGCGTTAGCCGTGACTACTCGATATCAATATTATTTGTAGGCGTTTATCAACTAAATCAAAGACGAAAATAAACGCATTATCATTGTAAAGTCACTGTAACTGGCTTATCGTTTATCGATAACAGGTTATTTGTAGGATGCCTCTTTTGTAACATTACTGAGTTTTCGATTGATTGGTTGTACTTCGTTTGCGAAACCACTTGGGAAATAAATGAAAATGACACAGATTTATCGAGTATCTTTAATAAGCTTTTATTTAACTTGCCCTGTTGTTTATTAGTTTGTGAGTTTGTTAGTTAATATAGGACAAATCTTGGTGACGTGAGATTGGACTCAAATTTTGTTTACGCAAATCTAGGATTCCTGAATTAAGGAAAATAATATCGTAGAGAATTGAGTTGATTTCTAGGCTCTGAAAATAGAGACAGTAAGTGGTCATAGGGACTTGTAAACTACACATGATAAACTCTTCATGTTTGGGTTTATTTGATTTGTTTGTTTGTGCACTTACCACAAACCTTGTTTTTAAAAGTATTGTTAAAATTAATAACATATTTCATATTTAAGGTATTTAACTTTACAAGTGTAAAAAATAATAACAAAAAAAATACAGACGATAGATATTTAAATTTTAACGGAGTTTTATTTACAATATCAGTTGTATTCTATTCGCTCCACTCAATCAACGCAAATTTTTATTAAAAATCCTCTCTACGTATTTTTCTCTTCCAACCGGCATTATAAACGCTGAAGCTTACTTAATGTAATATTCACACGAAAGGTTATGTATGAAGGTGGAAATTTTAATTTAACACGTGCCATAAGTGTAGATAGATTAATGAAATACAAATAAGTGTTATAGCTATCAGCTAGCAATAATAACCAGTAATTGGTTATTGTTATATTTTAATACTAGCTGATGTCGGCGGCTCCACCCGCCCGCAGGTCAGTTATCGTTTTTTGGCCATGTCTCCTTGAGTCAACTTTGGTGTATTTTCAATGACAATGCGATAACATACCACTATGAAGCTGGTCTGATGATGGAGTCGGAAGGTGTCCATATTCTGATCCCGTTCCTGTACCTCAAGGAACTTATTCCTGGAATAAAAAGTGACCTAGGAATGGTTTTAGACTATAATCTCTCTGTGCCAAATTTCATCTAAATCAGTTTAACCGTATTGCTATATTCCCGGTGTCCACCACCACAATTTGTCCACCACTGGTGGATAGAGAGACAAATTATGAAATTATGTTCCATATATACCAGATATTTCACATATTTTGAAAAGTTCTAACGCTGTTCACCAGGGGTGGATACAGGAACAACTTTTTATAAACATTTAGGTACTTTAGCCACCTCTGGTGGACAACGTCACTATTAATACGAAAACATTATCTTTGTCCATTCCTGGCGCACGCGGGCTGTTTTAATCAATATCTTAGTACCTATTTTGGAAAGCTGGATAATAAATTGTTTTCGGTGTCAAATTTTGCAATAATTATTCAGTTATAATGAATTTTTACGCTATTAAAAAAGTATAGGTTAGGTGCCTACATTAGACAAAGCAATGTACCTTCAAGCCGTCTTGAACCCTTCACACAAAATGTACTCGATACATGGAGATGTTCTTAGTACAGGCAATAATACCAATATTATACTATTGATCTATGCCTACATGATTTCCCGCGATTTTAAGTCTTACACTATTTTATTCCAATTGATCAAAAGCCAAATACCAGAATGAGAACCAAGAAAGTTTACAATAGACTTTGAAAAAGCCGCTATGAAAGCCATATACCAATATAATTCCATTGATCTATGCCTACATGACTTCCCGCGATTTTAATAGTCTTACACTATTTTTATTCCAATTGATCAAAAACCAAATACCAGAATGAGAACCAAGAAATATTACAATAGACTTATGAAAAAGCCGCTATGAAAGCCATATACCAATATAATTCCATTGATCTATGCCTACATGACTTCCAGCGATTTTAAGTCTTACACTATTTTATTCCAATTGATCAAAAGCCAAATACCAGAATGAGAACCAAGAAAGTTTACAATAGACTTTGAAAAAGCCGCTATGAAAGCCATATACCAATATAATTCCATTGATCTATGCCTACATGACTTCCCGCGATTTTAATAGTCTTACACTATTTTATTCCAATTGATCTAAAGCCAAATACCAGAATGAGAACCAAGAAAATTTACAATAGACTTTGAAAAAGCCGCTATGAAAGCATATACCAATATAATTCCATTGATCTATGCCTACATGACTTCCAGCGATTTTAAGTCTTACAGAGGTAGGTACTGCTTTTTATATTTTTAAATATATTTCTTATTTTTCGATATAGTTGTATTTAAAAATATAATTTATAAGGTTTAAAGAAAATAAAGAGAACAATAGTAAATTACTATTAGGAATCAGAGCCAATCTTTTTAGTTTTTAGAAAAAAGAAAACTAATTTCATTTTAAATCTATTAGGTAAGTATGAGGGGTAAAACTATCTGATATGAAAATAAAATTGTTGAAGTGAACGGAAAATAATTTTCTGTCTAGTTTTTCAAAATATGTAAGATATTGATTAAAATAGCCCGCGAGCGCCAGGGGTGGACAAGGAGAATGTTTTCGTATTAATAGTGACGCTGTCCACTAGAGGTGGTTAAAGTAAATGTTTATAAAAAGTTGTTCGTATGTCCACCCCTGGTGGACAGCGTCAGAACTTTTCAAAATATGTTGCTCTGTCCACCACTGGGGCACAGTGGAACATAATTTCATAATTTGTCTCTGACCACCAGTGGTGGACGAATCGGCGGTGGGCACCGGGAATATACCACCATATTTACATATTTGTGTGAAAGAGTATACACATACTCACAAAATTTCGTGTTTATAATATTAGGGCTCGTTCTCAGTAGTAGGATGAATTAGCTTGTCAATTGATCGAGCGGTGGATTCACGTCGTGAGTGTAATTGTCGGAGTGCGATGCCGCGACCTCCGAATAGCAAGTCTGACACCATAGTCACTAGACGTAAGGAAATCTTTCAGTTCTCATTTCAGCGCCTGCAGATCCAAATACAGTAGGTATGATACAGATTTATAATCCTGATTCTATTTGTAGAATCAGTTTACAGATTAACTGACTTGTTTAAACTTTTAAATTTACAAACATATTTATTTTAATAGATTGACGTAATATGTGTTTGAGGTAAATCGTTTAAAAATAGGTGCAACTATTTATAACATAAATGTTTATTAATTCAAAATAGACCGTGGAATTGCTTCTGTTGGTACGCGGTAAAAATAAACCATGTCTGTATAAAAAGAAAGGTCCATATCGTGAAACATGTAGAGATGACTTATTGGGTCCGTAGAGACAGCCGGGTAGCGAGGAAAATGCCTTTTCGGTCACCTTACACCCTGACGTTTGAAGACTCGAGACGGCGTGTGGGTTTAGTTGCCTCAAGTCTGACGTAACCGTCCCTGCTAGGGTTCGTATCCATGGGAGTATCCGCAAGAAAAAAGGGCTTCTGGGGAATCGAATTCTACATCGAAAAACTGCCGACCTGGCTGTACCAAGAAGATATAGGAAATTGCATCATAAAGCAACAAGGAAATCATTCCCCTTGATATTTCCTTTAACCCTTTCATTTCCTTTTTCTCGACTCGTTAACTTCCGTTAAATTTCCCTAAGTCCGTTAATCGTTAATCCAACATGTTCTAACACGTACGTTCGACAACTGCTGCAAGTGCTGCAACGCTCCCGAAACGTCAGTACACAAGTAGTTGTTCAAATATTCGGGTGTAAAAAACAATAACATCTCAAAATTAGTTCCGTCTGATTAGTGTTTCGTCTAAAGCACAGCTGGTAAATCATCCAGTTGAATAAAAATAATTGTTTGTCAACATACCTACCCGTTTTTTTTTGTTTCTAGCCTGTTAACTTCCAGAATTAACAGTTTTTATAAGGAGACTAACTTTCCACCTGCGGCTTCACCCGCGTGGATGTCGATTATCGCCACAAAGTGTTTTTTAAAGTGACGGAGTTTACTGCACTCTCTATTCTACTTTACACTTCACTCTCTACTCAACTCTCCACACCACTCACCACTCCTCTCTCCTCCTCTCTCCCCCCCCCCCCGCTCTATTCTCCCCTCCTTCACTGATGTACCTATCTAATGTTCGAATCTGTAACATTACAGGCGAATACTCGCGATTAGGGAGCACTTTAGAATAAATTGTAGATTTATTAAATTGTACTCCCAAAATAGTGTTAAATCTGTTGCTCATCTCACTAAACTAAACTAATCTATCTTTGGAACTATTTTATTTGAATTTCGAAATTTAGGTACCTAGTTCTATGTGCCGTCGGATTAGATCTAAACTTTATTAAAAATGTTAAAGAATTTTGGTATTTGTAAGTGAATTTTTAAAAAAAATCAAAAGCGCAAAATAACTTCCTACTTTTTTTGACCCCGTTAGGGAGTTTTTAACCCCCGACGGAAACCCGAACGGGGTGTTATAAGTTTGACGTGTGTGTGTGTGTGTGTGTGTGTGTGTGTGTGTGTGTGTTTGTAAGTCTGTCTGTGGCACCGTAGCTCCCAAACGGATGAACCGATTTTGATTCTGTTTCTTTTGTTTGAAAGATGGGTTGGGGGAGTGTTCTTAGCTATGTTTTATAAAAATCGGTTGAGCCATTTCAAAGATATGAGGGGTGAAAGTGGTGATGAAAAATTTAATGTGTTCAAATATACCCGTGTTTGGTATCAAATGAAAGGTCATAACTTATACATCACGATACCGCAAGTTTTATGAAAATCAGTTTAGCCATTCGAAAGATATGAGGAGTGGAATGTATTTCTATAACCTAACCACACACCGCGCAATGGGCATTAGCTCTGAATAATTGTTGATAGACTATACGTATGTTGATATTAAATAATGGATTATCTATTATACTTAAGTTACCCCTATAAAAAGCATGAAATAAAAAATTAAATTAAAAATTTAAAAAACCCCCGACTCACAAAAAAGAACCTGCAAAAAGTAAAAAATAACTATTACATTATGACCTATCTACCCTAAGTATTGAACCTTTTTAACTAACAGTTTGTCTTGTCGGGGGGACCGCTCTATACCTAAACAATTGAGCATAATATCAAGGAACAGGTCCCCGACGAGACAAACTGTTAGTTAAAAAGGTTCAATACTTAGGGTAGATAGGTCATAATGTAATAGTTATTTTTTACTTTTTGCAGGTTCTTTTTTGTGAGTCGGGGGTTTTTTAAATTTTTAATTTAATTTTTTTTTATAAAATTCTATACACGTGTCGCATCAATTTTGTTAAAACATAAGGATTTGCGTTGTACCATATAAACTTTGCCCCCTTTTTTCACACCTTTAGGGAAGGAATTTCGAAAAATCCTGTCTTATCGGATGCCTACGTAACACGAAGAATACACCCTCTATTTCAGGTTTCTACGATCAGTAGCGGTTTCGGCTGTGCGTTGATCCGTCAGTCAGTCCGTTATATCATTCAGGATAAAGCATTTTACGATGTATAGATGCAAGTTTTATCACGTGTTAACGGATTAACGATTAACGTTAACTTGCGTTAAATTTTCTGAAAAGAAACGCTTTAACTGTTAACGAAGTTAACTTTTTCAGTAGCGGATTAGCGGTTAACGAAGTTAACCATTTGATTAACGGTGCCCAGCTATGTCAAAACTAATATATCATACACTTTTTTCAAGCTTTTTAAGCTTTGAAGGGTTTTATAGAGGTAAAAAATATTTATTATTCGGTTTGTGTTTCTGTGGGTAACGATCGAGAATGGGCATATTCGCTGTCAGTTCAAAACGCTTCTGTCACGCATAAATATTGTTACGTTATAAAAATTTCATACCTCTTTACTTGGTGTATCGCTGAAAAAGTAGTTGTATGTTTTCAATTTGTTTTCTAAAATAGCTTTAATTAACCTATCATGTCTAAGAATTATAAGTACATCATGAACTATATTAACTTTTAAACTTTCGCGTTCCATGATTATTATACGTAAACGGGAATTAACGCGATCACGTTAAAGGTATATACATACCTTTGGATGCCTGACGTTTCGACCAGGTTACACCAGCCGTGGTCACAGGCTGACTGTTTCAGCCGCGCACGCCCTCCGTCGTCGAGTCCGTGAGGTAGCCGGTTCTTCTTCTACCCGCACATTTTCGACATTTTTTATATTATTTTGTCTCCAGGTACCGTCACATACCACACTCACAGGGTCCCTATTATCTGAGCAAACGACTCGGTGTCTATCCGACCGCGCAGAAAAACGAGATAGCAAGTTTTTAATCACTGGATTCCATGTCGCAGATAACTTGAAACCGTCTTCCCGATTGAAATTCTTGTACTTCTTGATTTCAATCGCTTCACGTTTACGGATAAACATCATGAACTAGAACTAAATAGATTATAAAAAAAAAATCTTCACTTATTATTATTACTTTACCTATTTCGCTCATTCACTGAAGGTAACACAAACACTGACTGCATGCAGGATTGAAATCAAAGCAATAACACAGCGAGGTTTTGTTAACGGGAAGGAGCCAATCCCAAGACCTAACTATTTCAGCAACAGTTTGATATTTATAGGGGCAATATCTGAAGACGAATGGTACCTACGCGCCTGCGACAGAAAATATCACTCAAAAGGCATGGTACTCACACGTGAGTGATTGGCGGGGAATGCTCAACTTCTTTCGGATTGTTATAACTTTGAAAGAAAACTATGTCAAAGAAACTAGCTGATGCCTGCGGCTACGCCTGTGTTAGATATTTTATGAATAAGTATGATAAATATATATAATATGAAGAGATATATACATAGTATATATCTAGTATGTGTTTACCATTGATTTTACAGTATTTATAAGTTTAATATTATTTTATCCGAACAAATTGTTAACGCGGGTAGACAAAATATCGTACGATAGTGACGTGTGAAGCAGCGACGCTCACGAAATTATAAATGGCGAACACTGTAGTCAATAGCCGAGTTACTCCCGAGTCTTCGAAGTGTAAGGTACGATCTAACTCTATTCTCTTATCTTATTGGTTTATTATCTTGTGCATTCTCTTATATAATAATTTATATGTCAATTTACTTGTAACCATTTGTTATAAGTGACCTATTATAGCGATACCCTATGTAGTAATATTTGCAGACAGTTATTTATAATGTTAACGGGGGTATGTTATACTTTTGTTATATTATTAATGTCTTATGGTATAGTTAAGATATTTAGTGTTTTAGTGTAGTCCCAGTCATTAAATATTAATGTAGCACTACCTGCAGATTGTATTTATATAAATAAGGTACTACAGTTCTTCATTTAGGTACGTAAAAGCTGGAATTGAAATGGGAATACTAAAAATATAATAAATATTATATTGATAAATGTTTGCTAAGAACTCTTTCTTCAATATTAAACTCGAATATAGCCTTTGTATAGTGCCATTACATGTTTTAGTAACAGTCGACTTTATTTAAAAAAGGAATATTAAATTAAAATGACAAAACAGTTTCAAGTTTGAACGACACAAAGAATCCTTAAAAGATAAAGTGTCTATTACTTGAAAATATACGTTCGTTGTATGTATTCTCGCTTCTATTAAACTAGATTTATTGTACCTATTGTATGTAATTTAGAAAGCATATTATTTTTATTGTATTATAAATTAATAATATGTAAAATGTTATCTAATTTTCCTTCTACAGTAATCATTTGAAGGAAGTAATTTGCGTATCTAAGGCTTTTGGTGATCAAAAGGAACTTTAAGCAATTTTGCGATGTTTACGGATGCATCTGAGGCTTGGATCTCGGGGTCCCTTTTTCTACCTTTTCCACTGGTCTTCGGGATCATTGGTAGCGACAGAAGCATCATCATAATTAACAACCCTTACAAAGACAAGACTAACTTTCTTAACCTTGCACCTCCTTTAAGAAAATCAGACTCAAAAACATAGATACATACATAAACAGAATACAGGTTTCAGGTAGCTCACAGCCAGAATATTCTGTCAGTATTGGACCTCCCGTAGATTCGAATTTCATCCTAAGATTCTTTTTTCAAATTTCAAATTATTGTGCTACAATTCCTTTGTTCTCCTGGGAAACAAAATGTGATCCAATGATGAAAGACGCTGAAACTTTTTCCATCCATTCCATTGGCTACTGAATTGTGTACTGATATGAGATATCCTTTCTTAGTTATTTAAGCAATAACTGAGTAGAGTATTTCTATATAAAGAAACGAGAACTAATATTAGGTATTATTATTTATGAACCTCTCAGAAATAACTTATTTTATTTACTGTACTGTTTCTGTACGTGGTTATACTATTGCACTTCTTTTAAATAGCTAAACGAATTTTGATGAAACTTAGTAAATGTTTGGATAGGTAGGTACTAGAACGGCTTTGATTCATAATTAGATCTTTTGCTATTATTTTGACCAATTTTTTATTAGACAGGACTATACTTGTCTTAAAAGTTTATTTTTTATAAATAGCTTCATATTTGAGTGTCAGAAAATAATATTATGGTCAGCGAGGGCAGTTATATCTGACTTGATTCGATTAAAACCACACTACGTCTCTCTGGTCGTCAAAAACGGGGTGTAAGGTCACCAAGAAGGCATTGCTCCCCGGTGTCGACCTCGACAGTGTTGAAGCGCTTTTCAAAGAAAGATTATTTGCGTGTTTTGTTTTATGTACATCATTAGCTAATTAATGGTTTTCTTTGTTTCAGAATACGTGTTCCAGTGAAAGATGTAGAAATGTAACCAAGTTATAATTAAATTTTCCGGGTTTCATTTTAATAGTGTTGTTATTTTTTCGTTGAATACTTTTCAAAATGTTACCTCTAATTTCAAAACCCGGTTAGTATTACAAGTGATTTAAAATTCGAATTTGTGATCAGTTGATACAGTTATGAAAAGTGTATTCGAAATGAAGTGGTGTGTGTTAATTGTGATAGGGTTTGTGCAAGTGGGTGTTTGTCACCAAAATTGTCGCGGTGAGGAACCACGCATTAGAAACTGTGATAAAGTGTGTGATGAACATAACGAATGCAAGATAAGGGCTGCTCTGTTGCTGCCCAAGAACACTACTTATGATGCCTGTCTATCTGCTGTAAGTATGACAACTATTTCATACTACTTGAATGAAATTTTAAGCAATTGCATGCTAACTATTTACAATGAGTTTCTGATCGGAAAAATGATCATCCAGGACGGGACTTCAGGACGGGAGGAGGAGGTCGCGGGTTCAAGTCCCGTCCTGGATGATCATTTTTCCGATCAGAAAATCATTGTAAATATTTCATACTACACCTATATAGGTACGGCTCTACATCCCTAAAGATGTACTTCTCTTGTATGAATAGGCCTTTGGTTAGTTGTTTGTTCGTAAAAAAGATTCTTGACTTTGAATCCGATACAACAGGAATATTATCATGCCGTTTACTATTCTATTACCATACGATTCGATTCGATTGCTACATCAGAGTTCACGGGTTCGACTCCCGATCAGTGCAAATATTTATGTTCATGAAATCTGATAAAATCGCCCAGTTTATTGAACGCTTAAGCCATTAATTAAACTCCTGATTTCAGTATTTTCATTGGCCTGGGTGTTTATATGAAAGTGTAGTACTTACGTAATGTATGTTATGTTACACAAAAAAGTCAGTAAGTTGAATCGTATTCTAGAACCCATATTACAAACTATACTTCGTTCGGCTCCAGGCTATTATTTTCAGTCAATAGCTGTGCCGCTCGTTGACCTTTGTGAAAAACTAATTAAACAAGATTGATGGGTACCTCTAATAGGAAAGTAGATATACCTCTTAACGGTTGTTGACATTATTAAGGACAAGTGGTTATTACTCAGTTTAGAAAAGATGTCTTTTCTAAAGGTCACATCAACATGTCTTCTCTTCACCTGATGGTAAGCTAAAGGAGAATTCTCAGGCATATAGATAGTTTGACGATTTCATAAGACTGATTTTCGAAGTTCGTGAAGTATGTTAGGACAGAAGAGGCCTAATCTCTGACTACCCCAGAGGAAAAAAGATTGAGTATAAATATGTATGTATATTGAAAGCAAATTCGAATAGCAATATCGAACGACATAAGCGTAACGTGTGCACATTATACTGTGTTACGAAGATTCCTTACTACATTCAGAATAAATAAGCTTTCTCGAGATATCTGAATTGTTACGTGTCATGTATTACATGATATTAAAGGTGAAAACAACATACCTATTTGAAACAGTTTCTACGAACATTTCACCAAGGCTTTTAGAACACTCTGTATTAAATAGATAAACGTCATACTAGCTGATGCCCGCGGTTTCAATCACGTGGATGTCGGTTATCCTGACATTTCTTCTTTTCTTGCTCTCTATGTCCTTATTATTTTAGAATTAAAATCAAACCTACATCAGATTTTAAGTTAAAACCGTTTGAAAGCCTTTCACTCCTAGAAAAAACCGACTTACAAATCAAAATACTTAGTGGACTCCAGGGTCTAAATTACAACCTGGTGTCAGAAGACCCTAGATGGCGCGAAGTGCGGTTTTAGTCGGTAAGAGTCCAATCGAACATAACCTGCTTCGCTGGCCACGGGGTTCCATCCATGAGGATTTCCGCACGAAAAAAAAGGTCTAAAAGTCTGGACGAAACTGGGAAATCGCTTCGTAAATGATTATGACATGTCCTTATAGGTACTTGTTGTTTTGTCAATATGACTTGCTGTTTCTAACTCGATTTCAGTAAATGAAACGTGGAGAAAACTTACTTTCCCAAACAAACACAACAATTTTAAAAAAATAAACGCTAATTATTGATTGCATGAGTGCGCGTGTTCTGGTTATGTATATAATTAGTAATAATGATAAGATAAACAAGTTCTATAAATAGAACGTTAAGTACGAAAATCTATTGATAGATTTTATTGAATGTAATCAATAAATTGTTATCGATAAAATTGCCTCACTGATTGATACAATACAATTAAATGTTTTTCAAGGAAAGTGTTACAATGTCATTATAATTGCATACCTACGAAAAAAACTAAAAGGTAGTAATTGATTCTAAAAGACTTTTGAAAAGACTATTAAAAATAAGCTGTCTAGTAAGTGCATAGCTAGAGAAATCAAATCTTTTAGTTCAGGAGTTCCTATGGACATCTATCGACACCACGCGGTCACGAACCAAGCGGTTCGGTGCTTCCTTTCTATGTCGCACAATTAAAAACTGGAATGCACTTCCTGCACACGTGTTTCCTTCTTCCTTCAATCTCGGGTTCTTTAAGCGGGGCGTGAAAAGGCATCTGTCTAGGCCGTCAAGGTAGGGGCCGCCATTTTGGGACGAATGGTATCTGGAATGGCGGCCCGTACCCTCTGGACTTTGCCCTTGCTTCTTACCATCCAGCGGGGTTAAGTCAATAGACGGACTGAATATACAAAAAAAAAAAAACCAAAATCATACCAGTAGAAGTTATCGCATTGTCACTGAAAATACCCAAGAGCACAAAATTTTTGTTCAAATAGTTCAAACAAACAAAACAGAGAATAAGTAAAATGTCAATTTTTGGGACTTAAAGGTTCCTTGTAAAAGTACCACTGACGAATTTTCTGGCAATGTGAAATAATATTTACTAAAACACGTAAAAGTTTGCACCGAAAATAGTAAATACCTGATATTGATACCCAGTTAAGCATCTGATAAGTGACAAATAGCCGCTAGGTCAAGCTAGTACGTACGCATGCACTCAAGGTACACTAACACTACTTCATCCCAAACATTTTATTTCAGAGAAAATTAGTTACGTCTGACGATCCTGGAATCATGATTTGTATATTGACCTGGTGTCAGATTATAAATTGCTAAGAGTTTGTCAACAAAGTGAGAAAAATCTTAGCTTCACCATCTAATATAGGTACAAATTATCTGTAACTTCATAAAAAGCAAAGTTTGGCCGTAACCTTGTTAAACTCCGGTAGGTACAATATTTTTTGGCAGGCCTGAAGTTTGTTCAATACGAGACAAATTTATAACTACTGATTAATCTAGGCTCTGGGGAATCCGCTGATAACGCATGATAACTAAAGTCCGTTAAAGTAACAAAAAGCAATCAATAAAACCAATTTAGCTGTCATGTAATATATTATGTACCTGTATACTGACAACGCACACTAGGTATATTATCCACAGAAATAATAATATGTACAGAAGTGCGATATGTAGGTATTAATAAATAAGCACGAGGCACTCTTGCGTCTAAACCGACGTTAGTTTAATTTTTACATCGATTAACGGGTAATAGGTACTCGTACTAGATATTGTACAAGTTACCGCGCATTCCAAGATTCGCGTCCGTTGAATCTGTAACATGTAAAAAGAACTAATCTAATCCTTCGTTTTTATAGGTTGGTCCGGTCCTGGAGCTTGCAATGGAAGATCCAATTATAAAGGACGCCTTCCCGCCATGGCTGACGGTGGAATGGCTGAAGTATGACGTCACGGATTGCGATGCCGCATATGCTGTGATCTCCGCCATTGATGCGTATAATGATTGTGCGCATGTATTTTTTGGACCGTCTTGCGATTTTGCTCTAGGTAAGTCTATGAAAAATAAACCTGTATTTATGGCTTATGACAATGACATTTACAAATATGGTAATTGAATATTATATTTAATCTATGTATCGTATTTAAAAAGTTTCATAAAGAGGTAAATACATTCTCGAAATATTACTAAATATTACTTTTATTAGGCACCATAACGTGTTTTGAAATATGTGCGTTTATATTATTCAGAGTCGACAAATATAAATCCAATATGCTTGGTAGAAGAAATAAACACGTATTTATCGCCATGTCAGCTGTGTGGTGGTGGATATTCTGTAGTTAATATTGGGGCAGGTGTATTTTTTATTAAAACCGAAATACATCAAAAAGAATGATATTGGTATTATATTCGTAGATCGTCGAAATATTACTTGCCTATGATAGGTTTGTTGATCCATTTGTGTATTTTTCCTTAGCATGTTCGGTTCAGCTCTATTTCAAGAAGTATTTTATTGATTTTTTGTCTGATTTTCGTACTTCTGATTTCATTACCCAGCTTTATGATGGACAACATTGATTTTTGTCTGATTTCCGAATTTCTGATTTCATCACTCGGCCTTATTCCTAATATGGTTCTTTCCATTGCCCAGCCATTAATTTATTAGGCATAGTTTGCAATATTTTATCTAGATCAGTACTTAACTACCCAATAAAGTACTTTATCTATATAGAGCGCAATCTAACCTTGAGTATAATTAGCAAAATCATTTAATGGCACCTAAAATTAATTTTATTAATTTTGATAAGTTGATATTAATAAGATATAAAATATGGATTAATTTCTTTATTAATAGATATAAATTCGAAAAGCTATAACGGACTTGACAATTTATATCTTAACATTTGATATGCCACGGTGAGGTCACCTGCGTTATGGCTGGTGGCCTAAGTCTTCCAGGGTCCCTGGGGAGTTCCTTTTTAGGTTATACCCGGGGTGCCTGGCACGTAGACGGAACACCGTGTGGTTTTAGTCGGTTCGATCTCGAGATAACCGCTTTACTAGCCCTGGTGAAGTAGTACCCGTTGGGTGTTTCCACACGTAAAAAAGGCCGGTATTCTAGAACAACACCGAGTCGTGAATCATGACTTGATGTTAGCATGTTTAGACAGCCTTACAAACTTTCGTATTTATAATATTTCCCCTCCTTCTCGAGCATTACTTGCTCACAGAAGGTTTGTTATT
This sequence comes from Lithosia quadra, assembly GCA_963576445.1. Taxonomy (NCBI): domain Eukaryota; kingdom Metazoa; phylum Arthropoda; class Insecta; order Lepidoptera; family Erebidae; genus Lithosia; species Lithosia quadra. The sequence continues at coordinate 3,375,073 of OY754894.1, forward strand.
CAAGCACGCTCGACCACTTGAACGGATTTGCATGTAATTTGGTACAGAAATAGATTATAACCTGCCACGGAAAGAAATATACAGAATAACGAGTGTTTTAGAAAATGAGTACATTTCCTAACTACGTTTTATTCAGCATTATCCTGGTAAGCAATTTATTTTGATGGTGTATTTTAAAATCAAACAGCATAACAGAGTGTGTTCATCAGCCACCATAAATAAAACTGTATAAACATTCAGCCATAGTTTACGAGTAAGTACGAAGAATTTCTTTCTTAACCCCGAAGTCTGTAAAGGAAGACAAAGTGATGGAGTAATTTACTGCAATAAGCAACTTACTAAAAATTATTAGTACGTACGTAGTTCCCCGTGAAGTATAAAGGCAGGCGTCCACATGTCCGCATCGTACGCAACGGACGCATCGCATCAAACGGATCGTAGTATTCTTTGTATGGAACGTCAAACAAGTGCGTCCACCAATACGTATCGTACGCATCGCATAAATAGTACGATTTGTTGAATGCGATGCGTCCGTTGCGTACGATGCGGACATATGGACGCTTACCTTAATAGGTAGTTATATAATGTCAAGTTATCTCTCACTGTATTAAAATTAAGAATGGATTTTAGAAATTATAGGAAATGCGATCGATCTCTTTCAGTGAGTATCGCACAAAGAGACATAGAGATATAGTTTATTTCTATCCGCAAGTAGGTAAACATACAGCACATTAATGAAGTGTCCAGTTGACGAATATAAATCGCCTTTTATCAGACCTCGTATATTATTGAAAAATCTGGCAAAAGTTGGGTATTAAGATATTGCTGCCCCTGCGGGAATTTGCAGATCTTAGTAAATGTACTAACTTTGTGTAAATAAAGTTTTACATTGAAATTATACAAATATTTGAACCGTTTCAAGAAAAAAGTTCTGAAATATTCATTCAACATAAAATGCGTCAGTTGGGACGGATGTCGAAGGCTTACATTTATAAGTGCTTAGGGCTTCCCAAAGGACCTTATTACCAGATAACCTCCGTTCGTTCCACATTTAAATATCTTATCGCCTAAGGATGCGTCTCGAGTGCCGAGCGTACAGCGTTTTTTGATAGTGAAGGGAAAAATTTAGTCGATATGGTGTAATATATCTATATTGAAAAATAATTCGAAGTATCGACAATTCTTCAAATAGTCTAACGAATTGAACACTTGTTTAATCTGTAAATATACTGAGTGCATGTTTAAACTAGGCGTGGATGGCCATATATCCTAAATAATGAAGAATATCTAAAAAATATCACAGGAATCTCGAGTCCGATATCAATGAAAACTAACATAACGATATATATCGAACTCATTGACTTGTAAAAAATCCTTCTGAATTATAGCACCATTCGATAGTACCGCTAGTAAGTAACGAATTCTGAGAAGTAATGAAGAATGAATGAATGAAGAATTTACGGCAAAATTTAAGATTAATTAAGGAATTATCGATACCCCAAACTTTTTGGGTTTTTCCCATTGGTTAGATTGATGGTCAGATTAGTCTGACCAACGGGATTTTTTTTCCCGCTGGACAGATTTATTTGACAACTGGAAAAGACGTAGAAAAAAGTACAATGAAATACAGTTAAAACTTTGGCAAAGTTAAATAATATAATAATTGCAATTTTATCTTAAGCGTTCTAAAAATGACCAACGTTTAATTCTCCATTAGTTAACTTCATTTGTGAATCCATTATGAATTCGTCTCTCACTATATTTTTTTTCGTCCGTTTATTTGTGATTTTACTAAAATCATTTTTCAGTAAAATCCGAAGTATGTTGATAATTCCGGGTCCTTTTCTTGTTATTTTTTTATTTAACTCTTTATGCCAACTTTCCAAAGAGTTTGTGGTTCTGTGCCTCTGCCCAAACACAGACCAAATTTGTTTAAAATTAGACTTCTCTAGCCACTGCTTTTCAAAATATTTTATAAATCGTTTTATGTCAGCTGAATCGGGAGCATCATTAATTATATACTGCCAACCTTCGTCCACTAAATGTGGCGGTAGCAATGGCAAAATTCCCGAAAGTGCAATTATGCGTTTTGTTTCTCTTGATTTTGTCAATTTAAATTTTTTTGCTTGTGCCAGTGTCAACAAACTCCATAATATCACAAATAAAACAAGTATTTACAAGAAGTGGAAGAATCGAATTTTGTGTTTAGCAGTACTTTACTAAATCCTAAGCTGATCTGACCAACGGGAAAAAAATTCCCGTCGGTCAGACTAATCTGACCATCAATCTAACCAATGGGAAAAACCGAACTTTTTTACTATTTTTTTTCCCTTTACTATCGGCGAGTATCACGTCATTTTTGTTTTAAACGCTTATATCTACCCTATACGCTGCGTACCTATAACGTAGCCACTCCGGACGCACCCTAACACTGTGCATGCCGCGCCATCTTTACAATATTAACACAACTCGTACTCGTAGTCAACAATGCTACTTTGTAATTTTACATTTGTGTGGGTTTTAAATGTTTAAGCACATAGAGTAACAACTATAAAATTTATAGATTTTATGAATTTATACGAAAATTTATTATTTATTATACCTATACTGCTTCAGCCTAGTCAAACTAGTCCACTAGTTTTGGGTGATCTTCCTTGCTTCCAAACATCACCAATTGAATCGATGTATGCTCATGCACCGTTTTTAATTATCGTCTCTTCAACCAATCCTTTTTATACCAAGACAAGACCCAAGACACAAGACGCGAAGAAAGGTATTGTTCTAAATAGGGATTTACAACTTTTAAATCGTTGTTCAAGCGTCAGCCTTACGATTGACAGGTCCTTGGTTTGAATCTTGGCCATTACACTACCGATGTGAACTCATTCATAAGACGAGCAATTTAGCAGGGTTTAGCGGGAATACTATAAAAAACAAATAAAAAACTGCAAAGCTGACGCCTAATCAGCCAGATCGGCTCACTTTGGCAGACATCACTTATTCGGCACCCCATTACAGCAAATAAAATTACAAAGAGTCTGTGAGACATCCCGCCCCACCCTTGATAACAGCTGAGTGTTCTGTCCTTTCATCATTTATTCATTTGCTCGTGAAAGTCTTTTGAAAATTACGCGACGACGATTGTTACTTGTCTGACGATTCTTCTGACTGTAATCATGTCTTTGAAGCATTTCTAAAAATATACCTAAGTGGTATAAAAAATATCTAGTACCTATGACGTCCGTAATTTGTCTCGCTATTGTATGTTGAGGACAGATTTTTTCATTGAAACCTTCATATTATTAATAGTACCTACGGCCGTTAGTTTGTGGACTTCTAACGTCACAACACAACATTATAGGGTTTCGTAGCGATTCGTCCAAGTCGCATTTAGCATTAAGCAATTTAGTTTTTTATAACTGTGGGTGTCCCCGACCGCTTCATGATTTTGTTAAATATGGATACCCAGTACGAATTTAGCGTATTTGGCGTCGATACTCTCGGTCCTTGGGGACGAGACGCACACGGGTTTTTCGTGGAACTCAGTAAGCATCTGAGGGTGAAAGCTAATGATCCCCGTGCAGGCAGCTTTTTCGCTATTCTATCACTATTCAGCACAGGAATGCTGCCTTTATCCTAGGCAGCCTCTCGACGGACCTAGTGTCTTAAACTTTTTTTGATATATTTAAATAAGTTTAATTTACATACATACATACATACATACAGATCACGCCTTTTTCCAATTGGGGTATGCAGAGACAACATCTTTCCACTTGCTATGACCTTGGCATACTCCTTTCGCTTCTTCAACGTTCATAAATTGTTTTCATACACGCACGCCGGTTGCGGGTACTCTTGACCTGGCCTTTCTCCAAAACGTCCTGGATCTGATTAAAATATGTAGGTACGCCCAGGTCAGCCTTTACCGGGTTGCACATTCATGTATTAATTTAATTCAGTTTTAAATAATTTATTGTAAGTATCTATTACAATAAACATTTAGTCTTCAAAAATAACAGAAAAAGACATGGGCTCGCTCAGAAGTTACAAGTTCTAGTTACTTATAAATACTTGCAACACTACTTTTATTCTTAGGTACTTCCCCACATTGACCTAGTAACAACACTAGACTTTTATGTTTGAAGTAATGATGGTGAAAAAAATTTGAAAAACAAATATTCGTCGACTTACGCATTGTTTTGTTGCAAAATAACCTTTTAATGATTTTATAAATCTCTTGAGCCGTAATAAATCATTCCTAAGCTTCGGTGTGTCCGATAAATGATTTATATCGATGAATAGCTCTCGGGAGGATTCTCCCGTAGATATATTACTCATTCAAAACGTGCAGAGAGCATCGTAAAATTACAAAATGTTTAACCGTTTGAAATCAAATTTGATAGTTCCAGTGGCATATATTTAAGTTGATAGCCACGATACTAGTTAGAATTTTTTAGATGTCAGCAGTGTGAAAACGAGCAGGCTTCAGGCGGAATACCTTCCACAAATGTTTATAGAATTAAATAATATAAATGGTTGGTGCTTCCTCTCTTTCTCTTTTTATTGACTGGCCTCAAAAAGATGGAGGTTTGCAACTCGTTGGATGTTTTGAATCGACTTAAACTGTTACTTAAGAGTAATGCATTGATCTCTAAACAGATCTGTAAATTGGTTTGGTTTTCATTTTATTAAGTATAGGGGTAATACATTTGCATTTCTGTAATCGGTTAGAAATACTATTAAAATATTTATGTAATATTTGTGATAACAATAAATGAATAAAAGTGTGAATTACTGCCTTCTAATGTTGTCAGTGTTAATAGGTAACTTTTTACCATCAAGCAGGTCGTGAGAATGTTAGCCACATTTGTATTATAAAACGAAAGATAAAACCAAAACTCACGACACCATAAATAAAATACATAATAGCATAATGAAGTTGCTTTCGGAGCGATCCATCTAATGTATTCATCGTCTTGTAAATATAGCAAGGCGATAATAGCTAATTAACTCAACACGTGCAAGCTCTGTGGATATCAGATGATTGATCGAAATCCCCGGGTTTCTGGATAAAATGTGCTTTTAAAGGTTATGAGAATAAATTGGAAATTTTATATCAATATCGGAATCTGAGCCATTTTGGGAGAATAAACAATTTAATGTTAATCAGGCAATAATGTTGACGGTCTGTAGTCAACCTCGTTGAATATACTAATATGGTAATCAAATGGATGATGTGATGAAAAAATGGCATATCGTCGGAAGAAGTCCAAAGTGGCGAATTTGCACGTAAGGTTTAACCATTAAACTACTATTATATTTACACTAATATGTTTTAACACGATCATGGTATAGGTATATAATAATAATACATACCTTTGGAATGCTTGACGGTTCGAAAGTTTAAAAAATAGTACTATTATTATTTGTCTTAAGGTTTAACCATTAAACTACTGTTACAATTTGTCGTAAGGTTTATTTGGTTAATGAACACTACCTGTTTGATGTGCCTAGTACCATAGATAAATGTCGAGTGACAATTAAAATACCATTGCACCCAAACAAAATTGGCGACGAAAAAAAATACTCATTTTGGCGGCACTCGTTTGGATAGTTGGGAAAAACACAGTGTTATCTCGGCTGTCCGCGTTTCATTTGTCTGCACCCAAACATAACGGCTACCGACATGGCACTTCGAATAGTCAATGGTCATATTTTATAATCACAAATCTGTAAATGATCAGCGATATTAGGTTAATCTTTTGGTCGATTAAGGCGCTTGAGCGATATATATGTGACTAATCACACGCACTTTCTAACAGCTGTGGCTTCCGTACGTGACGAATTAGCCGTAACCCTTTAACACGTCGAGCATGACGCTTCACAAGTTAGAGAAAGTTACATTACCGAATCTAATCAAAAGTAAATACCTAATTTACAATCAATTAGAGGCGTTCAACTCTTCCAATTAAATACAGGTGGTGCGGTGTATTTATAGAACAACAGGAGACTAAAGGCGGGTTTTATTAATACGGTTACTATCAGGACAAGAAAAAAAAGGTAAAAGCTAAAATGCAAAAATGAATAAAAATATAGGAACTAGGGGCTGTAATACTCATTAAGGAATCAGCCTTATAACCGACAGGTAATTTAGTTTGCTAAAGGAGTTAGAGGAAAACTCCTAGTAATGGCGGTTACCTACTAACATAAATATTATTTTGATAAAATATAGGTACTAGAAGTTGAATAGCTACCTATTTCTAATAATGCAGTTCCTGTCTTCAAAAATACGATGACGACTTTTTGTGATGTAGCATTTAATTGCTCGCAAAGTCGAGCAAATTTTGTTCATTTAGACAGCTTGCTTAGATTCTACACATTGCTATCCATAATAGCGCTGTGTAGAATGTCCTAGAATTATTTCTAAAATATTGCTTAACTCAAGGATTATCTTATCATGAAATATTTCGCGCAGTAAAATTGTCGTAATATTCCTTTTGTCTTTGACAAGTTTAAGCTCTAGACCTTGCCTAACAAATATCAAACTAGATATTAGCAAAGTTTGACGTTTCGCGTAAATGAAATGGAGCAATACTTTGTCAAAGGGTCATTTCGCCAGACAAGAAGAGATAACATTTTTATTTATGAAAATTTTCCATAACGTTCCATGTTCTAGTGCTGTTGTTGTGTGCAGTTTTTTTTTTGTTATTACTTGTTGGTTCAGACTTACTTTGCGGCCCATATTTATGTATATCATCATATACTAGTCTAGTTCAGTCTTTCATAACCTTAGGGTGAAGTAAGACTTCATTATCATAAATTGGAAGTAGGTAGGAAAGGACGCATGATAAGATCTTTAAATAACCTCAAAGGAAGGAAGGATCGCGCCTTCCTTAATGTACTTTCATTGTTTTTTCAAACATCTAATTATGGCTATTATCTAAACTTCTAGGTAATTATTGACCCCATATTGTAATCCTTACATACTTAATGAGCTACGAGGGTATGAATGGTACATTATTAATTGTTTTAATGTTGTCCTCGTTAATGCAATAGCTCTCTTAACCTAAGATCATCAATCTGCGCTGTTACGCCCAGAAACCATTAAAAAGATATTAGGTATGTAAATCTAAATATATCATGGTTTACGCGCACTTTTCTTGGTCACCGTTTATTTTTCTTCTCGTAAGAGCTGTTAAGAGCTGTCAGAATGCCATGATATCAGTGATGGAAACAAAAATATGGCTGTTGTACGATAGAACTGTTTATAAAATCGTTTTCAAGGATTAACAAAGTGAAGTAGATGTTGTAGTATTATTAGATATTCAGACGGTAAAATCGTAAATAATAAGCACTCATTGCTCGTAATATGCGCTAATACGCACAAAATATGGACACAATATACGTTAATACGCATATACATTCATAATTTCCCACTGTTAAAAAATGCAGAACTTGCTGTACAGTGACTGTATTGCAGGCTTTTCTCTCAGGTTTAAGAAGACGGCAGTCGCCCCCGGCAAAACCGATATAAAATTAAAAAACAATAAGTAGACCCCAGGCTCCATAGTGCAAACTCTGATCACAACTGGGAAATCGCTAAGGCTGCATATTAATAAAAGTTTTATTGTCACAAAGAGATGCAGTTACAATCATTCCCAAGCTAGGCTAATGCCTGTATTTTGGGAGGCAGTGGAATGATTAATACCTCAAGCAATTTCATCCTAAATAACGTAAACCAAAAAGGATGAATTATGACGTCAATAACCAGTGGCCTACATTCCGGAATGAAAACAAACAAAATAATACGATGCAAGCGTACATATTCGTACATATAAACCCATTAAATTGTATCTTTCGTGTAATTAACATGCGTTTATTACACGTTTTATAACTATTTGATCTGTGCAAACTTTTAAATACAGCTACTGATTCTTTTAGTTATATTTTAAGCTACTTTTAAACAACCAAATTTAAACACAATAAAGCAAGATTTTGATATTTAATTTTAATCTTTACCAAAAAATTCTTCAAAAATAAAAAAGGGAAAGTAAAAAGGCTTTATTGTGAAAACCATTCAAAATCTATTAATTAGACATCCCATCGAACTTGAGAAGTGGGCCGTTTTAGCAGTAGGTACCGAATTTTAAAATCAATATTTAGCAATATACCTACATATATATTCACGATTTCACTCCCTTCTTATTGAGAAAGGGCTAATGCCCAACAGGGCGGTACTTTATTAACAGGGCTTATGTTATTACTAAATATGGGTCAGAAAGGCTTTATGTTAGGACATGGGCTCAATAAGCGAAAGCCCTTTGAGAGTTACGGTTTAATTTAAAATAATAAATTTGTAAGTCTAATACAAGCAAAGCTATATTAGTTTAGGCACAGTACCTAATGGACGAAGGTCATTGAACATTTATAAAAAAAAAAACGATAAGATAATGTAAAGAAAAGCAATGTATTCGAGAGTTGGTGTCAAAATATTTTTTAAATAAGCTTTGGGGGAAATTTCAGAAATAAAATTCCCCATTGCAGATGCGAGTATAAGTACTCGTAATAATGCAATGTTGGCCCTCAGACTGACGCCCCGCTTAAAAGACTAGGCATTTTGAGAATAGGTAAGCACGTGCGCCGGTGAAGAATTTCAATTTTTTATGGTGCGCCGTGCGATTGTCTGCCGCCTAAGTGGTATAAATAAATACAAGAGGTTTCTGTATTGGTACAATGGTGGCCACAGCTTAACGGCGTCGTCAACTTTTCACGCCCTGCTTAAAGTTCCTGGGATTGTAGGAGAAAGGAAATACGTGCGCTTGTATAGAATTCTAAGTCGATATGGCAAAGAAAAGAGGCAGGGAATCGCTTGCCGAACCGCATGGTCTTATAATGAACTTGGTTGCACCATAAGAGAGTGCCATCTCAATCCTGCACGTGTTGTTCTGTATAACAAAGAAGAGGGTGGGACTTTGGAAGGGCTCATCATAACACTCGCCATAGTAGATAGAATCCTTAAAACAACAAGTGTTAATTGTTAATAAAAGGTTATGAAAATAAGGTATTAATCAGGAATTTCAACTTTTGAGCTATTTTGTGCCTGGTTGCACATCAATCGATGTTACTCACGTTGATTACCTATGTAAAGCCAGTGACAACCGAAATTAAAAGATGGGGTCGAAACTTGGAGGTCCTACGGGTACGTCGCCGAATTTCAAAAGTTAAATTGTTTCTGTTTGACGAAGGATTCACATTGTTATACTTTTGTATTACTGTCCCTAATCAGAATGAAACCGCATTGAGTACCTATGTATTTACGAGTATATGTATGTAAGTACATGATTTCTTTTATTATTTAGGCTCAATTTACATTGACGAGGAAAACGTAGCGACTTTTTAGAACACGATTGTGTAAGCAATTTTGAACTTAAGAACCTCCTGTTTAGGTTCATATTTGCACGTTTCTTAAGGACGGAAATAAAATTCAAAATGTTGTACACAATTTCCTTCTAAAACATAGCGTCGCTTACCTTTTGCGGCGATGAAAATTGCGTCTTATTACCTTATTTTTATAGTTCTTTATCTTATATCATGCTTTTTATTTTACTGCCACAAGCTTTAAACCGATTTTATTTTAGATTTTGTACAAAAGAAATTACATTTTGTACAACGATGTATACAATATGTTGATTTGCATCTGATCATCCTTCACAGGGGGGCTCGAGCTACTTATACTCTCTAAGAATTCATGAAAAAAAACAGTCTTAAAAAAACATAATTCTTTTTTAAATTTCACTTGTCTATTATTTACGGAGCTACCTCTATCGAGTTTAATCACTAGCACACAAAAAATGAAGTCGTAAAAAAACAGTGTTATTTTAATAGTACTTTCATGAATTCCAAAAAATAATTCCAATAAAACAAACCGTGTGTATCCGCCCCAATCGACGCAATCCAAGCGGTATGTTTACGCGCCTCTTGCGCCGATCGCGCTGCATTCAATTTTGCACAAACTAAGCAAGTAAGTACTTACATTTCGTTAGTGTGTGTGTGCGGCTATCGACTATCGGCCGAGCGCGGTGCAACTGCAACCCCCCGCACAGCCCCTTGGGTCTCTCGCTCGTTCCCTGCGCGTGCGCCGGGCGCTCAATCAAAACTATTTTTTGTGCTATTTTAGTTGCGGAAATGCGCGCGTCGAGAGATAACGCTTACGTTGCATTTCTCCCGTGGCCGCAATAATGACGACGGAGCGCTATACTAACATCGAGTTAGTAGAAATGGTGCGCTTGTACGCGATGTCAAATAATAACTTAAGTTTAGCTGTGCAAATGTTCAGTGATATGCATCCTCATTCCCCGACCCCTTCAAGACGTGTAATGCTGGCTGCAACGCAACGATTAAGAGACCATCGGCAGTTCGATGTGCCAACCCATGCCCAAGGACGAGGCAGCGCGGGTCTTTCTGCCGATTTACAAGACCAAATACTTGATTTGCCTGTGGCATGGCCACCAAGATCACCGGATTTAACTAACTCCTTTAGATTTTTATTTATGGGGAGATATTAAAAGGATTGTGTACAGTGAAGAAATTACGTCTCGCACACAGTTGCGAGAAAAAATAATTAGTGCCTTTGAACAAGTCAAAACACAGACATTCGTGTTATTGAACTTGAAAAATAACTTAGTGCGTCGGCCCAACCTGTGTTTGCAAATTAATGGTGGTCATTTCGAACAATTATTGCGTGTGACGTGATTAATCCCAGACAATTGAAAAACGATCTGTAAGTAGTGTGTGATTAATAATTAATTCTGTAAATACCTAAGCTAATTTAAAATTTTTAACTACGCCAGAAATACCTACAACTACCAGGCGATATTTGCAATATCAGTTGACCTTACTGACTTAGACTTAGGTACTAGTTACTAAGGTATTCTGCCGGTCCTAAGCCCATAAAAGTAGGAAGGAAAATTTTAAATCAACTTATCACGAGAGCATCCGATGGATGGAGCACCCGAGCACTACCTAGGCCTACCGGGCTGTGCGGTCCGCTAATCAAGGTTATCGGCCGTAAACGTGGGGCTGATACATACGATGTGCTTCTTTTATGTCATATTTTTTTAAGCTTGTGAGCTATGAAAATAATGAATTTTTTTAGTCTTAATATTCAATGCACTAGTGAATTTGTGATGACTATAAGTAGCTCATGCCCCCCCGTGAAGGATGCTCAGATGCAAATCAACATATTGTATATACTAGCTCCACTGATGGGTAAAAATCTGACTGCTTTAGCTAGTATATAATGTTTCTCCAGAAATACCATGATATCGATAACATTAACGGCATTATCAAATAAAATCAGTTTATCAGCTTAAATTAGATACAAAAGTGCTACTACTACCAAGGCTGACTAGGGCTGATCCTGGTCAGTCCTGGTGGGAGCACTTTTTCATTATACCATGAATAGTTTTTTTTATTTACCAATCATTTGAAGGAGCAGTATGCTGCATATCAGTTCCGTAGGCCGAATCCATGTTTTCCACCTCTTTCATGTGACCATTTCAGTATATTATCTAGTTTAGTTTAAAAAGCTCAACCCAAAGAAGGCATATTACCGCATCAGATGCATTAAGATAAATGGAACTTTTTATAACAGTTTTATGTGTAACGTATCCCGTGGTTTAATAATTGTATTTTATTACGAACATGACTCTAACACATAAAAAAAAAACTCTTAGTGACGTATCACAGTTGAGTTTCTTCGTAAATGGTGCCACGCAGAGTCACGTTTTATTGCTGTTCGTATAATTAATATAATAACGCACAATGTAGGTAGGTTAGGCATTTCATGGAGGCATAGAAGTTGAAGGTGAAGTTCTCGGTTGCATCCCGGTGCCCAGTTGCTCGGGGTTAGCTTTTTATTTCTCGTTCTTTTGTTTTTGCTTATACGACGTTTTTATGGAAGTGACTGCCATCTGAATTCCTAACCCCCTAAGGAGTCCCCAAGAATCATTTATGTCGCAATTTTATCTTTGGTCAATAAAAAAAAGAAAAAAAAATGAAGTCAATGTATGTATACAATATTGAAGGATTGTTGACGCCATGGGTTACATAGGTATACAAACTGTTTATTATTTTATCACTTAAATTGTTACAACGGTTACTTTGCAAAACTATCATTTTCAAACAAGTGTCTGTGATTCATTGCCAATGACTTCGCTGGAAATTTTGTTACCGTATTTTTATATCACCTGTTCAAATAAAGAACGCTCGTAGATAGCATGTTGATAGCATACCCAGACCAATGCAAGACATATTCATGCATACAAATATTTGTACTGAGTGGAAAATACACCAACGATTTCTGACGTAGCAGTTGAATGCCTTATCACTGTGTGTGAAGTAAGAATAGTTAATAGAAAGCAGAATGCAGATATAGAAAGAAAAGAAAGAAAGAAAATGTTTTATTACGGATCACACATGTACACATTATATAGGAAACCCGAAACAACACAAAAAAATATATAGGTACCTAACAGTTTCCCCAGCATGAACGTATGCATATTCGAGGACGACATGACTTGAAGGATGCAGTGACGAGGGTTAAAGGTATGCGGAGGCATGTAGAACAAAAGAATAAAGATCAAAAGTTAAATCAAATATAAATGAAGAGATATAAGGTAAATGGAACTATTCGATCGGTGTCGATTTGAAGAATATTATACAGATCAAATTGGTAGTTTTAGAAAAAGCACGTTAATGACGGTTGAGAAGACTTGAAAAGCGTTTATAGACATAATTATAATGCTACGCAGGTCGATGTGACCAGACACCGTGCGGTTTTAGTCGGCCCGACTCCAACATAACCACCCCTGCTGCCCGGTACCCAGCACCCGTAGGGATAGGATCCACATGATAAAAAAGTCGTCAAACTAAAAGTCATAAAAAGTCTTCAAGAAGGTTACACATTACAAGTTATCGAATATTCGAAAGGTTAAAGTAAGGTCTCTAACAGAAAAACAAAGTGTGTGATTCAGTATATTCTCCTATTTATGTTCATTTTTCATTGCTGAAACTTGATAAAGTTCTAAAAGTGCTGTATAAATTAGTTAAGTTTTGACTAAGGCCTAGATTATAACTTGTTATCCAGTGTGTACTTAATCCATATTACGAGGGTGGCATGGTCACTTTCTTTTGTGATCCAAGCCCTTTATAGAAATAGAGATTAAAAAACAAATAATAAAGATAAATATCCTGTTTTTGTTCGCGAATATAATGTTCTAGATAATACTCGTAATACCAGTATTTTTGTAAGCGATTAAGAAACTTTCTGACATACAATATAGACTTTTTATCCTAATACTTATTCCTGAATCATTTCACAGGTACCTATACTGAATATTAAAATCTACGAAAGTCATAGGTCTGTATTTAGTTTTTAGTTTTCAAATGTTCTCAAATATTACTTCTGACGATTTGTGATATTGTAACTAGAGCTGCCTGCTCTAATGAACGAAATATGAGCGATAACTAATCAAGTTAATGTTGTTGGACATTTTTAATTTGGTAAATGGCTCTTATTTGATTGCCTCTAGTGTATGTCATAACAAGGGAACGAGCTTGATTTTTATCCGACTTCAATAAAGAAGTTCTGCGAGTTCCTAACTGTTTTAAAAAGGCATTTTTTCTACATATGGAGTCAGATAAAATAAATAAGTTATTAATTTCAAAAAGACTAAAGTCCCTGAAAATATGCTAGTACTTTTACCAAGTTTCAGCCCAGTTTGACGTCAGGAAGTGGTTCTAATTGGTCTTCCAAGATTTGACCCATACTAACAAACTAACAAACAGTATATAATAGAGCAAGTAAATTAAATCTTACAAAAATATCTACCCATGTATTTGCCTGTAGTCGGCTAGCAAACATAAAAAATAGTCGAATTGAGAACTCGTCCTTTTTAAAGTCGGTTAAAAAGTGGATTCGATCTTGTTTAGTCAACATTTTGATATTATCGATAATAAAGCCTGAACTCCTGCTAAAAAGTTTAGCTAAAAAGTTACCGGAGTTAAATCCCCATTTACTAAAATACCTACACAACACTTTGAGGTAACTTTGTGATCATTTTGTATTAACAAGAAAATATTATGTTACCCTCGTTTTGAGAAATCTCAATCCTCGCTTTCTCGGAATTATGTTGTATTATCTTTATGAAACAATTTATTGAGAGAAAAAGATAAGAATTAGCTTTAGGCGATTTCTTAGAAATATCATAACTTGGAATATCGATATTCGTTCAAGTTGAGGAACTCGCTGTATAAAGAGGTTATATTATGTCCTATTTATTTAGGTTACAAAATTTTATATTTACTTCACTATGGAATAAAAAATACCGTAATCTGATATTAGGAAAGAGTTTATCCTTATTCATAGTGCTCCAATTTGGATAGCAGTTTCACCGTACTTTATCGTCTTTATCTTTCTTTTTATCTATACATATAATAAAATGGTAGGAAAGTCAAAACTGTACATTGAATATTTTTTTAAAAGAATACTTGGGGTGTGATCTACAATCGATACCGAAGCCAAAAATATAGTTTTTAGAATTTTTGTCTGTTTGTCTGTTTGTCTGTATGTATGTCCGGGATAAACTCAAAAAGTACTGCATGGATTTACTTCAAATTTGGCAAGAATATTATTAGGAAGTCGGGTCAACACATAGGCTACTTATTATCACGCTCTCACCTACGGGGAACGAGCAGTGAACGTTTATATCTTCAACGCATTCTGTAACAACGTTTAATCTAAACACGCATATTTGAATGGTGTTATTATGTTAAACATGCTATAATCTAGCTTCACACTATAAGTAACTTGACCGATAAATTATACAATAAAAAACAAACTTAATTTTGCGGTTTAATTCGTAGACCCGATTACTGCACCAACCGCAAATAATAAGTTTGTCGTAGGTTACGTCACTAAAACTGTAGAGAGGTAAATTCTGTACATTGAAATATTTACAAGATAACTATTGTATTTTTTTGTCTTTCTGTCTGTCTGTCTATCTGTGCACGCATGGATAAAAAACTATTGGAGGGATTTTGATCAAACTTGGTACGATTTATTATAGTTCATACGTCTGAACAACATAATAATATCAACCCATTTATGTCCCACTGCTGGGCACGGGTCATCGCTTTTACGCGCCGTCGCCTCGACCTGCTTCTGTTAGGGTGACAGCCCTGAGCGTCGGTTCCTTCCGAATCAGACACAAGTGATCCCCGAAGCACTTACCAGAGATCACCTGCGTCAGCCGGTACGAGGGGCCCCCGTGAGGCCTCCATGACGGGTCTTACCGCCATTGTAACGGCGTGCCCCGCGCTTGGTTTTTTTTATAGTCGATAGGCTCGCGTTTGCCCAATTCGGTCCTTCCACTCCACCACGGTATCCTGGTGGAGCTGGGCGTGGACGGCCTCGATTACTCGAGGCTCCGGGTCCAGTCCCCGCTCCCGCGCCTCCTTTCGCCACCAATATAGACATAACGCGCTGCGGCGCTCCCAATGTATGTACATACACCTGTTACGGCTATTCAGGGCCTCCGCCCAGATCGGGCACGCCGCCGTAAAGGGCCATGGACCGCACGAACCCCGCGTAGAGCCTCCTGCGGGAGTCATCCGGCCCCCTCATGTTGGGCAACACCCGCGCCAGAACGTTGGCCCCCTTACACCCTGGCTTCAGAAGACCCTAGACGGCGTGCGGTTTTAGTCAGTAAGAGTCCGACATAACCTGCCCTGCTGGCCGCAAGGTAGGTATCCATAAGGATTTCCGCACGGAAAAAAAGGCTATTTTTTATATAAGCTGATACCCGCGACTCCGCCCGCGCGTCAAGGTTTAAGGTAGGTCATCATTTTTTGGTTATATCTCCAGTTCTACTTAGCCAATTACAACCGAACATAGGGTAAATTTTAAGTCTAAGCAAGAACTTTCTGATAAAAAAAAACCTCATCAAAATACATTTAGTAGTTTTTATGTCCATCGCGATTATCGGCTTTTGATGGGGTCTTTTTATTAGGAAGGTATTGGTTAGACGAGTGGAGTGAAGAGTAGAGTGGAGAGTGGAGATGTGTTTTATTAAAATAGACTTGGTGGCGATACCGACCTCCACGCGGGCGAAGCCGCGGGCGGAAGCTAGTTGTTATTATATATAAGAACATTTAGGTACATGGAATCCGTTCTGCATGATAAGAGATCCCTTGGTCAGTCAAAACATCTTTTGTCGCATTTTTTCAATCATGTGGTATTTTTGAATAATTATAATTTTAACATGCAAATAAAATTTGACAAAACAATTCACTTTAATTTGAATCACAAAATATACCCATAAGATACATACATATACTCGCGCCTTTTTTCCTCTGATATAGGCAGAGACAACAACTCACCATTGTTACACATTTCATGAGCCATGATCATTAAACCTTTCTTGAAGCCCGCCAATTTCAAGTGTTTAATCTACTATTTTTCAAAACATCATTCATTTAATCAGTGTTAGTTCTGTGAGGTCGACCCCTGTCTGCCTACGTACTTACAGGTGTCTTACTCGGTACTCATTTGTTCAACGTGCCCAAAGCACTTTGGTCAACTTTGGTATACCCTTCTCATGACATATCTAACACTATCTTCTACTACTATATTCGAAACAAGCTAAATGATTCATGTAATGAATCACTAAACAAAGCACAAGATTTATTACACGTCACTGGTGGCAGAACATTCGACCGAAACCCATATTTTATACTCACTGTCGTTTAGCAGAATACATTGAATTGCTTTGCGACAATAGACTTTGGACATCTTTTGTAGTACTAAAGTAGTAAGTGAGCATTTGACTCAAGGGCAACCTGTCGTAGCCAATACAATTCGTCACTCGCAAAGTTCTGCCAAAGACCGGTTACACACACCTCGATAAATTGGCGGCGACATGGGAGATGTGCTGGCAGTGTTGCCACCTTAGTGGTTATAATAGTCTCATATTATTGAAGCATTATTAGAAGAGTAATGGCAAAATTATTTTTTCTTAAGTTTGGATTTTCCAACCTGGGTTTAATTAAACCACTAACAAAAACCACTAGCCACTAAATACAATTTTTCACCGCTAGCCGAAAGTCGGAACGTAGATTTAGTGGTATAACCACTAAGGTGGCAACACTGCCACCACATCTCCCATGTCGCCGCCGATTTATCGGAGTGTGTGTAACCGGTTAAAACACAGGGAATTCTACTTCACATGTTTTGCCCCAGACACGGTCCGCTTGTATGGCCCTCTCTTCTTTACGCTGGTAGTATTATAGTATTATGTACCCTTCTCCCTCACTTATTTCAATATAATCTCTACGCATTAGGAAACCGTAGAACCCTCTACGAATAATTGTAGATGTGCTACGCGTTAGATGGTCTATTTATTTGTGTGTATTAAAACAAGACCTGTGATACTATTCTGAATATATTTTGAATGTTATAAGACTACAACTGTCTACTGTTATAGATTGCTACTCTCTTTTACGTTGTTACTTTTTTCTTGTTTTTGTGTTATTCATGTACCGGAATTCTTAGAATAAAGGTTCAAAAGGTTTGAGTTTAGTCGAAATTAAATTAATTTTTTTTGATTTACAATGTTATTTATATTTTTACTAATAATAAAGCTGTAGAGTTTGTGAGTTTTAATTTAATATTTTCATATGGTTTGTAAACACCTACTTATTACATTTCATTTAAAAAAAATTCACACGCAGAGCTCGTAGCTTGAGTTGGTTAAAGATTAAATTTGAGAGAGCTAAGCTACGTTGCTTTATTTCTTATCTGTTTGATTGTGATTCGCAATGAATGCAAAAACTACTGAACGGATTTTGATGCATTTTTTAAAAAGATCTTGGCCAGACTTAAAATGCCGTATGTTTGATTGCAATTGGTTGAGTAGAACCGGAGATATGATTAATAAACGATAACCGACGTCCACGCGGACGGAGCCGCAGGTAGCAGCTAGTAGAGTACAAATATACATGGAGCTAACAAGTCCTAAATCTTTGAGACAATATTTTTTTTACCCTGAAGTGAAGTAGCCTGCATATGCAAACTACAACACACATTAAACTACACATATACACTACACTAAGCATCTTTCAATATTCGTCGGATCTCTGATAAAAATCAAGTTAAATTGTCGAGTACTGTACCTACTTGAAGGCACAATAGAAAGGCAAAGAGGTAAGGCTAAGCACTTAAAGTAGATATTTAAGTGAGTACTCCTCCGGTCGGACCCGACCCTTTTGTACTTGAAAACTTTTCTACTAACACAGTACAACGAGTTACATAATGTTCACCGTATCTTTTATTTTTAACAAAATGACTTGCCTGGTTTTTTTCTTCATCTATTTATGTTCATACTACATAAACTTGTTAAGGAGTTGCAAAAATTACAGAACGGATTTTAATGCGTCTTTTTATTAGAAAGATCTTGGCCAGTTACCATAGTTGGTAGTAAACATAAACTGGCGAAATGTGAGTGCTAGCACCTCTGCCTACCCCTTCGGGGAAATAGGCGTGAGTTTATGTTAAGGAGTTACTTAAGAATATAATTTAAGTGAACATGTTTGGATGTTTGTCACTCAATCACGCTGATATGGCTTAACGGATCTGGTTGAAATTTTGTACAGCGGTAGATTATAGCCTGGAATAACACTACCACTACTACAATAAGCTACATTGCATCTTTGAAATAGGTTTCCATAGGTTGCGGGCACGGAATCAGAGTATGACGCGGGTGAAGCCGCGGGCAACAGCTTGTGACTAAATAAACTCATTAACGTCAGTCAATAAAACCCTGCGATTCTCAATTTCCTGAAAGATTAATGCGAAAACAGTATTCCATTTCAGCAAGTTGTGTATCCTCAGTAAACATTTATTATGTTTACATGCTGCTGTTGACAAGAAGGGGTTGGGTATGTTCTATGATGTGCTCAAATAGCAATATGTACTTCCTTTATTCGTCGCACGATTAAGAAACAGAATGCTCTACCGCACACGATTTCCTTCGTCCTATAATTTCTGGGTTCTTTAAGCGGGGCATGAAAAAGCATATACCGAGGTTGTCAAACGAAGGTTACCAGGGGTTGTAAAGGACAGTAAAAGCCTTGTAACTTTTGCAGGCTATACCTAAACGTAATATAATACAGAAAGTGATTCATTAAATAAACTGATTATATGGTTTATAGTAAAGGTTAAATTGTTTATTTACTAATTTTTATATACTAAAATGGTAACGGGAATTATAATTAATTATTTACTGTTTTCACGGTTAGTATATATCTAGATATAACTCGAAGATAGCTAAAATAACAAATCTATGTCATCATGTGTCGCACAAATATTGAAAACCAGTTATTTACTAGTTATTTACTGTTCTCGTGCTCACTGAACGAACTCACAAGAGTCACATATTGTGTAGTTAGTAAGTAGATTTATACACCTAGTTTGTAAGATTTATTTGTAAGACTAGCTTTAAGATTTTATTTGTATACACTGTCGCATTAGGTGTTTACCTGTAAGGATAGTGGTTTAAATAAATAAATAAATAAATAAATAAATAAATAAATAGTTGATCAATAAAATCTACGCTCACAATTGCATTTCAGCGACAACAAGATAGTTCGCACCTAACCTGAGCACAATTTAAATATGCAAAAGTAATCAGAGAGCTCCTCATAACTTCAGGTAGCAGCCAATTGTTCTCAGGAAAATTAAATTACACTGGTGACAAAAAAATAATGACTACAAACAAATCTCGGCTCTGTTTAATCATCCTTAAGTTGACTTCGAATCGTCATGAGATCTTTTTTTCGCATTACCATTTTTAAAACACTTTTAATAACTTGACCTTTATTTACATATATAGCTAGCTATTGCCCGCGGCTTCGCCCGCATAGGAGTATAAAATACTTAGTTTACGTCCTATTCTCAGACCTACTGAATAATACACTGACTGATCAAGTCGTTACTGGGGAGTTTTGATACAAAGACAATACGATAATTTTTATATATATTATAATTATGTAACATAATCCTTGAAATTTAAGCATCGGTAGCTTGATGGTGAAGGACTCGGTTTTACGATCGAGAGGTCCTAAGTTCGGATCCTGGTTGTTAAACCACTGATAAGAAGTCGCTCGTAACAAGCAATTAAGGTTACAGCTCGCTAATGAACCCAGCTTTAACTGTGTGGTTTAGCGGGAATATTAACAATTTCGGTTACTAATATTAAAGTAATTTTCACTAACTTCCAAACAACAAATTAACTTCAAAATCTTATCAAGGAGTAATGACAGTATAATAATTTTATTACTTTGGCGTTATATTTCGACCAAGATAACCAAGATAAAACACTTCAGGGACCATTCATAAATACGTCACATGAATTTGCTAATTTACTTTGAATGGTGGCAAGACTTAGGCCACGTTCACACGGGTATGCTTTTCCCTTATACTAGAGTTTACCGAACATATTATTGGGAGTAGAAAATAATATGTTATACGGAGTTCATGCGGGAAAATGTCGTGTTCAAGAAAACATTTTACTGTATTCGTATACCTACCGTACAAAATTGTCACAGAGAATGCTGTATCTCTTATCGAATACGATACGCACTAATGTTCATATTGTCTCGTTCACACGACGCGTCCATTATTCAAGACACTATACATTGAATAGAATGGTTGATCGATTGCACCGTATATAGTAAAATGATAAACCGTAAAAAATACCAAAAGGTCGCCATGTGAACGTAACCTTAGCCTAATTTACATTTTTCATTTAAAAAGGGTGTGGTGATCATTGTTAATTTCCTTGACAGTTACTGAAGATTAAAGAGTTACTTTACCCTCGTTTAACCTTTGTGATGATAAGATAAAGAATTTATGAGAACTAGAGTGTCTCTGGTCAGTATTATGTCCTGGGTTTGATGTCAGGTTGAGACACTGTATTATGGGTTCTTGTAAGTGATCTAATCTAATTATGTAGGTATTATTCGTGATAATAAATCCTACTAATATTATAAATGCGATAGTTTGTGAAGATGTTTGGATGTTTGTTGCTCAATCAATGGCTGAACGGATCTGGTTGCAATTTGGTACGCTTTTTTTTACTCGTATAGTCTGGAATAATACATAGGCGAATAAATATTTTTTATTCTGGGAATAGGTTCTCACGGGAAGCAGGAACAGGCATAGAATATCACGCGGGTGAAGCCACGGACAACAGCTATTATATAACGCGCAGTACAGTCGCTCTCATAAGCAGCTGGACACTTATAAATTT
The DNA here is from genome assembly GCA_963576445.1 of Lithosia quadra. Lineage (NCBI taxonomy): Eukaryota > Metazoa > Arthropoda > Insecta > Lepidoptera > Erebidae > Lithosia > Lithosia quadra. Next base: position 3,396,441 of record OY754894.1, read on the forward strand.
AAAAACAAATCTTAATTAAAATTAATAAGTTGATGTAATAGAATTTTTATATATACGACCGGCGTATCCATTTGATTCGTAGTGTATGATCACATACGCTACAATTGATTTTCTTGAGCCGGTTGTTCGAATTCCCTGTCCAATTTTATCTATCTTAGCGATCAAATGCCTGAATTGCAAAGGCGAACCTTCCTTTGATCGACGAACGATGTATTTTACAACGTATTAAAGAAATGTACGGTAGATACCTTTACTTATCTATACCATACTATTATAAAATTGAAGTCGTGTCAGTACATTGTAGAAATTAAAAAGAAACTCAGATAGATACTTAATTGGTAGGTATATGAACGATTCTGAACACATTTTTTTAAAATTCTTGTTTGTATTTCCGCGATGGCCGTAAAAACTACTGTTCGGATTTTGATGTAGTTTTTTTTGTTTAAAAGGACCTGGTCAGAATTAAAATCTTACGCATATTTGTAATCGGTTGAGTAGAACCGGAGAATAAGTCAAAAAACGCAAAAACTGACGTCCACGTGGGCGGAGTCGCGGGCATAACCTAGTATATATGAATATGTTTAAGCATTTATTACGTTAACATTATTATATAATCCATGCTAAACAGATTCTGTGAAGGGTAAGCATAAAAAGAAATAAGTATGTATAAATTAGCAGGTAAATGGTGTTGCTTGAATAAATATGAATTCATTCACGGATTCTATGTAACTTTTTAAAACAACATTTCTCTTAGTATCACGAATTACTCTAAAACCAATGTAAACACCATTGTACAAATCAAAAACAAAAATAGTTAATGGCAAAACGACTTCCCCGGTGCGAATTTCTGATCCCATTCCCGCTTCTCTATTCCCGGGATCAAAATTAAGTATTCTATACGTTATTTCAGAGTATAATTTATCCCTGTACCAAATTTCAGCCAGATCTGTCCAGACGTTAGAGCGTAATTGGGTAACAAACACAGACATTCAAACATCTTCACAAACTTTCCTTTTATAATATTATAGGATTTAAAAAAAATCTTTATCTATAGATACATCGCCCAAACGACAATGTACTTTTTCCTTATTTATAATAACTAGACATGTAATAAAATTGTTCAATTACGACAAACACCGAAGTGTCACTCTTTCAAACGCCGCGAAGGAACACATAAAAACACATAAAATCAGTAGGTATACCGATAACAGATAGCCAAGCTCGTCTAGGATTACCCATCTGACTTCGGGTGGTCGAGAACCTCATTAAATAGTTCTTGAATCAGTCTCAGACTGACTTGATAAGTCGCTCAATATTCTAAGCGAGTCCATTAAATTAAACCAAATCCACTTTCAGGATCATGTTTTCTTAGATTGACAAGGGTTAAGCCGGTAGTCGACTACATTAAGGAATACGGGTTTGAGAAAAATCGCTGTAGAAAAAACTCCATCCATTGGATAGGTACTTATTCAACCTATAACTGTAATCCTACTTTCTTCAATATTATAAATACAAAAGTTTGTGAAGACCGCGACTATAATAACCATCGTGTTGTGTTCCCGACGGTAAGTAGGGTAACCAGAGCTCACAATCCCTCATCCCCCCTCCTCCAGGGATGGCAGCGCGACTGTGACACCCCATGATGTTGCACTCGTCCATAGCCCACGGTGACCACTTCCCATCAGGTGGGCCATGTGCTTGTCTGCCACCGAAGTATGAAAAAAAAAGATGGTGTTTGTTACTACTTGTTACGTTGCAACGGCTGAACGGATCTGGCTGAATTTGAAATTTGGCACAAGAAAAGATTTTAGTCTGGAATAACACATAGGCTACTTGATATCCCTGGGATTAGTTCCCATAGGAAACAAGAACGGGAACAAAATTCAACGGCTATGGTGCTCGCAAAGGCTAGTCTATTATAGAATTGAACCCTAAGAGACCTAGAAAAGTGTAGACAGGTCCATGAAAGAAAAAGTCCTTAAGTATATATTAGAATCAGCAGGAGCTATTTATGGTCTGTATGGGGTAGGAGACAAGATAATGGACATAACTGTTGCGCATCAGGTTTCAAGCATTCTCCAAGGAGGCCACAATATAATGCGGAGGATAGCGAACGCCAGATTGGTAGATTCTCCACAACTAAATCTTAATGCCACAATTTCGAGCGCAGGAGTTACCCACAACAAGACCAACAGAGAAGTTATTTTAGCTATGAGGAGAGAAGCTGCTAAAGAAGTTCTTAAATATACCCCATCTAATAGGGCTACAAATGACCATTGGTATGGGGTAGCTAATCCTCTGTTTAACATCATTTCAGCTTTTAAGCTCAGATATGATGAAATAAGATTAAGAGTTGGGAAGATGCCAATTGCTAAGTCAGGGGAAGTAACCACCAGTGTTGATGTTAACCAGTTCGGAATAACTCCTGCTTACCACATATTGCTTGAAGGATCCACCTATAAGCTAGAGAGGTGGTCTGCAATGGCGCAAACTTTAGGTCCACTCACTGCCTTGATTTTAAGTTATAGATCTAAAGATCCATACAGAACAAAGTGGTTAGAAGCAGTGAAAAGAGATGCATCACATATCCCAAACGCAATTAATTTAGCAAATGCAATGTATGGTAGGAGAGCTGAAGAAGTTGCATCTGCTGTTAGTTCCTTTGCAGATTGCTTATTAATAGCTGGTTCTCGAAATGCACAAAGAGCTTTCTTCCCCATTAATTTCCTAATGATGGCTAACTCTGTAATTCTGAGGAAAGATATGAAAATACCAAATGAACGGGATATAGTGCCTCTCACAGAGATGGACTTCTCTGGTAAAGGTATGTGGTTAATATACAAGGCTTGTCAAGGGTTAGAGTGGAAATTAGAAACGGCAATGGATGACATCTCAGCTGGTCAAGTAATTTACCACACTATATTTGGAACACAAAATGAAGCGTCACAAGTCACAAGTCTCCCTGGAAACTAAGATCTGAATTGGCCAGTCTTTTTAGATCTGAAGGAAGATCTGTTAAGAAGATGAACTTACCAAAGCAGATACTTTACTCAAAGATGGCTCAAGCTAACATGACAGGGTTGCTAACTGAATCATTCCAGATTTGTTGTAAGCAAGTGTTTGCAGGTAAGAGAACTGTTCAATATTTGAAGTCACTCTAAAAGCACATGGAAAGTGAAGGAACTTCACTAATAAGTTGTGGAATGACTCTCCCTACTCTAGCTAACTTCTATAGAGAGCTGAAAGTGATCTCATGAAGAAGAAGGATAATCACCCAATCCATGGAACTGTTTTTCATGGAGACAAATCTCTAGTCTTACCACTGCTTCTCATGGTGTTAAGTTCTCACAAATGGTTAGAGAAACTGGCCGTTATTTCTATGGAAGAGCAGAATAATTTTACTTAAGTCCTCCTTTTGAATGGGAATTTTGTACCTACTAAACTAAACACAAAAAAGGAAATACAAAAAAAAAACAGTAAATTATTTTGCCAAGGCACGTTTCCAGCCTACTGTCGGTCGATCTGTGCCTATTGTGTGGGTATGGAGGGAGTTGAAATCCTATACTACATTGCTCATATTTTGTGAATACTGTTGATCTGGAACAAGGCATGACACAAATAACTGAACAATGCCATTCCCATTAGAGAATAACACATTTCGTTATAATCTACGAGTGTATAACGAAGCAATAAGATGAATTTGGTATTATTTAATCAGTATTTTTCTGGACGAGTAGTATGTTCTTTTTTTCTTTCTTCTTGTACTTAGATCTCGTGATTTTTTAATGTCTTCAATGTACGGAAAAGGATCATGGCCCTATATTTATTTACTAAGGTGGCAAAAAGCATAAATTCCACCAAATGATATACGATTGTTCTACATTTGCAACATCCAGCTTACAATAAAAACGCGTAACGGATTAAAACTAATACAATGAATTTGTAACTAACCGCCGGAAAACAAAAAAGAAGAATTTTCTGTAGAGATTAAACAGTTGTGTAGAGTGTCCCCTGTGAATGGCAACAATTTAAACGGGAATATTTTCGTGCCTTCCTCATTCCAAATTCATAAAAATTTGCATTCCAATTTAATAAAGCGCAATTTTACACAACTTCGTTCCGCTAACCGCCATTTCATTGTTACTGTCAAATCGTGAACGTTTGATACTTATATTTTTAATATTGATGACAGCATACTGGTACCTCCAAACTCTATGAGATGGTATTATAATAAAAAGCTCGACCGCCCAGGCACTAATAACACCTTAGGTATTTGTCAATTGTCAAACGAAGACAAACGTGCTAATTGTAACTTTAAAGTAATTTTCTAATGTATTTATTGCGTTCAATGTAGCGCCGAACAACTTTATTCCTTTCTTAATGAAATTTTGCTCCTAAAACTTTTGTATAAAATACCCTTTGACGTGCACACGAAGTTTAGCACTTACCAATAATAATATCTGTCAGAAGCTCTCTCACAAATTTGAAGAGTTCACTTAAGGTTGAGTTTCGCCATAAGTAAACATATTTTGGGCAATATTATATTGAATTTTCCTCAAAGGCAATGGGTTACGTCATATAAAATGTTTTCAAGACGTGCGGTGCCGAGAGCTAAGTTTGCATGTACGTATAAATTCATTGTTATGTACCTTTGTTATAAACCTAATTCATGGTTAATAACTTTTTATTGCACAATCAAAAACAAACGTTCTTGAACTAGGCTGAAAGCCTTTTGCACATTAAACCAGGTGTAAAAGTTTATCAGACCGTGTTGATGGAGGTGCAAACGAATCTGGAGACAAAGATAGTAAGCATAATACAAGGTCAACATAATAAAATTAAATGTCGGCTGAAATATAATTATTAAATTTTAATCAGATTCTTCGGGTAAAGTGTGGGCAATCGTCGTCTCTTTTTGACGCTGAATGTACTTTGAGTATAGTATGTTTTTTTTTCTTTGTATAACCAATTTGCGGACTCCCACCCGCTGAAAAACCATTGTGGTTTAGGCGGGCGGTCTTTAATGTACTAACATATATAATGTAAACGTTTTGAACAACGAATAAATAAAAAGTGAACATAAAAATTTGCATTGTATCCAAGAACATTAGAAATTTCATTGTTCTTAGCTGAACGATTCATTTGCCTTTAGCGGTTGTCTCTAGGTTTTTTTGAATCTCGGCGATATAGTCATCTCTCTCGCACACTGCCTAAAATTGCCATGATACGTTAAAATTTCCCAATCCAAACCTGTCAAAGTCAAATTTACGCAAAAGCCGAGTTCTTCGGAGCTTCGTTTTGATTCTAGTTGAGCTTTATGAAAATTCACAGAACACCCTACATATCAATTATTATAAATTGAGTAATATTGAAATTAATAAAAAAATTGACACATATTCGCTTCTTAGATTGTGGGTGACAGCCATTTTAATAAAGGAGCAACACCGTTTACCAAAAATTCGTAAGGTGACCAACCATCCGTATTTTGCGGGATAGTCTCCTGTTAGAAGCTCCTGCATTGCAATAAATTAATAGCATAGTCCCACAAAACGTCAAATGCTTTCCGTACGTTTACAATATCCATCATAATATTTAACTTTTTATTATTATTCGTTGACGCTGGTCAAAGGTCTCATCAGGAGGTAGTAAAATACTGCTAAAGCTCGAAGATATTGACGGTTGCTAATCTTGTGTGTAAATAGCACTGTGTAGTATGTCCTAGAATGTTAGTATTTTATAATGAAAATCAGCCTCCAAATTAGGTGAATTGAACTACAGTCTGTAACTGTAGTATGCATATCGTCCCATAGATATTATTTATATTAACGTGACATTGGCGAAATTGAAGCGATTTTACTGAAGCCATTAATAAAAAGAAGAAAAATAACAGAACTATGCAGAACTATCAAAATGACTTCATCTATGCTAGTTATTTTCAGCCAATTTTACTAGCAGATTTTCTAATATTTCATAGATAATTTTTGATTTAAACCATTTTCAACAATGTATTGTGTAGTGCAAAATTTCAGTATCTGGACACCGAATTCGAACATAAAGTTTCACAGTTGACTATATTTTTTAGATTTTGTTGCGTTTTATAAGACCATAATATACTGCGATAAACGCCTAGTGCGCACCACAACTCAGAGTTGGCAGGCTCATTTTTATTTCTACCAAGTGATAAGCCTTACACTCGAGTTGGTGGTGAAGGCATGTTCGGAACAAAAGGCGATAGCTACGAATTCTTTAGGTTATTAAAATGGCGGCATTCTTCAAGATCTAAGGAGTGCAACTTCTGTACGTAGTACTATTATTCTGTGGCACTACATTACCTGGAAAATCAACCATGCCTACTGAGTTTGATACCCACTATAATCATCGTGATCGACCACTGCTTATAAATTATAGTTATCTTAACGCTCGACTGTATTAGATTATAGTGATGAGAACTTTGTGATGCTAGAGTTTCAAGGTTTTCTCAACCTACAATCAATAGGTGTGGTTAATTAATTTTCGGATTATTCCACTTGATTCCACATTTGTGTGTCCTAAAGTCACCTACCAGCAAATCACCTGGGTGAACATAATCCACAAGATTTTAATTTATTTATTTTGTTTAATCAAATCACCTGGGTGAACATAATCCACAAGATTTTAATTTATTTATTTTGTTTAATCAAATCACCTGGGTGAACATAATCCACAAGATTTTAATTTATTTATTTTGTTCAATCAAATCACTTGGACCTCGATTCTGCTAAAACAAACCACTGTCATGCTACTGACACTGTAAAAAAATGCCCTTTAATTATCGATTTTATTTTAATTGTATTAAAGTCTAAAATAAAATGTCATTATGTAGAGTGAATGAAAAAGTTTAAAGAACTTGTATCATTCGATTTTAGACTTTCAGATAAAACACATATTTGGCGATGGAACCTTCAAAGTGTGCCCGATAGACCAGTGCCGATAGACTTTGAGACAAAATAAATTTATAGTAGGATGAAACCTGTTGGAAAAGGATCAGAATATAACAAAAATTAAAGGAAAAATAAATTACGGGCGATCTGAGGTCGGGAAGGGGGGAGGGGGGTGAGTTTTAAGGGTAAAAACGGTTTATCTCGATTTCCGGCAAAACTACAAGTTCTATGGAAAAAAGTTAAATGACAAAGTTGTAGGTAATAAAGAGACCTACAACTTTTCTATTTACACTTTTTTCACATAACCTCAAAATATATGTGAAAAATTCAAATAATCAAGTTTTTGGATTTTTATTTTTATCTTAAGCAAAACAAATTTGTTTTCCACGAAATTTGGTAAAAATTTAGCTTTTTATGTCCCAAAGACACTGTAATTTTTTTGATTTGAAATATTCATTTTTTCAGCTTCTTTTGACTAAATATCGAAAAACCACCCTAATTTTCAATCGAAAATTCTCACGTCAAAATTTCAGCTTTTTAAAAAAAGTCAAAGAGTTTTTTGTTCTTTGAAATCTCTTCTTTTTGATGATGTAAAAATAAGGGTTCATAATTTGAATCACGAGCGCGGCGAGCGATTCACAAAATAGAACCCTGAGCTTTAGCAAGGGAATCAAAAGAGCACAAGGTGAAAAATCTTTGCACTCGAGTGCAACCATGAAGTTATAGTGCAACATGTAACTTTTCATCCCACCTCAGCGAGGAAATGACTAAATACAAAAATGTTAATTTCGAATTCGAGTTTTTCTTCTTTGCATTTTCTGAGAACATTTACCATAGCAATTTATATATATTTTTACATTATCAGAAAGAAGAGATTTCAAAGAACAAAAAACTCTTTGACTTTTTTTAAAAAGCTGATATTTTGACGTGAGATTTTTCGATTGAAAATTGGGGTGGTTTTTCGATATTTAGTCAAAATAAGCTGAAAAAAAGAGTATTTCAAATCAAAAAAATTACAGTGTCTTTGGGACATAAAAAGCTAAGTTTTTACCAAATTTCGTGGAAAACAAATTTGTTTTGCTTAAGATAAAAATAAAAAACCAAAAACCTGATTATTTGAATTTTTCACATATATTTTGAGGTTATGTGAAAAAAGTGTAAATAGAAAAGTTGTAGGTCTCTTTATTACCTACAACTTTGTCATTTAACTTTTTTCCATAAGACTTGTAGTTTTGCCGGAAATCGAGATAAACCGTTTTTACCCTTAAAACTCACCCCCCTCCCCCCTTCCCGAGCTCAGATCGCCCGTAATTTATTTTTCCTATCATTTTTATTATATTCTCTTTCTTTTACAACAGGTTTCATCCTACTATGAATTTCTTTTACTTTTTACCATTTTCATAGCTATCGGCACTGGTCTACGACGCCCTTTTTGCAGTTATACACTCTTCACGGCGATGTGGATGGCACTTCAACGTGTTCAAATATTGTGCCAATAATTTACGCACTTATGACACATAAAACACGTGAATCTTACTATTTGAGATATTAAAATCGCAATTCCCGAATTGGAAGCCATCAAAATTTACAAGTGATTTTGAAGCATCAGTGATGAAAGCGGTGATTGCTGTTTTTCCAGGCGTTATTATAAAAAGGTGTCTTTTTCGCTTTAAGCGATGTATCTGGCGAAAACTGGAATCTTTAAAATTAAAAAAAGAAAAGCATAGTCGGCGCTGTGCGTCGCTATGTAATTCTTTACCATTACTTCCACTTGATTTAATTACGGAAGGATGGAACTATATAACTACTGAATATGAGGAATATCCAGCAGTACGTACCTTTTTGGAATATTTCCATAAGACTTGGATGAAAGAATCCATGGTTCCAATTTGGTGTATGTTGGGTGAGCGACATCGCACTACCAACTGCCTGGAAGGTTGGCACCACAAACTTAACAGCGTAATGCGACGTAATAATAACAACATTGTGCATCTTTTGAATGCTTTACGAAAGGACGCGGCCTTTTATACGGTGCGATGTCGCCAATTAACAGAAGAACTTGACACTCATAATATTAATAATAAAAAATCAATGCAAAAACTATTAAAAGACCAATATATATCAGATAACCAATTGTCTTTACTTCAGGGTAAAATTTCAATAGGACATTTTTTAGATAAAATGCGTTAAATTGGTGTCATAAGAAACCAATTTTAAACATTTGGATTATATTCACCCAGGTGATTTGATTAAACAAAATAAATAAATTAAAATCTTGTGGATTATGTTCACCCAGGTGATTTGCTGGTAGGTGATTTTAGGACACACAAATGTGGAATTTGATCACCCAGGTGATATCACCTGGGTGATCTCATGACTCAAGTGGAATAATCCTAATTTTCCAGGTAGTATGGTATCTGTACCAACTAATAGGAAATCGGTGGTAATATAGAAGTTATGTTTATATTTCAGATTCCCGAAGGATATTCAAAATAGAAATCTTTGGCTATTTCTGATACCAGTAAAGGGTAAAATGTATTCATCTGCCAGAATTTGCAGTTTACATTTTAAACCAAGTGACTACAACCAAAAAACACCTAGATTATTGCTTGGCAGTGCTGTTCCTTTTAAATATAGTAACCTTTTCAATAAATTCGGCCTCTCTTTATAAATCTTTACATGAGCATAGACGTAAACTACATTATATATCCCAACCTTGCAATTAAACGTGGTCACCGCAAAGAAAGTAATACAATCCAACCAACTAGATGGAGACACTCCAAAGTTCTTCCTTGTAGTATCCATTTTTTTATAATATTCTTGATTGTATCACATAAACAATTATGTTTTATTATTTGTAGCCTCCAAGAAACTAATAAATTATACCTATTGTCGAACAGAAAAGCTTTGTACTGAATTGCATTAAAATTTCAAAATAAATTGTTATATTAAGAAGTAGCTTGCTCCATTTCATGAGTGTCGCTATTAGATTGTGAGAGCGCATAATATTACGAAAACAATAAAGACATTTGAAATACAGAGGCCGTAGTTACTACGTGAGCTGGTGCTGACTGAGAACTGGTCTATTTCCTTGTCATCCGAATGATATTTTGAATGTAAACAATAATACGAGTTAAACGCGTATAAAAACAAGCACATACGCTTCTCACTGCACTCCGGTTGAAAGATGGTCGAGACAAAAGAATATGTCTAATTGACGCTATGCTGAAGGGGCAGGTCTGCCAGATTGATTGACATAAATCCAAACTCACCCATAAAAAACAAACCGTAAAATACAAGCTCCTACCACGCAAATGAAGCTATCAATCAAGCTTGTTCAAACATATGTATTCGTATATCGTGCTAATTAACACAAATGAACGAAAATATCCGTGGCGATAAAATACAGCAGTTGTTACCGTTATATATTATACCTTGTATGAAATGGATAGGTCTTCTGTTAGTTAATTGCTATTTGTTAATGTGATTAAGCCGATTTTATTTGGGTGTATTTAGTTTGGTAATAATATGTGGTAACAAGACGATACGTTTACCATATTGTCGTAAATAGCTAGATGATTTTTTATCTCTCGTATAATTTTACATAACTCAATTTTTCCAATGTGAGACATTGGAGATACTTGAAAAAAATTGAGTTATGTAAAATTAACAACTAAAAAAAAATTTGAACACATTTTTTTTTTGGAATTCTTGTTTGTCGCTTTGTCTGTTTGTTCGCGATGAACGCAAAAGTTCAGAATAGTTTTGATGTGGAATTTTAATTAGAAAGCTCTTGGCCAGACTTACAATCTTCTGTTTAATCAAGTTTAAACGACTTCACGCATAGGAAATATGCTATTAAAATAGGTTTTCATGGGTTCTCGGTATTCTACGCAGGCTGAATTGCTGGCAACTGGCAGTTATATATGAATAAAATTCTTTACAACTTTACGTCAAATTTTTGTTCGTAGTTCAGAGACATTTCTCTCCTTTAGTGTAATTTGAGTAAGTAGTAAAGAAGAAAACACTGTAACTGAGGAGGGAATCCCTCCCTTCAACCTAATTTTCCAACCCCAGCGATGACAGCTACAAAGAAACCCAATTCAATCTTGGGCCGCACATAAACCTTGGCGATGCGCCAAGGTTTATTGGGGTGAGAAAATTAAAACGCGCTTAAGAGTTTTCTGTGACAAATGTTCGAGATGTCTCAATTGGAGCAGTTTTCTATTTACGGTACGAAACTTTCGACAAATTGCGGCGTATTCATCCTACTATCCTACTAATATTATAAACGCGAAAGTTTGTAAGAATGTATGTCTGGATGTCTGGATGTCTGGATGTATGTTTGTTACTCTGCCACACAAAAACGGCTTGATGGATCTGGCTAAAATTTGGTACAGAGATAGATTATAGTCTGGAATAACATATAGGCTACTTTTTATACACGCTAATACCGCGGCTCCGCTCGCAAAGTCGATCGGTCGGGATTTCTAGATATATCTTTGTTACTCTTTCACGTAAAAACGGCTGAATAGATCAGACTGAAATTTGGTAACGAGATACATTAAAGTGTGGAATAACATATAGGCTACTTTTTATACAAGCTTATACCCGCGACCCACGGAGTAGATCAGTCGGGATATCTGGGAGTATGTTTGTTACTCTTTCACGTAAAAACGGCTGAATAGATCAGGTTGAAATTTGGTACAGAGATAGATTATAGTCTGGAATAACATATAGGCTACTTTTTATACAAGCTAATACCGCGGCTCCGCTCGCAAAGTCGATCGGTCGGAATGTCCAAATATTATGTTTGTTGCTATTTCACGTAAAAACGGCTGAATGGATCTGGCTGAAATTTGGTACCGAGATAGAGTGTAGTGTGAAATAACATAATTATAGGCTAATTTTTATACAAGCTAATACCCGCGGCTTCGCTCATGGAGTTGATCAGTCGGGATATCTGGAAGTATGTTTGTTACTCTTTCACGTAAAAACGGCTAAATAGATCGGGTTGAAATTTGGTACAGAGATAGATTATAGTCTGGAGTAATATATAGGCTACTTTTTATACAAGCTAATACCCGCGGCTCTGCCCGTGGGAGTCGATTGGTTGGTAATCGTTTTTTGGTCATATCCCCGGTTGTACTAAACCAAATGCAATCAAACATACGGCAGATTTTATGTAAAACCAAGACCTTTCTAATAAAAAGGCGACATCAAAATTTGTTCAGCAATTTTTGTGTCCATCACGAACAAACAGACAAGGATTGCAAAAAAATAGATATTTGTGGTCAACATAACCAAGTCTTTTTTTTTCAAATATCGATTATTACAACTAAAAGTACTGTTATAAAGGGATATAATGTCCAAACTGTCGCCTTAGGTGAACCCTGTAAAGATGGTGTAAGGTGAAACCAATTAATAAGGAAAAAAAAACTTAGGTCTAACCAAGAAAACCGCACTAAAATCCGTTTAGTACTTTTTATCCGAAAGGTTTTCGCTAGACGAGTGGAGATCAGTGGAGTGGAGAGTGGAGCGGAGTGGGAGTAGTGTGGAGAGTGGAGTGGGGAGTCGTCTGGAGAGTGGAGTCGTCTGGAGAGTGGAGTGGAAAGTGGAGTGGAGAGTGGAGTGGAGAGTGGAGTGGAGTGGAGATTGAAGTGGAGAGTGGAATGTAGGGTGGAGTCGGGAGACGGGATTGGACAGTAGAGTGGAGGTGGAGAGTGGTGTGGAGAGTGGAGTGAACAGTGGAGTGGAGTTTGGAGTGGATAGTGGAGTGAACAGCGGAGTGGAAAGTCGAGTGGAGAGCCGTTTCATTCAAATAGACTTGATGGCAATACCGAATTCCACGCGGGCGAAGCCGCGGGCGGAAGCTAGTAATATGATAAATGTGACAATTTTGAAGGCGTCGAGATGTTTGTTATTCAATTACGCTCAAACGACTGATCGGATCTGAAATTTGGTACAAAATTTTATTAGTTTATAGTCTGGATTAACACAGCTTTCGGAGTTTTTATCCTATGGATTGTGGGAACAGGATCAGAATTTTATGCTGGTGGGCTGCAAGCATCAGTTAGTATTTTACTAAAATAACGAACTACTGTTCGAAAACTCCTAAGGTTTAAATTAGGTCGATAAGAAACAGCATATTGTTAATGTTAATCGCCACTAAGTGGCGTTTTATCTGCACCAATGCATTATACTATAACTCCAAAAGATATAAAACTTTTACTGCTCATAAAACTAGTTTTACAGATGGCAGCACCTAGCAGAGCATCCTAGATCATTTTAATCATCCAATGAAAAATAGAGAGCTAGAAAATTGAATAAAACCTTTTTTTATAGCACTTGTGGCAGACAAGCACACGGTTCACTTAAAATGAAAGTAGATTAAAAAATATCCCATCGCCTTCACTTCAGAATCCGGGGTCCGCTTCCTGTGTTTAGGTTCTCAGCCTGGGGAATACGATCAAGTATCTAGGTGCATAGGTTTCTACATAACCACTGATTGTTCTTTGTTTCCTCAGACTGGGAACGACAACTTCCTAAAATGATAACTTACGAAAACGACAACTTCAGGTATATGGTATACAGCGCGATTTTATAGTCGTTTTGATCCGAAAGGTCGGAATGATGTATGATACCATTTGGACATGTCCTAATTACTGAACGAGTTATAATAAAAAAAATAACTTCCTATAATCTTTTTCACTCGTTCGAGTAAAAAAATTATTAGAGCTTAGATAAAAATTCACAGAAATTTTTTTATGAATGAATATGCGCTCGCAGGCATACTTCGAGTCATGACATGTCATGTCGGTGCTGGTACTGTCGCGGTCGTCCGGGATGTTTTGTGATTGGTCAGTGTTCGAAATTCTAAAAAAAAAAATTTTAGATTTTTAAATTAATGGCTCCAATCGATCGTATTATCAAAACTGTGTCCAAAATTTTTCGGTCCAAAACGTCTATAAAATCAACGTGTATACGATAAAACAAATGGACCCAAATACGATTGTTTTATTTTATTCAGTTCACAATTTCTTATGAACACCTTCCGGCTTCATCATCAGACCAGTTTCATAGTATCATATTATTAGTATTGTTATTACTTAAATATACCGAATTTGAGCCTAATCTGGTGGTCTTCCAAGGTATCCCATATTAACAAATTAACTTATAAACTAACTCTCTCCCTCCTCCTCTCCCCACCCTCCTTCCTCCTACCCCTTCTTAGCCCCTTCTTCCCCTTCAGGGTAGGCAGCGCGTGTGTTACACTCTTGGTTGGCACACGTTCATAGACCACGGGTATAAAAAAAAACACAACAAGTCAAAATAAAGCTAGTAAAACATTGAAGGCCACTAAATGGATGACCGCTAACCTTAATTCAGTTTTTGTACATTACACAATTACACATTAAATGGGCCATATGTAGTCGTTTTGAGAGTCCTCTAGGCGAATAGTACTTATACAGGTCCTAATCAGCTGTGCCTGCCCTAGGGCTGATATAATGGCTATTAGCCAGAATTCGTAGCAAGAATTCGTTAATTTATTTTCATCACCGTATTATTTCAAGTTAAACATTTTGTGGAAAATAACTTGCAAAAGAATTTTCCTGAGTACGCTGACTCTGCTTTAAAGAAATATGTCGGGATCCTTAGGCGGTTTAACATCAAAGAATGGAACTGAAATGTTTCGTACAAAAGTTTAGCTTACCTTTTATTTTATTTGATCAAAAACAACTAATACCACAAAAACATTGTTCACGTATAATTGTCTTCTTTCTCATCACAAATACGAAATAATGGAATACGTCTATAAGAAAAGTAGTATAAGTACTAACTTTTCCTATAGACGATCACTTTTTCCAAGCCTATTAAAAACATATTTTATATTTATGTACTAAATACAGAAAGGAGTAAAGTATTACAATGAAAAATAGACATAACATAAACTCACGCCTATATCCCCGAAGGGGTAGGCAGAGGTGCTAGCACCCACATTTCGCCAGTTTATGTTTAGGTGCCAATGTGATAGGTGGCGAGCCTATTGCCATTAACCGAGCACTTATAAACCTGCGATAAATACACACATAACTTCGAAAAGTCATTGGTGTGTGCCATGGTAACCTGGGATCGAACCCGAGACCTCGTCTTAGCAGTCCATTACCCATACCACTAGGCTACCGCGGTATGTAAAATAGAGCACTATAGTATTCATCATCTTTCTCATAGCAAAGTTACATTCAAAATTTGCTTAGAGCCCAAGCTCCGTTTGTCGTTTTTGATTCGACCGGGAGCGACTTCCGTCCAACCATAAAACCAGAGTCAGAATCCTCAACCACATTATGAGAAGTTCCAAATTGTTACATCTTGTAATTCAGGTTGATATACAGGATGAACGTAGTGTTGGTAGGAGAATAATACTGCCCTACTCAAACTAAAAGGCAGCTAATTGCAAAAAGGTATTTTCGAGAAAACGCAAAAATAAGTGGGAATTGATGTCTCTTGAAAAGTATGCTACCTAGGAACAAGGTTGTAAGTTATAATTGTAGGCATAATCTTTGTGCACAATATGTGATATATTTTATTAATTTATATTTATTATATTTTATTTAAATTCATTTTTTAACTTTTAGCTAAGCAATTTTTTTTAATGTTTACGTAATATACTGCACTTTAAGGCCGCTAACTATACCTTAACTGCTTTATAGCAAAGCAATTTTTTGTAGCCGCCACGTTTTGTACTTATAGTAAACGTTAACAAAATATAATTAGTTATAAAGCAGTTAAAGGATTTTAACAGTCTTACAGCCTAGTAGTTAACACTTGGCCGACTAACTTCCCTTACTTAGAAAGCAGTTATGGGATTTTAAACGCTTTTCAGCTTAGTATTGTAAAACATATTTTTATACAGGTTGTCCTGTTGCTTAACTAGAAGGTAGTTAAAAACATCTTACTCACAATTAACTGCCTTTTAAGTAAGCACTTCCGCATAAAGAGTTGAGAAGTTAAAAACTATTTTATGAAATCAGAACTTTATTCATTAAAAAGAACAGACAATTAGACCTTACTAAACTTATCAAATAGCTTATATAGGTATTAGAGCAAGAGGAATTTCATGCAGATGGCATGCTGTTAGTTTCAATTCATTCTTCAGTTGGAAATTCCTGGTCCACCAACACATTATTCATCACAGTTTGGATCCTTGATGGTACACAGGAACGTCTAAAATACAATGAAATTATTATAAAACTAGTTTCCGTACGAACTTCCAAACGTATTGGTGAAGCGATTCGTGCGTATTAGCGGAATGTCCACCATAATATAACAATGGCGCATCGTCGTACGTCTGGTCGTTCGGTGATAAAAAGGCTTGGAGGAATCAGGTTATGTAACCCCAGAGCATATTCCCCGAAGTGCAACCGATAAAAAATCGAAAGGCTGGCAATTCTGCGCCGATGCTCCAGACTTTGAAGTCTAGCCTCGACCAGAGCATCATTTTTGATGAGGCACTCGGCTCATCTCTCAATTGACTCAAGCGCTTCCAGGTCTGTTTAGCTGAGCCGTCACAGAGGTGTGAACAGTACCCCATGCACGACCGAACTTGCACTTCATATAAATTGAGGAGCTATTCAGGTGTGAAGTATTGTCGCACCTTCGACAGAATACCCAACTTTTTGGCAGCTAATTGAGCCTTCTCCTCAATGTATGGACCAAAATTGAGGGCAGAGGTGAGCGTTACACCAAGTAGAACCGGAGATATGACCAAAAAACATCAACATATAAAACAATCAACAATCGAAAGATACCTACAACAACAATTACGATGATGAACTTAGAAACAGTAGGTAGGTTGCAATAAGTACCTAGGTACGTTTTTGTTTAAGATTTTAAAAACTGTCAAACATACTTCCGCATTTATAATAATTTTACAAATAATTATTTATTGCAATAAATGAAATAATAATGTCAGCTTACCTTTGCGTATTTTGCGTCATTCTATAAACTGTGGCGCCAAAAAGAAAGAGACGCGCCGCATACGTCCGTGCGTCCTTGCACCCGAAGTGAAAAGGAAAGAATTATCGCTTGAGCTGGTCAAACGCAAATGAAAATCACAAGCGTTTAACTGCTATTTAGTTTAGAATTGTCGTTTAGCTGCTCTCTAGTGACTGATATTTAGCTAATAATAATTTCAATACAAAACTTAAAAGCCGCTATTGGCGTATAACTGCTTTCTAGCGTACTTTTTCTTAATAACTGCTTTGTAGTTAGGGTACGAGATTCAGATGGTTGTTTCTTTTTTGCCGTTAAAGTATGTTAACGTCTTTCTAGAGAAAAATTGTGGCTTAGTCGCTTTTTAATTAAGGAAGTAACAAAATTTATGTGGTTTAACCGCTCAGCAAGGTTCTGTATCTCTAAAACTATCAATAATAGAAAAATGAGTCTTAGACCAAAAGAAAGAGCATCGAAAGTTGTATAAGACTGCATTAAAAAGTGAAAATCGACAAACTGTGGTTTAACGGCCTTTTAGTTAGAGTAGGGCAGAATAATAATAATAAATATTCTACGAAATTCTACACATCGCTGTCGAAGCCCAAAGTAAGCTTACCTAGCTGGTGTTGTGGGTTCTAGAATGCGGATAAACATACTTTATAATTTTTTTTTGTAAATACATACATATTATACCTACATTGAAACACCTAAACCAATGCAAATACTCGTAGACATATTCATGCAAACAAATATTTTCACTGAGCGGGAATCGAACCCGCACCTTCTGACGTGGCAGTCGAATGCACTACCGCTACACCATAGAAGCTGTCAATGTCCGGGCTGAAGAAACTGCGCTAGTGGTACAACAAGAGCACCCCTTCTCTCTTTTAGAGCTACTGTATCGAAAGTTGAAGTTGCCTTGATGATCGCAAGAAGAATAAGCGATTTAAAAAATACTTGATAAGATACTAATGTTAACAAACTTTACAATCCTTGTTTTGTCTCCTAGAATATGATGAGTCAAGACACTCAAGAATTTCTAAAGAATGTGAGTATGTAATGTGCCTAATAAAAGAACGTTTACTCGGAAAAACCATTGTCTGCGTGCATGAAAAGGTAAAAAATTATAAGTGAAGCAAGTACCTATGTGAAGTAAAGATTTTTGCTAGCTCGAGACAATTTATTAATTTTACACCTGAACAATGAGATTGTGTATAGACTAAAATGTTAATTATAGCATTTATACTTCTTTGTTTCTTTTTCTACTCCAAAACAAAACAGTTACTTATTTTATTTAGTGCTCCCTTTAAACGTCTAGCTAAGCTAAATTGCTTCTGTTAATTGCATGGACCCTCCTAGTTGGTAGTATAGCTATTGGCAGTAGCCAGGATTCTTACTCGGGACCTCTCGTTCCTCATTAAACTACCGACGCTTGACTTTGACTCCAGAATCCAATCTCGGTTGGATTGCGTTCAGGGGTCAGCAAGTGCATAGCCGGGCACGGGGGATTGTGGTCGCAGCAAGATTTTTGTAAGAAAAAAAAGTGTTAGTTTCCACTATACATAGGCCTTTTCCATTCTATTTCATTGAGTCCGTGTAAATAGATCTGCCATCATAGCCATTCTAAACTATTGTTTTTCTTTGTCTACAGCTTCAGTGGCAAGAATCGCCAAGTTCTTGGGCGCAAATGGCACTCCCTTGGTGACAACTGGAGGCTTTACATTCGACTTTGTGAAACCAAAGCAGACTTGCCAAGACGAGTACTACATGCTTGTGAGGGCCGGCCCACTAGGATTCGAGGATCTGGCATATTTCATCATAAACCTCATGAGGCAGTAAGTATATATTTAGTCTATATTAGTTTTAAATAAAATTAACGCATTTAAACTGTCAATATATTATGCGGTTCAATTTCCTGGTCCTGTATCCATCCAGTAATCCAATAATATATGTACGAGTCACGTTTGTACATCAGTATTGTGTCAATTTTATTACTAACATCAATATAAATATTGTAAGGAACGCGATATATATTGACTGTCTAAACGCGGTCATAGGAAGAACTCTTGTTTTTAAATTTGGCGATAATATTATAAAAGGACATAATGATGGCCGTTCTAATAAACATGTCAATAATATATTTAAAGTAAGCAAGTTTAGTAGTGTCAGTACCTATTATTATAAAATTTAGTTTATATATTTCGGCTTCTATGGACTTGCCTACTTACGTTTGCCTAAATTCTTACTAATTTGTATTTTAAATTTAAAAAAACAAGGGCTTTTTTATTAAAATAAGGCTACTATTAAGGTAGGTATAGATACTGGAGCAAAAATGTATAATTCTTGCGATTTACGAATGCGTGTCACCCTTAACAGTATTAACTTAGCGCGGTAGAATCACCTTACAGCAGCGGTAGTTAGTAAATTCCAGGGTTTCAAGCGTTACGCTAAAATATTTGAGCAAGAAAGAAACTTTAATTAGAATACAAATTAGAGAGTAAAGTTTAGATGAGCTGGGTAACTCACATACACCAGCAGATATAAAATATACGTGTATTCCGAAATTGCAAGAATATTACACCCGGGTAAGACAAGTATTTTAGCTAACTAGTTAAAGAAGTCAATTTAGAGATATCAGTGTAAGTACATCTCCATACATTTTACACGGGTCTACACTTTGGCAAGTCAAAGTAAGTATACCTTTGAACTTTAATGGCACTAATGCTGAAGCTGGTGGAATAAAGCAAGTTATTTAACATCAGGTATGTAAGTGTGAATATGGTGTATTATAAGTTTTTTACCATGTGAGGCCAACAATGACTTATTAGACAAACATTATTAATCAAAGGTACAAATCCACTGTTTACAAAAACAAATGGAATGTGTAAAAGCAATTTAATTAATCTAGATGTAGGTAATACTGCACATAAAAGGCTAGAAAACTGAAGTCCAACTATCTTTTTCTAGTTAGGTAAATCGCGATGAAAAGTATTTGGGATAATTTTGATGAAAAACACTGATGAATATTTTATGTTATTATATTTTGGTACCAAATGTTCAATATTATATACGCATTTTGGTCGTATTTTCTTTCAAATAGTTTTTGAAATTCGCTCAATCGATTTAATTTTTGCCAACTTAGTTATATTTAAGTAATTACATTTCATATTCTGTTAGCTTTTGTTGGCCTTACGTGTATTTTATGTATGGTGATGGTGTAAAGATTGATTGTGATAATGTTTTGCACATTTAAAACCCAAATGACATAATTATAAATCAGTGATACAAATTTGTTAAGTCTAAATACATTATTGTACCTATAGTTTATACAAATAAACAATGTTCGTAGCCCAATCATAAAGTGTAATTTCAAGAAATTACTTAGTTGTAAAAGGGAAACATATTATATTAAAAATATACTCCTATTAATAAACGCTTGTAATCTCATATTCAGCACTAAACTATGACCAAGGTCATACCAAGTAATTACAAACGAGTCTGACCACGAATATTCAAACACTAAATAATTCATTACACTCCAGTTGTCAGCTGTCAGTTTTAATTTATTTGAATGTTGTTAAATAAGACTACCTAATATCCGCTCTTGGTGAAAGATCGACTTCAATTACCAACTTTGATGGAAGCCAACGTATAATTTGAACTCCTAAAGTTTATTATTACTTGGATAAATATTGAGGCGTTTACAATGCTAACTTATTCATGGAAATTTAATTGGAAAAAGTCGGCATTCAAGATGGGACTTCCCGCAGTGACCTTAACGTTAACTCAGAGGGCCAATTCTCGTAACAAATATGTTCAAATCTTCAAATTTAAAAACCTACATATATAATCAAAAATACGAGTAACTAACGGACCTAGGTTTTCAAAGTGCAAACTTTGGATGCTACCGGGAAATCGCGATGAGAATGATGACATAGTAATCAGACGGTGTGTGCACAAATACCGTTTGTGATATTCTGTCATGGATTCAACTTTCAATATTGAGAATATTCACTTTTTTATTGAGAATTCACTTTCTCAATAATTGTTTTTATACCTAGTAGGTATAGACGAGTGCCGATAGTATTTGAGACAAAAAAAATTATAGTAGGATGAAACCTGTTGGAAAAGGACCAGAATACAACAAAAATGAAAGGAAAAATAAATTACGGGCGATCTGAGGTCGGGAAGTGGGGAGGGGGGTGAGTTTTAAGGGTAAAAACGGTTAATCTCGATTTCCGGCAAAACTACAAGTCCTATGGAAAAAAGTTAAATGACAAAGTTGTAGGTAATAAAGAGACCTATAAATTTGGTGTTTACACTTTTTTCACATAACCTCAAAATGTATGTGAAAAATTCAAATAATCAAGTTTTTGGTTTTTTATTTTTATCTTAAGCAAAACAAATTTATTTGCCACGAAATTTGGTGAAAACTTAGCTTTTCATGTCCCAAAGACACTTTAATATTTTTGATTTGAAATATTCATTTTTTCAGCTTATTTTGGGTTAATGTCAATTTCAATTTCAATTTCTTTATTTTTCAAAATAGTGTAACGTAATTACATCTTTTTGACGTCAAAAACTACTTAATACTAAGTTTACCACCGCTTCCTAGGCGCTAGTGGAGAAGAAACGGCGCAACAAACTCCACTGCTGCATTTTAAGACGTCAGGTTATACATAGATATCTTAAGACTAAATATGGACGAATGTACATTTTGTCTCGTGTCAATATAAATAAAGGTATATAAAAAAAAAAAATATAATAAATTTTAACCGAAGTTAAACAATAAAATAATTGAAAATGTCAAAAATATACTAATGTCAAAAAAATAGCAAAAAAGGTCGCGTGCCTACCACAATATCAATATATTGTAGTAGGCAAATGCCATAACTACAGCATTATGTAGTTGTAGCACTTTAGCATTCTAGGAGGGGCCTGCACCATGCTCAAGCCAGACATTTTTGTCTTCAAGGTAATCAGCAGTCCTATAGTATGCTTTTTTGCATAAGGTGGCCTTAACAAATGTTTTAAATATATTGTCAGGCATACCAAGGACCGATTCAGGCAATTTATTGTAAAAACGTATACCTTCCCCCCTAAAAGAACCACTAACTTTGCTAAGCCGATAACAAGGAAGGATTAGTTTATTTTTATTGCGCAGATTTCTGACTGTAATGTCACTTACTTTTGTATAATTGGATATATTTTTCCTGACATACAGTATGTTCTCGAATATATATTGGGAAGCTACAGTTAAAATATTTACCGTTTTAAATCGTTCCCTAAGAGATTCTCTCTTTCCTAAACAATAAATGGCACGAACTGCCCTCTTTTGTAATATAAATATGGTTTCTAAATCTGCTGCATTCCCCCAAAGTAGTATTCCATAAGACATCAGACTATGAAAGTAACTAAAATATACCAGCCTAGCAGTAGGTTCATCTGTCAACCGCCTAATCCGTCTGACAGCATAAGCAGCAGAACTGAGTTTATTGGCCAAAGTAATTATATGGTCACCCCATTGCAATTTCGAATCCAATGTAATACCTAGAAAAGTAGTGCTATTTACAAATTCTAACATTTGCCCCTCCAGCACCACATTAACGTGTGCTTGCCTCACATTAGGCAATGTAAACTTAATACATTTGGTCTTTTCTGCATTCAACAATAGGTTGTTTGCATAAAACCAGTTTGAGATGGCGTTCAAAATACTATTAATATTATTCCCATCTGTACTACGCCGATCTACCTTGAAAATAAGTGATGTATCGTCCGCAAACAATACTATGCCAGCCTGAGATTCAATCATATAGGGCAGATCATTTACATACACCAAAAAGAGAAAGGGTCCTAGGATTGATCCCTGTGGTACGCCTATTTTGACGTTTGATCCGTTTGACTTGACGTTATTCACAACAAGTGTCTGAAGCCTATCTGTTAAGTATGACTTTAATAGTTCTATTGATTTGTTATCAAAACCATATCGACGTAGCTTGAGCAAGAGTGTTTGATGGTCAACACAATCAAATGCTTTGGAAAGATCACAGAATACCCCAATAGCATCCTGCGATCCCTCCCAGGCGTCGTAAATTTGGCTAACTAAGGCCACTCCCGCATCAGTGGTAGATTTCCCGCCAGTAAAGCCATATTGTTGGCTATGGAAAAGATTGTTGGTCTTGAAGTAAAGTTGCATCTGATTGAGCATCACTCTCTCAAACACCTTACTCAGAGCTGGCAAAATAGAGATGGGGCGGTAATTGCCAAGTTCCGACTTAGATCCTTTCTTGAATAAGGGTATTAATTTACTGTGTTTCATTAAATTAGGAAATGTGCCTTCATCTATACATTCATTAAATATGAGTGCTAGATCAGTCGAAAAAACACCCCAATTTTCAATCGAAAATTCTCACGTTAAAATATCAGCTTTTCTAAAAAAGCCAAAGAGTTTCTTGTTCATTGAAATCTCTTCTTTCTGATAATGTAAAAATATATATACATTGCCATGGTAAATGTTCTCAGAAAATGCAGAGAAGTGGACCAAATGCGAAATGGACCAAATGCGACGAAACGAAGAAAAGCTCGAATCCGAAATTTATATTTTTGTATTTAGTCATTTCCTCGCTGAGGTGGGATAAAAAGTTACGTGTTACACTATGGCTTCATGGTTACTCTCGAGTGCAAAGATTTTTCACCTTGTGCACTTTTGATTCCCTCGCTAAAGCTCTGGGTTCAATTTTTAGAACACTTCGCGTGCTCAGTTTTGATGACCGAGTAAGCGAAGGGTTCATAATTTGAATCACAAGCGTAACGAGCGATTCACAAAATAGAACCCTGAGCTTTAGCGAGGGAATCAAAAGTACACAAGGTGAAAAATCTTTGCACTCGAGTGCAACTATGAAGTTATAGTGCAACATGTAACTTTTCATCCCACCTCAGCGAGGAAATGACTAAATACAAAAATATTAATTTCGAATTCGAGTTTTTCTTCTTTGCATTTTCTGAGAACATTTACCATAGCAATGTATATATATTTTTACATTATCAGAAAGAAGAGATTTCAAAGAACAAAAAACTCTTTGACTTTTTTTAAAAAGCTGATATTTTGACGTGAGAATTTTCGATTGAAAATTGGGGTGGTTTTTCGATATTTAGTCAAAGTAAGCTGTAAAAAAGAATATTTCAAATCAAAAAAATTACAGTATCTTTGGGACATAAAAAGCTAAGTTTTCACCAAATTTCGTGGAAAACAAATATGTTTTGCTTAAGATAAAAATAAAAAAACAAAAACTTGATTATTTGAATTTTTCACATACATTTTGAGGTTATGTGAAAA
Organism: Lithosia quadra; assembly: GCA_963576445.1. Classification (NCBI taxonomy): domain Eukaryota; kingdom Metazoa; phylum Arthropoda; class Insecta; order Lepidoptera; family Erebidae; genus Lithosia; species Lithosia quadra. The sequence continues at coordinate 3,420,690 of OY754894.1, forward strand.
AAGTGTAAATACAAAAGTTGTAGGTCTCTTTATTACCTACAACTTTGTCATTTAACTTTTTTTCATAGGACTTGTAGTTTTGCCCGAAATCGAGATAAACCGTTTTTTCCCTTAAAACTCACCCCCTTCCCCACTTCCCAACCTCAGATCGCCCGTAATTTATTTTTCCTTTCATTTTTGTTATATTCTCGTCCTTTTACAACGGGTTTCATTCTACTATAATTTTCTTTTACTTTTTACCATTTTCATAGCTGTCGGCACTGGTCTAGTAGTAATTTAGAAGTTTATCCTATCCTATAGAATAGTCTGTAAAGTGAAAGGCAACGAAAAAATTTATGCAATATTTATCCTACTAACATTAGAATTGTAAAAGTTTGTGAAGATGTTTGGACGTTTATTACTCAATCACGCTCTAACGGCAGTACAGATATGGATGAAATTTGGTACAGGAATAGATTATAGTCCGGAATAACGGTATGGAAAAGGGAACAAAATTTCACGCAGGCAATCGAAATCAAAAGTTATTTTACAATTCAATAGGCTAAAGTGAACTAATTAAAACCACCAGGCTCATTGAGTAGGTCCTACTGCACAGAGCAAAAAAGAAACGATAGGTATTGTGTTGACATTATGACCTATAAACACTAGGCACAAAAGTAAAAAAAAAATATTACTTCCATTAGCGCTATTTAGTATTCATGTTAAGTAACGCTTCCAACTAAGCTAAATTATTTTAAGAGCACACCAATAAGTAACTCATTTATTAGACTATTCGCACTACTTTTATTTGAATATTACTAGATGCCCGCGGTTCCACACACGTGAATGTCAAATGTCGCGACTTTTGGTCATATCACCGGTTATACTCAACCAATTGCAATCAAACATACGGCACATTTTGCAAATCTGACTAAGAACTTTGTAATGAACCGCTTCAAAATAGGTTTAATAGTTTTTGCGTCCATCGCGAACAGACAAAGTGACAAAAATTCAAAAAAATAAAATACTTTTGTGTCCAAAATTGTTCGTAACTAACATACATAACTCAAGTTTTTTAAATATCTCCAGTGTACAGACACAGCTACAATTTTTGATGAATTTATAATCAAATATAATTATAATAAATCTTGTTTTTTAAATTATGTACTATGATGAATTTCTCTAGTAACTTTAAATTGAGAAATATTGAATTCCCAGGAGTCTGAATGTTTAGTTAGAGGTCTGTTCCAAGATATAAGCTTTAATTAAATGCAGAATATCTGCCACCGACGATCAATGGCGACCCACTTGACAAGCTATTGTGTAGTAAAGTGAAGAGCCGTTTACAGTAATGAGGTCATCTCTGGTTCCATGGGCACAACCTTCTCGAGTATAATTTAATAAAAAAAATTAACCACCCCGAAGAAGTTTGACCAACAGGAATTTTTTTCCTCGTGGTCAAATCAGTTTGACAAAATAGTTTGTCCACCTGGAAGAACCCCGTCTGAGTCTGTGTTTCCAAAAAATTATGACCTAGAGTCTTCAAGTAAAGAGTGATTAGGTTGCTTCTGGGTTGGCTGCGGACAGAGAGCAATACAGGAAGCTAGCGGCCAACCTTCAGTAATGAAGAGGCACATGAAAAAGAAAAGAAGGGTAGGTACTCCACCGTCGACCATATTATCATAATCATGGATGGATGGATGTCTGCCGATCTGGCATTATTAAGTAATCGTTGACAAAATCTAGAGGAAATTCAGTAGGTATCTATAGTATCAAGCAGATAGGCTACTTTTTATCCTGGGAATATTTCAGGTTCGCAACAACGACGGGATCAACGTTTCACGCGGGTGAAACCGCCGGCCACACCTAGTACCTAAAGTAAACCAATAAACGTAGACAAAGACTAAGTACATCTGCGCTTTGGGAGTATAATTAGCTGCTAGGCACTGAATATTCAAACTTTCACTAAAACTCAAACTAAAATACAAATACAAATTGTGTGATATTACAGAATATTAATAGCTACTTGAATAACTTTTCCTTTCAAAGCAAATTTACATAATGTTATCCTCTTTGAACTTGAAGATTTCGGAGCCAGCGTCAACTTATCCTATTTACACCTGGTGACTCACCTTGCATAAATTTCATGCTTACATTGCATTGAATAAGGTAACGCTTAGTAAAGTCTTTCTATAAACATTTTATAAACAATATTTTGTATTTGCCCGCAAGAAACCGAAAACGTCGTTCATTGACACTGAGAAGTCAGGAACACCAGCGCCTTCTCCTCATTATAATGTGATTGTAATGGGAATAGATGCTATTTCCAGGTTAAATTTTTATAGAACTATGCCAAACACTTTGGCCTACTTGAAACAAAAAGGTGCTATAGAATTATTAGGTTACAATAAAGTGGGTGACAATACATTTCCTAATATAATACCTATGCTAATGGGCCGAAAAGAAATAGATTTGAAGAGAACGTGCTGGCCCAACATTTACGCTTACTTTGATAATTGCCCTTTTATTTGGGATAGGTTTCAAGACGCCGGTTTTTACACGGCATTTGGAGAAGACAGCGGATTTTTAAGCACTTTTAACTTTGGGAGATATGGTTTTATTAAATCTCCTACGGATTATTATCTGCGTACCTTTATACATGAAGTTGAATCTAATGTCGGAGTCTGTGACGATTAACATCTATACTAACGCTTTTCTTCTTTTTGGAGTATGCAGAGATAACGGCCCAACATTGACTTTTACCTTGGCCCACCCTTTATTTAACATTTAATGCAAGCTCAGTTATAACTTTTAGCCTAGTCATTTTAGGTGAAAAAAGGTGCTAACCTCGGAATGAAAGATAATAGCTGTAAATTGGTATAAAACTTTATTTTGTCGTTCTAAATGTTGTCTCAAAAGCCTTAACTGCTATCTTATCTTATTTGGATTATTTTTAAAATAGCACTGTCATCGATGACACAAGAGTTTACCAAAGGAGATGGAAAACGGTGGGCCCAAATGTAATAAGTTGAGATATGATCTAAAAAATTAGTCATATTTTTGTGTCTTAGAATATGAAAAATCACCTCAATTCTCAATCTGGGAGCGGAGATATATGAAAAAATAGTTTTCGTGAGATTATCGATTGAGTAATCGATTACACAGTTACGAAAATAAAACATTTGCAGTAAATAATTAACTCAAAGTAATTAAATGCATTATATATAGGTACTTACATGCAATTATAGTGCATGTTATTACAGTCATATTATTAAATCAAATATCAATTAATTACCGAAATCCCATTTTAATGATTATCGATTTCATATCGATTCAAATCTCTCTTATATTTTTAGTCTATGTCACTGACAGACAGTTGCCGATCGTTTTTGTTTGCTCATTCGTTTCGTGTTTTCCGATGCGTTTTGAGTACTTGCCCGATTATTCATCACTTTTTACGACCAGTGCTTTGTATTTTACGGATTCTGACCCTGCCTACCTTGAGCACCGGAGATCGCTCACACATTTGACTTGGCATTGTTATTTTGGATTTTACCGCCGGCTTGTGGATTGGATATTATTGAAACTATGGATCGCTGAATTATTTCTCCTGGTTACTTATGGGTCGCATACAATCCCGACTTACTTATAAGTCGAAAAACTTATTTTATTTCTATTTGAGTCGACGGCTCTCGTAGAGGAAGGGAGGTAGTAATGCATTACTGCAATAATTGTATTGTAGGGAAACGAACTGTAGGCTGTTGCGCTCATATAATGTGCATTATATGGTAAGTACCTTAGCTGGGCTAGGTACCAAGATCACATAGTACCACCTGCACAAATTCTAGATGACATTTTAATTATAATAGAAGGCGAAATCCTTCCCCTATCTCCTTACCTGTTACCTACCTATCGCTTGAAGTCGTTGACGTGCATTCATATGATTTTTCAAACATTTGCTAGTAAATATAATAACTATTAGTGCAAAAGAACACATTTTGCACTTCAGGAATCAGCTGTTAGTTAAAGATTGTAACATAACCTCATTATTACATAATCTCTTATATCTCTGTTCTCAGATTGACAAAATCCGCAGAATTTTCAGTGAAAGGTTGATAATATATAAGCTATTAATTGACACTACTTTCATCTTCTTACAACTAGGCCCAAGATTGTATGTAATCATTTCAGTCTCCTTTGAGTTTAATCTAACGTCAGAAAGTGGTTTTACTTGGGCTTACAAGATTTGACTCATACTAACAAACTCACATACATAAACAAACAACATAGCAAGTTAAATAAAAGCTGCAGGTTGTTTATAATTACGAACTTGACAAAAAAAAGATGCGACGATAGTTCGCAATTTACTTCTACTTATACTTACACACGCTTTATCATTCTTTGAACACAAAAGAACTTCGCAAAGCTCCTAAATGAACCCAATAACCATGAATAGAGATATGGCTCTATAAAGAAGGATTTTCTTTAGTTGTCCGTGGTACGTTAAGTCCCTCAAAGATAAACGAAGAACATATTTCTTACTGATAACATTTACGAGTATGACCTCATTAGAGAGATGAGTAACTCGGGTCACAGTATTCTGTAGTAGCATTTCTTTAGTTTGCCGTAGAAGGTTAGTGATGGCTACCTACCTATTCAATGACTTAATAAGCTAGGTGTACCTACAGTAGGGCGAGCGCGTAATTACATTCGAATAGTAAGCGTTATAGTATTCGTAAATTTCGTAACGAGAGACTGGAGACAGTCAATATTATATTACAATCCTATACTATTCGAATCAGGTAGGTACCTACCACCTGATTGTAAAGTTGGCCGCTTAAAAATGTCTTTTAATACTTTTTTTCGATTTAAATTAATTATAAAATAATTGTTTATTTTATGATTTCAAATGTTTTAAGAGGTATGATACCCAATACCTAAGTATAGGATTTTAGATTGACATGGCCATTAAAATAACTGGTATTATAATATATGTAGGTATACTAAATACCTAATATAATACCAGTTAAGATACCTAATGCTAATTCAAGTTCCAATTTGGAACTGAATGATTAAGAAGGAATCTTGTAGCACTTTAACCGCACTACTTACGTAGTCTTGTATTTCAGGCACTGAAAAGGGTCACAGAGAGTAGATCTAAAACCTCTGAATAAATTAGAACTAATCTTCACCTCAATAGCTGGAATACCGGGCTATACCTATTCCCCTAAAAACATGTTATAAAATATTACACCTAATTTCAGAAATAACAGAATTTTATGATATATCTGACTTTTATTGCTAAAAGTACACAACCGCAACCGCCCTATATTTCAGTATCAGTAAAATAATACACGAGCCTACGGCACGCGGCAGGGTATAAATGTGTGGAATAAATTTCATAGCTTCGTACTTCATTCGTGGGAGATGTCATCTGTTATTGTAGAAATATGTTGGAATATATGAAACACGACGAGTAAATGTACTTAAATATATTATACATTTATATGAAAGAGCCCACATTGTGTAGGAAATTAAACAACAAAATTTCTTCTCTTCTCCATTTATTTGATTACATTCGTTGCATTTTATGTCTGTCCCGATGTTCTAGTGTAGGTACCTACAGATAGGATTCCGAGCGTTGGAAGTAATTGAACACTGCATGAAGTAAGATATTTAGTTACAATCTTTTCTTTTCTCAGGAAACTTAACAGAAACTATTTACTACAAGTACATAACGAAAGTTAATTTCAGCTTCGATCTTTTGTATGTCGTAGTTCCTTCGAAGATGTGCTTTAGGAGATAGTTCGCTCAAGAATCTGCGACATATTATGCTAATAATATGACGCTATTAAATATCGCTAACAGATAATATTCATATTGAATATTGCACGTATTGTTACAAAAGTCATTATGTAAAACACAAATGCTGATTTTAAGCCGTATGGATGTGAGTTTGTGTCTTCATAGGCCTGTCGAAAACTTGTCATTGCTATGCTACTTAGCAAGTATTCATTTTATGATTAGAACTACACGCTCTTGCCTAAGACAGGGCCGCGTGGATTATTTAATTGATGTGAATGATTGAATGAATGAAAAAAAAAAAAATAATTTCGACATCTTATCCCTAATTGTCCTTGTTTTCTTTAGTAGGTATTACAGTAGCAAAAGTCAACAAATCAGCGTTGGCTTAAGAGCCATGATTTGTTGCCATTTTTCATTCTATATTTCTAACTGGTTAACAAGCTCACAGCCTGCCTCATGAAACACACGTATATTGTTGACGTATTCCATACCCAACGAGCTCAGTCGACCCTACTTAAAAGCAAAAAAATAACATTATGCAAATGCTATAAACTACGGTCTCCTGTAAAGAATGAAGGTCGTTTCCAAATTTGGGAATACGGAATCCCATTATAACCTACCTACTTCGAATGGAAATTGTTATCAAAGAAAACAAGGAAAGCAATTACTTAATAAGACAATTACTTAATAATACAATAAATATTCAACAGTATTTGAATTAACACTAAGCTATATTGCTTTATTTTAGGACAAAAATATTACAGGATATCTATTCGTTTTTCACAACGTAGTTCAAAGTACCGCAAACATAATAATTAAAGGCATTGCTTCTTTTAATTGGAGTACAAAAGTAAAATAAATAAATAAAATAAATAAAAAATAAAGTACATTATCCATCCATATTCAAATTATTACTTTACGTTTGCCGGTTCGCGGTCTCCACCCTAGGACTCGTTTGCTCCACCGGCCATCGGTCCTTCGGCAGATGTGACCAGCCCATTGTCACTTCAGCTTGCTTATTCTGCGAGCAGTGACTTTAGTTCTTTGGGGGATAGCCTTATTACGAATTTTATCCATCAGAGACACTCCAAGCATAGCTCGCTCCATAGCCCGCTGCGCGACTTTTAAGTCGTGGACTAGTCTTACCGTCAGTGTCCACGTTTCGGCACCGTGGGTCATAACAGGTAGGACGCACTGATTGAAGAGCATCAATTTTTTTTAATCTAATTAAATTTAATTAGGCAAGGTGAACTCATTTTCACGAGAAATATAAAAAATGCTGCTAAATTTTATATCAGTTGAGCAAAAAGTTTCTACGAGTTAATTGGTACTGCTCATTGGGGAGAAGGAGAAGCTTAGCGAAAATCATCAAACTAATTGAATGAACAATTTTCAGTCAAAAGTAGATGAACGGTTAAATTTTATTAATCATTACACTGAAATATTAAATTCAATTATCTAAATTATGTACCTAAGTAGGTATTAACGAAATTGAGCCTCATATTTAGTTATTGTCTTTATTTTATTATTTTATCAAAACTTTTAGAGCCAGTGGTTTATGATTTGGAATGTGCCGTACACCACCTAAGTGGTATAAAAAAACTACTATTGCCGCTGATTTACCCATGCATCTATAAATTTTATCTGTTTTAAAATGTAAATAATTATATTGGGTAGTTTTGTACTAAGGTGGCAGTCAAGCACACGGCCCACCTGATGGAAAACAGTCACAATGGCTTATGTCACACTCAGTTATTAGTGTTTTTACATGTAATGTAGTATTAAATATTCTATAAATATTATGTCACCTACTTTAATTTTAATTGAAGTCCATTGATGCATCTGCTATAGAAATTCTGGGGATGGGAATCGATAAACTCTTTGAAGGCGTTTTCAACGCTTGATCGGATTTCAATATTTTTCTCTGTTAAAGGTATCCTGATTTTGAACTCATTGAACCAAGTTATAACTCATCTAATCAATTCGTTTTAAAATGCCATTCAAGTCTATCACAAATTTTTTGTTGATTACACACAACAAAAGTTATGAAAGCATGTAGCAACAATTTATCTTGTCAAATTCATTGCGATGCAAGACACGTGTGTTTTGAATTACAACTAATTTATAAAAACAAATGACAAATAAATTTAATTGTCATCTCCAAGTTCCTTTGGATCCTGTCCTTACGGTTCCATACTCAGTACGCCCCCAGCCGGACAGCACCCACTGTGAAAAATTTCTCTCCCGGTCATGTTGTTTTTTTCCTTGAACATAATAATATAATAATAATAATATCAACCCATTTATGTCCCACTGCTGGGCACGGGTCTCCTCTCCTCTGAGCTCAGAGGGTTTAGGCCTTAATCCACACACGCTGGCCTAATGCGGGTTGATGGATTGGACATGTCCTTAGAATTTCTTCTAGGACATGGTGGGTTTCCTCAGGATACTTTTCCTTCACCGTCAGCAGATGGTAAATCAGTGATCAGCACATAAAAATTCCACAAATTGAAATTCACATTGGTACTGTCCGGCCGGATTCGAACTCGATACCTCTGAGTAGAGGCCGCGTCCTTATCCATTCAGCTACCATCGCATCTTGAAAATATTGAAGTCATTTACAAATAAATTGTTTTTCGTAATTTTAGTTAGCTATTACATTTATTTTTCGCCATTCGTAATAAGGAAGATTACTTAGACACTATTCAAGAAACAAAGACGTATCGTCTTATTCACAACTTGGGTCGCGCATCAATTATGCCCACTGACCCTACAACTAAATTGCTACATTATTTGTGTGTAAAGTTGGGTCCCAGGTCTGTTGGGTCCGATAGCAACGTCTTAGTTATTACTTTACCACCAGAACTATTAGTTAGTACCTATTTCTGGCAACCACATCGTTTGCGGTTTTAAATGAACTTGGATATCCTTTAGCAAACTTGGCTGCCTCAAGAGTATTACATTGTTAATCATACATAGTTAAATAATGGCACATAAAAATGGTTACTCGCGAATTGCGTTGGGATTTATGAGGCCATTTTAGAAGGACATGTACTAATCATTCAGTATGTAGGAAAACAAAGTATGTTATATCGAAGAATGTGGTACACTTTTGAACACAAAATATGTAGGTACATCATGTACTTTTGAACTCGCAATCATAATACCATTTTATGTACCTACCTCATTTTATAAGATCAGTGCAGGTAAGGAAATTCAAAAAGAAGAAATAAAAAAAAATACTCCAGTGCTTTTTTTAAAGTCAGATTTATTATTGAAAGCAAACATTACGTTATTTTATATTAATAGCAACAAAAAATACGTAGGATTATACCTGGGTTTTAAAACCTAAATTAGATGTCCTCTGTTTAGTTTTTTTTTGTATGATGTTATTGTATGATCCCGTTAGGTGGTAGTGTTGTCGGAAGTACCTAGTAACCTTTTCCCAAAGAAAAGAAGAGGGCGTTGCTATTTCTGTTGCTCAAGGTTGACCCTCAGAGCAATAAGTTTGTTGCTCTGAGGGTTCACCCCAAGGAGGTGTGTAAAAGTTCTGTATATCAGCCTGGTAACTTAAACTAACGTTGTTCCATCATTCTATTACTAAGAATGATAATAAATTGTAAAAAAATATTTTTCAAGTTACGCGGTTTTAAATTGTATTGTCATCACAACTAAAGACTTCTGCCAAATATCAGACCAATCCAGCAACTGGAAGGGGGGTCAAATTTTAATTACTAGATTTGACCCAAACAAACAGGTCAAGTTAAATAAAACCGTTTAAAAAAACAATGTTCAATATACAGACTTTCTTCAACCATGTTAATATTCTTTCGCTACTGTCACTTCACTTTGAATTCCTTATCTCACGCTCTGTTTTGTTCATCACAATGGCGTATAATCCTGTTGCCTTTAATTAAATGTGTTCTTATCTAAATTGTTTTCAAACTTTTTAGGCTATGTCTACTATTTCCGCGGAATACTGTCTTTACGCGCAGTTCGCGGTTAACTGTTATAGGTATCCACAAAATCTTCGACAATAAAGACACACCCCTGTGTTATCAAATGTAATAAGTTGGTTCTATACTATTTATCTAATGATCTACGCCTTTCCTGTTTCTTCTGCTAAGTCAGCAAACAAGCACACGTGTGCTTGATGTGCATGATGGCACAGATTTTAAAGTTAAAAATCTGACTGAATACCTATTATTAACAATAGTTTAATTGACACTTATAACAGAACTCACTTAATAGCTCGGTATTTCCACTAACAAATAATAAATCACTTTCTCAAAAACTAAAATAAAACCGTCAATATAATGGCAGATCATATAGCAAAAGCCAAAAGGCTTTCCCATAGAAATCTTTCTTGTACACGCAAAAAAGAAATTGAACGACAATCTCAGGCCACAATTTTTTAATTGTCGAGAAATTAATTGAAGAACAACTTTCGGATTCTAGTAGAAATTATATTTTTCTGTGAAATCTTAATAAACATTAATCATTTTTGCTCCTAAAATAGTAAAAAATAAAAAATATAATTCTAATGCGCCTAAACCGTCTCTATCAGTTATTCGAAATATTCCAAGTATGACGAATGACACTTCTTACATAATAAAATTCTGTTCACTTCCAGGCTTTACGCCATGATAATTAATATAAAAAGCATGACTAACTTTTAAACTTTCGCGTTCCTAAAATGTTAGCGGGAATTAACGCGATCATGGTATAGGTATATACATACCTTTGGATGTATATACCTATACCAGCCTGTGACCACGGCCAGTGACAACCTGGTCGAAACGTCAGGTATTTCAAAGGTATGCCAAACCTATACCATGATCGCGTTAATTCCCGTTACCATTTAAGTATAAAAAGCATGAGCCCAAAATAACTTCTCATATTCTATTAACACATAGAATTCATTAAACATATCTGAAGAGTTGTCACTCAGAGTGGCCAAAAATAATAACCGCTGCGTATCCTTTCAAGGTTATCAGTTTATCTATATTTTTTGTTTAGCGAAGCACTTACGTATAAATGTACCACTTGAATAATTGCAAATGGTTTCATGTTTCTATTAATATAACAGCCCAAGCTGATAAGTTTCTAGAATATTAGTTTTATTTATAGTAGTAGGGTCGCAAACGAATCTATTGAAACTTACATCAACACACCGCAGCATGGCATCCGTAGACTTTATATATCTCTTTTTATTTCGACCAATGAAATCTTAGAAAATAGTTGCCACGTCACCAAAACGTTACCTTATTTTAACCTTAGGTCTCTACTTTTTCTGTGATTTCATTGGTCGAGAGAAAAGAAGACGTAATTATGTCCACAGACGCCATATGCTGGTGATCAAGCTTCAATTGGTGTTGGCTTGTGTTGTTGGAAAAAAGGAGAAAAATGGACATACTTTAGACTTCTTGCTGAGCGGCCCCGGTAGCGATTTAGAACTCTCCCGGGTCGCCGATCCCGCAACAGGCTCTCCATACCCGTACGGTGCACCGCGGTGTAGGGTGTAGGTGTAGGCTATTATTCTCATTCTCATAGCGATTTCCCAGTTGTTACCTACCGTCTATTCCCAACTGTTACGTCCAAAGTATGCACCCAAAATAGACTCAAGAGATCCATTTGTAATCTAGTTTAGAATATTAGTTTATAACTTTTAATTGTAATATTCCATTTTATACAAAAATCAGCACGAAACAAGTTATTACAATTCTATGCCTACTCTAAATATATTTTGTGTGATCTTTACCACTTCTTCTCACTAAGCACGTTTGGCTTGCTAACACGTTTTGTTTTCACGCCATCTAGCTTCAAGTGGCAGCAACTACTGCTTATCAACGAACCAGAGTCACAGTTGCACGTCGCCGGCAAATCAACCTGCCACCTCATGATGAAATCCTTTGCAAACTTTCTGAAGAAAGAAGAGATTATCTACACACCCTGGGACACCACATCTGATGGTGGTTTAAATTATACCGAGAATTTGAAGTTTTACCTTGGATATAAATACACAAGTAAGTTTAACATTAAGTTTTAACATTTTTCACCAGTCCTGCCATCTATGGAACAGTTGGGTAAGTTCAAAGGTTTCACGCCCGTCATAGCAGTTCACGGTTAAAATTATAGGGAGCGTTGTAAGGAGTGTGTAGCCAACAGTGTATTTTCTACCCGCTAACAGATGGCGACATTTTCTTTATTGTATGCTATTTGTTATCAACAGATTCGAATGGGGGCGCATCGTGCTTATATACGATTCACGATCCTATAGAACACAAGTAGGAGAGTCCGGAGGATTCCTTCTAGCCAGCACAATCCATCAGTATCTGACCGATTATGGATATGACGTGTTTGGTAGAGAAATAAATGCGCAACAAAAATTTGAAGAGATGTTAATACAAACTGTCGGAAATAATTACGCCAGTGAGTTCATTTTTGGGAATGGTTGAGGGTTAAGTTATGGCTTGAAACTTACGATATGGTTGAAAATCTTCTGTTTTCCGTACGTACCTATAGGGTGTTACTTTAAACAAAACCCTGTTTGCATTTTCTTCATGCAATTACTAAATTATTGCCTAATTTAGAAAAATCGTTTCCGAAATTAATAAGAATGAGAGATTTCACTAACTTACTAAGCAGGTTGTATTTTGTTTAAACTACATACACTCTAAAAAGTATTACCTATCAGCACTGCTATTAATAGCAATCACGAGTGTTTTGTCGGCACGTGTTATTTTGCACATATTTTGACCATTAGAAAAATGTTCGCCTAAATTCTTTTCAAATATTGAATTAATAAATTTATCCTTACCGAATTCTATAGCCATTTATTTGGTCTTATTTTGCTGCTGTTCTAGCAACCGCTGAAAGCAACTGACACTCGATCAGTGTAAATAATAAAATAACACCAAATAAATCTCGAAGCAGTTCGTTTTTCAGATAAGTATTGTTTATGACTGCTTAGGATTTATTATGAATTTTCAAAGCTAATAAAACAGATTCAGTGCCAAAATATCTACAACAAAAGATTATGTAGCCTCTACATTTCTTTTGGGCGGCAATCTCCTCGTCCAAAGCTAGCGGGGTGGTTATTTCGGTTTTGAACCGATTAAAACCCCATGATGTTTCATCACATCGGCCTGTGTGACCCGGGAATTTAGTGTACCCTCGACCTTCCCTTAGCTTAAGTCGCAAGAGAAAATTTAAATGTAGTATTTTATTTAGCTGTTTAATTGTGATGAGTTACAACTTTAATGATTAAAAACCTTAGTAACTTCACTAAAATAAATTTCATCCAGTTATTTGTCGAAAGTAGCTCACCTTAACTAAACAAATAGCTACTAGTACCTTGTACCAACTTCACAAATAATTGTTGATCTCCAAGTTCTGATACAATAACATTATTTTACGGGCTTATATCTGGGCCACACCTGCGTCTGTAATATCAACGGTCGTTAATACTACAGTGTCTTTGTCTTCACAAATAAATTTTTATCACATTTCGCACACCCCGTACAACAAAGGCGTATCTGGAAAACACCAACTTTACAGGAGAGCCAAAAAACAGTTTGTTTCTGGAATATTGCCTGAACTAATAATGATAGTACTTTGTATCATATATCATAAGAAGCCTCAAAATGAGCTCTATAATATGTATTTACTGAAATTAAAGATAGATTTACTATTTTCATAGTACAGGGAAAATTAACAATTACCTATTTATTGTATTAGGGTTTTTCTTAAGTGACTGTTGGTAAATAAACATACACCTTTTTTGCTGTTTAGGTATAAACAAAACATGGATCTTATGTGTACATACGCTTTTATTGCTTATTTTTCCTCGTGATATAACCTCGGAGCTTTTAGTTTTAAGTACTTATAGCACGTTTATTTTTGAAAATAAATAATGAGTAAGTTTATATAAGTGTATATTGCAGTGATAATTTATTAATGTTTTTTAATGTATGTGACACACTCATTTATTGCACGAAGAAATATTTTACAGAGTAATACATATTTTCTTATATTTTTATAATAACAAAAAATAACTTTACATTTTAATTTGAGAATTGTGGGTATCTAATTTGTTATGATTTTACAACTACTGTACAATATATCAAAAAGAGTTTGGTGATTAATTGCAGGAATACAACGAGATTATAAATATATATTACTAGAGACCCGAGACCCGGCTTCGCCCGGGTGTAAATTCCAGTTTTCCAATAAAATATAGACCATGACACTCACGAATGACGTGGCTTTCTATTGGTGAAAGAATTTTTAAAATCGGTTCAGTAGATCCCGAGATATCCCTTTACAATTTAACAAATATACAAACACACAAACTTTACCTCTTTATAATATACTAGCGACCCGGGACCCGGCTTCGCTGGGTGTAAATTCCAGTTTTCCAATAAAATATATAGCCTACGACACTCACGAATGACGTGGCTTTCTATTGGTGAAAGAATTTTTAAAATCGGTTCAGTAGATCCCGAGATTACCCCTTACAATTTAAGAAACACACAAACTTTACCTCTTTATAATATTAGTACAGAAGTATAGATATTTTTTAATAATTCTTTATTTTGTACTTATTTTGCTAACTATAAGTAATTTCTTACATCTATGAAAGTTACAAACCGAAAAATATGAATTCTTATTATTATATTTTCACAACCATAGCTATATTTAAACAATAACAAAATCAGAATGGCACGCAACGGTCTTTAAAACTGTGGTAAGTAACTTTTACATAATAATTATACTATAGCACGTCAATTAATCAGGTACCTACAATAATCAATACATTTTATAGATACCTAAAACCAATATCATTGCCTAAAACTCAAAGTCCTGACTGTCTGATTGACCTAGAGACAACGCACAGCCTAAACCGCTGGTCGTAGAGACATTGAAATTAGCAGAATGTCTGTGTTTTGATGCGTATAGGTGTACTAAGAAAGGGTTTTTTAAAATTCAAACCCTTAAGCCTTCAAACCCTGAAGATATATTATGTTAGAAGACGATACTATATAAGGAATTAAATGCATCTAAAGAGTACTTTCCGTTGATATAAAATCATCTAATTTGGTGTAAAGCAAGGTATAGTACAAATGTAGAAAAAAATCTATAATACCTGAGTATGTAGTTAGCCACCACACAAAAATATATCATTATGTAGATAGGCGTGGAGAAATTAAGTCGAAACTAGCATGAAATATTTAGGTCTGCACGTCTTGAAGCTATGAAAAAATCCAATCAATGCAAGCTAATTTAAAAATTCAGGCAGCACATTTCGACATTATTTACAGGATACTTCCTGTGCATAAAGGTTTGAGGTCTGCCACAAGAGAAATCGAGGTGCAGCGATCCCAATTCCGTTAGATGGAATGGAAAGAACGACTTGGGTAATCAAGCGTAGGGCAGGCCACGATTGTGGTGGTAAGACCGTTTATGAAGAAATTATCGGAGGGGCGAAACGATAGCCCCTCTTGCCAGGTGAGGCAGGTGCTCGCTGAGCATGGCTGTTCTGATGAGTTCCTGTACTGTATGGGAAAGGAGCTGACGTCCGAGCGTCACTGTTGGGGCTGCTCCGTGGACACATCGCCAATTCACACACTGGCAAAGTACCCA
This sequence comes from Lithosia quadra, assembly GCA_963576445.1. Taxonomy (NCBI): domain Eukaryota; kingdom Metazoa; phylum Arthropoda; class Insecta; order Lepidoptera; family Erebidae; genus Lithosia; species Lithosia quadra. The sequence continues at coordinate 3,436,119 of OY754894.1, forward strand.
GGGTAGATGGATGAAATATCTTTGAAGCAGATTTAGATTCCTAATAACATGTCGGTGTCGGCAGTGCTGGCGGCTGGAACCGGTCGGGGTCTCTGGGATATTCTTACTACTTAGGACACACCAGATTCCTTGACCACACAGGCCAATATTGCGATAGACCTTGTGATTTTAATCGGTTGAAGTCCGACATGCCTACCTCAACGTTGGCTCCGGTGAAGTGAAGCTCGAGGGAGTTTTCGCTCGAAAAAAGAAAGAGCATAATTATTCCCGTTGGCACAACTTTTTTTTATACTACGTAGGTGGCAGACAAGCACACGGCCCACCTGATGGAGGATGGTACTCAGTTGGACTGCTCATTTCGGACGGGAGATACCGTCGTGTCCTACCTCCTTTGCGAAAGGAAAAGTGCAGAGACCGTACCTTTACCCACATCACCAAAAAACGACGAAAACGACTTTCTGTCGCGATGCACGGAACTGTAAGGAACCTTGAAGGGTTTGACAGAACTACCTACTACCTACCACTATTTACCAAGGAATAGACATTGAAAGTCAGTACGGGCAGCCCCTCGGCTTAAAAAGACTTGGTGGCGAAAGCCAACATCCACGCGGGCGGAGCCGCGCGCGGGTAAGCTAGTAATCTATAAAATTATAAAGGATTGAGTACACATACGTTTCAGAATAAGTTTAACAGTGACGCTTAAGTGAAGTTACGAAAAATTTATTCAAAAATATATTGTGCAATAAAGGAGTAAGTAAACTTACGAGTGCACATCTTTTAATTTGGCCTGAGCAATAAAGACAGGATTGCGATTACGTACATATTGTTAATGGTTTGAATAAATTATGCATCGAGTAATTATATTTACGTTTTTTTTGCCAGTTAATTATGATATTTCTTAAGGAAGTAGCTTTTGTGTTTTTTCTTAACCATTTTCTTAGTTTTGTAAGGAAAATTACGAAAAAAATATAGAACATGTGTCGAAGTATTTTACATCGATTGGCGAAATAAAAAAAAAATTGCATATGTGTATATACTCCTTTGTTGTACGGGGTGTGCGAATTTTCTTTACGGATGTAAATTTTGGATTACTGCGTATCACAGAAGCGTGTGTGAAATTCGTGTAATACTAGTTATAGTTATTAGAAATTCTTTAGATGTAATGTAAATTTGTAATATGCAAAGTTATAAAGAGTTTTAGCATTGCTAAAACTGATAATAGCTATGCCTTTTTATGTTCAGTATCTCTTTACAGTTAAAATTAAAATTTCCGCCTTATCTTCTCTACAGGAATGTCGAATAAATTAGTGGTTACTCTGTAGAGAAAAGTGAAGTTTTCTCTTTAAAATTTCATAGTTGGTATCTGTATACTCTGTAACTTATAACTTGGGCACTGAATAATTCATAATTGCTTTTAGCTTACAAATTTTCTAAAATGTTGATCACTTATTTATAGTTTATTATTCTTGCAAAACTAAATCATTTCCAAACCAAATTCAAACTTTAACAGTCTTGACTTCTTTCATTTGTAAGCACTATCTCTCACAAAACTTTTAGTTTATATTTATTAGGGTAGGTATGTTTACAATTTCATTTTAATTATCCATTATCTTTTATATTACCTACAGAAAACTGTTCTCTTATTTTTCGATACAATAAGTAAAGTCAGCATCAAAATCTTTCTCGATATTTCACACAGATATCTGTTATTTAGGAAATCCCTTTCATGTTTCTTGAAACATAAATCTTGCACAGCTGTTACTTACTTAAAGCTACAAAAACACTACAGAGGCCTCTCCCTTTTTTATTTGGCTGAAGAAATGGTCGTTATGCTTGTGACTAGTTGTGACATAGAACAAAATGGCTATTAAGGGCAAGAAGGAAACTCACAATAGGTACTCACACTATGATCATTCTCACTTATAAATTATTATACGCCAACACTTTGCCAGCAGCAATATTTTAGTCTAGGAGGTAGGTAGTCCACCTAAAGCACCCTGCACCCGTCTGAATCACACCTAGCCTAGTGCTAGTAGGTGCTCTTTGCGGACTAGGTTAGGTGCTATTATTGCAGGGGTTATTCAGATGGGTGCTCTACGAGGACTCAATAGAAGTGTAGCCATTAACTATTGCTGATAACGAGATACTTTACATACATTACACCTCTTTTCCATTGGGATAGGCAGAGATCATTATGTTGCCGCTTGCTACAATCCTGACTGATTTAAAAGAAGTTAAGCACTAATACCTACACACAAATTTTATCTCACATGTGGTTAAAATACCTTGGCAAATTGTTAAAGAAAATTAGAGGATTTCATTATTTGAAATTATTTTTAACAACATTGACCTTGTCGAAGCCGAACAAAAAAGAAGTTTAACGAACGAACAAACCACGAGTGTAATTCGTGCAAAATCATCATTATTTATAGTCAAGAATACGACGCAGGAGTAAGGCACTAGATTACAGATTATATAGATTCCGACTCCTGAACTCCGACCGCATGGACTTCGGTTTTAGCGTTTTCTCAACCGATTGTGATCAAACATGTGTAAGACTTTAAAGCTGACTAAGACCTTTCACACGAAAAATCCGTTCAAACATCCATCCCATAATATCAATCCAAAATAATTTCAAGAGCTTTAGATAAAAAATTTAACATTCACGTACTAAGCTTTGTTTGTAAAATGTCGGTACCTACCTACTCTTATACTGAAATTAAGCTAATGATATTGAAATCAGAAATTTGAAGGTAACTCAGCAACAAAGTTAAATGAAAATCTCATAAAAATTACCTTATTTCATCAAAATGGCGTCCATCTCTCAATTAGCATCTCCGTTGTAATTTAAGACCTTTGATGTTAATTTATATATGGTAATGTAATACATAATATTAGGAAAAGAAAATTAAGTAAAAAATGCAAATTTTGGAGAATCTACCTACCTGGTTACATTTTCAGGATGTATTTTTGTAATAATTTTTATGTTGTGGTTATGTTCATTTAAATTTGAGTTATTTATTATCTGTACCTAATTTAGTTTTAGTATAGGAAAATAGTCCATTAAAAATTGGTACAGTAATAATGTCATGGAAAAACGGTCTAAATATTTATACTAACAAGTAGGTACGTAGATTTTATGGAGAGATATACCTATAATTGCTTATCCTACTAATATTATGTGAAAGTTTGCGAAGACGTTTGTAAGTTTGGATATTTGTTCCACAATCCCGCTTTATCGACTGAGCGAATCTAGTTCAGAGATAGATTTTATCGTTTGGTATTCCAGATTTAATCTTATTTTTATCCTTGAAGTCATTTTATGCGCAGGAAGCGGCGGTAACTGCTAGTTGTAATAAAAGATTAGAAAATTATTAAATTTGAGTGTAAATGTAGATAAACAAAAACTTTAACTGGAATTTACGGAAACACCAGCTGAGTTTCTCGAGTTCTTTCCGGTTCTTGAGTTGAGGTGGTAAAAAATAATAATTAGTTTTGTTCTGCTTTTTGCTAAATTATATTAATTTCACGTCAAGAAAATGATATCAGTCAAATGGCACCCGCTGGAATTTGGCAGGTAAGCGTTTGGCCCCAATTCGCGGTACTCAATTTATAGCCCATCTTTTTACATTAGAACTAAAGAAATGTGTGTGAGCTCTTTGAAACACATTAGAGAGGATCGTAGATCAGATACCACCTGGAGTTACGTTTATTGAAGCTTACTTCGTAAAATTAGTAAAATATTCTCTTACAAATAATGTACTTTACTGAAAATTTATTTCTGGCAATAGAAAGGGCATTATCCTTCTTAACCGGCGTGAATAATGGCCTTTACACTGCCTCTAAATTTATAACTGTAGGGTGAGTGCGAAATTGAGTAGAGTTGAAATATATTTCACTAAATAGCTTCAAGTCTTTGATTTATTTAAGGTACTCAAAACGTAAATGGTTATGGTAGAGCGGTATAATTTATTGAATAGATAAGCTCAAGAAATTAACAATCACTTGCTACATTTTTACATAAGATGCGGTATTTTTTATCAGAAGAGTTTTTAACAGACTTAAAATGCCGTTGTATGGTTGCAATAGGTTAAGTAGAACCGGAGATATGACCAAAAAAACATAATCGACTGTACCTATGTATTGAATGTAATCATCTCACTAAAAGATCCAATAGAAATCTATTCATTGATAGTGGCCTTTGTCGTGAAAATCTATACACACTCATGAAACTGGCGAATGTCCAAAATCTTTACATTCAGTTGTATTGTTATGTATTGTATTGTACCTAAATTATCTGCTTTATGCTTCATTTGTTTAGGCACATCAGACCATAGCCGATTTTGTTTGAAAATATCTCTAATACCATAATAGATTTATCTTCGAGAGAACGCTCATGTTTCAGATTATTTCGTGGTTTCGAGTTAACTACTCTATTTAATCACGGAGGTCTTATTTCAATTCAGTCAGCTAAGGAAGAGTTCAAGTAAGTACTGATTAATTCAAAACAAGGGGTCTGATTAAGTAAAATTGCGCAAAACTTACCGAAAAAAAAACTGCGTATTATTTTATAAATTCATCAAAAACACAATCAGACCGTAAGCAATCATTCGCATTACATATAAAACCTCAAAAAAACGTTGCTCTAGTTTTAATACTGGATACAAAAGCTTTTTTTTCAGGATTCTCTAATAGAATTAAAATCACACGTTTTTATAACACGCCTTAAAGTCGGGCCCAAGGCTTGTTAACAGGTAAGGGCACAAAGCTAGAAATACTGACGCAGCTACGTAAGGTTGCTATTCTATCTCTTTTTTATTGATTTCACTCTCAAAAAAGTGTTAGTGAACTGCGTAACTTCAGTCTTCTCTAACTGGGACTTTTTTTTTGGTTTTTAGCAGTTTTTCATGGATTAAAAATATTTCATATTTAAATGTCGGTTTTTTAAGGAATAAGATAAAAAAGAGCCATTATAAGAACTTAACACTAAACTAATTAACTGCAAGCATAAAATGGGTACAATAAAGTTAAGACAAAATGGGTTCAAATTGCAGTCGCATCAAAAATAAAAAAAGCCCAGTAAATCAACAACTGTATATAAACTCTATTACCAGAAAACCTACCTTATCTTCAACTAGTTTTTACTGATTCTATCGCGATTAATTTCTGTGATTATTGCTTGACGAAGTCGGTTTCAATAAATATAATAATAGCACCTCATAAATTGCGATTAAAGCCGTTAAAAATACCATTATTAAAATGAGCGATACTCGCGAAGACTTCGAAAAAAATCCACAATCTCCTAAAATTATATTTTGAAATGCGGGATACATTTCACTAATGATGTTACTCTTTAAAAGTAATTCTGAAAATACATAATATAATAACCCTGAAGTATTCCGCAGGGGTCTCCTTGTGAAGCAAATCTAACACAAACACATCATTTGAACATGAACTCAGAGCTTTGCTTGTTTTCAATTAGAACTAGCGAGTGAATGTTTGTACAAATAGGGTATGTCAAACAGTTGATCCAGGTCTGGATCAAATATTTGAATAAGTTTATGTGATGTGAAATAAAAAGGGTCAATTTGTAATGAAAGGATAGGTCACTTTAGAAGTCTTCTTCTTATATGTAGACGATTCACTGTTATTAAATTATTTGGTTAGGTGGATTGATTGAACAGTTTTCAAACTTTAAAATCTAAATGAAAATAGTTCATTACATCGTAATCAAAGTTTCAAAGTATTTCAATGGAGCCCACTAATTTGTTAAGCGCAGTTTAATAAAATATTTTGTCCAAAAACTTATGTTTAAAATCTAAAAAAGATCATCTATTTTTTACGGTAAGGTAAGGTCTGTAGTATTTTGAAATTGATAAACTACCTAGTACTTCTCTGTAAATTTGTAACACCACAAATCCTTTGAGAGTATAATAATTATATTTACTCACAATATTATAATCTTCTTACAAACGGACAATTATTGCAAATTGAAATAAGAAGAAAGCTTTTAGAGCCTAACCAAATTATCGTGCCCTAATATCGTTACCGGAGGGCCTTCCTCAAGTAAAGAGGGATTCGTTCCCGTACCTATCATTAATTAGGGGTTTATTAGACCCTACTTTGTCACTTCTGACATCACTAATTCGAAGTCTCATAGCAATTTGCCTAATAATATGAGCGTCGATTTGTTTTGAGTAAGTACTTTCAATAAGAAACTAAACAGAGGAGTTTAGTTATAGCTTGATTGTAAAAATGTAAGTGGAAATGTCTAATATCGTTTCATTTAAAATTAAGAATTAAAAATTTATTCCGTCCTACTAATATATAAATGTGAAAATATGTGAAGATGTTTGGCATACTCCACAAACACTCCAAGGACTGAATCTATCTGGTCAAATTTGGTATAGGGATAGATTATACTCTCTGGAATAACACATAGGCTACTTTTATTTCCATATCATGCGCTATTTCGTAATATGAATAGCATTATAAGAGGGCAAATTTCAAAACCACATTTCAAAGTATCATTCAATTGTCCTATAAGATATTTATCTACGACGTTGTCCACCCAAAACTATACAGACCAAGAAAGTCAGAAATGTGGATATCAATACAACTCTGCTTACCCTTTCGGGGACATACATCCGTAGTGTACATTTATTTTATACTTAAATAGTAAAAAGGCGCCACACCCCATTCGTCACAAATCTTGAAAAAAAAAAAGGTGAGCTATGAAAACAGACTCGATTTTATTTCGGCCCGGTCCTTTCACAGTTTATTGCGTACATCTTCAAGTTATTTGACGCCTCTCAGTTTATGATAGCTTTTTCACTGTCATACTTCCCTGGTATTGTATGAGGCCTTTTTATTGTCATGGCATTAAAAATATGATGACTTATGTTGTGTCTGAAGAAAATAACATTGGTGAATTAACTTATATGAATCGTATTATCTGAATTTAAGGTTTATAATACAGAACCTTACCTACCCTTAGGGTTGTAGTTCCAGTGGCAACTCGAAATGTATGAGAGTGACATTATTTGTCTACATGTTACGTGTAACAAATAATGTCTCTTTTCGGACTTTTGTCTATTCCTTTTGGAGCGAATCTACTATAGTATATTATTCGAACCCATTTATTATATCACTTTGTCTACAGTGAAACCGCGGGGCAAAGTTAGTCTTTATATATATATTATCAGTATATACTCTGTATTTTCATTATTCGTCTTGCAACAGCCGGCTTGTTAATACTTAATTTTTCTTAATTAAATTTCGTTTAATTAATTTTCAAGGCGCTTCCCCGACTTAGCGTCCTTTAATAGGTAGGTATATGTTTACATTCTCTTTGCAGCAAGACTACTATTTACTGAATGTTCACAAATTTGTCAACATTTAACCAATCAACAATGTTTATTTAATTGTCTCACCAATTAGTATTCGCTGTAAATTGAAAAATTGAGAAAACTCTTTTTTGTGGAATTTGATCAATATTATTATTTTTATATACCTTCATAATATTACGATTAATTAAATCAGAATTAATATTAGCTTCCATACCTATGACTACTTAGTTCATTAAAAACAACAACATTTCAATACGCAGGTTAAAATACGAGATCACGAAAAGTTTAAATAGTCCAAGATAGAACCTACCTATAGTGGAGTCAATTTAATAGGCCACATTTGACAATTCATCAAAATTCAACATCGAAACCTTGTAACGGCGCGCCGCGGTGGGCATCAAATTATATATTTTTCGTTTTGTTAGAACTGCACAATTGCTAAACTTTTTTCAATGACTATTACATATTTATTGTAATAATGACAGATACAAGTAATTTTACGTTTTGCTTTCACCAATAAACCATTCTAAACATAATAAAAAATTTCTGATCTAAAGAACTGAACGTCATTACCTTGTCATTACAATGTTGTGTCAGTTAATCCTTTTTCTTTTTAAACACTAGGCATGTTACTCTAAAAATCGAAAGCTGATAAGTAGAATCGAATGCAATGATTACTTGTGAAGAAATATCATCATAGAATTAATAACCACGTTGTGACAAAAAATTTACTGATTGCATTTTTTGCATTAGTATCGATCACCAATCATCCCCCAATAGTTATTTTGTAAATACATTCAATGAACAGAATTGACCTCTCTACAGTTTTATTATAAGTATAGATCATGTACTTGTCTTATTTTGCTCTTTAAATTTACGAAAGAAAAAATAATAATGAGACAGGGATTCACCTGAGGATTTTAAAAATTCACATTATCTTTCAAGTCCGTATCGATTCATTCGTTTTAATCAACCTTTTTTAACAGGTCACCTCATTATGAATATAAAACTGACAAACGTCAAATGTGACCTATTAAATTGACTCTACTATACGTCAGCGTCGGGTACCTACTTGTGCCCGACATTATGCTGATCTGATTCCTTTTTAGTACAAATTTAGTAGTGAGAACGGTAATTAAATTACCGATGTTACAACTAGAAATAAGATTGGTAGTAACACGGGTAATAAATAATATTAGAATAGGTTTAACATATTTTTGTTATTTTTAGCAATTCCTATTTTTGTGTTGCACAAAAATAAAATGACTTTTCTTTCTTCCTTCCATAAAACAATGCCATAAGATACAAAGTACACAAATGTAGTAAACAATAATAGAAAAACGAATGACACCACAAGATTTTGTAGGCCTGTTCCAAATATATATGAAGCTTCGTAGTGACATGTGTCACACCTAAGGGACTGTAATCTCTTCGATGTAAAAGGTTCGCCTAAATAAATGTTTTTGAATCCAGGATTAGGGACTGTCAGCTGGGGATTGTGTTTTGTGTTTCATAAAAATGCAGTAAACTCTTACCAAGTAACTGGAGATATTACGTTTAGAGTACTTACATATAAGTAGTTGTTATCATTATGTACAAAAATTGTGGATTAGGAACTTCATTTAAACAGTAAACCAAAGATAAATAAAATTATGATTATTATTGACTGTGTGTCTTGTATGCCTGGACATAGTTCAGAACACAAAAACAAAAAATCGAAATCAAAATCATCCGTTCTGGAGTTACACTGCCACAGATAGAGTTAAATAGACAAGTCAAACTTATTACGCCCGTCGTTTTTCGTAGGTCCACTGAAAAAAAAAATCCAAATTGTATACAAACATTTTCATTGCCCAAAGATACGTAATAAAAGAATCACCACCTAACATTTTGATCGAGGATTTAACTTGGCACTATCTATCTCAAAAATGTGTTGGGGGATCTTCCTCAATTTCAAGAACAGATTTCAGCGTGATCTCTCTCGAACAAGGATAAAATCCCATCTAACATTTAATTACTTACGTTCTACGAGTATAAACCTGTGAGGTTAATTTGATCTCTTGTAGATAACAACCTAGTGTGATAACTTCTGCTTTCGTTTTGGTATCTATGTATACTATTGTAAAATTATAGAGAGATATAAAAAAACTTAGGTTATGTTAAATTAATGATTCTGAATCCATAAATGTTTTGCCGCGATGGATGCAAAACTACTTTCTTTACTTTATAGTTTTTTTTCTATTAAAAAGAGCCTTTTCAAACCTAAATTCTGCCACAGATTTAATTATTGCAATTGGTTTAGCTTAACCGGAGATATGACCAAAAAACGATAACCTACCTCTAATCGGGCGGTGCTATGGACATCAACTAATATTTACTGTTTTTTTTAGCAGCATTAACTTTATATTTAAAATTTTCAGTTGTTTATTGTTTGTTGTTTATTTATATTGGACTATTTCGTTTAATTTTTTTAATTAGGGTAATAAGTTTGCCTGATATTGTTATTACACTATAGGTAGGTATCAAAGTAACTTTATCCCAGACAAAAACAATCGAAGTTTTGATATTCAACGTGAACTCCTGAAACCTTGAGGTCTATTAGACTTCCATCTAACTAATAAGTAGATGCGAAACTCATCTATAAACTAAGATAAACGTTATAGGTAGTTGAAGATCTCCGAAGACTCTATAACAAGACTTTATAGCTGTGGCTCGCGGCTGAAACTCTAATCCTATTCCCGTGACCCACGGGTACCTATTCCTGACAAAAAAGTAGGTTATGTGTTATACCAGACTATAATCTATCCCTGTACCTACCTAGTTTAATCCGTTGAGTCATTTTTGCGCGAAAAATTAACAAACATCCATACTTACAAACTTTTGCGTTTATAATAAGTATTAATAGGATAACTTTAGCCGAGCCTTTGTAATGACCACAGCAACATTAAAGTAATTGCTTCATTGGCTAAAAATTCTAGAATCCTTAAAGAAAATTAGTTTGATTTATTATAAAACTTAGTGGAGATCACCAAGATAATACAATCAGGCTTGATAATGAAGAAAATAGGCCTAAATCACATAAAAACGAGACCAATTTCGTGCATCATAGACATGAACTACTTCACAGTATTATGAGGAAGGAGCTAAAGAATAATAACTTTCTTAGTTGAATACTTCATTTTCTCTTCAAAATACGAAATGTGGCATCTTATGCGTACAGGAAATCCATCGAGGAAACCTAAAGCTGGCCCCTCATTTCTGGACTATTGCTTGTCGTCGAGATCTGTCACCCGAAGCACGGTAGCGCGTAACTTGTACACAATCAATCAATTAATCAATTAGCCTATCGACTTCCCCTGCTGGATGTAGACCCCTCCCACAATGTGCGCTATACCTCCCGATTCGCCGCTTTCCGCATCCAGACTATCCCAGCTACCTTTTACAGGTAAACTATACAATATCATGTAAAATTTGATTTCTTTGCACATCTTAAAAACGAATTCAGTAATTACGAACCTATTAAATGTAAATATTACTTGGAAATGTTAACAAGACAATATACTTAACAAAAAATAATAATACGAGTATTTTATTAAGTTCTTAGAATGAGAGTCTGAAGTATTGTTTAATCAAGATTAAGATGTGTTTGATTTACATAAATAGCTCTATATTAAAATTAAATTTTAAATTAATCGCAGAAGTGTGTAATTCCTCAGAATCTTAATATTTCTCAGAATTACTGATTCCGATAAAGAATTTACACGAAATCATAACATAAAGTTAGACTATTTTTTGCTAAGAATAGATTGTTTTTTACTATTATATAACACGAACAAAGTAAGGACCCCGACTCACGAGCAAATTACAATACAGCTTAGCTTTAAAAAACTGCTAAGTCTTAATTTTTCATTTATACAATATGTTGATTTGCATCTGATCATCCTTCACAGGGGGGCTCGAGCTACTTATACTCTCTAAGAATTCATGAAAAAAAAACAGTCTTAAAAAAACATAATTCTTTTTTAAATTTCACTTGTCTATTATTTACGGAGCTACCTCTATCGAGTTTAATCACTAGCACACAAAAAATGAAGTCGCAAAAAAACAGTGTTATTTTAATAGTACTTTCATGAATTCCAAAAAATAATTCCAATAAAACAAACCGTGTGTATCCGCCCCAATCGACGCAATCCAAGCGGTATGTTTACGCGCCTCTTGCGCCGATCGCGCTGCATTCAATTTTGCACAAACTAAGCAAGTAAGTACTTACATTTCGTTAGTGTGTGTGTGCGGCTATCGACTATCGGCCGAGCGCGGTGCAACTGCAACCCCCCGCACAGCCCCTTGGGTCTCTCGCTCGTTCCCTGCGCGTGCGCCGGGCGCTCAATCAAAACTATTTTTTGTGCTATTTTAGTTGCGGAAATGCGCGCGTCGAGAGATAACGCTTACGTTGCATTTCTCCCGTGGCCGCAATAATGACGACGGAGCGCTATACTAACATCGAGTTAGTAGAAATGGTGCGCTTGTACGCGATGTCAAATAATAACTTAAGTTTAGCTGTGCAAATGTTCAGTGATATGCATCCTCATTCCCCGACCCCTTCAAGACGTGTAATGCTGGCTGCAACGCAACGATTAAGAGACCATCGGCAGTTCGATGTGCCAACCCATGCCCAAGGACGAGGCAGCGCGGGTCTTTCTGCCGATTTACAAGACCAAATACTTGATTTGCCTGTGGCATGGCCACCAAGATCACCGGATTTAACTAACTCCTTTAGATTTTTATTTATGGGGAGATATTAAAAGGATTGTGTACAGTGAAGAAATTACGTCTCGCACACAGTTGCGAGAAAAAATAATTAGTGCCTTTGAACAAGTCAAAACACAGACATTCGTGTTATTGAACTTGAAAAATAACTTAGTGCGTCGGGCTAACCTGTGTTTGCAAATTAATGGTGGTCATTTCGAACAATTATTGCGTGTGACGTGATTAATCCCAGACAATTGAAAAACGATCTGTAAGTAGTGTGTGATTAATAATTAATTCTGTAAATACCTAAGCTAATTTAAAATTTTTAACTACGCCAGAAATACCTACAACTACCAGGCGATATTTGCAATATCAGTTGACCTTACTGACTTAGACTTAGGTACTAGTTACTAAGGTATTCTGCCGGTCCTAAGCCCATAAAAGTAGGAAGGAAAATTTTAAATCAACTTATCACGAGAGCATCCGATGGATGGAGCACCCGAGCACGGACGAACCAGCGCGGCGCGGCCTACCGGGCTGTGCGCGTCCGCTAATCAAGGTTATCGGCCGTAAACGTGGGGCTGATACATACGATGTGCTTCTTTTATGTCATATTTTTTTAAGCTTGTGAGCTATGAAAATAATGAAATTTTTTAGTCTTAATATTCAATGCACTAGTGAATTTGTGATGACTATAAGTAGCTCATGCCCCCCCGTGAAGGATGCTCAGATGCAAATCAACATATTGTATACTTGCTAAAATTAAATTTAGATAAGTAATAGCACGTACTTGCCCAATGATTTTTCAGTAGGCACAACAATATTTAGATAGACGTTCATCAGGGTAAAACTACTGGGGCAACTTTTGACGGGACTTTCGGTGTCGGAAAGGTAATTTTATAAGGCGTAACATGGGTTACTCTGAATTTAAAAAAGGAATTGAAATTCCGCACAAAGAATCCAAACCAAAAAAATCGACTTCCACGCGAGCCAAGTCACGGGCACAGCTAGTATAGATACAATTATGAACACAAATACAAATACAAATGGTGGCGCACAGTTATAAACCTATGTACAAAGTGTTACCCTAAATGAAGTTCAAGATTGTACTTGTGGTGTACTTAACAAAACCATAACTAATAATCTAACCTAAATTAGTTATTTTAAATTATATTAACTAGTTTTGAAACCAGTCTAATATAAACTAATCGTCCTTTATACAACCGAAATATGGCATGATTTTCACGAATTATATCTAACTAAAACCAATTTCACTAAGCCATACTATCATACGATACATTCTAATTATTATTTTGCTGAAAACCTGAGGTTCTTTGTAACTCATATCCCACGCGAGCATTGATGGAAGAATTTTGTTAAAATTTTGCTCATAGTTGAATCCTTATTTTTTACGAGTAGGAATCCCTACCCGAATACTCTCCCCCGTCCGCTAGTGGAGGTGGTTACCGTCTTGGGTCTCATATGTTATAGGATGACCCAAAAAGCAACTCCCTCGCATCCCGGCTGGCCCTGGGTTATCTACGGCTTTGAGGGCTCCCTCGAGTGTGGTAAACCACGGTAACACAGGTGGAATATCTATGACCTACGTAACAAGACATACATCATACATTAGGTACTACTATTTTATACGTTGACTTCACGACTTGCAAGACCACGGACATAGATAGTTTTCCTATAAAATCGTCATCTATAAATATTTTGCCTTACCCAAAACTCAATTTACACCAGTGTATCTCACTGTCAGTCAAATTTAGTTTGACACCAAAATGGAACAGGATATGTGGATTTAAACAAGTTAGTTTGATGGATGAGGGAAATAACGCGGTGTGACATTATCCATCCAATAATTTCGCAACAGGCCGTAAATATGTCATTGCTGATATACAAGAGCGAAAACTTCGCGGGTGTGGGTATGTAAAAATAAATTTTAGCTATATTCGGCCGACTTATACAATCGATACACTGTGTAATAGAAAGCAACTATATAAGGATAATAATTTTTTGTTAATTTTTACTAACACTATTATGGTAGCGACAGCAATCTGATCTCTTAACTCCGAAAATCTTAGTAGGGCCCCTAAAACATCCCTGCTCACACGACCTGCAACTCTTGCTCCGAATTGATTCTCATTTGATCATCAGCGTATAGGAGGCAGTTGTCGGCTAAGTCATTTCTTTCAAGCAGTTCATAAATAAGTTGAACAGTCCTGGTGAAACTACACAACAGGGAAGTGAAGCTTCGCTAGGACGCAACTTTTTCGAGATGAAACTAGTCTGTATAAGCTCCGTTTGTCTTGACATGACTTATGCTCCTGGAGTGCTCGTATTAAACTGTCGCGTCGATCACTCGAATTCATTCCTCAACACTCTGTCTTAGGCTGTTCTAAGTCTAAAATCTACATTTTATTATGCTAATAAATTTTAATAAACTAAAATTATCTCCATGTGGGTCTACCGAGAAACCATTTCGTAGAATAATTTGATAATTCGAATTTCCGCGAAAGCTAGATCTATTACAAAATCACGAATAATTAAATTTAACAATGATGAAAACATATCTAAATCTTACTGGAAATAGATATACCGGCTTTACCAGTTCTTTATGGACTTTACAACACATATCATACCTACATAACACAGTAAAATAATTATACCTTTTGGGAGTATTAACAGTAAGAGAAAGATAATTTAAAAATATTGATAGTTAAATATAATCACCTGGAACATCAGTCTACGGCGAGTTTATTAAAAGTTTAAAATAAGGTCCATCCATTATAATAATGAATGAAAATGGCATACTTATGCCTATTAGTCTTTCTTTTTTAATAAAATGAGTACTTACCTTGGTGTTTTATCTACACAAAGTCAGTCGCTTTGAAAGGGTTCGCTGTCGTCTTGAAAGTCTAATAGAGGTACGTGCGGCTATAAGAAACTGAGAAACCCTTGTCTAAGCTAACATTATATTAAATCTCAGATACTTCAAAGAGCAGATAATATCAAAGCTCGTTTGAACAAAAAATTCTTTAAGTGTCAATTTTTGAAAGGCGTTTTATTTTTGCTGCCCTTTTGAATTAACGAAAGGTATCTTGTGAAGAGGAAATAAATTTTTAGGGTCAAAGTTTAGGGTAGTGGAATTCAATATAAAAGTGATTAATGAAGTTGATTTAACTTTCTGGGTTTAACATTGGCAAAGTTTTGAAAACATCAGTAATTAAATGTGCTCTAAGTACGATTAAATTTAAGCTTTCATTAGCACATTTTAGTGCTAATGATTTTCTGAACGGAAAAAATGATCATTTAGGGACTTGAACCCGTGACCAGTCCCTTACAGGGGGAATGCTCTGACCAAATGAGCTACCTGGACCCATTCTAGATGCTCGAAATTTTCCGATATATTCTCTTCTATTCTCGGTTTAGGGCGTTGGTGGAGCCATCTATCGTAATTCGTTCTAACAACGGAAACAATGTACTGGATGTTGCAATTGTTTTTAAACATTATTTTTAGATTCTCTGCCCGAGCATCTAGAATGGGTCCAGGTAGCTCAGTTGGTCAGAGCATTCCCCCTGTAAGGGACTGGTCAAGGGTTCAATCCCGTCCTGGTTTTTTCCGATCAGAAAATCATTGGGAATGGTTAACATGCAATTGCTTTAAAATATAATTCTATTTTAGTGCTAATCGAAACCTAATCTGTACTAAATACATTATGAAGAGTTTATGCATCAATGCAATTGGAAATATCTCGTTTTTTTTTCAATATTTATTTTTGACACCGCTTTAATAATTATCACCTAATACTAATGTTGTACTTAAATACCTTAAACAAACTGAAAATAAGTATTTTTACCACAAAAAAGTGCCACGAAACATTGAAAGTGTATTCACGTTTAAGCTATTTGTAATAGCGACATATTCTTTCCCGACAATATTGAAACATTATGAGACTTACGAGCGTCCCTGTAACAAATAAGTACCTAAGCTATTTCTCTATACAAATTTACGAAGATATAAACAGGATACTTTATTATCTTTAATTTTATACTGGCACTAACTGTATCTCTAGTATGCGCACAACTTGCAGTGATAATTTTCCTGGGTTAACATCTGCTGTCATCAGCACTCAGCACTTGGCTTGACACGCGTTTGAAATCTAATATACGAGTTTGCAAGTCATTAGATATTATACTTTATTTTATCACAATCTGGATTATATTATCATCCTTTGTTTCAAAGTATACTATAGTAGGCACAGTACATTCTTGAAAATAAACGAGCGAGGGAATTGCCTTTTGGGTCACGTTACACTCGTGCGGTTTTAGTCGGTTCTGGTCCAACATCCAACCCCTACAGAATTTCTGCGCTAAAAATGTATCCGAAATATTAAAAAAAAACGAGTATAAGAAGGCTAATAGAATATTATAGTAGGATATTATATTCGCATTCTAGAACCCAATATACAATCTTACTTTAGGTCTAAATAGCCCTGTGTAGAATGTTCTAGAATAATTTATTGTTTACTAACATGAAGAAACATGATAACATTATTATGTCAATATTTTAATACGCCAACCTCGTAACTCCATTTAACCATAAGCGGATTTAAACGGTTTGTGTATTATATAGTCGATTTCATGTCGGTACTGAACTACATTATATTGTTGGCTTAATATTATTTGGTATGCATAACCTTGTTGCTAGCTTGACCCGGCGGCCATTTGTCAGTTATCAGGGCAATGTCTATGAACCCACATTTCACTCCGGAATCTGAAGACCCGATGGCGTGTGGTAATTTTTTTACTTAAATTTTCAGTAGGTACTGATTTTTATCTATGTTTTATAAAATATTTTATTTTAATAAATAATCAACATTACTAAAAATGTTCCGTCGTCGTCGTTGGTTACTCATACCAAAAACCTGGAAGCACCCAAAAAAGTGTTTGGTAAAAATAAAATCTTACCTTAAGTTTACTTTGTAGATTTTATTATTATTATTATTGGTCAGAATTCGTTCCTTATTTACGGCTCTAATCTAATGCTTTAATAATACGGAAAGGGTTTTCCGTACATTTTATTTTTAAGAAAAGGTAAAGAACTGTCTGGCTATTCTGGGCTCTTGCACTATAACGGCTAACTAAATTTATCACCCTTCACGTTCAATATTAAAGAAATTTCACCATAAAAAATATTACTTGAGAGTGATTTTGCAGCTTCTATAAATTGTATAAAAACTTCTATTGCCATTTTAGCAACAAACACAAGACATTCTCAAAATAGACAATTTTATAACCTTTGCCGCTTGAAATTTTGTGACGTGTACACACAAGATTACCTTTGAGCTAACTGTCAAAATAAATTCCATTTAGGTACATCTATAGGTATACACCATTACAAAATGGAAGTAGGAGTGCGGGCCTCAGACTCTAATGAGCAAGCTAAGAACACAATCGGGTCTAGATGACGAAGCATAATAGGGAATTGTATATTTTTTATAATGTCATCGCAGCCGCAAATTGATAGTCGAACAATAGATTGTAAATCATAATCCCTTTAAAATTCATAAGCTGTAAGAAATGGACAAAAATAAAAATGTTTACTTGACTGCGCACAACACAATAAAATTATGTAAATTACAGAAAGTACTTCGTTAGCAAGTAATACACAGAGTTCGTCATTAACCGGTATTCTGCCTTTTTGCTTTTTGAACGCGAATATACAAAAATAAATGTGTAGACGACCTCGCACATTTATTTTTAAAATACAAAAAGTATTTTTACTTCAAAACAGCATTGTAAAATATAAGAGTTACCTGTTGTTGTGTGGATTACCATGATGTCACTTACATTATGGAGTTGCATTTATTGTGCAATGGTTCCATATAAGGCAAAATATTGCATAAGTAGATAATAATAATCAATACCTAACTATACGGATGTTCCATAAATATTCATGGAGACTTAGACTCTTGACGTGATGGGGCGTATAGATTGATATTAATTTCAAATGTAATAGATTTACAATTCAGTAATTTTTCTTATAATATAATATAATTATGCCATCGTTATCATGGTGGATATTCCGCTCATAAATATGTACGAATCGCTTCGGCAATTCGTTTATTATGCGTACTGGCTAAGGAGTGGAATGCCCAGCCTGAGTCTATGTTTCCGGAAAGCTATAACCTGGGAGTATTTTAGTCAAGAGTGAATAGGTTGCTTGTAAGCAAGCGTGCTCCATCGTCGACCACATCATCACTTACCTTCAGGTGAGATTGCGGTCCAACGCGAACCTATCGGCTATAAAAAATATAGGCAATTTTTTCCAAATTTCCAGCTTCATTTCCATCCTGCTTGCTTACCAAATTTTGTGATTCTAGCTCAACGGAACCCATAATAAAGGTTTTGACGACGTTGCATTCGGTTAAAGCTACTTAAACAGCAGTATTTTCTGATTGCATTTATTTAGAAGTTTGATTACAATCGTCTACTGCCTAAAAGTCTACAATATGGGACTCTTCAAGAAGAGCATTAGATACTTCACTTACGGAATGCAAAAACGGTTAACTGTTTTGGTTAGGTGGCGCCCTTAAACGGTGGTACCTAATAGTTTCATCTACGACCAAACGGTTGCGTTGCACACCTCTCTTTTCATAATAATCAGCTGGTTAGTAACCATTTATGATGACCTCGCTATGGGCACATGAATATCTATGGCACTGTTACTCATTTGCTGTGGGTAGGTACATGTTGGAGGGAAGGGACTCTTTGACCAAACCATTGATTTTGTAGGAGGAATATTTTTTCATATAATTTAGACAGGTCATTATCTTGAGATTTACAAAAAAAATGGTTATAAATTTTTGAGAATCATTAACTCGGCATGTTTTATCCTTGCTACCTCTGTTAGCTACCATAATCTAGAGTTGCGTACAAGATTGTTGAGCGTCTTATCAAACTGAAGCTACTCACGGAAAATCAGCTTGATAGTAATCAAGTACAAAAATAAACCAGGGATCCTGGACTGCTATATAATAATCGTTTACTTGCCTAACAAAACAATTTTATATTTAACATTCTCTTAATTCTAATCGTAAATAAATTATGAGGCAATACACGAAGAAACAGAAGTTAAACTATCAAGCCCACATTAGGTTTAGCCTGTCTCGTGGAGTTTTAAAGTTTTTAAAATAATACAAATACCTATTTGACGAAAAGTTAATCTGTCAAACAAAATATAAACAAATGGTGGGATTGAATTCAATTTCAAGTTTCATGCAATAAATGAATTTATTATTATATTATTATTATTGTTTTAATACGTAAATAAAATCTCACAAAAATAGTTTTTCATTTTCCGATGCAATGCAATAAGCATAAAGATGACGAATCAATGTGCAAGGCATTATTGCTAAAACATTATCAACAAATAGGCATTCAGTCGACATACCTTTTTCCAACCATATGAAACGAAAGGGGTTCTTTGCTCATGGAACGCCAAAACGCCAACATCACATTATTGTATACTGATACCGCGAGATAATACTTGTTTCACAAAATTATGGGAATAAGTATGTACTCGTATACCGTGTTATTTTTGGCAGTTATTATATTAACGGGCTTCAAAACCGGTCGCGGTAAGGTTATGTAGCGAAAATGTGTCTGACGTTGATGCTTCACCTTTACTTAGGCAGTCGGCTCTGCACCGTTGTGGGGGGCGTACATGTCTGGTATATTATTTACGCGGGAAAATCATTAACGTATTTCGCGCGCTCCAATTTTAAAAACTAATTTTGTGTTCCAAGTTCTGGAATTGCTAACCATTGTGAAAAGTGAAGTGAAAAAAATTGTGAGTGGTTTCAGTGATCGACTGCTTCAACCTGTTTCAAAAGTGATTAATAAAAATAATAATTTAGTTCTAAAAATATAATATCGAATGCGATGATCGTTTACCAGTTCGTTGTTAGTTTCAGCTGTTTAAACGAACGTGGCTTGTTTTGACGCGGATTATGCAAATTTACATACAAAAGAATTTAAATTGTCAATGTCTGAAACGATAATACTTGCAAGCTGACGCCGTTTCTATAATTACTATTGAGACGTGTTTTTCGTCTAAAAAAAGTAAATTGTTGTTACCTTCGTGCTTAAGGTCGCACAGTACATCTTTTGGATTTAAATGTACATAGTAAATACGCAGCTACAATTTAGATTAAGTATTATCATTTTTCATTATAAGAACGTATGGAGCTGCTGTTAATGTAAGTTTTAAATACTGATATTAATTATTCAAGTAATAATGGATTTTCAGCGATTGAAATATCACCATTTACTTGCATAATATAATTCGATAGGAATGAGTACCTAGTTGCATTTCAAAAAATCATCTGACATCGATTAATTGTTTTACTATTTCTAGGATATTTTATAATATTGCGAGACTTAGCCGTTGCATAGTCAAATTTCGCAATGATAATAATAGATTGATAAATATCTATGTTTATTATTATTTTATTATCACTGAGAAATTTTCTCGTTTTTCATTCTATTCATTTTTCTTTCATTCCTTTCTTTTTTTCTTAATTTTTATTACACCACAACATTATTTTGTTCTAACTTGCCATACAGAATAATGAGAGTAATGTAAAGAAGAAAAAAAGAATATAATATAAAGAAGATGGAAGTGAATGTAGAAATGATAATAAATAATGAATATATTTATATAATAAACACTTTATCTATGGTAGGTTTATTCCATAAGGTAGGTATAATTTTATTACCTACGGATTGATATAAAACATGAATTGACAAATGACATAGGTTACATTATTTGAATTTAGAATAATTATTGTTTCGCCAGGCATTCAAGATGAATCTTAAGTAAATTTCCTCAACGATCATCTTCAGTGCTTAACAGGAAATCCTAATACCTATAATGGTATCATAAGATAACTTGTAAGAGACATTGTATGGAGAAAGGTTATCAATGAGTTGTTCAATTTTATTACTTATTAAAATAATAACATATTTAATTACATGTTATCTTAAAACCTAAATGTACCTATTTACTTATGATAAATTCTACGACATTCTACACGCGCTCTCAATATCCAAAGTAAGCATAGTTTAACTAGCTTGTATTATGGATTCTAGAATGCGGATAAACATACTTATATATTTTTTAATAAATACAGACACATTATTATACATTGCATACATATGTTAACATTCAGACCAAAGAATCGAAACCCGCATCCTCTATCGTAGCAGTCGAATCCACTACCGCTACGCAACAGAGGCCATCCAAATGATTGATTATAATCAATCATTTATTTTGATCATCAATATCAGCGTATTAAACTTAGCGTGCATCCCGACTGCATTCGAGGTTTCCACCTCAGGGTCTGCTTGCCTGCTTTTTCTTTCCACTTCACACGATCTTGAGATCACCGACAGTGAGATCATTTGGGATGTATATCATCCCATACGACGTCAAACCAACATTTTTCGCCAGAGGAAACATTTTGTTGAAATCATATTTCACTCACTTTTCACACATTGTTGATCTTGACCCATTTTATAAAACCGATGACAGATAGCGATAAAACCGTCCTTCACAAAAATCTTAAAAGGATAGCTAAAAGCTTCGAGTGCAGTTACGGTGTATGGATAAATTACACATAACACTAGATATTGCTTACACTTTGCAAGGTTATTAATAGCAACCCATTTATGTCCCACTGCTAGGTACGGGTCTCATCTCCTCTAAAGAGAGAGCTGCTAGGGTTCAGACCTTAGGTACCTCTACACATTTTTGCCGCCATAATTTTTGAGACACAGTCTCACTTTCAGCGAGTGCTGTCCGTAAGTTTTATATGATCGTGTTCTGGTTCTTCTATTTACGTGATCTGTCGACATGAAATGCCTCCGATCGGAGTACTTATAAAAAATACGTAAGTAAAATGTAATAGCGAGCTAAAAATAGTTTCTTTTGACCTACGTGAAAGACAACATTGCATAATAAAGAAATAAAATGTACAGAAATATCACAACAGGTTCACACATCGTAACAGGTTTTTAATTAGCTTTTGTTTTTTTTAATAAATATTTACAAATTAATTTAATCCAAAATAATAAGTTGAAATTTATATCCTGAATTAACAATATTTTATTTTTTTCAATGAGGCTTATCAAATTTGATTTTGGATGACTTGAATTTTTATTGGGACCTAGTCACTAACTACTAATAACATAAATTTAATACGTAGGTATATTTTATTACAATACTAAATTATAAATCAAGTAGGTGAGAAAAAACTTAAGCTAAATATTTCGTTCTTATATTAATTATTTTAATTAATTTCAGTTTATTATTTTATTATGTAAAAATAATGGTGAATGCCCAGCGGGATATTTAAGACTGATTGAAAGACTCCATCGCTAAATATCATATTCTCACAATTCATATTTATGCAAAAATATTAATTTAAAAATGCTTGTTCGCATTAAAGAACGCATATTATCAAATATGGCAAACTGTCATACCGTATTAATTTATATTGCCGCAGTTAAAAGTTTTATTGATGCAGTTAAATTTTGTGAAAGAATCTGGGTTAAAACCAGATAGGTTTAGATAATACCTACCATTATGGTTGTGAAAAATATCTACGTAAGTAAAAACTTATAAGTCTACTGATAGAGTTTAAATATTCTTTTGAATACACATATTTGTTAAGTTGGCCTTTTCAAACTGACTGGTGAGTGGCAAACAAGAATACCGGATATCCGAATCTACCGAATGGTAGATGGGCAGGGATTCTCCGTGCGTGTCACCTGCCTTGTTCTGTCCTTTTTAATCGCATTTAAAAAAGGAGGAGGTCCTGCTCGACTGATTGAACGATACCGATACTTTTTTTTCCGTGCGGAAATCCTCATTCCCAACCCGAGGCCAGCGGGGCAGGTTATGTCGGACTCTTACCGACTATAATTGCACGCCATCTAGGGTCTTCTGACGCCAGGATGTAAAGTGGCCGGTAGAGCATTTCCCTCGCACCCAGAGTAAATAAATGATTTGATAGCATATAAAGGACATTTTTTATAATTGCAAGCGCTAATAAGTTTAGTGACAGTAGGCATTAAAAATCTTGTGGGTTACTTCTTGTACACAAGGTTGGCAAAGCAACTCATACTTGTGCAAATTACTTCAATTCATACCACTATAATAGCGAAATACTTAAAAACTTTACGAGCAGTGAAAAAGTATTACGATAGTGCCGATTTAATAGCGACAATTTTGGTAATGTACGGTTGATAAGTATGTTTGTTACACCCCCAGTGACTTGTATCTGTAACTATTTCGACCATTGGTCGAAAATTGGACAAAAATAATTATAACGAATTTAAGGAAAATATTTTAAAAAAATAGCAAAACACTGTATCTTCATTTTTTTCGAAGGTTGCTTAATAGCTGTTAAACTAAAAAAATGAGAATCGGCTTAGAATTCTAATATTCGTCACTAAATTCAGAAATTCATCTCGTAAATGATTCACTGGTTTTTATTTTACTGCCTCCCGAGATCAACTGTCGTTATTTTAAAAGATAAATAAAATAAAACTAATAATAATAAGATAAAAATCCTTCTATTATTTCTAAAACTCAATTGAAGTTAAAAAAAGTTCAATGAATAGTAATTACCTACTTTTTTGTAACTTACAAACACCATCACTTTAATATTAGACAAACACCGCTTTTTTAAATCGAATAAAATTATTGTTACTATGCCACATGCCACGCCATGCTGAGGCTGCTGTACAGTACCTTTATGTGTGTAGCGTTAAATGATTTCGATATTTATGATATTCAAACTAGACCATTGACGCTGTTATTTAAATATTTATTAATACCGAGAATTGGCCCCCGGATTAGTCGCTTTTTATGACGCCCACGAAAGGTGAGGTAGTATAATAAAATGTTAGATTCTATTAATAAATCTTACTCGCAGTAATATTTGCAGGTGAGGTGCTACTATGTTAAGAATTATGCTTCATTCTGGCCTTTAAACTTAACACGTTGCTTTAAATTAAATGAACATAGGCACGTGTAGGTATATATATACACGTGTATGTATATACCTATTTCTTTTCATGTTATGCAAACCTATTTCATTTATAGGTATAGCTGATATATCAAATTAGTATCAATTCGTAGAACTAAAAACCTGGTTTTAAATTTAAATTATAGATATTGGAAACGATTAGTCGCTTTTATTATGAACATAATATTATATTATGATAATGTACGAGTATTACCGTAACTATCATTGAAATGACTTATTAAATAATTACTATAGAATTATAGTTATAACCTTCCCGTTTTTCACAGTATTTGATCGTTTTCATTAACTAGGTACATCATTTAATTTTCATCCAACTAGCCCTTGCCCAATTTAGTGGGAATTGACTTTTCAGTACATATAACTACGAAACGGCTGAACTTTTATATTTTTCGTAAAGCCATCTGTACCATTATTTAAAGTTTGGTAGTAAGACCAGTGTCTTTAGAAAAAGTCACATTCCATCAGTGGAATCGCTTTGAAGCGAATTGTTAATAGTTTGAAACATATGCAACTGACATTATTTGTTATACGTGACATGTCGGCAAACAATGCTACTTTTATATATATTTCAGACTTCTAACCATTCGCTTCGAAGCGATTCCACTGGTCGAATGTGACTTTGTCTAGAGGCCCAGGTTGAACGACTTTTCAGGGCATTTATGACGTATGGCTAGGGGACCAACGGCTTAACGTGCTCTCCGAGACACATACCATTTAATTGCAAGGTAAAATTAAGCAGCAGAAATAAAAGTTTAAGGTTTTAGGTTTGAATAGTAAAAAACAAATGCAAAGCACACTTCTTTACTCGTTTGAAATGTCCTCTATGGGACCCGTACTGTTTGAGTAGCGTATCTATCGATATTTCTGCCACAACATCTCATGTAACGATGGCTTTAACACGATCAAAATAAATAACAATATTAAACGATCTTTGGTCAAATATTTTAATATAATCGTCGTCAGATCGGAATATTACAGTTATTTTAAGCAAATATAAGGAAAATATGTTACAAAATTATAAGATAAGGATAAGCTACGGTGTTGTTTGCCAGTAACACGCAGAATGCAAAGGTTTTTTTTCTATTTAAGGTGCTAATACTGAGTTTAGATGCGGCCAATAATTTTCCAACTAGCAAATATAATAATATAAAAATAGATACCTAGCAGCGAAGGTCCTACTTTAGACTTTTCCTATCCTTTCAATGAAATTGTAAAGCAATTATGTAGTATGCTAACTAAGTACTCCTAATAATTTATGATCGGATTTTCCTAAGTATACTAAAGATTATAAATGTGAGTTTGGTGGTCGAGGACTAAGGGCGGGAAGGGGATAGAAATAGCCTAGCCGGTGAGAAAAAAGCGTGAAATATGTATGTATGTATGTTTAAAAATTAAACTGGCTCTGTTTGTAGGTAGGTTAGCATGTTAGTTCGGGTCAAATCTTGTAACTGAATTTTAAGACAGTTATCCTCAATCGATTGACATGACATCTTGCATACACGTTTAGATTTTGTTTCCATTGCTCTACTTTCTGGTTTTGCATGTCTATAGATTGTTCAATCGAGTATGCATTATTATGCAATGAATTTTGTATTCACTTACATCAACAATCCGGTGTAGTTTGCTGAATAAGTATTTTTTTTATATAGGACACGTCAAAATGACTTTACGTATCGCATGCATTATATTCAATGTTAGCTATTTACTTCTCCTTAGCTCACACACTTAGATGGCAGACAAGCACATGGCCCACCTGTTGGAAAACGGTCATCGTGGCCTATGGACATGTGCAATTCCACAGGCGTAACACTTGCGCTGCTAACACGTGCAATATTTGCATTGGTCTGGGTTGTTTCTATGTATAATATTCTGTATTTAAAAAAAAAGTATTAAGTAATTTATCTGCATTCTATTTCTAAAATCTATTACACGAGCTAGTTGAACTATGCTTACTTTGGGTCTAGATAGCGCTGTGTAGAATATCGTACATTAATCTATACTAAAGCTAAAAGTACAATAACTAAATTATTGTTGTGGTTTTTTGAAATAGAACTTTATATTATCATCCAAATAGATCAAACGGATTACAGTAATCTTTAATATTACGTTGTGCTTTAGGCGGTGTCCTATTTTCTACTTATCAATTAGGTATGATAGACGGTGAAGCCAGTCAAAGCTACAAAGGACTCGAGAGTTAACTCGGTAAATATATCTTTTGACATAAATTTATCTGATGATAAAGGAAAAATGAGAATTTTGAAATAAGTACATATCTAGTCGCGTCTGTTCGATCGCGGTTACTTAAAAAAAAATTAGAGTTGACGCGTTAAAATCTCTGATTAGATACCTAGATTGTTTTTTAACCGACTTAAAAAAGGAGGAGGTTCTCAATTCAACTTTCTTTTTTTAACCAACTTCCAAAAAGGAGGACGTTTTCAATTCGACTGTATTTTTTAACCAACTTCAAATAAGGAGGAGTTTCTTAATTCGACTGTATTTTCTTTCATTAAGTTTGTTGTCTCATAACTTGTGAACCGATTTTGATGATTCTTTTTTTAAATTGATGTCTGACGCTTCTCATGTGGTCCCATTTCAATTTGGTCCGTTGAAGTCGTTTTTATGTAAGAATTATTTATCCACATATACTACACATGCGCTATAAGTTTGACCGCTATGACGGGTCATAGCGGTCAGGTCTTAACTTATAGCGCACGTGTTATAAGTTAATTTTATTGACCTGATACCTCCAAGACCTTTCTACCAACGAACAACCAGACGAACAGCGACACAGCGGATATCCCGCTCATACGCACGAAACGTTTTGCCGACACATTCACTATGCGTAAATTCCCTGCCTGAGCATGTGTTTTCGGAAAGCTATAAATTATGACCGACCTTCATGCGGGTGGAGCCGCGGGCATCAGCTAGTTAAAATTAAGAATCGTATTCAATAATGTATTTCAGATACTTTTTCGTTTGTCTAGATACTTTTTCCTAATCATAGCAAAACTAATCAAATCAGTTTGTCATCACAGCTAATAGTTAGATAACCGGTTGTCTGTCTATTAATAGCATTATTATGACCTTAAGTGTTTGATGAATTGCACAACTGTTCCACACACCAGACGATAACGTACATGCAATTTTTTGCCACTTAAGTAGCCTTATTTTTATATACTATTATTTTAAATATAATATCTAAATTAATATCAAAATCTAGTCTGTACATTGAAGATTTAGAAAAAATTATTTATGTTATATAAATTCTTATGTTTGTCGATTTATATGTTTGTTTGCGATGGAGGCGAAAAGTACTGAATGAATTTAAATGTGATTTTTTTTTATTAGGAAGGTCTTGGTCAGACTTCAAAATTACTGTATGATTGATTGGGTGAGTAGAACCGGAACTCACCGGTCTGCTGCTACCTAGAAATTTCTTATAGAAAAAAGCAGTACATTAAACTACTCTCTCCACTATCCATTTTTATTGTGTGTGCATAAATAAATAAGCTTAGGTTAAGTCCAAAAATAAAGTTTTTGCTTTTGCCTTTCGTTCACGAGTTTTGCCCTTAAGTATTCGTAGATTATATCGAAATCTTACGAGAGGGTAGTGGTGTACCGTGAGTCTAACCAAGTTGCTATTCAATCGATTCCGTAATCGTACGAACGACTATGTTGCCTAATTTAATTTTATATGAAAGTCATAACAAGCTGCATAATTCAACATCGTCTTTCAAAATATTACTTACTAAAACAGTTTGCAATAATTATACAGATTCGTATCGGAGGTTATTAATTCTTGCAAGTTTTTTTCAGTGCAGAAGGCATTATGCAATCTAAAAGAAATATTATCTTTTTTTATCGTTTGGGAATCCCCATGGATACTTGTACCACCCCAGTCCGCCATCGGGGGTGGTTATGTCGGGATCATATCACTAAAACCGCACGCCGTCTCGGGTCCTAATTACTACTGGTGTGTAAGGTTACCCAATACGGTTTTAAGATGGCCCCTTAAGCTATACCTTATAGTTCAACTTTATTAGTTTTTTCTTCAATTTTTATAGAAGCTACATTCTAATTTTAGAAATGAGTCATGGGCAAGGTTTATTGGGTAAGATTAGATAAAATCTTCTTTTCTTAGACATTGTTTTAATATGATAACGATAATAATGGAACAAATGATTATTTTATAACCAAAAGGTTTTACTGGGTGTGTTTTCAAGAGACATTAAAAAATATATACACTTGCATTGAAGACCTATGAGACTGTATGGGTCGTCATGTTTGGCTTTGAAAGCGATGGAAGAAAGACAACTGCATGTAGCGGAGATGCGAATGTTAAGATGGATGTGTGGTGTGACGATGCAGATGCAATGGACAGAATAAGGAATGAGTACATTAGAGGAAGTTTGAAAGTTGCACCAAGAATGAAAAATTGAGAAACGTTGTTGTTAAAAAGTTTCTAAATATGAATGTGGATGGCTTTAAGGGTAGAGGTAGCCTAAGAAAAGATGAATGAAATGCGTGAAAGAGAATATGGTAAGGAAGGGAGTAACTGAAGAGATGACATCTGACAGGAATCAAATGTATGGAGGAGAAAGCAATGTTGCGCCGACCCCAAATAATTGGGACAAGGGCAGGTAGATGATGATGAAGACCTAATAATGAACTTCTAAAATGTCTAACGGAAATAAGTAACATTCTAGTCTGATAACGGCGGTTACTGCAATAAGAAGTTCACATGTATAAATCGGGTTTATTCGTGTATATTTGCTTTGTTCCCACGAATACTCACCTTAGTGTCGCTCGAATGTAGAATTGTGCAGGGTTTAGTCGTCTATAAGAATTTCATCGAATACATTATATTAAAGGCGAATAGCGAATAGCGAAGTGTGGTTCCACCATAATTATGTACCTACATGTACAGTAATAGGCGGAAATGTGTGTACGCGGAAATGTTGATAACCTTGTAAATTCTAATTACAAAATAATATGCAGTTTGCACTGACTATGATACGAATTTTTGTGTATTATTTGTATTTATATACTTGTGTTTGTAAGTATTATGTATTGAGCGAAGAGTTTTGGCAGGTAATCAAGTGAATGGGGCGCTGCATAATTTTATAAGCAGTCAGAACGTATCTAAAGAGGCACGTCTGGCTGTACATAGAGGAGTTCTCGTTCCCACACTTATTTATGGTAGTGAATTTTGGGTATGGCAGAAGAAGCATGAAAGTAGACTGAATGCTGTGGAAAGGAGAAGACTAAGAAGCATAGCTGGAGTAAAGTTAATGGACCGAGTGAGGTACAGTGTGATAAGGGAACGTTGCGGTATGGTTGAAGATGTAGTGACCAAGATAGAGAAAGAGATGCTTAGATGCTTCGGACATGTAGAGAGGATGGATGAAAGAAGATTGACGAAACATAAACCAAACTTAAACTAAATATGAATAGGTAAAAAGAATAGATATTCGATTTAATCAAAAATCATTTTTGTAATGTTCATGTTATTAACCGTGGATTCATGCCACTTATAATAGAACCTGTCAGGATAACGTTATTCTGACAGGAACTGATAAAATTATCTGAACCCTCTCTACATAAGGTATGATAACTAATTAACTTTGAAGTGGAGTTATTACAGACGTCACAGCTTTTAGCATAGGACATCCTGATATTATCTATTCCTGTGTTGGATGTTAAATTTAGATCATTCAAAACCTTAATAAACGAGCTAGTGAGCATACTAGAATACTGTTTTGAAGTCTAAGTGGGCCAAGTTGTCTTGAAAATGAGCAAGAAAAATGATTTTTTTCAATCGTAGGAGTTGCTAACTTATTAATGCGGATTCGAACCTACTTTATTTCACTACTACACTACTACAGACAACTCATTAACATTTACAATATTAGTTACTTGAACTTATCCAACATACGTGTTATATTATCTATTATAAAACAAAGTTCTCCGCCACGTCTGTCTGTTCGCGATAAACTCTCAAACTATGATATTGATTTTCATACCAATTTCACCTTTGGGTAGAATGGTTCTCAAGCAAGGTTTTAGTGTAGGTATAATTTATCAAGTTTCCTTATACATTGTTTAAAATATGTAATGATATTTGTTGGAGGTGTCGGAAAAAATAAGCCAATGCTCGTGATGCGATTATTTTTGGTCGTGATAACCGATATCTACAGTGGCGAAGTCGTGGGCATAAAGTAGTTTACAATGTAAGACCTTTTAATTGAGATTTAGGAACCGTGGAGAAAAGAGCACTCTCCAAGGCATTTGAGTGATTTAATCGTACATTTAAGTTGGGTGGATGTACTTTCCCAGTATGGCCATTCCGTTATACCTTCTGTTGACCTAATAGCAGCATGGATAATATAAATAGTAAGGTGACCATGACTGCATTATGTAAAAACTTTTCAATGAAAAAAAAATGATTTTAATGCACCAAATTAAAATGGGATCACACGGGATCGAATAAAAATGAATCATCAAATCAGTACATCTAGTTGAAAGTTCTGAGTTAGCAAACAAAACAAACAGCCGAATTGAGAACTTCCTCTTTTTTGAAGTCAGTTAAAAAGGTGCTATTTTCAAAATCCTAATATTATGACATCTATCAGGCAATAGGTTAGTAAAGAAACTGAGTTAAGTTTACAAAGAAAATAATTGCAAGCAACAATCATCAAGCTAAGAATGATTAATAAAATTTATTACTTTTTCTCGATTGTTGTTTTACCTCGCAATTATGGAACAATAGACATTTAAGACGATTTATTTTCGAAGACTAGTATAATATTGAATCATGTATCAGGTTATTTGTAGATGCTCATCATGAACCTATAAAAATCTACGGACGGAAAGCGTTAAAACAAGGCTGTGTCACAAGAATGACGGTGGGTTACCATGAGGGAGCGAATTTTGGGTTGCAATGTGTTACCCAAATTTGAATGAAATTAATAGTATCCCTAGATATTTTTTCTTGCTGTTACTACGGTTTTTACACTATTTCACTGCACAAGCATAAAGGTCAGGGCAAAAGCACTCCAAACCGGCGGGCTTGCATGAAAGACTTAATGACAGTAGAGGAAGCGCGTGAAGTATGTCAGGACAGAGACAGATGACGCTCTGTTGTCTCTGCCTACCCCGGAGGGAAAAAGGCGTGAGCATATGTATGATGTATGTCACTGCACATGACATGCTGTTTTTTTTTCTACTTACATGGTACGCACACTGGGCGACAGGCGACAGCGACAGCTCGGCGTCTAGACGCGACGACAGGCTGCGGCCGACAATTTTATATATTTTGTTCTAAGCTCCGCACACTTGCCGTCAGAGATGCCGAATCGCGATGATAAGCTAGGGGAGTCGCCGCGTCTCGTGGGGCTATGAAATTGTCTGCCGCAGCCGGTCCTCGCGTTTAGACGCCGAGCTGTCGCTGTCGCCTGTCGAAAAGTATGCGCCTAGGGTTAAACTGACTGGATCGTGTGTGAGTGGGTGGGTGCCGACTTATACGTTTAAGTAAGTGGGCAAACTCAAGTGTCGTCAGTTGTATTGTTAAAACGTTCCATAGGTTCTTTAGGTTCATGATACTAATTTGAATTTTAACGACGGAATTATCCTCTACTAAACTCAGTTGTTAATGAATGCAATTGTTCTGATTGCAGTATTTTTTTGTTCTTTAGTAGCTGTTGGTTGCCTGCGAATTGCGCAGTGGAATTACGACTGCGTGAAATCCATGTAAACCTATTCCCGGAATAAAAAAAAAAAATGGCTTACGTTTATATCAAATTATATTATATCCATAATATAATCAAACTGCTTTAGAAAAATTTACGTTTATAATATCAAGATTAAATAATATATTGGATAAACAAAACATATCGCAATAAAAATGCTAAAGCTAATTGAGTGATAATGATAACATAATAATGATGACATTAACGGCGTTTACCACAAGCTCCTCGATGACACCAAGCATAATAAATACATAATAATCTTAAATGTTTGACAATCTAGATAGTGTTAGATTAGATAAGATAAGATTTTTTTATACCACTTGGGTGGCAGACAAGAAAGATTTGTGATTAGATTAGATACATGTTTTGTGATGGAAATATATTATATTATGTATGTATGATGTGAGCAAATTTGAATTTGTTAACTACATTATGTGCTTTAGTCAATCGGATGGCGAACTCATTCAACATTTTGATTATTTTATTTTCAACATATTGATTTTATATTGTGCTATTTTATTTTTATTTCATTATTGACCGATAACAAGTTTTTCAACAAGTCCAGAGAAGATGGAGGAATGTCGCGGTCATAAGCACGGTTAATTCGTGTATGGCAGAACCACTTATATGCACGGAAATTTACCCCAGTTGACACGAGATCCATATACCTAGAATAACGCTCTATTTGTCACTTATAATACTATTCATCATAACAGTGCGTTAATTTTGCCAAATATTAAACTCCTAAAGTATATGATGGGTAGTTTGGTCATAATTATCTAGAAAAAAGTGTTGAACACTGACAGAGCGGATATTCGACTAGACAGTTCGGAGAGTACGAAATAGATCGACACAGTGATCCACCTCAAGTCATGTCATTTCCAGTGGCGAGCGTCTGGAAAAACTGGTAAAAATGGCACCCCTCAATTGATAAATTCCAATGATGTCACCATTCATCAGGTATTTCACTTATCACATTTTTCTTCTGGTTGAATAGTCTAGCGATTCTACAACGATCTCTTTCTGGCAAAAAGTAGTATTATAAGACGAAATGTCAAAGTTCACTACTGCGCCAGTGCTGCATAACAATATTGTAATAATCTTCCTCAATATATTATTAAGTAAACGGTTTTTATTCACCTCTATAGATTTAGCTGGTTTGTTGATAGATACTAAATAGCATAAGCGTTGATAAATACCCGCATATAAATACATTGTAAGTTGTGTACTAATAACCATTAGGTATGTGTGCCATGGAAGACATACCTTTGAATACCGTATTTGATATTCAGCTAGTAATATTTTGTATCTAAATTGTATACTTATACTATAAACTAGCTCATGCCCGCAGCTCCGCCCACGTGGACATCGGTTTTGCGTTTTTTGATTATATCTTTGGTACTACTCTACCGATTGGGATCAAACATGCGTGAGATATTAAGTCTGACCAAGACTTCTTTTTTCTTTTTCATTTGATTCAAGATAGGTCTACGTTTCTTAAATAAAAATCGTATCGAAATCTGTTTAGTAGTTTTTCATCCATCGCGAACAAACAGATAATAATTCCACCAACGTACAGACATAGCTACTTCACAATTTTATAATAGTATAGATAGATACCTATGAAGACATGGATACACTTATTCAATTTTCCAAATTCAATTCCAAATATGTACCTGGTTCGATTCCTGAGAAGTAGGTACAATTGATATTTTTTTAAATCAAAGATGTTTTCTAGTTTTCATCAAAATTGGCTCCTAGCTTTGGGTTTGATCATCCACGCCTAATTGAAAAATTCACACTGTACCTACTCGTATCTTAATTCTTACTAATTTTAATCAAAATTTATTATTAATTATAAAAATAAGGAATACATGTATATATAGTTACATACCTACACATTAATTATGAAAGTACTAGTATGTACTTAAATTCGCGTTCACCGTATTTTCAGTGAATGTAGAGAAAGAGGTATTATATTTTATCAGCTGCGTTCATTAAGTTGAATGCTTCACTCGACTTAATTAAAACCTTGCGTTTGGTGATACAATGGGAGTAGGTAAGTATTATATACACCTCTTGCCTCTATTGATTATGTTTAAATTTAAGATTTTAATTGGTATGTATACCGTGCTTATATAAAAATAATGATAGTAGAGGCAGCTCGGAATATGTAAGAACAGAAGTAGATGGCGAGCTGTTGTCTTTGGCTACCCCCCGCAGGGAAAAGTTGTGAGTATATAAATTATATTATATAAAAATAATAAATTGAAGAATAATATGATAATACTTCTAGTACATAATACTATTACTTCGTCTAGTAATCTTATCAGACTTATAAATTAAGTGTTAAAAACATACCATGAAGTAATTTCCATGATCTACTTAGCCAACGACATAAGTTGATTAACACTAAAATATTCACAAACGTTTTCTTTTACAATGGAACACGTGTATTTTTTTTATGTTGTTGTGTTGATGTGTAACTAGTTTTATAATCCTTAGACGATAAAGTTAATACATTCCATGTTTAATGTATTATTTTATGGATATTTTAAGAACCACTGTGATTCATATTTTAGAATTTGCAAAGCTACTTTTGTCGTTGACTGTACAGTACGTAGGTATATACTTAGACTGGACATAGGTAATAGGACACTACACTCTTCGGCATACTGGACATTTTAGGAGACTAGACGATGTCAGCCAGAGCCCTAATAAACAAGACAATAATATCTAACATTACCAATACCAGTACCTATATATCATGATCGCGTTGTACCAATTTTCCGTCAATGAGATTTTGTTATTGCGTGTACCATCATCAAGTTAGGAAATAATCATCACGAATGATTTGCCTCGCAGTCACCTAACAATAGACATTTACGCGGTAATAATTATTACGAAGGCTACTTCGAAGCCATGTGCCACGCTATTTTTAGATACGCCTAATCTGCATTTTAACGACTTGTTTAATCTTCCAGTGACCTCAGTCGTGAATGATTATGATATTCTTATTAAGCAAAGTGAAAACTAACAGACGGTCCAACTGATCGTCAGTGGCCTGTGGTGGGGCCCATACACACTCACAAAATTCAGATTCATATTAAAATTCTTGTTGGATCTCTTAAACAAAAAATTTCCTGTTTTGGCAAATTTGAAGTTCATAATTTCAGTCTTTAATTACCTTTTTGCTTATATACCTATACTTAAATCTAGAATGTATTTCTTAAGAAGATTCTAGTAACAGAAGTTATTAGTATTCCTGGTGAACACCTACAGCTAGGATTAAATTAATGTGTTAGCAGTAGGTTCACTTTCATAATATAATGGCCAGGACTGAAATCAGGACTTCACGGTCGTAAAATTGACTTTTAAGCCACTAAGTTTTTAAGCCGTAAATTCTAACGTCACATTCAATAGAACCGTTTACAGGAGGCAATTTATATACGAGTATTCACTTCTTCTTCAAGCTAGCGTTAATCCCAGTCGTATCCAATGCTTTCAACTCGGAGTCTGGGGTCCGCGCTTTACCAGTCTTTACTATTACGATACTGTTATATACGAGTATTCACTAATAATGCTATATTTGAACTGAGATTTAAAGATCTAACTAATTAACATATTAATAGGATAAAGCAGAGGGATATATTATACCATATCAACTGTTTATTTTCACCCGTAAAGATATAAATTAAAAAATAGATTTAGATCATTTATTGAGATTAAACATCTTAAGCGATGATAAAAACTCACATTAAATTGTAATGAACGATGAGATGTATACTAATTAACCTAAGGATTTGTCTTTGTTTATAAATTTAACATTCATTTGCATATTATTTTCTTCATCCAAAATTTACGACATCATAACACGAAAGGTTTTATTTTATGTTCTAAGCCGAAACATTCTCAAATATACAAATAGTTTGTAGTCTAATAAAATTCAAGTATCTTATGTCTCATCTCAGA
This sequence comes from Lithosia quadra, assembly GCA_963576445.1. Taxonomy (NCBI): domain Eukaryota; kingdom Metazoa; phylum Arthropoda; class Insecta; order Lepidoptera; family Erebidae; genus Lithosia; species Lithosia quadra. The sequence continues at coordinate 3,472,062 of OY754894.1, forward strand.
CATTGCTCATCAAAGAATATAGACATTATCAACTAATGCTTTTATAATGTCAAAACATAAGGTAGCATATTTAGATCATCCATCCGATTAGCACCTGCCCAACTAGCACCTAGCCTAGTCCACGAAGAGAACCATATTTATGGGACTAATCAATTTGAGTGACATAGTGATCTCCACCTCAAGCCATATCATCTCGAATCACTGGCGATCGCATGAAAAAAAAACAAGTAATGATGACGCCTCTTGTTTGATAAATTCTAAATTCTAATGATATTATCATTCATCTACAAGGTCTTTATACACCATCTTTCTGCTGGTTAAACAGTCTTAACTATTCTACAAGGATCTCTTTCTGACAAAAAGGTAGTATAGCCGCGCGTCTCTGGGCATCAAAATTGACCGGAAGCGCTACTGCAAGTACCGGCCAATACTTCGATGCTAACTATCCTATACCTAAGCCTTGTATAAGCCAAAGAGCACCTATCAATACTTTTGGGAGTCCACGAAGACTTCAAGAAAGGAGAAGAAGGTGCTCTCCATGTGGTTCCATTTTAATTTGGTTCAGTCGATTTTTTGTTACAATTTTTAATAGATACCTACGTATCTACAGATGTTTAGATAGACTGCCAGTCTACAAGAACGAGTAAGTGATCGATAGTAGAAATCTACTATCTAGGAATAGAGGCAAAGCCTTTGCTATGTCAATAATGAAACCAATCTAAGACCAAGTTCTTTCAGTATTGACTTTTTTCGTTCAATCGGCCAACCAGCCATCCGGCCGGTAACAATATTATAAAAGTTTTTGCTAAGAGTGTGATGTAATATCAATCTTGGATGAGGAGAAAAGTATATGATATGACAGTAAACGTATGGCAGGATTAAAGTTTAATACTGAATTCTGAGGTCCAATTTTCGTAATAAAAATATGTTCAGAATTCGGTCTCAGCCTAGTCTCGATCTCATGTTGATCTCCTAAATGTCAAAAAATCTATTCTTATAACCAGAAGAATATCTTGACCGTATGTTGATGTTTGTCATTTAATTCAACCATCGTTGATGGTAAGTACTATAACAAGAATTTTGCTGTTTTGGCAAATTTGAAGTTCATAATTTCAGTCTTTAATTTAGAAAAGTTGTTTTTTTTTTACATTGTACAGAATGTTTTAGTATGCTTAACCGACTTAATAAACGAGGTAAGTTGGTTCTGTTTTATTTTAACTCCTGAAAGGTGAAGTCCTGAATTTCAGTCTTTATTTATAGATATATGATTATCAAAAATAAACAAAAGTAAATCATATTTTATACATAAAACCTTATATAAGGGAGGCAAGTTAAGTACCCAACAACGGAAGCTGGGGAGTTTGAAAAGGGTACTTTTAGAGTGAATATACGTAGCTGACGTTTTTGGTATGAATAGCCTTCGTTTGTAGGTTACGAGCATTGGTTGGCCTCTTGAGATCCAGCGGTAGGATCCGTCGCTCATGGAATATTTGTAACAGTATAAAATAGATATAGGTACGTTGCAATAAATTTACTAGTGTTGGTGTCTAGAGTCTTAATTTAAAGAGAAAGGCTGAATTTTGTAAGTTCGTTATATTTGGGGTTATCTGCGGCACGACGGCATTTATTATTTAAAAGTACGTTCCCTAATATACAGCCTGTCCCTGATGGAGATGGGCTATAATTATATATTATGACGTTTGAGTTAAAATAAATTGTGAAAAATCTTTTTAAGTTAAACGGTTTTAAATTGTATTGTCATCAGAACAAAAATCAAATATCAGACAACAGAAAGGGAGTAAATTTTCCATTACTAGATTTGACCCAAACAAACAGGTTTAAATAAAAGCGTTTAAAAAAAACACATACCTATAAACAGAAGTGAAGCGAAGGTAAGACTGCTAGTATTAAATAAATAACTGATTGTCAAAAGAGTCGCAATAAAAATAAACGAATATAATCTTACGCAATTAATTTCTTCAAGCTATCGACACTTAATCTACTCGGTATGTAGCATTTCACATTCATGTGGTATTCTCGTTAAGGTATTACTAACACTAGTTATAAGTTACATTGGTATTTGGCAAATTGTCGGCAGTAATTCTAAAATAAATGAATATTATTATAATTAATTCCATTTACAAAATTTCATCACATATTGCGTATGTCAAAGCAAAATATTTCAGAGAAATTCGATTGTTTGTGATCACTTTCCGAATAAAACGATTCATGTTTACCCGCTTCAAATATCATGATTGGCTTTTGCCGAATTCCCGTGGGAATAGGTATACCCGATCTATTTTCAGACTAACCACACAGAATAAAAAATCAAAATATAATACCTACTTTAATATAATACCTAATGTTATAAAAGTTTTCTTCAAACAGTTCATATTACTGGCTTAATATTGACATTAGAAGTAAGTTTTATCGTATGATTGATTTGAATAGACTGGTTTTGACTTCAAAAATTTAATATGATGGTATCTACTCCTATGAATGATTTCAGAATATTAATAAAAAGGTCTTGAAAAGGGAGGGAGAGACTTACTAAATAGTTTATAATAATGTTTATCAAAATGTTGCTTTACTATTTTTACAGATAGGTGCGAATTATAATATATGTAAGTACCCATTTACTCAAGAAAATAACAAAAGAATCGCCCACATTATAGAAGCTGGCTTGATCATAAATAGTTTCCTCTAGTATCTACCACTCGTGAGCTGAAGGAGGCATAATGTAATATCGATTTCTCCACAAACTTTACAACGAAACGATTAATTCACTTTGAATATCGAAAATTATTTCTTAAATACGTAAACTTTAATCAAATTCATGTGATAACTCAAAGTAAATTGAGCAGAAACCGTCTGTGTTCAGCGTAAAACACCTACAAAAAATGTATGGAAGTGAGACAGCAATTTTTTGTTCCTGTGGTTTTATTAATTTCAGGTTAGTTTTAATGTAGTTTTTTAAAGTTTGAGCACTCTGTTTTTGCATATAAGTTCCTGTTGGAATGCCCAAATCACACGAATATATTTAAAAAAATCATTGCAAACATTTCAATAAGTACCTAATTCTGAATGGCGTATTTTTAGAACAATAGTAATAAAATTGTGTTCTTGGAAATTATGTGCCCAATAATATTTTGACAAGGTTGTCTATTAGAATGATGAAGGTACGCAGCTTGAGGATATTTTGAACCCGTGTCGATCCTTCCATCTATATTGCCTGTTCATTGTTATGTAGGTTATAAGCTCTTTTAATGATGCCTAAACTTCAATCATCATTAACAATTATATACAGATCTTCATTCAAAATTTGTATACTGGCTAATCTAATTATAATATAGGTATTATGTCAAGCTACTACAGCTACGAAGACTAGTGATGGTATTATTTTTCATAGGAAAGGAAAACGTTAATTATTTAGTCGAGATGGATGAAAAAAATCAGTCCTACTGCAGTTATTATTTACACACATTTGTAAAACAACGCACATACATTTAGGTCACTAAAATCAATTTTTTTTATTAAATTGACGTACAGTATCTTGTGCCAGCTGTTTTGTGCGTCGCTTTTCACTCTTCAACAAAGATTTCTTCAGTAACTTTTATTACTGCCTCTGCGACAGACGCCTGCAATCACACGACTTTTATTAGTATCAGTTCCTCATATTACCTGTGCTATATTACAGTGCTCGGACATAAAAGCTTGCTTCCATCCATAGTTTTATTGGAGCGTTTACACTCAGCAGTTGGCAAGTTGCTAGTTTAGTAGCATAGAAGTAATCAAGCTTTATTTTTACGATTATTATTTAGCTACTAGACCTTCAGTTAATCTTCGCTGTTTGATGTTTATTTGCGGAATAGTAAAAACATTATCCTCCATAGGAGTGATTTCGTATTAAATTCTCAGTGGTGATGAAAGTTATCCTTTAAGATATATCTACCTATAAAACGTAGCTTTTTAATCTTTTAGCTCTGAAAGGAATGAGGCGAATCTTTGGTTAGGTGGTTGGTGATTGTACCGAAAATGTTTAAAAGGACCATTTCTATTTGACTGTAATTCTTTGAATTCGTCGTCTTTTTTATGTTCATTCGAGCAGAAATTTCTCGTTTAAAAGAAGCAATTTAAGTTTTTTTTGCATTAGTTAGTATCGAATTCGTTCCCATTTTAGTTTTTTTACTATTCGACTAAGAACTTTGAAAATACTCTAAATAAAATGTATGTTAAACTTATTAAAAAATGTTGTTAAATTTATGATTAAAGATAATCAAACATTTTCTTGGTAGAATTTGTGAATATAAAAATGACAGTACATTATTGTATATAGACTAGTATTTTATAAAGTCTACTATAAAACTCTTAATACAGTTTACATGGTAAATTGAACTAATTAAGTCATTTTCAATCTGATACCTGCCTTAACATCTCATTAAAAGGTTGCTTCTGTGATCAATTAACTTAATGGTATACTAATCACTAGTCATAAACAAGTTTTCAATGGTGTAGTGATGATTTATGCCAGTAGCTCACCACCAAAACGGCGAAACCGCTACAGTATCGCCGTGAGATGTCACTTCTTTGATCCCCGCTCTAACGTACAAAAATTACTATGATGTAGTCGTTATGGTTTGCTATAGGTATAGTGTGTTAAATGAACGATCCTAAATACAAAAATATTTTATTTGAAATTTTTGTCAGTTTGTTCACGATGGACGCAAAAACTACACAGCACAACGCAACAACTGCACAGATTTCGATGCGGTTATTTTAACAGAAAAGTCTTCGTCAGGCTTAAAAACTTATATTGAGATCTGATATGAATGTGAATGAGTGAGTGAAAAATGATAACCGACCTCCGTGCAAACGGAACCGCGGGCATCAAATAGTATTTTATAAAGATATTACGATGAGATATTGTTGCTATAAAGCGTTCATTTTGTTAAATATTCTTAGCATTAAATATAGACACGTTGGAAACTGGTTCTTTTGTATGATATAACAGTTTTTGTTAATTTTCGTCATGTGATGTTCTTGTAACCCAAGGTGAACGAATTGCAGTCAATCTCAGAGTTTGCGTTAACATACACTTAATATATTATGAACGTGTTTTTCAAACAATATTGTCTAAAAATAGACTATTTTACTAACTCATAACCAATTCATTCGTAAGAATGTTACACGTTAATATTTTCAACACATTATGTTCGGTATAAGCATACTAATGAAATACAATTAATCAGTTTGATTTGTTAATTTTTTAGCCAGACACATTTAAAATGTCGGTGAGTAAAATTTTAATTACTTAGCAATCTTTTAGCTATATTTTCTCATACCTTAATTTGTCACATAGATTCATTTATTATATCAGGGACAAATTTTACCGAGACAAATAATAACGCCTTCTAAGTAATAGATATACCTAGGTACATTTTAAAGATTAAACTGTTATTTATTAACTTCTCATCAAAATACTCCACTAATATATTATTATTACTAGATATGAGGAAAAATGTTACCTAAACCAAAAAAAATATCAACCAGAATATTCAACTGAATTCGAGACGGCAACACAAAAATCCAAATCCCGTTTATAATTATCGAACTGTTATTATGAATATAAATTTACAGGAATAGACCATAGTCTAAAATATAATTAAGCTACTTTTTATTATTGGTTATGTTTCCGTGGCTTGCGAGAACAGGATAGGAATTCTACGCCCGATAGAGCCGTGGGCATAAGCTACTCATAGTTTCCAATATTTGTCAACTGGAACAAACCCGTAACTGCTGGTTAGCGTCAACGGCGGTGTCGAAACTTGGTGTTTACACATAACATGATTATTTACTTTGCTCTGTTTGTTAATAAACTTTAGTGCTGCGACTTCTGTTGCACAAATATTATTTTGTTTGATTTCATAATCTAATATAAATAGATGAAATATTGAACATTCGAACTGAGCCACATGGACATAATTATTCTAGATTTTTTATAGTCGATATGCGCGCGTTCGACGTTTCATAATCGAATTTTATAACGGTAAGTGATGAGTCAACGATGTAGCATGCTAGCATCTCATACCTATACCTAGGTAATTTTAGAAAAAAAGATAACACTGGACTTTATTTATAAAATACCTGCAAGGTGAAACCACTTTTTAATGTTCAATGTAAATATCCTCATTATGACTCTTATATTGCTCTGTAGATAATTAAACCAGTACTGACAAGACAGTACTAAAATCTGATGGTTTTAGTGCTGCTATTTTTCTAATGAAGTCACAGATTAAACTAAAAATGCGTTTGCACAAACTAATTTGTTTACGTTGTCTGTATCCATTTTAGGTTGAGGGCCATCTATTTTTAGTTTGACTGATAAAAGAATTGTTGAAGGCAACAACGGTTAACGTTGCGGATAAACGTTCGTACTTGAAATAATATTACCTCAGTTACGTTGCAACCATTTCGAAGTTAGTTCGTTAACCAAACATAACAGGTATGTACCTACGCTGCAGTTCCAGTATTAGTTTGTCCCATGGACCAGTGAAATTCGGTTTTCGCACTTGTTCCACCTTTTTTAAAACGTAAAGAATAAAACTAAACTTTAAATACGATATCCCCCTAGTTTCGCCGTTTTAATTTAATAGTAATACGGTTTCTCACTTGTTTCATTGATTAAATAACGCAGAATATATTTTGATCAAGGTATTTCTATACATCTTTAGTAGTCTTATAGTGATTGTACCATGTAGATATTACTAGTAAGTATTTGAATAGAATATTTTCAATATCTTTTCGTTTAAATAAAAAGCTATTTAATTTACAAATTAAAGCTGAAAATATATTTAGAAGTAAAATGAAAACTGTATTTTATTTATAAAACAAATTTTAGACCTGATTCTTTTCATTTCATGAATCAACTTTCATGAAACTGAACTGTATTATTAACAATATTTCACATCAAAATATTAATAGAAACATAATTTTGTTTGCTTCTATTCTTTGACAGTAGCCGGTTTATGAAAACGGGTCTAACCACAAACATTCCAGCAGTCTCTAAAGGAAAATCTCTTAGTTTATGTTTTATTATTAATAAAAAGCAAAACCTAATTTAGTAAGTAGTGTAAGTATTTAATTAAACAACCTATTTAGCCACCTTTTCTGACGCGCTAAGCAGATGAGAACCCTGGCAATCCGTGATTTTTTAGAGGCTATCTCCTGTAGTTATAACTGCAAAGAGCTGCCATGTCAGTCAAGTCATAAACACGTGAAGGTTCTAGTTATATCGGTGATCGGTGAAAGTACCTCATAATAGTTTATTTCAATTATGTGATCCCACTTTAGTTCACACGTGACCATAACTAACGTGACTATACAAACTTCAAGATAAATCAACCGGAACGAGGAACAGTATAAAATAACAACATTATACAAAAAATCACTGTTTAATAAATACGTAATATACGTAAACAAGGCGAAATTTTAGAATAAAAATAGTGTTAACTTTTGTGCACTCGTGTCATCTAAATACTGATATTACCTACCTAGTTATAAATTTAAGTTCACAATGTTATTCAAATTTTGTGTGAAATTAAAATTATTCGACCGTCATAATTGTCTTGCAGAACTATCCATGAAATTTAGGACTGGAACTTAATTAGAAACGTGTCAACTAGATCACACATAGCTGGTTGAATTATGAACTAACGTACCTTCTGTGGTAAATATTAAAATAACATTAGTAGAAGTGTTTTACTAAATATCAGATTAGATTCCTAATTTATTTTATAAATATACCTACCTACTATTATACTATTAAGAATATTAGTGGCCCATTAATAGCAAGTCGTTGCAACAATGGGTCTACCGTGGTTACCTGGGTACTTATCATAGTTCAAAATTAAAATAGTCAATAAGTCAATATTCAGGACGGACTAGTCGACTTGATCCCGTGACTGTCACTTTTAAAGGGGTATACTCTGCCAATGGTGTTCGTGGCCCTGACCTGAATAGCAAAATTTTCAGATAATGTGTGTAATTACAAAGACCAAGTTATCATGGTCTTTGGTAATTACGACGAAGTAGGTACTAAGAAGCCAGTTACTAAGTTTTTACGAACTTATCAAATAACAAAATGATATCTATTACCCACAAATTTATTTTGAATGAATTTGAATACTCTGCCATACCTACCTGTTAAATAAATACGTTCTTGAGATAATTATTTATAGTTACTTATTATTATAAAAATGTTAACTTTATAAACATTGGTGGAAGTCCAAAAAATTTAATTAGATATAAAATCATATTTTATTTCTACTCGCTAAAAATTCATAAATTTAGCCAATACATTACTATTATAATAATATGCTAATTTTATTAATCGAAAATGAATTCTGAGCTAAATGTCTGTAGTTTATTTATTATTTGATTGCGTTGTCTATAAAAAAGTGTCAAATAATAAACTTTCACAAAAGTTTTGCAATAATTTATAACTGTACCTAATTATAACACGCTTCTTTTGGAATAATTACTTAACATTTTCTTTGCTGCAGTCAGATAATAATAAACGAATTATTATGATAAGGAATGGATCGTGTAATGTATTGTCAATGTTTTATCCATGTAAATATACAAGGATTTCAGAGCCTACGTTCGAAAGACATAGCTCAATCTTGTTATGGTTAGTTGTATACTATTAGTGAATATTATGTGATGTATTTATGAGTAGACTGAAATAGAAGGTTTTCAAGGTTTTCACACACAGTAAGAAGTAGAACAACGACATACTGATTGAGTTCTTTTTGGGTGCCATACTCACAAGGTGTCCATAGGAATTCCTGAACATAATAAGATAAAACAATCGAATTAGTGTTCATTTGTTTTGTCGTGGCAAATACTCTGATGCTACATGGTAAGGTCTGAAGATGAAGACGGTTAGTGGTCATAGGTTAGTGGTCATAAAAACTTCTGAACTAAACAAAATAAACCCGAAATGTTTGATTTAATCCGTCTGATGTTGCACTTAGTAGGAAGCTTGTGTTAAAAAAAGTATTTTCAAAATTAATAACTTATTTTTCCTCACCACTTCTTGATAATTTACAAGATAGATTTTTTCTTTTATTTGTTAAATTAGTGGTATAAAGTAAAAGGAATAAAACTAATAATTAGACCTAGATAGTGCACAATCGTACCTTCAACAGAGGTGATACAGTTCGTATTTATATTTTACTACTACGTTGTTCCCGTCTATAAATTATGCCACACTTGGCTGTGAAGCGATTATTTTCAACACTTACTGCGATAATTCACTTATTATGTGTTGTATTTGTAACCGACAGATATAGTAAGTCACACATTGTATATTATTTTAGATACGGATTTGTTGCCAAGATAATTATTTTATTAATCAGTTCGTAAATCGTTTTAGTAGCTAGTTACTGTATATTTATTGTTTGTTTACAATCACATAATTTGCTTCGCCGTCACTCTATACATAAATTATCTTAAATACCTACCTACTTCCTGGCTTAAATTATTTGCAGTAGAGTAATATCACACACCCTTCTCTCGCAGGTCTGCTGGAAGAGATTTCTCAAAGAAACAAGCCGAGCTTCTGTACATCTTTTCTTTTTATTTATTTTTATATTTAATTTTGTGCATTTTAGAGGCTATACCTATGGGTGTTACGTGGGAGTATATCAATAAAAGATAGCGTACACTTTGATTGTTTATTTGTAATTACACATATGTCTCACTGGATGTACGACTTATACTAGAATTACTATAACACTTGATATTGACTTAGAACATCTATAAGTGAAGCGAGTTATATGCGGCTGACTATGGCAAGCCTGCAGTATGAACTGGTGTTCCCGGGCGCGGACGCCCCGTCGCTCTACAGTGGGGACTTTTGCTGACATCGCGTATGCGACGCGGTGCCGGCACAGTATTCCCCCCTTATTTTTAAAAATTTTTATATAAAAATTTTAGAGAAAAATCACATCTATAACTAACGAAAAGTTTCATCAAAAACAGTACATCATTACATTGTTCTTAAACTATGCATCGCTTATGGTCTCCGTGCGATTCTTGCTGACTTGCACACTCGGGCGCTGCTACTGTGTTTACGTAACACATCCGGTGTCGCAAGACTGTGCCCTGTTGTAAATATTATTACATATGAAGTATTGTGCCTGCCCATGTGGTCAGCAGAGACCTTCTATGCTACTTATTCTATACACTTTCATGCCTATTTAATGGTAGCTGCCGTGATGACCCGCTCTGCTATATTTAATTACATCCCTTGGGATCCTCAGCGTCCATCACGACAGCGCCTGCAACTTCTTCCATTCATCACTACTCATCATACCTCCCGCTGGCATTCCTGTGGTTTTTACTTACATAGTCTGTTCTAGGTGACAACTACTTTGGAGAGTGGAATTGTTCTGGGCCCTTCGGGGTTTCGACCGGAATTAACTGCTGCTGCTGTCATCTGTTTACCTATCCAATTTTTTGTTCTTTTGTTACATTTCTTGAAAGCCAAATAAGCTATTAATACACTTATTATTGTTAGCATTGCGAACAGTATTATATTGAACTTTGATATCTGGTACTGTATGTCTGAATTATTTGGTCCTTCTTGGGCAATGATTACTTGTTCGCTACCTTGATTATTACCCATTGTTATAAAGCTCTATCTTTTAACAGTGACAAACTGTGAATGAGTGCCTTTTGAACAAAGGTATCAGTATATTGTGCAATTCCACTATCCAATTACAACTTATTATTTCGTAATAGCTGTGTTGAATTACATTTGCGCACATGTTATATGTTAAACCTTACTGGCCGCCTGATGGTACGACCGCTGCGCGAGGTACGAGTGTTAGCGTTTTCATAAGCGGATTCTTTGACTAAGATACCTTTCTGTGTGGTTTCTCTCTCCGATTCTGACTCTGATTGTGTGTTAGGACTGTTTGGTAGGGGGCTGATGGCTTTGCTGTTTTCCTGACTATCCGTATTTAATAGGAATGCTGGTTTGACTCTGTCAATGGATACGTTACTAATTCTATCTGGCAACTGAATTGTGAGGGTTTTGTCTGTACGGGTAATTACTCTGTATGGACCTTCATACGGGGGTTGCAGTGTCTGTTTTTTTATTTCTTTTCTAATAAACACATGAGTACATTTTTTTAGTTCTGGATGGACAAAAATAGGTCTGGATGATCTATGAGACGCCGGTTTTGGTTTTAATTTACTAATTACTTCTTTTAGATGTTGTACGTACTCTTGTGAGTCGTAAAACTTTCTGTCTGTGCTGTCATAGAATTCCCCGGGTAATCTAATGGTGCAGCCGTACACTAACTGTGCTGCGCTTACGTTAGTGTCGCACCTCGGTGCTGCTCGTAATCCCAATAATACTGTCGGTAATTCCCCTAACCAATTTTCGTTGTCTAATTTAGCTTTTAGTGCGGCCTTTAATGATCTATGCATTCTTTCGCACGCGCCGTTTGCTTGTGGGTGGTAGGCGGTGGTGCGAATCTTTTCTATGCCTAAAAATTTCATAAGGTGCTTAAATATTTCGCTTTCAAACTGCCTCCCCTGGTCACTCGTTAACCTTAAGGGACAACCGAAACGTGTGATCCAGTGTTCGAAAACTGCCCGGGCTACTGATTTAGCTGAAATGTCTGTGAGTGGAATGCATTCAGGCCAGGCGGTGGCCCTGTCTATCATAGTTAATAAGAATCTGTGACCTTCCCTTGAACTGGGAAGCGGTCCAACAAGATCGATGTTGATTTGCTCGAAGCGATCGCACTCGGGAAATTCTCCCAGAGCCGATGTCGTGTGGCGGTGGACTTTGGCCTTTTGGCACCTAACGCATGATCGTGCCCACTTACCGATGTCCTTGTTCATGCCTGGCCAGAAAAATCTATCGGTAACCATACGCCTAGATGTTCTAATACCCGGGTGGCTAAGGTTATGTATTGATTCGTATGCTGCCTTGCGAAATTCTACCGGTAGGTACGGGCGTGCCTTATCGGTTGAGGTCTCACAGAGGATGTTGTTCTGTGGCCCGGTACCGCTTAGTTGTACCTTTTTGAAACGCAAGCTGCTATTGTTATGGTTAACTAAAAATTCTGAGAGTTCCTTATCTGTTTCCTGTGCCTGGGCGAGTTCTGTGAAATTGATGCCTGTTGGGCATGTTATTGTTTCGATACGCGATAGCGTATCCGCTACGACATTTTCTTTGCCTTGAACGTGTACTATTTTGTTCGTGAATTCACTAATGAACATAATTTGTCTTGTTCTCCTAGGAGTTTCTTTTTCACTGCCTACTTTGCTAAATAAGTACTCTAATGGTTTATGGTCGGTATAGACCACAAACTCTCGTCCCTCGACGAGTTTCCTAAAGTGAATAATTGCTAGATAAATGCCTAATAATTCCCTGTCATAGGTACTATACTTCCTTTGTGCTTCAGTCAGACGTTTGGAGAAAAAACCTAAGGGTTGCCATCTGTTACTTACCCGTTGTTGCAGAACCGCTCCCACGCTGCTGTCTGATGCGTCAGTCATCAAGGCTAACGGGGAGTCTGGTAATGGGTGTGCCAGTAACGTCGCGTTCTGTAGACTTACCTTGCTTTCTTCGAATTCATGTGCCGCTGCTTCTGTCCATTGAATGACCGTCTTGTCCTTACGCTTTGAGTTGTGGAGGTATTTGTTCATTTCAGCCTGCCCTTGCGCTGCTTTTGGGATGTGAGCCCTATAGAAGTTTAGCATGCCTAAATACCTACGCAGGTCCTCTACTGTTTTAGGCCTTGGGTAGTTTTTTATAGCCTCAACCTTATCATGCAGAGGTTTTATGCCTTCTGCTGATACTTCGTAGCCTAGGAATTTAAGTCTTTGTCGGCCCAGACAACACTTTGATATGTTGATGGTGATGCCGAATTCGTTAAAACGCTTAAAGACTTCCTCTAGGTGATGTTTGTGGGACTCTTCGTCGGCACTGGCTATAATTATGTCGTCGGCGAAGCAAAACAAAAAATCCAGCCCTTGCAAGACGCTGTGATCCATGAATCTCTGGAACGTTTGGCTGGCCCCCTTTAACCCGTACGGCATTGCTGGAAATTCGTACAAACCCATTGGGGTGATTACCGCGGTTTTCTCGATGTCATCCTCGTGCACCGGTATGCAGTTGTAAGCCCTGTTGATGTCCAAGCTCGAAAAAATTTTTTTATCTGCTAATAAGTAAGTGAAGTCTTGTAGTCGCGGTACCGGGTACCTGTCTGGTTTTGTTATCGAATTTAACTTCCTATAATCCCCGCAGGGTCTAATATTACCATCTTTTTTGGGCACTACATGTAATGGACTGGCCCACGCGCTTTTACTGGGTCTACATATACCTAGGTCCATCATAAGTTGAAATTCAGCTTTAACCTTTTTGTACCTGTCTGGAGGCAGCGGGCGTGCACGAGCATGCACCGGTGCCCCAGTAGTTTCTATGTGGTGGCGCACACTATGTTTAGGGATGCCTTTGAAAGAGAAGGGTTTTGTTATGTCTGGATACTTTGATAAAGTGTCTATGAAGGGATGATCATCGGGTGTGGTTTTTATTGTGGATTGGTCAGAATCGGAGAATGAACCAATCGCCATTATGCTTGTTTCTGTATCTATTAATTTTCGGCCACTAAGGTCTATTAACAATTTGTGCTTGGCTAAAAAATCTGCGCCTATTATTGGTTGCTTAACATCAGCTATGACAAATATCCACCTATAATTTCGTCTTAACTTAAAGTCTAATTCTTTTGTTATTAGTCCATAGCTCTTAATTTTAGTTCCGTTTGCCGCGAACAAGTTGTAATTACTATTTTCACTATGCTTTGATATGTGTTTATCACTCACAAGGTTACGCGGATAGACCGATATATTTGCGCCACTGTCTATAAGATAAGAGGTACCTGTGTACTGGTCCATGATGCTGAGGCGATGATTCACTTGCGGCCTGCACGACTCGCCCATTTCGTGCACCGCTGTTAGTTTTCCGGCTTGCTCTTGTTCCAGTTGCATGGTTCCACGCACTTGTTCGCCCGATGCCGGAACCGGAAGTGATATTCGCATAACCAGTCACGGTCTGCTGGTGTTCGCCTGCGAGATGGGCTGCGATTCGTTGCTCTGGCTCCAAAGCGTCCGGACATGCCTCTACCTCTGCCGGTGAATCTGGGTCTGGGCTGCCTGCTTTCAAGACCTCTTATCCTCTCTGTCAGGTTCCTGATTTCTGCTATCAAATTTTCCGATTCGCCTCCTGTAGCTGCATCTACTTTGCTGACTGTCTCTCTATGTGATACGGATTCTATGACCTTGTCCGCTATGTTTCCTAAGGTACTAAGGTCCTTCGTCTCCGTAGCTGCCAAAATCCCTCTCACTGTGCTTGGTAGCTGGTTGAGCCACAGTATGAGGAGGGTTTCGTCTTCTATCTTGCCACGTGCAATGTCACGCATTTTTCTCAATAATTGCGACGGCCTTTGGTCGCCTAATTCCATTTCGTTCATGAGTCTGTGTACCTGTTGCTCCTTGGTCCTCGCATAGATTTCGCACAATCGCTTTTTTAGCGTAGAGTACTTGTCTGTTTGCGGGGGGTCTCTGAGTATGTCCGTGACCTGCGTCAGAACATCTTTGCCTAATTTCGATACAATTATTTGGTACCTTGATTCGTCCGACGCCTTTTGCGGGTTTAATACTGCTTCAGCCTGGATAAACCACAGCTCGGGCTCGTCGCACCAGAAGTCTGGAATACGCGTCGTAACCGCGATGCTTGTGATCACCTGTTCTTCTGTTTTTACACTGGCCGCACTTCCGTCGTTTGCCATTGTTACGCTAATGTTCACAAAAGTTCAATAATTTTCACAAAAGTTCACACACGAGGTTATAGGTTATATAACCTATAAACCTACGACTCCCACGTTCACGTTCGGGGTCACCACTTTAGAGGCTATACCTATGGGTGTTACGTGGGAGTATATCAATAAAAGATAGCGTACACTTTGATTGTTTATTTGTAATTACACATATGTCTCACTGGATGTACGACTTATACTAGAATTACTATAACACTTGATATTGACTTAGAACATCTATAAGTGAAGCGAGTTATATGCGGCTGACTATGGCAAGCCTGCAGTATGAACTGGTGTTCCCGGGCGCGGACGCCCCGTCGCTCTACAGTGGGGACTTTTGCTGACATCGCGTATGCGACGCGGTGCCGGCACATGCATAAATATTAACATAGCAAAAAATAGAAACATAATAAATTATATTAAATTCAAATCATTTTTGAATTAACTGGTATGATATCTTCGCCATAATCCATGAATTATAGTTACAGTTTACAATAACTTTTTTCCTGGTTGAGAACAAAAAACTGATCGAAATATAATTGTGAACATAGGGTTCACAATTTATTTAAAGAAAAACAATACTTACCTACACCTTGCACAAACTTGATAGCTACTAAATAGATATTAAATAAGTTAAACTGCACATCAAGTTCCCACTACTACTTCAGCCGAAAGGTGCGAATACTAAGCATAACTTGCTTTACATGGTCATGTAAAACATGTAGAGCTTATATTTTAAAGTGTTCGCCATATCAAGTAAACTCCATTGAAAATAATTATTATATTGAACCAATTAGCGCCAGTAGCTCTCCCATATAGAACAGACGTTGTTCAGACACGCCCATTGCACGTCCGTGTATGGTAAGTTACAAAAGTGTGCTTCCATGCGATCACTGACTCACAATCCCGCCTCTCGCATTAATTGGAACCTATGCTGATAAAAACCTACTGTGTATATTTTAATTTGCTCCGTTCAAATTGCACGAAGGCGTGCAATTTACTGGAACAAATTTTACGATTACGAAGACGTAAACTTGTAGATTTTTATAGATAAACTACAAATGTTAATGTACAATTTTTATTTGATCAAATGCATTGTCTTATATAAAGTTTTCCGAAACAGGAATACGCAATAATTCGAAACAAAACAAGAATATTTGAGAATGTGAAACGTAAATTTGGAACGAAAGAGGAAAAATCTATTTCAAAAGATATCTTGAAGGAGAAACCAAGAGGAAAATGATATACCTACCTACCTCTACATTTTAATGAAACAATAAAGGTACCTAATATAATGAGTTATCTATTAAATCTCTGCGCGGATTATGTAATCTCCGACAACACCCTTGCCAACATCCCTGTAGGATATTGGAAACCTATAAGCGATTAAATACTCATTTTAATGCGGTTATAGTTATTAGGGCTGTGTCGGGGAATAATTTCCTGCGTCAATTTAAAGTGAATATAGGTTGATACTTTGTTAAAATTATTCTAGCTGTAATGAATGAAAAATGTATTTAGGTAGTTTGAAAGAACGCCTGCAATTAATGGATATCAGACAAATTTATTTTGGGCTCTTGGAATCACTTCACACAACGGCAGATTAACAAATGAAAGTTAATAAAACACAGGACCTCTATAAAACATGGTTCATGCAAGTCTGTTCATTGCCAAATATACTATTGACTTTATTACAGTACACATAGGGTTCAAAGCTGACGGTATATAGTGAATATTCTTACCACGTAGCAAATGATATATTTTTCATATCAGTGATTATGTAAGTACGATATTATGAAATATCTTTTCTATGAGAAAGTAGGATCTGTTTTCTGGTAGGTAACTCAAATTTTTAGTCTAAGTAAGTTACAAGTAAACGTATCTTATAATATTTGATAGTGTGATTTACCTAACTAACAACAAAACAAAGGGAGGATGCTCTTCCCATACTAGCTAGCCAAGTTACGCCAGGAACCGCCTCAACGCTTGATTTTGTTGCTTATATTCCTTACTAGCGACCCGCCCCGGCTTCGCACGGGTGCAATGCTGATACTATTTCTGCATGTATTATACATATAAACCTTCCTCTTGAATCACTCTATCTATTGGGAAAAACCGCATCAAAATCCGTTGCGTAGTTTTAAAGATTTAAGCGCACATAGGGATATAGGGACAGAAAAGGCGACTTTGTTTTATACTATGTAGTGATATTCTTATATGGCAATGCCAGATAGGCGTCTCCCAATGTACGCTATAGCAGCCGATCCTGCGCCTTGCATCTCTAGTCTACTCCTACTACGAGCTACCTTTCTTAGGTCATCCGTCCCACCTTCCATTCACGGCTCCACTCTAGAACTCGCACCGGTAATCAGTCCTTCGGCGTACATTTTTAGAGGCCTATGTCCAATAGTGGACTGTATTAGGTTAATTGATTGATTGATGCAGGATAGTTGTTGTGCCGTAAATAAAATTATTCTATAGGTATACCTACAATCATAATATTAAATTTAAATTCCAAAATTGTACGATATTATTACTTCAGGCAATGTGAATCAATAACCTTACCTTCTCATTTTTCATTAACAAATTTGAGCCCCGAAATAATTTCGAAACTTCATACATTTTAATTTATTGACGACATTGAAATTTAAATACATTGCCGGCAATCGATGACTGAAACTGTCTAGATTTTTATATTACGTATGTATCGTGCGTCTGGAAACTTGATATTCATAAGCTTCGTTTATACTGAGATAAACTATGTGTGACGTCATATACATAACAATTGCCAACTACGTGAACTTGTTGAATAACGTATTCATAATGTATTTATATCGTGGTTGCAACATTACAATTATGTAATGTTGAACTCATAATGTTGTTATCGAGAAAATTAACATATTTATTAATCGTAAAATATTTAGGGATCGCTCTAATATTACTGAAAATTCCGTAGATTGTAATGCCACTTTGTCTGCAGACCCTGTTAGTTCCATATTGAATAATTTATTGTAGTTCTGCGCAAAACCATTGCCTTTATCCTTCCATATTAACCCCTTCACAAAAGATGATTGTCAATAATAACTTCTAATTTGTTTAGGGGTAAGTTCATAATACGTTTTAAGCTTTCGCGTTACATGATATTACTGCAAACTGTTTATTTCAGAAATTTCATTAAATAGCAAACACAAGCAAACTACCAAGTCTGGCAAACAAAACAGTAAATTTTATTATGTTATTGTAATAGGTTACTAATTTGCATACTACGATTTTCATGTTATGTATACTTGTATACTTGGGTGTACTCCTAACCTTTAATATCTGTTTGTATAAAATTGAAATAGGTATGTGCTTGTAAATTCATTTACAAGTACATTAATTAAAGATATTTTCCAATAAGTGTATTGCCAAAGATTACGCCAAACATACTCGTATAAACAGTATTATAAAATTCGGCCTCTCTCTTCATTATATTCGTATACTCTTCGTAAGCTTCTCTAAGAGAAGATCAAGTACCTACCTAATTAACAAACTGCCTTACCATGGGACACGGCAATGTGAAAGTGGCTGAAACAAATCAGCCTGGCGGTTTCTACATACGTCAGCTGTCTAACTTTACAAACCGCGAAAACCGCAGAGCTGAGATTCCCTTGAAGACACGATATTTGGATGTCTCATTTAAAGTTATGGGGTTTAATTTTATTTCACAAACTACGTTCATTCTACAAAGGATTTTATTGTTACATTGAGCTGAATAGCATAAAATTGGCGAAAACAAGGAGAGCGAAGTGATCGAACTACGAATCTGCTGGTATTTAGAAAATTGATTTGTCTCTATGAATCCTTTTGCATTCAGTTGACTTTGCAGTGAGTTACCAGCTCCATGTAAAAAAATTTTTTTTTTCATTTGTATCTTCTTCAGAATCATAAAAGCTTGCACCAAGAGATAGCCTCTACTTTGTTGGAGTACCTACCTAATTGGAGGAACTACTCGTAACTACTGATATTTGAGTAAATCATTGAATGCAATATAACTATTTTCGAACCAAATATCATAATAATTCGTAATTATATCTAGCTATCAATATTCACTTGATGGTCTTCCATTGTGCTCGAACACCTGCACAATTTGGTGTTCTTTAAATGGCCACACCAATTTATATATTTGGCCATAGTATCTATCAATTCAATCAATTGAGACATTAATTTGATCCATTGGAAAATATTGTCATCTATGAATGTAGATAAATGTTTGCAAATGCAAGAAGGCATAAGCTACTATTAAGAAGGATCATAAGTGATGTAACCGTGACCAATATTCAAATAGCAATGAGTGCATATATTATACTCGTATGTGCGATAATGTAATTGTCTAGTTAAACCAGTATCCTGATTACATAACGCATTATTGGACACAATATTGGACGGAATGCCGCGGTATGCGTACCATTCTTGCTTAATAATAGATTATCTATTAATTCTGTGTATATTTAAAGTAAGATTACATTAAAATCATATTTAATTAAACGTTCTATAATCATATTCTAATGAAATATATTTCAAATGATGATAATTTAACATCATTAGCAGTGTTCTATTGAAGATTAAGAAGTACGTACAGACGTAAATCACATCAATAAGGTGATTAACGATTGTCTCCACACCATCCCTAGAAGGAAAAAGGCAGTAAGAGCTCAACTTATTACAAAACATTATGGAGAGTATTAAATTTAATTTACTACATGGAATTTTACGTATTTTACGTAAGATAACACTACATTCAGATCCAAAAATCCCACCCCGACGGCGTTAGTTACGACAGATAGGGATCTGTCGTATAGTTACGTATCTCGTAACTAATGTCGGGCTGGGATTTTAGATCTCAGTGTAGTGATCGAATCAAATTATTTATTGCGTATTTAAGTACATATAGACAAACATATGCTCACGCCTTTTCCCCTCCGGGGTAGGCAGAGACAACAGACCGCCATCTACCTCTGTCCTGACATACTTCACGCGCATCAAAAACTCACTGAAAAACAAACAAGACAATAAAAACTGAATTCACATTAAACGGAATAATGTGATTTCATTTTGTCTTGTCTTGTTTGTTTGTCAATCAGTCTTTCTCTTCACATTTTTCATGTCTACAGTTGTAATATGATCGGTAAAATCGGATAAAGGTAAACCTTTACATCATTTCAAACATAGTTATAATATTTTCCCTTAAAGGGTTTTTGAACCGGACGCCTTCTATCTATCTATTATTGTGCTCCAGTTAGTTAAAATTAAAGTTAATAGTGATGATTTTTGACAAAAATTCTCTTCAAATATTCTCATATTCTTAAACTAATGAAAGTACTAGTAGTACCCTAGAGGTCGGTTTACGTGAAGATAACCTCAATTTTCTTTTATTGTTATGGTGTAACATGTTACTAAAAGTTACGTAAACTTATCTATACGCCACTTAGATTGTGGATATATGTATTTGTCTAATTCCTAAGTTTAGATACGACATCGTTCTGAATGTAATACTGACTTGACGATGATAAGGGAGAAATTTTGGTAGCATTTTTATTCGACACTCGTATCAAAGATAATTTATCCGTCGACTACGAACTGTCTAGTATATTACTCCTCCCTACCCGTGCCCAGGTTTTATTTCTTGGTTCTTAGTGTAAAATATTATGAAAACATTTTCCATTAACAACATTTAGATTTTACAAGGACAAATACAGTCTCAGTGGTTAACTACTCTAGCCAATGCGAACCGCGACAAAAAAATAAACACCATCATGACGTCTCCAGATGCCTCGTGTTATTTTGTGGAAGCTGAAAATAACAAAGCTTACAGGGAAACGGCTGACAAAATAACACCATATATTCACATCTTCATGATTGTATACATCGATAAAATAGCCGAACTTCATCGTAGCTCACGTTCAGCCCTGGCTTTCGAGCTGTTTACCTACTACCGTTAAAGAGGAAAGGGTATCAAAAGAACATTACTTAGGTCGTTCTTTTTTTAATATCTACTTTTATTACCCTAGGGTATCGTTTCAGTGTTAGCGATTTGAATTATTTTGACAATATTAAACTTGTCTGTTTTAAAACAGTTTTATTTTTAACTTGCTCTGTTGTTTGTTTGTATGTTAGTTTGTACTAACAAACTTTTGTTAGTACGAGTCAAGTCTTGGAAACCCAATTAGAACCAGTTCCTGACGTCAGATTGGGCTCAAATTTGGTATACTTGCGTATCTTCGGTGACAATACGATAATTATGGTACTATGAAGCTGGTCTGATGATGAAGTCGGGACGTGTCTATAGGAATTTCTGAACTAAACAAGATAACCGCACCTGAACTAAACAAGATTACGCTTTACTACGTAAATACACAGGGTCTGAAAATGGCGACGGTAAGTGTTCACAGAACCTTTTGAAGTAAATAAGATCCCGTCATGTTTGGTTATATGATTTGTCTGGTTATGCACTTACTAGAAAACTTGTTTTTAAAAGTCTTTTTATAATTACTAACTTAGTATTAAGACAGTATGCGAGAAGAATGTCTAGAAAGTGGTCGCTTACCCTCATTTTTAATTAAAATCTTTTTCGTTACTCTCGACATCGCTATTTTTATTAGAAAATAAAACAGGAAGATGTTCAAACAAATAATTTAATTTGTTCCGTGTATTACGTAGATCAGATAACACAGTATTAATCAATTATATGCATCACTGATGTTTATTTTCTTCATGTAATTGGAATTCAATTATCCTTTTATGGATTTGGGATATTTTTAATCAAGTTTTATATTGTTGATATTTTTGTTGCTTCCGTACGGTAGGTACGGCGTAAAAAATGACATATATACAAAAAAGCTTTAAACTTTTAAATCTATATCCATGCGGAAGATGTCGCGGACACAGCTAATTATAATAAGTGTTGTTGTTTATAAATGTGAACAATAAACACGTGTTTCAAGTCTGGCAGATATCACATGAAGGAATGTGATGCAAATTAATTGTACTATCGGGTTTGGCAGCGTGTCAATTACTCACCAAATAGATTTGGCGCGTACCTAATTACCTACTCAGTTTTCAATACAATTAATGTGAGTTACAAAATTCTGGTTCTTTCAATTTTCATTTTTTAATTTGTTAATTTCATCATGGACATAATATGTATCTATATAAATAATTATATAATGTATATTATTAATTTATGAGCATAATAATGAAATGAATACCGAAGAGGTCGTGATGGCACTGCTGTCTAAAAGTCCAAAGGAGTTCCAGAATCTTATATTAACATTATCTGAGATATATTATAATGTACTTATTATTCAATCACAGTTATGGTACACCAGATATTTGAACTAAGTCCGTTTCTGTTTAGCGTGGTATTAGACGTATTACGGGACAGATCAGAAACTCATATTATGAGCAATTTCCATGTTGTACAGTGTCTTTGAGATGAAGGAATTTTTTAAGGCCGCCAAAGGACCACCATTTTAGGGTCTTCAGCATTTGAGACTGTGGCCTGCCTTTACTGGATTTCAATCCAGCTTCTCACCGTCCAGCGGGGTGTAGTCTTAACGGACTAAGTATAAAAAATAGCTTCAGGTTAGAACCACAAGCTTAAGCCATGACGTATCATGTGGATTAATGAAACTTAAATCAGTACTAATTTTATTCAATTTATTTCCTTATAGGTACTAATTCAATACTAGTATGATTATCCAGTTTAGATTACAGAATTTAAATCCTTTAGTTTAGACCTTCAGACACGCAAAACTTCACTTAATTGCTTCGTAATATCTAGCGTGTTAGTGTTCTGTGGCTCAAAAACATAATAACAATAAGTACCTTGTGTTTTTCTAGAATTTTCAAATAATTTTACGTAATCTCTATCTAAATTACGAGATATCTTACACGCTATCAGTCACACCTTAGCCTTAACGTTGGCATACAAACGCATGCCCTACGTATTGCATATTTATTTGAGTATTCGCTACGTCTGCTACGACGCCTGAGATTTGTAGATTACAAAAGTCTGTTGGATCAGAAACTGAGTCATATTGTCTACCTATAAGTTTATGAGTATGGGATGAGTGTATGTAGGTATGGATGTTTGTTATTCTTTCACGTAAAAACGGCTGAATAGATCTGGATGAAATTTGGCATAGAGATGGATTATAATCTGGAATAACATAATAGACATTTATTGCCATGGGAACTGGTTCAGAATTTCACGTGGGCGGAGCCGTGGGCAAAAACTAGTAACAAATAAATATATTCTACAACATTCTATACAGCGTTGGTCTTGTCGCCTATATAACAATATATTAATTGATAATAATAATAATGAATATATTAATATATTGCGTGTTAAGAATCCTACTATCGTATCCTACTTCCTACTATAAATATTATAAATGTGAAAGTTTGTGAGGATGTTTACAAATTTGGATGTTTGTAACTCAATTACGCTCTAACGGCTGGTAACCAACCTGCATTAGACCAGCGTGTGTGGATTAAGATCTAAACCCTTTCAGCTCTCTCGTTAGAGGATAGGAGACCCATGCCCAGCTGTGGGACATAAATGGGTTGCTATCAGGCTGATCAGATCTGGCTAAAATTTGGTACTGGGATATAATATATCCCAATAGACAAACCGACAAACAGACAAAAATTCTAAAAATCATTGTTTTGAAATCTATTACATTCATAAAATCCCCTAATAATTATAGTTTGGAATAACATAATATATGCGCTATTTTTATTTCTGGAATAGGGTTTCATGAGGAGCGAGAACGGATACAATAATCCAAATAGCTAGTAAATTGATAAATTCATCGCTATATTAACACTATAACCACAAACTCGCGCGTAATCAAGTTACAACTAGACAACCACAGTTAAGTAGGTAGTAACTAACACGAAAACTCCTAACACATCATTATTAACATATAGAATGTAATGTAATTGTACAACACTAGGCACTTTGTATTTTATTATGCAATAGACCGCAACATGAACCGCTGACAATTACAAACACTTAGATAAAACAGATTCAATTACTTGTAACCCCCATTAGAGGCTCCTCAATTAAAATCTTAGTTCGTACAAATGTCGGTTCTTACCCTTGCAACTATTTAAACAGTAATCACGTCACAATTAATTAAATAAAAATAAATAAACTATCCATATGTGCTATAGTACAAAAAGAAGGACCCGCGGACCCACATACCTACTCGTACAACATTCTAGTGGAATTTCATACAAAAACCGCATCAAAATCGGTTTAATTAAATGATTGCGGACGCTTATACCTATAAAATAAAATACATACAAAAATATATATACATAAAAACACGCATATTTGATGATGAGGATTTGAACCCCCGCCTGCCGTATCCACAAAGCATTCATTGGTCATAACCACTTGAGCAACATGTCATATACCTACATAATGTTTCAAAAAACTCCAATGCTTTCATACCACTATCAAGGGAGGTTCGTTTTCTCTGAAGCTTACTGTACAAAACTTTAGTAGAGATAGTTGAAACTCACGAAACCTGTAAAAGTCCGTTTGGACGTTTAATTTCATTAGTAGTATGTCATTTTCATATGAGATAATAAAACATTGATTTATTTTATTGACGTCTATTACTAACAGCCTAATGGAAGATCTCTATGGAATCTTTTATGCAATTCAAATCATCGCAATTACTACACCACGTGACGATCGACCCGTGCAAAGTGTCATCGGCACTGACGAACTGACACAGTACCATAGATGTTCATGTGCTGACACTGTTGGAATGCAGGTTTGTTAACTAACTCAAACTTTACTTGCGCAATTTAACTCAATAACAAGTCATGTTTCAATAAAGAAAGGCTCATAATTTGACGCCAAAATATGAACTCAAACATATTAATTTAAAGTCTGTGCTACGGCAATTATTTTCAGTGAATTTCATTACAGAGAGTTTGTTCGCTCTATATAGCAATATTTAATCTTTATGTCTCAGAATATGGTCGGTTACAGGTGTTGGGGTGATTTATTGGATAGTTACAGTATAATATTCTGCCACATGTGGCGTGCATATCTTAAATATCAATTAAATAAAACTTGTCTTACATTTTTTACATGCAAAACATCAATGTGATTTGAATTTAACGATTATAAATCATTGGGCTAATAATCTAACATGATCTAAAATCTAAATAGTCAAAAAA
Source organism: Lithosia quadra (assembly GCA_963576445.1). Lineage (NCBI taxonomy): Eukaryota > Metazoa > Arthropoda > Insecta > Lepidoptera > Erebidae > Lithosia > Lithosia quadra. The sequence continues at coordinate 3,497,201 of OY754894.1, forward strand.
ATAATTTTATTTAAATAGTTAATATTGTAATTATAAGATTTTTCATCCAATTAGTGTACCTATATTTTGCGTGTGCAAACCCCTTCGAACTTTATTTCAATGAAGCTACCATTCGATGGGGATTTATTGAACTCAAACGGGTTAAAACCGCACATTGTTTCGTCACATTAGTCTGTTGGGCTGGCCAAAGTATTACAATATCTTTATCCATTTGTAATAAATCGATAAATTTCGTTCATGATATACGAGTATCTATATAATATAAACATTATTATTCAGTTGACTACCATCCCTTCACGCCTGATTTTAGTCAATTCTCTATAGTAATAATAGTAAACAATTGTACTATAATTATATTTATATATACTGAGAGATCTTACGACGTATGCCAGCTTGTTCCGCATGAGGCTATAATTAGAAGACGGATGTAATTCGTGATTTAATCGGTCTTATAACGTAATATGAACCAATCTTAGCTAAGAATAATAGCAATATAAAAGTATAATTAACGAAATACAGTTACTTCGCTTACGAGGCTGTACGCATATGGGGTAATGACTCATCATTCATTACACAGTTGGCACTGGAAATAGCTTAATAAATCTAAATTTAAAATACATTCAGTCATCCTTCTATTTATCTGCATACTAAGTATTAAAAATTGAAAATAAGTTGTGTCTGTACATTGGACATATACTTGAGTCATGTTAAATAAACGGTTTTGTACATAATCATTTTTCTTGAAATTCTTGTCTGTTTGTTTGTTCACGATGTACCTACGCAGAAACTAATGAATAGATTTCGATGCGGTGAACTTCAGACGCAACTGGGATTTCACTTTGAGGATGCTCATAATATAGGATGCTCCTATGTCAGAACCCAATTTAAATCCATCTATTTTATTAGAATGATTTTAAATATTTTTTTGATCAGATACAAATATAACTTGTAATAAGGCTACTTCCTAGCCCCTAGGCGGTAACGAAGAGCAGGGCTGTCACTCCATGTAACATATTATACGCAATCATTGTATTTAAAACCATAGCGCCGCATTTAATTTCGCTGCTGGTGTTGCCATCTAGGACGTAGCTACATAATGATCTAACAACCAAATGATAGTGTTAGTCTAAGTTGTTAAACTTAGTATCTAAAAATATAAGAGAGAGCCAGCATTTCGCTGGTGTTTTCACTTTAATAAATTACTTAATTGAAGTTTGACTTGTAGCTATATTATTTTTAACGTAAGAAAGATTTCTTATAATATATCTTTACGTTGTGCTGTACCCAACAGCGTAATAAATATATATTAGATACATTTGTGGTTTTGCTCTTTAATCTCTCATTTTGATTAATTAATAAGCTAATATATTCCATTTACTGAAGCAAATTATTTATTATTCGTTTACCAGCAAACTTTTAACGTTAAGAGAGAGATTACACAGCATATAAATGAGATGCTTGTTCAAAAGATCTGTCAAGAATAATAATTATGAAATATTCAAATACAGACACAATAATTAGTATGTATCTATAAAATATATCAAAAGATAATTTTGATTTGTGTACGCTTCAAAAACTCCAGAGATGAGTCTGCGTTACCCGGTTGAAGAGGTTGCAATATCGCCTCTCCAAACTTATCCTACATGAATGGTTTTACTGGCTCAATTGTAGTTCGTCCTGAACTTAGTCTCAAATATCGAGTCATGAACCATATTACCAATTCCATCGCCTTTTTAGCCAAATAACGGTTAAAGTGCATAAATCAATTGATTAAAAAAACTCTGCTGAATAATATTTCAACGTTATTATTTTTATGTAACATGAATTTAAGAAAATGATTCTTGATATCATCCAAGTACGCTCAAAGCAACTGATCAATTACTGATCTGACTGAGACTTCATCATGAGAAGAAATCAAGAGAAGCAATAAACGATGATCGCCACTACCTACTAAAATAGTAAACTCAATAAAAACTTACTAAAAGAAAATACAGGTAGGTACCTAAGTTGATTAAAAATTCTAAGTTTAGATAGACACCAGATTAAAAGAAATGAATAGCACATTTTGATAATTTACTTGCAAATTTGGAGTCTTACAAAAACTCGATCATGATAATCAAGTAATTATTTTGATGCAAAATTTTAGAGGATGTTTATCTAACAAGGTTAATAGCATCCTATATGTTATAACATAAATATTATACTCATGTTATAAGTGCTTTGCCACCCGTAAAATTTTTGTTTTATATTTAATTTTATGCACTGTCAGAGCCGATTTTCCTTTGAACTTCAATTTTATAGAATTGTTTCAATAGCTCACAACGAATGTTCAAAAGTATTTATTAATTAGCTACTACTATTTACTACCGAAGCGCTATTATTTTTAATGAACTTATGCTTTTCCCTATGTAATTCATATTGCTGTCTGGTATTTAACCAGTCATTGGATTTGTACATGTTTAAAATATACTTAAGTACTGTATATTATATATTCTTGTATCAAAATTTCCGCCAACTTTTTACGTTTATAATATTAGTAGAATTATAATATCAGTGATATGTATGGTATATGTTCAAAACTTTGCATAACCAGCACGCAGACCTCGTGCTGTGTACAATAACGTTATATTTCACAAACAGATTCATTTGTAAAATTCTATTTTCGAAACGAAGGTTGGATGCCATTATCATGTCAGTTCCAGCTCCATGTTATTATCTCCAACTGTTTTTGTTGTCTTGCCGAATATAATACAAGTAATTTAAATGAAGTTGATTATTGTGCTAGCTCATTCTGAATTAACAAAATATATGAACATTATCATTTTAGCCACTTTTGTGTCTGAAATGAAATATGGCATGCAGGTTTAAAACTGTATGTGAATTATGAACAGACTATAGCTAAATGTGAAGGCTTTCCATGTTTTTTTCACGTTATTTTTTTTACTTTCTGAGTTATTTTACACTATTTGTAGCACATGGCTCTGCCCGTGTAGAATTCTGATCCCTTTTCATAACCCATGAGAACCTATTCCAGGTATCTGACTGATTTGTCACAGCGATATATTATAATCTTAATATATATAAATCTCGTGTCACAATGTTTGTCCTCAATGGACTCCTAAACCACTTAACCGATTATAATAAAATTCGCACACCATGTGCAGTTCGATCCAACTTGAGAGATAGGATAGTTTTTGAAACGAATTTCGACATCCACGCGGGCGGAGCCGCGGGCAACAGCTAGTATGATAATATATCGCTGTAACAAATATCAGTCGGATCTGTTCGTTTGTTCGATTAAGTAACAAACTCTTCACAAATATTCGCATTTATAATATTAATAAAATGTCTTGTGGTATCTTTTTGGTTTATTCAACAAAATTTGTTTTTATTGATGAGTTGTAACAATAGCTCTTGTAACATTCCACGAATATGCATATCAAAAATGTCAGTTACGCAATTTTTTTGCGAAATGCTATTTAATTACAATTCGTTTTAGATAAGCATTATGAAAATTGCAATTATACTGTGTAATATGCATTATGTTTTAAAAGTTCCTAGTCTCAGTTATATTTGGACAAAATTATTTATCCACCATTGTTAATTTAGGTCAACACAGTTCACAAATTTCAAAAATATATTATGATCTTTTGAATACAACTTTCCAATTCATTGCATATAATTTATGTGCATGAATATGTTTATTTGCATTGGCCTGGGTGTTCTTAGGTATAATATCTATAGGTATGTATTTACAAAACAGTATATTGTATTGTGCTTAGCCACAGTCACCCATATTCTTCTTCTCTCGTGTCGAAGTTGACATCGTGGCTATAATTATTAGTTTCATGACAATGCTGATACTTATTAAGAGGTCCAAGCATAGGTGTCGCACTCTTTGAGATTAAGGAATCCATATTACTAACGTTGCTTAGTATAGCTCTAGATTGAGCAAAAATATTCTAAAATATTCATTATTATTTTTAGGTCACCAATATTTGTGTCAACTTGCACGACATTAAACAGTATACAGTATTGGGGTTCATAGGTTAAATAAAATAATCATTTACATTAAATACTATATTGAATGTAAATATATTTTTTACTTTATTTTAAAAGTATTGTCTAGTTTAAACGATTCTTTACTATACCTAGACAATAGTATTTTTTGTTAAATGCTCAAGGAGTAAAAGAAGCATATTTATGAACCATTCAATGTAGGTATCTACATAATAAACGAGTATGAACCATTCGGTAAACGAACAAATTTACGAACATAAGAACAATATCTTCAGCAATCCTAAAAATAGATCTCATTTGTAAAGTAATGAGCCATCTCATTCCAAATTCTGCAATTGTAATGCAACCAGCAGTCCGGAATACTTAAGTACAGCTCGTGAATATCCAAAATAACAATGACTTTTTGTTTACGAAAGTAAATAATAAAATGTGAAATGAATTTTAAAGTCAGAGCAGAACATTTTACACATTCATTTCTGTTTACTAAAATTGTGCGTTAGCTAAAATTGCAAATATTTTAAAATCTAATTTCATGGAAACCCTTTTTGCTATTTCATGTTATTATGACTTTTTATGTGTACTCTGTGCTATCTAAAAATATGTTTTCAAGTGTGACTGTCTAGACGTAGTATTATTACATATGCAGTGGTATGAGTACGAAGTCGGCAATTTATGTTTTTACTTACTTTAAATACCAATATAAGTTCACGGTTTCTTTCATAAGTCTGCTGGCTTAACACTTATTTTCGTTGAATCCCACAAGCATCTTTGTCAACAATTTGATGACAAGGGTACCTACATGAAATTTTATGAAGAAAATTATATTAGCACACAAACATGCAAAATATTTTACCCGAGTTTAGGATACAATGTTGTCTTTTAGCAACATACCTACATTGCTATGCAAATGAAGGCAATATCACGCACTTTCTGCGATACCATACAATCCGACATTAAGAAAAGAAGACAGCGGGTAAGCACTTTCCTTTGATTCGGGTTACATTTAATTTCAACATACCTATCTATGAAAAGCCGTACTCACCACTTCTTAGGTCCCTTCTGACGCATAATGATCAAGTTTACAGACACCGGACTGTAAGGTGGCCTCATAATGCATTTCCCTTGCACCCAGGCTGCCGATGGGCCTTCTACGTTTCCAGATGGCCCCCTTCAGGTGTGGTCTTTGCCTAAATGCGTTTCTTTTTTATTACTTTTCTTTTCTAGACACGATCTATTTATATTGCCATTAACCCTTTTACCGCAATACATCTATAAAACCTCTATAAACGATACATTTAGCAACCTTTCAATATCTTCCACTAATTCGGATCATTTTCTTTTACGTTGCGTTCGAAGCTGAACAAATCTAATTCCAAAGGCTTAGTGTTATTAAAATCCTTTGAAATGAGTACTACAAGCTTTCAATATACGACTTATTTTGATGTGTATGTGTGGGTAGATAAATGCATATAACCCACGATTCGCCAATAGTCCATATCTTTCGATCACATGTAACCAGGGGACGAGCAATTGAGGAAAGTGGAATTTCTGTGTTTGGAAAACCTACCATATGGCTTCATTGCAGCTTTTTAAATGCGGGATAGCTTTGCGGGGTTTTTTTGCAGTCGATAGGTTCTTGTTCTAATTGAATGAATCCGATCAGAAAATCTTGTTCTAATGTCGAAACTAAAAAGGAAAAGTAAGGGTCTGAGGTTATTTGAGAACATAATAATGATAAATAAAACAGGTTGTTCCCATTTTGTTCACTAGGAGATACCCGAGTGAACAAAGTGAAAAAAAAAAACAAAAAAACCAATTGAAAGAAATTGCTCTGACAAAAGAAAAATAAGAATTGCCACATCAGCAACCAATCCAATGATAAAATTGCAAAGATAGATAAATCACATACAATAATGACAATGTTATTATCATTCTCTGATAGAAAAATATCTCATTCCAAAAGAATATTTCTAATCAAACAAAACTTTACCCTTTGTTCTGAAGGTAGAGAAAATTCTATCAATATGCTAAAATTGGCCGACAGTAATGTGTTTTTTTTCTGTTACTTGATCCCCTCGTGCTCGTAATAGGGTGCAAAATCTGTTTTTCCTGGAAGCTCCATTGACATTTACGCCTATGAAGATGATACATTTTTCACATGGTTTCACTCAAATATAAGTTTCTACCTATATTAAAAATATGTTACTGTGTGAGTGCTTTTTGAAAGCCTTAAAATACTCATGTCATACATATGCTCACACCTTTTTCCCTCCGGGGTAGGCAGAGATAACAGCCCACCATCTGCTTTGCCCTTACAAATTTCACGAGTTTCCTCTATGGTTATTTTCATTGCAAATTAAACTGTAGACGCAAGACTGAGAAACCTATTCTGCTATAATAAATTCACGACTTATTAAATGTAATTTCATTATAATATGACATGAATTAAGAACAGCTGCAGTTATGATTTGAAAATATTTATGAAGAACACGTGTTTAAAATAGATATAAATAAATGATATTAGGTATATATTTTTCGTATTGTATTCAATATTTTTTATCGGGATTCCATCAAAATACTCGATAGATTTCGACTTTTCATCAATAAGAAATACGGATAGTCCATAGCCATTACCCGCTTATATTTCCATAAAATTCGTAAGGCATACGCAAACCCTTTTTTATATGCAGACTTATTGGGTATGATATATCGCTTTCAGATTCGATTAAGGATATGTCATGTGGCGTAATAGGCGCTCGATGTGCTTATATTATCCCATGTAACGAGTTTGTAAGTGAAGCGTGAAGTAAATCCTAATGCTAGATTCAAATGGGCACCATACATATAATTTTATAGTTATACCAGCGATCCCCCGTAGCTTCCTTTCGTATCCCCGTAGCAAATATTTAACCCATACATGCCCGTAATTTATTAGTTTTATAGTTTTAGTATAGCAACTGCCCCGATTTGTGGATATCTAACGATTACTGCTACGGTCTCTTTTGTAGTAGCGTGATGATTTAGCCTATAGACTTCGCCGATAAATATGGGCTATCCAACACAAATAATTTTTCAATTCGAACCTCCCGAACTGAGATTAGCGTGTTCAAAGAAATAAAAAGAAAATCTAGTTCTATAAAACATGCCACGTATACAACTAGGGTTTGCAAAAGTTGCGTTCAGATTTTAATCGATATTTTAAACAACAACTCATGTTTTCTATTTTTTCAACTTGGACAGAAAGTAGACCATTCTTACTCAATCGCAAGTATGCAATTGCAACGATCTTAATTAACAAGTTTTGAAGCTGTCTAGGTCACCCAGTTACCACATGTAAAAAAAAATGTATTAGGCTCTTAGAAATAATTTTGTTTCCAATAGAATGGATTATTACAATAAAATCAAGTACCTATAGTATTGAAACTATCATAGTATGTTATTATAGGATAATAACAGAGCTTGTAATTTATATTCAGTTTCAACACATTATTGGATAATAAACGTACATCTGTATTGATCATTCAAGATTAGAATACCTTCGTTAGAAATTAATAAATAAGAAGAAATGGACTTAATTTGGATAAAATTCCCTGTAAGCGACTCATTTGAAGGCTGGCCAGCTGGGTTCTCAATCTCAATACTCTTTGTATTTAATTTTACTTTTTATTTTATATGTTGTGTTCTATGTGTTTTGAATTTTTATGACATTAAAAAGAAGAGTAAAATATTATTCAGTTGTTAAATGTCCGCGGCGACATATGTAGGTACCTATGTTGCAGCTGTAATATGTGAAAATTTGTAAAGTCTAAATTAAATACTGTGCCTCGCATCCAGTTTATCATTCCCACTCACCCTCGCGCTTACATTCCCTTTCAAACTCAGTATGCATTAAAGTTTATAAATAACAATTAAATTATGCCAATTTATATGATTTAGGTACTTGGTATATTATAGGTAAAAGTGCCTGGATGCATGTACATACATGCATAAAAAAGTTCACGCCTAATTCCCTTCACTTGCTTGTCCGTACTGTTAGCTTGTATTAAGTGAGCCTCAATAAATTTATATTACTCACAGTAGCCGTACAATATATTCTTTTAAAACGATATAGGTATAAACTCTTTGTTATTATTTAGTTGACAACTATGATTTTTATTCGGCTGATTGAAAAAACATATGGACGTCAGGCGCTTTTTGTTTCGGCCCGAAAAACAGAAGGACACAATATAATTGGAAAATAACAATATAATTGGTAAATAACAATAAAATCTAGCTGATAACGTGTGTAAGTAGCAAATAATTTAGTACCTAATACGACTCATTTAACGAATGTATAATGTCATAAATGAGAATATATATTATGTGCTTGTTTGGCTTGTAATATGAAAGACTTTCATTGACTTAACCCTGACCAGAAGGTGTAGATAATAGTACATACTTCACGCGCTTCCTTTATACTGTCATTAAAACTTTCACCTTTCATGCTTAAGAACTTTATTATTATATTTGCTACATATTGTTTACAAAATTAATACATTATACTATAATAATAATTATATATATAACTAGCTGTCTCGGCGAACTTCGTACCGCCATATTTTCCACCCGCGTGCAATTCCGTTCCCATTCCTGTTCCCGTTCCCATTCCCATTACTATTCCCGTTCCTATTCCTATTCTCATTCCCATTCCCATTCCTACTACTACCTACTACTACTAAATACTAATCCCGTAACGTAAACATAAACTTCTCTCACATAATAGAAAAAGTTTGTATGAGAAAAAGAAAAGTTACTTTCTGAAATTTTCTGTACAACTGTTTTATTATTTTTTTTCGTAAGAACCTTCTCCCGATAATAACAAACACAACAAAAAAAGAATTAGTGAAATCGGTAGAGCCGTTGGTGAGTTATGCGCTTACCAACACATTTTGCGATTCATTTTTATATTATAGATTATATAATACATTATACTATAATAATTAATTATACATTAATTGTTTACAAAATTAGCAATTATGATCAACTAGGTAATTCGCGTTTGCTTATCATTTTTCTTGTATAATTTGCCACAATGACACTACCATTAATACAAGAAAAAGTATATTAGAGTATTCCTGTTTAATTTTTACTTCCAACTGATCACATTAGAGTCAGCTAGCTTGCTTATACGTAGGTACAACACGGTACGCCACACTTAGTCACTACGAGGCAAATTCCATTCGATTTAGTCAGTTCAAGTAGCGAAAAAATTTTGAAAAGGAATTAAATTTCAACCAAAGGGTAACACACATTGCAACCTAAAATTCACACATACATGGTTAGCCGCCGCCGTTTTTGTGAGACAGTCTATTCTTTCGCGTATTCTGTCCGTGGATTTACGTTCATGATTTTATATAAATATTTTCTTGGGAGACGAATCACTTCATCAGTCTACGATTCTTTTGTTTTTGCGGCTTTCATAGTGATTGATGAGTCTATTGTGGTATTAATAGAATAATAAATGTTTGTATAATAGTAAGGAGATAAACTAATAGCTATAATAACACTTCCCACCAATATCTACACGACGACAATCATCTTTTTTTTCATGAGGGCCACCATTATGTCACTGTCGGTATATGTAATGAGGACCCCCTTCCTGAGATTTTAGCTTACCATCAGGCGAGGTGAAGTCATATTGCCGTGACTGATGCCTATAAAAAAAATACAATTGGTTGTGTTATTAAGTATGGCAATGTTTATTGTTACTAAAGCTGGCTGCCATGAAAAGAATAGGTATAATATTCGTATTCTAAAGATGAAAATGTTGGTACTATTTTTTTTGTTTCCCCTGTTCAGTTGTTCTGTAAAAGTATGGACGTTCGGTTGTTGTATTGAGTATATATTACCAAAGTAATAAAGAAGTGTAATTCCCAAAGTGCTGTTCGTTTATTTTAATCACATCAGGTTGAATACTCGTAGAACCGCAGATATGACCAAAAGTCGCAATAACCAACATTTCCGTAGGTATAGACTAGTATAAAAATGAAAGGTAAATTGTACAGAACGCACAGTGAATAAAAGTAACTTTCATACGTAGTTACATTTATTAGAGGGCTTGAAATATTGCGTTTGCAAGCTCACCTTTTTGATACTATATTTTTCCTCTTTCATCGTATGTGAATGGGCTTAATATTTGGATTACTTCCTTTGTGTAATTTGGCGTGTATTATTATTTTTTGGTGCTTTTTGTTCCATTTATGTACCAAATAAACGTATTGTGACAAAATGTAGCGTTATTGTTAGATTTCCTCCTATAGTCCCGTAGGGCCTTTAAGCGGGGCGTGAAAAAGCATTTGGCCGTCAAGCTGAGGGCACTACCGGTGTATGTGGTGGTGACCCCAGTCCTGAGACTTTGCCTTTAGCTTACCATCAGGCGAGGTAGAGTCATTTTGACGTGTCCTATATAAAAAAAAATTGTACTAATACTAGCTAATATCCGCGGCTCCGTCCGCGCGAAGACCGGTTATAATTTTTTGATCATATTTATTATCTCCGGTTCTACTTGACTAATTGCAACCAAACAGTGTTAAATAAGAGGTGATTAGTAAAGTTGAAGCAGACCAAAGTAGACTATTCGAACTCGGAAAAGGATGATTCTATTACTTATCATTGAGCCTAAATGTGAGTGGCTAAAGGCAATTCAAGTGAACTGAATGGCTCTCGACTCATAAAAAGCAATGTTAACAGCTATACAATTTGTTTTGCTATATATATACTAATTATATTTAAGTATAACACAAGAAAGTACACGAACTAAGTAGCTTCTCTTGCTTTGCAGATATAAATGTTTAAAAATTGAGCTATAATTTCAGATATGATCTTATAATCAGAAATCAGCATCATTGCGTGTTGTTTTTTACTAAAATCTTCTCCACAACAACAAAAAAAAAACATAAAATACTTTTCTGAAAACCGTATCAAAATCGGTTTGAACAAACGCGAGAAAAGTCGGGCAAACTTACATACAAACATTATTTATAGGTCAAACGGTGAACCTTCTTTAGAAGTTCGTGAAAAATGAATCAAGCTTTATCTATCTTCAAGTTTGGTGCATAATTTAATATTCCATACAATTATGAAGTTGCAAAAAATATCGTCACAGTTAAATTAAATTTCAATCTACCGCAGAGGAGAAAATTCCATTTCATTTCAAAATACTAAATTTTTCGACATGATTATGAGAATGCGAAGCTTCGTGAAAAATAATAAGCTTCACGGAAAATGAGTCCCAAACTTGATATTATTTTATTCATTGGTCGGTAAAACTCAAGGTTCCTTTAATGATATGTTTTACTTTTAAGTTATTGGAACTTATTTGACTGCCAACGGCATGGCATTGTGAACATAACTTTGGTATCTATACTTTCATATCAATTCATTGGTTATGTTTAAAGTACGGTGATGAGGCCCTAAGTATGATTCCCGGAGTCGCGTAGAGCGTTAAGCATTTGTTTGGTATTATTTCCGCAAATAGCGCATTTAATAGGTGTTTGCCATGTAAAAGCATAAGTGTATTAAAAAGAAAATATAGGTATACGTTTTAAAAATGGAGCAGAAAAACTTTGTAGCAGTACAGTCGTAAATAGAAATAAAAATAACTATTAAGAACGCTAAGTACCTGTAATTCTATGGGAACTGTATGTTGTAGCAGCGATTCAAGATTATTACAGTTTAATCTATCCCCTTAGCCATTATACCTATTGCGACTCAAAGTGTAAGGTACCTAATAAAAATTCATTTGTAATTTCATAAATACCAAACGTAAATAGTTTGCGTGGCAGTTTTCTCTCGCAATACAAACAAGTACCACTTCAAAGGAACTTAAGTATAATTAATTAATGTCTCAGTAAAATTATGGCACCGAAGGATACAAACGTCAAGCTACATTATTTCGCTAGGATTTCGTATATTTTGTGAACATAATTAAATTATGATTTCATGGTCCAGTGGCCGTGGGTATCAAAATCTAAAAGAGATGCTATAGGTACTTGGGGTAGCTTCGTGTGCGTAACGGATTTAATGGAACAGTAGGCGTTAAAGGGTTGCTGCTAAAATTATCGCAGCTCAAAAGGTTTAACGTGGTTTGTAAATAATGGATATGATGTGTACCCTTGCACGAGAGGCAAAAACTTTTAAATACTTCTTTTCTATGTTTTAGTTAACCCTGCTAAAATAGAATGTTTGAAATTATATTTATATTTTCGTCACATTTTCGTTTTTAATTGTTAAGGTCGACTTGCACATCGACGGTCCCTGCGTTTATACGGATATGTCAAAAATTGCATTTTTTATCACATTACTGGCTTTAAATTTTTCATACACGCATACCTATTATACCTATACCTATAATATATATTTTTATAGAATTTGTCTCTTAAAAAATAGGCATGTGTATATGGGAAAATCTAAAGCTACCAACATGCGTGGCACTTGATCATATTTAAGTCGATACCGTTCGCCTGTTGGGCTGTAAATCAAATTATTGCTAGAGATTGTTAGGTTGTCAGACAAAAAAATTAAGAAAATAATCTACATAAGATTATTTTCTTAATTTTTTTGTCTGACAAAAACTAAGAATACTTATTAATCTAAATAAATTGTCTTATAAAATAAAAGGCTATTGCTATTTTTATGCTGTCGCTGTCGTTCGAGAAAGCACTACCAATTATATGCTTGTTATACTCAGATATCTGCGTTTAACAAGTAAGCTAGCGAATGAGCTTTCGGTTTACTACGGCATCAGACTTTGAATAAAATGGAAATAATTTTTCATTTGGCCGATTTCATTTTGTATAAGGATTAAAAGCATGACCATAATTATTTTGTAAAATGCTGTTATGGTAAATCTTATTTGGTTTCATCTAAATTAAAGCAGTAAGATACGAGCACTATTATGAATTATTATTGATGTAAATACTAAAACTCACAGAATCTTTTTTTTTTGTTTATGACTTGTCAAATCTTATTCTTATATTAACTATAATATTGGTAGGTAGACATTATTTATAGGGTATTGAATTGACTTTGTTTTGAAAAGGGTTTTATTTGAAGAAGAGTGTTTTAAACATTTTAAAGATAGTATATAAATAATAAAATATTATAAAACTGTGATTCTTTTGTTTTCAGATCAATTAAATTTCATACCTGGTATTAAAAATGAAAAGTAGAGCATTACGTACACAGTCAGTATGCGACTTTGGGCAGCATACATTTATGATCAAATAATTAACTTAATTTTATTACTATAGATTCGCAGAAAAAGAAGAAGTATGTGACTTTTTCTTAGTATTTTAATTCAATGCAGGCGGAGCTGCGGGCAACAGATAGTGATTTATATACGCTTGCCATATGCATGAACTGATTGTCTCTGTTTAAATTTTGAATAACCTACAAAAAGTCCCTTTTGAAAATTTGATCCTGTCATTTTCCTTTTTAAAATATGATTAATTTCTCATCACAAAGCTTTTCTCAGGTTTCAATCCCAACGCTTTAATTAAGGTAAATCTCGTCAAAGCAAAAAAAATACCATGAATTGCTCACAACTAATTACACGTTAAACATTTCGAAATTCGTGAACATGTCATATCATAATGAAATAATAATTATTGAATAAGTGATGTCTAAATAATAAGTCAATTAATAATTCCAATAGTGATGTCAAAATAATAATTGAATGATTCTCAAGAAATAATAATTATTTAATTAATGATCTAAAAATAATAAGTCAAATAATGTCAAAATAATAATTTCAATAATAATGTCAAAATAATAATTCAAACTTCAGAGTAAGTGTAGACAAATTTTAAGTTAAACAATTTGGTTTAGGTATGTACAAATATTTTTATAGCTGTAGACTGTAGATAAACAAATAACTTGCTTGTGTATATCTACTGAAACAAAGTGATATGCTAGAAACATATACATTACCTATCCCAGAAACAAATTGACTGGCTCAGTGGCAGCGCATATCGTAAATGTCAATTAGGAGAAGGTTTAGGTGGCAATATGGGACCTTATGTCGTCGCTTGCAACATTACAATAATGTACGACGTTCTTACTTTCCGACGTCAAATATTACAGAAACACTTCCGAAATATTTTGCTGTAAAAAACATGACTGTAAATATCTTTTATTATAGAATCGCTGAAAGAATGCGTTCCTGACAGGTTGTGAGCGAAAGGGCGATGTAACTTTGAACTGGTGTATAATTTACGGCAAAATTTTAAATATCGTTTATTGACCTTATTAACGAGTGATAACATTAAAAATTTAATTACTGTGTCAATTTACAATACACAGATTAATTTTGGGCTAAAATGATTAACAATTAATTAATTAAAAATATAAAATCAATAGTTTTTAAAAGTCATACCACGTCCAACCACGTCAAACTGCGCTGTTTCAAGGTTATGTCAAATGTTCGCTTTCATAGTGATGAGACAAAATAACAAGGCAATTGTAACCGCATATTTTAGTAATCTTAATAATAATAATCTGTTGGTTTAGAAATATAAAATAGAACGTTATAATTTTATAATAATGTAATTTTGTAATAAGCCCCATACCCAAGCTAATAGAAAGAATGAATCATATTTTTATAATGAATGAAATGAATATAATTTTTTTTATTATTTCAGGTAATAACCCATCATTACAATTAATAATCACATAAAATTAAATAAGAATGAAACAAAATGAAAAATTAAAAATTGGAAAAACAAATAGGGCAGATAAATAGCCAAATTAGTATAAAATTAAAATTAAAATGAAATCACGTTGTCACAATATTGCTGACTGTGATTATTATTATGTTATTGTAAGTCGGGAACAGGTTTAGAGAACGGTTCTAGGTACAAGTTATTTATTGTACATAACTAGTCATGAAGAATTGACATGTGTCAGGAACGCATAGTCCCAGCGGCCAAACTGTAACTTCCTCTGCAAACATAGCAGATAAATAAAGTTCATATTCTAGATTAAGATTCGAACACATCGAGAATGTCATGAAAACATACGCGAAGCATAAGAGGAATTATGCGTATTGATTTTTACGTATTAACTGGACATTAAAATGTTTCGCATAAAATCATGAGCCGTAAACCGTTTAAAGTATAGGTATAAAAAATAAAGTAATTTGTCACTGGCGACACCCTATAAATTTCATTTCAACGGCAAACGTAATTCAATTTATACGTTGTTAGAATTTAAAACGAGGGACGTCGGATGTTCTAGGATTGTTTTATACCGCCGGCTAAAGAATCAAAGAATTACACAGTTCAACTAAAAGCAAGCGGTTACCGTGGCCAATCGTGGCCATATTCTGCCAACTATTATAGAGGAAATGGAGAAGTAAAAGAAGTTCTGAGAAAGAAATACAGGGAGATAATGTCATCAGGAGTCGCATAATCAGTACGAAAGATTATTATGCAACTACTTCAATTTATCATCAATATCATCCCGTTGTTCCCGGTTGCTCACTTTGCGAGCCTGAAGTCTAGTGGCCTCCTTTAAGTTTGATTTATATGGGTTTTTTACAAGAATCTCTCATCTGATCTGACCTCTTTAACTCCGACAGAAAGGCCTGCACCTAAGACTCTGTTGTAAAACGGTCAAGACGTTTCAAGCAGAACAAGACACGTTTACATTAAACTTGCTTCAAAAATGTTCAATATTGATAGAGATATTGATGATAGCATATTTATATGGGCATATTAAAAACAATCGTAGGTACCTACTTAAATAATGTTTTGTATTCCAGAAACAAACATTGTTTTCAATTTGTAACTGTTGTTTGCTATATTTTTAGCGGCATTGTGTAATGGTTTTAAAATAGCGAGTCTTAAACCGAACCGAACTTAAAAATTCTCTTTAATTATTTTTTCTTTCAACAAGTGTCTATCTTCATGATGTAAACTGCCAAACACTTTTTGTTAATGAAGCAAATTAGTTACTAACTTTCACTATAAATTACCTTACTGACTAAGTCCAATGGGATAACGTTCTAATTTATAGTATCTAAATAAGTCGCAAATATAATATAAATAATGTGAATATAATATATAAATATATTACACCAAATACGCAGTACGCACAATATTCTGATACGCGAAAAAGTAATAATCGTTTTACACGTTCCTGAGCAGAGTAATATACCAAGTACCTACAACACAATATTATTTAAGAATTGTAATCTGCCTTTTCCACTTTCGTTTTCACGCGGTTTGATACAATTTCAATAAAATTTGATAAAATACACAGTGGATACAGGGACTTGTAAGATATTAGATATTTCTTAGTCAGTCCGACTTGAAATTTAATGTAGGTAAATAGAAGAATAATAACTATACCATATTAAGGTAAAATCAAAGAAGCTTAAAAATATACGAAACGTTTATTCTTATTAGCAATTTAGTTTCATTATTATATTATTTTAGTTCCAATTTCTTGCCACTTATTAGAATTTTCAATATAGTTTTAGTAACTATTACCTATTACCAGTAGTACCCAAATCCATATCACTCAATAATCTAACTTATAATACAAAATATATTATAATTGTACCATTTAAATTAATTGAATCAATCAACCAATTTAATTGGCTAATATAAAGGGCCTTCAGAAAGCGAACTTTCGTTATTCGATTACCCGTATAAGCCACATAGCAACTCAATGAACTATTCAATGTATTTACAATATTAGTTTACGTTGTTAATTCGACACGAATTCAAAGCAATATTGTTCCTGGTTCTATAAATAGTTAGCTATTGTCAAACTGTATAAAAGGTATAAGATTTTGTTTAAGTTGTATTTAGTTGGGCATATTTCCATGTCAATATTAATAATAATCCAATATAATTCAAGTTCAATATTCCTTTGGTGTTATTTAAACAGATGCCGCTCTAGAGAATCGTGCCAGTTGATAATACAAACATATTCAGATCAAGTGCTTAAAATACCTTACCTACAAAAGAATATACGTAAGAAATATCTGTGAATTACTTATTTCTATAACTACATTAAAAATGTGTATAGTAAGAAGTACAAACATTTATTGGACTCCATTTTAGAGCATTTCATACGCTAAATTTTGTTCCTGTAAAAGGATTCCTTCTCATTTTGTTGTAGTTTTTATACAATAATTCCTAAGAACAGTATTAAATGTGCTACGATGTCTTAACGTTTAATTAGTTAGGTACAATATACCGATAAAATTTAGGAAGCTGAGACTCTAAGAGGTTTGGCTACCTTGCAATGTAATAGCATTATGTCCGATTATAGAATTGAATTCTAGACTTCACCATTGCACACAAAAATTATCACGTGGCTCACAAGCATTGTATAAACAAATATAGCATAATAAACTTTAACAACCTTGAGTACTCACGTTAAAACGGTTAAAAATCCGTCATTTATATGGACTGGTGATATAATAACGTCCTGCGTCATTACTATATTTTAGTGTCACATTACTTTTTAAATAAGTAGCACAGCTATTGTTAGTAACTTATATGGGATGTATTAAAGTGTCGGTTCCCTTACTAAGTTTTCCTTATGATATCATTGCGACGTGTTATGAGGGACTGCGTAATTAGTTTATTATATTAGAGAAGGCCACATTCACTGTCAGGGTGGGTGTAATAGGATCTTTTGCATTATTCCATGCATATTAAGTTCCGACCGTCATCTTACAGTAAGGAATGTTTTAATAAAATAGCCATATTTCGCAAAATAAAGATTATTACTAGTTTCAATTTTTTTACATTTTAATTTTTTCAGTTAGATTTTAATTCTAAATTTGATTTTGATGTGAATTTTTATTTTAATTCTGATTTGGAATTTGATTTTAATATTTATTCTATACTAATACTAGACGTAAGACTAGTTACTAAGGAGAGGAGCCGGTGGAGATCAATCTTCACTTATCTGATAACCAGATGGGATATTTTTTTTATCGAATGCTATTCATCTATTAACTAAACATGCCTATGATGACTGGCCTATCAAAAAGCACCACTTATTTTATTTTAATTTGAGTCATTGTAACATCTGCTGAAAAGAAAGAAAGAGATACAAGCGTTGCGACTTTCGTTGCTCAGACACACGACACAGATCCACAAGAAAAAATAAGTCTATAACATTTACGCCAATTTCAAAGTGAAAACAATTTAAAAAATCTTCTCTAAAATAAAGTGTAGGGAAGCTATACAAATACAAAGTCAATTATAACAAATAATTAAAGTCTGAAACGCAAGAATATTAATATTTTAATGCTACTGTCTTGCAATATTTATTTTTAATTTCTATGCGGCTTACTGTTCTGTTTCAATTACTTAACAATAAGTGGAGTGATAGCAGTAGAGCAAATGAAAGAAAATTACATTAAAAGTAATTTACAGACATTTTGAGAAGCTCATTGAATGATAAGTTTACATTTCATTTACAGATGGAGTAATTTTGTGTAAACCTTATATGCAAGCCAGAATTAAGAATAGCTGATGCTGAGGCTTGTGGCTATCAAATATACGGCAAGTTTCAATAAGCAATTTTAAGTCTGACCAAGTCCTTTCTATTAGAAAAAGCTACATCAAAATCCGCTTAGTAGTTATTGCGTCTATTGCGAACAAACAGACAATATTTAAAAAAAATTGTGTTGATTATCATAACCTAGGAGTTTTTTGAGCATCTCCAAAAGTACAGATACAAATATAGTTAATTTTAGAATAGTAGGTATAAATATATTGCGTGCAAACCCAGAAGGACTTGGCTCAGAAATGCGTGCAAGGATCCAACCAAATCCAATTAGCTGTTTTTAGCACATTTAATAATATTAGTGAGGATTTTAGGCTCTAATAACGCTACGGAGTACCTATATTATGTGCTGCTAGTTAATAAGATAAAAGCAACTATGACTAGACTAAAATCAGGGGGCAACTCGAAGCGACTTTCACAAACTGCCGCGCAATTCCATGAAACAATAGAATTAATTTGAAATTCAGAATTATAATTTGAGTTTATTTTATTTAATATTCATTCAACGTCCAGCTTACGTTATTTATTATTTTAGTAATATTATAATAACAAATTAATGTTAAATTAACATAGTAAAAAATCTTTTTTAATTTTGAAACTTCATTTGAGGTCAAAAATCCATATTATTTAATCATAATTATCATGAACCCAATAAAGCAATAAATTGTTGGTCAAAAATTTTCACATTAGTAGATGGCTATGGCATCACACAATAATCATTGAGAATAATTAAAATATTTATTAAAACTAAATTTATCAAGATGTCTAAAAATTGTATTTCCATTATGGTCACCCTATATTTCTTCACTACCACAAATTTTTCAATAGATCTTGAAATTTTGAAAAAAAAAAATATTTTCGTCGCTAAACGGCAATATTCTAAGCACGTTTCGTGACTCAATTATATAAACAAATGTATATTTTTTTAACATGTTGTTTACCAACTAAAGTGGAACACACCGAAGTCCTTGACTTTACTTCAACTACAATGTCAAGGGCTACCACGATAATGCGTGATCATGAATGAACGCAACGACCATATATAAACGTAAATACCTACCTATAATTACAATACGTAATACAAGTAGCAAAACTTTTCCAGTATTTGTTCAGCATCTTCAATAGATGAAATTAAAATAATGAAAATATCCGTTTTAATTTTATAAACGCTAGTCACTGTAATGTGACTGGGACATATCAACGTATACCTATCGTAATCGCAATAAATCTGGTGTAGATTTAATGAAACGATTCCAGAAGGAAATGACTCCGAAATTTTTCCTATAGACTAATTATAATCCGAACGTCAAACCAAAAATATAAGAGCTAAATTTGTTTCGGTAGCGCCATTGAAAATAATAACTTTATATACCTACAGCAGTCTCGCAATTGTTGGTTTGGGAAAATTGGTAGGATGCCGTTGTACGCTTTTTGTATCTGATTTATAAACAATCCGCTCCCATTTATATGGAAAGCCAGAGTTTATTAGATTTTCGTTTAGGTTGAACTGGGAATTTGCGATTGAAACCATTGGAGTTTTTTAGTACGGACCTACTAGGACCTCGCTGTTCCAGATAAAAATGTGCCTTAGTACCCCAAGAAGTCTACAGATACGATTTATTGAAATCCCTTATTTTAATACATATAAAAATATATCTTGTATCATAATAAACGTCCAATTAAAATAATCTAAACGAATAGGTTACGGCAATATAATACGATTACGCAGTTTGACCAATCACATGACGAGAATTTTTAAAATCCACTGTTCGATCGATCGCTCAATGTAGTTATGCATTAGTCTCACTGTGCTGTCAGTTGACTATTTATTTAAGTATCTCCATCCTTTGGTATAGGAATTTTACTTATTCAATATTAAACGAGTGATTTAGCTAATTTTGTAACTATCGTATGGAATAGTTTACAATTAATGTACTTTCGTACAATTCGATTGATGACAAAGTGCTCCATTGTAACTTTGTCATCGTCGAAGGCCATCACCTGAAAATATATCGACGGCGATTTGCTGACCCATAAACTATTGTGATTTGTAACAAAAAAAATGATAATGGGTGCTAAAGTGCCTGTGAAGTGTGACGTAGTACAAACATTTAATCAACATGAAGACATCTTCCATATAATAATACTCTATAGGAATATAATATTTGAAATCTAAGGAAAGTTCGCATATATAGGTACTAATTGCTTCCGAATTTCATTATATACTTTTTTCTAACAAGATTAGTACCTATCGTGATCATAGGATATAATCATAAACTTACAATATTGCTATATTAAATTTGCCTTCAAGAAACAGATGAATAGTTAAGTGTCTGAGTAAAAATTTCCTTGTAGCCAAGGCTCATAAAATAGGAGTTGTACAACAAAAGAGTGAATTTGTAAACGGAAGAGGCTCTTTTGTTATGGCTGTGCTACAACTGGCCAATTTTGGTATGTGTAGCTATATTACGCTCTAACGGTCTCTTTGTATTATGAAAAGGTGAATAAAATACGACAAAGCATGAAATATAAGTCTGCTGTGAGAAATTTATTTGTTTTAAATCATGGCTTTGCATACATACAAATACACACGAACGTGCCTATATTTAAGTAAGTAGAGAGGAATTAAGATTACCTGCCAGGGTTTTTGTTTTGTAATCACTATAATGTTTAATAATGTTTAGAAAATTGTTGTGTAGCCGGGTGGTATCTCTTTTCTTGCTTGTTGTACCACAGTTTTAATTTAAATTGAAGTATGTTATAATATGCCCTCTTTTAGTGAGACAAGTTGGTGTGGACGTCGATAAAACGATGCTAGCCTGACACCGCGATATTTGTTGTAGTAGTGAAGTGCTTTCATTTATTTCAACATAATCTACACATACATTGTCCTAAAAATAATTCTAATAAAATTATGTCAAGGTTATTATTAAAAGACGTTGATGATAAACTTTACCCTATAAAAATTAAAGATTAACAAAATCATATAAAATTGCGCAAATCGATAAGCTATTAAGTGCGCGCAATAATGTGGTATTCGTGAAAGATAAATGGCTTTGATGTTCACAACTAACAGATTCTAAAATAAATTGATACTCTGATGTGAATCTTCAAACAGTTTGATGGGATGAAGCTGATTGAACGACGCGTTATTTGATATCAAAATGAGTAAATTGTTGAAATGTTTTCGAATCAAATATTTATTTACTTTGTAAACAATAAAATTATTAAATAATTAGGTACTAAAACATTGTTGCATTTTAACAAAAAGTACCAAAGAAAAAATGAAGAATAGATATAACAAACACAAAGGCAAAGTACTACAATTACAGTTTAGAATGTAGTAATTGGGATTGCGGCAAAACTATACTGAATTCTAACACCATCTATATTGGTGCCTCGAGGTACGTCGGCGAACTTTAATAGTGAAAATTTAAAGTTTCAATGGCTCAAAATTTAATTATCATAGTCGGCAAGACATACTTGATCAAGTTTGAAACTTCTTCGTTTAATTACTAAACAATAAAGAATCCAGACCAATTAACTTCTAGCGATCTAATATTACTATAGTCTGTTTTAAATCGCATCAATAATAAATTACACATATTTATTATAATCTCAATGAAAGATCTTTGAATCTAAGAATGAATGATTGATTGATTAAATACCCTAAAAAATTGTTCTTTAAGCAGGTTATTTTACATAACATAATTTTTTTTTATTTTATACATTTTTTTATACGTTATACATTTTTATATCGAAATTTTGCCTTATAACACAATAAATTATCGTTAAGTACTTGATTTTGCCAATAGTTCGTACAAGAATGGTATGCTTAAAGTACCTATGTTGTGCATGTAACCATTAACCCGTAACATCAAAGCGGCAACTCGATATCAGGAACTTGACATGTAGGTATGTATATGTAGGCGAGTGTTGAGGGAAAATACTATTTTGTAGTGGTAGCTTGTTACATCTCGGCTTTCACAAGAGCCTATATATATTTATCGATAACTAGAAACACGTTTACTGTTGTTGTAAATAGAAAGACCATTGTATCAGCCTATGGACGAATATATTATGGAGTGATATTGTGTCAGATTATGTGATTTAGAATATATTTTTTATTGATTTTTTGGATACAAAATGTGATAATATTCACATAGTGGGTGCTCTACATGTAGATTATAATAACATTGTTTAAAGTAGAACACTGCTCCTCCTTTTTCTATCAGCTTATGAAACGTAACAAGCAATAGGCCACAATATATGTGGCCATTTCAATCCAAAACTTATACCTAATCTAAATAGCTAATTCTTTTATGTAAAAATTAATGTTTGTGAACGTCATCATCATATTTTCGTTAATCCCTGCATCTAAGGCGCTCATCGCTTTCGCACGGAATTTCGCACGGAAAAAAGGGTTCATTTTCCGGTTTTTACTTCTACGTTTGTAAACGTCAATACTTGTTCAAATTACATGTAGGTATTTAAATGTCTTTTAACAGTGTAAAGCGTCTGAGAAAAAAATGAAGACCACCCTTTTTTAATGGATAGCAACTACTAAATAGATCTGCAGTTTACAGCATGGTTAGAAATTGAATAAAGATGACTGTATTTTACTTACTATATCGATAGCAAAGACGTTACAAATAATTTATCACAGTCACGCATCAAATTCCCATCTAACCACAAATCGATATGCAATACCTGGTTCTAAATTGCCAATCCTCTGTAAACCCTATTGGAGTGTGGTCTACAGTATAAATAACCTAATAATAGTATTTTAGTGTAATTTTAGAGATACCTAGTATATTGTTATAATATATAGTGTTCCACTCCTGTTTTTTCCAACCTTCTTTCATACCCCATTTTCCCCTTTCGGTTTTATTAGTTTAAAATACGATTCTAAATTTCATATCTCTACAACAACCTCCTGTACCATCTTAAAAGCCTCATCCATTTACCCCTGAGTAATAAATGGACCCAAATTAAACAATCTGGCATGACTTAACATGCTCTGTTGTCTATTAAACCCGAATTACTCCATTCCCACATGGCTTGTCAAGGGCCAAGCGAGCTTACCTAAGCAAATATTGGATGTAACGTTTAGTACTTGTTTTACATAATAACCGTAGTCTGCTATAGAATAAATTGAGTTTCAAATTGTTGATAATTTATAAATAAGTTTATTTAACCTTTTGTACTTTATTTAGAGGAATCGTAACACTCCTTAATCAAACTAGGGTCAACTCCCACGCTATAGATACAGTTACAAAGTCGTTTTATACAAGATTTACCTAGTATTTTCATTGAAGTATTTTATATACTCGTATTTAGATAAAATTATTATTAAGGAAGAAGTAACTCACAGTCTAATGTAAAGAATGAATCTAAAGCCGACCACGCGTGTGTCTGGGCCACGCACAATGTAGGGTTCCGTATTTAAGTTAAGATGATTTCCATTGATTATTGATGATTTAATTGACTGATGGAATATTGTTGCTAGTTACACCTTCCATATAATAGCCACTTTTTTAACTCTTAAAACGTTGCACATAAAATATATTTAAATTGTGGTAAAGCCTATCACCGCATTTATGTACAATTTTTTGTGTTATTTTATGTTAATGTTAATATTAGGATATCATTCTTAAGTAAACATGCTTATTTTCTCACTATAGGTACTAAAAGAAAGAAATGTTGTTTACCTCACGGTCAATGATCTTTTATTTGTTATTGAACACATTTCTATTTTTGGTCTTAGATTTTTGCCGAAACGACTCCTTAATCTTGTTTACATATTACAAAGACGAGAAAACTCTGGCTTTTTTTACAAAGTTTATCATCATCAGTATTTATTAAATTCATCGATAATAATATCACTAAAGAAAGACATTATAAGAGATGCTATTATGCCTTCATGACGTACAAACATTCTGAAACCAACACTTTTCTAATATTTATTTTCATGGCAATACTAATAAAATCGGACTTGTGTTTTGCTCAATGCAATAAAATAGGAGGATATTGGAATAAAGACTATTGGAAAAGAGGAAAGATGTTAGTGCACTGGTAACAGCCCCAGATAAAAGCATGTCACTACCACTTCAAAAGCTAAGATTATTTTTCATTATAGACATAGACATACATGTAAGAGAAATCCTTGTTTATTGGAATCATACATGATCTTACATCTATATAGAATACTCGTACATCTTTCTCTCTGGTGAGTCTGATTTGTTATGTTGTTTATTTTGTACATTCACTCAATTTCTAACAATAGGTACAATGTTGAAATGAAACTACGTATTTGTTACGGTTTCTATCGCAATTTATTTTGTGTTACCGCATAAACTTCCAATATTATCAAACAGTTACTACTGTTTTACTATTGTTTTTTATTCCAACTACATTTATAGTAGATAGGTACCTACACAGCTAATAAGCAACCACATTAACTTCGTATTGATTTAAATATGAGTTTCTTTTTTATAAATTCAAGCAAGTGGTCAACATACATACCCTATCTATTGGACATAATATACCTTTCAAATGGTAAAAGAATTCATTCAATAAGGTGCCGAAAATTTTGCCAAATAAAAAACAAACCTATGAAAACCAGCCTCTCTCTTTTAAATATTCGTTTAGATAATAATAGTAATACCTATAATTATATTTTTCTCTAATAAATTAGTGTGGGTCCTTAGGTACCCTGTTCTAAATTATATAGTATTATTTTAATAATCTACATCAATTGATTTTTATAAACTAGGCAAAAAAAGCCTAGAACCCGCTCCCAACGAAAGCAATTTAGCTTAGGAGGGGTTAACGAGAATACCTGATGCGACTATAAAAACAAAACTTTGTAGTCATCCCTTTGTAGACAAAGTCACGTTGGCTTGTAAAACTGGAATTTACAGATATGAAAGAACTAGGTATATAATCCCCTTGCTATTATTAAATATAGCCCAAAGCTTGACATAGACGTTTTGTTCCCTTAGTATATATATGTAGAATCGATAGGAGTATTGGTTTAGACATACTACGTACTTTGATGTATTGTTTTAGTAAAATATGAAGAATATTGAAAATATATTGAAACTTACGGATGCTCGCGGTTCTGCCGGTGCGGATTCCGGCTATCGTTTTTTTTTATTATATATTATCTCTGGTTCCACTTGACCAAAATTACAATCAAACTTATTGCAGATTTAACCCATGCAGTATTCTTGCATCCATCCCGAAAAAAAAATTGTATCCAGAATCGTTCATTTACATAACAAACTAGCGACCCGGGACCCAGCTTCGCCCGTGTGTAAATTCCAGTTTTCTTTGCTATAAACCTCACGAAGCCCGAGACCTATCCAACGAACGCAAAACCGTGGAAATCGGTTTGTGCGTTCTGGAGTTATAGCGTCAGGAAGGAAAACCTGACTTATTTTTATATAGTAGATATCTCCAATGTACATGTTATTAAATTTGATACAATGCTTATGATCAAAAATCTAACGCCTAACGTTGGATTTTTCATCATGAGCTTGCATATTCGAATTCTATGCAGGCATCCACTAAGTCCAGGTTATTAATAACTTAAAAAAAAGTTTAATAGACTGATTTTACGTTCAACATTAAAGCGGGATTTATTAAAAATCTACACATTACTTACATTATGATTTCAAAGTATATTAAAACCGTGATTTTAATAAATTCATTTCAACCCTCAAAGAGATGCAATTAATTTCAGTAGCCAGTGCTTAACACGGAAAAGGAAACTCTTGTGGGATTTAAGTTGATTTACGTTTCCTATTTATAGACGGAAAACCACTTGGACATAAGTAGTAGGATTAAGAGTCAAAGCGAAGCAAGCAGATACATAAAGATTTATAAATAGAGACTAGCTATTACCTTCGACTCCACCCACATGTACCTTTAATTCTAAGCCCATTCATGTGCCCATTCATGTGTCACACAAAAACGATTAAAAAGCTTATGAATGTGTTATTTCATACTATCACCTAACCTTGTGCCTACCAAAATTCAGCCCGATCTATTCAGCCTTTAGAGCGTGATTAAGTAACAAACATCAAAATATTTTCACAAACCATCGCATTACAATATTAGTAGGATGGTAGGAAAGGATAGGAAGTAGGACAGAAAAGCGTCCGACAATTTAGAATGATCACGTTTTTTGTGTGCCACAGATGCTACAGATAGCAAGTAACTGCGACTGGCATCCGAATGTTCGTTATTATTTCGATCAACTAAAAGCGATTTGATAGCCGAGAGTGGCGGTTCTATGTGTGCCCAATGTTAAGTCGCTTTTTGTAAAAAGGGTGTCAAGTCCAAAGGACATCTATTTTCCGAAAAGCGACTAAAGGTGGATTTCACGAATTAGGATTGCTTGAAGCTACCTTCTCTTCTACTAGATGATTACTATGGACATTATGATACTTTAGACCTTTTAAACCTTCAGTACGGACCACTCCGCATAGACCGATCTGTATTATAAGCTTAAGGTATGCGGAAGTGTCCGTACGGACCGTCCGCAGCGGTCCATACAGATCGGTCTATGCGGAGCGGTCCGTACTGACGGTCCACGCGACACTAAAACCAGCCTAAAACACAATACATCTCTACCTACTTTCGGAAGATATAAAAAAAAAAGTGTGAACTTTTCTTATTATAATAAGTAGAGACTTAAATTCAATACCGTACAACTTTTGTAAGAAATAAATGAGTAAACTTAGCGCGACGCCGATAAACCATTTTATGCCAAGATTTATTGAGTTACGACCTGCACTTGCCATTTGTGACGGCACTGTCTAAAGGCGGGTACAGACCTCTCGGCACAATATCAGAAGAACAACAACATGGTATTGAACAAGTTTATTTGTACATCGCTTAAATGCCTAGAATTTACTTTATATAACAATGTTATTTCATGATTGCCAAAGCCCCTATTGTTGCAAATTATCTCCTCAGCGAAGACTGATAAGTATTCCAAATCTGAATGGGAGAAAATCTACTTCCATTGCCGCGATCTGCGGGAACCAATTCGTGGCATGGAGTTATAATAGTAATCTATGTGTTATTTCAGACCATGGTCTATCTCTGTGCCATCCGTTTAACTGTTTTTGTGTGAAAGAGTAACAAACATCTATACATTACATCCATCCATATTCAGTTATAACTCTAGTAGGATATTCGTGACTAAATATCTGTTGACAAATGTTAGAATATTTTGTACGTTCATCAGTGTAAGTACCTCTTGTTAGAACTTTTGTCTTAACATCTTTAAACATCAAAATATTTGAAATTATAATAATACTTCATAACTTA
This sequence comes from Lithosia quadra, assembly GCA_963576445.1. Lineage (NCBI taxonomy): Eukaryota > Metazoa > Arthropoda > Insecta > Lepidoptera > Erebidae > Lithosia > Lithosia quadra. Next base: position 3,525,134 of record OY754894.1, read on the forward strand.
TTCAATTATATTCCGAAATTCAAATATCAAACTCCGAAGTAAAGCTAACGGTGGGTACGAAAATAAAGATAAAAGCTTTGAGAAATAAACGTTTTGTTAAAATATTTCAATTGCGAACAAAAACAAAGCCTTACTCTATAATTACGACAGCTTTTCACTAAAACGAAACCGGTTCTTTGAGGTAGATACAATAAACGTAGCTAGTTATTATATTAATTTTTTTTTTTTTTTTTTTTTTTTATACCACTTAGGTGGCAGACAAGCACACGGCCCACACTGATGGAAAGCGGTTACCGTGGCCTATGGACGCGTGCAACACCAGGGGCGTCACACTCGCGCTGCCGACCCTGCAAAAACCTTCTAATGCCCTTCTTGAAGAACCCCATATTGTAGCCGCCAGGGAAAACCACTGCAGGGAGATCGTTCCACAGCCTAAGCGTGCGCGGAATGAAATTTCTTTCATACCTTACAGTACGCACTGCAGGCGGATGCAACGTGTGGGGATGAATTCCCTGCCTGTGGCGAGCGGTGCGATGATAGAAAGTGGCTGTAGGCATCATATCAAATAATTCGTTTGAACACAAACCATTATATAGGCGGTAGAAGACGCACAGCGAGGCGAAGTCTCTCCTGAGGCTGAGCGGCTCCACACCGCCTACAAGTAGGGGATCGTCGACGATCCGCAGCGCACGTCTTTGAACCGACTCGAACGGGTCAAGTTGGTATGCAGGTGCCCCGGCAAAAAGGTGACAGCAGTACTCCATGTGGGGCCGGACCTGTGACTTATAAAGAGTAAGTCTTTGCCCCGCAGTGAAGTACTGCTTCGCCCTGTTGAGCACTCCGAGTTTTTTTGAAGCCAACTTGACCTTATCTTCGAGGTGACTGCGGAACTGAACGTCGCTGGAGATGTCGACACCGAGGATCCCGATACTGGAGGAGATGGTGAGTGGTGTGTTCAAGAATTGGGGCGCTACAATAAATGGGGTTTTCTTAGCGGTGAATGCACAAACCTGTGTCTTAGTAGGGTTGAATTGGACTAAGTTAAGTCTACCCCAATCGGATACTCTCGCGAGAGTAGTCTCGATTTCAGACACAAGTTGTTCGCGACTTTCTTCCACTGCGGACCGAGGGAGGTTAGCCCGGCCCGTGTAAAATGCGTCCCCGGTACTGTCGTCTGCATAGCAATGAATGGAGTCATCAGACAACATGTCATTGATATGCAGAAGAAACAGGGTTGGGGACAGCACGGACCCTTGTGGAACACCAGCATTTATGTCCATGCGGTCCGAGCAGCTGCCGTCAACGACGGCTTGAATGCTTCTGTTGGACAAAAAGCTGGCAATCCACTCGCAAAGTCCCTCGGGCAGTCCATAGGATGGCAACTTCGCAAGAAGACCTCTGTGCCAGACCCGGTCGAAGGCCTTCGCTATATCGAGGCTGACCACTAGCGCCTCACCCTTACTCTCAATGGCTTGCGCCCATCGGTGTGTGAGATACACTAGAAGGTCACCGGTTGAGCGACTGTGGCGGAAGCCGTACTGCCGGTCGCTCAATAAATCGTTTCCTTCTAGGTATAGGTTAATTTTACTGCTGTCTTGTATTTCAGCAGTATATGAAGACTTGTACGGTTATTTTCAATGTTAAATTTCAAAGATGGAGAAAACATAATTAATTAATTAATCTGTAGCTCATAGACTCGAATACATCTTGATCAATACAGCTTCAATATTTAATGTGTTCGATTTAATGTTGTTTTGATGTTTGCGTAGCAAGATTCCGTTGGCCTGAAGTAGAACGTACACACATTATCATGGTATTTATAAATTATAGACCTACGTTGTTTTGCGAATAACATATTGATTAGGTATAAACATGCTCCATGTTCATTGTAATAAGAATATTACCTATAGCAAATTATACTATGAGCAAAATAACTAGATGTTGTCACAGAGAAAAATACACTATTTAGAGATAATTTATGATTTCATGGAAATATGACCTTTCACAACATTTTTAGTGGGGTGTACTGTACACTCGTACAGAGCTCTAGTAACACCTTTGGGCCCGAAGTCAACCTCACCTCACCTGCTAATCGATGCGCCCTCTTCTTGGTACAAATTTTCCTATCGGGTTTGGGGGTCGGACGGCTTTCACTTTCGGAAAAGGTGATACACTAACCAAAAACTTATAGTTTTTGGTTAGTGTATCACATTTTCACGAACCCTGAATTAGTAGTCGATTCGCACTAAAATTTTGAAGTAGTCAATTCGCGTGCACTGGTTTTATTAGCCTGAGAATTGACACATCTGGGCAAATGTTGTGGCGATTCACGTGCATTTTAGTCCAAACTAACTAAAGTATAAAAGGGAAATCACTTTGAGGATGTACTCTGAATGTGTAGTGTCACCCTAATGTTGGTCCCCAAGAGCAATATAAATGAGCGCCTAAGAAGCCTTTATTGCCTACTTAATGCTCGGAGCGATGTCCATTAAAACTATTACACGCACCTACGTAAGTATAATGAGTTTATGATACCCATATTACGACGCTCGGTGCGTATTTGTTGATATCACATCACCAGGAACTAATTTTGTGGTGTGCTTCTAGTAAATAAAGCTACCCCTTTGTATACTGCTTATGGGTTGTTTATCAGGGATTTTTTGAGAATATAAAGAAATTTGGTTAAGTTAAGCGTATTATTAATTTCTTTCTTTAACATAAATTGAAATTGTGAATGAATTTCATACTAGATAATAATAACTGTATGGAAAAAAGAGAGCAGAACAGTTTCTATTCGAAAGCATTATCTTAGATGTTAGAATTGTTGGAGCACCAAAAACTGTTACTTTACATATAGTCTTATTTACCAGGATAATGCAGGATAGGTCATACATCTTGTAGTGCTCCCTCTAACAGGGTGAACACAGTGTAGTAATCGGCTCGTTACGTCACCAGTAGCTGGGGTCAACACGTCCGCTCTCGCTGCGCGCTCTCGCGTGACTGTCTCCCCACTACCCGTGAACCCGAGACTAGGGGGTAGTTCGATAGGACAAACACTACATCCCTTCCTCATCACATTTTTATTTCTAAAGAAAACAATTAACACATAGGTAATCAAATTCATAACTGATCGACCAACTACCATCAAGACTTTGATTCTTCATTTCCTTTTTGATTTAACCGTTCGCTTCCGTCAACCCCATTCCTCATTTTCCATTCGCCCCACTCTCTTTTTTTTTCTTTAGCCTTTGACCATTTTCCTCATTATGATAACAATACTTACTAACTTTTTAACCTTTACGTTAATCCACCCTTTATGGAGCCAATAATTTCGTGAAAGGACGTCACTGAAATCCAAGTCTAACTACTCCACTTCTGCTCACATATCCGGCCCCACCAAACCGATTGCAATGAAACAAACGCAATACTTCAAGTCTGACCAAGACCCCCCAAACAAAACCGCATCGAAACCTGCCCAGCCGTTCCAGCGTCCATCGCGGTCATACATTTCTGGTGCCAAAATCCGCCATTTTGATCTTCTAGAAATCCTAATACACCCGGCGTCACCCACATAATCATGACGAATCAAATGATACCTCGCATGCCGAAATCCGTCAAGCCGTTCAGGCTGCGGCTGTGGCAAAGAAATGGACACACATACATACACACAGTCGAAAAACATCACCCATAGAAATAGAAAATTCTGCCCTCGAAGGAACGCTTTACTATTAACGAAGTTAACTTTTTCAGTAACGGATTAGCGATTAACGAAGTTAACTATTGATTAACGGTGCCCAGCTATGGATATCCCCCCGGACATGCATAGGAACCGTCAAATAAAAATCGCAACCTCGCCCCTGTCAGGGTTTAAATGAGATGGTTCAAAGAGGTTAAATGCAAAGCTTTATAATCAGACAAAGTATTGAACATGAATGCCAATGAAATAATGAACCACATCCGCAACGCATCTGAAAAGTAATAGATCTTTTCTTAGAATATTATTACTCGAATATAGTTATAGACACACAAGCATTTTATGAAACAAGCCATTTGATCGTCACCATAATTTTATGGTTAGGCACATTTATAGGCAAGTTAAGAATTATTAAAGTGACATTCCAAATTGCCAAATAAAGCCGGATCTTAAATGCTTAGCACTTGAAGTGGATAATTGCTATAAACCACGTAAAAGAATAAGCTCAAAAGTATCAACTTATAAGATCTATCCACTAAAAATGCTAGATGGATTGACCATTATCAAGTATCACGAACAAATTATTTGTACAGGAAGCAGGTAGAAGGCACAATAAAGTGTATACGTATAGCGTTGTCATTAGCTAAATACAATTACCTACAATAATCCCCATCATTGAAAAATGAAGGACTTCAAGTACATACAGAAAGTGCTACACCGTTATGTGACGGATGATACAGAAGACACCAAAGTGCATTCTATTTGCCACGCACTATGCAAAACGATATGGTGATCCATGTCAAAACCAAATATGATACTATTGCAAAGAAACGAATCTTAATTACTTTCCTTTTTTTTTTTCATAATTTCAGTCATCAACCAATTCATAAATACGCTATTAGGCACAGCATCTTATTAAATGGAGAAACAAGTACAACACCGAACCCCTGTACATAGCAACAACTTCAACCCTCATATGAGGTGTGAACAGCGCAGCCCCGCCAGATACTACAGCAGCTGATTGCTCCGTCAGCCAATAATGCTGGAATGGTTGCCGAACTCCGACCACCACGAACTGCTGACACATGCGTCGGCATGACACCCGTCCCAATAGGCAAATAATATTATGCAAGGCACAAACCTCGCAGGAGTAGATCCAATCTGAAACACACACCTTTCCTAGCAATCACACAAAGCATTGCCTCAATAAACCATGGTTCCATTATATACTTGCCCACATAAATATAGGTTATACAGTACATACACACCGTCAGGACACATATAATGTGAATGACAACCATCAATATAACTTGAGGAACATCACAATATAATAAAACAGCAAATACACTGTCCATCATTTACTCAACCATAATCGAGCCATGAATTTATTCAAGGATGGGTTAGGAGGGCATTATACAAGACATCAGTTCAAAGTGGACACTATCTGCCGGGAAAGAACTGACAAGAAACCAGCCCGTCTCCCCTAAGAAACACTATAAATACAACACCCGGCCTGTAGCCGAACACTGTAACATAAATACACACCGGTATCGCACCACTCATCAGGCCTGCAGCCCACGCCACGACACAGCAAGTAACACATACCATATGCCATACTAGCATCAAACCAGTCCTTTATACTCAACAGTATCACAAGACTGGTATAGCCACTATTATAATATGAATATCACATGAATTACAATACATATAGGTACCCCGCACCGGGACCGAACCAGCACTTATGAGTCTTATGACCATTGGCAACCCACTCGTATCGCCAATATAGTCGTCACTATCATAGAATACCTAAACTATCCCCGAGGCATGTAGCCAGCACCACCCAATACATCCCACTATTTATTACATTTACTGTAGTACCTTATTTATTTTATATAATCTGCAGGTAGTACTACATTAATACGTAATGAGTGGGATTACACTAAAACACTAAATATCTTACTATACCGTAATACATTAATAATGTAACAAAAGTATAACATACCCCCGTCTTTTAACATTATAAATAACTGTCTGCAAATATTACTACACAGGGTATCACTATAATAGCTCACTTATAACAAAACGGTTACAAGTAAATCACCGCACCATCGCAGATCGCACCCTGAAACCCTGGAACAACCGAGCTACTGACATTTATTTTATTCTATGGAACAAAAAGTACATTTTTTTTTCATGAATTTGTACTACATGAAAATTATGATAATCATCCGGGGTCGTGCTAGGTAGAATCACACGTGCTCGCCCCCTAGTGAGCGTCGATGGAGCACACGGCACCATCGCACGATACTTTCTCTACCCGCGCCAACGATCCGTTCGGATAAAATAATATTAAACTGATAACACTGCAAAATCAATGGTAAACACATACCGGACACACACCATGTCTATATCTCCTCTAATAGTAACCAGGCTCTCCTCTACGCCGAGCCTCCAGTTTCCGTCGCCTCCAGGAAGACACTCAACGACCCATTCCATCTTTCTAAACGCAACGCAATGGTGGCGTTGTCGCTTTCAAGGTCAAGTTTCTCCGGCGGTGGAAGCAAACCTGTCATGTTTGGTACCCGGGACCACCCGACCCCAAAAGCAACCAATGGACAACGCCATCCACACACGTATGGTTTACACTTAAAAGTGATGGCCCATACTGCCTGTACTATCTACTTAACCTTTACCGTATACCTTATTTACCTTATCGTACTTTTACTTTACATTACCGTACCTTTGTGTACGTACAGTTTACAATTATATGAAGGCCTGTACTGCCCACCACATATAATTATACGCACAGTTTACAATTTCATGAAGGCCTGTACTGCCTGTAACTCAACGACGCACGGTTTACAATTTCATGAAGGCCCGTACTGCCCACCACATATATACGCACAGTTTACAATTTCATGAAGGCCTGTACTGCCTGTAACTCAATGAAAAACGGTTTACAATTATATGAAGGCCTGTACTGCCCACCACATATATACGCACAGTTTACAATTTCATGAAGGCCGTACTGCCTGTAACTCAATGAAAAACGGTTTACGTTGTCATGAAGGCCCGTACTGCCTACCACATATATACGCACAGTTTACAATTTCATGAAGGCCGTACTGCCTGTAACTCAATGAAAAACGGTTTACGTTGTCATGAAGGCCCGTACTGCCTACCACATATATACGCACAGTTTACAATTTCATGAAGGCCTGTACTGCCTGTAACTCAATGACGCACGGTTTACAATTTCATGAAGGCCCGTAGTGCCCACCACATATATACGCACAGTTTTGAAGGCCTGTACTGCCTGCAACTCAATGACGCACGGTTTACAATTTCATGATGGCCCATACTGCCTGTACTATCTACTTAACCTTTACCGTATACCTTATTTACCTTATCGTACTTACCTTTATTACTTTACCTTACCGTACCTTTGTGTACGTACAGTTTTACAATTATATGAAGGCTTGTACTGCCCACCACATATATACGCACAGTTTACAATTTCATGAAGGCCTGTACTGCCTGTAACTCAATGACGCACGGTTTACAATTTCATGAAGGCCCGTACTGCCCACCACATATATACGCACAGTTTACAGTTTCATGAAGGCCTGTACTGCCTGTAACTCAATGACGCACGGTTTACAATTTCATGAAGGCCCGTACTGCCCACCGCATATATACGCACAGTTTACAATTTCATGAAGGCCTGTACTGCCTGTAACTCAACGACGCACGGTTTACAATTTCATGAAGGCCCGTACTGCCCACCACATATATACGCACAGTTTACAATTTCATGAAGGCCTGTACTGCCTGCAACTCAATGACGCACGGTTTATAATTTCATGAAGGCCCGTACTGCCCACCACATATATACGCACAGTTTACAATTTCATGAAGGCCTGTACTGCCTGCAACTCAATGACGCACGGTTTACAATTCCATGAAGGCCCGTACTGCCCACCACATATATACGCACAGTTTACAATTTCATGAAGGCCTGTACTGCCTGCAACTCAATGACGCACGGTTTACAATTTCATGAAGGCCCGTACTGCCCACCACATATATACGCACAGTTTACAATTTCATGAAGGCCTGTACTGCCTGCAACTCAATGACGCACGGTTTACAATTTCATGAAGGCCCGTACTGCCCACCACATATATACGCACAGTTTACAATTTCATGAAGGCCTGTACTGCCTGTAACTCAATGACGCACGGTTTACAATTTCATGAAGGCCCGTACTGCCCACCACATATATACGCACAGTTTACAATATCATGGTAGCCTGTACTACCAATTACGTAGGTATTTATAACAGTGTGCCTACATTACATTTCCTGACCCGGCATCGCCTATGCCTACAACTACATGCATTGTTTATTTAAAACTTTGTCCCATAATATGAATAAACGCTAGGTAGGTATATTGTCCTTGTACCTCACTGCCTATATATTCATTACATATTATATCATTCTGACGTTCAATTCCTGTATCTAACTACGTAGAGTTACTACGTAAAAGTTGGCGGTCGTAAGTAGTGTGTTTTTCTCTATAGACATACGACCCTACGTAAGCAGCCACTATCCCAGCTTAGGTTTTAAACAATAAAACTATAGACCGACGCTGCTCCTAATTTGTAGACGAGTGTCGCTTTGTTTACTTTAATATAACACTCGTAATGACTGAGATTAGGTACGGCTATTCTTTGTTCGTGATGTTACACAACACGACTCGATTTTGAATTTATAGATTGAACTTAATAATTTCATTTCATTTCATTCCATTCCATTCCATTCCATTTCATTTCATTTCATTTAAGCGATGTGTTACAGATTTTTATTATTTTAAGTACTGTTAACAAAATAAGCTGCATACCCTCTTTACTTTTTCCAAAATTATTAACATCATAAAGTACAAAATATTTCATTTTGCACTGACCTTTTTACTCGTCGCCACTTGTAGTGCTCCCTCTAACAGGGTGAACACAGTGTAGTAATCGGCTCGTTACGTCACCAGTAGCTGGGGTCAACACGTCCGCTCTCGCTGCGCGCTCTCGCGTGACTGTCTCCCCACTACCCGTGAACCCGAGACTAGGGGGTAGTTCGATAGGACAAACACTACACATCTAATATAGTAAACTTTCATAAATGGGTGATAGTTACGTACCGTAGTTCAACTAACTGTTCTTAACAAAACAGATGAACACTGTGCTTCTTTGCCACCTTAATCCCAATTAATATAGTCAATGTAATAATATTAGTGGACAATTTTTATGTTTGTTATACTAAATAATACTCGAACGGCTGAACGGATATGCAGTTCTTCCAGGTGGACTAACTATTTTGTCAAACTGATTTGACCACGAAGAAAAAAAATCCTATTGGTCAAACTTCTTGGATTGAGTACTCGTGATCAAACTATTTTGACAAACTAATTTGACCACGAGGAAAACAATTCCTATTGGTCAAACTTCATGGATTGAGTCCTCGTGATCCAACTATTTTTTCTAACTGATTTGACCAGGAATAGTTCTTCCTCGCTGTAGAATCCTGGCATGCATAGTTAAATCACCAGATGAAAAAATATCGTCCAATTACATTACTAAAAAAGGAGGATGATGATGCAAATAGTGACAACAAACCGTCCCCACGCCGAAACGAGCATATTAGTAGAAACGATTTCATAATAAAATGCCAATTAGAATATTTGCATAAAAAATAAGTATCGGTCATTTCCTTGACAAATTACGTTAAAGCTTTTTTATATAATCTATTAATAACAGAGAGAAAAAAGTGAATAACGTAGAAAAAAAAGTGAATAAGTAATTGCTGGAATTTTAGAAATGACTGTACTTTTCTTAAACTTCAACAAGTTTTACCACGAAGAAGAATTATTCCTCGTGGTCAAATCAGTTAGACAAAATAGTTTGATCACGAGGACTCAATCCAAGAAATTTAACCAACAGGAATTTCTTTCCTCGTGGTCAAATCAGGTTGACAAAATAGTTAGTCCACCTGAACCGCGGATCTGGCTGAAATTCAGAACCTACAGGAATTAGAATACAGTCTGGAATAGGTTCACATGGATTACGAAAACGGGATCAAAACACAAGAGAGTGAAGCTGCGGGCAACAGCTAGTAATATGTGGTTATTTATCAAGTCTTAAAACATCACCTTCTTGGCAAACTACCATCGTTTCATGGAGAAAAGTACGGTGACTCTTGGGTTTACTATCAGATTATTCAAATGCCGCCCCCTCAGTCCATAAAACTCCAGACATAAAACTGATTTCGTTTCCTTTCTTCCATCAGTTAAATTCACAATGGAGTCTCAGTGGATTTCATTTGATGTGTACATTGTTATATAGAGTTTTGATACGTTAAATAAATAGTGTAATGTAGTAATAGAATACACAATACTATTTACTTAACTAGTAATATAGTAGTATTAGTATTCATTAATAAAAATATGTAGTACTGAATTGACGACCTCTGTGACGTAGAGGTAGAGTGTTCGACTACTAAATGAGAGGTCGCGGGTTGCCACTGTCGCTACAATTATTTGTGTATGCATAATGTCAAAAGATATTAATAATAAAATCAGATTTTCGGAAATAAGTGATGTTTAACTAATTTGAAATAGTGCATCGAATGTGAAAGTGCAATGCAACTATAGTGTAAAGTTTTATCGAAGGGCCTCTTCCGAGTCACACATACTTTGGGGCAGCTATCTAATCCCCATAAAATCTAGAAGACAATGAAAAAGGATAATGATGGTAAATAGACTGGCTTTGGCTGCGATGCACGGTACTGTACCTTGAAGGGTTAGATAGAACTCGAGATGAAATGAATACGTTTAGCTGCAACCACTCTTTGCCAAGGAATAGACATTGTAAGTTAGTACGGGCAATCCCTCAGCTCAAAAAAGACTAGGTGGCGAAAGCCAACATTCACGCGAGCGGAGCCGCGCGCGGGTAAGCTAGTATGTCATATTATCCCTACACAATGTATAAAATAAAATAAGAGTGTTATTCCATTCTTGTCATAAAAGATAAGCGAACCTTCTCGCAAGTATCGTTGGAGACTATTAAACGCAGATGTGGGAATCGTTTCTTGGTGTGTTGAACAAATTTCGTATTATATAGAAACAATTTTACATTATTTGCAGAATCGAGTTTTATTTGTGATAAATTGTTTATGAAAAAATCGTTGAGCTGGCCTTTTTGAGATGATTGTGAATTACTTGATCTGAAAACACTTTGCTTACTACAATGTCTTTAGTTACCGGTTTACATACCGGTACCTATTTACCTATAATATAATATTACGCCAGTAGTTGGTAAAAAGTATCTTTATTTGAATTAATCTCTTATCTCACCTTGCCATAACACACTCTCGACTAGCACAGAAGGTATTATTTCTATTTTCTGTATACCCTCTTAGCAATATTTTATAGTAATGCTTCAATGTTGCATAAGTCATAATGTTAACAGTATTTAGTACACATAATATATAAGTGTTATTAAACAGTTGACATTATGAATAAAGAAAATCACGTAATAGTCATTAAAATAAAAACAAAATAGATTAATCATTTTATATTAACATAATTGAAAGTTAACCACGGCTAGTCATTTCTGAGAATTTAGGAAATTACTTTCATGATGATGCAAATACTTTTGCTTGTACTTAAAAAAATACTGAGAATTCCACATTATGTACCTACATTCTTTTACATCATAAAGATAATATTTTATAGCATCTCTACCATCAGTAAAAACTGCTCCGTAAAAAATTGAAGCGTACATTTTCATGCTATCTTGGCTTAAAACGAATAATTTCAAATAACGAGTAATGGAATTCCAGTTTTGAGTGTAAAACAATATTGTTTTTGGTAACTCAATGTAGGGTAACTTTTTTAAGGCCACGCCCTACCTAACTGTCCATTTTTTATTCCTATATTTATTAGAAGATGAATCGAAAACTCAGGATGTCCATAATGATTTCTTTCTTTGTCCCTCTGTCTTTCTATGTGTTTGTTCATGGTAATCTCTATAGCAACAGGGCTGACTATGAAGGAATTTTCTCTGCAGATACTCGTAGCTACTTTTATTGAAGAATATTGACCACTATCTATGTATACATCAACGTAACCAAAATTCTTGTTCTTGTTATCTATTATATTCTAAAATTGCACAGAATTTTCATACATTTTGCTTCTTTTGCTATTATACCACTAACGAATAGGTATTTAGTTCTAAAAATTTGTTCATTAAAACGGTGCATATCAGTGTAATGCATAGTTTCTTCATTACAATTCAAATTTATACGTTGATTATTCCGGCTTATCTTTATTAAAATAATCATAATATTTAACGTCTATATAAAATGCATAATATTATGTTTCAAGTGTTACTCATATTCTTATGACTATCTCAAATAAGTAGATAATATCCAGACTAACTACAAAAGTTACTTTATTCTTATACTTAGAAGTTTTTATGACATTCCTCGATCTCGGATTCATTTCAATATCACCCCACTTCTCTTCTTCTATGGAATACAAATTCACTAGAAACTGATATTTTCAGAATACTTACACCTTATTTTTATTATGGGTTTCTAAAGTCAAAACTCTTTATACAAAAAAAACAAGTCAGCTTAGAATCAAAGCCCGGGGTCTACTTTCCTTCTCTTTCTTCTAAATTTATATCTATCTACCGCTGCAATTAACTTTTATATTAATATAAATAAAGAAATACAGAATAACGTATACATAAACATTATTCTTGTAAAAGTACCAAAACTTGCAATATTTATTTGTGAAACATCTATAGTTTTGTGAAAAGTGATTGTTTGAAACAATCCGGCGTGATATTTATGTGTAATAAATCCTTATAAAATAGAATTTTTGAATTTATTAAGAGACGATATTATTCTTATTTCTAAAATCAGGTAGGTATTAAAAGAACATTGAGATTTTCTCTTTACAATCTTTTTTCGGCCGGACGGACACATATTAGTTGTTTGGTGTTCTCTAAGATAATTTGTGTTGTAGTTAATTAAAATAAACTTCAACAAGCCTCTGGCCAAGTAAACACCTACATAAGACAGCTAATAACACACAAGCCCTATTCGTGTTTTACTACGAAGCGACGCCGCCGGGGGGAAAACATGTTGGTAATTGACTACTGGGGCCATGTTGTTTACCATCCTGTAAGCAGTGTATGTTCAGTAAAAAGAAATAGTACATCATCATTTCTTAAGACCGATTTACATGGAGATAGTTTCTCACATGCTTAAGGGGAAGAAGTCCTATACGATTTTTCAAGGTGTTTTCAAGTCACGAGTGAATAGGTTCCTTCTAGGCAAGCGTGTTTCATCGTAGACCACATCGTCACTTACCATCAGGTGAGATTGAGGTCAAACGTAAGCCTATCATGAATAAAAAAAAAACGATTATCATAAGCGATAATCATCGGGCGATAATCATACCTATTCACATTGTATCCATTACCAAAAAATAAAAACTCGCCTTAGTATGTCCTACGACATAAATCGCAATACGATATTTACCTATGGTATTATTATACTATTCCTCAACTTGACTAAACTCAATCCCGTCGTAGTTCATACGAGTGCTAGAATACTAAAGTGCTACAACTACAGAATGCTGTAGTTGTGGCATTTGCCTACTACAATATAATGATATTGTGGTAGGCACGCGACCTATTTGTTACTATATTTTGACATTTTCAATTATTTTATTGTATAACTTGGGTTAAAATTTATTATATTTTTTTTTATATACCTTTATTTATATTGACACGAGACAAAAATGTACATTCGTCCATATTTAGTCTTAAGATATCTATGTATAACCTGACGTCTAAAAATACAGCAGTGGAGTTTGTTGCGCCGTTTCTTCTCCACTACCTAGCGCCTAGGAAGCGGTGGTAATCTTAGTATTAAGTAGTTTTTGACGTCAAAAAGATGTAATTACGTTGCACTATTTTGAAAAATAAAGAAATTGAAATTGAAATTGAGTATCGTAGAAATCGGTTTAAACTGATTTGCAAGCGAGACTTGTCCTTCCAGCACTAGCACGATATTGTCTTGGTTATACCGACCGGGACGTCCCATATTTAATGACAAAGCCATTATCGCTCTTTCACATACGTCGTATCTTTGAGTTACACGATCATATTTTTATTTCTCGCTGACGATAATCAATCAATTATTTTCGACTTATGAATCTCTTCATAATATAAGTTGTCCTTTACAGTATTTAGTCTGAATCACTCAACAAAATTTTTTGTTCCTACTAAAAATGTAATGCAACGACAAAGAGTCTATTTTTTAGGATGAAGTTAGGAAATAAGCACTCGGTCCACTTTGTGTCAAGTGGTTATCTTGTGCCATAAACGCTGGACAAGGGACGGCAAGGGGCAAGAGTGGTTAAAAGAAAGTCGAGATAAGACCTCTGGCAATTTCACAAACCGTATAAGATGCATGCTGCGTTTAACGGCGATATAAAATTAGAGTGCTTTTACCTCATCCGTTCAACTTTTTTGCTATAGGTGGTAGTGTTCCTGCGTTTAGAAGATTGCTAATAGAATGACTATAGATATGCCTTGCCGTTTTGTTTATCGAGCTTAAATTATATTTTAGAGCTCTTCAAATGATTTTCTTTTGACATACCGAGGAGGGAATTCTATAAGAATAGAATAACTGTATAGAAATACAGTTTCAGTATCGCACTATTTAAATCCCGCTCCCGGGTTTGTCGGACCTGAACCGACTAAAATCCGGTGTGTAAGGACCTAAAAGGCATTTCCCTCGCACCACCGGGAATGGAAAACGAACCCTGGCTCCAAAGTACAAGTTTTGGATACAACCAGGACTAACGATGTGATGTTAATGAAAAAGTAGTGACCACAATTATAACAGAGGTTTTCCTGTGGTGGAGGAGAATCAAATTTTCGTCACATTCGGTCCACTTCGCATTTGGTCCACTAGACGAAAACGTGTCTATTTCGCATTTGGTCCATTTCGTACTTAGTCCTTTTCGCATTTGGTCCACTTTGCACTTAGTCCTTTTCGCATTTGGTCCACTTTGGTGGTTTGAAGAAAACAAATTTTACTTAACGCACTCATTTTGCAAAAGTGGACCAAATGCGAAATGGACGTTTCGCGAAGTGGACCATTTGCGATATGGACGTTTTGAGAACTGGACCAAATGCGAAATTGACTAAGTGGACCAAATGCGAAATGGACCAAATGCGACGAAACGACATTTTTTGGATGTTAGGTGATCAGACAGCATTCATTTATCGCAAAAAAAAAACTGCATTGTGTAGGATTGACAATTTAATAATCCAAGATTGCATCGCTAACACGATACATAATCTATAAAGATCTTCAATACGAATAACTATAATTATTACTTTAGTTTTAATGACAGTGATAAAACATAACAATAAAATATTATTAGCAGTAACATGCTTTATAACTCACCAGAATGTCGGTGTGAATATATGTACCTCGTAATAAGGATATAATATACGTTTCAGTCATAAACTGCTAACAGTAGCTGTTTCTCTTTCAACTAAGAACCAAACAGACCGTCATCTTTCAAAATTAACTAGTCTATTACAGTACAACAAAGTATAATTACCAATTAAAATATCTACCTGCATTTCATTCAATATCCCCATACCATCTTAACTGTTATCGTATTGTAATGTAAAATATTGTATGTGAGAAACATAAATAAATAACAAATATTATTTAATCATTTAAGGAGACTATTTTAACTAATTACACCTTTCACTTCATACTTTTTACTAATAAATAAATAAAAATACTTGTTGTATTGCGTGATTACATATAAGTGATTAAAAGAGATTAATCTGAATCATTTGTGACTTTTGAGTATTTTTTAAAATTTTGGTGCAATTTTCTAATCACCGTTGATGAAACTTCATCTTCGGTAACGGGTCTCGTCTAATGTGCATGTTTTTGAGATATTTGAAACTAAATTTACCTAATTTTAAAAAGAAACTAAAATGATAATAATAGTCTATTGTTAACATAATTACAAGCGCTATGTACCTAAGCCCAAAATAAGAATTTTTAAAACCCATTGAATGCGAATAAACATACTTAGATAGGTACTAAATTATGATTAATAAGAACTAAAATGATAATAGTTACAAACGCTATATAAACCTAAAGTAAGCCTTTCTATATAATTGAAAGTGAATAAACATATTACTTAGATTACCTACTTACATTTAGTTTTATAAATACATACATAATGCATAGGTACTGAAATACTCAGACCTATGCAAATAGGTTTCCTCATATGTAAATGCTAAGGACATGAGGGCTGCGTGCTCATTTTCTTCAGAGGGGGTTAATAAAACAAGCATAACACTGATGATGTCGAAATGTCCTTCTGTCATGTAATAAATAACTACTTACGAGTTATAAATTTGTCTCAATAGAACAAGCTAGTGTTGTAAGAAAATATATAGACGTAGGCCTTCTACGAAATTTATTACTGTGTCGTCCTTTCCAATATATTTTGGAAACAATATTCTATTTCTAGACAAAGGCATAGTGGAAAAACTATCTTATGTTATCCAGAATAGCATTGTTACGAAATGATAATCTCTATATGAAATATCGGGTAATACAATGTTTATGACGTAGAACTTCGAGAACAAGTTATATTAATTGTCAAAAGAATGTTTAGGTTAGATATTCAATCGATATTTTGTTCAAAGGATAAGTAACATTGATACACTTTACTATATAATCCTTGGAGTCTACTTCCAACTCAGTTGGGGTCGGCTTTCAGTTTAACTACGAAACAGCCAAACTTCGATGTTTTGAATAAAGTGACTACCTACCGTCTGATTTTTACAACCCACTTATTATCGATGTTCTCTTGTTAGGCTAGTGGGTCTAACCTACTATATAGGTTCATTTTCTGGTGAAACAGAAGTATGTAGCTTGCAAGAGGGTACACGTCCTGCTGATTGATGAATGAAGTTCTGGCGCTAGTTTTCGTATTGGTATTTAGGTGTCCAATATTGCTAGCCATTCAAACATTAAGACCAAAAGTCCAAGACCTATGGTTTTCTTGAAGTTTTTAGCAAATTCTGAATACTCTCTTGTGTTACTTTGTTGCTTGTGTGTAGCTTGCATTCTCCTATTTCAATTACTGCCTTCACGCAGTATTTCTAATCTATGTCAGTCAGTGTTGATTACGGCCGAAACCAATTTCACTCTATCACTTAGTAGGGAATTTACTAATTAATAGACTGCCAATTAGTTTGTATGTAGTAATCCATTAATTAATTTTCCTTAGCTTGAGTGTTTGGTTTCAAAGTTTTGTGCTTAGTTATGTTTCATGGTTTTGGTATACATTGAACATTGTATTTTTTACCTGCATCTAAATAAATATAATATTTATGTTATGTTATATTTGTAAACACGATTATCTTTTACAAATTATGGGATTAGGACGATTTAGGCCCTTTCTCGTTACGTCTTGCTTATAAAAATCTCTACGATTCGCGATGATCTAAGAGCCGGTGAAGATCGACCTTCACCCATCTAATAACCAAATCATTATATTATCCATCCATTATCATGCTTTTGATGACTTGCCTAAAAAAATTTACATACGTTTTACATTTGTTTTATAGTGGCTCCTACATTTTTTTAAAGATGTGTAGTGAATTTAGTTGTAAATTTTGTTATAAATATTCTCCTCTTTTGTATATAGGTCTTTGGTCCGTAATAACCGTTAGCCGTTTTAATATCATAAATGTCGTTAGCCTAAGTAATATACAATACAGGTTCTCATTTAAAGGCTAAATTATGATATAAACCTTCCATAATTGTGAAAAAGACCAGGCTTCGCTATGATAAAGTGGGACATTATTTAAATTTTGCACCCTTTCCACAATTTTCTTACCTCAGCTACTTTTTAAGTCTTTTTTTAAGCTTACGAGCTTAGTACAGTCAGCATTCGTTAAGCTCATTATGAAATCGTGATTCCAATTTTTTTCTTAATTCTGCATTTTGCAAATTTGGATCTCAAAACCACTAAGATAACGTACCAAGCGTTTAAATCGTTTAATAAGTTCAACGTCTTATAATGATCCCCGTCTTCTAACGAACTCTAAATGTTTATATAATAAATATTTTTGATGTAATATTGATGAGCTGGATTTATGAATTCATATCTTTGTTCTCTGAGGTTCAACCGTATTAATATTTTATTAAAATTTGTACCTACTTTATTCATGTTGTATCTATTCAGATATTTAAATATATTTTTTTTATTCACGATAGGCTTACGTTTGACCTCAATCTCACCTGATGGTAAGTGACGATGTGGTCTACGATGAATCACGCTTGCCTAGAAGGAACCTATTCACTCGTGACTTGAAAACTCCCATGTTTATTTAAATTTTTAAATTGTTTATCTATGATGTAAATGCATACAAAATTAAATCATAACTCTATGGATTAGGGTAGGTCATTTGCACGTGCCACGGAGAGCACGTTAAGCTGCCAGCAACCACGGGTTGGCATACGAATATGTGGCAGTCGTTACGGGTAGTTGGAGACCTAAAACATCCGACAACTGGTATAACTATAGAACTTTGGTGGTTGAGGTTTTCCAGAAAATATCGAAGTACATCGCTTCGTAGTTGGTAGACTGAAAAGTCGACCCAAACTGAGTTGGGCAAATGCTCGGTCATTTGAAAAATAAATGGTGTATCTCCTCACATAATATTCACTGACGAGGCCGTGGCGCAGTCTTTGCTCTCGGTGAGGTTAGTCGGCAGTCATTCATGCAAAAGTCAAGATAAAATTAAGCGAAAGCGTAGGAGAGCGGACCTTGCATCCAAAGTAGGTACAATTTTGAATGCAACTAAAACTGATGCTGTGATGATGATGATTATGTAGATGTAAGCAAATAAAAACTATTTAATTTGAACCCTTTTGATAGTTGGTGCGTACAAAATTATATTGTAAATAAAACTTATCTTAAAAATGGGATAAATGACCTCAGACCAATCAATGTTTACTTTTAGTTTTAAAACTTTAATTTAGTAACTAACCAGTTTAGAAGAAGATAAGGTCACAAAATTATTGTTTTTAAGTACCTACATACTATGTTTATTCTTTCGATAAATGTTGCACCAAATAACGGACCCACTGAGTCTTCCTCTGCACCACCTTTGGTTGACTGGTAGAGAATGCCTGTGAAATTAAGACCGCCGATTTACTTGTGCATAAAGTTTAATAAAATAATAGTGAAAACAAGAATAAGCACATTATAACATTGACGTATGAAGGGCCATTTCCTTAATAGTTCAATCATGTTGATTAACGCTTAGAGCCGTAGTTAGTGGCCATGTTGGCTACCGCCGTGTTCTACGGATTAACGTCACATGTACTATATTATAAGATTTTCGCATCAACATGTATCAATATTAAACATGCCACTATATAGCCCATCGTTATCTCACTCATAAAAATCTTCTTCAAAATAAACAGTATAACTCGTTTTAAAACAGGATGTTTCTAATAATAGTGTTATGAATACGTTAATTGCACGATTCTATTTTAAGATCGTGTTACAACAGTATAAAGATATATTTTTCCATTACTTTTTAACTGACTTCAAAGGAGGAGGTTCTCAATTCGACTGTATTTTTATGTTTGTGTGCTCAGAATTTTCGATTGGATGAATAACTTTTATGGTTCTTTTCTTAGTTTTAAGCTGGTGCTTCCCGTATTCCATTTCAAATTTAGTCCAGTTGAAGTCGGTATGTTGATAAGAATTATAAACTATCAACTTGTTCGTCGTCAAATGTATGTACGATCATTATAATATTTCGCTTAATATATAATCATCGTATTATGAGATTTAATCACATGAACGTGGCGGATATCTGTACTATATGGGTCATGACTAAAAGTACTGTAAATTTTAATAAAAGTAGAATTTTTTGGTGACAAAAGGTAGCGATGTCCTTTCCTAAGCTTTAGTCCATCTCTGTACCAAATTTCATCGAAATTGATTCCGAAGTTTAGACGGGAAAGCGTAACAGACAGACAGAGTTCCTTCTGCATTTATATTACATATTAATATTATAGATATACTCGTCGATACCTATCTATAAAACCATCTTAATTCAAAGAAAGAATGGATCCTCTAAAAGAAACTATATTTCAGATGATAAAGTGCTAGCGGCTAGGTAGACACGCTTGAAATTCTTAGTTATTCTTTGTTCTCTAGAACAACGCTTTGGGCATTAGGATCGAGTTCATTCACGTTATCCATAATGTAATGACTATTTTTGTTAGAAAGGTCAGACTTAAAATCTGCTGTGTTTGATTGCAATTGGTTGAATAGAATCGTAGATATGACCAAAAGTTGCGATAACCAATATCCGTGCGGGCGGAACCGTGGGCATCAACTAGTTCTTAATATTAGTAAAAATATATTACAACAATAATCAGAGTTTAAAATTAATATAACTGTTGATGAATAAACATATTGCCTTCATTACTCGTAACTAGACAACACCCTGATAATCTCCGAGTATTCATCCAATCAGAATTAGACATAGCAATCACGAACCAATTTGAAATCGGCAATATCCGGGCTTCTGTACATCAGTCAATAAATCATAAGATTTAGCCACAATGAGCGTAGCGAATATCTATACTATTATAATATTGTAAAGTTAGTTGTGTAGTTAGTGTCTGTAAATTGATGAAATTTAAAAAATAGATAATGTTAGGTATAAATCAAATTCTGAACACAAAATTTTGGAATGATTGTCTTTTTGTCGGATTATTTAAAGATATTGGTCAGAATTTATATCAGCCGTATGTTTAATTACAATTGGTTAAGTTGAACCGGAGATAGGTATAAACAAAAACGCTAAAACCAATACACTACGCGCGGGTCGAGTCAAAATACATTACCTAGTTATTCGCTATTTCGTACAAAATTATCGTTACACTACATAAAAATGTACATCAAAAGATGTTTTACAGCTTTTTGTTATACAAATAACCCTGTATAGAGCCGTTCCGAGTGAAGTCTTCGGACTTCACACGTTATTGCCTTGACCTAGTTGACTAAGAGGTAGTGAATACCAATACGTTGACTCTCCTATACTCGCGGTTCTATTGATGAGTAGGAGGCAATGTGGAACGGGGACTATAATGACGTTTCAGTTTGAAAAACTCTCGTCTCTTTTGAGCGCTCTGCTCATAAGAGTCTAGTCTCGTAATATAATATGTTCAAAATTAAGTTCAGATCTCATTTCCATTTCACATCATGTCAATTCGCAGTGAATTTCACGGGTGTATAAGCATATTCTAAGGGGAGATGGTGGCGTAGGCATTTCTGAAAAAACTAAATCTCCAAACTTAGCATGCTACAAGGCGGATGTAGCATATTCCATATTTCAAACGAATTTCGAACTTATGAAGTTACTAACTCAAGAGCTTAGGTACTGTTTATGAAACTAATAAATTCTCGAGTTTTTATTATTAAAGAGAATTAACCGTGGAACAAAATTTAGAACGAATTGCTGTGCTTCTCAGCAAAATATATTATCATCGTTAAGAATAAAGCTCAATTTCGAGATATAATAATTTCGCTCTTAACGTTAAGATCATCATTTCTGGTATATTTACTCAAGGCTAATTTAAATTAGCGGGTCCTCAAGTCGTTTCAGGATAAAAATCTAGAGTGTAAGGTAAATTTACATTTAGAACGACTCTTAGTAACAGTTAAGTAGCAATTCGACATTAAATTATGTTAAACAGTGGCAATAGAAAAAGATTTGTTTCAACCGATTAAAAATGCTTCCAGGAAAATATTTTGAATTATAAAGTAGCTATGTCTGTATATTGGCGATATTTAAAAAAGAAATACTTGGATTATGTTATATGAACGATTCCGTACACAAAAATTTCTTCTTGGGCTTAAAATTTTACTCATTTTTGATCACAATCTAAACTCATTCATCCATAATTACACTACTGACGTGAACCTACTACTGACATAAGTAATAACTTAGACTAAAATTAAACAAACTAAATTTAGTTAATTAAATTAATTTTAGTTTAACTAGTTTTTTATGAGAATGATTGGAAATTCAGATACGCAACTTTCAAGATTCTAAAAATCTAAACAGTTCCTATTAAGTGCACTATTATCAAACATACTCGTAGTGCCAACTAAACTTTTGCATTCCTTTTTTTCAATTTGAACACAATTTATAAAAAGCAAAAACACTTAAACACATTTTGTTGTCATTTAGCAGTATTAAGTTACGTAGGTACTTAACATAATTTAACATTTCTTGTCTTTTTCGGATAAAATATTAAAATTTCAATGTGATAGCGAGTTTCATTAATTCACCAATCAATCGAAAAATCAGGTAGGCCGTGTGCTTATAGATACATATTATTAAAAAAAAGTAAATTGACCTATAGCTTGCAATAGTTAATGATTTAAGTTTAACAACCATTACAAACCAGTAGTTACCTCCAAACGTAAGTACGTCTTGAACTTCAAATCAACATAAAAAAAGTTGTATGATCAATGCCTACCAATTAGAAATATAATAATCGTGAGTTGATTACTTAAAACAAGTCACTAATAATATCCGAGATTCAAATACGCGTTTATTTTTAGAAGTGTGCAGAGTCATGGCCACCTGAGTCATTTGGCGGTCACTATTCGCAATTTAACATTTTTTGTTTGTTTATTACAACGTAATGTAGTTAAGTTGTTAAAATGTACAACTCTAGGTGGTTACCGTGGTTGCTTTGAAATTTTATTTAATGATGCGGTTTTATCAGTCTTCTTTGACTACAAACTAAGCTTAGTTTAGGTCCAGATATTATACGTCCCATATAAATTTAGATAAAAAAAAACAACATCCAGGATTGGACTTGCACTCACGACCAGCCTCTTACAGAGAAATACTCTGACCAACTGAGCTACCTGGACACATCCTGGATATTCAAAATACTTCTACACATAGTTGAGCCTTGGGATCTTAAGGCGACGACGCTGGAGTCATGTACAGAAATTCTTAAGAAAGTTTTTAGGACAAGTTAGTAAACTAATTGCTTCTAAATTTCATAAAATACTTTCAAGATCTTCAAATAATAGATAAATAAGTTAAAATTCTGGTACTATACACAAAAAATGTGAAGCTTCTGTTGGTGGCGATTGGTGGGTTATTAAGAATTAGCTATCAGCATCACCTTAAGTAGGTAGCTATAAATACATACTATATGTACCAAGTTGAGGTAACAGCCTCCAGCCAACAATTTTGTATTACTTGCACTTCAATATTCCATTGTTTTTTTATTAAACGACTTTTGGTTGACTTAATGGAACTGACGTTGCGAAAAGAAAAATAAAATAAAACTCAGCTATGAAGGTGAGTACATACACTGCCACAGTTGAGTTATTTTTTACTATTTTTAGAAACTAACAACTAATTAATAACAATAATTAGGCAAATAACATGATAAAGGACAATAAAATTATGAGTTTTCACCAATGAAATTAAACAATTTTCTGCGAAAATGCTGCAGAATCATTCCATGTTTAAAATGTCGTACTTTAATTAGTTATTTCATTCACCAAAGTACTGATTTATATCAAGCTTTATTTTGAGTTGGTGTGCAGATGTATTTACTACCTATATTCTTTTAAAATGCTTACATTATTTTCAGAAACACTATCTCAGATTCAAACATCATTTAGTCGTTCGATTCTTATCCTCTTAACCTCGTAGATCGATCGAACAATTCTTATTACATACAAATCTGTATTCCACTAACATTCGGAGGAGAAATGCCATCAACGGGAGCCCTTTTCTCACAAGCAATTTGTCTTACATTGTCTTTGGAATAGTTTCCGAGACTTCAGGCACGAACGCAAGAAAACTTTTTCTGGATTTATTTGAATCGTTCTGGAAAGCTATATGTATAGCTTCTTAAATAGGTAATAGTATTTATTTTGTCATTTTATTTGATGTAAGTAGACCTTTTTTGTTAGTTGGGGCTAAAGCTAATTAGATACAGTCTTAAGAAAGACAAGGAATGGGCGTTGATCAACGAACTGTTGTTTTTTGAACTGTTTTTGTACCATCAACGAGTTAGTCATAGTTAGTCACTATCACTTGACTGGAAAATCAGTTGACTTCATAAACTGTTTTAAGAATCGAACGATAAACAAATATAACTAAATACTTTATTCGTTGATGTGATTGTTGAATAGGCATTAATGATTATACGTTCGTTTCTCGTTGTTTATTCGTTGCTACCGTTCGTTGACAGCATTGACGGGTGCTTGTTCGTTTATCGTTGATTCGTTGACGCCATTATTGACGGCATTAACGAGTGCTTTTTATTCATCGATTGCGTCCTAAAACAGTTGATAAAATCAAATAGTTTTTCGGTTAACTCGTTATTATTAGAAGAACAGTTAATTGAAATAGTTTGTTAATCAATACCAACTTCTTGTCTATCTGAAGGTTGTTGTGTTTATAATCTGTGCTCAGCCACAGACTTAGTCTGATTTCTGATCAAAAATGACAACATACGTTACTATTTGAGAAAAACAAATACCAAAATAAATACTTGTACTAAAATTGGTCGCTGTCAGCTAATGAAACCCGCAGCTAAATACCTCTTGTATGGCGTTGAAAAAATATACTGTGGCGTAATAAAAAACGGCCTTATTTTTTTCTTTGTCAGTGACAGCGACATCTGTTATTAACATAGAACGGTTGGCATGTAATTGCGGAGGTGGAAATATGTACAACCATACATAAGCATGTGAACTTATAAGCAACAAATGCCAACTTATTATGGAAGTAGGAGAGTGCGCGCATGTTAGACGTGCGTCGACGGTATCCCATACAGAATTAGAGCATTGCTTACGTGTCTTGGGTACAAAATCATTAGTTAAATATCAACTTAACATGATATTATAATATCAATTTGATATCAATGATGATATTATAATATCATGTTAAGTTACATAATGTATGAACTTTATCACCAACTATTATCATTATGTAGCATGTAATATTTTGGCAATTACAGTATCGGAAAATCCTTTTAGCGGTAAGACAAATAGCCAATTATTTCTACATGCCTCATATATATTTATTTTTCCTCATTTGGTTTATTTTACTTGTTCGTATCTATGTTCTGGGTCGAAATTACGGATTTCTATAGTATTGAATATTAGGTAATATAATGATTCTGTATATTTTGTCATAGAAATTTAGAAAGTAGTGTTTAATACTTTCAATTTGTTGGATTTAGTTAACGTTACAAAAATTTCATAAACAATAGCAGGTAGATATAGCTTGTGATATAACGCATCAATACGGGCTTCAAACTTCTATTGTTGTACTTGTTTATAGTCCACGATAACTATGAACTGGAATCCAGGCCATTTTCTTGTTTATTATGATACGGCCGTTAGCATATGAGTTGCCCAACCATAAACATCACAAGACACAAGAACAATGAGAACGCAAATGATAACAACAATACTATAGATTTCATTGATGATATCCGCCCTTAGTCGTTAAGGTGAGGATGAAAATCGCGCGAACTTGTGTTTCTCATTATTAATAAAAATTATTCTCTTCAATCAAATTAACAAATAGTTACTTGTAATAGTTATAATATATTATTATAGTGTTGAAGGTCATTAAAATCTATTTTTAGTCGTGAGACCTGCCCTCATAGTTAATAACATACGAATACTAAATATAAATATTCAGCTTACCACCTACATAATATGTCACTACTTTATGTCACGTACTGAGCCTTAATTAGAAACAATTGCACAAAGAATGAATACGGACCCACACACGCACGAAGTACATACTAATTTAAAGTTACCGTCAATGAGATGATCACTATCCGATTTTTAAAATTTAATTTATAGCAATTTAATTTATAAATCTTAATAAAAATAATTATTTTCTACTTGACGGGCTCTATAAAATATTTTTCAAGGAAATTTATAATCTACTTTTCACACAGGCTGTATGTGAAGCAAATTTCAATCGGATCCCGATCGTGGTCAAGGACGTCTTCACAAATTATTCGAAGACAAGTATAATATTATGCTGCATAAATAGCTGTATCTTTTTATTACGTAGACTTACCAGTTTGATTGATTGAGTTGCAGGCCTGAGCATAATATGATATTAAAATCAACTTGATTCCTCCACGCCTTCCTGAGTAATAAAAAAATAAATTAAAAAATTCAAAAACCCGACTGCCTATAAACTGAAAAGAAAAAAAAAATAAAATTAAAAATTCAAAAACCCGACTGCCTAAAAACAGAAAAGAAAAAAACAAGCACTTAGATTGATGTCCGGTGGTCTAGAAACATAACAACTGAACAGTCGGGATCCAATTCGACAGCCAATCTAATTTTTCAATGGATCCCGACTGTTCAGTTGTTATGTTTCTAGACCACCGGACATCCGGGCAGCTATGTAAGCTGCCCGGATAATAATGAAGTATAAAATTTATCATTTATGGAGTTAATAATTTTCGTGTAGTGAAGGGACATCAGCGAAATTCAACCTCAATTATTATATTTTTGCTCATATCTCTGGTTCTACTAAACCGATTGTAATCAAACAATCGTAAGATTTTAAGTCTGACTAAGACCTTTTAAACTAATAAAACCGCATCGAAATTCATTCAGCAGTTTTTGCATCCATCGCAGTCAAATATTTGTGGCGCCAAAAATCCGCCATTTTGATTTTTTAGAAATTTTAATATACCTGGTATCATTCACACAATCATGACGAATCAAACAACACCTTGTTTGTCAAAATCCGTCAAGCAGTTCAGGCTGTAGAGCGTGCAAGACAAATTTTCAAGATTTTCATTTTGCCACCAAATATCCGCCATTTTGATTTTCTAGAAATTTTAATATACCCAGTGTCACTCACACAATCATGACGAATAAAATGATACCTCGCATGTCGAAATCCGTCAAACCGTTTAGGCTGTAGGCCGTGCCAAAGAAATGGACATACATACATACATACATACATACATACATACATACATAGTCTCGAAAAACATTACCCTCCTTTCTTCGTCAGTCGGGTAAAAAATCTTGACAGATAGACAGACGCACAACAAAGTGATCCTGTAAGGGTTCCCTTTTCTTTTAAGTATACGGAACCCTAAAAGTAAATAATTCTTTTTACATTTTTAAATGTATTTTTATAAGTATAATATAAAAATAAAATTTACATAATATATGTTAGAAGAATGAAGTAATATAAAATTTGTGGTGCCTAAAATAACAAAATCTTCATGAAATTAATTTATGTAGGTACTCGAGCTACGCTTGATCAGAAAACAATTTTAAAATATAATAAAGGTTTGTTGACCTTACAACAACTAATCATCCTCTTCCCTTATTTTTCTTTTAGATTGCGGCCTTCCGTAAAATACCCTTTCATTACAAGGCATCGACGTAACTATTATAGAAATATAGTACAAAATCATACGTCACCACATTCTTGCTCGTTTGTCGCCGATACGACGTCATCTCCTTATTCGCGTCACTAGACTAACTCATGCCTAAGGATCGGTTAACACTGCCTTTATTGCCTTTTATAGGGAAAATTTGTTACTTTCCTCTTCCTCTTCTTCAAACAAAAACTATACAGCACTCGAGGCATAACCGGTAACAAACTTATAGATTGAATTTTGCATTTATAATATTTATATGTAGTATGGATAATTTTTTTTACTGAGGTGGAGAAATATTTTCATTTGTGTAATAATAAACCGATTCTGAAAATGTAAATTAAGGATGTAATTACAAACTAGGAGGATATCGTAAGAGCTTATTGTAATTCTTTAGTAGCAAGAAATATTTGCCAGTCTAAATATCTATGTATAAATGAATACAGAATAAGGGACCTACAAGTCGGTTATGATGAAAAATTGTTTCGTGTTTGAACATAACCTTCACGTATCTTGTTTTTAGATGTGTATTCGATGTCGCTGTTATTCCGACTTATGAGAAATAGTTAGATACATAAACTCTGTCAGTCAAATTCAGCAGCGCAAACAAAAATCTTTGCCCTTACATTAACAAATAAATAATAAATTAATATTAGGACATTTTAGATAGGTACACAGCGCCATCCAGACTGAGTATGGAGCAGGATGGGAATAATGTGGACATTTAGTTAGTAAAGTAAAAGTAAAGATATGTTATACAAAGAAATGCCAATAGAGCAAGACGATAATGAAAGAATGGTAAAGAATTTGTTCAAGCGAACTTTAAGATTGGTGTGCTCGGTTGTTACAAGTTATGAGAAAAGTTGAAAAGGTCACAAAAGCAACAAAACTGATTTTTTTTCGTTCGGAAACATTTTTGTAGTAATTAGTAATTAAACACGAGTATTATTGTTAACAAACTCAAGAAGAATAAGTAATAGGTAGAATAAGAATAAGACTTCGTGATATTAACTTTGGCATAGTAGGTACCTACCTAGACATTTCATCACAAGAACTTACACACTGAAAATAGTTACGATACTCCCCAGAAAAGATATCGTAAAAATCTTTTTATGATATCAGAATTCATACAAGTTTTCATATCAATCAAAGGAGGCCATGAAACTGATCCTTACGTAACCTCAGCGATGCCTACATTATTTGCATAGGCAGAACTTTTGTATGAAATGATATAGATTTTTATATAAAACTGGTAGTAAAGACGAAACAAATATTCCGCAAAGGCATTTACATACGAAAGTTGTACTTCTATTTGGTGTTACAGATCAAGGCTTCGGAAAAATTATTATAGCACATTTTGTGGATTCCACTTTTGACCTCAGATTAAAGCAGGGCAAGGGCACAGAGTAACTAGTTGTAACAATATTACTATTACACAGAACCTTAGCTTTTTCAATATACCTTCGTGCATACGGTTCTTGATCTACCGCATGTCAAATTTTGTCATTACAATCTGCACATTCATATAAAGAAATCTATCTTAGAATCTGTTCTTCATAAGATCGCTACCGACATTGACGATAACAATAGCTAAACTTACGATGAATGTAGACTTTAATCTGTTTGCAATTTTTGCACTGATAATATTATCAGAATCAAGTAAAATATACAACTCTTAATCATAAAATCACGTATACGTGATTTTATGATTAAGAGTTTAAAAATATTTATAAACAAGGAAAAAACAGTTCCTAAAGAATTAATAGAATCAAAATATTATGACACGTTTGTATACTATGATTTTCTGCATTTCTTTATTTAAGTACAACACGAGCTAACCTCCAACCAAGTGTTAAAATCAAACTGTTCAGTGACGTATAGAAGCTATCAAGAAGCATTATTTGTATGTAAATTGCACAGTCACGCTCATAATGTTTTGACGTTAACTATTTTTTGTTGACTCTTGTATGTATTCAAAATAACATTCAAATTGTTACTTGATTTGACCTGATAACGATTTGATTAGATCAAAAATAACACGAATCGTTATATATTTACTCCGCAATAGAGGTAGTAACCAGAATTTTCCAATGATGTAAAGATATATGAGTTAATGGTTATTTGCTTTGTGTGATGATCTCTCGGGAGTCCTATGTACCAAGGCTGATTATTCATTATTAATTTAGGTATTTGACGCGTTACTGAAAGCTCACAAGGGCACGTGGTTGATTTATTATACTTTATTATACTTTTACTTCATTTCTGTACTATTGTACGCCTTTCTTAAAATATTGACAAATATTGATAATACTTTTTGTATTTTAGTAGCAAAGTTTACATTGTGGGAAAGATCATAATTATATAATTATTCACAGTTAGTTTTCAACTTCGAGGTCGAAACGTACTGCTAAGATAATACTGTGAGGGAATAAATATTAATATACATTGATTATTTTACTTCGTATATGAAGAGTGTTAAAATGTATCTGAATAATCTGAATTTTAAATACCTACTACTACCATCTATTATGTGCATTTGCGTACTACATGACTCGCTTATTATTTTTTATTGACTGTACACAACGAAAAACATATTTTTTCTGCAAAAATTGTTTAACCTAAACGACCATCGCATTCGATATTAATTAATGAACTAATGAAAGTGATCGCAGCAGACACCGAAATGCGGTGCATAAAATAATCCAGTACAATGAGAAAAATTTAAAGTAAAATGTTAGAGGAGATCGTTAATACGATTCTCCCAAATACATGGACATGTTGGTGCAAAAAGAAACTTTACATCAACAAGGAAAATAACAAAAGGAGACAAAGTACTTACACAAATGAAGATACAAATGAAATCCTTAAAGAATTCAATTTATCTGTGGACAATGCTGAAACACACTCGCTTAAAATTAAAAAACCGAGGTTCAAGGTGCCAATTTTGATTTCATTCCTCGTTTTTTATATATGTGTTATAAATGTGATAATCTCGTGTGATGTTAGTATTAGAGATGTAAATAGTGAAATACGTAAAGATTTGTATGGACGTGAAATTATAAGAGAGTTGCCAAAGTATTGGCATGGGCATAAACATGAAAGCTACGACAGTCATAGAAAACATCCACAAAAGACAAAAATATCAGCAAAAAGACAGACAAGTGAGGATAAGCCTGAGAAATATGAACAAGGAGCTCCTGAGTTTAGCAAATACTTCGACTATTATAAGAATAAGGATGATATCGCGAATGTATCAGATTATCCAGATTTCTACGAAATACCTAACTACATGCGTGACGATTCTCAGGCTGTTGGACGTCCTCATGATCTCGCATCATATCCATACTATATCAAAAATATTCAATTTAACTTAAGACCAGAGCGCCATTTGTTCAAGAAGAAAATTGTTAAACTTGGGGTCTTGTTGCCCGCCGATTCAACCCAAGTATTATCACTATCAAAAGTTCTACCAATATTGGAATTAGCAGTTCCTGCAGTTACAGCATCGGACGGACCCTTACCTGGTTGGACTGTATTGGTGGATTACAGAGATACTAGATGCTCTTCTGTGGAAGGTCCTTTGGCTGCCTTTGAGTTCTATGTTCACGAAGCGGCAGGTAAGATTTTTTTTAAGGTTCATGTTAGATGAAATCATAAAAAAATAGTTTTACAAAAATTACTTCTATAAATATATGTTACAGTAAAAAATTGACTAAAAGCAGGCTAATTAGATGTTTGAGTTGCAAAATATAATATTTTAAAACAAGACTGGTTTTTCAGATGCTTTCATTGGGCCTGGTTGCGAATACGTCATAGCTCCGGTTGCTAGATACGCGGGGCCATGGAGCATACCTGTATTGACTGCAGGTGCCCAAGCTGAAGCCTTCGGCTACAAATATCCAAGTTACAGTACTCTGACAAGAATGATGGGCAGCTACACGCAAGGTGGTGTCGCAATCCGCAAAATTTTCGAGGTAAACCCACGAAAATTGCTCATAAATGTTGTACGTGTGCTCGTAGATTAATTGTATTATTTTCATTAGTATGTAATGTTATATTTCGAAATTTCGCCATGGATTTTATTGAGCTTGTGAAGCTTTATCTAGTTTGCTTAAAGTAGAATTAATGCAGGTAAGGCAACGTCATTGTGCAGTAGATATATTTTGTGGAATAAATTAGTGTATGAAAAGGGTAAGGCAGAGTCAAATAGTATACTGAGGTAGTTGGATTGGACAATGTAAGTAGCTTGGTCAGGATGTACTTCAGAGAACATAATACCCGCTGACTGAAAAAGTACAGAAGCACAAAGCAAAATCTGCTGGTTTGTGGATTGAAACGTAAAATTTAAAAAAATAATGACGCGGTGCTATAAGGACGTAGATTTTTAATTGAAGAAAATTTTATACCTTTGTCTTTTGTATAAATAAAACGAAAAAGATATAATGAAAGCATTAATGAATTTATTATTTTAGTCACTTTTCTTTACTTGCTGTACACCGCATCTAAAGCATTTAAAAAGTGTTTTAATCTAATCAGCTTCAGATATACCATTATTAAGTTTCAGATTTCAACTACAATAAAATTCCCTAACTTTAATTCATTTAAGAAGGTAGTCTGAACCAGAATATTTACATTCGTTTTAATTTCCTATGATGGTTGTGATGTAATACTTACTAACCAGTTTTATTTATTTATCTATTAAGTTTATTTATATTAATAAAAATAGAATAAGAAGATAAATCGCGGATTGCAAAAATTGAAAAATCAATTATTGTCAAGGCTTTGTTGTTCGTTGCTGTGATTGTGTTGGTGTGTGTAATTTTGTTAATATGTCTCTTACTTACATATCTTT
This sequence comes from Lithosia quadra, assembly GCA_963576445.1. Lineage (NCBI taxonomy): Eukaryota > Metazoa > Arthropoda > Insecta > Lepidoptera > Erebidae > Lithosia > Lithosia quadra. The sequence goes on from OY754894.1 coordinate 3,557,304, forward strand.
TATGGTCTTACTTACATATCTTTTATGGTCATGGCATGGCATGGGCAAAATTTTGTTATAACTTTTCAAATGTTAAATATTACATTACTATTTAAAATTTTAATGGAATATTCTAAAGTAATTAAGTCATTATTATGTTTAGACAAATTACAAATTCATGAAAGTAGTCCTAAATAAATGAACTGCAATATTTATGTCATTGAACTCTTGTAGAATCTCCGATAGGTTTAATATATTATTTTAAAGTGTTACAGACCAGACACCATGTATTTCTGCTAATTTAACGTGCCATTTGTTATAATTTTGCACTATTTAAACTTTTTCTTTTTCTTGTGTTTTGTCATTCCTGCATTTTTATGTTAATGTCTCTGTTACAGCTTTTTAAATTTAACGATATGAAGATTAATTTTATTTACTTAATAAATGCTTTTACGTGATTTGTCTTTTATATTTTCAATTTATATTTGAAGTTCTCAATTACTACCTTTCTTTTTTGTTAAATTCAGGACTATATTTGCATAACAAACTATATTTTATTCAAATCTGCGGTGAAATAAATATCATTATTAAAACCCTTATTGATGTTATTAATTTATAGCCAATTATCAATATCAATAAGGATAATAAATAAATAAAAATGTATCTCTATCCAATGTATTATTTTGTTGCTATTTTTACCAATCGCTTAATTCGTGTTTACTTTTTTATTTTTGATGCATCAACTCTATGATAATTTCTTTTCAATTTATGTTAAAATTTCATAAATTATACTAACTATAAAGCAAGTTGTAAGAAAGGTATTCTTTGTTGCAGGAATTCCGATGGCGCCGACTTGGTATGTTGTACCACAACAATGATCTGGCTGCGGGTAAAGGCAACAGCCCTTGTTTTTTGACCTTAAGTGCAGTATTCACCGTATTGAATAAGAAAAACAAGGACAACATTATAACAATGACCTTTGATGAAACCAACACAACTTCAACTAAATTAAAGGAACTACTACAAAAGTTATCTATGAAAAGCCGAAGTAAGTAATGAAGAAATAAATATTATCACCAGTATGGGCTGTTTAATTCTCAAATTTATGAAAAATCACAAAATTAATGCTATGTAGTTTATGCCAATAAATTTACATCTAAATATAATCTCATTTTATATAGAAAAAATACTTCAATGGAAAAAAATAAAATCATTTAATAAAATATAAGTAGACCTGAGGGCCGGTTCCTTGTGCAGAAAACTGGCATTGCCACCCCACATGGCAATGCCACCCGCCTTCTAGTCATCCTTCCAGGTGACGTTGATAGGGCAGAGTTCTTTGACGCTAAAACCTGTAGGTTTGTATAAGAATAATGATGTGTAGTGATTTTACGTTTTATGCAAATTTTAAAAATATTATTATACTTTAGGTATAAACATAAATATATTATTATATATACATAAATATGTTGTAAATTCAAATTATTGATTGTATTTAGTAAAAATAACAAATTTTTTTTTTATTTGAATGCCATGCGTTCCGAATATAAGTTTGTGTCTCAGAGCAACAAGGTTTGTGTATCCGATTATAATGTCATTTATTGTATTTTATACATTCCTTATGAAGAATTTTCATTTAGTAAAACCTTAACAAGTATTATCATCATTTTTTTTCTAAAAGATATCTAATTTAAATTCTAAAGATTTAAATCCTATTACATAATAATATTACATAGCACATTCAAGCCGTTTACGTTGTAATTTCTTGTACTGAAACTGAATTAAATAAATTTCGAGATTGCTTTCAAAATAAATTGCATCAATATTATTATGAGTAAATAATATAACAATATATTATTATTCCACTTTGTTCACCTAGGTGATATCACCCAGGTGAACAAAGTAGATTTTGTAGTGTCCTCATTTTACCTGCGAATCATATCGCCTACGCTTTATCTCCCAGGTGAAATGAGTCGACACATGATGTCGCATTTGTTCACCTTAGACTTGGTTCACCCAGGTGAACAAACGCGACTTTTGCGATTCGTCTTGTGGACTTTTATCACCTGCTAATAAAAATGAGAAAGCTAATAAAATCTTTTTATAATCGCACATTTTACAAGTATTGTAGAAAAACAACTTAAAAGCGTCATGAGGCTGATTCTTTTTCTGTGACTTCTAAGAATTTTAACTAAAGATTTCAAGCTCCAACTATTTTGTCGCGGATCATCCTAGGTACGAATTGGTTTCGCTGAAGCGAGTAGGTATCTATATATGTCTTTATTTTTAGGATAACCGTATTATAAAAGAAGTTGCCCATAACACTGACTGCATTCAAAACTTTTCGAAAAATATAGTTAAGGAAAAAAATTATAAATGCAAGGAGAGAGTAAAAAATGTACAGTGTGATCCAATATCTACAATGACACAATTTTGGAACTGGCAAACAGTGGCTTTGATCTAATCAATGGTGTAAGCGACTCGTTTTGACGGCTGGCTAGCTAGGTTCTCAATACTTTTTGGACGTTATTTTATTGTTAATTTATAAGTTTTATTTTGTGTTCTACGCGTGTTCTACGTGGTTTTTAAATTTATATGACAAAAGCCTGAGGGAAAAGAAGAGTCAGTTGTCAAATGTCCGCGGCTAAGAAAGTTTCTGTACAATGTTTAGGTGTAAATTTGTGTAAGTTTCATTAAATACCGTGCCTACATCCAGTGTCTCATTACTCGCCAATTCTCAGCGCATACAAATGGAATGCCCCCTATAAAAAAAAAATCGGGGTTATATAAAAGCAGAAACAAATTTTTAGGAGTTCAAAAAGCACTAGCAAAACACATAAGTTCAACAAAGTCTATTCCATGGGACCTAATTTACTTAAGATTTGATAAAGAATAGATACTCGCTTATGCAAAACCAATTCGTGTCTAGGATGGTCCGCTACAAAACAGCTGGAGCGTGAAATCTTTAATTAAAATTCTAAGAAGTCACAGAAAAAAGAATCGCCCTCATGACGCTTTCAAGCTTTTTTTTCTGCAATATTTGTAAAATGTGCGAGTATTAAAAGTTTTTATTAGCTTTCTCATTTTTATTAGCAGGTGATGAAAGTCCACAAGACGAATAGTAAAAGCCGCGTTTGTTCACCTGGGTGAACCAAGTTCAAGGTGAACAAATGCGACATCATGATATGTCGACTCATTTCACCTAGGAGATAAAGTGTAGGTGATATGATTCGCAGGTGAAATGAGGACACTACGAAACTTTGTTCACCCGGGTGATATCACCTAGGTGAACAAAGTGGAAGATACCAATATAACAGTTGTCAACCTCGTCTTCAGTCGGAAAGTTATACCCACTTTGCGGTAGTGGAAATATTTCAATATTTTAAAATGCGAAATTGTATCGGAAGAAAACATAAAAAAACAGTAGATTTTAGACATGTTATACCTGTAAAATATTTTTAAACATCAGGGCTGGGGCAAAAAATATTACCTACGGAATCACAAACCGATTCAATAAAGTGTTCCTCCATAAAATAAAAATGAAATTTTATTGGCCCTGAAGAGAGTTAACATGGAAACTTATGAAAGATCAAATATTGAAAATTATCAAGATTTACATTCAATGTGGTCTTAAATTTAGTGGGCAACTTAGCAATTTAAATAATTTCATCTGCCAACATGGTGGTGTACCATGTTGGCAGATGAAATTATTTAAATCCTCACAATATTACAGTATAAATTTACCAACACAGTACAAAACGGTACAGCAAGTAAAATGTTTTTAGATGAACATAATCCCGACCGCCATTGGTTGGGCACATAAATTATAATTCTATTAAATGACCGCCACGTCCATCTGATATGACGTCGATGGATTTTGTATTTCAAGACATAATAATGATCGAGCTTATGAATCTGGAATCTTTATGATTTAAATCACATTCATCACACATCTTTATCATTAGCCGCCAGAGGTACCCACTCTGAAACGTACCTCGTATCTGCACACAGTAAGAAACAGGTCATATTGAAATTTTATCAACCAGATTACTTAAAAATCATAATTATATAGATAGACTAATTGCAAACGAAACGTTTTTTAAATGAAATGATCTTAACATGAAACTGCGTTGATTTGCATTAATGCATAAACGTGATTCATTTTTATGGAGAACGTGTGTTGGACCGAAAAATCGAGTTTGCTGATTTTACAAAAAAGGAACTAATCCAGGTAAAACTCAACTCAAATAAACATAACTTTAAAAAAAATCTTTGTTTAATATCAACTTGACCATGTAATGTGTTTTTTGGTTCGTATAAAACTTTATTTAGGTTTATCCTATAGGTAACATTTCGAAAAGCAGTCTTCCCTTCAACGCGTATTTATGCATTGACACAGAAACTGGATATGTACTCTATTTGAATTTTAAATCTTATTCTGTCGCATACGTGTATCGTCAAATAGTCAGATTATACTGCTGTTTATCTGATTATATTATTTGGTGATGCACACAGCTTCACAATAGAAAATGTTTGATTTAACTTTCATCTATTCTGGTTTGTTGATTTAACATTTTAAGATATAAATATTTAGTTGTATTTTATATTGCTTAATACTGAAAACGTGTGTTGTTATAGTCCAAACTGAGTTTCAGTTGCGTGACTCGAGTCAACAAATAGTGGAAGTGAAATAAAATTACGAGGAACTGAATATTAGATTAATGAATTGAAGGTGTGTTGATTCACCTCCAACTAAACCTCCGAGAAAAATACATGATTTTATGTATATATATTGTAAACGCGGCATATTGTAAATCAAATACTAAAGACTCATTTAACGATTCCGTCAACTTTGTCAAGCCTGCAAAAGTAGCGACAAAAGAAAGAAGTGTTCGAGCGCGTTTGCACGTAGGTACATGAAACATGAGTCTGACCTATTTCCATTAAGAACCCTTCTTTTTGTAGTACAGAAGATTCATTCGTTTTCGTTACATGTTACATTCAGTGACAGAAGATAACCGAAAGCGATGTGAAGTATCAAATATTTTCTTTTTTCATATCCGAAATTACTAATATTCCGATTATCGCCGTTTAAAAAGCTAAATAATTGTCATCTTTAAAATTATATGATATGCTAATGTAGCTTGCAAGAGAAGCAACATAGCAATTAAGAGAGGCATTATCATGACACATAAGCTACAATTGCATACTTTCGGCGCATAACACATAACTAACGATGTTTGTAATGGTGACCCCCATTCCTGAGACTCTACCTTACTATCAGGCGAATTACTACAAAAAAATATACAAAAAATGCAGATTACAGCTACCGGGAAATTACAGAAAATGCAATAGTGAAGAGTAAAATTCAGTAAGTGTTCTCCGACGACCGATTCGCTGATGGACTGTCACCGATGAACGTTTGACAGGACCTTTCATAATTGTCACTTTCGACGACATGAATTTTCACTTTCACCTTTTTAGTGAATATTGATTACCTGATATTATGATATTTGAAATATCATAATATAAAAAAGTCATATATAAAAAAAATACTAGTAAATCATGCTACAATAACAACACAGTAAACAAGACGTGCACTATTAACTTTTTGACGATCATAATTATTTGATATCACCAAATATCGCACTTAAATAACGCAAACTCGGCAAACTTTGATCTCGTCAACACGATTAGTATGGACGAGATTATGCTGAATTGAGATTATTTTATTACTTACTCAATTCAAGTGCACTTATTCAAAATACCAGTGAGGACTGGAGTGGTATCACTTCAAATTTTTATTAGGTTGCTGTTGTGGGCAATTGCTTCTATGGAAATTCTTTCAAGAGGTAATCTCATTAATCGATCTGGATTAAATTAAGTACTGTTATAGAAGGTGGATGTAGATCGTTGGGATGATATACGTATATTAAATTGGCATATTTGTTGCAGTTGTCGTATTGTGTGCAAACCCGAGCACGGTTCGAGAGATAATGCTGGCCGCCGATGACTTGAACATGGTGTCCTCTGGCGAATATGTGTTCTTTAACATAGAACTGTTCTCAAAGTAAGTAAGTTACGAAACTATTTTAATTTCCTAAAGTTTTAGTTGTATTTACATCGTTTATATATTATATGAATTTGGATATAAGATATTAAAGTAATTATATTCAGAGCTGCATTGAAAATAATTAAAGCGTTTAGTCAATAATAGGTCACAAGTCCTCAAACGGAGTTTTCAATTAACTGGAAGTGGATTGTCACTATTTCATTTATGATTTTTATATCTATCCTTTTGGTAGTTGGTATCGTATATACCTTAATTTACATGTATACAGGGTGAATTTTTCAAAAGGGATTGGATGGCCAAATCCGAAACTATAAGGAATAGCGAAAAATGGTCAAAGGAGTCACGAGCCCGATTTTGATGAAACTTAAAACCTCATCATTAGATTTTTGAAAAACCAATAAACCTAGCTGAGAATCGAACCCGTTGATTTTGAAAAAAAAAACACACCCTTTATTATTACACCATAAGATAGTGTCGCTGTTAAGGATCAAATTCTGCGAAGTAATGATATACGGCAAATTTAAGGAAAATTTGGAATTTAATAAAATTCATATGTCATGTGCCTATTTGTTTCGTTCGAAATCCTAGAAAAGATCGTAACTATTCCGTGTTTTAAATTATACTCAGAATGATTATAATGATTGATGTCTTTTTTAAACAAGATGGAGCTCTAGCCCATAATAGCCGTAAAAGAGATTTTGATTCAGCAGTTTGACGGCAATTTTATTGCAAGGCATGGTCCTGTGCCTTGGCCAGCGAGATCCCTGGATCTTACTCCCTAACATTACTTTCTCTGGGGGTATATCAAAAACAAAATTTACAAAGACACATATGATACAGAGATACAGATGACTTGAAACGTTCTTTGGAGGATATTCTAAACGGAATCGATAAAATTGTAATATTTAATGCAGTACGATCCTTGAGGTCTCAAATCCAGCTATGTATTGAAAACAATGGTCTACATTTTGAACAATGAATCAGTTAATGTAAGAAAAATAAAACGTGTTTTGTTAAAGATGAGCTTTTTCCTTTAGTTTGCGGTATGTCATTACTTCCCAGAAAAAGATCCTTAATAGCAACACTATCGTATGGTGTAATAATATAGGGTGTGTTTTTTTTTTCAAAATCAACAGGTTCGATTCCTAGCTAGGATTATTGGTTTTTCAAAAATCTAATGATGAGGTTTTAAGTTTCATCAAAATCGGGCTCGTGACTCCTTTGAGCATTTTTCGCTATTGCTTATAGTTTCGGATTTGGCCATCCAAGCCCTTTTGAAAAATTCACCCTGTATAGTAATTTAAATTTTCTCCTATAGTCTAGCTTCCGCGTCATCAAAAGAACCGTGGAAGATGGAGAATGATACTGAAGAAAGAAATGAAAAAGCAAAAAGGGCTTACAGCGCAGTGCTAACTGTCACCAGTCCAACCCCCGAGACAAAAGAATACCTTCAATTTTCTGATCAGGTGAGAAATTCTCTTACACATAAGAATATTAAGAATGATAATGTTTTAAGGTTTCGTATTACCATTTTTGCCCAACTCCACGTTGATTACTTGTAAAAGATTTTCGCTCAATTTCTGGTGTTACAACCTCACCAAAAATGTCATCATTAGTTAGTAGAAAAATGTGTGCACCATTTATTTTTGTTTGACATATTCATAGATATTCAAATACCTACGCAGAGTGGGTGCCAAACCTACGACCTCCAACGCAGCAGATGAAAGTTCTATAGTTACGGCCAGTGGTCATGATCACGTTAACTCCCTAAAAATAAATGTAGTATATTATGAAACGATGGTTTCACACATTGTTTCGTGTATAGCAAGATATTGAAATACTCCATAGAATATCCATATACTCGTAATTATTAGTATAGTATAATGATTATTCATCAGCAGGACATGAATCGTTGGTTTCCTACTTATCATTAAGACTTTCTATATTATCTCTTTTTAAAATAACAGCCCACACAGTGATGCTATAAAAATCTATGCATTAAATAATCAATTCCATCCATATAGGTGAAAGAATTAGCTGCTACAAAGTACAACTACACATTCGGTAAAGACGAGGTGGTGTCTACGTTCGTAGCAGCCTTCTACGATGCCGTCCTTCTCTACGCGCTAGCACTTAACGACACACTACGCGAGGCGGAAAACCCTGGAGGCCAATTGGACGGAGCGGCAGTTATACGCAAAATGTGGAACAGAACATTTCAAGGTACAGTTTTCCACATACTGCGTAGAAAACAAGTTTCCTAAAGAAAACTTTTGTGGTTTGTTGTACGAGTTCCAACGAGTAATGGTAGAGGAATTGTGGAACTAAGTATAGTGTTCTGTAAATAGATGCAGGCGAAGTTTTATTACTTAAGAAGTAAGGAGTCGTATAGAACCACTTGAGCCCGACAACATTAATTTCAAGTGTTCAAATGTTTCTAGAGTTGTCGCTAAAAAGGACGACTTAAGAACTACTTAGACAAGTCAGTCAAGTTTTAACAATTTGTTTGAACGTTCTTAACACTTAGAATTAATCTAAGCTTCGTTAACACTTTAGAATGAATCCAAGTGTTAACGAGGTTTTTAACAACAAATAATTTCACCTATCGAGAGGCTCATTACAAATACTATGCATACTCTACAGGCCTGAGTAAATAAAAAAATATTAATTTGCAGGTATAACAGGAGAGGTGATCATAGACTCCAACGGAGATCGAGTGGCGTCATATTCACTGCTGGACATGAACCCAGTCACTAGCAAGTTTCAGGTTGGTACATTTCTTTATTGATGCTTATTAATTATTATTATTATTCCTTTGTATTTCAAATAGCAAGGAACAGCGGACTGTTGCTAATAAATGTACTTATATTCATACAATGAACAATGTGTACATACTACCCATTTTCACCACTTCCTAATTTGTCAATTTGAATATTGAAATTAAATACATAGGTTTTATTGTTTCTTACTACTAACTACAGTAACTACCTCATACTACATACAACCGGGTTACATAAATAAGTTTAAACAATTTAACTGAATGCATATTATGTACCCGGAAAGCTTTACATCAAAAATATTCTATTGTATCTAGATTATTCTGCTAAAACCAAATTGCTTCGTGTTCACATCACGTTGCAGCATTGGGGAATTTGAAACGCCAAACCGTTCCTAACTTTGGAAGCTGACACAGATACCTACTTAATGTTATTCAGTACCTATAACATATAATATATTCTATCGTATTTATTCGTGAAATTATAATGTCCAAACACGTCAATAAATATTTCAGTACCTACTATGCAAGGATTTATTTATTTTCATCTAAACTTACTATTATTACAGGCACCAATTACCCTGTGCAATAGTGTAGAAACATCGTATAATCAGACTACACATACTTAGCAATTTCATTAAAATTTACCTAAGTCCTATTGGGTTTGCGTTCAGGAGAGGGTGTTGGTATGTGAACGTGTTGGTTTTGTCTATTGTCTAAAAATTTTGCGGTGATACCATAGCTTTTCTTATAATTGTATTTTTTAAACATATTGTATTAAACTCGTCTATATTTATACCAAATGCTTTTATTACACAATAATGTTAAAATATTGTATATTCAACATAATTAAATATACATGTTACTATGTATGAAATAAGTTACGTATTACCCAACTATTAGGTTTTTTGTAATATTTCTATTAGGTCTTCTCGCTTCTTGCAGTCTCAAATTATAAGTTAATTATAATATCAAAAATGAAACCAAGTAAAAAAATAATATTTGTGAGCCGGTGATTACTTTCAAAGAACTGTTCTTGTTCTAAGAACAGTTGTTCTGAGATGTAGACATTTTGAGAAGTAGTCATTTTGAGATATGGTTATTCTGGGCTGGAGCGTTATCATCCACCTTTATCTGAATTAAGTTTTTTTAACCCTTAGCTGTGGACGCTTGTTACATGGAATAGATAATAATAGTACTGACGATGACATAGGTACTACTTATAATTTCTTCTGTCAATATATTTTGCAGGTATAACAGCTTGTTATGAAGTTATGTGCGTATTTATCGCAGATTTATAAGTACCCGGTTAATGGCAATAGGCTCGCCCTAAACATAAACATAAACTAGCGAAATGTGGTTGCTAGCACCTCTGCCTACCCCTTCGGGGTTATAGGCGTGAGTTTATGTTATATTATGTTATGTTATAACAGCTTGTTATTAGCAATATTGTTATACATTTGCTTTTACCATACAGTTAGTTATTAGTCTGTACGCGTACTTCAAAACTATATAAAAACCGCTGTATAAAAAGTACGCATAATAAATATTTTAATACTTTCTACTTTTTTTATGAATTTACTCCCACTCTATAATCTAAAAGGAACAGTCGTAAGCAGCAAAAGTGAACCAGTTACTTTCAGAACTTCAAACGGGAATGTAAAAGGTATATAAACAACTCGAGGCACGACTGTAAGCCCAAACCCTTTCTGTTACATCAGTCGCCCTTTGTTGTTTGTGTCCTTTAAGTATATCACAAGCTTCATACAAGTGGGGTTAATGAACATGTGGTTGTGTTTTGGGTTCCTAACTTCTTTGTCCCAATTGTGTTTTATATCAAAGGTATGATTAGAAAAGCTTTCACGTGTGACTTTAATGAAAATTTTCATTTTTATATATTTTGTTTATACCCACTTATTATTCTAAAGTATAAAAATAAAAACTTTTTTATTTTTGGACGACTTCTGTGGCTTAGTGGTAGTTCGTTCGTTCGACTACTACGACAGGGGGCGTGGATGTGATTCCCGCTCGGTAAATAAATTTGTATGTTTGAGTAATGCCTATTTGTATTGGTCTGGGTGAACCTAAGTCTGGGTGAACGTAGTATAATAAGTAATAAAGTATGTTTATTACGGACAATTCAGGGGAGGAAGAGGAGTTCCAGGAGGCTTTGTGTGGCACGCCTAGTGATGAGTGCGCCGATGAAACACTTACGCAACAGTAGGCAAGTGGGCCGTCACCACGTTCTAGACGCAATCGACCTAAAGTTAATTATAAACTGTTCTTTTAGTAAATCAGAATAATTAAATATTACCTATGTAATAGGAGAAAGGATTGTTTCAGTAGTCAGAAGCTTAGTTATATCATTTTGTACTCCTAAGCTAAGGGGGATAAATGTTAAGTAGGCGCCTCTTTGGTGCGACGGCGACGGTATCTATGGTGCGTGGCCGTCGTACTGACAAGATGCCGAAATAAAAGACAGTGCGTTAATGGTAGCAAGCAAGTGTGTTTATTTCCAACGTTCACATATCTAATATTATTCTCATACTTATTAGTATAAGTAAAGCGTAGGCGGGTTACTAGCATCTAATAAGAAAATAAAGATTTTTGGTTATTTTACCGCAAATGATAATAATAATATTAGTAAAATATAATAAGAATAAGACATTCTCCAATCAACTTAAGCTTGTTGAAATCAACAAAGCTTTAGATTGTCAACAATCAGAAAGAATAAACAACGTGGATCAACTTTTCGAGAACGCTCCACCGTCTTAAGGAAACAATAAAGAGGGTTTAATTAAAATACGCCCATCTAGTTTATTACAAAACCGTCCACAAAAAAGAATAATTCAAAACAGCAACATTGAACTATCATCTAAGTTATTGCTACTGTAATCAAGCAAGTTAATAATCTTGGATATTGTTGTATTCATATGAATATGAATTTACTTATATGTACTTGTGACAAGTAGTCACAATATAAGAAATAGTCACACTTGACTACTACACTAAACTCTGGTCTACAGAATCGGCAATTGCTCTTTTCTATCTAGTGCAAAATACTCTGTCAGTCAATGTGGAAGTCCCTCAAATTCAGCGCGGTAATTACAGTTGGACTGTCGGATACTGTTCTGCACCCAGTCAAGCCAAGACTCTAACCCAGAGAAGAAACCCTATGCTGCAAATTATTGTCATGAATCAAAATACTTCGCGGTATTATAATGTTCAATAGCTAATCTTATAAATGAAGCACGGCCTAATTTAAACAATAATGATTACCAAAAATAACGATATCATTGTAAAAGCAATTATATTAAGAGCAAATCTCTATTGTTTTCATTGCTTCGTACCCTTAAACAATGAAATTTTTATTAGTTTCATTTATATTAGAAAATTTCAGGCCTCTTACCTATTTAAGGAAGTAAATTAAATAAATAAATATTTAACGATATTCTACGCAACGTCATTTAGACCCAAAGTAAGCACAGCTTAACTAGCTTGTAATATGGTTTCTAAAATGCGGATGTTAATCCTAGATACCTACTTTTTTGTACATAAATTGAAACAGATTATTGTTTATAAGAAAGCTCCCATTTCAAATTTAAATTGTCCTGTTTAAATTGTCTTTTCTTTCACTACGAAGTATTCAGTTTTACTTCACTACACACACTGCGTAATCATAAATGTCATATATTAAGTTGGTTTGTTTATTATGTAATTTATATATGTAGAAATAATTACAGTAGTCACATTATTGCTTAAATAATAAATAGTTATGCACTGAAATATTTAGAAAACGATAGCTGAAATTAATATTTAATAGCCCATTATTTAACTGAACAGCGGGTACAGTAAGTCATAACGTATTAAAATACAATATGTTAATGTTATTATAACATAATGCAAACTAGCATTAGTGCTAAGTGTACTTGAAAAATTAAAACCTTCAAGATATCAACAATATGAATGTATTTTGACCATATTATATTTATATCTGTGTATAACTACACTTGATGTAGAATTTGTAGCATTATAAATAGCAGTCTTTACACACAGTATGCACGCACACTATCTCGTATTGCCCTGTATTTATTAATATTTCTTTTATTATGACACAAAATGGCAAAAGAAAGGAAACTGGATCCAAATAAACGGAAAAGTATAACAAACAAATTCAATAAACTTTAAAAATATCTAATTAATTTGAAACGCAAGCAATTTCAAAGTTAAAAAGATTCTCAAGCTGCTTACATTATTTGAGACTTCTAAGGCGTCTGAAGAATTCTGCTCATTAGTATTTTGTAAGTGTTTGAGATGAGAAACATGTCTACATACTTATAATACCTACGTTCTAAGTGAGTATCTCATATCATTTGGGTCTCTTATTATTTTTTCAATAGACACTGATTAATAATACCGTATTCCAGGTGCTTAGATTTAATAGGGTAGGTAGAAAATATTTTATTTGTGGACTAGACAAGCTAAAATCCACGTGGGGAATGGCGCCGAAAGCCGAAACACAGGATTTTACTTAGTTTGGCAACGGATGATGTTTCAATATCCATTTTGAGACACTGTATCCTAGTTATGTAAGCGCACTAAGTGTATGAACCCTTGTTTTGAAAATCAATATTATTATTATTAAAAAAACTGTTCTTATTTGCATTAAATTCTTATCTAATTTGAAAGATTTTGCACTGGTTTACATTTAACATAATAAAACATTATGTTAAATGTAATTTAGCAGCATTATCCTTTCGGCCGTAGCCCGCCCGCCAGCCGTGATCAACTTGCCTACTTGCTAGATCCTCCTTGTATGTTGAAAAAACATCTCACCCCATTTCTCCAATATTTTATCCCAGGAATGGGTTCGTGTAGGTCGCGAGAACGGAATCAGCATTTCATGCGAACGGGTCCACCGGCAACAGCTTGCTAACTCGTGATTCATACAAGATTCCGTACTTTAAAAGAATGGAAACGACGTTTGTCGGATTGCTTACAACTTTTTAGATCTCGGTTCGATATATTCATCAGGTTATATTATTACAGGTGGTAGCTACGTACGTGGCTGCTAATTCTTCTCTTCAGTTTATTGAAGATAGACCCATTCATTGGGCAGGAGGTAGGACGACTCCACCGCCAGATACTCCCCAGTGCGGATTCGATGGATCCTTGTGTCCTGATAATTGTAAGTAAATTTGAAATAGTATTTTTATCACATTAATAACCGTATATTGTTAACCCCATCCTACCCTAATTATAAGTGCTGTGAATAAATCTTCTAGTCAAGAATTATAAATTTAACAAACCTTTGGACAATTATTGTCCAATACACTTTGAATCATATATTGAACATGGGAGCCTACAGCTTGGGTCCAGGTATGTCCTAAAAAGGTAAAGTAATAACGATAAGACCAATTGGCGTGCGCCGATTGGCACTTACATAACGCCAAAATGGGTCATTTGTCGATTTAATGATCTATACAAAATAAATTAATTTTGACTGCCTAATCTGGACTGATGGAGTCTCTTAAAATAATCATCAAATTCACTGCTGCACTTTTATATCTCGCTTTTTAATTATAGTAAGACTTAGAAAAAAATCTAGCTCGACTTCAGATTAGTTTCAAATATCCAAAAATAACTTACATAATACAGAAGGATAATAATTTTTACAACTTTTCAGCCAAATCAATTCAAGCATTAGAAAGTTAGATCTAATACGAGTACCTAAATAAAATTTCTTTGTCATTCAACTACGTAACATGACTCATCACTGTTTTGATCTTCCCTCGCATATATAAATCTCAGTGATTGTTCTGAGTCATAAATATCTCCTTCTACAGACTATTGTTTACGCTTTCCAGACAAATTACACTTTTAACAGCAAAAGTTTTGGGTCTATCTCAATGTCGAACCAATTAACTATAGCCACTACTATGGTCCCTTTTTTGGCTATACCGAAGAACAGTACGTCGTTTCAGCATAGAATCAGATTGAACTTCTTTGGTAATGTTAAGATTATAATTATGTTTAAAATGTTTGATGACCGAGCGTTGCAAGCGAATTTTTGAAAGTACAGTGAAATTGCTTTTAAAATCAAAATGAAGTCAGCTTTCAGTAAAATTGTCTACCTAATTAATTTAAGATACTTTCCTTCCATGTGGCATTGTTTTAGGACACTTTGTAGGTACTCGTATAAAAACAAAAATATTTTTAGACACACAAGACACCGGAAACTTATACCACATGGTTATTATAAAAATATAACCCTTAGTAACTACAGCTGGAAGCCCTTACAGATTAACCTTTAGGCGAAAACAAAACAGTCTCAAAGTGCTGTTTACAAGCACCTTTCATTAACCACATTCAAAACCTTTTCTTCAGAGATACTTTACAAAGGTGTTGTTTACCCACAGAGCGGCACTTGACACTTTAAGTACTTTCCAGCACTTAAAATGCCTCTTTGGTGCTTTTAATTAAAGCTTCAGATAAGCGGGATTCTTCTGCCACTGAAGCGTAGCAAATTTTCGTTATTAAATAGAAATTATTTTATATTCCAATTTTCTACTTATTTTTTCTAATATCTCCCGTTTACTGAGAAGAGAAGTGGATTTATTAAATGTCTAACACCCGTCTTCAATTTCGGAGCGGGTTCCAAGACAGTTTAACGTTTTCTGGTACTTCCTGAGTGTCATTACTCGGTGTATTCACTACAACTGCTGATTTTGGTGTACAGGAGTTACAGTACCTAGTGGGAATGAGGGTGGGATTACGAGTTGTTTCATATTTTAATCAATAGCTTTTTTCAAACGTGTTGCTTTAAAAACATAGTTGATTTATTTTGAAACTATTGTTTCTTCATACGAGAATAATGAAATTATTTTTTGAACACTTTTTGAAGAAATAACTATTGTGGCATGGCCATATTTTGCAGCGGTTGTTATAATTGAATCATTGCATTATATTCTATTTAATTGAAATGCGATCTTGAAAATAAAGCGCCACATAAAAAAGTTCATCTAAAAGCACATTATAATCTGCTGAACTATAAAAGTAGATTACTTTAATAAATTCAATGAAAGTTAATTTCACGGCCAAATAAACGCAATTGGGGCTGGATGCGATAATTTAATGTGTCTGCTGTTGATAAAATATTATGTAGTTTATGTTTAACCCTTTCATATAATACTTATAACAGCTAAAATCTATATAGTTCTATGGCACCATGGTTACTTTGTTATCTTATGTGCGTATACAATACTCATAAAACACCCGATATTTGTAACAACATTGGTATATTGCGATGCGATGTGATACGGGGTTTAAAACCATGTAAGACTATAGCGTCATATAATATGGATTCTGCGTGTTTCTATGTGTAAGATTGAGTTTACAATCATTCTTTGCTACTCATTAGGTTTATGATTAAATACCTTATCTCACAATAGTCATTTGTTTCAGCATTACCCGTTTACGCCATATTGAGTATAATCTTAAGTTCTGTGGTCGTCGTGCTTGCTATTCTATCAGTATTCATATACCGGTACGTACTACACATAATACATTCATTATCTTTTTGCATGCAACATGTGATATTTCTTACGAAGCTGATCGTAGAAATACCTTATTGACTTTTACTTTAAAGTAACTAGATATTTAAAAATCCCTGTAGCCCAAATTTATAATGGAATTTATTTTTACTAGACACTACAAGCTAGAAGCAGAAATAGCGATGATGACATGGCGTGTCAGTTGGACTGATGTGCTGCAACCGGGAGGTCGACTTCGTGGCAGCTTGCATTCGCTTGTGAGACGTTATAGCACTGGGGTAAGATATTTTGAAAAATCATTTTGTTTTCAAACTTAGATTAGGGTTGATAAGTAGATCAATGCCAATCTAAACTGCGTTTAATCCATATGTAACCCAACTCTAGTGATTGCAATTAATAGCTTAAGTATGCAATACCAGAGAATAGGGGAAAGTCATTCAAATGTTGAACACAACAAAGACCAAACAACGAACAGTATAATTAAATGATGCTGTCGCAAGTTTACGCGAATGTCACACATGGAAATAAAACTATTAATATACCTAAAAGATAAAAATATTATATAAGAAGAAAATATTATCATTACTGTAGATATTCAATTCTTACCTTTAAGAAATCAAAATTATTCATTCTAAATTCAATAATTCGAAGTCCAACAGTATTTAAGGTCTCAATCAAAAAAAAATCCGACAATAATTTGCTTTGACCGCACCGTTTCCGGTTATAATAGTTACTATTGATCTCTTTGTTTCCGTTACATTTCATCCATTATTTAGGGTCCATAAATTGCTTTTATACTCTTTTGTTACCGTAAGAAATTGGTAGAAAGGAAAGATAAGTAAAGGACAGGGTTTCATTTAATAAGACCTATGATCCGTCTATAAAACCATACCATTCATCTATATACCTTAGTACATTTTAGTTCTAACTCTGTTGACGCCTTCTGCACTTAAGTTTGTTCTTCTTATACATTATCTAGAGCAGAAATTTTAATTTAATCATTCGGTAAAACTTCTTAAATCCGATCTACTTGCTCATCACGTAAATAATTAGTTACTTTCAATTGGTCTTGGTTGACTTTCTGTTACAAATTCGCTTTGTGATAAGTTTCCAAAGTAGTAAGTTAGAAGTCGAGATCACTCCAAAGTTTACCTTCAGCAACTTTAATATTTAATGAACTTCGAAGAATCTTTCTGTATCGTGTTAAATAATATTTAGAATCTGACAGAATTTTTTGAGCAACCCATGAATACCGCGCAGAAAACATTATCTATTTATCTAATAGATACGAGTATAATATTTTTTTTGTATAAAATATATAAATGATTGTATAAAGAAAAAAAAATAGTTACCGAAATATACTTATTCCTTTGAGTTCTCTGTTGACGTAGGAAACAAGTTTGTACATTATTATCTACACTAATTGCCAATTTTCTCATTCTTATTTTCTCGTTGAAGATCTTAAGAAAATAATATAGAAATTTTAATAATTGCCTTATTTGCAGACAACATTTTCCGATGAAGCCACATCGCTAGCCGGAGATAGACAAGTTTACGCACCATGTGGTTTCTATAAAGGCTGCAGAGTTGCCATCAAGAAAGTGGACAAACAACGCGTAGATCTTACTAGGCCTCTCCTATTAGAACTGAAGAAAATGAAGGATTTGGAACATGATCACCTGGCAAGGTTCTATGGAGCGTGTGTGGATCCTCCACATTGCTGCTTCTTAACAGAATATTGCCCTAAAGGTTCCCTTCAAGATATTCTCGAAAATGAGGCTATCAAGCTAGATTGGATGTTCAAAGTCAGTTTGATGCATGATATTGTCAAGGTAAGCCTTGAATAAATATTAACATGTACCTATGTTTTAAAACCCGATCAAATGCAAACAGAGTAAAATGAATTATCTTTATTCGTATCCGTCAAGATTATTGCTTTTACAGTTACAGTCGAATGCGCAATGGATTCGGACAATAAAAATTAATGACCATTAATTTTTAATCGCCAGTATTTTCAGTGGTTTATTTATAAACTGTATCAACAAGTAAGATGCTGTAACTAATACATCAATATGGTACTCATTCCAGTATTAGGTATATGTATCGTATTATTAGGTATCGTGTTTGTGGCGACAGGGTCACCGAGCCCACAGCTAACTCAACTCGCGGGGCGGGCTTGGCCGGGTTGATCACTGCCAAATTTTATTGGTTGAAATGACCTAGTTTCAGTAACTTCATTCGTCACTTCTTTTAGTGTATTATTTGTAGTAAATTACTTGACACTAATGAAGTGTGACGTCATGCCTCTTTATTACAAACAAGTTTCTATAGTACTTACTATGTTGAAGTTTAATAATAAGAATCTTATTTGACTTGGCAATCATGTTTGTACCCAAATTAAAACATGGGTATTTAAACAATTGCGTGCAAACGGCTACCAAAATTTTCTACTTGCACACTTTGATGGCAAGAGTTTGTTTACCATGTTGATTTTGATTCACAAAACACTTTAATTTACATTCAACCGTGAAATAAATTGAAACCATTTCTGCATAACGGGGGTAAATATTTATGCTCGTAAAACATTGAGGCGAGGTTCCGAGCAGTATTTACTTCAGTCGAAATAATTACAAAACATATTTTTACACGCTGATATTTTGTGAAATAGAAATTATTTAGTGTTATTTGCCATTATAATAGATTCACTGAAATGTAAATTGAGAGTTCATGGAGACCCTTGTAAGGATAATTTTATGTCACGTAAGGCCGGGTGGCTTGTGCCTTTCAGTAGTAATTCCAACCTAGTTAACGTGAGTAGGTATCTGTAACTGATTTACATGTTTAAATTACAGTGAATATTTTTTTTTATTTATGGGCTAGGGTTGAAATAAAAATGACTCCCAAAAATTACACACTATAAAAAAATCACAAGGTAGCCGACAAAGTTTATAAAGCACATCATATAAAATACGCAAATCAGTAATTTATTTTAAAAATTAATATCTTCGAAAAACACTTAAAAAGGGTTAAAACGTGAGCATGAGACATTCTATAACCCTATTAGAATTTTTTCTATCAAAAAGGATTTGATATCGTTAACTAAACTCATGTAAAAATATGCTCTGTCAGAATTTCAATATCCTGGAAACAGGTGTCCGTAGGCATCCGTAATCAATTACTAAAAGGTTCCGATTGAATTACCCTTCTATAAAACATTTACTGATACCTATGGAAATCATTCAGGGCAATCTTAAATCGATTCCATTAATTTTATCTGTTGGGTTGATAACTCATGAAAATGGTAAAATGTTTGTGATTCAATTTTCGACTAGGTATACGAGTAGTATTATACTGAGATTTGTTGAACCAAATATAGGCTTGAAAAAGAAAATTCTCAGATCAGGGTCTAGAAAAATATCAAATAGTTTAGCTATAGGCTAACTTACAAGTGTAATATACGTCACTTCGGAGCATTTGGAATCATATAATTATATTTTAAAGTTTTAAAATAAAATAAAGCAATCTTGTATATTTCAAAACTGGTTATTTTTTATAGGGGATGCATTATCTACATGGCTCGGACATAAGGTCGCACGGAGCTCTCAAGTCAAGTAATTGCGTAGTGGATTCTCGTTTTGTTCTCAAGATTACTGACTTCGGACTGCATGCCTTGAGGACACCCGAGAAGGACTCTAGGGCGCATAGCTATTGGACACGTGAGTAAAGATTTGATTTATGAGATTCTTTGGAGAGGCTGTCGAAAGGGGGAAACAAAATGTCTGGTGGGTTAGACTGAATTGGTTAAAAATATGGCGGCATCTGAAGAATTAAGTTATTCCTTCCAATCTGTGATCCGTCGTAACAATATGTTAACATAACCTAAGTGCTCGACAATTAGGTGATAAAGAATATCTATAGATGATAAAGAATCCGGCTGGAACAAAGTAAAAAAAACTCTAAAAATATGGTCACCTAACTTTTATAACCAATTAGACGCCAAGTCAGATTGTTTGACTTTCTGTGAAATTATATTAGCTTCTCCAAAGGAAGCTGACATAAGGAAGTTTTGATTTTGTTCTCTTTTTGAAATTGACTTTCAAAGTTCTCAACTATTTCTCTTTGAGAAAAAGTAAACGAATTTGGAATGTTTATTAGATAATAACTATAATTTGATTAAGTATACTTAGCTTTTTAGTAAAGAAATATTAGTTAAAATGGAGAAGAAAAACATAAATGCTACCAAACGTAAGCTTAGTGAAGGGAAAGTACAGGGACTTATCTAAGATTTCTACAAAATCTAATCATTAAGGAACCGAACACGAGAGCATTCTATTTTTCAAGTTAAGTGGTTTTATGTGTAAAGTCCCTTTCAAACGAGTTTATCTAAGGTTAAACGTTGACGACACAATTTTGCAATGTACCTAACTAAAAATGCTTTTGTAAACACGACGTTTATATTTAGTTGGAGAAAAACTCAAATTGCGAGCAATCCTTTTGCTGATAATATGACCATTTGAACATGAGTGGATAGTACAAAATTCCATAATACACTTTCAATATGAGCACAACCTTTTAAGTTATGGGTAAACAATATTGTGCGGGCTATATAATTATATATATATTATCATCTTTATATGACAACATCAACGGTGGGCATTACTATACTTAGATATGAAATCAAAATCTTCTTTACTGTAAAGAGATAGGATTCAAATAACGCAGAACAACGCTTTTAGAGTCGATCGAGAGGTACTGGGTTCGAATGTAATGTAAGTTCGACATAAAGCCACTCCTAAAACAAGGACTTTGACTAAGCTCAATTAAACAAGGACAACGTAAAATAGTAATTAATTTCATTTTATTACTTATTTCAAAAATCAAATAACAAATTTGTAGAATAAAAAGCTTAGAAGTTTCAATAACATCAAATACACCGTTGGGTCAATAAAGCAATCAAATAATACAAGAGATGATAAATCATCAATTGATTGTGCTGAATGATCAATACGATGGCATTGATTTAATCAATAGATTTGTGATCTTTATTACGGGCATCAATAACTCCCTCTGTTTATGTATCTACATCTACTATATGCTATTAGAGGCGGAGACAAATCCAAAAAATCAAAGATTATGAAAATCTGTTCAACCATTTTAGACTTATAAGTGATAGTGTAACTTACTTTCTTTTCTACAAGTAGGTAATATATAGATTTATACTTGGTTCATTGAAGTCTCAGGACGCAGGTCGTCTTCGTATATAAAAAAAATAAACGTATGTTTTGAATTGAATACCTTCAAAGGCGTATTAAGAAGAAGATTATAGGTAGATTTACGAATAACAAATGACGTTTATTGATATATAGGTCTCCTGTGGACATCACCGGAACTACTTAGACTAGCAGAGCCACCATCAGAGGGTACACAAAAAGGAGACGTCTATTCTTTTGGAATCATCATGCATGAGATTGTCAACAGACAAGGCGCATTCTGGCTGGGGCCAGGCATAGAAATGTCACCGAAGGGTGAGTTACAATACAATATTTAATTTATTTTAGTTAGGTACATAATTATTTAATATTAATATGATGTAAGTATGAAGGCGAGCTTAACTCAAAATGTGTTCTCTCCCAGCATTCAGTCTAAAGTATGTAACACCATATAAAATTATTATTTATAAATTTAATTCACTAATTGTACACATACTTTGCTGATATATTTTTAAATTGAAATCATTATTTTGATTTTACTGGTCTCCTTTGGTTTTATAATTGTATAGATAAAGCATTACTCTGTAATAAATTTAAAACAATCAGTCGGGATCTCCTAACCCATGAGAGTCGACTTAATTTCAACGTGAAGATCAATTTGATCACTATCATTATTGATCGTATTGCGGAACCTTGAAGATAGGGAATTGCCAACAAGAATAGAATAAAGTATTTTTTGATTCCGTATTTTTATATTATTTAAAATAATATTTTCAAAAGACCTGTATCTGAGTCACACAATGCTCACTTGCATGTAAACTTATTCAAACAATACGACGGCATTCAGTAAAAATAACCTTTTTTAAACATGTGATTTCTAAAGTTACGAAAAACATAAAAATCCAATTGAAAACGAATCAAACTGAAGCTTTTATTTCACAACATTCCTTTAATCTCCATCATGGCGGAGATGCAGAGAAACACAAACAAATCCTATGATTTATAACTGCCGTGTGTAATATAAATTCGTACTGGCATCCGCTACACAGTCTTCACAACACTAATCAAAATGTTGCTGAAAATGATTTATCTTTAACATGTCATCGAGTATTGTTTTATTACTACATTCCCGCACGATGGCAAAAATGTAAACATAGAATTGTTTAAATTTCATTGGCAGTGTCTTGTATTATGAGGCGCCGACCTCTAATAGCATTCCACTACTATTAACACAAAAGCAGTAGGAGCAATCTGTAGAAGTTCAATCATTTGTATGCACGAATATAATTATCTAATAATTGTGTATTAATTTATATGGGTTTGGGTGATCCCATGGTAACTAACTAAACAGTCGTTTGATACCATGAACTATTCGGACTGCGATTCGAACCGCCCCAAACTCTTTGTGTTCGGTGCTTTTTACAAAAAAAAATTAAGTGGTTAAGTAGGAAAATATATAGGTTTATTCGCATTTTAGAACCTATATTATAGGCTATGCTTAGTTTGGGATTAAATAGCATGTGTTGTTTATTCTAGAATGTATTTTATTTAAATAATTTTTGGTAATACAATATAAGACCATTAATATAGATCCCATGCATCTGATTCACCGCAAATTTTAAGCGTATGAAAATAAATGTGCGAAATCATTTCTTATTCGTAGAAATTATCGACACGGTCATAGCAAGCGGTCTCAGACCGAACACTTCGCATCATCGGTCCTGCGAAGTCGACGATGCCACGGAACTGATGCGAAGGTGCTGGGCCGAGGAACCCACCGAGAGGCCCGACTTCGCTCATCTAAAGGGAGCAATCCGACGCCTCAATAAGTAATATTTATGTACATATATCTTGTTCTTCTGGGAGTAGATTTAAGTTTTAATTTTTTTTGAGCTTCACTTCAAATTGATTTGACGACTATCTTTTATCATCTGGCTAGAGTACCTACATAAGCTGAAAACAAACCATATTGATATCATTTAACGAGTTTGACAACTCATACCGTCCTACCGCCATCTTCAGTAATATTATTCCATTCTTACTTTATTTTTATAGTGCGAATCGATCCGTTGTCTTCAGGAAACATAGTGTTATGTGGTCAAACAGTACCTCTTACTTCAAAGTCTGTGGTGGAAATACTTTATTTTTTGTTATACTTATAAAAAAATATTAAAATCGTAAAGAATGACGCCAACGATTTGAAGCTGATTCACTATGAAAGTTAAGTAAGATGGAAATAATATTGATGCTTATATTAGGCCACCAGATCATTGAAACTAAGATAGGTACCTGGTAACCTACAAACTCAAAACTATGAAAGTGGGCTTACCAGACATACATGTCACGTGCACTGTCGCCTGACCTAGAATCTTCGTATCTTCGTCTATCCCAGAGGACGCACGTGCTCTTCTTGTTGCCCTAAATATAGTATATTTAAAATCCCAGAAATTAATAACAGACAAAAATTTTACAAAGAAATTTTTAGGCAAAACATTTTCTTTGCGGCTTTATAATATTATATATTAAAATGTACTTATAAGAATATAATAATAATAATAATTTCTATGTTTAATTTTTTCCAACAGGACTCAAGAAAGTAGCAATATTTTAGATAATTTACTTTCCCGTATGGAGCAGTACGCTAATAATTTAGAATCATTAGTTAGTGAACGAACACAAGATTATTTAGAAGAGAAAAAGAAGTGTGAGGAACTACTGTATCAGTTATTACCCAAGTGAGTATTCAAAATGGTTCAGCTTATTTGTAATTTCCTGGTAGCTGCAGTTTAAAGTAATTAGTGTAGTTTTGGGCGATTAGGGGATTATTTATTTTAACATATAGAACAATTCAATTTAAACCACTGACTGAGCTTCAATGAAAGCAAAAGATGTTTTTAAATACAAAAAGTTCCTTAAGTATTCTTGAACATAATCTAAATTAATGAGAATGATATCTTGAAGGGCTTGTCATAGAGAACAAAAATAAAAATGACAAAAATTACGAAGCAAGTCGTAATTTTCAGAAAATAATTTAGCTCCGCGGCAGAAATGTCCATATTTAATTCAAAGTCTTTGTCAATTTAAAAAAAAAACGTCAAAAAGTGTTCGTAATTTGTAGGAAGGGCTTATTCGTGTATACTTGCTTTAATCGCACGAATATTGGTTTTAGTCAGCCATAAGAATTTCCTCGAATACAGTAATAGGCGAATAACGCATAGCGAAGTGTCGTTCCACCATTACTAATAACATTTTTTCGAAGGAAAATATTGTCTGGAAGAAATAAGTAACGAAGGAAAGTGGAAGGAAATATTTTTCATAACAATACACGTTGTGTCGCATGAAATTTACGAATCGTTCGCTATGTTACTGTAATATAAAAAATAATATTAGTACGTCACATGTCCCTCATATATTATACTGCAGATTTTCAAATTATCTGAATTTTTTCTGCTTCTAACCTGTTTTCTACCTTTGCTACCCAAATTTCGAACACAGAATAAAAAAATTCGCCGTCTGTCTTTATTTTCAATCTTTTTTTTTCTCTACCACTAGGTCGGTAACTTTACAATTGATAAACGGCCAGTCAGTAGTCGCTGAGATCTTCGAGCAAGTAACCATTTATTTTTCTGATATCGTTGGTTTTACGTCATTATCAGCAACATCCACACCAATGCAAGTTGTTGACTTATTGAATGATTTGTACACCTGCTTTGATTCAATTGTCGAAAACTACGATGTGTATAAGGTGAGTCAGTGTGAAATGCATTAAATGAATTAAAGATATAAATTTTTGCGGTTACTTTCTTTTGTTAGATTTCAGAAACATATTTCAGAAGTAAATAATCCTACTAATAATACAAATATAAAGGTTTTTTTAAATCAGAAGCTAATGATGACAGACGTTCTCTTTTTAAAACGCTTCTTTATTTATACCAGGTTGAAACAATTGGAGATGCGTACATGGTGGTATCAGGTCTACCAGAACGCAACGGTACTCGACATGCGTGTGAAGTGGCTCGGATGGCACTTGCTCTTCTAGACGCTGTTAGGCGATTCCGCATCAGGCATCGGCCTCATGATCAGTTAAAACTAAGGATTGGGTTGCATTCTGGTAAGTTGATTTTAAATTCGTAAACTTACCGAATCTTCATCCACGTTTTATTAATTAGGTAAAACAAATTGGAATTGATTTACCCGAGTGAACAAAGGTGACTTTTTCATCTTGCGGACTTTTAGTACCTACATAAATGCTAGCCAAATCTTTAATAGTCATATTTTTTACAATTACCCACAATTGTCACAAAAAAAATATGCAACGGATTGTATAGGTACCCTTCAAACTACAGACAAAATAGCAACATATTCTAAACCACCAACTAAATTACCCATCACGTTCAACTTTCCTTTTCAAAGTAATGAGCTGCGTGGCAAAATGTACTGAGAATGCAAAAAAAAATATGAGTATTTTATAAGCAAAGAAATTCGTTAGGCATCCTAATTATTTTGGCATTATGCAAATGCGAAGTGAATTTGTTTAATGTAATAAAGAACAGTAGGTTTATGGGTTTGGGAGGAAGCAAGGTAGCACAAACTTATTTCCATCAATTAAATTACTTTCAGCGTAATATAATTATCTTAGCTCATTATCGCTGTAATTTGCTACAAGTTATATTGGTAACTTCACTTTTCTAGAAGCAATGTTAAGATTGTCTTTTAGTCCAGTTTCGTACGAAACCTGTGGGCGAGTCTAACTTGACCCGTTTTTTATGGCAATGGGTATAACTTCTGAAGGGAGATGCGTGTTAGCATTTTTTTTTTCTACATAGTTCTTTTCAATCTCACACAACTGCCCAATAGTCAATAGCTACTCATAGAATTTAGCAAGAATCTATATAAATAATAATTATAAATGTTATAGGTGTAATAATCATGATTATTTAACTTAAATTGAACAAAGGTCGTATTTATTTTATTCCAACAGGTCCTTGTGTTGCTGGTGTCGTTGGTCTGAAAATGCCTCGGTACTGCCTCTTTGGTGACACGGTGAACACTGCATCAAGAATGGAATCCAACGGAGAAGCTCTTAAGATCCACGTGTCGCCCGACACGAAGGCTTTGCTTGATACTTTCGGCACATTCATATTAGAGTGCAGAGGAGAAGTTGCTATGAAGGTAAAGATTAGTTACATTACATGTACAATTTGTATAACATGCTTCAATCGGACGCGTCATCAGTTGATCAATCTGTTTATTGGGTTTTTGGTTGGCCAGTTAGTGTATTTGTACGAACTTAATTGTCAAAATTTTGGCCCTACCTATATTACTTGTGTATAAACTTTATTATCAAAGAACAAGTTCGATAATCCAGCTAGGCTTTTCAGTCTAACAACGACGCGGCGTACTTCGATATTTTCCACGAAGCGATTGCCATCTCTAACCTCCGCAATCCATTGGCGATGAAATTCTGTAGTTAGACAAAAGGACACTACAATAATCGTAGAATGATGCCATAGAGTTAAAAGATACAAAAAAAGTAATAATTTGTTTTGTTACAGGGTAAAGGGGTACTAGTCACATATTGGTTATTAGGCGAAAAAGTCGATCCAAATGCTCCGAAGGAAAAGCCATCATTAGTGAAAACACAAACACTGTCAACAGAAAGTGGTTCATTATCACATTTAACACCATTCAGACAACGAATGGATCAAAGTTCCCGGTCATCTAGTAGAAGAGGATCCGGTGTTTATATACAAAGACTTACTGACGTTCTTAAATTAGAGAAAGAAGCTCAACCCTTACTGCAGAACCTTAGTATGCAGAGGCAGCATTCAGACCCTATTGAACCAGTAACAAATGGCAGTGTTGATAATGGCGATGACCTAGACAGACAAAGTGTTTCCAACTCGATATCACTAAATGTCAATTCATTGAATCATAATTCTGTTAATAACAGCCAACCAAGAGTGAAGTTGAAAGATTGTCAAAACTCGATCGTTAATCACAAAACAAACAAAATAGGTAATAATAATTGGATTTCCAAGTTACCCACGGCGAGTTCCTTCGATAATGGTACGAAGAAAGGCAGTGAAAGGTTAAAGGATTACAGCAGTGTGCCATTACTCTCTAAAGCTGATACTCCGAACGATTCAATTGTGTGAAATGTTGCAACATTATTATTCATGAACTAAGTACCTCCAATATCAAATCTTACACGTGGAATGTTTAAGGATTCCACTTTGTTATTTTTATGTTGATAACTAAAAACTCACATTAATTTATAAAAAAAATCCAACCTAAGTTATTCAAGAACTTGAACAACTGAAGTTATGATGAATTTATAAAAAAATGTCCAAAGTTTATTTTGAATGTTTTTAGGATATAACATGTAAAGTATATAGAATTCACATAACAAATTCACGTAACAAATGTGTCTGTATCAAAAAAGAAGTTGTTTCATATTTTTTCTATCTGGCAATGTAATTTTTTACGTGTTTTAGATTCATTCGAATTTTTTACATAACATACCTACCTGTTTTTACAGATACCAATAAAACTATCTCTTCTTTAGGTAAAGAAACTTTACTTATGAAATGAAATAATATTACGATATTATATATTACGCTATATATTTTAAAATATTTTACACTTAGCGCATTATAAATTATTGAAATTTTTCAACATTATGCTTATTTTATTACATTTTCTTATAATAAATAATATTTCAATGAAGCCAAATATATTCCAGTGTATTATAATATTAATATATTTACTTCAAATAGGTACCAACCCGAAAAGACAACTGTTCGTTTCTACAAGTATCTAATTATTTCAACTATGTTTAAAAAAGAATGGGATCTAGCTGTGCCATGGACGGACACAGATATGTGTTGTAAATGAATACGTCTCGTAACGGGTAATTTGCAGCAAAATCACCACAAAATCGTAGCGCTTTCTCCTTTACTGTGCCGACGTCATAGTTAGTCCTTACTTAGCGTTTCAATTCTTTGATCTTTTAGCTATCCTGTGGTGTAATTAAATTTTGGATGAAGATGTTAGATAATGTAGAACATTAAATTTCATGCTCGATTTGTTATCATTCGTTTTTTAATTGCCTTTGTATAGAAGCAATTAAAGACGTATTTCACCTTAAAAGTTAGAAAATAATTATCAAATATGGATGTTTTAAGTCAGTAATAGGTTACTTGGTGTCTTAATAGTTAAGGCCTTCCTGCGTACTGTAGTAAACTATATAGTTTTGTCAAATGTATGTATCAAATACTTCAGTAATGTAGACGTAATGGCTAAAAAGTGTTGAGAAGTATGACTCTGCTACCTTAACTTGAGATAAAATGTGATTCTATAATGTTTTTAGCTTACTAAGTCTGTCGCTGTTTCGAATACTTCAACAGTTTTGCTAGACAGACAGTAGTCACTATATTATAAATATGTAATCCCTGACTAGTGCTCATATTTGTTTTACATTCCCAGTGAGAGCTTAATTTTGAAATGTATGAGAAACTTTAACAATGTTACTGTATCTTCGAAAATAATGTTTCTTACTAGCAATAATAAAGAGAAGTTACACATTGAGCTGTATAATTTAGGAATAACCGTACCTACAATAGAACCTTATAATAAACGTACATTAAAAAGATTATCATATGGCACTACAACAACCTACTCCTCCTACCTACTCCCCATTACCTCCTTTCCTTCTTTTGGGAAACCTTATACCTAGAATTATCTTCTTAACTATGTAAGTACCTAATAGCCATGTTTAATATTACCTAATTAACAAAATCGGTTCATATCTATTTTTGTTGGAAATAATAATAATTATTTAAGCTACATATTAAAATTCAGGTGAAAATTACGAAAAAGCTATGAAAATGGACAGACAGCCGTCAACCAAATTTACCTTACTGTTGGTTTTTACTTACTTCTGAAATAGAGACGCTATTTCATAACTTTAGGGGTGTTGTCTTTTACAGATATTTAATATTACTTAACTTTTGACATAGGTGTTGTTGTACTCATTTACTTTGAAAGTGAATCTTTCATTGTAATCTTTTTGTAACCAGAGAGAAGATAGTTTGTACGTTAGTCATAGTAGTTAATATATTATAACACTCCTCCAATGCTCGACTGTTGCTTTAATATGCACAATTTTCGAATTCTCTGTATCTTGTCTATAAATTAATACATCAAATTTAATAAAATTCTAGTTGTCATAACAGCTGACTATATTTATACTTGTAACTGGACTATTTGAAGTCTCGCGAACATATTTAGCTACTTTTAGTCATCGCTCAATGTGTAGCACCTCATAAAGTTAGTTAACATAATGGATTATTTATATTTATTACCAGAGATGAGACTAGTTTGTAAATATGTGTACTTAATTGTTTATTTAATGTAAATAATGTCTTACTTATAACTTTGTTGTGATCTTAGAGAGGTATTAAAGCATATTTATAAATGTAGATGGTTAAATAAGAACCTAAATGTTTCTTTAACGTTAAAAGCAAATATAATGAGTGAGAACTATACATTTTTTTCATTTATTAGCTACTTTTGGCCTGAATGGTTATATTTAGTTTTACTCCGAGATATTTGAGCTTTGCCAAACCTTTCAAAGCATTAAAGAATATTAAATGTATAAAGTATGTAGGTGTTTTTTTTTTAATAAACGCTTGGCGCCGGAAAATTTCAGTAGAGGAAGCACATGAAGTATGTTCGGACAGAAGCAGAAGGCGTAAGCATATTATAATGTATGTATGCATGTTTAAGACCACTGTTAGTTTACAAAATTACAATAAATTCTACGCACATTAAACATCAACATCAATAAAATGTCTCCGATTAAAGCTCCCCGTAATTTATTTCTTTGTACTACCCTTATTGGATAATATTCTGCAAAGGTGGGCATCTCATTGTATAGTTGTCTATTTTGTTCAAATTTACTTCATAAAATGCTGAGTATTTAATCGTATTGTAAGGGTTTCTACAACAAAATTGAATTCATAATTAGCATTTACGAAGTATTTTTCGTTATGAAGAGCTGTTTACAAATTTATTTAAATTCAGATTCAGAATGATGATAGTATGGAATTTAGATGGGGCAGTTCCTGAAGTTCCCGGACTTGGTCGCACCTCGCTTGAGGACCTCACTGGTGGCTTTGCATATGGCCAGGCGTTCGGCCTGGTAGACGGTGCAATGTGAAGATAGAGAAAGTCCAACCCTGAAACTTCGTGGGGTTCAATAGTGTAACAGGGGTTATAATAATGAGAATGTGGTTCGAACTAGTCACGTGAAAATGACTCAAGAGGGCCATTACTATGATAGCTTCTAGAGTAAACAAATAAATGCCTGAACGTTATCCTATTGGTTACGCAATGATTGCTGAGTTTTTAGGAGCCATTCACTATATACTTTTATTATATACACTTTTATTAGTTTTACTATTGCTACCACCATCACAAACATACCTTTCTTTATCCGCAACTAGTTGCCATAGAAGCTATTTATTTGTTTTTCTATAACTAAGGCGGGATATAAAGTTTTACAACCAATAGCGACAAGTCTAGTATGAGCCTTTGGCCATAAACGATTTAAGTATTCTCAGTAGGTATGTACTCAAACCGTGTATTTTATAAATCATAAAAAATAATGAATTTTTCAACCACTGATTCATCTATCAAAAATTTCTCCTTGCTTCTAATGAAATTGTGTTCTAATGAATATTATGTGGAAATGTGGAATGTCCAATATTAATATTGAAATTTAAAATAGGTTAAACACACCAGTGCCCGTAGCCAAGTGGAAAAAGTCTAAATCGCTATCGTATCGTATCGAATAGAATCAACCAATCACACTCCAGCTCGTGTTCCGCCGCGGCGCGCGCATCGTACGCCGGCGACGAGCTTGGTCGATGTGATTGGTCGACCTAACCGTTTCTATTCGATAACGATTTACGCTACGGAATACACTGACATTTGTCTACGGGCCCTGTACCTAACAATTTTATCACAAATGCTATCTATATGATACTCAAATAAACATTCTCAGATTTTCATTACGATAGCTTTTAAGAGGTTCCAGATTTACTACCTATAAAAGTGTCCAGTTGATCTAAACTACAAAATTTATAACTATTCATTCTACTTTCAAATATATTTGCGTTTGTACTTCCCGTAATCTGAATATCGTTTCTATATCACATAATATGATCAAATAAAAATATAATAAACTGTCATAAATACGAACGCTATAAAAAATAATAAATCAAAAAATGTCAAAACAACCTTTATCCATTCCTCTATAAATAGGGAAACATTTATTATAACACATTGTGGATTACTTCATCTTCTGAATTAAAACTAGCATACGAATAAAATACCAATATTGTCCTGTGCTGAGATTAATGAGTAATTTCGGGAGAAATTGGCGATTTGCCAGCTTACAACCTGTTTTATGTATATCGGCAGTTTAATGATCACCCATTAGTTTTATAGGTAATCTTGATTTTTATTGTATGGGACTGTGAAATTCTTCTGCAAATGAAATAAAAGTAGGTATATACCTACCTACAGCTTTTGCTGATATTGATAAGATAGAAGTTAACGAAGTTTATGCGTTTCGTAGCAGCGTATTGCGTAGCGCATAAGCGTAGAGCATAATATTTAAGCGCAAAACTCAAAGGGTCTGTGTCGGTTTGCTATTCCATCGCCGATTTCGAAAATGGCAATTAGAGTTGCGATAATTTTGTCAATAATGGTGTATATAGATTTCAAAAAGTAAACGCTTATAATATTTTAAAAAGAAGCAATTTATTTTAGCATAGAAAAAGAAATAATATAATCAATGGACAATCATTTTGTGGTGGTTTTGTCTCCACCTGTGCCTGATCATGATCAGGTTATTCTAAAATGATGCGAGCCCGTTTTTAGTGCGTGTTTATAGGTTAATGCAGCAGAAAATCGTGATTGTGTTCGACACTTCCTCACATACCTTCATCAAACCCAGTCTCGTTTTACAAATTCTTTGATCTCCAAAGAATTTAATTGGATCAATATTCTCTTGTGACAGTGCTGGCTGTCAATTCAATTAGGTACTCCGAGTTCCAGAAAATTGTTCATGATTCAATCTGACACTTAAAAAGATGGGGGACGTCAAAAATAACCTTTGAAATCATCGTGTTACACGGTAATGTACTTTGTTCCTTATGAGCATTGGTTTACAAAGATAAATAATATTATAATAATATAAATGAAATTTCATGAAGTCAAAGATGACACAAGAGGTTTCAAATTATGCTATTGTATTGTTACATTATACTAACTTTAGATTTTACTAAGATAGCTTAAAATATTTTTATTTTTACATCAATAAAAACGATTAGGATCTTTGAAGATTGAGAATTTTATTAATGTCTAAAAGATGTACTGAACCATTTTTTTTAAATCCTGGCCTCTTAGAGATTTTAAAATTAATAACAACAAATACCTACTAAAAATTAAAAATACCTAACAACTATAAACAATTGCTAAAGTCCGCTCCAGAGTCTTTAGCGATTGTACTACTCGTGTCGAGCTCCACTCCGAGTGGCGAATTTTTCTTCCCGCTGACGTCACCAAACGGGAAGCTTAAAAGCTGAAAACCAGCCTTATTTCTTTCCTACAGGTGGCCTTTATTATTACGAGATTCTTTAAGAAAGTGTTTTCAATGTTGTTGTGCAATAACTGATAAAATCAGAAAGTGTATCTATCTACTTCTAATTTTGTTAATAAAATAACTTATCTCATTTGACACAATAACGTGCGCCTAATAAAAGAATTCTGCTAGTTAGGATAACAAACTTTGATTAGCAGATAGTTCTGATAGGCACAAACAAAATGGTGGCCGATAACAAAAAGCGATTCAATTAACTTTTACGATGTGGCTACTTATATCCACGCGTTGTGTCGGAAAGAAGATATAGTTAGAGACTATATTGAAAAAAAAATGTAATTGTAAACAGCAAACTCATCGATGCTTTTACGGAATTTACCCGTAATTAATTAAAAAACTTCAGGTAAATGCTGCGATATCATTTTTATAGAAGAAATATCTGCCACCTAGAACTTAGTCCTTGATAATGGCTACCTCCATAAATAAATAAATAAATTAGTAAAGGTTATTCAAGATTATGTATGTTGATATAAGCCACACAAAGGTTACGGTATATTGAAATTGTGAAAAATGTTGCTCAAGTTGGGTAAGCCAAGCTAAAGGATCCCTATGAATGTCAATTAGATGGTAGCCTTTTACCTATGTCAAGATAAAGAAACA
This sequence comes from Lithosia quadra, assembly GCA_963576445.1. Lineage (NCBI taxonomy): Eukaryota > Metazoa > Arthropoda > Insecta > Lepidoptera > Erebidae > Lithosia > Lithosia quadra. Next base: position 3,591,226 of record OY754894.1, read on the forward strand.
TGTAATGAATTGTGAAAATTATATTCTTTCTAATGGAAACCAAAAAGTTAGAAACAAAATTAAAGGCAAGAAATCGTATTTTGATAAAATTTTATTCTTTTGGTAGCAAAATAAGGTAGGTATGATGGTTCCATGGAAGCTTGTATTTGAAGTAAGAAACATGAAATTTCATATACTTACCTACTACAGGCTAAGAATAAATATAGAAGTTTACCGGCGCTCATCAAAATTTCGCTCCTAAGGGGGTAATAAAAGGTAATCGATTGTATAAAGGTCCGTCACTTTCAAAGTAAGTAGAAGTAGGTATCGCGAAAATTCACAGAGGTGTTGTATAAAATGGATCCTGGGTAAGAGAATTGTACGTGAAATATGATTATTAGAAAAAAGTGGCCACTTAGAGACAATAGTCAATGTGGCTAATAATATAATCTCTCATTTACCCCATTATTCATCGTAGGTGAGATAGTGGTCAAATGTAAGCCTATCTTGAATAAAAAAATATAGGCATAAAACTGAGTGAGAATATAAAATAAAAATATTCAGTAAAGTTTGGTTATTTTTTCAAGAAAATAAAGTACCTATATTAATCCTTTCGATTCAAAATTAACAATCTGTTTAAAACTTTGACTGGTAGGGCCCTGTCATTCAATTCAATGTAAAACAAAAACTTCATCGATTTTCCAACCAAGGTTTATTTAACTCCATTCTTTCATAAATACAACCATTTTTCAACAATTATGCGTCATTTATCTCGCCCATCCTTTGGGTCTGCGGTGCGAACAATGTTTTTTTATTTAAATTTTAATTTCTATTTTCTTGTATTGCTGATGCGATACGAAGAACATTACAGAATATATCTATTTCACCCGGCGAACTCAGTAGAGTTAAAAGTCATCCAAATAAATTCATCTAATTAAATCTGTGAGATTTGATTAGATGAACGCGCGAGTAAAATTCTTGGTTAGGATAAATTTATATATCACTTGAGAGTAGCGGAGGCTTCAATTTCAACAAATTCACTGTTAATTGAAAATAAATTATAACCGGAGGTCTTTAATATAACTTTAATATAAAACATACATTATTTTATTTTTTAAGAAAAATCTAATAGGGTTTCGTGCCACAAAAAGATAAAATGAAATCCTCAAGAATTCAATTCACTAAGTTATTAAATACTTTGGACTTGTTAGTAAACATCAAATTCTCTTTTTGTTCTAGAATGTTTCTTAATCTAAACTTATAACTATACAAGTGACATTCGATCTAATATAAACCGCTCACACAATACCTACCTACGCATTCATTATTTGATTTAATCTTCTTTATTGTCCAATAGAGTGTAGTAACTGTAGGAGCCCTTCATTATCTGTGTAAATAAAAAAAACATTAATGTTGTGAGGCAAGGGACAGCTAAACCAATTCATATTTGATTATGCCAGAGGGAACTGCCATCTGACCCTCTAAGTATACTGTACTAGAAATCAGCTGGCATTGGCCCGGCAGTTTTAAATAGAACCCATATCCGTTCTACCTTAGACGCAAATCATATATTGGTATTTCAAAACTGTGAAAAGCTAACCATTTGAAGGATACCGTAGAACTTGGTACATTTACAATTAAGATTATTATCATTTTAGGCATTGTTACTCTCGCTATTGTGATAACACTAATTATCACAAATCTAAAACTCAATTATAATGTCACTGTATATGCTTCCATTTCTCACAGTGAGAAATTAAAGGATATCTCATTTATATAATGAGCTTTCATTTATAGTGAAGTCATTTCCATTGCGCCTACTTATTTTTGGTTTCTAATCCAACTATATCCATTGACTCCCTATCTATCATCACTTCTAGACGTAAAATTTGGTTTCAATTTATGTAGATCAGTACATTGACATTTAGATAAGCCACCCTTAAGGTTCTTTGAGACTTTTTATTCGTGACATTATGAAGTCGTTTTTAGTCTAACTACAGTTTGAACTTTTATTTAAAAAATGAAGCAACAGTTTTTAAACCAACTGCTTTCGTCTAGATCTAGCTAGAGATTTAACAAGACCGATATTTTATACTGAAAAAGCGTCATTAAATTAGGTGAAAATCGAATGGCGTTTTTGAAAGAAACTGGTTTAGAATACTTACTGCAACAAAAGAAGCCACATTTAGCTTCGTAAACGGTCCAGCATTGAACTCGATTGATTTGCGGAGTTGTCCACCAAGTAGCAAAATACTGCGGCGTACACGTGTGTTTTGTGTATACCAGGTGCTGGAGTAGATGCCATCGCTGACTTTATTACTCTATTAAAAATACGAATTTCATTAATGTTTACAGGTGTTATAGTTCTGCTTCCTTAAAAAATACGTGTATTAAGAAATATAAGTAAAATGAAAGCCTAAAGTGATGAATCGATGCTTATTTTTTAAAAAAAGGTTCGTTAGATTATAAGTAGGTATATTTGAATTTTTGTTAGATTTTTTTTACTAAGACGGAAAATTTGTGTTAATATATTAGAACGAAAACTTGTGTTCATTAAAATAAAAACAAAATAAAGTTTAAAATTTATCGATAACTTATACTTATTTCGGTACACATTTGAATGGTGGGTGAATAGGTAATTGTGAATTACCCCTCCACCCACCAGTGGGAAACTCCAGTGGGTGGACGGGTCGGGACTCAAATAATGTACCCATTATAATTTACACAATACAAATAACATACCATAAGTAACACTTCGTTAGCATGCCAGCAATATAGAAATAATTGCGCTATGAGAGCCATGAGATATTCTGCAATCCATATACGTTGCATGTTACCCGTGCCATCCTAAAAATTGAATCCATACTAATATTATAAAGGCGAAAGTAATTCTGTCTGTCTGTCTGTCTGTTACGCTTTCACGCCTGAACCACTGCACTGATTTTGATGAAATTTGGAATAAGAGTAGATTAGACCTGGAGAATTAACATAGGCTATGTTTCGTCGCGATAACCGACATCCACGCAGGCGGAGCCGCGGGCAACAGCTAATATAATATCAATATTGAAACTTTGTGCAAAGAAGGCTAGTAGGTACTTTAACTTTTTCTACTGCAACTCAAAATTATTATATTTTTTAGATTTCAGAATTTGGGTAATGACTGAGTGTACCTAATAGCTAACCAAATTAATTTCTTCAGGATATTAAAGTAATATACGAATAGCTTCGTATGAAGTCTTACCGTAGTTAACTGTATAGCACTCGCACAGATCATTAAAGAGCATATTACTACGTAGAGAAACATCACAGGTGACAGCAAAGAATTGAAAATGGAGCAATATCTGTAAAAAATATTTTATGCCGGATGTACGCTATTGGTAGTAAATTCGAATGTTACACAGGCTATAGAAGTTTAAGTCACAGTCAAGTTTAGTACCAATGTTAACTGAGAGCTTATAAACAACTTCTATGTGATCATTTATATGGAAGTGCTTCAAATGAATGGATTTCATATAACAGCCTCTGTATGCGCAATGAGAATAATAATAAAAATCCTTGAGGAAACCACAAGCATTTTTAAAATATTGTACTAGTTCCAGACATCTCTTGATTTCCTTTGCTGTTGACCTTTTAAAAACTTTTTGCACACACATCTCATTGCCACCCGATCATTGTAGTAATTTTATAGGCCTTGTTTTCTTACCGCTATAGAAATTTCTCTGTTGACGATAAAGGTTGACAAATTATAGACAAAAAGCCAACGAAAATAACTTTTTAAAATAAGTACTTACTTCACAAGATATAAATGATGATAATGACAGTCCTTAATCCTTTTCATAGCTTCATCATAACCAATTACTTCATCACCTTTAGTATCAAATAGACGCTCACAGTTAATTTTCAAGAGATTAAACTGTCCAGCAAAAAATGACATGACAACCACAGCGTTACAATCGAAATTAGCCACTACACCACCACCATAGAAGCAGATAATGGTGTGTTCTAAAGCAGTGACTAGGTACCCGAAACCTTTTGTTCTGTCAAAAGGAACCCACGAACTTAATATTTCAGGATATGGAATGCTACCATTTATAATCATTTTTTGATATTCGGATGATGATAATAAGAAACTAAGCAAAGGTGCCAAAATAACTAAAATAACTGTTGCAAGTACGAGTATCAGATAAAAATAGGTAATGCTCCTTGAATACTTAACATATTTTCCTATTATAGATTTCGTCATTGGATCATTTTTGGACAACTGCATCATTTCTAAATCAGACGCGAAATTAAAAAGCTCCAACCAAGATTGTTTCCAAAAAATAAATGTACCTGCTTTAGAAATGCAAACGGTACTAAGCATGGTCACAGAGAGGTTTCGCAAAGCCAGTTCTAGGTATTCTTTGATCATAAATAGTTCGATATACTGAGTTATTACGAAGATCACTGCACAACTATGAAAAACGTTATACAAACGTTGATGATTTTTGTTAATTAGTCCCCAAAATAGCAAACGATCGTAGGTAGGTCCGAATGAAGAATTGCAAGGATTTGCCGAACTCTTAAGAAATTGCAACATTTTGCAATTTTGCTTCGGCTTTGGTCTTCAAATATCAAAAGTGAAATAAGTAATTTCTTAAAGGAATCAACTTAGGTACTGTGATGTTATGAAATTTTTCCATCATTATTTATGTGTGTTAGCAAAACAGAGTCTATTTTCCGGTTCGGTCTGTCTTTATTAAAGTCCTAATATTTATATTTCTTTAAATTTTCAAATATAATTTAATTTAGTAAATTTCAACTCATGACTAGAAATTAGTGCAACTTGAGGTTTAATGACATGGACAAAATGATTATTGCAAGCAAAAGCAGGCCCAGGGCGGCATCGCTCTATTGTTTCCGGGCGTGCTCCTATAGGAAGAATTTGATAGGAACAAAATAGTTATCTCAAATAGACCTAACAAATCGGCTGCCTTAGTAATTACATATTTTGTGCTGGCTGTTAGAGCATTAATTTTTTATTTAGCCAATTTAGCCTAGTTATAAGTTAGACGTGCCCATCGGAGTTACAAAATAATCGTCAAATTTTTACAAGACTATGGCACATTAAGTAGAAAAATACCACAACATGTAAGCATCTAATTTCAATATTTTTTTATGATTCAGACAAACAATACAATTTTACTATTAGAGAAGTATGGAAACATGAAGAAGGCGGACAGCTGTCTCTGTAGGTATCAACTAATTTAGTGTTTATGACAGAAAGCAAAATAAGCTCATTTTTACCCAGACAATTTAGGGGTGCATTTTTTGTGTGACAATTGGGTATTATGCTGTCATAATAACATATTTATACTGAAGAAAATGGCAGGAAAATTATATATTTACGTTCGTATGTCGTGTTTACGTATTATGTCGAATGTGAACAAGTGCAATTAGCGTCAAAGTGACTACTTAGCGTAGCGGTAGAGCGTTCGACTGTTAAGTTAGAGGTTGCAGGTTTGATTCCCTCTCAATGCAAATAATTTGTAATTTTTGCACTGGATATTTCTGAAAATAAATCAAAGTAAGTACAAACAAAGTGGCACGTTGACTTGCCATCAGCCAGTCATAAACATGTTTCTAAATAGGCTTCTTAGGACAAGGACAAGACACAATTTGCTAGTCTAGTTATTTTACGTGCCATTTTAAGAGTCTACACATAAAATAAATTAAGTTTGACTTGACTGACCCCTGTGAGTCGGCGAGCAGATGTTTGTACTTACTTCGGATATTAAATAATGGTTTCAATCTCATTTGTAACTATTTATATGTTTAAAAGTTTAATAAAAACGGGCCATAGTTAGCCAACATCTAGATGCTACAATTATTTTAAAATCTATTAATCTTATAAACAATAAAGACATTTTTACACTCAAATAACCTAGTCGTTTTGCATTTGAGACATCAACGTGTAGAAACTGTAGGACCTTTTCATTATCTGTAAACAAGAACACAGTAATAAATCTTTATATATGCTTTTATAAAATTGTAAGTGATGCGTGTCTGACGCACGAGTTAATTAAAAAAAATTCTGATTCATATTTTTTTGGTATTCTTTTCTATTAATCTGTTTACCGTGAACCAACAGACGTACGCGATGGGCGCAAAAACTACTGAAAAGTGCGATTTTTCTGTTGAAGAGGTCTTAGTCAGACTTGAAATCTGTCGTATGTTTGATTGCCATGATTGATGAAAATAGAACCGGAGATATGACCACAAAAAAATCTTAGACATCGGATCTCCTTCTCTTTCTTCTAGAACGAGCTGATCCCGGGCTTCCAAGTGCAAGTTTTGTATAGAACCAGGATTGGTACATTTGGTACTGATATGATAATAATGACAGTCTAAAAGCACAAAGTGGAACGGGCAACCAAAGGCATATGTTTTGTTTACTAGCCTGATGTCATATGACATTATTTAAACTAATTTAGTGCCTCTATAACAACTTACATTGACAAAAGTAGAGACAGACAACGTTGTGAAGTCGCCAGCAGTTAAAATAAAGGGGTAGTTTAACTTGCCAGCCAATAAAAAAAATTGTTTGCGTACTCGAACATCTTCTCGCCACCAACAGCTGTTATAGATACTCCTTTCTACTCTCAAACTCTGGAAGGTAAAAACAAAACACCACAATTGCTCGGTTTATAATAATTACCACGTAATGATTAACAGAGCATCGTGCTAGAATACATTTGTCAATGTGTGATTCGATGTAGAACTAAAACATTAGAAGTTATGGGTCATGGCGTATTTTTGCAGTAAAATTATTCGCGTTTCGGTATTTTATGGTTACAATTCATCGCTATTTTGAACTTCATCAAAACATCATGGATTTCGAAAACCATTTATCACGGCCTATGGTAAATAAATATTGATCATCCGTAGGTACGTACCTGGATCATCACTTCATTACTATTCCAACAATATAAGAATAACTGCGTTACTAAAGCTAGAGAGTATTCAACGATCCATATTTTTTGTGAAAGTGAAGCTTGTTTCTGAAAAACAAACATCAATACATTTATGCTGAATATCATATAAAGTACCACAAGAGTTAACTAGGTCTGATCAGTCAATTTTTCAAAATAGTACAATACTACTCTACAACACCACAATATTAAAATAATTATTATGAATAATACAGTAATATATAATTTAACAAATATCAACCCAGCAAAGTTACTAACCGAACTAAATTGCACAACGGCAGCACAAATGGAGATTGAACACAATAGCACATAGAGGAACATGGTTGGTGAAAGAAGTGAGTTGAACATCTTGTAGTGCCTGAAGTAAAAACTAGAAATTACACACAATCATCCAATAATGAACAAAGTGTAAGTGAATTTAATACAATCAAGTGGCCAGGCAAGTCTACCACCAAATTGCTGTAAAGTTCTGACATCTTGACATTTTTGCCCGACTCCGTTCTGAACAATGTTTATGTCATGTTAATTAAGACTGATTTTCATCACTGATGGGTCGGAACTATCGTGGCAAATAAACCTGATATATTGTGAAATAATTGACTAACGTAATTCGCAATTACTTATTTATACCCCAAGACAGAATTCCCATGAAACATTAAACCTTTCATGCAAGCCCTCCGCTGTTTCTGTCTACCCCAGAAGGAAAAAGAATAAGTATATGTATTGTCTCTAACTATTACGTACTTCATCAAGGCGGTATGATGTCTATGACACTCTTGAATCTTATCTAAAATAACTTTAGTCGAATCTACGTCAAATATTGTGTTACAATTCTGTTCTAGAATTATCATTTGCCCTTTGAGATAAGACATGATTGCTATTGTATTCATGTCATAGGCTGCAACAACTCCACCACCTTGAACGCCCATGAAAATATGAAAAATAATGCCTATAAAGTATCCAGGCATTTTATTATTATCAAATGGAAACCAAGACCCGAAAATTTGAGGTAATGGTTTAAGACCACTCTTAATTTCTTTTTGATATTTGTGCGACGAAACATACTTTATGTATGGTGTGGTGATCAGAAAAATTACAGTTGCAAAGACCAAACACCAATACAAATAAGTAACGGTCCTCGTATATTTGATGTATCCATATATACGCTTTTGTGTTGAAAAGTCTGGTTTTTTCAGATGAAATATTTCCTCTTCTGAGATGTTATGAACGAGTTCCATCCAACTTTTTTGTCTCAGTACAATCGAATAACATTTAGCCACGCAAATTATGCCCAAGACTGTTAAAGACATGTTATCAAGTACTATATTAAAATTATCTTTCACACACCAGAGTTCTACGAATTGGCTAAAAACAAAAAGTATAGACGAAAAATGTATTAAAGAATACAAAAATGTACGAAATTTATTCCCAGTTTGGTAAAGACCGAAAAAATATAAAGCCTTCAAGGTAGGCCCCAACACAGGGTTTTTTGGATCTTCCAACTTTTTGGTAAAACGATTTTGTTTGAAAAACATTTTCACTTGCAATTGACCGTATCAATAAGAAATAAGCAAAACTATCCACTCTTTATACTAACAGTAGTTCGATAAAGTATTCAATTAGCAAATAAGCGGTGTGTTCAATTTTATATTAAAAAAGAATGCATTTAAATTGATCACTAATTAACCCTATTGCTGGGTTCCACAATGTCATAAAAGATAATAAATCTGTAATTGTTTTTCACTAAAATCAAAGTACCTTATTTTGATAAAGTACCTTATTTTGGTAATTAATGTGTATGTTATGACACGAGTATATGCTTGACCAATATGGGATATCCTAGCAGTAGTCTGTGGTTCCACCTGCGTGGAATAATAGATCTACTTCGTACCTACTAGTTCCATTCTAGGTCCTCTGAAACTTCCTATGATAATGTCCGAAATGTCCAAACTTTTAAAGCTATGTAATACCTGATTATACCTGTATTCGTAAATAAATCATAATTATGATTATTATAGTTTATTTACATCTAGTTTTGTTACTCGTACGAAGAAACAACCACAGTTCACAATGCGGTCTTATCTTGAAAATACTCTGGCAAGGAACTCTGTGGGTTTTTACCCGACTGCCGAAGAAAGGAGGGTAATGTTTTTCGAGACTATGTATGTATGTATGTATGTATGTATGTATGTATGTCCATTTCTTTGGCACGGCCTACAGCCTAAACGGCTTGACGGATTTTGACATGCGAGGTATCATTTTATTCGTTATGATTGTGTGAGTGACACTGGGTATATTAAAATTTCTAGAAAATCAAAATGGCGGATTTCTGGTGGCAAAATGAAAATCTTGAAAATTTGTCTTGCACGCTCTACAGCCTGAACTGCTTGACGGATTTTGACAAACAAAGTGTTGTTTGATTCGTCATGATTGTGTGAGTGACACCCGGTATATTAAAATTTGTAGAAAATCAAAATGGCGGATTTTTGGCGCCACAAACATTTGACTGCGATGGACGCAAAAACTGCTGAACGAATTTCGATGCGGATTTATTTGTTTAAAAGGTCTTGGTCAGACTTAAAATTTTACGTTTGTTTGATTACAATCGGTTCAGTAGAACCGGAGATATGAGCAAAAATATAATAATTAAGGTTGAATTTCGGTGATGTCCCTTCACTACACGAAAATTATTAACTCCATAAAAGATAGATTTTATACTTCATTATTATCCGGGCAGCTATGTAAATAACTAAAAAGTATTAAATAAAAAAAATAAATTTAAAAATTCTAAAACCCGACTGCCTAAAAACTGAAAAGAATAAAACAAGCACTTAGATTGTGGTGGTCTAGAAACATAACAACTGAACAGTCGGGATCCATTGAAAAATTAGATTGGCTGTCGAATAATGGATCCCGACTGTTCAGTTGTTATGTTTCTAGACCACCACAATCTAAGTGCTTGTTTTATTCTTTTCAGTTTTTAGGCAGTCGGGTTTTAGAATTTTTAAATTTTTTTTTTTTTTTGTAGGTGCCTAACCTATTATAAACATGTTCAGTAAATCTATTCACAATATATTATTTGTCGAATAATTACATTTCTTAATGTAAGCGGGTAGTAAATTTTGGATGGGTATAAGTTTTACAATCACAAACTTAAAATAAAAGAGCCCGTTGATCTACGGAACCCAATAGGCTTATGCCAGGTAATCTACTTATACACAATTCAAGACAAGGTTCTATTTAATAGGCTTATTTCCAACCAAGAGGGTTGATAAAAAATTTATGAAACATGGTTTTGGTGTTTGTCGATAAAAGCTAGGGAGGAATACATTATTATGAAAGTTAAAAAAAATATTTTCACGTTAAGTTCCAGTGGCTATTTGGTTTAAAAAAATCTGTATTATTTATTTTAGCTGTAGATAAATTAACATAATATTTAGAATAGTTAAGAAGTAATGAGATAAATATTTTAAGAAAGTTAGCAATTAGGCTAAGAAAAAATACCCCTAAAAATAAATAATTTTTATACTAATTAAATTAAACTAATCAAAAGAGGTTTAATAAACTAGGTCCCCTCATTAGGGTGCCTAGGATGCAGGCAGCATTCCCGCGCTGAATTGCAAAGGTTCCACGAAAAGCCCGTGTGCGCCTCGCCTCCATGGACTGAGAGTCTCAACGTCAAAACGCCTGGGCACTGAAGCAGCTATATTTGGCAATTAGGTATGGTGCGCTAGCGGGCATCTGCCAGTGGACCAGCACAATAACATTATTTTTTTATTGATTGTTGTCTTTTAATAAGTACGAAATAATGTGAACAAACAAAATACTTTTTAAAAGAATCAAAGAAATTTCAAAACACAAAGCAAAATTACTCCCTCGTTCAAATAATTTGTGAAGCTGTAATCATTGTTTTGTGTGAACTTCATTATAATGTTAGCAACTTTCCTATTTGGAATCTGTCTTAAGAAGATTTGTTAGACCTTGAAGATAATTCAGTTAGAAAATGTACCGTTTAACTGGATACCTTGAAAATTTGTTTGTAGCGAAATTCATGACTTGGTTTAAATAATAATTTAAAATTTATTCTTATTCTATTCTTATTCTTATTCTTATCTACTTCTATCGAAAACATATTTTACTAATCTTACAAAATATTATAAATATGATACTCGTAGTTTGTGACATCTTCACAAACTATTTTAATTCAATCTCATTGGGATCATTCACGCTCGATAAGATTTCTGTCAGATTTTTGTTGATTTATAGTATAATCAAGATTTTCAACAGCTCATTTTCAAGCTGTTCAACAGCTCTGGATTCTTCAATTAACGCAAAGATGTCAAAGCGAAAGCGGGTTTGTTATGTCAATGCAACTGACACTTAACTGAATATAAACGCTAAAATACAAAATAAAAATACGTCATTTACTGAGCAAATACTTCAGCTTTGCCACCGCAATGCTTTAGTTACGATTATTATTAGAGGAATGCTAGGAAAAAAAATTGCTAGTAAACAAATTTGAAGAGGTTTATATTTGGGCAGAAAGCAATCAACTATCGAGTGAGTGTTTTTCTTAATGTCAGGCATATTATTTTTTCGGAATCATTACTATACGTTTGAACATTAAAGAACAAATTAGGTATCAAAGAATATCAAGATAGGTACACCCACCATTCCAATACTCACTCAAAATCATTTAGTTTATCTTGTAACTACAAACATCATATTTATAGAATACATTATAACGGTGATCCAATGAAAATCAAACGTTTAATAAGGAATAAAAGTAGACTCTAGGCGTTCTCTTATATTGACAGTATTGACAGAAAGTTTGCTAAATGGCGCTTATATGATGTATCTAAGGAATATAAGCTGGATTATATGGACTATGAAACCATATCAAAAGTTTTATCGAGCGTATTACGGCAATGAATAAGAGTTTATAGTCCGGTCAAGTTAGCCTGAAAAATAGGGAAAGCGTGCATAAGGGTTCCAGCTTGTTTACCATCACTGTCTAATCTATTTATAATCCGATCCCGGAGAAGCTGGTCATGTTTCTTACTTTACAAACGACGAACTTTTATTTAACAATTTTATTCATCCTTTATTTTACCTCTATCATAGAACATAAAATTCCAAATCTATGGCGCCCATCGTGACGTGTCTACACCTAGCGGGATCCCCTGTCTGGGAGACTTATGAATGATGCAGAGAATTAGTTCTGGATATGTTCTACTGAATTATGCTGAAAACAGAATTTGTTCCGTATAATAAACGGAAATATAAACTTTTCTAACCGACCTCCAGCCAGCGGGATATTTACCAAAATTAAGTCTGGGGAACTATAAATTGGTATTACCTTTACCTTACTTCAGCCACAATCAAGCTGAAATGAAACCTCCAGTCAGCGGACTTTTTATATAATAACTTTCGAAGTTATAGCTATACGCAAAATTTCATTAACAGAGGCACCCATAACTTTGTTGTTGAACAACAAAACATATCGATTACTTTCGGTTATTGAGTATTGTCCTCCTGCTATTCCTAGCGGAATTGGACACTACAAATCACACTGTTTAAGAAAAGGTACTTGGCATTGTTATGATGACATAGTCGGTAAAGCAACGAATAGTAAAGGTAAAATTTTGCCCCATGTTGTAATGTACATGTTGTAATGTAATAAAATTTTTAAAACTATTAATATTTTATTTAACCTACATACATAATGCTCTGTCAATCGTCACTCCTGCATACAGTTATATATTTTTGAATTAAAATGGGTTCGGTGACACATAATATCACCCATAGAATTATGTAGCTATTATATAATAACTAGCTTTTGCCCGCGGCTTCCAACGCCATTGTGCCTACCGTTGTGTTATTCTGATGTATAGGCAATATATTATATTACTGTAATTTTGAGAATTTATACGGGCGTGTAGAGATGACAATCCATATTCGTATAAGTCGGAAGACACAGTCTTCGTTGATACCATATCCAAACGGTTAATTTCTGTGGGTTTAGCAAGACACAGGTAGCATACCGCATTTGATCTAGCACTAGAAAGATATGTACAAACTTTTGCATCAATCATTGTCATCATGAGATTATGACTGACTTTATTATTATTAATGGACTCTGTTACATCAAGAGCCTTTATTTCTTCATCCATTTATTTTTTATGGTTGACGACCACTGCCTCACACTCCTTTACAAAAGTAAACTGCACTGGACGACAATAAAATGATGAGCATGGATTGGGACTCATCCAAACAATTTCGTCTCCAGCAGAAAGCTGAATGGGAACTAAGGAGGTCATAAAAATACTGGAATCCTCCTGCTCTCCTTCCATTCTTTGCTTGTATCGGCTTTGGTTGGAAGCACCATCAAATCCCCATTTGGAGGTCAGATTTAGATGCCTGTCCGAAATCTTGTTTGGTAAACTTTCAAGGATCCTCTTCACTGTAAGATCTAGTAATGCTTGGAGCGTAATCCTAGCCGATGAATCCGTTATCATCACTGATTCTTTGGGTGGATAACATTGTAGTTTGGCTTGTTGGAAAGGCTCTTGATGTAACAGAGTCCATTAATAATAATATAGTCAGTCATAATCTCATGATGACAATGATTGATGCAAAAGTTTGTACATATCTTTCTAGTGCTAGATCAAATGCGGCATGCTACCTGTGTCTTGCTAAACCCACAGAAATGAACCGTTTGGATATGGTATTAACGAAGACTGTGTCTTCCGACTTATACGAATACGGATTGTCATCTCTACACGCCCGTATAAATTCAATGGAGTGTCTTTTACATATTTCATACCGACTCGATTTCAAAAAGTGGGCTACGAGAGGAAATGAGCATAAGCAAATGTTAGAAACAAGAAAGAAGATTATACAGGACAAGTTCAAGGATGAGCTTAATCTTTTAATTGACATTGTTAAACAGGGCTCAGGAACAACGAATGACGGGAATACTGCAAGACGCTTCTTTAAGTTTCCCGATAAAACTGCAGCCATTACTGGTTTAGACGAGGAACTTGTACGGAGATTTGCTGTAATTTTGCAAACTATAACTTCTGGGGAACAAATTGATGTCCCTAAATTTAAAGATTACGTCCGCAAGACAGCAGAGAAGTACGTGGAGTTGTATGACTGGTACTATATGTCGTCAACTGTCCATAAGTTGCTCATACATGGGGGAGATATCATCGCAAAAAATGACATTGTGCCAATCGGAAGCCTTTCAGAAGAAGCCTCAGAGTCCCGCAACAAAGATTTCAGGAGGTTCCGGGAACATCATTCAAGGAAAAAGAGCAGACTAGCTTCTAATGAAGACATTTTAAACATGCTTGTTCTATCTTCTGATCCCTTCATCTGTGCACAAAGACCCAAATTTGATGCTACGAAAACGCAGACATTTTTTAATGTAACATTAGATTTGCTTAAATTATCGGAAACTCCGTACGAATTTTTTCATATGGCCAATATGAACTTGGACTCTGAAAACGAATCTGACAATGATACTAATGGCGAACAGTGACTTGTTTTTTAGAAAAATAGCCATAATTATTTATTGTATAGTTGTATAGTATTTCATGTTTAATAGATTTTTCTGGTCAAATTGTTATACTCGTTCATCATGTTTTTGTAATAGGTCTTATATTTTTTTAGGCATTATATTGTCTTCAACTTACGTCTATATCAGTTTTTTCCTATATAATAATAATACTAAACTAAAATCATAATGAATATCTGTATCTTTAGAACTAAACAGAGTCGATAAAAAAATATTATTAATTTTAATTTTTAAATAAATTCTGCAGCTGATGCCGTTATACCGAGTATGTAAAAAAATCATAAATAATCACTTCTACAAACTACTCCGAGGATATTACGGTTTTCCTTGCAGGTCAAAAAATAATCGGATTTTTCATACTATCTTCATACAATTATTTCGCAAAATAATTATAACGGTGTTGTTTGCGTACCAAATCGACTTTAATGATACATGCTAGTATAGTAGAGGTAAACAACACCCATATCTATATAAAAAACAACCCTCTAAATTTCAAGTTGCTAAGTCTATGAAGATCGATTTTCAGCCCACTGTGTGGCGCAGTGGCTTATGCTCTAATTTCTGTTGACGAATCCAGTCAGTCAATTGGGACAACTAATTATAAATTATTAATCCTTTTAATATATTATGTATACTTCTTTACATATTTACGTCTTTGCGTATGTACCTATTTAATAAGGTTTTCTGCATTCTAGAACCCATAATACCTACATGGTATGCAATGCATATCAAAATCTATTCAGTAGTTACTTTGAAATTTCACAGCCAGAATTAGACAATTATTTCTCGTAAGATTGAATCATAGAATTGCCTCCAAACTTTTCGAAAATGAGTCAGGCAGTAACCTGTTAGCTTACATCGACTTAAATGTTCATAAACTTATTGTGATTACGTAAACTTCATACACAGTTTCGCTCTCACGAGTTCGAAGAAACAGAATATTCCTATTGATAAAATGTCAAGTCTCATTATTCCAATTGAACTTAAAATTAGATTTGTCAACAAAATAATGATCTTAATAAGGTTAAGTACATTACTTAACCTTATTAAGATCATTCGTGACTTTATCGTATAGTCTACAGCTGTTTTCTACCTTTCAATCTGCGCCTGCGCCATAGCATCCAACCCTACTCATACATACCCAGTCTACTGCAGTCTACACACAGCTGCCTTTTTCAGATTGTCAGTTTCTGCTGGAGCTGGAGGCGTCCTATCTCTCGTTAAGTGACTGTTGTTGTTTTAGTAGGTATTGTTTGTCAGATGACCTGACTTCACCTGCCGGAGTCTATGTTTCCGGAAAGTTATAATCTGGGAGTATTCAAGTCACGAGTGAAAAGGTTCCTTCTAGGCAAGCGTGATTCATCGTAGACCACATTGTCACTTACCATCAGGTGGGATTGACGTCAAACGTAAGCTTATCATGAATAAAAAAAACCTATGATTGTTATATACGTACAACAGTTTTTCAATAGCAACGTTAAGTTTGTCCCTTAGTACAATTATAAACAAAATTGTTTGATTTTATTGTTTATGAATGTGTGAAATCAGTAACAAAAATATACCTGACAAACATCACGCTGAGAAGAAATAAACAATACACAAAAAACCGTAATAGCCAAACTTTTACTCCCCTGCCACGACATTTACAAAATTCTTGTTTGTTTTTATTAGGGAACGTACTGCGTCATGTCAGAAAACTGCGCTGTTCAACTTGTATTGATTTCATTAGAAATAATGCCACCATAAGTTATGAAAAAAAAAGTTTAAGTTAGTTTGGTTTTTTTATTTTTGTATTCAGTACGTCAGTTTACTTCACCCCGCTGGATGGTAAGAAGCTAAGGTAAAGTCCAGAAGATACGTGCAACCAAAGATGGCGGTCCCTACTTTGACGGCCTAGACAGTTATTGGTTTACGATTAAAACAACCATTATCTTAATATATTATAAATCTCGTGTCACAATGTTTGTCCTCAATGGACTCCTAAACCACTTAACCGATTATAATAAAATTCGCACACCATGCGCAGTTCGATCCAACTTGAGAGATAGGATAGTTTTTGAAACGGATTTCGACATCCACGCGGGTGGAGCCGCGGGCAACAGCTAGTAAACAATAAAATGGAGCGTACCTATAATGCAGAAAAAGATACCAGAAGAAGTTGTGATGTTGTGTGGCAAGCCTAGAAACTCACGCTCAATGCCATCTAGGCACGCAAGCCCGAATTGGCAGTGCGCTTGACCTTCAAATGAAAAAGAGAACCAACGAGTTGATCAGGGAGCTAGCTTAGACCATAACCCTTAATCAAATAAAGGTAAATACAATATAGTACAAAAGTAAAACAAAAGTAAATTTGAGAAGGCGGCACTAGCAACAAGCTGAAAACTTGTTAGTTGCTGGTATTGTTGTTATTGTTTGGAAGCTGGGAACTGCAGACATCTGACTATGGAGTAGTATTAGTGAAGTTAAATCAACCCAAATATTTTCAAAGTTTTTTTTGGCAAAAAAAAATACTTGCAATACCTACCTGTTTAACTGCCACCAATGTGGCCAACTAGAACTGCATTTCAAGATAAACTCGTGTGGTCAGTTCTCAGTTCTTCCATGTCTCAATAAAAATAAATTACTTACTTCTTTTTTCGTCTCCCACCAACAACGAAATCGACATGCTAATAAGAAACAGAAATTTAAAACCCTTTAGATTAAATAATATCATCCCATCTTGCTCGCAAAGACTGGGAGTGAAGTCATAGACGTGGAAATGTCCTAAAATTGAAAGACTGATAGTCTGCTTCTTGTTAACTAATCGTAGTCCACAGGCCGTTTCCTCGTGGTCACACTAGTTTGTCACACCAGTATGACCACGAGGATATAAATGTCCTCGCAGTCATACTAATGGGTTTACTTTCTCCTGTATATATTGGTATCGAAACTTTTCCGCGTATGACCGCGTATTTTCACTCATTAAGAATAAAACTGAATGGGTAAGTAATAGAGCCACTGATCTGTATTATCTACCACTGGATAGGTGGGTATCAAACAAATGTTAAGCCGTCTTGATTATCGCCATTGTGGTGCTAAATGCAGTAACATAATAATAATATAAGGGAAGAGGTAATAAAAAAAGATGCCAGGAGTATATTGATCGTGATCATTTCATTACAACTTATCAAATGGAACTCATAAGTGGAGAGATTAGTATTGTTTTTTTCCTAGAAAAATTGCGTTAAAGGTATTTTTATTCTTAGTTTTGTATTTAAGTTTCCTTATTTTTTCTACGGGGGTTGTCAAAATGATAGTATGACTACGAGGACATTTATATCCTCGTGGTCATACTGGTGTGACAAATTAGTATGACCACGAGGAAACGGCCAGTCCACACCAGCTGCAGATATGGAAGGCAATTTTGGTGAGTATTATTATTCTCTTTTATTCATTTGAAAAAACAAGATTACATTTTTAAATAAATTGTATAAAAAAGTAACAAATATTATTTAAAAATATTAAGTTAATATAGTTAAATCTACAAAAATAGTACTAAGATGCAATCAGAACCATATAATAGGTATAGCTCAAAATACAACAAGCAAAATGACAGTTATCTGTCAAAAACAAACCAAATAAAATAAAAAGGAACTGTCTTAAAATGCTGACCAAGGTCCAAAAAAGAAGAACTGTCAATATACAAAGTTCCAGCTGAATCTGTTAAGCGGTTTTCAAGTAATGTGCGATCCGAGTTTACGAAGTGAGTATAATTGAATTGAGGTGCCTGCCATCTACCAACGAGTAGCTAAACTACCCAATAAACACGAACTTGGTTTCGTCTCTTATGTATTAGTTTGACATTAAACAATAGAGGGCTGTATTGTAGATAATTTTATTTAAATATAAAAGATATTCTTCCTACCAAATAATAAATTCATCGAGAATAATGTAAATAATACTTTAATAGTAAAATTTATTGTTTTGTACCTACTAATAACATTGAACGTGTTCGACTAGTGATTATTTGAAATCACATTCAGAGGCTTAACCTCGGGGTGCCATAAAACGGCTAACTGTTTCTAGCGCTGTTCGAAAGGAAAAAGTCCCAAGGATTTCGGTTCGTCCTCCCCAAATCCCCGTACCCATCGGACCGGGCATTTATTGTTTTGATTCTCCGGATGAAAACTTTGATGACTCCGAATCCTCCCGGTGGAGGATTGAGATGGGGGAGGGGTAGAATCGATCCCCGTAACATGTTCGATAAAATTCTTCGAGAAGTGGAAGCGTTGGCTCCTGAAAAGATTCGAACAGTAGAGGAATGGGCAGTGCTATACAGGGAGATTGCAGCACTGGAAGAGAAGCTCGCATAGAAACGCACTGCCCTGTAAAATCTAAAGAAAAGGAATCTTTTTCTCAGAAATAATAAGGAATGTACGCCTGCCGAAAGAAGGATTCGATCCAGAAAGATGAGAAAGGATTCGAACTCGAAAACAAAAAGGATTCGGTCCCGTTTTTTGCAGGCCCTCGAGTCCGGAACAGCCGCAGCGGCTAGGAAGAGAATGGCAGACACTGACTCATCCGGAATATTATGTTTAAATTAATAATTGTAATATTTAAAGAGAACTGTTTTATAATGATGTGTATCAAAATTAAGTAGATAAATTCAAGACGAGGGTTCCAAATTCAAATTCGGTGGAGGAGAGAACTCTCCTAAACATAGATTGTCCGCCTTCTTCCAGGAGGGGGCAGATTTATGCGTGACTTGATTAAACAAGTCAGGGTATTCTCAATTTAGAAAACAATTCGAGCGTCTTCTTGCGGAGATAAGAAGTATTCTACAATACTAATAAATAAGTTCTCAATAATACTGTGTACAACAGTAACTAACGACTAAACAAGGTAAACTGTTCAACACTATTATTTTGTAAAGATAAACAATAAAACATACCTAAGTACCTACTTCAATAAAGCGAACCAATATTTATTTAGTTTTCTAATGTTCTTTCAATTTGACTGCGTGATCAAAGTGCCTACTAATGGCCTTACGATATCGCATGATCGCTTTTATCGTGTCCAACAGCGACAAATGATGATAGTCGATAATGTGTCAACAATGTTTGGATATGCAGCACTGCCACATCGATATCTGAGTATTGATGGATGAGGTATTGTTAACTAACTGTTAGCGACCGTGTGAAATTCTGATTCCAATCCTAAGAAATATGTCCTATTCCAGAATTTAATCTATCTTCGTGCTAAATATCAGCCTGATTCGTTTAGCCGCTTGGGCGTGATAGATATTCTTACAAACAATTTATAATTCTTGGCAAATTTTCAGCAGTTTTAATCTTTATCAATAAAAGTGAATCGATCGTAGGTAGAGAAGTACCTACCTAGGCATAAGGTAGCTACTTACAAAATTATTTTTCTAATATATTTTTTATAGAATTTAAAGTTTAATAAAGGAATTAATAATAGTTTATTGAATAAATTAGTAATACTGGCACGTACCTACCAATAAACTATTATTATATTATAGATATTTAGTAAATGTATTCACTGGTGTAAGAATATAAGTGAAAATTAAGAATTCTAGGATATAAAAAAACTTTTGAAATAATTGTAAGCAGTAGGTCTTAAAGTCAAAAGTATTGAACTCGAATTGAATAATTATGAGTCTGTTCTATCAGGTGGAATCACATACACTCGAGAGCAATGAATCCGGGTCACTTAAAGAATGTTAAAAATCTCGGAAACTAAAAATGATAGGTTAATGCAATAAATTGTATTTAATAGACAATGTAATACTCCTTAAATGAAAGTAAAAAAAATATGAGTCACCATACATTTTATTAACACAAAATTACATAAAGAAAAAAACTGCTGATCTCTCCTTAAAACAAAAATAGGAAACAGGGCATATCTTAGTCTCGAAATACGATGCCCACGCTCCAGTTTAGGGCCGTTTGCAGGTCTAAGGGGTTTTAAGTTAGATTCAGCAAGCCGACGTCTTACTGTCCATGCACTTGGGTTACTTCCTCCGAGGCGTCGAAACTGATTGGTGAGTTCAGTTCCTATGAGAAAGCGATTTCGAAGCATGGTGTTCACCAAGTATCGGTCTTCTCGTGCTGTGGTACACCTGGTTCTGCCCGTTCCTGGTCTGCGTAGGTTAGAACCAGTTTCTTCGTTTAAGTGACCCGGATTCATTGCTCTCGAGTGTAGCAATGAAAAATTCCGAATAGGTAAAATGATTCCTTTTATAATGGAAAATAGTCGGTATTTTATTTTAAGAATGTTACGAAGTTAGTGTTCTTATAATTTGCATTACTTATTGGTTAAGTACAACTGACCTTGCGTTTGCCGACTCCAACCGGCTAATACATCGTTAAAGTATACAAACGGTAAATAAAAAACCAGTCACATGTTGGTTTGAGTACCTACTTCGTCTGTGTTGTGTTACATCGGGCGAGAGCGTCGAAGGAGAACAACGTTTACGCAGTGTTTTAAGGTTAATATTACTCAATAGTTATAAAGTTGTCACTTTAAAAAAATAAGAATCTTTAGGTAGGTAATTGAAGTTAGGTCAGTATTCTAACGTCTAATTTTTTTTTTTTTTCAGATTTGATTGATTAATAATGGTGCTGACACTTTATAAATTGGATGGCAGTCCGCCCGTGAGAGCCGCGCTCATGACAATTGAAGCGCTTAACATCCCAGATGTGGAGTACATTGATGTCAATTTATTCGCGGGTGAACATCTGACTGAAGAATACCTGAAGGTATTATAAAATTCTTAACATAAAACCTTTAGCTAAGATACTTTATTAAATCGTAATTGTTAAAATATCTTCAAGTGTAACACGATTATCTTGTTTCGTCGCATTAGGTCCACTTCGCTGAGTAATTTGTGGTAATTATCATGCCAAGCTGCTAATCTCTACTACGTATTATAAAATTATAAATGAGTTGTTTGTATATTGCAGATATTTTAAAAACAAACTGATTGTCTTCAATTAACGATTCTGAACCAAAAAAATACGTTTTTTGGTATTTTTGCCTATTTGTTTATTTGTGATAGATGCAAAAACTAGCGAACGGATTTTGATACGGTTTTTTATTACAAAAAGTCGGTGTCAGTCAGACTTAGAATCTTATGCATGTTTAATACCAATTGGTTAAGTAGAACCGGAGATATATATACCTACTTAAAAAACCAAAATCCGCGCAGATGGAGCCGCGGGCATAAGTCAATATTAAGTCAATATTTAAGTCAGTTTTAAAAATTGCATTATGATTGATTGCAATTCGTTGAGGAAAACCGGAGGTATGACCAAAAATAGAATCTTCTGGTGGCTATATAACGGTCATGTATAATTATGTTCGAAGACGCGAGTATTAGCTAATATTCATAGATCTATACTATTTTAAAATAAAGTAAAGTAGCTGTGTCTGTTTGTGCATGCATTGGTGATAATTTAAAAAAATTGGATTATGTTATTCTAAACGATTCTGAACACGAAAATGATATTTTTTTGAAATTCTTCTTCTCTGTTTGTTCATAATAGACGCAAAAACTATAGAACGGATTTCGATGCGGTTTTTTTACGTTTGGAAGGTGTCGGTCAGACTTAGAATCTTATGCATGTTTAATACCAATTGGTTAAGTAGAACTGGAGATATATACCTACTTAAAAAAACAACATCCGCGCAGATGGAGCCGCGGGCATAGGCTAGCTAAATAATATAATTACTGCCGGTCAAAAGTCAAGGTAAATGTTGATTTAGATTTTTGTTACTAAGATGTGGATACTGACCATCATTATGTGTGTTTGCGTACTTGCTTATTATGTTTTTTTATGTCTGGTACACATTACAAATATTATTTTTAAGTGGTTGTGCCCGTGACTTTGTCCGTGTGGTTTTAGATTTTAAGGTTTATTTTTACGCAGAACCTTATTTTTTTCCAAAATTAAAGTAGCCTAAGTTACTCCTTATTATATCAGGTATCTTCAAAGTGCCATCAAAATCGGTCCAGCCGTTTCAGAGATTAGTCGGAATTACCAGGCAGACAGACAGACAGACAAAAATTGTAAAATAATGTTGTTTTGATGTATCTACCGTCTATACATCCTAATGCATTTCGTAAAAAGTAATTTTTGATACATAAATTATAGATAAATTATTACAGACATTCAATTTAATTTATTTGTACTTACAGCTGACTACATTAAAACTAAATTCATGTAACACCTTGCGAAACGGGATTGTAGCATAGGTTTACCCCGTTTACTTAAGTTCAATTTACTATTTTAGTAACATAAAATGATATTTTGTTTACAGATGAACCCACTACATACCATCCCAACACTGAAGGATGACGACTTCGCAATTTGGGATAGGTGAGGCTCTCAATTTTGTTCTTACTTCATATTCTATCATAACTTAACACAGGCAAGCGATGGTTTTGCCCTATAATAACTAAACTTGGTAATAATTTCGATTGGTGTAAATAAGTTTAAAAAGTATAAAAAAATGTCCACCCGTAGATTTTCTGAGAAAATTAATGATTGCTTACCATCATGTTTTTGATTATACTTAGGCCCATAAATGTATAATAAAGATGATTCAGGTTATCGCCTAGTTTGCGGCCTATAATTACAAGGACAAAACGATTAGTTTTTTGCAGACTTTAGATTTTAGTCTGCTACGAATTTAAATTGCTAAACTTTAAAAATGTGGAATAGCAATAATTACTTTTAATTAATAGACACGAATAAACATAAAAACCCGTTATGGGCTTCAGTCAGGTTAGGTCAGGTAGGCCCATATTATTTTCTAATTAACTTATTCTTAGTTTACCTAGTATCAACAAAACTTAATGAC
Source organism: Lithosia quadra (assembly GCA_963576445.1). Classification (NCBI taxonomy): domain Eukaryota; kingdom Metazoa; phylum Arthropoda; class Insecta; order Lepidoptera; family Erebidae; genus Lithosia; species Lithosia quadra. The sequence continues at coordinate 3,614,623 of OY754894.1, forward strand.
GACCTAAGATGAAGTTTGTTATAAATAAATACTTCATGATCGAGTTCCATGTGATCCTGTTGACAAATAAGTCAATTTAACATCATAACTAGGTATACATGTAGGCATATGATGTTATTTGAATGTTCAGTTTAATATTTTACCATAACATATTCAAAATGTAATTCGCCGCTAAAATATATCTAGACGTGCTACATAAACAAACGGCTCTGTATTTTAATTTTACTGCTACGCTTTACCGTTAAGCCACAAAAGTCGATAACACAACGGGATACATAGCATATCATGATAAAGTTAAGTACCTATTATAAATAAATAAATTAACTCATTAGGATAGTACAATATTCTACCATCTATAACAATAGGTAAATTAAATTAAAGTTTATGGGAATTAAACATTGATGGCATAGATTTGTTAAGGGACAGATTCCTGCAAACAGCAATATACTCTTATCTTCTTAAATTTTCTTTGAAATTCAGACAGTATTTTTTCTGCTTACACAACATGCACTCTGTATTTTTGATAATCTGTTTTTATGCGAATAACTGCCCTACATTATGACCATGGCTGATCAAATTTTTGTAAACTAGAGGTATTACACCGACAAATTCTTTTTCATGCAGTTCTATAACATGATGAAAGATAACATGTTATCTTTATATTTGTAGCCATGCAATCGCTTGCTACCTGGTGAGCACCTATGGAAAAGACGACTCCCTTTATCCAAAAGATCCAAAGAAACGCGCGGTAGTGGATCAACGTCTTCATTTTGATAGTGGAATATTGTTCCCTGCAACTCGTGGTGCTGCCGTAAGTGCTTCTGTATCCTATAGACTAATATAATACATCAAACGTGTCGTTATTATAAGGACAAAATGATGGTAGAGGCAATTTAAAGTGTAAAACGAGAGAGACAATAACGAGTGGTCGTTCTTGCCTTCTTCGAATGGAGACTGAAGGAGTAGGAGAGAAGACTTATGATACAAATAGGTAGATAGATAGTAACGATGATCTTTAGGATTTTTACATGTACAGATATTTATTGTTACTCATCATCATGTACAATAACGCAACATACTTTTTTTCACAGTCACTTGTTCTCTTCGGTGGTGAAAAAACATTTAGAAAGGAATCACTAGATAAAATAGAGGCTGCTTACGTGCTCACAGAGAAATTGGCGACTTCAGACTGGTTAGCTGGTGAAAATCTAACAGTGGCCGACATTTGTTGTGTTAGCAGCATTAGTTCTATGAATGAAATACTGCCAATTGATAAAGACAAGTAAGTTTACCACGATGGAATAAAAGGAAAGGAATAAAGGAAAAAATCAGGGAAAGTTGATTTTTTTTGCATGCATTTTGGTGATCAATTCAATGTAGGTACGCTAACAAAAGCGATGTTCTAGAAATATCTCTATCTCTATCGATCTAAATTAAATATTTGTGACATTTTGCTTTAAATATTTTTTTGCCCACTTGAGATCGATGGAAACTTACATGATTTCATTATATTGTCATGCCAAACGCTCATACAAAAATGCAGCTTTCCAAGTTTTTTTCCAAAGGTCGATGTTTTTTGACTTTATTCCTCGAACTATGATTTAATTGATAACTTCATATTGACGTCTGTAGAAGATGATTCAACGGGACGTTAGTGATTATTTTAAAAATAATATTCAGAAAAAAACTACCATCCACTCGATACAAATTGTGATAACTGATACTAGGTTTCCTGTTCAGATTGTTCATTTTAATTATGGAAATATTACTAACTGGGTTTTAGGAAATACGATATTTATTTTATCCTGTAGTGTTTCGTCGCATTCGTCCTATTTTGCATTTGGTCCACAAAATGAAATCATACTCGTATCTATTTCACGTTAAGTTCAATTCGCATTTGATCTAATCAGCATTTGGTCAACTTGTAGTTTAACGCTATTCGTATTTAATTCGCTTCTTTTTCCCTTTCCCCGTCCCTTTTAATTTCGGCTATTTTTGATCTGAATGAAATATATTAATGTTTCTGTTTCTTCAGGTTTCCAAATCTATGGGCGTGGTTTCAACGTTGCTCTCAGCTGGAGTTTTATAAGAATAAAAATGAACCTGGTCTGGAACAGTTACGTGCTCTGTTTAAGTCGAAGTTGGAATAAAATATAAACTACAACATGAGAGTTTTCACTTACACAACGTAATATATTGCACTGGACTACACTTAATCAATGTTCAATGACTTGAAGAGATAAACTTTTATGTAAAGATACAAGACGGTCAATAATATTAACTCATTCATCAACTGGCTTATTAGCACTGGATGCGTGTTGTTTTACTGACAAAATAAAGTACCTACGTTAGAATTTGGGTAAAAAATATAATGTAAAGTTTTATTTAGTGTGATGCTTTTTGATTGAATTAAAATTCTATGAAGTTTGTAATGCATTTTAATTTATCTTCATACCTAGGTACCCAACTTTACATTGTGCAAAAGAAAACATTTGATATAAGTACCTAGTTTATGTCTACAATAATTATAGCACTTTGTTGACATCAGCAATTTATTTTACTTTTGTAGGCTTATCTACATACTCCAAAGTATGTGGATTCATGCTGAATGGGTTAAAAGAGGGTGTGCGGAACTCTGGGACAGACTGTCTACCTGGATTGGAGGGCCGGACGTCAGTCACTTCCATAAAACTCAATTAAGTAAATTAAACTGGAAAAGAGCCCATGATACTCTGTATCTTTTAGCCTAATCCGTTTAGCCGCTTCAATTTATATTCTGACCAGAATATTGGCAGAATAAAATAACTAAAGCACACTCAGTTAGATCAGCGCCATCTTTCTTGTTGTAGCTAAAGGTTGTGAAAGTAAAATTTGAGAATACTGCCACCTACCACAGACTAGCAATAGTACCGTAAGGTGTTGTTGTTGTGTTGATATTTTAGAATTAAAATAATAGAGGGTAGTATTATTTTCTTCACAAAGAATTTAATCGAATTAAATAAGTCATACAGGTTGTTGATGGATCAAAACTTAGAATCGGTTTTGAACTTACTTGTATAGGCTTTTCGAGTCTAACCAAAAAAAACCATACCTTTATGATCCCTTCGGACCCGTGGCTCCCCTGGTAAACCCCCTGGGGGAGACATCAGGAATCTTTAGTACCGATGTCTCCCCTTGCTTGGGGAGACATCGGTACAGGGTTTTGAATTCTAGTTGAAGTACTTGTGTATTCCCTGTCATAGTTAGACATACTGGGTTTATACTGGCCACTAAATAAGCTAATAAGTATTTATTACGCTATCAGTATCTCATCTCAGCTAAGTCTAGTTGTCTATATACTTTATCTCTCAATGTCATTTGTGATCGATTCATTCGTATAATAACAAGTATAATAATAATTTTAAATTTTAATTGCTCCCTGATTTTGCTTACATTTCGACATTTATTGTGAAATGAATGAAAAAGTACGTTTCATACAAAGAAAAGGTGGAAGAATTTTACTTTATGAAGGGTTCCAATACGCAAAACATAAGAAATACATTAATAATGATGAAAGATGGATTTGCTGCAACAAAAAAAAGCACAACTGCTCCGGGGCTGTGACCATGAGAGTACGTAGTATTTTTTTTAATTTTCATCATTTATAAAAGTAGGTATTTTATATCGTTATTTTGTTGAGGTTTTTGGATAAGATAGTAAGCCAAACACTGTTATTTAATAAAATTTTTTTCATAATTAGGTACAGCGTTCAATCCATTTAACTTAATTAAAACTAAACATTTAAATTTAATTTAATTTTAAACAAATATAAAATTTTGTAGCACGACAGCCTCCGTGGTGTAGGTGGTAGTGCATACACAGGATACGCGGGTTCGATTCCCGCACAGTGCAAATATTTGTATGCATGAATATATTTTTTTTTATGTACTCTACTTATTAAGTACTATACTCTTTGACATCGACATAAGTTATGAATGACAATTTACTGTCATTGTAAAATATAAAATACTTCAAAATCGTTATATTTTTTATATTGTGTAAGTCATATGTGACAGGGAATACACGAGTACTTCAACTAGAATTCAAAACCCTGTACCGATGTCTCCCCAAGCAAGGGGAGACATCGGTACTAAAGATTCCTGATGTCTCCCCCAGGGGGTTTACCAGGGTAGCCACGGGTCCGAAGGGATTACGAATTACAAACGATTTGTATCTAAATTACCAAACCATGCTGATAAAAACCCAATTTAAACAAAATTGATAACAAAATATCTAGAAGTTATGACTGTTTACCACTCCTTTTTTTTTCAATTTTAACGTTTAATTGACTTGGATAAAATGCAGCTGAAAAGTTTCATGATAAAAATTAATTATCAGCTACAGCTAAGGAGAGCTCGAATGATTTGAAAGCCGAAATTTAATAAAATATTAAGATATTTATTTGTTGTAATTTGAGTTCCCGTTGTCAAATCACGAATCCGTAGATATTTATTCAGAAAACTGATGTGTTCGTATATCTAGAGAGTCTGGCGACTTTAGAATTCTCACTGGACCTATTCATCATATTCAGAGGAAATGTCGGGCACCAATTTATCTTTGTCAAAGTTGTTTCGCTAGCACATTGAGTTAAACAAGTGAACACGATGTTTAGCCCCAGAAAACAAAATCGTACCACTGTTTTGTTTTTTCATATTCAAAAAATTGGAAATGCCAAAGTCCGCATAATTTAAGTAAACTTTAAAAGATAATAAACACCATTTGGTAGTTAGTCTTCTAGCACTTAGTCATTAACAGTGTCAGCACGCGTAAAGTTCTTTATAAAATATAGAAATTGTTTGACCAAATCCACTCGTCGCTAATGCGAAGCTCTATCTAAATTAACAAAATGTAAGTAATAATAAATAACAAAACACCCACCACTATTAATAAGGAACGTTACGTACAAGTAGGTACTCAATGTCAAAGTGAGGACTAGTCTTTGGAAAAGGATTTTGCATCAACATTCCTTTATATTTATCGTTACGAATGCATTACCAACTCTGTTATTGAGATTATATAAATCGTTAGTCTATTGTGTACATAGCGATATCGTATAGAACATGACCTTGTAACTGCCGCATCCTATTGGTCACACATCGCCAAACATACACCTTTATCAAAACTAGTTACATGTTATGTTTTTAGTTATATTGAACGAGTGCGGCTGCAAGGTAATAACGTGAACAGCGAAATTAATTTTAGATAACTATTACGTCACTGATGTATCTTTATATTACAGTTTAAATTAACAATGGTGTTAACACTTTACAAATTGGATGGCAGTCCTCCAGTGACAGCTGTGCAAATGACTATCGAGGTGCTTAAAATCCCCGACGTGCAGTTCATCGACATTAGTTTACTAAACGGCGAACATTTGACTGAAGAATTCATAAAGGTATCATTTACGAATTATAACTTATTTATTTATAACCTATTATAATTTCGAGCCTAATTCGCACTTGACCGGTTTTTATTGTTACCTTAAAGCCACGGATACACTAGGGGACAAATGGAGCAACATGTTGCGGAACATGTTCCTCAACAACTACGTGGAATGTGCCGAGATACATGTCGCGGAACATTTTGTCGACCACACTTCTCAGTGTTTATAGAAATGTCGCCCGAGGAGGTTGTGGCTATTAGTGCTGCGTACATAGTAATTATATCAAGTGTGTTGAAACGTAAGAGAAAGAGAAGGTGGTGGATGCGGAAAGGCACGTTGCGTACGCGACTACACTCGGTAACAAATGGCGCAACACTGACGCGGGACACGTGCGCTCGCTCTCGAGGCGGGAGCAAGCAACATGCCCCGCGTCACGTACAGTGTTGTGGGTCATGTTGCGGCACACTATGCAACGTTTCAGCGTCACGTAAATTGAGTGTTGCGCGTCGTGTTTCGGGACAAAATGTTCCCTAGTGTATCCCAGGCTATATACTTTCTTTAGTTTCATGAACTTTTTGAATGTTAAATCAGGTTGTCAAATGTCAATGTCTGTAGCAAGTTTTTAATAATAAAATCAGATTTTCGGAAATAAATAATGTTTTGAAATAGTGCATCGAATGTGAAAGTGCAATGCAACTATGGTGAAAGGTTTTATCAAAGGGCCTCTTCCGAGTCACACATACTTTGGTCGGAGCAGTTATCTAATCTCCATAAAATCTAGAAGAAAATGATAAAAAAACAATGATGGTAAATAGACTGACTCTGGCCGCGATGCACGACACTGTCTATTATCTTAAAGGGTTTGATAGAATTAATGAATATATTTAGCTGCAACCATTGTTTGCCAAGGAATATTATTAAGCTTAAAAAAGACTTGGACACAATATTCACGCGGGCGGAGCCGCGCGCGGTTAGGCTAGTAATTAATATATTAAACATGATTGTAAATTATTTTGATAAATTTAATTAATGAGGAAGTATAAATTAATCCCATTTTTTTAAGATGTACCTAAGTACTACTACTTTAAAATTTTTTAAAAAAATGTTAACAAATAGTAGAAACCAGCATCGTTGCACCTCATATATTATTTAAGGTAACCATAAATAGTATCATAATATAACCTTAAACATTAAACATTTAAACACAGTAATATATATATATATAATATTATAATGATTGAATCTAAAGGTGCATATTAAATAAATTATATCATATTTGCAGATAAATCCACACCACACCTTACCAACACTGAAAGATGACGACTTTATAATTTGGGATAGGTGAGATTTTCAATTTGTTGTTATTACAAAAAAGAGAGAACGATTTACTATTATATTCCACAATATCTCCTTAAACAGTAATGTCATTAATCTTCCTCTTACAAATCCATTGGGCTTACTTGCTAATTTTGATGCTGATTGTCTTTATCATCTACGGATAGACTTTGAACTCTATTCGTTGAAGGTTACTGACAAAAAATATCGTCTTATCAATGTAGAGCCAGATATTATTTGATTGTTATCTGTATTTTTAGTCACGCTATCTGTAGCTACCTGGTGAGCACCTATGGGAAGGATGATTCCCTTTATCCAACAGATCCAAAGAAAAGAGCGATTGTGGATCAACGTCTTCATTTTGACAGTGGAATATTGTACCCTGCAGCGCGTGGTGCTACCGTAAGTACATTAACCCAACAGCATCGTGAGCATAAGGATTTGTTTGACCTTGACATTATTGGAAGTTACCAAAGGAACTATGATTCAAGGTTCGTGCTAGTCAAAATGTCCTTATTATATTACTATGTACTCGTACTTACGCATAAAAAACAAAAATTTGCCGTCATACAATGATGATATCTCACGTTTCAGTTTTTCTAAAAAACTAATGTTCAACAATACTTATGTATCGTTCCACCGTATCTATTTTGCAGGAACCTGTTCTCTTTAAAGGCGAAAAAACGTTTAGAACGGAAGAGCTAAAGAAAATAAGGTCTGCGTACGAGCTCACGGATAAATTGTTGACAGAGACAGACTGGCTAGCTGGTGAAAACCTAACATTGGCTGACCTTTGTTGTGTTAGTAGTATCAGTAGTATGGATGTAATACTGCCGATTGATAAAGAAAAGTAAGTTTACCCTGTAGAATAAGATTCTTGAGGCCCCCAAATTTACGTTTATGCTTTATTGAAATGTAGTCAATCTGATGGATGGCTTTCGTTTACGACAAATCCTAATTACTAGCATTCTTGGAACTAAATGATTTTTTTTTTGTTTTTGGTTGTCTGCTTATCCGAAATCAGTAAAGATCCTATAGTCAGATGTGTGGAATCACCATCCTTGCACACATCCGAAAACCACTTGAATATAAATGAATAATAAATAAGATTTTTTCTGATATTTAAGTTTTGCTGTGTTCTCAGGTACACAAAGTTATGGGCGTGGTTTCAACGATGCTCTCAGCAGGAGTTTTATAAGACAAAGAATGAACCGGGTCTGGAACTTTTCCGGATTCTTTTAAAGTCGAAGATGGGATAAAATAATATACCCACTTATTTCTTTACTTATTCATTCTAAAATTTGTAAACTTAAAGTTTGTAGACTTAAAGAATATTTAACACTTTATTTCACTCATAAACGTAAAACACCATAAAACCTTGCTCAGGTTTGTAAAATTGTATTTCTTAGGATTAAATGCATAATATTAATAGATTTGCAGTTTAATTTCTTCGTACATTATTATTATCACATTACATGACGACCACACGAAGGGGACGGAGCACCTAGTTGCCAAAAGTAGATGGCGTGAGTATAATGTATGTAGGTATGTAGTTTTTATCCACTTAGATGATTTACACCATGCACCGCTTCTTGAATATCAGCAATAAATATTTATCAAAATAGTTTAGGGTGTAACACGTAAACGTTTAAAAACTTTTGAACAATACAGGCAGGATTATAATGCTACTATAATGGCATTATAGCACCTGGGCGACCGTGTGCTAACCATCAATAAAAATGCAAGCACCCCATAAGTTTTTTTGTATTCAATCAAGTATTTAATATCGCAATATAGTAATGTTGCCTATAATATTAAAACATCGAACGACGAAATATTTAAATAGATCGATGAAGACACGGTCAAGGTTTTTGAACAGGTTCCTTGTAGCACATCTTATAAAAATGCGCATAACTGAATTTGTATAAAATTATTTTACCCGTCACACATACAAAAGTATCACGTCTAAAGTGACACTTCTTGCAAAGTCGTTTTTAATAATAGATACAGTAAATAAAGTGATTTCTATTGATAAATAAAATTATATTGGTATGTAAGTATGTACTCAATGTTTTTCTTCTTGTTGTCTATAATTAGCGCCATTAGCAGTACTTTAATTCAGAACCAAACCAGAATAAGACGTTTATTTAATAGTGTGTGTTGATAAAACCTACTTTATAAAAATCTATTAAGACTGTTCTTGAAGTGTAATGTAAAGAAGTAAGAAAGTTCATAAAGCATTTGAAATCAGTGCGTCACTGACTTGTTTGCGTGGCGGCGGAGCCACTAGGGGCACCATCATTCTGGAGACCAGCGCTTTGTATACCCCGGTGTGCAAAGCATTTATGCTGAGATGGTGGCCCATTTGAGTGCGAACGATGTGCATTGAATTTATCTCTATGATATATGATATTTATATTTATTCTTAATTTTTTGATCCTATATACATTGTGTGTTTTCGAATGTATGCTTTCTTTCTTTCTTTCTTCTTTCTGTTATCGTTTTAGATAAAAATGGTTCTGACACTATACAAAAAAGACACCAGCGCGCCATGCAGGTCGGTCTACATGATCCTTGAAATCCTGGGTATAAATGACGTAAAATTGATCAACATGAATCTGCAGCAAAGAGATCAATTTAAAGATGAATACTTGAAGGTAATAAAATTGATTGCGTTCGGGTGGTTGATGGGATGTACTATTTTAATCATTTAATAGGATATGGCAGGAACCTAGCAAAATACTTCAAGAAGTATCTAATGGTAGACCCGCTTGTGGATATTTTTTGTGCGAGATGTTGATAATTTCAGTATTCGAAATTACTTCAGTTGCGGTTTTTTGGTTTGAAAGCGGATTTAAATATGTTTCATCTTCTTACTAGGTTATTTACATCTGTTTTTTTTTTTCAATTACTATGAAGTAATTGAAAAAAAAAACACTTTTACTTAGGATACGGTATGGGGTATGGGATACAGTGATGAATATTGTAAGTATTACCCGCCAAAATTGTAAGGCCATTTTATCTACACTAATATTATAAAGAGGAAAACTTTGTTTGTTTGGTTGTAACGAATAGGCTCCGAAACTACTGGACCGATTTCAATAATTCTTTCACCAATAGAAAGCTACATTATCCACAATCAATATAGGCTATAATTTATCTCTAAAAAATTTAGGGATCCTTACTAAAACTTCAATAATGTAACCCAAGGTGTAAAAAAATGACCTAAACAAATTACTTACATCGCGTGCGCTGCGAAAACTATTGAAGATAGAACAAAATAATGTACTGTGGAAATGTATAACTTAAAAAGGTCTACATAAAAGTCCGCGATAGCATATCTCTACCTAATAAGGGTAGCCCACAGTAACCATTTTTATCTTTACAAATTACAAAAAAATCATGTGTCATTTTCGAAGCTAATTTTACCAATACAGTATTATTTCTTATCCAATTAAATACGTTTGATACGTTGTACGTTTAATGTAGATCAAAATTGCCATTCACACTATATAATTACCATAAATAGTTTGAGAGCTATCGCAATATGAAAAATAATGCGCGGCGAAATAAATACAAGTTGAAGTGCGGACGTAAATCAGACCAATATACTTCGGGACATTATAGGTACGTAGGTAGGTATCTAAACTGTGCTCAAAATATTATGCAGAAAACTGTTACTGCGTGTACAGTAACAGTTTTCTTGGGTGCCTTTGAGGATAGCACGGGGTGCTACAGCACTGGACGAGCTTAAATTCACCAATCATGGATTATTGCAAAACAATCCACTCGCACCAGGACGTCGTTTGTCTCGCGAATTATACCTATCTAAAATTATGTTTCCTGAGGTAGGTATATCTTTGTATTCCCATCCAAATAAATTATATCTTAATCAAGACTTTCAATTGTGTAAAAATTATTTAAAGACTGTTTGAGTTATTGAAATCGGACGTCAGAGGAGGGGATTGGGGAGATGGGGAGGAGGTTGTGAGCTCTGGCAACTCTTCTTACCGGCGAGAACACAACACAATATCTATTATGGCTGCGGTCTTCTGTACCCCCTGTCACCCCATCCCCTCTTTTCCGGGGTTCGGTAGGGACATCATGTTTTTTTTTATACCACTTAGGTGGCAGACGAGCACACGGCCCACCTATGTGACCTATGCACCTATGGACGTGCGCAACACCAGGGGCATCACACTCGCGCTGCCGACTCTGCAAAATCCTTCTAATGCCCTTCTTGAAGAACCCCGTATTATAGCCGCCAGGGAAAACCACTGCAGGGAGATCGTTCCACAGCCTAAGCGTGTGCGGAATGAAATTTCTTTAAAACCTTACAGTACGTACTGCAGGCGGATGCAACGTGTGGGGATGAATTTCCCTGCCTGTGGCGAGCGGTGCGATGATAGAAAGTGGCTGTAGGCATCAGAAATCAAACAATTCCCATCCCAGGGTCAACTGGGGAGCGCGGGATATGCACTAAGTAATCTTATACCCCGGCAACTGAAGACTTGAGACGGCGGCGTGCGGTTTTTATCAGGTCTGAGCGAGACTTAACCGCTCCTAAAAAAGGTATTTGAAACAGAATCCGAAATCCACGCGGGCGGAGCCGCGGGCAACAGCTAGTTTTACATAAGTCTGTTAAGACATACAACCTGCTCGGAGTTTGTTAAGTCTAAATACAGTAACTTTGTTTATTTCAGATGAATCCACAACACACAATACCTACGCTAATAGATGACGATTTTGTTATTTGGGATAGGTAAGAATTATTGGAATGATAAGTTAAGTATTTAATATTAAGAGTAACCTTTTAATGTTACCTTTTTTAGGCTTTGCGTGCAAAAGTTAGAGGATGCATGGATGGACTTCATTTTTTCCATGTCAAGAGAGAACAATAATTAATTTGTTCCCTAATTTTTATCTAGCATGAAATAGCTATAGGTAATAACTGCATTCTTATAAAACAGTTAAATATGTAACTTATATAGTATGGTTGTATTGAGGGTTATGAAGGTTATCTCTGACAGGTGTTGGATTTCAAATTAATATGCACCATTAAAATGTTGACTGTTTGATTGCTTAAAGACAATACAGTTGTCCAAATAATAATTACCTATTGGTTATAAAGGTAAATTTTTATCATTTTTTTACATAACCTTTTTCTCAAAGAAGTGTACTCATCCTCACTCACTCGCGTGAATTACAATTTATTAAACCATGATTTAGATAACATAATTTTGTTTCAGTCATGCCATCACCACATACTTAATCAATAAGTATGCCAAGGATGACTCATTATACCCCAAAGATCCAAAAACAAGAGCCTTAGTGGATCAAAGATTACACTTTGATACCGGAGTACTATTTCCAGCTCTATTTGCAACTATGGTATTTTTTTTTGATATCAATTTAATTCTAAATGATTTGAATGAATATTTGTTATAATAGCAAGATGTAAAGGCTGTACGAACGTACCTACTAACCAGGCTTTAAATAGGCCCGAGCGATGTAGATTTTGTAGAAGAAATTGAAGCAAAAAAGTTCTTTGGCAATTACAGAAAGAACTATAAGTAAGAAATAACTTGGAATATAAACTAATGTATCGCATAGCAGTACATTAGCGGGCATGTCCCGGATAATCTTTCAGACATTATTTCTTGGTGTTCAGACTGATGTTGTCAGGGAGTATTTGCTTAGAAGTTAGCAATATAACTGCGGATAGTGCTTGACCTAGTTCTTGACAATAATTTTAATGCTGAATATGTATCAGTTACATAAATCGAATCTATAAATCAAAGAAATAAACATCTAAAGTAGTTGATGACTATTTTTAGGCACCTGTTTTGTATCAAGGTGACAAAAGTTTTAAACCAGAAAATTTGGCAAAAATTAAGAACGGGTACGACATTATTGAAAAATTCTTTTTTGGATCGTGGCTGACTGGAGACAACATCACTTTGGCAGACATCTGCTGTGTCAGCACGATTAGTTCTTTGAACGAAATTATTCCCATTGATGAAAACTTGTAAGTAATTAGACATTAATTTGTTAACTTTGTTTGGTACAAGAAACACATCTCAATTATTTCTTTTTATATGTTTAGGGTTTATGTTTTCTTTTAAAATCTTTAAGGTACCTTTTTTTATATAGCGTACAATTTAGTACACATCTGGTACATTTCTTGTCAAAAGAATGAACTTCGTAAAACATCATGTCACCGCTAGAAAGTACGACACAATTACTGGTCACGTCTGTCCAAACCATTGAGGACTACAGATACCCATAACCAAGTCACTGTTTCTTCATAATATTGGTTTGCAATATTAAAAAATAAAATATTTATTTGCTATTAGTCAATCACGAAAAATTAAACACCGAAAAATATCTTGATATTTTGAATATCGTAGTCGATTTAGTACATAATACTATTTCTTTAAGCAATTTGGGCAATAGTATCTACCAACAAGGTAGAGTAAAGAGATGTTAGCCGAATATTTGCCCGGCCGATGAAGAGATCGTACATTACATGGTTGTGACGTTGACCATGTAAGTCACCACGTTCAAAAGACACCTATGGATCTTTTCTATGTTGTTGTGTAATGTACTGAAAAGTGCCCGTACTTATAGGTACAGCAAGAAAGAGACCATTTTGAACAATAATTACTGTGATAGTTTCATTAAATTTCCAAATTATAAACACGCCTTATGCCTTTTTAATTTTTCTTACTGGATGCAAACCAAATCGGTTTTTAATTTATAAAACAAAGAAGAAGTGAAGAATTTTTAGTTAGTCTTTTGTAGCTATAGTTAGAAGTCTTCTCATAATAGTCTCAATTAGAAAAAAAAAACCCTATATTATGCTGTATTATTGTAAGAGCAGAATCCAAAAAGATTTTATTAACTTGAGATCCTGTTATAGTTAGTTTAAAACAAATGAATGTCGCCTCAACTGATCGTAGGTCCTAAATAAATTGTTAGTTTAAATTCAATCAAATTTAATATGCTCAGGTACCCGAACTTGAAAGCTTGGTTTGCTCGCTGTTCAACTCAAGAATTCTACATAAAAGCTAACATTACTGGATTGATGGCTTTCCGAGAAATGGTAAAAGGTATCACAGGCTGAAAATAATTCATTCAACTACTCTAAAGTAAATAAAAGTACTCAGCATAATAATTATTTCTTTTATTTTAGACTTAAGATCGCTTTACAATTTCGAATAGAATAACTCTTTTATGAAGAATGAATAATTTTAAAATTCTAGCTGTACGAGTAAATATACATTATAATAAAATTATTATCGCTGCAACCATTTAATCCAATAACCATTTAAATATTATTATAATATTTAACTAGATAATAATATGTAGGTTTCATAATAAATGTTTCTAGATTTTATATTTGGAAAATTTTGATTTGACAAAATCATTTCATGTCTTGTATTTAACTCCTTCTCATTAGCAGTTTTTTACTCTGAATTCGTAATTTGTTTCTTGTGTAAACGCACGAAAAAAAAATTAATAAGAAAAAAAATTAAAACATCAAAAAACTACTTAGTAATATTATTACTAACGTGTTTGCTTTTTATTTACTTTATAGTTTTATTTTTTAAACTGGATGTGTAATATCACAAAAATGCGAAATTACACAAATGCAATAAGTCAGAAAGACGAACAGAACTTTGTTTGCCGCTTAACCTTAAGCTGACATCGATTTTCTAGAAGAAAAGGCGTAATATTAAAATTAAATGCAGTGCTGAATATTTCAAAATGACCAAATTCTTATTTTACACAAAAAAATTTTAGTTAAAGAAGCACTGGAATGAATTAAATTATGTGTAATTCTTATTAGGTATAGGTCGTACAATACATTTTCATTCATAAGATTCTAAGAGGAAGATAAAAACTAAAACAATAGTACGTTTTTGTATCACTAACAGATTTCTAACTAGTATTCTAAGACAGTAACAAATGACCACGGGTCGCAAGTGTAAAATTAATTAAGTTTCTTTTCAACCAACGCTGCACAGTTTCTTTTATAAACTTTTAATCTCAGTAAAATAAGATAATGTACCTATCTCAACTGAGCTCTAATTACGGCTTTTGTGAACCAAGTCATCATTCGCAAAGAAGTTGATTATAAAACGGTATACTTAGTTAAAGAGTAAATTAAACATTGAATAGAAGATTTAGCATTGTAAATGGTAACTAAGCCAAAACACCGGAAACCCCATTGTTTATTTTCCTGTTTATAAAAATTATTAATACAGTTGTACGACATGTGTACAGACTTTGTACTTACTTGAAAACATTTGTACCTTAATAGTTTAGCGGGTACAGCCAACTGAATTGTGGGTTGCTATAGAGCATCTCCCTAGCAACCCCAAGTAACTTTCTTAGAAATTTTGCGTACTAAACTACCTATGACGTAAAGAAGTTGTTGGAAGACAATGTACTCTCTTTTTAAACGATTTTAAAATTTCGGTTATTAGCGCCAAAGTAAAAATAATAGCAAATTATGTATCAAGCTCTTTCATATAAAATTAGTACCAGGCGTTGGGTGGTAAATAAATTATTATCAGGATAGACAGCATTATAAATTAAATTTTTGTTATAATTTAAAGAATATTTTTTCCTTTAGCTGTTGTCATGTATGTTGTTCTATTTGTATGTAGGAATTATTACTTTCGAAGTTAGATTCGTAGATTTTTTTAAATTGTTTACCTACCCTCAATTCGTTTAGGTTTGAAAGTCATCGTTCATACTTTTGTTACGATATTATTTTGTTGTTGTTCACTTGCAGTCTTCAAGATGAAGCATGGGAAAAGGGTTCTTCCAGGTGGACAAACTATTCCTCCTTCTGCGAGCAAGTCATGCTCGAGAAGGAGGCGGCGGAAAGGGTTCGGGAGAGGCTGCACAGAGCTCTCCCGAACGGCGGCGGGCGCGGACGCCTAAGGCGTCGGAGGTCTGACGACCTCCGTCCTCCATGAGCGCTGGCCTGGGGGTGACGGGTGGAGCCGCCTGTCACCCTAGCAGAAGCAGGCCGAGGTGGTGGCGCGCGTAAGCGCGCCCCCCCTATTCCGGGGGCATGACGGGAACCACTCGGTTCCCAAACCCGAGGGGGCCATCTCGAATCCGGAGATGGCCCGGGTCAAGCCGGGGTGCGAGGGAAATGCTCTTTGGGCCACCTTACACCCTGGCGTCAGAAGACCCTAGACGGCGTGCGGTTTTAGTCGGTAAGAGTCCGACATAACCTGCCCCGCTGGCCGCGGGGTGGGTATCCATGAGGATTTCCGCACGGAAAAAAAAAAAAAAAAAAAAAAGGTGGACAAACTATTCATATGCCTTGATGACTGATAAAAAAGAAGAGAGTTATACTGCATTATTTCAGATGATAAAGGCCCAAATTGCGGAGGACACTCCAAAAAAAAATTGGGTTGGACTGACAATTTAGGAACTAGGTAGGTATATCGGTTTAAAGTTGCGTAAAAACGATTCTCGCATTTCTCACATATTATAGGTTTTTAGATAGTAGAAATTTAGAATTTAGAATGTAGAAATTCAGTATGGTAAACAGCTAGATAATAATTTAAAAATAAAAAATCCCGACTGCATAAAAAACTGAAGAAAAAAACAAGCACAAAGTGGAACTTTCGACTCTCGACCAATTTTGTGCAAACTTCACATGTCATAAAGCATCTGAATAATTTGACAACTCTTTTGAAGTGGACTGATTAAGTTCGGTGGGTCTTCAAGGACCCACCAAGCAGACCCACCGGTGGGTCTCAGAATACTAACATGTCTCCAAAGGCCCACTAGTGGGTCCACTGAGATTCTATTGTCTTCGAAGACCCACTAACGACCCCTTCGGCTTCAAGGACCCACCAAGCAGACCCACCGGTGGGTCTCAGAATACTGACATGTCTCCAAAGGCCCACTAGTGGGTCCACTGAGATTCTATTGTCTTCGAAGACCCACTAACGACCCCTTCATTGTCAAGGTTCATTAAGCAGACCCCACGGTGGGTCTCAGAATACTGACATGTCTCTAAAGGCCCACTAGTGGGTCCACTGAGATTTTATTGTCTTCGAAGACCCACTAATGAAAATAGCGTATAACCTTCTTAAATTAGTAGGTACTGGTCGGATGAGAATAATTGAAAATGATATAATGACTTGATTGTCATTGTCATGTTTTATCCGTAAAACTTTATCTATATACAGTGGTTGGCCATATTATTAGGGACAGTACTCAAAATTATGTATTTTCGACTTAATTGGATTTCTCTGACAAATGGTGTAAAGTAAATGTCATATAACTTTATTATTTACATTTTTATTATATTGCAATCATGAAAACAAGAAAATCTAATTGTTTGAATACTTTTTTATTTCCTAAATCAAGTGCATGACAAATTATAAAATTAATTTCAATACTTGGTGATGCCGCCTTTAGCTGCAATAAGAGCTTCCATTCGTCGGGGTATGTTCTCAATACATGCCTTGGCATTTGAAATTTAATGTTGGGTTGATATCACAGACCAGACCATGACAGTCACCGGGTGTTTAACCCGCTCCACAAGGCAATTTGCGTGGAGTTGCTCTCCAGGACGCCGTCTAACGAAATGACTTTTGTCAACAAAAATTTGGAAAGTTGATTTGTCGGAAAAACACACCTGTAAAATATTATCTATAATAGTAACAACCTTTATTTATAAATTACGCTCTACCAAAGAGTTATATTAACATGATTCCAGTTTTCAACAGTCATATTTCGATGTTGTCTAGACCATTGTAGTCGTTTCTTTTTCATAGTATCGGTTAAACGTGATTTCTTGCTAGGTCGCCGAGCTACCAGGTTCTCTCCGACAAACAGCCTCCGCATTGTCCTTTCGGAAATCTTTACACCTTCGTCGTTAATCATCCTAGTCAACTTTCCAATGCTCTTCTTGCGATTTTCGTTGCAGATATTTCTAATTTTCCGATCGGTATGAAGACTGGTGACCCTTTTCCTACCACACTTCCCTACACAATTTGGTTCGAGAGGTTTTTCATTGTCAATTTTGATTTTAATTCGTTGACGACCGATTTTAAAACCCCTGCAATAGTTGCTATTAACCTCCGGGAATGTTTAGAATGCAGCAATAAGGTTTGTATCTCCCTACATTTTCTTGGAGACGTGTCTGAAGCCTTGCCCATTCTAAAAAATACAAATTTGAAGGTAACGTCATCGAGCCTTTCAAAATAAATTAAAATCGAAGATAATACAGAGCATAACTATCGTATTATGAAGCATTACTTACCTTCAGATAAAATTTCGGCCGGAAAGTGAACTATAAATTTGTAAATATCCATTATTTATAACTAAAATCAAAATACAGAGAAGCGCACTTTTCAAGAAACAATGGCCGACCACGAAGAAACGTCATATAATTGACCAATCAGGTGCTTATCCTGTGCTGCCGCTTGACAAAAATAATAATAATAATACCAGCTCAGACCAAAATATAATACATCTTTGAAAACCACTCTCACTGTTCACACAAATGTTCTAATCTATAAATTTTATAAATATGAGTACTGTCCCTAATAATTTGGCCAACCACGGTAAGTCGATATAAGTGGTGTACCTATTTGAATAAGTTTAAAATGCAGCATTGCAATGTAATTGAGAGCTGCTCTTCAGAGCCATTCAATTCCGAAATACAATTTTTGACCAGAAGGGGTGGCAAAGTACTTTTACATGGAGGATATCAATATCGATTACCTATTCCAACTAGTCCTACTAACAGTTCGATCATCGGACAGTTTGGACAAAAATATTCCAAGTAGTTAGATTGTGCTTGACAATAGAACTATTTGGACAAAAATGTTCCAACTAGTTAGATTATGTTTGACAATAGAACTATTTGGACAAAAATGTTCCAACTAGTTAGATTATTAATTGCAGTAAGAAAAATATTGTATTTTTTAATAGATTTTTTTTGTGTGTGTGTGTATAGTATAGATAGGTGCTAGCCTATCCATACTATTCATGACCGACTCACGTTCACATAGCTTTTTCACACTAGTTTGATGATGAGGAAATCTATTATTTGCATCAAATTCTGCATCGCCCACTACACTTTTTTAAGTAAATCTATTACCGACATTACTAGGTATTAATATACCTATATCTAATGATAGTAATATTTATTTCTAAAAACCTAAGCTCAGTTTAACTAAATGAAATATTTCAGTCTTAATAGTTAGATCCTCAACCCCAGTCTAACTAGTTGGAATATATTTGTCCTAACAGTTCGATTGTCAAACACAATCTAACTACTTGGAACATTTTTGTCCAAATAGTTCGATTGTCAAACACAATCTAACTAGTTGGAACATTTTTGTCCAAATAGTTCTATTGTCAAGCACAATCTAACTACTTGGAATATTTTTGTCCAAACTGTCCGATGATCGAACTGTTAGTAGGACTAGTTGGAATAGGTAATCGATATTGATATCCTCCATGTAAAAGTACTTTGCCACCCCTTCTGGTCAAAAATTGTATTTCGGAATTGAATGGCTCTGAAGAGCAGCTCTCAATTACATTGCAATGCTGCATTTTAAACTTATTCAAATAGGTACACCACTTATATCGACTTATATAGATAAAGTTTTACGGATAAAACATGACAATGACAATCAAGTCATTATATCATTTTCAATTATTCTCATCCGACCAGTACCTACTATTTTAAGAAGGTTATACGCTATTTTCATTAGTGGGTCTTCGAAGACAATAAAATCTCAGTGGACCCACTAGTGGGCCTTTAGAGACATGTCAGTATTCTGAGACCCACCGTGGGGTCTGCTTAATGAACCTTGACAACGAAGGGGTCGTTAGTGGGTCTTCGAAGACAATAGAATCTCAGTGGACCCACTAGTGGGCCTTTGGAGACATGTCAGTATTCTGAGACCCACCGGTGGGTCTGCTTGGTGGGTCCTTGAAGCCGAAGGGGTCGTTAGTGGGTCTTCGAAGACAATAGAATCTCAGTGGACCCACTAGTGGGCCTTTGGAGACATGTTAGTATTCTGAGACCCACCGGTGGGTCTGCTTGGTGGGTCCTTGAAGACCCATAGGGCTTCAAATTTCAGACTGCCGAATTCACGCATTCCTCGAGGGTGATGTTGGTGGGAACATTAAATTCACCTTTGTAATGTGAATTGTGATTGCATATTATTAAGGGTTTATCATAAATGAATGATGACAAACATGAAACCGGGTAACGGTACCGTTTAACTTTAAAAGACCCACGGTACCACCAGAGGTATCGCCAGGGGTACCGTAGGTCTATAAGCCGGGGTGCGAGGGAAATGCTCTTTGGGCCACCTTACACCCTGGCGTCAGAAGACCCTAGACGGCGTGCGGTTTTAGTCGGTAAGAGTCCGACATAACCTGCCCCGCTGGCCGCGGGGTGGGTATACATGAGGATTTCCGCACGAAAAAAAAAAAAAAAAAAAGGGGTACCGTAGGTCTTAAATGAATCAGAAAGAAAAAAAAATGGATGGGACGAACATAAAATGTTTGATTGGTAAGAACACTTTGTATGGGAAAATAAAATCTTCGTTTCTAGTATTTCACTCGCAATTTTTCCATATTTTCTCACCATATACCTAATACAATAAAAACACTAAGCAGGTACCTATTATAACAAAATATCTTTAATCGCAGACTCTGCGTTGCCCTTATAATATTAGAGATTCACCAAGGTAACAAAAGCTAAGCGGCAAGTTAATTACCATCCATAGTCCGAAGTTCTAGCAACAGAGATGATGTAAACAACCCACGAGGTCAAATTGTATGAATATTTTAAACAAACTACACCAAGTAAACAGAAAATTAGTCTAGTCCAAACCGCAGCGAAATTGCACCAACTTGCAATCTTGCAGTGCGATTTATTTTGCAGATGAAGTTGAAATTGGAATTGGTGAAAGAAATATTGTTGTTGCAAATATTAATGACAATGCTTTTACTTGCCATAATGTCTATTCTTTATAAACGATTACAACACAGAATATAAAATTACAAGTTTTTGCATATAATTAAGACCGTAAACAGCAGTACGGTGGGTATTCACTAAAACACCTGAGACAATGAACAAGGAGAGGACAAGGAAACAGCTGAAACACCTCACCTACAAAATAAAATACTATAAAAATAACATTTTGTCAAACAAATGCATGCATATTTTAGTTTTAAATTAATTAATGCTAGTGCAAAATAATCAATATCATGCGCATGATAAATGGAAATAATTTACATGGATGAACACGTGATCAAAAGAACGAAGGGCGTTGTGACATTTTAAGTGAGAAGTAGAACAATTTTTTAGACGAGGCTCTCTTGTGGCCGACCTTTCGCGAGATAACATAGAAGTGGAATCAATGTTACTCTGAATTACAAATAATTGTATTATTCTAAGCCTTTTCAAAAAATACTTCAGCAGGTTTAGTAGCACCGCCCGATTTTTGCCAATCGGGATGTATCGACAAAGGAAATCATACTTCAAGCATTGCTGTCTTTACCACCTGTTGGAGGTTTTATCCTATAGTAATCCTGGCTGGTTCACAAACCACCTAGTTCTTTATATTTAAAAGAAGATGGTCTGTGCTTTTGTTTTTTATAGCTGTCTAGTTTTTTATCTTGTCCGATGTAATTGTATAATAATATAATGAGTCCACAAAAATAAGATCTTTGATTTCCACTTATAATACCACCTCCAGGACATCACCTCGATTTTTAATCCCATCCTGCCATCCTTAATATTGTCATGATGTTAAAACGAAAAATGAGTAACTTCGGCTGAGTACTCTGTCAATATGTTACAAAACTCAACATGGGGTACAACATGTGCTGATAATCGCGGGAAAGATATGTATTTGAAGAGTACCAAATGTAAACTTTTCAGCAAATAATATGGTACTGAAGATCGTCGAAACGATTACGATTTATGGACAATCATTTTGATGTATATTTACAAGATATTAAACATTCTTCGAATTGCTTTTTATATACCATTACTTTTGAGGAAAGGTCAACATTCACTCACTTACATTCTTTCTTCTCGACATAGTATCGCCCACATTTACTCCTTCTCATGAAAAAAACTGTGCAATGTCTTCTACTAATACATCTTATAAAGATACTTTTAGATATTCCATCATCACAAAAATCTTCATAATAGGTATAGATCACGATAGTTGCCGGTAACAATCTTCAAGCAAGGTAAATTGAAAAAGACTGTAGTACAAAGAGAAACCGTCACTAAATATAACAAGAGAAACACCAAGTAAGATCAGCGTGAATACCCTGAAATGCACAGAACCACGGTAAGTGACTATCAGTGCAGGAATCCTGGACAACTTCTCACCTTCTTTTATGAAGAACTTTTAAAATACATAATGTGGAATATTAGTAATTCCGTTAAATTAATCAAATATTTATTTATCAAATAAATAATTTGCAGGTTAAAAAATCGAACACGGAGTGTTCATGCGTGCAACTTACAGCAACCTGAAATATCTAGTCTAATGAAATATTATTATTCACTATCGTAAAGGTTAAGAGTAATGTAAAATCCTGCAGATTTTGAAAATGATTATTAAATAATAGTATAGTATACTATTATAATAGGGAATAAAAATAATATAGAATAGTTTTTTTGCAAATATGTTTGCACATGCAGCATTTAGTTAATTCCAATCGGCTGAAAAATATCAAGATGAGTTTAGCATCAATTAACTTCTAAATGCAATATACATTTTAAAACCAAATATATAACAACTTATGAACGCAGGTCAATGTCTGCCGTGATATTCAAATAAATAATGAATAATTAATTTTACTTTAAATAATGATTTATATATAGGTACATCAACAATTCAACTACTATACCTAATGCAAGGGTTGAAGTCAATTGTTTTCAAAGGATCACTGTCGACTCACATACTTTTGCCAGAGTAGCTAACTAATACCGATAAAATTCAGAACACAAAGAAAAGTAATATAAAACTGGTCAATAATCTCCCCTATTTAATCTTCGGGATTTGGAAGAATTTGAGCTAAAACTGATAATAATGTGCTGAAGTGCAGGGCTCCATGCATCAAAAATAGTGGACTGTTGCCATGGTGTGATACAGTTACACCCGTTTTCACTTGTGTGTCGTGTTAATTTTTTAATTGGATGTTGTAGTGGATGTGCAGAACATTGTGTGATTTCTTGTCGGACACGACACAAAATCGTGTTCCGACAAGTGTGAACAGCTTCATACATAATGTTCTGCTACTGCAACATCCGATAAAAAAACAGACACGACAAGTGGGAACGTGGTGTTACATTACGTGTGTGACATTATTTTTCTGTAATTCATTGCTTCAGCCTTAGCCCATCATACATTTTATGACCATCCTTCGTAAACCAGCCTTATTATGAAGAAATAAATATGATTTGCATGGGTAGTTATAGTTCTATTTAATTATGTGATTACTTATTTTATCCTACATATTCGTAGTCCTACATAGTGGTAGTAACAATTTTTAATTTTTAACTTAATCCTTAAAATTAAACCGTCGAGAACATGATGTGTGCATTATGAAAGCATGCACGTCTTTGCATGAAATAACGCTCGAGTCATTAAGAATTTTTTAATTACGACAAATTTTAGAGCTTTATACGAACATTTAATTTTAAGCAGCCAAAACATATTTTTGGGCTTCGTTTTACCTCAAAATATCATAATTATTATGGTTTTATAAGAAAAAAGGTATGTGCCTCAGGCATTAAGTCCGTCTTTGTATAATTTTAATACTGTGCAAAAAGTTTAAATAAATAAACAAGGTACTACACAAATATTAGAAGATACAGAAGAAATAGAAGAAGAAAATTATCCTTCTTTGTACAAGAATATGAACATGTATTTTTTGGCATTATGACATGAAGCAGCAAGACTGTAGAATTTTTAATCTTTTTTGCAGGATAAGTACCTAGATATTTGTTATATTATTTCGATATCAGAGTGGTTAATAAAATCGGCATCAATAAAATATGAGCATAACAGTAAAATGAAATTGTAATGCACCCACCCATCAGAGTGTAATAACAAAATGTAGACATCAGATTTAGTTCATAATCCAATGTGCAATGAGGATTTTGTGAAGTTGTACGAATATTCTATCTGACCCTTCTATACATGTAGGGTAAATGTAATTATCAAATAAAAAAAATACCGACAAACGCATTGGGGCCATAAAGCAAAATGTTTAAATGCCGTTTTGATGAAATGTGTTAATCATGCCATTCCATAAAATTATCAAGCACACAAGAAAAACACCTGCAGAAATAAAATAGATGTTGTCGAGAAAGAGACCAAACTAAAGTTAAAAAAAAATCTAAATCTACATACAACTCATATACCTACAAGGAATAGAAGGAAGATAGCTGAAGCTTAAACCACTAACTAAACGCCATCGAAACAGAAATAATGAACGTGAGTACTGCAACTCACCTTGATTAAAGGCTGGATTAATAGCACCTGAGTAGACGTGCTTGTTACGTACGACGAAGACGACTAGTATGCATCTTGAATCGCTTCGTTATAAACTACCGTCGTGGTTTTCATTAGTTCGTTAGCATAGTACCCTACGTCTCTATTAGTCATTCAATTTTAATTTTAATTATTTTCTTTTTACCCACACTTTTCTCACACACTTACTATAATTGCTATTTTAAGTTGACAGGCGCTACATAGAAGTAAGTATGTGCAAATAATGACTTAAATATCATCATTCGAATGTGACTTAGCCTGTTATAATATTTACAACCAGATTCATTACAAATTTATGAATCTGGTTGTAAAGATATTTTAATCAATGACACGACGCTTCATTATGATTAATGACAGCGAAGCTTTTAACCCTAGATAGCTAACCTCCGTCGATTCGACGGGCACCGCGCACATATATCGCTCTATCTTTTTAATTTTGAGTTGAAATGAGCTGTCGTTTTAAATGACCTCAGTGCCCACTTGACTCGACCCAACGGCGGACACGTCACAGGAGGTAAGTGTTTGGTTCTCGAGTAATGCTAACTATGCCCGTCGTTTCGACGGATGGTTAGCTTTCACGTAACTTTTTTGTATTACAGTGAACTTATACTTTGTCTTATAATTGTGTTCTTATATGCCGATTTTCAAAATGTCGGGTAGAATGCAGTTAGATAATGATGCAATATCAGCTATAATAAATGAAGAGCTGCATTTAGACAATTTCGAGGAAGATCCAGCTAGTGAAACGGAAGACTTCGTTGAGGAAGATGAGGTCTTTGAAGATGAAAATTACGAACCCTCGGACTCTGAAGAAAATATCCCTGTTGAGCAACCGGTGCTTCCTTCCAGCTCGTCCATAAGTGATCTCGAAAGGCCTTCATCTTCGCGGATAATTCAGCTACCCCAAACAACCATCAGAGGTTCTTACCGGCACGTATGGGCAACCACAAAGGGACAAACTTCTCGAAGAACTGCGATGCGAAATATAGTTCGTACGGCTAGAGGACCAACTCGTTCTTGCAGGGGACTAACAGATGAGCTGCTGTGCTTTGAAAAATTCTTTACTAATGAAATTTATGAAGAAAATTCTTAAGTGAACGAATGTCCCAAGGGCAGACCATGGACGGCCTGGTACATTAGCAGAAACTAGTACCAGTGGCATCCCGGAAGGCTCTGTGTCTACACCCACAACAGAAAATTGCAAAAGGAGAACGTGCGGCTACTGTCATTATAAAAAAAAGCATTGACAAAAATGTCATGCGCTATTTGCAAGAAACCAATGTGCGGCGAACATAAAGTTGATTTTTGCCTAACTTGCGCCAAAGATAAATAGTTATTTTTGTTATATGTTATTATTTTAGGTTCTTGTTATATCAAAAATGCCAAATAACGACACGATTGTAATTTTTTTTCTAGTTGATAAGCATTTCAAAAAGTTTAGTACATATTGATCTCATTGGTCTAGTGCCTTATAAATACTTATGTAATACCAAAAAATAAATATATTTTGTAATAAACCAAACTGATTATTTATTTACAATACTTGTCGCTTTTATACACATAAAAATAATTTTATTTATTTCATTCCTAACAAAAAAAATATCGAATTTAAAATACCCGTCGTTACGACGGATGGTTAGCTTATTAGGGGTATGAAATAAGGTTAGCTATCTAGGGTTAAAAGTGTTCACTTTTTGGTGCATTTTGTGCGCAGTGAAAATAGTTTATGGCTACGAATATTAAGTGCTATATTGATATTTTGTATTTGTACCTACCGAAATACTGTTGGACATTATCAAAATGGAAAAAAATAAAAATTAATTATTTCAAATTATTGTATGAACGTGCATTGTAATGGAACCAATTATAAAAGCCCATAAATTAATTACACGTTTCCTAGATATACTAAGAGTAAATAATATTTTTATCCTTATTAACACAATAGAAGCATGTCTACAACGAAGGCTTAATTAAAATTTTACCAAGGCCACTTTAATAATTGAAAAACACATTTTGTTCAACCCCCTAGAGATAAGGCTTATAATTAAATGGCTTTAATTATAGTGGTGTTTTTATTAGAAAAATAAGCCCACGCAATTCACACAACAACATATTTTTGGAAATATTGAAATATTATACCTACCTATGCATGTCAAAAACAAATGAAAGTACATAATGTTGTTAAAAAGGTTCACAGTATGAATGTTAGAAGGCTTTAAAAACACAGTTGTAAGATCAATGGGATGTGTGAAAGGATACGGCAAGGAAGGAAGGGACTGAAATTCGTTACGTTCCTGCTTCCTATAGTCCCGGGTTCCTATAGGCGGGGCGAGCAAAAAAAGCTTAAGATAAGGCCGTCAAGCTGAGTGTCACCATTGTACTTAATAGTAACACAGTATAATGTATGTACCTAATGGTGATCCTCTTTTCTGAGACTGCTTTCAGCTTACCATCAGGTGAGGCGAAGTGAAAAACAAAGGACATGTCCTTTGTTTCTTCCTAATCTCTGGTCGGTTTGAGAGGAGTACTGTAGAAATACCTCGATCACAAAATCAAATAGAAGCTTGGCATAGAAGATGGAACCAACTTTTAAATCAGTTTCGTGCGGTACTACACACAGTGCGGTAGTGTCGTTTAACCTACATTTCATAGGAAAATGACGTCACAAGAATTAAATGCAATAACTGTGATATAGTTCTAAGGGAAGTTTTAGCCTTCGTCCAAAATAAAAATGGACGTAATGGATGAGGAAAGCTCGATGAGAATATGCACAACAGCTTTCTTCGTCGAGGAGATCGAACTGGCGAAGAGTCTCTTGTTTGATTCGATTTCTACGACGAAGCGTAATAACTCGAAAACGGGATGGAAAAACAAAAGAGATCTCCATGATGTTATAGCGTTGCTGAAAGTGACGGATCCTGAAGCGGTGCCTATTTGAACAAATCCATTTTAAAAATTATCAAAGAACAAAAAAGTACAGATAGAACCATACAAAGAATAATAGCTAACATCTCACGAACACCTCCGCGTAAAAAAACATTTGAGGAGGCTCTGAAAGCAGCGATTTCAAAAAAAAATTACATGGATGCTATCGATTTCTTATAAAATATTGCTTAAGCTTATAAGATTGAATTATTGCTTATATAATTTGATTAACATGATTACACAATAAATGATGATCAAAACAATACAATGGTGATACTCAGCTTGACGGCCTCATCATAATATTATGCTATTTTCTCGCCCCGCTTAAAGGACCTCGGGATTGTAGGAAGAAGGAACGTGATGAATTTTAAGTCACTTACCAAATAAATGTTGATCTCATCCACAATAATTATTGATGTTGTCAACTGTTGACGAAACGAACTGTTGATCTAATGAGCAATTAAATTGAACTCATAACTTATTGTTGTAGTAAGCAATTAATATTTTAAGCTGCTGATCTTATGGCGTTGACCATGGACCTAGGAATAACTATGGACGGAGCCATGGGAACAAAAAAGTGACGCTGCATAGTCAGCCAACTTTCTAATACGTATACAGTCGCCACGCACACTCTCACATCATAGTCAGCCACTTCGCGGCAAACGTCGGCCGAATCGGTCGATCTGTCAGTTTAAGCGGGAAGAAAAAAAATCAAATACAACATGTCTTGTGCAGTGAAATGGTGTAAAAACCATAGTGACAGAAAGAAAATAAATCCAGGGATCACATTTCACAGGTTAATCAATATTTCAATCACTTAATGTTTATCTAATAATTATACATAAATGTTCATTCAATATTTCAAAACAAAATTCAATTGTTCGGTACAAAACCAGTGATCCCAACATAAAAGTGTGCAAATTTCCCCATATTTTGGGGAAATCTATAAATTGTGTGACTTTATGATGAAATAGCATAAACTATTTATTAGTAGTGATAACCGTAGTGATTTAACTTCTTTTTAATAAATACATGGGATTAGAAATCGCAAAAATACAAAATTGTAACTAATATGAATTTTTTTACTTTTTTTGTTAATTAGGTACCTAGTTTAATCCTGTGAATATTCCCCACGGTTACCATCCATGTAAGTTTTTTTTATATAGGTACAATGAAAAAAAAATGTAAAAAATAACTAAAATATTATTTTCATTAATTTATGATAAAATAATATTTTTAATAATAATGCACGAATCACCTTTAATGATTGTTCATTTATATATTTTAAAATTTACCAAATAATTCTCCCTATTCCTCAACTAAAATAATAAAAAATGGGGAAATTTAGGTAAAACCTCGCATCCCTACAATTTACTCACACAATGATTGATGCCCGCCATTTTTTGACACAGACTAGTTACTCTAGGCACTCCGTCCATACTTTTCCTAAGTCTATGGCGTTGACATATTGATTGCTGATATTATGAACTGTTCATCCCGTGATGATGGCGCTTGCAATAGTGCTATAATATGGCAACAAAACAACACATCGTAAATATACCGTTAACTATAACCAACCAAAAATACTTAAAATACGAAGTTATTCACATTGCTTCACAAATTGTTTCACAAATTGTTTACAAAACACATTAGTTATTAAAAATGGCGATCAGACTCATCAGACGCTCTTTGAGAAAAAATATATTTTCGAAAAAAGAACTGATAGGGTAAAAGAACGAATTATCAGTTCAGGACAAACTAAATTCATGAAAATTTTACAATCATGTTTGTTTGAAAAGAAATCCTAAAAGCATATTATTTGTATATAATAACACTTATTTAAATACAAAACAGTTATAATTAAAATTAAAAACCTAAAAAAATGTTATCGGTAGTTCAATAAAAAATATTAGTGATAAATCTGTATAAAACATATCATTTTATAATACGTTTAAATTATTTCATCGCAAAGACTTCTTATCCAATCTTTTAATAGTGTACGAGTACCAGTAATTGGTAGTTTTACCCTACCGGATGATTTTATTTTTAATTTTCTTTTATGGCCAGTATTTTTTTTAGTTTTAGATCGTGTAAAACCTTTTTTGTGAATAGACCTTCAACCAATTCTTTAGGTAATTTAGTTTTTAATAGTATAATAATTTATATTCATCAATTAGATAATATACATAAAATACCATTTTTTTCACGCTTTATCAACTCTAAAATAACAAAGTCATAATAAAAGTGACTTTATGGGCAGCGCTAGGGAAATTTATATTTTCACATCGATGCAATGTCTTACTAAGGATTAAATTGTGATAGATGTTACTAGGTACCTGCAGAAACTTCAGTTGTTTTGGAAGTAATCTATACATCTATATCTATATAAATAAATAAAATTGAAGTGTCTGTTTGTAATATTAAAATAACCGCTTTTACTAAGTGCATTTTGGATATAAATAATAGGTAGGTACACGGACAAATAACAAAACAACATTTTTTTCCATTTTTGTCTGAAGTAGTCGGACGGATTATGACGGGACATTCACTGGCATATTATTATAGCTGATGTAAGTAAGAATAACTTAGGCTACTTTAATTTTGGAAACAGAATTATGATTCTATATTGAAATCGATTGAGATCCGATCGATTTAAAATCGCGTAACACGGATGA
Organism: Lithosia quadra; assembly: GCA_963576445.1. Lineage (NCBI taxonomy): Eukaryota > Metazoa > Arthropoda > Insecta > Lepidoptera > Erebidae > Lithosia > Lithosia quadra. The sequence goes on from OY754894.1 coordinate 3,644,565, forward strand.
AGTCGCGGGCACAACTAGTTTTAAATAGGATGATAGTGACTCCTATAGTCAACGGAAAATCCGCTGTGCTTTAAATCTCTTATGGTAATGATTAAAAAAAATTGTATTTCAACCGTTTATCCCAATTGGTTTAATTTATTTTTGGGATATATATTGGGCAGTCAAATAAATGAGAATTACGAATGGGACTGTTTATGTAAAGCAGGCACCTTTACCCCATATCCTTACCTTTATACGTCGTAAATCCACTATTACTGCCTCCAGTGATTTATTGTTATGTACCTATCTACATTGCCCACTGGATAAGTAACATTGATTAGACTGTCCCGTTTTATGGGTAGGTACATCATTGGAGATTGCGTTAGTTACTGTAATCAGATATTGATACTGTTTGAAGGTCGGACGTGATTATCCTGTAATTGGCGAACAATAAAGTATATATTAAAATGAATAATTAACATTAAATATTTAAATCAATAGTAACTTTATTCAAGTGAATGCTCAGAAATATCCACCATCTAATTTACGAATGTCAACGTAATTGCAGATTTATGATAGACATTAGCATATGTTTTAAAATACGCCCTCATTTTTCAGTTTTAGCTCGAAATTAGCTTTTCTACTTAGCTGTTTTTAGCTTGAGAACGGCAGCAACATAGCACTCACACAGATACCATATTAATCGGGTATGCAATAATATTCAATAATTTATTATCGCATAGCATGTTGTTGATACTACAATATATCGCCACAAAATTGAGAATAAGGAAAAGACAAGATCCAAACATACCTACGTATTATTATTACATCGTAATCAAAAATGTATCACATACACGTTTTCCTCATGGGGATGAAGCCAGATGGAACTAATGCACCTGTCCTAGTCCGGTATAATGGAAGCGTGCTTATTCATCTTGAGACTTATCAATTATGGGGAGCGTCACGAAGTGCTCGTGTTGGAAATCGATTTAAGTAAAATGGTAGAGGATGAAAAGGAAAATCCTGTCGTGTAAGGATTGAATCTCTTGAAAGTATATTAAATCAGATTGGAAAGATGTTACCAGTGTTTTATCACAGACTGTATAAAAAGAGGTGAAGATAAAAATGGTAAAAATCATGATTTCAATTGTACTGTTTTGAATTATATCAATAGATTCAATAGACCGAAAATTATTAAACATTTTTAAAATGGTTTAATTAAATGGTTGCACTGGTCTCACCAAAACAAACAATAATAATATATCGAATTGGGTAACGTAAAGGATAGTTTTACAAAGTAAAAGGAATACCATATATTTATTAAATAACATAGAATTCAGGAAAATAAAAATATTACAGCTATAGGCTTACCATCCCTGTAGGTGATCAACGTACTAAGGGACTAATTCGAAGCGTAATTTGTATATCGCATCAATAAATATAAGGTTTTATGGAAATGATCAAAAATATGCTGCAACTAATAATAAAAATGCTGTTTTTCAATTTAAATATAGACACAAAGTCAGAAATATGAGATAATAGTATTTTGTTAACGTGTTGGTGTCGCGACAGTTCTAGTACTGAGAGGGTAGAGAGTCTTCAGTACGGCTTTAGCTTTTGAGCTGGGCAGACATGCGCGGGACCGAGATGATTTTCCTCCTGAAACTTTCCAATGTAAAACACGCGATGATATTTTTTTAAGATAATATTGTTTAGTGAATTTTGACTGTGGAATTTTATTTGTGTTTGGTGACTGACTTGTGTTGTTTGCAACAGTGATGAAACAAAAATATTTATTTTGTTATGAAATAATAAACGAGTTGCCCGGTTTAGGTAAATATTTGGCATGTAATTTTCACTTTTATAATCATATCATTTTTAATAGTCTGGACAAGGATGTACTTACCTAAATATTTTTTATATTTTTGTTTATTTCTGTTACTATGTTTTTATTATAGTGCTTTCATTTTAAAGAATCTAAGTATATGAGAAATTGTTTCGTGAATTATAAACACTTTTGTATAAAATGAAACAAAAAGAATCTTTATGAACACAAATTCTAGCAGCATTAGTAGCTGTGTTAATAAGTAGTTTTTCATTGCACCCTGGGCAATGGAAATTACAACCCCTTTTTGTCCTTGAATGTGATGTTGCTGGTGCCAGTTAATATTTTGAGAAGTGGGAGTGGCCTACGTTTTAGATGGCTCAATTGCCCTATAAGCTTCGAACCAGTTAAATCCAAACTCTGGACATGTAAGACAGGAGTAGCTGCTCTAAAAAACTGTAAAGAAGAAAACCTTAAAAATCACCACATGTTTTTGGCGATTCAATTCGACTTAACTGCTATGCCATGCCGTCGGCAATTTGGTATCCGAAGGATGGCAAATTTGATGCAAAAAATGGCTACTGGTAAACTAATTTTCTAAAATCTTATATTTATCGACTAGAGACTAAAAACAAAATTGTTAGTAAACCGGAATTCATGTAAGTTTGACTACTTGCCGATCAGTGTCGGTAGTTTTATTGAATTGATGTTGAAGAATTTTATTTGATGTTTCTGCAATTTTTCAATTAAGTAATACCGAAATCATATTTTATAGGTAGTCTATTTATATTTAAAGTTATGATCTGAGAAAATAGTACGCTGTTGGAAGTTTACGCGAATACCTATCATACAGAAATTAAACTGGATGGATTCCATGGAACCCAACGTTTTGGATACTTTTTAGCAATCATGGCCACGGGGAGACCGATGATGGTAGTTTGTCCCATAATTTGAAGTGAAAATTACCTGAAACTATGGGTACACAAACTATGATGTATTTTTTTTTTCAACAACAGTTACAATAACAATACATGACAGCATTTTGACGCCACATAAACTCATCTGAGTTTTCCGAGCTTCATTCATCGACATAATAAAATTATATTATTAACTATTTCATACAATCGCTTTCAATAGTAATAAGTAGGTACATTATATTATTGGGAAAATGTGTTATGTGGGTAATAAACAATTATGTGGGTAGGTTTAATCAGGTCTTCCTATTTAAATATTTTAATTCCACATCCATACCTAGTGCCTTTCTGACGGCATCACCTAATTTTGTCCCAACGTATACATGTCAAAACCAGGAGAAGTGATTACTCTTTAAATTTTTCTTCAACTGGCGCTACTTTCTAACAATTCCTTTTTTGTATGCATCTGTCTGAGCTCAAATGTTAAGAAAAAAAAAATCGTTTTATCTTTATTATCTCTTTTTGTAGTTTTAAGAATCAAGGTCATGGTGACAATTTTTTGTGTATGATAAAATTTTTCTAAAAGTATTATACTTATAGCCCGGATTTACCTCTGCCTCATCAAACATTATATAACTTTCTACCCGTTACTGTATTTTTATTGATAACAAGCTTAAATTCGTTCAATGCATTTCTTATTGGACGTGTAGTTATTTACAACAAATATATAGAGCTTTTGCCTAAGCTACTTATGAATTCTGAACTTGTATTCTGGCCGATAAATCTTCATAAAAATCCAAGGATGGATATTTGTAAATATCTAGTTTGATTAATGTAAAATGAATTTTAACAAAATAAGTAAGTAGTAGCAATTGCTGCAATAAATATCTTTACCTTCAGATTGGGCGGATAGTATGATAATTATATTTTTTTAATTTGTGAATCATTTTGCCAAAATAATGTATATTAGAAATTTGACTTCACGTACTTTCATTTCATTTATGTAGGTACCTAATTTTTGCTACCATATCAAAATTATTCTATGACTACCGTGATTATGTAAATGCTATTTTTTATCAAATTTTTTAACAGTAAATAATTCAACATCTTTATGTGCTGTGAAGAAACAAACAGTCTATTTAATCTCGCGATCTAGGGTAGCCCATCCATTATGGGAAAGGTCGACAAAGAGTTAGGTAGGTAAACCAATTTACTTTAGATTTTCATCTTAACCTTTTGTGATGAAAACTTGCTCAATAACTTTACATAAATAAGATAAATATTTGATAAAGTATAATAAAATTGATTTCATCTATATTATTGTAAGTTTTATAAAAATAATTGCTAATATACCTGTATAAAATGTACCTACCTCAGGCAATATTCTTGGTTGTTATTTTTAAATTTTCTATTAATACTAGAAAAAAAAGTGGTTGCTTTAGACCGGGCTTAGGTAAACCCTTAAAACTAGCAGAATACATGAATATAATTAAACTGATTTAGACAGCAAATAGGTTTATTTAGTTTGAGGACTTAATGTTTTTGGGAATTTTATGTTTAGATATAGAATATTCAAAGAAAAAAAATTAAAATTTCAGATGATGAAGATGAATATTTCTGATTTCTATAATTAACAACTTTGTACCAAAAATTCCTGCTACTCAAAACCATACGTTGTCAAATTCGCATGAGTTAAACAAAAAAGGATCGATGGCATTATTTACCTAGTCACTAGTTGAATTCTATTTGCAACAAATAAAATAATATACCTAACCCACAGCTAACACGTAGGTATGCTGATTTTAAATTATAATTCTCTGGATTGTACGTTAACAGAACTCCTTGCTTAATGAGAATTTCCTAAGTTTGGGAGCTGCCTTTCAGAGAAGCGAGAAAAAGGCTGTTAGAAAAAGTACACTCGAGAGCAATGAATCCGGGTCACTTAAAGAATGTTAAAAATCTCGGAAACTAAAAATGATAGGTTAATGCAATAAATTGTATTTAATAGACAATGTAATACTCCTTAAATGAAAGTAAAAAAAACATGAGTCACCATACATTTTATTAACACAAAATTACATAAAGAAAAAAACTGCTGATCTCTCCTTAAAACAAAAATAGGAAACATGAAATTTTTGAACTTTATTACGATTTTCTTGAATTTTAATACTTCGTATTGCCTCCTCGTGCTTCCATTACTGCGTTTACGCGGTTTGGCATGCTGTACACCAAGTTCCTTATACGATTTTGGGGAATATTCTCCCATTCCTCTGTGAGAGCAATTTTGAGCTCACGAAGCGTGATTGGGGGAGGGTTTCGTTGTTTTACGCATCTGCCTAGCTCGTCCCAAGCATGCTCGATCGGGTTGATATCCGGGCTGCGCGCTGGCCACTCCATACGAGTAATGTTCATCTCTTGAAGGTAGTCATTCACAATCCTACCTGTATGAGGTCGGGCATTGTCATGCATAAATATAGCATCCTCACCTAAATTGACCATAAATGGACCAACGTGATCATTGAGGATTTCTTCCACATATCTTACGCTAGTTAAAGAGCCGTTTTCTATGATCACCAGCTCTGTGCGACTTTCAGAAGGAATTCCGGCCCACACAAGTACAGACCCACCACCGTAGGCTACTTTTTCTTCGATGCATGCTTGCTTGAATCTTTCCCCTGGTCTTCGATACACTCTGTGTCTTCCATCGTGCTTGTAGAGCATAAATTTTGATTCGTCGGAGAACATAACTTTTGACCAATCTTCAATACTCCAATTTACGTGGCTCTGGGCATATCTTAGTCTCGAAATACGATGCCCACGCTCCAGTTTAGGGCCGTTTGCAGGTCTAAGGGGTTTTAAGTTAGATTCAGCAAGCCGACGTCTTACTGTCCATGCACTTGGGTTACTTCCTCCGAGGCGTCGAAACTGATTGGTGAGTTCAGTTCCTGTGAGAAAGCGATTTCGAAGCATGGTGTTCACCAAGTATCGGTCTTCTCGTGCTGTGGTACACCTGGTTCTGCCCGTTCCTGGTCTGCGTAGGTTAGAACCAGTTTCTTCGTAACGTCGGAGAACTCTTTGTACTGTTGACAGCGACACACCGACAGTCCTGGCTGTATCGCGCTGACTCCGGCCGGTTTCCAGCATTGTAAGTATTCTGGTGCATTCTTCAGGCGTAAGCGACATAATTTCAGCTTGAATAATGAATATAGAGCACTATCAACATGGTTTATGTACCCACATAAATGACAGATTACAAACAAAAGCAAAACCAAATGCTGTAATTTCGTAGTTCCATCTTCGAAAGTGGCCCTTTTTCAAATTTGATTTTTTTATGATATAACTTTACAATAACTAAGAAGTTTTAATACCTTCATTTAAGGAGTATTACATTGTCTATTAAATACAATTTATTGCATTAACCTAGCATTTTTAGTTTCCGAGATTTTTAGGATTCTTTAAGTGACCCGGATTCATTGCTCTCGAGTGTATTTAAAATGTTGTTTTAACTAAAAAAATGCTAGTTAGCAAAAACTCTGTCGTTGTTAATGACGCTGAAAAATAATGAGTTATTGTGCTCTAGATTCTTTTACACTTCGAAACGTATATTTTCTACAATTCCTTTAATAAATTAGCCTAAAAGAGAGGTATACTGAATGAGACTTCAATTTTTAATAGAGACAAATGTAGGTACTTACGTTGTTACAATTTTAATTTTAGGTTCTTTAAAAAAAAAAACAGGTTGATGCCAACATCTTACTACTGCCAAAGGCTGATTTTGCTCTTACATTTCTCTTTGATGTAGTCGAGTAGCGTTTTGGTGTAAACAGCGAGTATTTGGCTTAGATTTATTGAATTGGAAAATTTGAAAATAGTTTCGCCAAATAAAAGACGCCAAGGACTATAATAATAATATTGACAATGTATAAAAAGAAGTACTGAAACTTACCTACTATAATAATTCAGAATAGCAATAATATTTTGTATACAATAGAAATACTATTGAATACAAATATTTTCGATACTAGGAATCCAGCTTTCCTAAGTAGGTATTCACTATTTGCTCGTATACGGTAAGTATATAAAATGAGATTCTGATTAGCGAAATAGGCTAGCAAAGTCTTTGTCAAGATTAGGTACTATCACTGACGTTTTAGTCCTTTCTATAAAATATTTTGTATCTTTATTGAATCTTTGATCTGATTTGATTTGAGTTGAGTTGAGTTAAACTAAAATCGAAACACTACTACTAATAACTGAACTTGCAGAGCTTCAATGTTATTTTAACCATTTTTTAAACAAAGAGGTTACTAAACTACCTTCAGAGTGTTGGTAGAATCACTAATCAAAAGGGAAATAAATTCCCATTTTGGCTTATCTGCATATCAACTCGTTGAGCATCATTAAGCTCCAAAGTGATACCAAGCCGATGAAAAAATTCGACTCATTTTTCCTAATTGGAATTGCTGCATGCTCTACTGGTATTTTGAAATTGAATATATTTTCGCTTACGAAATACAGCTATATAACTTTGTATAGATAGGTAGTCTTCATCCATTCAAAGCAATTTCGAATTACGGTAAGTTCAATAGGTACTGTGATTTTACACTTGTCTTGGATCTGAATATTTATTAAACTCAATAAGAGATTTAGAAAAAATATAAATTTGAAGAAAAAAACTATTACGATTAATCCGTGTTTCAATCTAACTTGTATTTTAGACTTTTGCTACTTCTATACCGTTTATTGTTTATTTTATGTTTAAGATAATTGAAACGATATAATACGATAACTTGTCCCAGACAGTAATGACCTCTAAAACCTTGACCTGACACCAAAACATATCCTCTCTAACAAGCTCGCTCCGCCTCAATAACTTCGAATAAGCGCAAATATCCTGACGAAACCACACATTCCCTCCATTCCAATAAAGTACATCAGATATGTATAACATAAGATAAACTGTCATAGAGAATTTGTTCCACAACTTCCAATGTGTGGATGAAAACTGGAAATGTTCGTTGGCTATTACGTACATTCCTCTGGTGCGTTAAAACTTTTGTGTTTGTGTTGTGGTATCTGAAAGAGAATATGGTGGCTGTGTTCTAAACTTGTTTTAAATTTAATTCAGTAATGTTTTTAGGTAGGTAAGTATTTCGATGAAATTTATACTTTTGAATTAATAATATTTCACTATACCTAATTTTAACAGGAATTAGTGCAATCATGGTATAGGTAGGTATATACAATACATAGTTTTTTTCACGATGCACGCAAAATCTACTGAATGAATTTTGATGCGATTTTTGTGTTAGAAAATTTTTGTCAGACTTAAAAATCCGTCGTATTTTGTTTCCAATTGGTTTAGTGAAATTGGAGATAATATATGACCAATAGTTACCAACATTTACGCGGGCGGAGCCGCAGGCATCAGTTAGTATAAAATAAGTAAGACTTTGTCCACAGGGTGAATATTTAACTTACAATTTAGTCTTCTTTATAAATTTACTTTCATCCTTCGATTTTACAACACATTCATCAAGCTAAATCTCAAAGGAGCAAAAATTTACCCATCTATACTATCTTTAACAGGTATAACAGCGAACAAGAATCCAATAATAGTAAAGTGCTTTCGCAGTACTTAACTACTATTTTATACAGGTGGCGGAATTTTCAATAATGTCTTTGATTGTTCCATCTGAAAGGTAAGTAGTGACATCCGTAATTGAACCATAATGGAACGGATAATGGTCCTGCAGGTCATTTGAATTAAATCAAGATAAAAATAAAGGAAATAATATTATTATCTATTTAGTTAAAGTGTGAAGTAGTAGTAAGTTAGTAAATTAAGTATGAAGTACCTACCGGGTAAAACTGGGTAAACAGGGGTCAAGGGGTGAATAGGGATTAAATGGTGATTAGAATTTGTTTCATAATTTATTTTAGAAAATTTCAAGTAGGTATTTAACCGGATATCCGATGATTTTCTTCATTGTGACGAGGAAGTGGTTTATAGTTTCGCATAAAATATAATAAATGCAAAATTTAACTGTCTTATTTGTTCCTATTCATGCCTTAATCCCTATTCACCCTGATTGGCAATACTGCGATTGACACGATATTATGCAAAAAATTGTATTTTAATTAATGAAACTAAATCCTTTTTCTCCTTTTGGATAGAACAATTGCTTAAAAACCTTGTACGCAATGACTAAATTAGTACACGATAAGTTGCTGGTGTCTTCTTAGATTCTTCTCCTTTCCTATGATATTATAGACGTGAAATTCAACAGTTGTATAATATTTAAAAAAATTGTGAAGTATTTTGTAACGAACATAATACAGCTATAAAGTTTGCAATAACAGACACGTTTATGTCTGTAGAAGTAAGTTGTTCTGTTGAAATGAAAACCCAAGACCTGTCTCAAGTTTTCAGACTTCAGACAGTTTGTAACGAGTGTCACAGAGGTTCACGTCGCTGTTGGAACCGGAACGGACGACTAATGTGTGTTTCAGATAGTTTATATACGAAAATCCATTCATTTCTCTATCTATATCTACATTTTAGTTCAGAGTAATTAAACCGACTTACCAATTGTGATAAAGTTATTATCCTTATTTTGTAACTTCATAATGAAATAGCTCATATTATTAAGCAACTTTATATTTACTCCTAACTGTCTCTCGTGGTTTCACCCATGACATACTTAGATTTATTTATTTATTTATTTATTTTATTTGGGATAAAAAACAGCAGTACATTATTTTACTTAATAAATATCTAGAAAATAAATTACTAATCATACTACTAACAACATTATCCACTTATTACTAATAATAATATAATGTAATTTAAGTAAGTAGATCCCGCTTAGACGGGCTTTTTATTAAGTTAAGCACAGAAGAAAAAAAAATCAAATTGAGTCATGCACGAAACAAAAGGTACACGAGCGCGAACTAAACACAGGTGCTTAAGAAATTGACAATACATTTTCTAAAATTGATGTTGTTTAAATAAAAAATATCTATGTTTTCAAATTTAGAATTATATGCATCTACAAGTTGGCGCAGAGGAGCACGCAAACCAGCATTGGTTTTACTGACGTGGCTGGTTTTAACAGATAATAAGCGGTACGGGCGTGATTGTCTACGCATTACTGTTCTCGGTACAATGTAGCACAGCTGATTAGTAACCTCAGGACAATCATACTTGTTATGAACAATACTATGCAAAAACATCGCACCAAGAAGCAATCTTCTATTTTGCAATGACAATAAATTATAATTTGTGAGTAAATAATCATAAGGGCGGTAACTGCGGCAACATCTGTAATGTAGGGCACGAAGAAATTTCCGTTGAACGCCCTCAATAAGGTCACTATATTTGTTATAGTAGGGGTCCCAGATTAATGTGGCAAACTCGAGACACGGTCTAACGAGCGATGTGTATAGGTACCTGTAAGTCGACGGACGTTTAAAATCTTTGCTGTTACGCATTACGAAACCATATAGACGATAAGCCTTGTTAATAATATTGTCTACGTGGAAGTTAAAGTGAAGCTTGGAGTCCAACATAACGCCAAGGTCACGAATTGACAATACTCGCTTCAACACTATGTTATTTAGACTGTAGTTGTAGTTATAGACTTTTATGTTCTTAGTGAAGGTGATTGAGTTACATTTAGGCAGGCTGAGTGACAGTTTATTAATGGTGCAGTAATTAGAAAGTCGATCTAAGTCACTTTGAAGTAGAACACAGTCATTTATATTATTTATAGTCTTGTAAATTTTCAAGTCATCAGCGTAAAGTAAAAAGTTAGAGTGAGAGAAACAAGTGCTTATATCGTTAATGAATATATTGAATAATAATGGGCCCAAAATGGAACCTTGTGGAACTCCAGAAGTTACAGTAATTTTGTCAGACCGATAACCATTAACTACAACTACCTGGGTACGGTTAGTTATGTATGAAATAAACCATCGTAAGAGATTACCACGTATACCGTTGAATGCAATTTTGTTTAAAAGTATTTCATGATCCACCCTGTCGAAAGCTTTCTGAAAGTCCGTATATACTGCGTCTGTTTGAACACGGTTATCCAAATTATCAAATACTTGATTCAAGAAAATGAACAAGTTTGTGTAAGTGGACCTTTGTCGTACAAATCCGTGCTGTTGGTTAATGATAATTCTATGCAAGATAGGATAGACTTCATTATGAACCAATCTCTCAAACAGCTTCGACAATGCAGACAGAATAGAGATAGGTCTGTAATTCTCCACGTCGTGCTTAGATCCTTTTTTGAAGACGGGAGTTAGATTAGCCAATTTCCAAACGTCAGGGAACACCCCTTCCTTCATACATTTACTGTAAATCAAATGTAATGGCATATATATCTCATTAGCAACACGTTTCAGAAATGATGGTGGTATCCCATCCGGACCAGGACCTTTATCAGTATCGAGATATTTTAGTTCTTTTAAAACTTTAGAAGGACTAATATCGATATGATTTATGATTTCACTATAATTATTATTGAACTCTCTAGGCGGTTGCCAGTTGTGAATATTAAGGGTGGAAGGTTCATAGACAGACTGAAAATAATTCGCGAAAAATTGGCAGATTTCGTAAGGGTCATTACTAGTGTTATCGTTATATTGGACATTACTTGGTACTCCAGAGTTACTCTGTTTGCTAGCTACATAACCCCAAAAATGTTTAACGTTATTGTGAATACTATTTTCGACTGTTTTAAGATAACTCTGATAACATTGGGAACATTCTGTATTAAATCTGCGTCGGTACAGGGAAAACTGCTCATAATCCGATACATTGTTATATACCTTCCACTTAATCCCGATAGATTTCCCGTAGCATCAATTTGACCCATAATTTTTTAGTTTTATAAGAACACTAGCTTTTGCCCACGGCTCCGCCCGCGTGAATGTCGGTTATCGCGAACAAACATAGCTTTTGTTCATTCTCGAGGTCTAATCTAGGTACTCCTATACCAAATTTCATCAAAATCAGTTCAGCGGTTCAGGCGTGAAAGCGTAACAGACAGACAGATAGACAGACAGAGTTACTTTCGCATTTATAGTATTAGTATGGATTTGTGGAAAAAAAATAGCAAACATTAACTTAGGTGATACTTACTCACATTATGTTTGATATAATATTGTTGATTGAAAAAACTACGCAAAAATAATGATAGGTAACCACACTGCTGAGCAGGAAGTCTGACCGCAAGTTGTCAAATGGTCTGTATTCTCTTGCTTTCTTGCTAATATTTTTTTTAAATATTGGTTTTAACTGGAATAGGTTTCTTGAAAGAATAAATTAATTAATTTTTAGACAGAAAGGTGTTTTATAGGTACGTGCTCTCTTTATATAATATTTAAACGAAAAAGAAGAAAGAAGAATCCAGATGAAATTCAACAGACTACCTTTTTAAAATGTAAGCAGAACGTATGCAAGAATGATACGGTCGATTTGGATAGCTTTGTATAATATATGTCAGTATAGCTTTGGATAAAAATAAAATATTCAAAGTTACCCAAATTGATTGTAAATGAAATGTTTTAACATTTGAGTTATGTTCAAATGTTTTAACAGTCAGAATATTTTTTTATATTTTCATCTCTGTTGATACCTTGACCGTACGCCATTTGATTTGAAAAATGATCGGATTTTGAAGATATTTAGCAAAATGGCTTCTTTTGATGTTCGTTGCGCTTTATTGATGAGATGAAATTTCGGAGAGATTTTATTAAAATAGAATATATCGTCTTGTCACTTTCTTAGAAGTCAAGGAATTTTGAAAATGTCAATAATCATATCGTATCGCCAATATTAATTGATTGTTAAATTCAACCCTAAAGTGCTTTTCTTCGTTGTTTTTTTTTTGCGTTACTTTTAATACAAACATGATTTTGTGTTATGGGCAGCAAATTCATCATTATCATCTCAGCATTAAGTATGATTGCATTACCTGGTGGCATTGGTTTTACCTAGAAATCCGAGGCTCACTTACTCCTTCTTATTTTGGTTTGGTTTGTATGGCTTTTATGGAAGCATTTGTCGAAACTCTCAACCATAGGAGCAATCTAACCTCGTCCATCAATCAGCAGGTTCATCGGCTTGCAGGTTATGTAATGATGTTGACTTGACTCTGAAGGTCTTGGTGAGGCCCCAAACTCTCCATATAATTTTAGCAAAGCCGTATATACTCTATTTTCTTAACTTGTTTCGATAAACAAATTAACAAAATAGAGTATATACGGCAGTCCCCTTAAATCTTAGGATTTTTGTACAAACCTTTGCTATGTACTGTTTATAAAATAATTGCAGAATACTACAATATACTTAGTAAAGAGACCCTTAACAAGTCTTGTTACCGCACTGCGTATATTTTCATATGTTACTAAAAATGTATGAGTAGATGTGTCTCACGCCATATGGGCATTCGTGTCTAAGTAACGTTGGGGTGCGAAAACGCTGATTAAAATTTGTAGACAATGTTGTGTTATTTATCAAGTTTACGCCCACCAAAAAATTATGAATAACCTCTGGCTTATAATTTACTTTGAATTCTCACTCAATATCATTACCAAGACATATTGTGGTTAAATGATGTTAAAGTAATCTAAATGACTCGAGAGGCTATAGATTAATTTAACCATATTATTATTTTTTTTCTATTTTCCAGTCAGTCCAGTTTCAAGGCGTTGCAGTAGGTACCCAAGTACCTATTTAATAAATATTAATTTCGCCTTGGAACTTCCACGTGTTTCTGAGAAAAAGGCCTTGACATACTGACAGACAACGAAGTAATTCTACAAAGTTTCCCTGAAAGTGAATATGTTGAAAACGTACAAATTCATGAAGCTATCTGTTTTACATTCATTAATGTTGTTAGTTTGTCAAGTTTATACGATAGATGTGAACATCTGAACATTAGTGTAACTTGTAACATAATTGATTTAGATGAGAAAATTGTTATTTTTACTTTAGATTAACTTATCAAGAAACTGTAATGTATTGTTAGTTAAGGCATGTGATATTGGTAAACAAGTTATTATTTTATAAGTTTCTTTAGTTTAGATATAATATATAATTTAGTTTTTACTACAAGTTAATATAAACCATAGAATCAGTACAAATAAATGCTATTTTTTATTTGATTATAAAATTAAATTAAAAAGAAATTAAGTATTAAATTAACCTTTTAAACAGTATAAATCACGAAATAATAATAAACAATATATTTTTATAAGTGATTTGTTTACGAATTTAAAATTAGCAACGTCTTTATTTTATTCATAAATGTATTTCTGGGTGTTCATAAAATTGTTTAAAATATTGCAATCGAAGTTACAGTACACGTTGAAAAAACAAAAATGCAATACAGAAACGGAAACACCGCAGCTCCTTAAAAACCATTTTGAAACGAGAATCGAGTTTTGCGAGTGTCGCTAGATTGAATTGTTACAGCTATATCTCGACAGACTGACGATAGAGACTTCAACGTTTCCGTGTGTATACTACTTGATAAAGTCGTTCACTTGAAATATTTGCTGGGATAATTTTGTTGTATCCCGTAAATTGTTTTTATGAAGCAGTTGCACAGCCAAGGCGTATTTATTGTATCAAATTTGAAGAGATTCTATATTCCCATTGTTCAAACAAAGCCTGACTCAAGATTTAGAAACATTACAAATTTTACAGGATTTTAAGGATACATGCATCTTCCTGTGAACCACTTACCGTTAACTACGAACTTGGTTGAACTATCTGCCAAGGTTAAACAATAAGATTGATTTGTTACATTTATGTTTAATACATACTAGAGTTGTAAATTACGATTTCATGGACATAATTATCATGTCCGTAGTGCAACATTGGTCAGGCTTTTTAGCAACAGGAGTTTAGAAATAATACAAATTAAAATGAACTGCTTATTTTTACATAAATTAGTATGATTACTGTGGTGGGAGATTAATTTCTGAACAGAAAACGTCATTTATTTAAAAATAATGAAGTTTCTGTTCGATTAGAATGTTTATAAAGATTTTCACAAACATAATGAGCTGTGAAGGTCTCATTATAATTATTAACACTTATTATTCCCTAAAAGTACAGACAGTAATTGATCTTAAACGATTTCCTTTTCCAAGCGGTTGGATGTTATAAAAAATACAAAATGATATATTAAACAATTTCATTCAAATCCATAGCTAAGTATGTAATGAACACATTCAACTGAAACAAAATACAACGATATGCATACGTTAATAAAAAATTACAATTCATTTAGTATGATTAAGTTTAGACTTATATGACTAACTATATAATATTGACGATATTTTAAATAGTATTCCTTGCTTTCCATTTATTCAAAGCCGCTTGTTCTAAACCATTTTAAAAATCAAAACATTTTTTACTTACAGTTTTAAATCAAACTTGGTTATTAAAATGTCGGCATTCTTAACTGAAATTCACAACCAATTTACGTCTTTCGCGATAACCTTCTAGTCCATGTGGAACCAGCTGAAAGTATGGTGTTAACTGGTTAATTTCCGCTCCGGCTTCCTTCGAGTTATAAAATTTATCCAGAAAGAAGGGTGTTACTGCAATGAAAAGTGCAGCTTTTCTTAATTCAAAGTCATTTTTCTAAGAGACGTTGAAATTGTGTAGAAACTCTCTCAATGCGCTATTGTTACGGCTTCTTATCCCTTTGAATGTTTCTCAGTTTTCTTTAGTTCGACTGTGTATTGACACGTTTGTTAAGTTTAAAATCAGCGCAAATAATATTGTTAAGCAGGGTAGGTGCTAATACTATTTAAGAATATTATTTGCAAGTGTATAATATAATAATTTTAGATGGTATCATTATTTTGAATTACAAAAAGAATATTATTGAACTGAAAATATTGACAACTAGCTTCCGCCCGCGGCTTCGCCCGCGTGGTGGTCGGTATCGCCACCAAGTCTATTTTAATAAAACAACTCTCCACGCCACTCACTCCTCCACTCTCCACTCTCCACTCTACTCTTCACTCCACTCGTCTAACCAATACCTTCCTAATAAAAAGACCCCATCAAAAGCCGATAATCGCCATGGACGTAAAAACTACTAAATGTATTTTGATGTTTTATTAGAAAGAAGGTTTTTTTATTAGAAAGTTCTTGCTTAGACTTAAAATTTACCCTATTTTTGGTTGTAATTGGCTAAGTAGAACTGGAGATATAACCAAAAAATGATGACCTACCTTAAACCTTGACGCGCGGACGGAGTCGCGGGTATCAGCTTATATAAAAATAGCCTTTTTTCCGTGCGGAAATCCTTATGGATACCTACCCTGCGGCCCGCAGGTTATGTCGGACTCTTACTGACTAAAACCGCACGCCGTCTAGGGTCTTCTGAAGCCAGGGTGTAAGGGGGCCAACGTTCTGGCGCGGCTGTTGCCCAATATAAGGGGGCCGGATGACTTCCGCAGTAGGCTCTACGCGGGGTCGTGCGGTCTATGGCCCTTTACGGCGGCGTGCCCGATCTGGGCGGAGGCCCTGAATAGCCGTAACAGGTGTATGTACATACATTGGGAGCGCCGCAGCGCGTTATGCCTATATTGGTGGCGAAAGGAGGTGCGGGAGCGGGGACTGGACCTAGAGCTTCGAGTAATCGAGGCCGTCCACGCCCAGCTCCGCCAGGATACCGTGGTGGAGTGGAAGGACCGACTTGGGCAAACGCCAGCCTATCGACTATAAAAAAAAACCAAGCGCGGGGCACGCCGTTATAGCGGCGGTAAGACCCGTCATGGAGGCCTCACGGGGGCCACTCGTACCGGCTGACGCAGGTGATCTCTGGTAAGTGCTTCGGGGATCACTTGTGTCTGATTTGGAAGGAACCGACGCTCAGGGCTGCACACGCTGGTCAAGTGTCCGGCGTGGGAGGTGCCGAGACAGGCCCTCCTGGCAGCCCTCGGGGTGGCAGTCCTCACACTGCCGGTGTTGATCGCAGCGATGGTGCAAAGTGCGGACGCGTTGCCGGCCGCCGCCTCCTTCTGCAAGTGATGCTCTAGTAGGAGGCGGCGGAAAGGGTTCGGGAGAGGCTGCACAGAGCTCTCCCGGACGGCGGCGACGAAGGCGTCGGAGGTCTAACGACCTCCGTCGGAGCCGCCTGTCACCCTAACAGAAGCAGGCCGAGGCGGCGGCGCCCCCCCCCCCCCGTCATAACCTGCCTCGCTGGCCGGGGGGTGGGTATTCATGAGGATTTCCGCACGGAAAAAAGGGGCCTATTAGAGCATTTCCCTCGCACTCCGACTTTGTATAAAAAGTAGCCTATATGTTGTCCTGTAAGTGATGGTAGCTGACTGGATAAGGACGCGGCCTCTGCTCAGAGGTATCGAGTTCGAATCCGGCCGGACAGTACCAATGTGAATTTCACTTTGTGGAATTTATATGTGCTAATCATATGATTTACCATCTGCTGACGGTGAAGGAAAAACATCGTGAGGAAACCCACATGTCCTAGAAGAAATTCTAAGGACATGTTCGATCCACCAAACCCCATTAGGCCAGCATGTGTGGATTAAGGTCTAAACCCTCTCAGCTCTGTCGTTATAGGAGAGGAGACCCGTGCCCAGCAGTGGGACATAAATGGGTTGGTATTATTATGTTGTTCAGAAGTATGAACTATAATAAATCGTACCAAGTTTGATCAAAATCCCTCCAGTAGTTTTTTATCCATGCGTGCACAGATAGACAGACAGACAGAAAGACAAAATAATTACTGATTGCATTTTTTCCATTGGTATTGATCACCAATCATCCCCGAATAGTTATTTTGTAAATATTTCGATGTACAGAATTTACTTCTCTACAGTTTTATTGACGTAACCTACGACAAACTTATTATTTGCGGTTGGTGCAGTAATCGGGTCTACGGATTGAACCGCAAAATTAAGTTTGTTTTTTATTGTATAATTTATCGGTCAAGTTACTTATAGTGTGAAGCTAGCTTATAGCATGGTTAACATAATAACAACATTCAAATATGCGTGTTTAGATTACACGTTGTTACAGAATACGTTGAAGATATAAACGTTCACTGCTCGTTCCCCGTAGGTGAAAGCGTGATAATAAGTAGCCTATGTGTTGACCCGACTTCCTAATAATATTCTTGCCAAATTTGAAGTAAATCCATGCATTACTTTTTGAGTTTATCCCGGACATACATACAGACAAACAGACAAACAGACAAACAGACAAAAATTCTAAAAACTATATTTTTGCCTTCGGTATCGATTGTAGATCACACCCCAAGTATTATCTTAAAAAAATATTCAATGTACAGTTTTGACTTTTCTACCATTTTATTATATGTATAGATTATACAAATAATATTCATGTATTTATTATTCATCTATTACTATTATATTTTTAACATTTCAGATTGATCGTTGATAACCACGAAATCATTAACAACTTTTATGTTTATTATACAAGACCTCCCATTATTATTCTATTGTTCAACCAGAGACTCTTCTAATACCCGATCGTTAAATTAAAACAGCATTTAATTGTCTACACAATAAAGCCTATAAATTTATTGTAATTTCAGAAGGTATATTAATAAATTTTATCTGAGAGATATAACTTTCGACTTCAAGTATTAATTAAATATTCACAGTGGGTATAAAGGACTTAAAATCCTTTTCATTAAAGGTTGCTTGTTTTTTAATTATAGCTATCAAGCAATACCTATTATAACTTCTCGTAGTATATTCAAGGGTGAATTATTCTTGAAAATGAGTCCCTGATAAGTCAAAACCATACATAACCAACTATGAATAAAATTTACGTAAAAATGTTGACTCTTGTTGTGAAATAGTACATTTTTCACCTTAATATTTTAGATACCATAAAGGTATATTGGCCAAATTGCAAGTCACCGTAACTTTTAACAGCTCTATTTTGCTTAAAAATTTGTTTAAGAATATTAATGAGATTAAATACTGAGAAGCTAAGCCTGATCACTCAAGTGGAACCTAGAGATTAGTTACCACCATTAGCTTGCGTACTATCAATTTGGGAATACAATCGCTTCAGGATCATACCTGCAGTTTAATTATAGACTTCAATTATTTGAGATTGCAATTCGTCTGAGAATTTTAATTAATTTGGGACTTGAGATAATTTATAGCATGACATAACATTTATATTTTGAATTAAATTGTTTCTATAGTTAGTACTATTGGAGTATATTTTGTACAAAAGACAAGAGTAGTAGGTGTGTCAATAAATATCCAAGCAGTCACTAGTAGCATTCGTTCACGAGAATGACGTAAGAAGCAATCCAAACATCGACCCCTTGCTGTGACAAGGTCCTTAACTAAATCACTATAATTATGATGGCGTCTTTAACCAGTGTAGTCATACGCAACAAACGAATACTTTAATATGCCTTTTGGGTTGAATAACACGCAAGGTAATTTTGGAACTTTATACTAACGTGAATATTTTCGGATTTTAAGTTATAATAATGAATTTTAGACATTTGTATTAATTATTTATCAAAATGTAAAGGAATTAACAATTTTTTTTTGTTGCGGGCCTTCAGATCTTTTTCATATATTTGTGGAGCTGCGAACCATTACATGCTGCAATATATTATAACTGATATTTAAACTACCAAAGTGAGTTTCTTTATCAGCTTCGTTTTCAGGTCCCCGCAGTACTTTCCATGATTTAGTACCCATTTACACTTAAGTACGTTACCTTGTAGTTTGCACGTAATGTGGTTATACAGTGCGAGAGTGTTATGTAAAACTACGGAACCCTAAAAAGTAACGTATTATCAAGACACATCTCTAGAGAATTATTCAGGTTATAGGTATAGTTGTATTTTATTTTATTTTATTTATTTAGGCGCACAAAATACATTACAATCACTAAAAATAATAATAAGTACTAAAATACAGTTCCGTTCTGAATTGTAACTTAACCACATGTACACACAGTTGAATATAAAAGTCATCACTTTAGTTAAATTTGTATGCCATATTAAATGAAATTTCAAGTACTTTAGCGGCCACCTTGAACTAAATTATATTTTATAAGAGTAGGTTCTTCAAGTTAATCGAAGCGTGCAGATAAATGCTTCTATTTAAGAGCATCATCAATGCTACGGACTAACGAAATAATAATATGTTTTCTTTATATGGAAGGTCTATTTCCAGTAAGTTTGTCTGTCAAATTTGAGCAGGAATGCCATCATGCCCTTCCTCGCTTTAATTTACCTCTGTCTTAAAGGCTAACAAGTGGTATTGAACAAGTTGACTAGAATAATGATAAATTATCTTTTTAGCCACCTGTATAATAAGGATGCTTCTTTAATTAAAATTACAAAGTAAACGAACAAGTTTAAGGTAAATTAAAAACTTATTAACTTAATAATTGATGGTAAAAGGTCTAAATACTAAATAGTCCATCTATCAACTTCCCCTTGTCCCAATTGTTATTTTATTTGGTGATATTATAGTAATAGTATTAGTATTAGTAGTTAAAACATTTGTTAAGGCCACCTTATGCAAAACAGCATACTATAGGACTGTCGATTACCTTGAAGACAAAAATGTCTGGCTTGAGCATGGTGCAGGCCCCTCCTGGAATGCTAAAGTGCTACAACTACAGAATGCTGTAGTTGTGGCATTTCCCTACTACAATATATTGATATTGTGGTAGGCACGCGACCTTTTTTACTATTTTTTGACATTACTATATTTGACATTTTCAATTATTTTACTGTTTAACTTCGGTTAAAATTTATTATATCTTTTTTTTTATATACCTTTATTTATATTGACACGAGGCAAAAATGTACATTCGTCCATATTTAGTCTTAAGATATCTATTTATAACCTGACGTCTCAAAATGCAGCAGTGGAGTTTGTTGCGCCGTTTCTTCTCCACTAGCGCCTAGGAAGCGTTGGTAAACTTAGTATTAAAAGATGTAATTACGTTACACTATTTTGAGAAATAAAGAAATTGAAATTGAAATTGAAATAGTAGGGGGTATGATAGTAGTAATAATAATAACAAGCGGCACTAAAATTTATGAAAATATTTTACCACTTTATTCTGAAGTAGGTAGGTATGTCGTCTCCTTAGCGAGCAATTTTGAGTAGGTAGTAAAGCTACCTAACTTGGGATCTTAAGAATTTTTTGAACTGCAATATTTCACCGTAATTGTTAGTGCGATTTTGTTTCTAACCTAATTACGTTTTCTTGAAATATACTGAACTTTAAATTTCACCATGACGTAGGCAGTATTAATTCCTAAGAAGTTTCTAAATAGCGTGACTCACCATAATAGTTTAACTTTATTAGTTCATGGCTAAACGAAGTAGGTATTAGCAAGCAAAGATGTAATGAGTGAACTGCATGCAGAAAATAACTCAAGTCAGTCTCGATGAGCAGAAAACACCTTCATGTTAACTTTATTATTTAGTCACTTTTTCAAATTAGATATTTGCGCACGAAATTTGGCCTCTCTCTTTAAAATATTAGTAAATACCAATAGAAAATCTTTACCAATAGAGAAAAGAGACAGGCCGAATTTCGTTTCAGATTATCAGCAAAAAATATCAATACTTTGGTATGTTAATAACGACGAAACTTTGAAGGCTGTATTGAAACAAAATTTGATTGATAGAGATCCTCTTTGAAGGCTTTGTTCCATATGTTGCTCGTAGGTATGGATTAAATGTATGAATTCGTAATTTTGCTTTATTGTTTGACTCCTCGGCCTTTTGAGCGAGAGGGCCCGGGTTTATATCCGTAGGCCATAACACTACTAAAGTGAACCCACTTTTAACATTTCCAACACAAGACATTAGCTTAGCTGGAGGGGTAAACGAGAATCTACTCTTGAAAAAAACTACTGCTGTTCATGACCAGTATCACTCGGGTAGATACCGACATTTCCTGTGAATTTTTAAAATTTTGTTCTTATAAAACTTCTACAGATACCTACTTATCCACATCGAAAAACACATTCTTCAGATAGGTGGCCCTTAAAAGTGTTGTGCGCCTAATATTGTGGTGATTGACTTTGTATTTTTATACACTTATATATTCATATTAATGTATTTTTTGTTATTATTGAAATATAAAACTATAAGGTATTACATATTGCAAATCATTCTTGTCTTCTGGTGATGTTATTCTAAGTACGGCCATTGTCACCATGATCAGTATTCTACCTCACTTTATACTGACCCATTAATATCATAACAATACCCATTCTTCGAAGGCCACTGTCGATTCCAATCACGCATTCATGAGTCTACCGCTCGTTTCAATTCATCGTTCCAGTCCTTTTCATTTATTGCTAAAAAAATGACGTTTTAACGGGAACATCAACATGCTTTACGGCCCACTCTTATTCTGTATACGAGTTAGGGAATAAAAAAAGTATAAAGTTAGTAACGACTTGTCGTCAGAGATCGTTGTCTTATGATGATAGGGAAATTGATGTTAGTACTTGAATATGCAAATTTATTTAATGTTACATTATTCTTAAAATGTATTTAAGTACAAACTCACTTTTAAACATAAAAGCGAGTTTGTTGTTTTAAAAGTAATGTTTGTAGAAGTAAATAATTCAACGAATTCCTACAATACTCTCTCTATTAGATAAATTATTTTTAAAAAGTGACGGACTAAAATGAACTAAAATTACTGTAAAAAAATTATCACTACATCTGAACATAATAATTATTATATCCGCTTGCAGCTGCTTGTTAATAATACCATAAATGAATAAATAAAATAAGTTCTGTTTACTTTGAAAACTTACAGACTTGCTTTGAATTACAAATGAGATGGCTTTTGACATGAAGACAAGAAACAGTTTACTTGCAATAAAGTTCAATTAGACATGTGTGTTGTTTATTTACTTTCTAAATATGATTCTAAATCGCTCGTGGCAAGGCCAACGTTTGCATTTAATACGAAAACAACTTCATCTTCGTTAATATATTGTTCCTTAACTAAACAGTCAATATTAGAAAATGAGATTCTTGTGTTCATGATAACATATCATTATATATAATGTTTAATTTGAGTCGTCTCTGGATGTTCTGTGGTATTTAGAAAACATTTTCCATTAAAACCGGGAATTAATACTGGGAACTATAACAATGTTAGTTTGTCCATCTCTATTATTACCGCTGCATTGTGCCCTCGTAGAGAATACAATGAAATGCTACTTGGAAGTTTCTACGCGGAAAAAACCTATTAACTTAATAATAATATCTCTAACAATATAATCTACCTATTATGAAAAGTTGACAAAAATTATATTGACTCGATAACAAATCGATTGTAACACATAAGAACTTAGACGTTTGTCCCGCCATGAGTAGCGAATCTATCAGAAAATAAGAATAGCTCCAATATATATTTTTTTTCTGAACTAATCCCACCCTCGTTTTTGCTATTGTAAATTCTGTATGCCAAGATCGACAGTAGTGATCTAGAAGAACCCTGAGTTATGACGCTCGGGAAGTCTTAGGGAAAGTTAAAATGTCTTGGCACCCGTACCGAAATTGATAAGAAGTGAATTGATTAATTATTAAAAGTTAGAAAAAATAACAAACCTATCTTTCTCTTTAGTCAATGGTAGAAAAAAAGGACAGTTTTTTTACGTCGGTCACGTCAATATGACTTCACCTTGCCTGATGGTAAGCTACAAATTTAATATGCAATCTACCCATAAAAAGAGATAAAGCAACACGGACCCAAATATTATTCTGAGGTCCTAAGTAACCTATACTTTGACTTTAATAATAGTATGCAGAATAGTTTTATAAAAAGAAAGACTCCATGTCGCATTTGATATCCTTAACAACGAGAGGCAACATCGGCACGAGGGAAGAAGAAAAACGATTTATTCTTTACTTTTGGATTTACATTAACTCAATTCATAATCGAAAGCATCTCCTAAATTAGTTACTTAGATATTATTTCTTCCTATGGAATTCAAATTGAACCTTGTTCCGGCTATTGTGATTGTCTGTTGATATTTATACAGGACATAATCATTCTACTCTATAACTCGTAAATTTGAAAACAGTGTTAATTTTGTGCGAATAAAATTATCCTTTTTTCTTTTACCTAAGTAAGAAGAGAAGTAAGAGTAAATACAAATAGTCACCCAACAGCACTCATACAATGAAACCAGTCACGAACAACAAACAAATTAGGATATATGGTATGTTTGTACTATCATAATACCTACCGGTAATGGATGAAAAAATTAAGCTAGTCATGTCAGATGTTGCTACTATTAGCTTATTAAATCATTAATTCATCCATATATTGTTTATATCCATGAATGCCCTTGGTATATTAATGCCGTAACTAATGTATAATAATTGTACATAACGTGATTAATTAATTATCCGGCTTGTAATATATCATTTGGCTCTTAGAGAAGCTTAGTAGAAATGTAATAATATACGATATCCGACGTCTGTACGTATCTGTCAGCAAAATATGTTTGACAGTGTTGACACACATGTCGTATCGTAGAGGTTCCACACATTTATTTATAGTAGGATATTATATAGTACAGTTAAATATAAAGTAGATTTAGGGTTAATTTTCACAACCTATATCACGAATAGTCATTTATTAATACATAACAGTTTTGATCATTAGTCAGTCTGATAGCGGTGGAGTCGAATGTGAGGTCGAAAATGACAGATTTTCGACCTCACAAATGCGTGAATCTATAAAAATTGCGTACTGTGAAAAAGTAAACTTTTTAACATGCCATTGTAGGCTGTCGCGGCATGAACTTAATTTCAGAGCCTGCGCTTATAAGCACTAACATTTTGTTTGACAAGATAGTTTCCTAGCATGGACGACAAATTTTGATGCGATGTCGACTGAGGTAGAATGATGCTGATGGCAATATTAAAGATTCATAAGAGCATTCTCCGGGTAACAACAATAGTAGAATCCGTTTGTTGGGTTAACTTGGATTTAACAACCAATTCTAGCACTATATAAAAGACAAAATTACACCAAATAAACAAAATATTCATTTGTCATGTGTCGATGAGTTGGTAGCTCACATAATATATCAGCTTGTTTGTCACTAAACATTTGCCCTTGCTACTTGGTGACGTGTTATGTGAACACACCTTGTAATTAACCTCACCCTATTCAAGGTAATTATGAAACACTTCTATAAGTTGAAAATAAACAACAAAATGAAACGATCTGAGCATACTCAGACGACTGAAATATATTTATAACCCACTTATAAAGATGGGTGCAAAGATGTTTGGTTTGGTTTGATTTCAACTACGACAGAACGGTTTTTAACAAATCTCTATGTCAAATTTCATCTAGATCCGTTTGATCTAGATAAATGATTGAATTTGGCTCAAAGATAGATTTATGGTCTGGAATTTATAGGCTTTTGAAACCCGGGAATAGGTTCTTGGGAGCTTAGGATCTACGAGCCGGGCTCCGAAGTGTAAACTTTGGATGTCCATATTGTCCATGGGCCACGGTGACCGCTTTTGATAGAAAGCGTGGCCGTACTTATCTACCACCTAAGTGGTATAAAAAATGTTTAAAATAATTACATTTTGTCTATGACACCAAGTAAACTTTTATTCATAATTTTCAAAGGATAAGGAATGATGTATTTATAATACCGTTAATAGGTTCCAGGGTTTACATTTTGTCTAGACCATAACTTACACTCCATGACTATATTTAGTGATTTTACTAAAACTTTACTTTCTAAAACTAAACTTCAGGGCAAGTTTAAGTTTCCTAACATTGAAGAAAAAATACAGCAATTGAAAATTAAGACTTGAAAGAACTTAATGACCCAGCAAACGTTCAAAGTTAGTGAAGTGAAAATTATACAACCCTGAGACTTAATAGTGGTTAAAACCATATTGTTACAACTTATAAGTGCCTAGTTCTTGATTATGTTGTGATAAAACATACTGGAAATTATTATTCATATATTGAATATTATTTAAAACATAGATACTACATGAGTATTCCCAAAGTACTTAATTGGATAATAATTACTTTAGGTTAGTGCAAATACTGATTTTGATACTTTGTTGTTTTCATTAGAATAAAGAGCATATTATTATTGACTGTGTTTTCGCTCGGTTTTAACTAAAGTGCCATACACAGTTACAAAGTAAAACAATATACACCTACTGTGCGGTAAGCGAACTCTAATTTATTTTCCCATATGCAATGTTTACAGAAATACCTTCACAACTACTTCAGTTAACGTGAGCAACCTAAATCATCAACTTTGTTCAATCTAAACCATTTTGCGACACATAATTTTTTACAGTCACAGTTTTCAAGTCACAATGCCAAGGTAGTTATTTAAACCAATGTTCTATAACGGGTTCAGCCATGTTGAAAATAGTTTGTGATGACAAGGCGTCTTTGAGAGGAAACCCGCTTTGTGGACGTATGCTTAAAGAGTTTTTGGAAGAGACAATAGGGCATAAAGTAATTAAAAACATTCTTGATCTAACTTCACTGTCAAATTTAGCCAAGATTGTTTATTTCCAATATTTCATTTATAGAAACTTATACGTTTCGATAACAATGTGTGTTTAGCATAGTTGATAATTATCTTTAGAAGCTATCAAGAGGACTCCAGCGTTGTTATTTATGAAGATACTTTATGTAGGTAACTTTTTAATTATGCAAGATGAAGATATTTCATATTTCAAATTCGATGAATATTTTTCACTGCAGTTCCCTACCAGCGATATTACAAAAGAGAAGGGTAGGTTAACTTTTCACTCAAATTCTGTCCATTACCTTAATTGTTACTCAACCTCATGTGTTTATTGATTATTGAAACGATATTCAATCGTATGTTAATAAACTTTCATTTTACTTTAAACGGCATTTCCAGCAAATTAGACGTCATTGCTGCTCAGTCACCCTTTTGATTACTAAATTGCCATGCCTCGCTTCCTTAACGCTTAATAGTAAGAAATTATTTTCAGTTAATTCCATGTAACCCAACCACGATTCATTAATCTTGATAGACGTTATCGCTGCCGTCTCACTTTTGTAATTTCTATGACTGAGTGAATTCAGGTGTTAAGTATCAAGTTATGGGGATATCGTTTTGTTTTATGTACATTGACTTTTTATTTTCTATCATAATATTTTACTTCCGTTTCATTCCACTATAGCTGTTCAAGTGATTATTTAGTTTCTTTGTAATATTAGGGATTTTGTGAATTGAATTTTTGTTTAGACTTAAAAAGAAAGTTTAAGTTACGGATTAGAACATGTTGTTATGTTAAAGATTTTAAATTTTAAAGTGTTAAACTTTTTCGTGTTTGTCAAATAATTTTTGATCCAATTAGGTACCTATTTATTTCAACTTTATACTCTCACGCGTTACTGAGAAAAAAATCTTGACAAATGGTAAAATGGTTAAATTTTTTTTGTTGTTGGAGGTATGGAACCTTAAAAAATGACATATTCCTTCATAGTTAGGATTTTATATTGTATGGTATATACTTATATTTTAAATGCAAATATATTAAGCTTACATTTACTAAAATCAGCATCATGAAACCCACGATGCTAACGTAACTCCCTATTATGGTGTTGTAAAAACAAATTTTATTTGTCCCAATAAACATTTTTCTTCGGTTCTGTCGCATTATCAGTCCCTTACCAACACGACCAATTGTCAATATAACCCCGCGAAACCATTTTGCTAAAGTAAACAGTAGATACTCTAAGAAAAACCGTTCAGAAAGTAAAGGAAAGAAGTGTCATGCAAAACTCGGTCCCAGAAGGGCAACGTTCCATTTCTGATAAATGAAGTTAAAAGGGTTTTTCGTTCCCAAGAGGTGAAACTTGGACACAAACATCGAAGGATCTAAAGGCTGCGAAATGTTATCTAAATTAAAATTTTCGGAGCACTTTGTGAAAGAAATCGAATATCTTGTTGACATCCTGACGGGCGATGATAAAATCATACAAATAGATGTACTTATTGATATTTAGGCTTTTAATATGTTGAAGTGCAAAGTTACGATAAAACTCGATAAGTGAATGGATTCTTGACGTATGGACAAATTTAAAATAGGTGACTTAGATGTGAAAGTAAACGTGTAGGCATATTTTGTTTTTAAATATATTTTGTAGCATTTGTCCTTATATGAAAATTCCTTGAACCATACTCAAATCTAAACGAAAATATTATAAGGACGAAAACCGATTTGCCCTTCCATTGAAATCTGTATTGTAAATCAATATTTCATTTCTTATTTCTCTATTATCTGAATTATTTTAAGTCAATAGTTAAAATCAATATGCCATTTTCCACTAGTAAATTAAAAATGTTAGATCAAAACTGTTACATAATTATTTTTTTAAATCTCCCAAAACTTTGGCTTCTTCACCTAGTTTTAGTGAATTCGAATGGAGCTATAAAATCAAACCACAAAGAGAATACTCCATTGATCTCGAAGTTTATGTTTTTTTTTCACAAATTACATACAATTTTAATATTTACATTGTAATTTCCTTCAATACCATGAAGAATTTTTATAAGACATTTTTTTACAGGAAATAAGTACCGCATGAAAATTAATAAGGTCGTGTTTAAATAATCCACTTTGTTAATATATTTCTATTAACTTCGCTGACTTTATGAGTATGATAAATCTCGTCGTTATTAAAAATGTTGGGCAGAAAGTTTTGACGTCAAGTCAAAAATTTGCATACTGACGGACTGAATGTAAATTAATTATTTTATTAATGTCCCTTAAGTATTTGAACAATGTTTATACTGCATGGTCAGACTATATTGAGAGTATTAATAGCTCTTACCTGTTTGCAATAAAATTATTCTTGTTTTACTTTTATGAAAAAAAAAATTACACTTGATTAACCATAGACATTATGGTATGGGGCTACATTCGATTGATGAAGTAAAATCATTCTATTATTTCCTATCTATTCTTTCATTGAAGGTTTTCTTTTATATTGGTTAACCTCATCGATCATGATCTGGAGCAATACGGTTCGTAATACAAGATCTTGTTAAAGAAAATATAGTTTGCATCGCTAAGGTTTCCGCATTCAATCACCACGTTGTATGCCAGTTTCAGATATCCAATCTGATATACTGTTTTTGCTCGATGAATTGCTAGTTCAATTTGCAGCAAATGTGAACCTTTTCTAGAAGTTTTAATATTTTATACATAAGTAGTATTCACGACCTGGTGTTGATTTGGTTTTGATTAAACATTTCAAAATATCTTTTGAGTATTTTTTCATTTCTTACAGCGTAAATTTTGATGTACAGAAGTAAACATTTTCTCAGCGCCAAATTAGTAGCTAAATTATACAAATACTAGCTGTTACTCGCGGCTTCGCCATCGTGGATTTTTTTCCCGGTTCCGCTACTCATGGTAATCTATTTCAGGTATAATGTGATTGAGTAACTTCACAAACTTTTACATTTAAAATATTAGTAGGAAGTAAGAAAGTAGAAATATTAGAATTTATCTATATCTGCAATACAGTTTTCTTTATTTCTACTTATATTTTATACGTGTTTTATAGATATAGGATTTTTTATCATTATGCCATTTATTATCATCTATAAACTGTATATTATACATACGCCCTTAAAGAGTTAATGAAAATTAACGTTCAATCGTTTTGCTCCCTCATTTGAACATATTTATTATTCAGTACAATTCGTCCCCTATTACACACACATTTCCACGTCTCATTTACTCGTATATTTGAAGGTTTCATTACCATTCCGATGTCACGTTTAAGGCGTGTCCCTCGTGTTATTACACTAATGCGTTCTCTGTAACGTTTAAAAAAGGTTTCCACCCATTTTCCTGTAGGTATTATGTTTTAAACCGTTATCCTTTTAAAATGTAATCATTGTTTTAATGGAATTTTGTACAAAAGAGTCGAAAACCGGATTAACTGTATGTTGTTGAACAGCTATTAGCTCATGCATTGAACCACCCATTACTTAAAGTAATTGGATTAAGGCATTTTACTAATTAAATGAATACCGGTTTGTATTTGCTTTTGTAACGGTTTCCTGGTAAAATATACCAATTAATTGATACACCATTCATTATGTTGCCCATTCAGTGTTAACTGGTGTTAACATACTCGTATATGTACATTGTATACTCACACCTTTTCTCCTCTGAGGTAGGCAGTGACAACAATCTTTACCTGTTTCTGTCCTTATACCTCACGAGCATCCTATAATGTATTCTTTATTTGTATTGTTTTAAATTTCGTAACAAATTTAATAAAAGTCAAAATGTTTGCCGCATATGTCAGTACTGCAGCCAAGTTAAATACCAAAAGGTTTCTAAGGGTTAAAAGCTTTTAAACTTTCATCATGTGGAAGTTTTAAAACCTTTTCACATTTATTCATGTTTATGCACTTAAACATAAAATATGGAAACGTATTAATTTTTGATCGTGTGTGTCTAACTTTTTGTTTGCATTAATTATACTAACAACCATGATAACTGTTCTGGATCCATTTATTATTGTCACAAACATTATGAAAATGAAACCCATTGCCTTATTTCATATTACATTTGGCTTTATTCATATTTGAGGTCTTTTGTGTAATCAGAGTTCCAATAATTTGTCTTTAATCACAAGCTTTTATATAACTTCACATGTTCTTATATTAAGTACAAATCTTACATGCCACATATACATATAATTTGAAACACTTTCCGGCATTCAATTAAGTTGAAGTATACTTGCGTACCTTTGGTGATAATGCAATGTATGATATCATAGAGCTGGTCATTGGTTTGTCTTGATTTCATGAAATAAAATTAAAAATAATTGAATTAAAAATAACAAATTCATGGTTTGGAACCATACTATCTTTCAAGCTGAAACTAGTCATATACAAACAAAAAAATCATTGTAAAATTGTTCCGGAGATGAGTGCGTAACATCACAGTGACATTCTTTTATTTATAACTTAAAAGAAATGTTTGGACTGAACATTTATATATTAAACTAGCGTACCCGCGCGCGGCTCCGCCCGCGTGAATGTTGGCTATTGCCACCAAGTCTTTTTTAAGCTGAGGGACTGCCCGTACTAACTTTCAATGTCTATTCCTTCGCAATCAGTGGTTGCAGCTAAACGTATTCATTTCATCTCAAGTTCTATCAAACCCTTCAAAGTACAGTGCCATGCATCGCGGCCAAAGCCCGTTTATTTACCAACATTATCCTTTTTCATTGTCTTCTAGATTTTATGGGGATTAGATAGCTGCTCTGGCCAAAGTATGTGTGACTCGGAAGAGGCCCTTTGAAAAACCCTTTCATCATAGTTGCATTACACTTTCACATTCGATGCACTATTTCAAATTAGTGAACATTATATAATTCCGAAAATCGCGAAAATCTGATTTTTTTATTATTAAAATCTTGCTACAGACATTGACATTTGACAACCTAATTTAACATTCAAGAATTTCATGAAAGTAAAAAAAGAGGATATACTAATAAATACCGGTCAAGTGCAAATTGGGCTCGTGCACGCAGTTCCGTACAAAATTGGGTTGATGCTTTCCGGACTTTTCCCTGTACTTATGCTATAAGATTTTACTTTCTGCTAAATATCTGAATTCTAGCCCAAAGGGAAATACCCCTTTTTTTTCGTGCGCAAAAACCCCGTCGGGCTCCACCTCAATGGAGCCAGCGGAGAGGTTGGTATGTCGGAGTCCTACCAATGCCTGTGTGATCGAGGAATCTGGTGTGTCCTAGAAAGGATATCCCAGAAACCCCCAACAGCACTGGCGACCTCGACGTGTTATTAGGAATCTAAATACCCCATCTCTATAAAAAAGCGCGCGTGGAAATATAACACCCTGCCACCCTGGGTCCGCTTACGGACGGTTAGCCTCGACCGTCACCCTAGGCTCGCACTCATGGAGGACGGAGATGGTTCCGCGAACTACGCCGCCCGGTGCGCCTTCATCGGCACGGGGGAGTGCTAGATTTCTCCCGTAGCTTTTCCACCACCACTTCTGCGCGCATTACTGCCTCACAAAAAAAGCGGTGGCGTTCCACATACTCTCTATGATGACCATGGTCGGCACCAGGGACCTCACCATGAGGTTTGCCCCACCGACGTCTGCTTCTAGGACATGGCGCCACTCTATCTACTCTGGAGACTCTACCAGTGTATGAAGAGGTGGTGTGCCCACGGATCAGCCCCGGCAATGGTGGCATTCAAACGTCAGCACCCTGCCTACTCAATGCAGGAACTCACTAAAACAGCCATGTCCATCAGTAAACCTTGGATAGCTCAGGGTCAAGGGTTACCTTAAACTTCGGCGTCTGTAGACCCAAGATGGAGGTCGACTTTAGTCGGTCAAGTCGGATATTACGTCCCTACTGGCCAGAGGAGGGGAGAGATTCGTGGGGATTTCCGCACGAAAAATAAGGTACAGCTTCCTAAAACTCTCCGATTGCGGTGCAGGTGACTCACTAACGTCGCCGAAGGTAACTTAACGACCTCCGTCCTCCATGAGTGCAGGCCAGGAGATGGTAGGTCAAACCACCTATTAGTCGATA
Source organism: Lithosia quadra (assembly GCA_963576445.1). Taxonomy (NCBI): domain Eukaryota; kingdom Metazoa; phylum Arthropoda; class Insecta; order Lepidoptera; family Erebidae; genus Lithosia; species Lithosia quadra. The sequence continues at coordinate 3,676,969 of OY754894.1, forward strand.
GTGAGACCACAGTTTGGATATTACGCTTCGTGTAATGCCAAGCATTATCCGCAACATTCCTTTTATCTAATTCAACTTGATTCCTCTAGGTACGTGTTCTTAAGAAAGAGGTCTTGACAGACAGGTAGACGGATAACAAAGAGATAAGGTTTTTTTCCTAATCAGGCACAGAACCCTAAAAATTAATATATTCTATTTACTTTTGAGGAAAAATAAGTAAAGGATATTACTCTATGAAAATTTAGACAAAGTCAATTTTAGTTCCTGTTGCTATGACAACTATTATAGATGGCGATAAAAACGTTTGCAACATCTAATTTTCGTTTTATTACTAAATTTCCTGAATGAATCATATATTTTTAATTATGTTATATGCTATTCAAGGCGGAGACAAATCCAACAAATCATAGATCATGAAAATCTGTTCAGCCGTTCTTGAGTTCTGGCAAAAGCACGTTTTTAGCCCTTTTTAGGGCTTTAGGGTTCGAATTTTAAAAAATCCTTTCTTAGTACACCTCTACGCATCAAAACACACATATTCTGCAAATTTCAAGTCTCTACGACCAGCGGTTTAGGCTGTGCGTTGTCTCTATGTCAGTCAGTCAGGACTTTGAATTATATAGTATAAGATGGACTAACTATTATAGTTGTGGAAATATTGGCTGAATGCCAGTTGCAATAACTTTATAGATAGGTAATGACATCAGTGGAGTGTAGTAAAAGTTCTTCTATCTACGAAAGACCAAAGTTTTAATTACATGGCGATACAGTCTACCCGAACATTAATATCAATATCACAATCGATAAAAGTTACACGCTATTCCTTAGAGCACGCTATATTACTATAGAACAAAACTTCCCTTTGTGGTCCCAAGGGATTGTTATCGCGCCTTCGATGTTGTTTAATTAATTTTATGTAGTACTGCTATGTACTGCGTTTGGTAGAGAGTCGAGTTCAGCTGGTTCCTATTTATTAGTATATTTTTTGCGACTTACGAATTAAGGTCAACCTTAATTACCGTAGTAAGATGATTGATCATCTATTGGGTGGTTTTCTGAAGTAAGTAAATAAGTCATTTAAATTTATTTTACGAGAAAAATTTATCATGTAAATTTACTCGTTTTTTATTAATTCCTAATCATTCATCCCACCACTTTACACCCCAATTATTTGACAATAGCACGATTTGAAATTGAAGAAAGAAGTAACCAATTGGACTTGAAAGATAACTTCTATACTCTTGTGATGACTACTATTTGGTACTGTCCACACACTAAAAACTATCGCGTTGAATTTTGTGGTCAATCATTCAATTTCTTTTTGAACTGACACTGTATGTTATGTAATAAAATATTCAAGTAAGTAACTCATCGTTGGAAAATAAATCTAATAACAGCCTAGTTTTTAATAGCAGTGCTTAATAGGATCAACTGAGAGAAAAAAATATTGATTATGCTGAACTTGATAGTATTATTGTGGAAGCCCCGTGAAAAAGAAAAGCTAGCCGTTTTATCACCAGTGGATAATATTCATTAGAAATTTATAGTTAAAATTATGACCCTTCGGTTCAAATATCGGTTATCGAAGATTCGGGTATTTTGGTTTTTATGTGTTATGAACCGGGTAGTTATTAAACTATAGAAAGCTTTAGTAATAGTCTTTAAACATTTCAGTGAAGCATCTGCTTCAAAAAAAACTAAATCCGGTATGTACTTGCTTTGATCCGGTTTGAATAAGTCTGTGCTATTTACGATCCGCTTATTGAACTTGATTACAGTAACACACTTCCGTTTTATGATAAAACTTTTGTTATAAATAATATATACGGTCCCGCGTCTGAAGTCATAAATTTTGTCGGTTAGTTCAAAGTAACAAGTTTTAGCTATGAGCTAGTTACGATGGTGTACAAAAGATAATTTGAGTTCCCAAAAACATTGCTACAGAGTCTAAAATGTAAAACAAGCACACAACCCTTCTAGTAATAGACTATGGGCGTTAAAATATACTTGCACCAAGAGAAATACTATACGCGTTGTAGACTCAAGGGTTTCCTGGAACCCTATATTTTATCAACAACAATACAAAGTTAAATACCTACTTTATAATACTGGGGTAAAAATATACCTCAATATTATGAAAGACCGCAATATATCGAAGATTGGCCGCTTCGTAGTTGCATTGAAAGGCCGACCGCAACTAAGTTGGGAATAGGCTCGGCGGTTGAGGAGTTTATGTCTAAATACTAAAATATGGTGTTGCCGAACAAGCCTCCCTGTGAAGGATGCTTAAATGCAAATCAATACTTTGTATAGTGGCTTGTTATATACTTCATGGCTTTGTCAAGTCAACAGCGTTTAATAGTTCCGAAACCAACTTTCACTTCTAATTCAAAACTTTCCTGATTGAAAGTCCCAAAGACATTCAGGATTCTTCGTAAACAATTAGCCTATTTTAAATTTTAAACTGAAAAACAAATCAAATATTTATTTTACGTCTGACGGTCTCAGAGTCAATTTCACAACTGATTCCAAAATGATCGAAGGCATGAATATCCGTTGCTGTTTTGTTTCTGTTTTCTGTTAATGGTGAAGACAGAAGCATAGACTTAGAAACTTACTTTAATATTTATATCGTTTATTTGCCGAAGTTTTTGAGGGTAAATGAGTAAAAAATAAGTTTAGATTTCCTGGTTGTCTCTAAACATTACTTTGAATACAATTTTACAGGTATACCTACTCTCGATGGGCCAGTCAGAGATGAATTTTATTAATACTTAATAATATTTGTCTATATTTTTGCTTTCGACTATCACTTTTTCAAGCACTCTTTCTGAACCTACACTATTAATGAAAATTTCCCCACAGAAACTCAATAATACTTTGCCGGACTCGGGCATCAAACCTGGAACCTCAGCAGTTTCATACACGTGCTGTCACTGAACTCAGTATTAAATTACTTCACCACAGTGTCTAACTACTATGCTATATATAACATGCACTAGGTATATATAGCAAAGTAGTAACTCAGCATCAGACGTTCATTTGCAATTAATGAAGATAAACACGAATCGACGTGATTCGTGTTAGACCAGCTACTTGCATTTCAGCTGTCACATTTGTGATCATTCAGTTCTAACAGCAAATAATGAAGTGAATCAGTACCTAGTCTTCAGTTCCAAATGAATTCAATTACCAGTTTAGGATAATTAAGCATACATACATATACTCACGCCTTTTTCCCTCCGGGCCGGGGTAGGCAGAGACAACAGACCGCCATCTGCCTCTGTCCTTACATAGTTCACGCGCTTCCTATACTGTCAATAAACCTTTCATACAAGCCCGCCAGTTTCGAGTGATTTTGACCTGCCCTTTTTTTACAAGTTTTTTTTTATTAAGATAATACAATAATGTGTCTATACAGTAATGTAATGGATATTAATACGATCATCGTATAGGTGTAAGTAGGTATTGATTATCATACCAATTAAATACACCTTTGAATTTTCTGACTAGGTAAGACTGGCCGTGGTCAAAGTCTGACTGGCTCAGTAGTGTACGCTCCTTTTGTGAGTAAGACCTTAGGAATTGAAAAATAACTTAATTCATTCTACTGTGTTCTAATTTTCATGATAAAAGTTCAATAGTTCACAACTTAACATTTGTTGACAGCGAGCCTGCTGAGCGGGTAAGATGCGGCGGCATGCACCGCATCGTGCTTCTAATGGCGGTGCTCACACGGGCCACTGCCCCTCAGACTACCGATACAGGTAAAGATAACATTAAAAATGGAACTACTATAGGCATACTGGTTTATGCAAAATAAAAAATTGGTACTGTTTTTGGATGTCATTTCAATTTCTAATGAGATATAATCTAGTTAAATGTAGTACACCTACAAATTCCAACTTCGATTATATTTTCATAAACGGGTTCAATGATTCCTCTCTATTTGTGTTTATAAGGAATAATGATATTATTAATAAATATAATTTGTTGCCTAAATGAATGACAATAGACTCCTTCATCTAATAAATTTATTACTGCTTAAAGGTGGTTTCCATCTATTTGAAAGCGATTTTTTTCAAATAGAAACATTGAACTGGAGTTGAAGCTTATTTTGAGACAGTTCATTACATGTCATGTGTACGAACTTTGTCGTGTAAAAGGAGTGGGTTCACGTTGGCAGTATACGTTACGTAACGAGGTTAGAATACGTAACTTCTTTCAATTACGCTGCCGCTGCATCACTGTTGATGTTGGTAGACTATGTTACCTGATGAGGTTGGAATGTGTTACTTCTGTTTTATCGTTCGAGTCAGCACTATACGAGTAAGCTACGTGGTTTTGTGGCACCCAGACTGAATAAAATGTTGTTACACTTGAATTTTCAACTCGATAGAATAATAGAATAGAATAGACGCTACAAACGTAGGTAATGTACCTACATTACCTACGTTTGTAGCGTAACAGTACCTACCTGCTACCAACGGATAAGAAACAAAATTTTAAACAGAAAATTCTTTAGGTGGCTTTAGACATTAATATTGAAGTCATTTGTTATTCGGTTTTACAAATTAGTCGCAATTTAAAATGTCGAGGAAAGTTTCAACGAGAGTTAATTTTCTCTACATAATCTATTATGCGTTTTAGTACCATCTTAATCCATAAAAAGTTATAAAAGAGTGGGTAACATTTTAGTATAAATCCTGAAGAATGCAATGACTGTTCCAAAAGGCTATGGAAGAAATCATAAACGAATAGTACTAAAAAATATCAATGACTATTAATTTTTCAATTTTAGACCTAAGAACCTTCAACATCAATATTCTGCGAACCTTTTTCCAACTCGGTCGCAGTCAGCCTTTCAGTGTAACTACTTTGACAATTAGCGTGAAGCGACTTCCACCAAACCTACTGACGAAATCGAAATTTCAGAATGATCCACATCCTGTTATTTTTCTTTGTTAACTTGTAGCTCGTTAAATCGAGTTGTCTGTTAATCGTGAGTATGATTTATGAATTCCATTGTTCTAGCGTAATTAATCAACTGTCATTGTTTAGGAATTCAATAATAACAGGTACACAATAATAACAAATACAGTACAGTCGAACTAGTGTAGCAAAATTAATTGTATCTTGTACATATGAAGATGAGTTAACTACATTCAAATCTATTATTGTTCATTACCTTAAGTAGAAATGCTGAAACCCTGTAGCTTGGTTGTATAATACTAACTACTTAAAAAAATCTTTAATGTAAATTCGCCTTGTACTGTGTATTTCGAACTTACACGGACGTGGGCTAAAGCTATTTTATAATATACTTGGATTATTATAATTGAGACGTATTACTTATTTATATCCAATATCCCTGTTGGGTTGTCGTGATCAGCAAGCGAGATATTTAGTCAAATCCTATTTTAGGGTCAAACTGGGTTCCAACCCCAATATAGTATTTGCGAAGAAATGTTATGTTTCTTCGGCAATAAGGCAGAATATTCTGACGGGTCAGACGTTAGGATAAACTGCTGGGTCGCGGCGGAATGTTTATATATGTAAAACAGTGTTCGAAAATTGATATCGCAATGCAGGATCCGCGATTCTGACTGAACTTGATATGGACGCGGAATACGTAATAATGGAAAAAAGAAGTAGAATCGCGTATTTCTTCATCCTAATTATACTTATCACCAAAGTTGCCGTTATGCCTTAGGTACATTTCTACGTAGTTATTTAATTTGTTTTTTCCCAGGGTCAACAGTTGCTGAGACTAGTGAATCATCAATGTCGACAATAGTCACCTACCCGCCAACAGTCTTCCGCAGCATAAGGGTCACCAGCAAACCTCGGAAACAGGGAATGAGGCAAGGAAAGTCTGACTCACCGATGCTGAATTATATCTTTGATTCCTACGCTACTAGCAATAAGCATTTTCATGACAAGTAAGTATCTGCTTCACCTTCATCACATAAAGTATCTCTCCTGCACACTTTCTGCTGATAGTACCTATTATACTAATTAGTAGCAGCTTAAATTTATTCTTCATTAGTCTTAAAACGTAGCAATTCTAACTTTAACATTTATGAAAGTGACTAAGAAACTATTTACATAATCATATTGTTCCGATTCAGTTTGGAATTTACTTTGTGGATATTATAATCTATTTCATATATCTTTAGTTTTAAAAACAATATTCTTTTTAAGTAGTCACTAAAAGATCGTTAACTTTCATTATTTTTTAATTGTTAAGTTGTGTAATAAGAATTTTACTTTACACATAATAGTGTTTTAGTGCAAGATTGACGATAGCAACCTTCTAATAAGTACTGTTTCCTTTCGGAGTAACAAATTGACCATCAGCGGCCTTTTTATTCATCTTGTTGTAGTCGTGAATAACGATTGTAGCTTGTCTTTTGTTGTTTCTGTTTGTACACAAATACTTAATTTTGGAATATTAACAAATAAAAAATTCAAACGTTTTATTACAAACGTTTTCATGCTTTCAGAATAAGTACCGCCAAAAAATGGTCTACCTAAAATTTTTGTCGAATACTTGATTTAGGTACATATTAAAACGAAATGGAAGCGACTCAACTCACCTTTAGCGATATTAATATTCAAGAAAGTTTGTTTAATACACTTTGATACCCGTAACTTAAAATGCGTAACGTACCTACTAAAAAAAAACTTTATATAAAGTCACGGAGATCATTTAGCGCTCTCTAGAGCCCGGCGCGTCCTCAGTGAGAAGCAAGTGTAATCCTCTTCCGTTCCCTTTCCGCCACCTTTTTAGCATGCATCGATTGTTTGCAAAATAATATTTAATTCTACGTGCTTTTGTATGAAGCACGTAGAATTTGGTTTCGTTTGACGAGATTTTCATATGACCACACTAAACACTTCTCAACTAGCTCACTAGAAGCAACCGCGTCCGATTAGTACCCACGAAAGGATGTTAAGATGACTCTCCAGGCAAATCTACATAAGTGCTCTTGCCACTATTAATGCTGTATTCTAATATATTTTCACTTAGGAGGAAATGAATACACATTATGAATAATTGGGAAAAAGGTAGGTAGGTAGATGATGATGTTGATGGAATGAATCTACGTAATTTATTACAAATTTCTAATAAATTTTAGAAAATCATCTAGTAACCATGTTCATCGTCAAATTTTGTTATGCAGAATCTAAATCTCCAACAGGTTTTACTAGCAGTAAGATTACTATAACCATCTAAATAGAAAAAGTACTCTGCTCGAGAGCTTCTAAATCACTATTCTGATCAAATAAAGCATTCGGCATAGTGCCGAACACGTCCGCTTAAACATTGAAACTAATTTTGGTAATACCGACCCCGGTATCTCATTTGTCCGCCCTAATGAAGATCCTTTTCAAGCCCAAGTCAAAGGCCTTTGTTACACCGAACTATGTTAATCTATTTAGTTGAAGGATTCGTGTTTCATTTGTAGAAATTATTATAATCATAATTAAAATAATAAGTTTTTGTGTTCTGCTAGCCCTTTTTGTCATCATCATCATCATCGCTTGAATGCCTTTGACCTTGTTATTTTTTACTTTTATGTCAGCAAATAGAATAATTCCGTTGTCTTATTTTGCTTTTCTTGATGAAGTATTAAGTTTATCCATACTATGAACGTGCTATAACGTAAATCAAATGATAGAATGTCATAAATCAAGTTTTTATTTACAAATTTATCTTATATTAATGCTTTAATGAATACATGCTAAATTATAATACGAATATTTTTATTAGTAACTGTTAGTACCACCTTACAGGGCCGTGTAAGCTTCACCCTTTAATTTGCAAGCGTATCACGTCTATACAAAAGTTACCAGTTTGAATAAAATGAGGCTCGTTGGGTCACACTTTTTCTTTTGTAAAAAATATGTACCAACGTCTCGACCTTACATATGTTCGAGTTGTTCCTCTTTGCAAATTAGACTCGGAATAATATCATAACTCTCTTTTTATCCGAATGCGCGGTTTTTTTCCTTTGCTGTTATTTAGTTTGGGAATGGAGAAAGATTTTTTTTTTTTCACAGATTACAAGGTTTATTTTTTGTGAGTAGAATTCTCTTTACGTAAATAGATTGACTACATAAACAGACTGCTACCTACCGTTACGTTTGAGGTTATAGCGCTTCATATTCATGTTACATTTATATCAAAAGATCCGAAAATGTATTTTACTACATCTAATCATCTACTTCATATTGTTTTGTTTACATTCCTTCAATTATTTTATATACAAATACTTTGCTTCGCTAGAGCTGCTCTCAGCGAGACAACTAAAATGAAATAAACTACCTCACATATCCTAATGTAGCTTAATTTGTTCTTAGTTAGAAAGTTACAAATTGGTTTTTGATAAAATGTTTAAAACAAAACTAAGTCTGAAACATTTTATCAAAAACCAATTTGTAACTGATTAAGTTAGGTACTTAATTTCTTGCAATTCTACGAAGGAAGCTTTTTAGTCAATGCGGGGGCTTAATCATCAACCGTAAGCTGAATTTATGCGGATATTTGAAATTGGCCCTGAACTTCGCCGAGCCTTATTAGGCCTTGGAATAACAAGAACATTATTAAGTTACTTATCGATGTTTCGTGACGAGATGCGATGGGACCTCTTGATCCGAACATCTTTATTGCCTTAATACGATTGAAGTCCAAAGTTTATTGTTATTACTTTTCGACCTTGATGATATTATATTTCGTGATATATGTTTTTGTGATCAACATTTATGGTTCAAAGAGATGGTGTCTGTTTGTTTATTGTTGCGTTGCAGTTTTATTTTAAGACTTTAAGATTATTTCTGCAAATAAATCACACACATTATATAAACATTAGGAACATCACACAAAATACATATAATATCAATCAATCATCAAATACGAATTCCCAAAACGCGTACCTACATATGTAATGTTTGTGACAACATATTCACGAGATAAAGCCAAAATCTTCCAATACAAATCTTTGTTTTATGCAGGCAACTATTGATCTGAGGGGAAATGGGACCTTGTGTACACTAACAAGTCTACGATTTACATCCCTTGACATACTTGACAGAGTACAAATAATTTAATAATTAACGACCGAAACGTTAATTTGAAGGCTGGTTTTGCTTTGTTTTGTCAATATATGTTGAATTTCATCAGTCAGTAAATTATTATTAAAATAAATGTATTCTGGATCTCGTTCGTTGTTAATACTTAGTGTAAGGTTTAAATGATTACCTCACCAAACGCGCCTGTATTGTATGGTTGATCACCGTATATTGGTTTAATAGAATTATTTTATATTATTTTTTTCAAAGGACCAATCCCATTGACATCCTACTACTTTAACTCCTGTATATCAGGATCGATGGTAGTGACTATTTGTATGATTATGTACATTGAGTCTAGGTGTATATTGTATCCAATTAATGTATTTTTCTGAAATAATAGTACGAGATCCCACTGCAAAATCATGCATGAATCGAATATTTGGTAAGAACCAAATTTTACGCATATTTATGACTAGGAGAACATTTATTTACTAGGTTGCCTATCAAAATGTGGCCGCTATATGTTTAATTCAATTTTTGCTAATTCATTTTTCGGAAAAAAAATCCATCACATGGTTTTTAAATAAAATATCATCCACGTCACGGCAATACACAAAAGGACTCTGAAAAGTCACGGTTGCCGTTGCGCACTTCGCCGTACCTCTTCGCAGCCAGGTGTAAACAGGTATGATTTTGATACATTTATGCAATCATAACGGACATTTATTATTTTTACATCAAATTAAAGCTATTTTTTTTCTGTTTACTATAATATACGGTTGCCTAATTAAATCTGGCTGCAAATAAGGGTTGCTGGCTGTTAAAGATGGTAAATATTTAAGATAGAGTGAACGAGAGCTAGCGCGTAGCATCACTAGTCAGACGAGGATAGCGACTAAATAACGTCAGTATAGCGTTATCTCACTGGAGCTAGAATTGAGTGAGTGAGACAACGCCAAACGCGTGACAGTTGACAGCGGCAAACTTAGGGCGAGCGGGTAGTATATTGTTGTTTTATTTCTAAGAACTAACAAATAATTATTATAAAGATGAAGGCGTGTTTTCTGTGTGAGAAAAAATCCAATGTACTTGATTTCAATAATGCATCATTCAAAAAGTGTTCACTAATGTTATTATTTCGTCGTAAGAAAAAATATAAATATCATGACATTTTATTGACAATTGAATCTACTGATGATTTTGGATATCATACTAAGTGTCTAAAAAAAATTACAGTTCTAAAACAAAAAGATAAAGAAGAATACAAAAAATTAAGAACATTTTTTAATTTTTATTTGCTTCAATGTTTAATTTTTTCAGACAGCACTTGTTCAATAAAATTTTCTTTTATATAAGTAACCTTGGTTTTATTTTTCACCGATATTAATTTTTTTTTGTAATTTTCTTTGTCATTTTGAAAAAGAAGACATTTCTTTTGGAGTATTTATTCAATAGTCGCTATTACTGTTTGAACCGGTGGTTGAGAACCCTAGCATCCGACGCATGCGCAATGGTTTTAAAGCGTCATACAGCTGGCAATCGCTATCCCCGTCTGACTAGTGAGGCTACGCGCTAGCTCTCTTTCACTCTATCTTAAATATTTACCATCTTTAACAGCCAGCAACCATTATTTGCGGCCAGATTTAATTAGGCAGCCGTATATTATAGTAATCAGAAAAAAATAAGCTTTAATTTGATATAAAAATAATAAATGTCCGTTATGATTGCATAAATGTATCAAAATCATACCTGTTTACACCTGGCTGCGAAGAGGTACGGCGAAGTGCGCAACGGCAACCGTGATTTTTCAGAGTCCTTTTGTGTATTGCCGTGACGTGGATGTTATTTTATTTAAAAACCATGTGATGGATTTTTTTTCCGAAAAATGAATTAGCAAAAATTGAATTAAACATTATAGCGGCCACATTTTGATAGGCAACCTAGTAAATAAATGTTCTCCTAATCATAAATATGCGTAAAATTTGGTTCTTACCAAATATTCGATTCATGCATGATTTTGCAGTGGGATCTTAGTCTATAATAGCGTAAAAGTTGTCATGCTGAAAAAGAAATCGTAAAAGTGTAGAACTAACAGAATGAAATTTAGGTAATATATTGTAATAAAACTATAAAGCAAGTTAAGTTAGTAATATAAAATCAAAACTATGTCAAAATGTAGCTTATAATAAAGCTGACGCCTCCAAGGGACTGAATAATTTGATTACTATAAAAATCAAAGTAGGTATCTTATAGTACCTAGAAAAATATCAAAGCAGTCCTATGTAAATGTCTATCTCCAAAGTCTACTTGACGTTATTTTAAATCAGCGAAAAGAACAATTCATTTGCTAGACGCACCGTATAAATTAAATAATGTAAAACGCTGAAAGCATTTAGTAGCTAGTATAATAATTTATGATGAAATGTATACCTATTTTTGGTTTAAATATCTGATATTTTGACCAGATTGCACTAGCCGGAGTCATTGATTATCTAACTAGTAGTAGAAGCCACTCGTGGAAAAGTCCGTGAGGTGGAAGGCTTTTTTATTAGATATATATTTATTATTTATACAGGGAAAACGATTTCTAATCATCTACTCTGTAAATAAATAATCATTATGATAAAAAAAATAAAAATATTATTTACAACTTCATTTTTATCAGAAAAAATTGAACCGCGTCAGACAGTGTAATCGCGTTAATTTCTGTAAACATAGTAGTACAAAGTGTTTATCTGTAACATCTTCACAGTTGAGATTTTTTGATTGGTTATATTGATGCGATGTTTTAGTAAAAGATATCTTGCATATTGATACATATTTTATTCTCTTTGAACCAGATTTCGACCACCATCATTTGAAGAAACGACGTCAGAAGATACAATTATTGATGCAGATACTGGATCATTAGTTATATTTGACTGTAAAGTTACTGCGTTAAGGGATAAAACGGTAAATGTTACTATTGCATACTTTGCTTCGTATGGACGTTTAACAGAGCAATTTAAATTTTGCTTTGTTTCAGGTGTCATGGATAAGAGTATCAGATGACGAAAATTTGGAATTATTGACTGTTGACCTTGACACGCATACAGCAGATAACAGGTAAAGTGAAAATTTAATTTTATACTGTGGACTTATGGAGATGCTATATAGGTACAATTAGAGCCCGTTATCCGATTTTATTGTGAGAAATGTAGTGTTATTATATTGATTACTTTCAGTCTTAAACTCTTTATTTGCGATTTCCGTGAGTATCCTTTGAACGTCTTGAATCAGTATCAATAATAAAATAACACCAAATAAATCGCGTTACAGTCCGTTAAAATAGTTTTATTTCAATGTGTAATATAATATTCGTGTAAACTTCAACTCACAACCTCACAAATTAACCCGTGTCATGCACATTGATTCTCCGATTCTGCGCCAGTCTAGTATGTAATAATTAATGATTAGTAAAGACAATTTGTTCTTCTTTATTCTAATTAAGTCTTTACTTTTCGGTGGATATATTTCGAATATGCGAAAACTAAATTTCATTCTGCAGGACACAATTGGCAACAACATTCATTCTCGATCCACCGAGTTGGTCATAAATATAACTTCTTATTTACGTGCACCAGAATCGAATAGGTATATGTTTTTGTGTTAAAATATAGGACTCGTTTGGATTACCTCGTTCACTTTTATTTAGAAGAGAGTTTGAAATTGTTTTACTAATTTAACTGAACTGAATTTTTCGCCACAAGTATACGATGGTACTGGAAATAAATACTTCAAGCTTCGAGACAGAAGTGTAATGAAATTTTTAGTTCAAAAATAAAGCTGCCCGGTTGGAAAACTACCTGCATCTTACAAAAATGCATCTAAGCAATAGGTACTACTGGGTTTGGTGCATCTGATGGTAAATGGGGTCGGTTACGATAGCGTGTTACATATCTGGAAAACAAGTGTCCTTTCATTGATGAGTAGGTGCTAACTGTACTCCTAATTAGTTTTTAATAAAATTCTATTAGTTTTATTAAGTACGTTTAATTATTGGAGAAGTTTTTTTGTTTTCCAATATGATCGGAGTATTTTTGAGGCTATAACAGACATAAAGATCTTTTGGGTGCTCTGATGTCTCTTATAGTCTCTGACAAAAATAAGTTGTGAGGCTAATCCCGGCGTTATCTACATCTAAAATTTAATGCTTTATTTTCTTTGTTTAGATATAGGGTAGACTTGGCTGGTGAGAATTGGAAGCTAGCGTTAGTAGATGCCAAAGTTCAAGATTCTGGTGTATACTGTTGTCATGTTTCAACACATCCTCCAATGCTAAGGCGTTACATATTGACCGTACACCGTAAGTGACTGATATTTTTGTTGTTATTTTTGTTTTCAACAATAACTATTTAAAATGGGCCGCGAATGTAAAGGGAAATAATTAATTAGTCATAACAATGCTGATATCAAAATGCCTGTTAATATAAGCAACACAGTTTTAAATTCTTTGTTTAGAATAGACGATGGTAATGATAGCTATCGATTCAAAAACAAATTAAAAGAAACTCTTTTGTTCACAGCACCTTCCATAAAGATGAGTAATGAAGCTTTCTTAGAAACGGGCGAAACGCTCTCACTAAAATGTGCTGTAATTAATTTGCATCCCGGTGAAGTTGTGCCTGAAATGCACTGGTATAGAGGAAACAGTACTGTTTCCCTGGATGAAATTCGAGGAGGGGTGCTAATTGAAACGGATCATTTAACTCTGACAAGTCATTTACAGGTAAGGTAAATTAATATAACTTTATATAAATATAGGGATAAGAAAGTTGGAAGCTAGGATGCTAACCATGCTAGGGTGAAGATACGGGTCACCATTCCAAATGCTGATGGTAATCCGCAGAGTCTCTGCATTTATTGGAAAAATTTATACACCGCACCGTTTGAAAGATACATTATCCCCGATGGACATGGGCTACATATTTAGTATGTATAAATTACGATGGCTTGAGTAAAATACCCTCATAAAAACTAAAGCGAAGCGAGGGTTACCAGTCTCTTGCAAAATAGACATCAACGTGATGGCTACGTCAAATTATTTTGTTTTATTATTATCGAAGTAATATCAAAAGTAAAGTTTAACATTTAGACCGAGACTTTTCCACACAGCTGGCTGAAAACCATTACTTTAATGTATTATACACTGTTTGTGTTCTAAACGAAAATTTATGTTCCCTAAGAGGTACAAATAAATAAATTATCGAAAAACCATTTCCAAACAAAGAATTGAGGGTAGGCTTAAAACAACCAGGTATCTTAAATTTTCGTTATTGGTACTATAACTGGTATCTACGTTGTAAATAATATTCTATTTGCCTTTTAGTAAGTTTTACTAGTGTTATTGGCTTCAGTTTGTTGCTCTTTGTGAGTATTTGTAACTATAACTGTAAAGAATACTTGTTGTATTCACAAAGTCTCTACAACTAACAAATATTTTACTAAAATGTAAATAGAATATTATTTATCTTTTTTGGGTATACCTACATAGAAACACCCAGACCAATGTAAACAGAAATATACAATGCGCGGGAATCTAACCTGCTACCTTTGAATTAGTAGTAGAACGGTCAAAAGATTTTTGATTTTTTTTAAATTTAGTCCTACGCTATAAAGATAGTTAGTTAAACACACATAGTTATCTTTTACTCTTCTTATAATTGTAACTTTATGAGAAACCTAAATTAAAGTCTACCTTATAAAATAAAATCTCACGGCTTGTTTACATTTCATCAACTGAGCCCAGTTTCGTGGGAGGTAAAATATGTTTAACCGGCGAAATGAGGGTTACTAAGTAAGCTAGTCCCTCACAGAGGACTCTGTAATTATGTCTGCAAACGCTTATACAGCCAGTAAAGATAACAGAGCGTATGGTATTTACAGTGTGATAGCCATGACTCAAGTGATGGAATAGGGTGTGGTCTTTGTAGGAGCGTAGCAGGTAAATAAACCTAACGAATGAATATATTTGTAATCTTGGAACTGAAATAAAAAAAAATCGTGTTCATTTATTAATCAACTTTAGGCTATAGCCATAACAATGTCCTTACGTGTCAAATGCAATATATATTCACAAATTTTATTTAACCTTCATTCTAATAAGAATAATATCATTTTTACAGCGAATTACTCTTTCCCATAACTTCAAAAAATAGCTCGTAACTCATTTCTTCATAAGAATAATAACACGTCAAAATGTTATATCACTTATTTTATTAAGCTTGACAGCATTCAGATCAATCACAGCATTAATCAAATTCAATGTTCGCAATAAACGCTGGCAATGGAGCTCCATGTCAACTACACCTTCAAGGTTCAGTAATTCTACCTCACCGTTTAGTCTAAATTGCCGTCATATATTTGCGGGCTAAAGTGTAAGGCGACTTAAGTATTCTCCCTTACTTACAGCCCGAGTGGTGATACGCAAATACAATCCTAAAAAATGCTAAGATAAAATGTAATGAGCTGGAGTAGATTATAAATATGCCTGTTTTGAGCAACGACATGGTGAAATACTTTTGGCTTTATAATTTTGGACTATGCTACATTGAGGCAAGCATGTCAAGATTATGGGAAGCATTGTAATATACAAAGTTACGTGGAATAAAATGAAAATATTGTAATGTTACTTATTAATAATGAAGCAGAGGAATTGTCTGGTGTATTTAGAATATGATTACTGCTTAGTCTTAATGGAATAATAGCCCAGATAAACAGGAAATTTGAAGAATCAATCCACATAATTTATCAAAAAAACTATTTTCGGTTCAGTTTTGTACCATCTTTAATTTATTTTAACCTAAAGGTACTCATAAAAAAGTTGATCATGGATATTATCAATTTTTACCATGAGATGAAAGTGGAGGTTCTCGGGGTCAGCTGGGGTGCGAAGGATATGTCTATTGGGTAATTTTACACTCCAGTAATTGAGACCCATGGTAGCGTGCGGTTTTAGTCGGTTCGATTCCGACATAACCATCCCTGATGACCAACGGGGAAAGCGGTTTCCGCATGATAAAAAAAAGTTTACAAAAGTAACAAACAAATGTAGTTTTATGATTCACAACATTAAATTCAGACAATATAAATTGGTACAGGTGGCGCGTCTGAAAATAGAGGATGCAGGCAACTACACTTGTGCTCTGGAGTCACCGTTACAAATGAGGGCTATTGCGAGAGTCCACGTCCTACAAGGTCAGTACACATACTATTAACTATTATTAATGTGCGACAGAATCCTATTACGTTGACGCCATGAAATGAAGTCTTCTATACTATCGAATACAGTTATAACAATTCATTCGATTTGAGAACCTCTTATTTTTTTGAAGTCGGTTAACAACTAGTTCCCTTCCGTTTCTTTTCCTTCGCCTTTTTGGCACGTTTCACTTCTTACTAAACTTTGGCGCTTCGTAACTCTGAATCAAGGATAGAACTAAGGTATCTAATAAAGTACCTAATATCGAAAGAATCGGCTCAAGTTTGCAATACTAATTACCCTTATGAGTTCAATCTTGAAATACATTGCGCATGGTTATCTATGTTAAAAGTTTTCTTAACTATTTTTAAAATATTGGTTTCTTCTTTGAATCTATTTCACCATCACGATATAATTGCTGAGGTAAAAACCTTGAAATTCTTTTGATATCTAAGATAAATTACCAGGAGTAAAACGAGTATAATCGCGGGTTAACCCTGTATGACTTACTAAAGTCGAAGGTGAGTGCCCTACAAGCCTTGTTTTACTATTAGATGTAAACGAAACTAGAATATTATAAAACGAAAGAAATTTATTGCATGTCATTATGTAAATTCACTTTTAAAAGTGATATTAAATGGTAATACTTCGTAACAAAGAATACCATTTATCATTACAATTTGATTACTATGTGATTCCGCACCTAAATGTAAATCCTTAATGACATTCATGGAATTTTCACTCGTTTTAGCAATGTAAAATGTGGTATAAGTATATGTACTTGACTAAAATGAGAATTCTGAGATAAAACGAATATAAAACTAAAATGAGAAGTTTAATAAAAATGCAAATTCGGAAGTCAAATTTATGTATTTAACTGACTAACGGAAAAAGGGAGATCTAGATTCCTTATTAGTTCTAGTGTGCAATATTTTCGCAACAATATACACGACCGATTTTTTTTCTTGTATCTACCTCTATAAGGGAAGTAAGATTCTCTATTGTTCTCTTAAAGACTTTTTATGAAATGTTAATAAGAATAAAGTTGACTGTAGATTCGTAGCAGCGCTACATTTTCACGTAGCAGCGCTACATTTTTCACGTAGCAGCGCTACGTTTTCACGTAGCGTTACTCATAACAGCATAGTGACTTAATATTGACTAAGAAAAGTTGCATGATTTTATTACATTGCAGTGGTAGAGCCTTGCAATTATTTAAATGCATTTCAAAGACCGCTCGACAGGAAAGCCACCTCCCACTCACATTATACCGGTGCTATGTAATGCTGCGCTGCATTTTTGTTGTCACATTGATGACTTTACTGGAAACTTTGCTACCTACATATTTTTTTTCCATTCTCCTTCCCTTTGAAGTCCGGCTGCGTTTTTTTTACATAAGTACCTACTCTTAAGATAAATGAAATAAAAATAAAAATAGATCTTAACAATAAAAAAATAGCACTTAGACGAAAACTATTCTAAATATAATTATTATGTATTGTAAAAAATTCTTTGCAAACAAATAAATGTCACGTCACCTTCGCGTCTGGCAGTGTGTGGTAGGTAATCTTGTGATCTGCGTATACAACTCAAGTATGTCGACCGAACACAGCGCTCAGTGATATGTAAATATTGCAGTTTTATACCTCCTTACATAAAATATGTACGCTAGACTAACAGTTGTGAAACATTTTACTTTAGAGTTTTATTCAGAGATATCCTGTTGAATATTCACGTTATGACGTACACCGGTACACACCACTTTGTTATAAATAGGGAGCCAAAACGCAAAAATTGTTACAATTTTACTTTATTTCTTTTTTCTTAGTTATGTATACGTAACAATGATTTGATTTAGGTAGAATGATTACTTCGTGATAATAAAGTCACATTTGTACGTTTGTCTAATTTTGTCTAAGCCACACAATGTGTTGTACTTTGTTTTAGTTATATTTTTTTACTGAAAGTGTATATGTATATGTTGCAGTCAAAACTCTTATCCAGGCAAAAGTACTTTTAACTCGTGCGTAGTCAGGTTGCTTCTTGTTTATATTCCATTATTTTCGAAACCTTTTAAGATATCATTTATTTCTACTTTTGAGTAGTCTAAAATAAATGTGAATACATATGTAATGGAACGATAAATATAGCTAATAATTATATAGATTTCAGCATTTATCAATATTGGTTTTAAAACGCAATAAATTTTATGGAAATGTCAAGCACTTACAGTCTTAGATGGCTGAGCTTGCATAGATATACACGTTTTGTTCACCTGTAAAATTTCGTTATTTTACCTGTGTGGTTTAAGTCAAATTTTAGGTTACAGCTTTTCAGATTTTCATACGATGTTTTACTTCACTGAATATTTCACCGCAATTGTCTCGAGGTTTATATCATGAAAAACGTTGACATAAATATGACTGTCTTTTAACATACGTTTTGTCTGGCAAGTTTATACACATTCATGAGACGATAGACTAAAACTTACATTTCAAGCGTCTCGATAGAAGATTTCTTCTTTCAAAGAAGCGATTAACGGCGGTATACATCTTTTTTCTTTAGACGTTTAGTGAGATGCGAATTTGTAAGAAAATTGAATGTAAAATGAAAAGCATTTTACGTTGAAGTTTTACAGTCATTTTAAAAATTGGTGGTGAGAATGAAAAGGTAATATAATTCATTTTTATAATACAATAAAAGAAGACAAAGATAAAAGAATTTAAGTAGATAAAACTTTGTGTAGCTTCGAGGCTAGTTTAATCTTTGCAAAAATAATTATTATGAAAGCTAAAATATGATTATGAAAATGACTTTGACTATACACATTGCAACTGTTTATTTATCACGCATCATTCAAAATAAATGATATAATACGATTAATATGTTATGTATATTAATCTCTTTAAACCGACTAGTAATAAGTTTTCTTTGTGTACGCATGAAAGGTAATTTATTAACAAAACTCAGCAGTTTAAGGAGGTAGGACACGACGGTATCTACCGTCCAAAATGAGCTGTCCGACTGGGGTAGTACCTCCGCCCTACAGAACACCGCGGCCATAATAACCATCGAGTTGTGTTCCCGCCGGTAAGTAGGATAGCCAGAGCTCACTGTACCCCTCCTCCTCCCATCCCTTCCTGGCCTCCCCGCCCCATCCCGGCCCTCCCCCCTTCCCTTCAGGGTGGGCAGCGCGTGTGTGACACCCTTAGTGTTGCACACGTTCATAGGCCACGGTGACCGCTTCCCATCAGGTGGGCCGTGTGCTTGTCTGCCACCTAAGTGGTATAAAAAAAAAAAAAAAAAAAAAAAAAGAAACAGAAAATGTCGAAGAGAACATCAAACTAACATTATAAACTTATTAAAAGCCTATAATCATACAAAACACGTATAATGTTCTTCTTGGAAAATTTCTCCCCACGGTTTCGCCTTGTTTAGTTGAACCTTAATATTACACGCTTCGTTAATTTTATACAAGGTCACATTTTGGTTTCACCAACTTATTTTTTACCAATAAATGTTACCTTTTATAGAAGTTGTGTAAATAACTTTCTTGGTCACTTCTAATAACAAAGTAAGACACTTACGTGTAAAGAATAAATTTTCATTTTCACGTGTCCTATAAAAAAAAAATTCTATTTTATATTCGCTTTAAGTATCAAAGTTATTCTATCTTGTGACGTTCAACACTAAATTATTATACAAATTTCATACGAAAATTTTTCTGCGACAAACGTGAAGACTATGGATAGAATGTACAGCCCGATTCACAACAACGCCTTGATTTTTCTATGTAACATTTTGTCAGAATGCGCAACACGTTCATGAATTAGTTTATGGTAATCCAGTTTTGAGAGTTTACATACGTGTACCAATTACTAAATAATTTCAAATCTTGTTGATGTAATAATAATAGTCAAATCAAGTGAATGGCCAATAGAATACTGATTCTCTGTTTATAAACTGAACTTAAGACCATATGTCTTAATCACCACACATACGATAGTCCTTAGTAAGCTTGTATTAACGCCTGAGCACCCTTACTTCTCTTTGATTAATGAAATGGACAAGTTGAATAAAATAGGAGAAAATCCTACACCATTTTTCATAGTCCATCTACCAACATTTCAGAACGTGTTATCGCTAAGCCTCTCGATAGATTAGACTACAGTGTTACGTCCATATTTCGTTCAGAAACCATTTGTTCGACTGACACCTGATTTCCTCCCCGAGTTCCGAACGAACGGTCGCTAAGTGGCTTTGGCTAGAGCGATGTAATTACCATGATATAAAAAAGACCAAAGCTTGAATGTGATTGCGATTTCGATGTAGTGCTGAGTAAAATGAAGTTAGTGCTGTTTTTGTTCGGAGACGTGGAAACTAGAAATACTGGAACGATTTATCATTTTTTTAGCAGGCTCTATTTTATCAGAGATTAAGCTTTGCGGTCTATGTCGAAATCTAATGGATTAACGATTTAGAAGAATATACTATTGTTGTAAAGAATAAAATAAAAAATTGAAAACTGATGGTTTATTGTATAAAACCTATAACGGACAATCCATTATAGGTTTTATACCATAAACCAACATCAGTTTTCAATTTAATAATAAGAGTGTGATCATTATAGCAAAGATAACTGAAAGCAAAAACGAACAAAAATGTGAAAAAAAGTAAATCTAGTAAAAGTAAAAGTGTTTAATGTTTAATTTATTTAAACATACACCAAATAAGTAAACAAACTATCGTGAGTGACAACTCTGTATTTGGTATATTATATGAAGTCAATGGAAATACTTGTTCATTCTAAAGACGTAACAATGTTGGTTATCATAGATACTTTCTAAACTTCTAAATGACACAATTTAAAATGTTGGCCTAAACCTTTTCCACTTCAATCAGTCACTCGGCATATTTCAGTTAACTGCTTCATACCACCTCCATTTTTAATATCGAGTTCTTGTACAGCAGAGTTAAACACAGTGAATTTCTCATTCTAAGTTTATTTATTTTTTACAGGATCAAGTTTGGCGGAACTACAGAGTGGTGTTAAAACTACAACTAGCTACTTGAGTCTTCTACTAACTTCCCTCCTAGTAGCACTTGGTACACGCTACGAAGATATAAGATGACCTATTTAGACAACTTACCAACATTACTTAGGAAGGTTGGGAGGCAAGAATTAAATTTAAGAATAGCAAAAATCTCATTTCAGGTGACAGGCGATTCTATTTTTACTCTTATTTTTCATACTGGTAACCTGCTTCATAAAAATTAGGTATTGAGAAATCTTTGTGATATATACTTACTATTTGTCATACATATCTCAACATATCAACTGTGAAACACTACATCTATAAATATCCGAGTGCTCTTTGAGGTAATGGGCTGAAACTGGGGAGCTAATAAATGAGGTTTGTTAAGCAATAAACGCACACACCTGTATCTCAGTAGAACCTGATTGCTCTTAATTCAGTATTCCTTAATCGGCAGTGTCTCCTGGGACAAAGTAATGAACAACTTGTATCTAAATTTGGGACGACTCAATCGACCGATGAATGTTGACGTCACCCACGTAATAAGCATCATGAGTATTTGTCGTATTCATAACATGAATTGAAATTTAATTCAAGTATTTATGGAGACAGCCTTACTATTGCATCTTGTCAGTTTAAAAAAAATAATTTTAGTAAGTAGGGCAAGCAGTAATTTCAATAATAAAGAAAGAAAATCAAGATATATTTCTGTTAATTAATTATTCTGGCTAAACAACTATACACGTTAAGATTATATTTTTAATAAATAACGGTATTTGCGAGTCTTTGTTTATATAAATTATGTCAACATTTTTTTTCATTTAGTTTCAAAAATCTGCTCATTGCTTTCGAACTTAGAATTTATCTGACATACACTAATATACAACAGAACTAAGAAAAATAATTCCGTTTCACTTTCTACATATATATATAATCGCACCTTTCTGTTTGTGAGTAAAGCCGTAGGTCTGATAAACGAGTGACCTAACCCATAACCATCTGTAGCTAGTTGCAATCTGGATAAATTACGACTGTTACCTTTAACCTAATAAAACTGATTAACCAGTGAATGAAAATCTAATTTTACTAAGTGTATTCTATGGTGTCATTTTCCTAATACGGTACAAATTTGTTTTAATCTTACTACCCAAAAGTTTAATTAACGTAAGGGATAAACGGTTATAGGCTGTTCTAAAAATTAATTCTTGCTTATTCAGTGTGGGTGAGAGATCCTTAAATGAAGTTTGAACCGTCCAAGGATCTTTGGATATAAGGACCATTAGTGAGAGTGTATAATATTGTACAAAATATAATATAATAAATAATATAATAGGTAGGTATACATAAAAATGTATGCTTGTTGAAGTCAGACCGTATCTAAAAAATATTTTTACCACAATAATTTTTGCAGTGTTAAAAATTAAATAGAGGTTTAATATTTTTAGTATATTTTTAATATTTAAGTGTTAAAAAATATTGCAAGTTTTTAGTTGACTTAAGTATAAAATATATTCAATCTAGTTTCAAATTCGAGAAAAAGTCAAAATGTGGAAAACTGCTGCGAACCATTTTTATTGCTAACATGTATTGTAATCGCTTGACAAACTGAGGAGAAAAAGGTACCCGAAGAACTTATCAAATAATTTCAGTAAAGACGGGCTGACTTCAATTTCAACTTATTTAGAGGATACATATCACTTAATCTCTTCATATCACTTGAATTGCACTGTCGCTTTTCTACTGATTTTAATTTTACGTACAAAATTATCTGTTTAAGCACTTGTACATATATATTTTGAAAGACAGTGACCTAAGCTAAATATAATTTTGAACAGAGTGAATACAATCATATCAAAATACAAATCGTTTGAAAATATGTATGTCCTGCTACTACTAGATTAGTGATGTTGTTTATTTTTATATAATTTTATTTTAATGTTTAAAAAATAATACAAAAAAAAAATAATAATAAATATTTCAAATAATATTCAATAGAATAGATTATTAAATATATGCAGGACAGTAATAAAAGTTGTACCTAAAGGATTTATTTCATCATATTCAAGAATATTTTAAGCCAGTATTCATTTTTATTCAGTTAACAAAATGTTACAGCTCTGTCGTAGTTTTATCTCTCGGGGTTGCTGGGTCAGATGACAGTTGCTCTTATAAAAGTCAAGATAATCTAAATCGAAAGGCGGAGAAAGAGTTAACAGACTGACCACTGGCTCTGAGACGTAAGCTTCGAATGTGACTTGAAACAAAGTTAAAGTGCCGATGATGCATTTAAAGCCTTACAACCATTTCTGATATCTACTACTACGAGTATCTACTATCCTTTATTAAATCTTTATATTCTAATAATCTAGTATACCCTCATACTCTATAAAATCATGAATTAATGTTGTAGTGCAACAATGAATAAAACATAATCTATATTTTCAGAATACTGCACTTCTCTGTAAATATAAATATTGAAGGTAAAATCACTAAGATAATATAACAAAAGAATAACAAAAGAAATTCATTTGTATTAACCACAGAACATTAAAAGACTGTAGAAGTAGTATCTAAGTTTTTTTTATACCAATTAGGTGGCAGACAAGCACACGACCCACCTGATGAGAAGTGGTCACCGTGGCCTATGGACGTGGATAATTCAAATAGGTACAAAGAAATCGTTGTCGCCATAAAAACACTCACATAGACTTCTAGTATATACCTCTCATGGATGCATATATTTTTACTTAAAATATGGGAAAAGTATACTTGTACACCTTATTTTACTGAAATGAACTTAATTTTTTATCAGTATTAATCTATGTGTATAATAATTAATCCCTTTAAATGCGAGAGTCCTTCAGTTAAGTGTCCCGCCCCCTTGCTACTTCTACTTGTAGAGGTTTTTTTTGTTCTGTGGTATTATCTTTGACTAAACGAACCAATTTTTATATAATCAGTTTTATTATTTACTAAAACTCTACTTTTTTAATATGTTCGACATTGTTAATAATTATGTTCCATTTTGAGTATTTTTCTATTACGAGTATGTTCCATTTAAGTATTTGTCTTTTTTGATTCGATGTATATACATTTCAATGTACCTATTCATATTTTACCAGATATGTATCTTTAACTGTGCTTAGATGTTTATGTAATATACTGATTGTAAAACAACTAGGCCATAAAACATTTGCGTACACAGGACTATGTAACATCAATTAATGAAATTGATTCTTGTTAAGGAATAAAAATATCATCACGTTTCTTTAAAAAAAAAGAAATACCATCAGTAATTTTATAGAATCCTGTGCTATGTACATTATATTTAGCAATAGGATGTATTTTACTATTTTTGTTGAGACGTTAATATCTATCAGACGAAAAAAGTTGAAATTATATGTTTATTGTATAACAATGTATGCAAGTCGCTGCAATTTATTTACTTACTTACAATGTAATTTATTGTTATTTTTTTTTGTATAGAATATAATTATTATATTTACAATTTGTGATGTATCTAAACTGGTACCTACTAATTATGTTAAATATTATTTTGTTATAATAACGTCTCAAATTGTAAAAGTTCGAAATTTTAAACATATCGGTGCTTTCGTTGACTGTTGATTTTAGTGTAATTATAATAAATTTATATTGATAAAGTCATAAGGTGAAATATAAAATAGTAAATGTGCAATATTGTGACAACTTAAGAATTTGTAATAAAAGTGTTGAAGAAGATAACGTGTATTATTTTGAAAATCAAAAGTAAAAATAAATTTGTACTCCGTTCGTATTATGAGTACCTACTTTATCACTAAAATATCGCACTTAGTCCATACTCATAATAAGTCACACACTACCCAAACAAGTACACTATGCTCCAATAACCTTACCTCTTATTTGTTTCACAAGTTGACATAATATTCTTAAAGATATTAGTAAAATTGTCAAATAATATACTTATGAGCTTATTAATTTAATTTAGCCAGGAATAGCAAATTTATCTATACAAAATCGATTCGATAAATCTTTAATGCAATTAAAAATGAGTCTAAACACTTTATTCCATCGATAGACTAAGAATAACATGAGACACACTGGTTCAAATACCAATCTGTTATCATTTTAAATAACTCATACACATCTACTTTCATTCATTCAAGTACAGTAAACTGGATACGTTCAGAATAACTAGTTAGTAATTTCTAATAAACAAACTGCGACTTTATAATACAGCAGGTAAGCTATTTGTAGCTAGCTAGTAAAAAGAAAATTGTCGGCAACATCCCGCCAATCTCGTATATCGCCTATGACACAAACAGCCGCGCCTTTGTGCAATCGAGAAGCGATTATGGTCTATTGTGTATACCTTATACTATGTCTCCACTGACTGAAATAGATTTTATTGACTAGGGAAAAAATAAGAAAAGAACCAGACTAATGCCTTTCAAAGTAGGTAGGCAGTTTAATTTTTTTGCAAACTTGTGAGAAATACTGAAATAATGTAACAATATAATATTGTTTTAAATTTTATTGGTAATGTGCTATATTTTAAGTCGGTGTACAGTATAAAGATATGTTTCCTTACGCAATTTATTATCTCGTTCCATAAAACATGCTACTGCGTAAAAGAGGATGGTCTTACATAAAAAGATAATCAAAATTTAATATAGAAAGGAAGACGGGTAAAGTGACGAAATATCGTGCAATTTAATCATAAACTTTCAAGTACCTATGCACAAAGACTTTTATAAAAACCTCACTATGTTAATTCATTTCACAAGACAACGTCTTGCTATAAAAAATACCGAATATTTCAAGTGTTTCATTAGGATGTCCTTTTTGTTCTTCGAGACAATTTGTATAAAACACTTTTTAGAAGGTAATTTATCACTTTTTCTTTTTGAAGATTAAAATAATGTAATCTACGTTAAACAAAATTTGTAGTACACCTTTTCCGTTATTATTATATTACTAGCTGTTGCCCGCAGCTCCACCCACGTAGAATTAAATACTGATTCCATTCCCTCCGATCTGAACCTATTCCAGGGATGAAAAGTAGAATATTTGTTTTTCTCTATGCCAAATCCCTGTACCAAAGTTAAGCCAGATCCGTTGAACCGTTTGAGCGTAATTGAATAATAAACATCCAAACATTGAAACCCCCGTTTATTACCCGTGTTATTACCAGTTCTACTACTAGTAGTAACATCGGTATACATTTATGATATAAGTAGGAAGTATGATAATACGCACTTTGATAGTGCTAGGATTAAAGAGGCGGGTGAGTTAGTGCAACTAGTTTCATGGCCGCGGTGACCTAGAATAGGACGATAGAGATGTAAGATACTTTGGCATGCTGCGGTAAAATTTAGGCATGGCAACTTTCCAGCAGTTCTGGTATAGCTGATGCCGATGCAATCTTGCATTTACGAGTAAAACATTATAATTAAGTACATTTAAAATGATTGCCAACTTTATATGTAGGTACATTGAAATTGGCGTAGTTTTGTAAAATTGGATGTTGCAAGCTAAAATTTAAGCGGTTTTTTGGTCGTGGCTATATTTTACTAAGATACATTTGCTTCTAAAAAGTTTAGGCGTGTTGCTTGCAGCTGTAGACAGCCCTAAATGCTATATTATGACTATCATAGCCATGTTAAGGTGGCCTCATGTTATTTTATGTAAATAATCACGTAGGTGACAACAGTTGAAATACTTTTTACTAAATTCACTTTCGAGAAAATAATTTGTTTAAAAAAATAAAAAAATATTGGATTAACATCTTTTTCATCATCGTTGTATTTGTACGTCAAATAGATTGGAGCTATACGTTATAGCTTGTAGCTATAATATGAGGGCTTTATGACAAATATAAAAATCGCTTTATTTTCTTTTAACTTACCTACTTTTTGTCAAAACAAGTTCTATCACGTTAAAGAAATACCTCTCATACGCCATAAATTCATACCTTATTTCTGTACCCATATGTCTTGAGATACTAAACTTAAGGAAAACGACACACATCGTTAACTACATCAAATGCGATAATATATTTCCTCGTTTCTAAAACAGAAGCACTTTATCCTATGACGTCACGTAGTACATCATTACCATGGGAGGGCCCATATCTGGGCACGTATATACGCCGAAGGAATACTAATCCTTGTTTGCCGAGAAAGTTCAGATGTGTCACGAAGTTTTTGACGTATTTTAGAGATAAAAAACATACTGTACGATTGATTTTTGATTTTTATTTACTACTAGAATTCTGATACCATGCCGCAACTCATGGGAACCTATTCTAGGGATAAAGGTAACCTATTTATTATTCCATACTATAAATCAATCCTTATACCAAATGTCACCTAGATCCATTCAGCCATTAGGCAAACTTTAACGTTTATAATATTCCTTCGCTTCGAGTATTTCCTCATAATTTTTTTTTTATTATTCCTTGATAAGATTTACGAAACAGTTAATATTATGAGGCGAGGGTGAATGGGCAACCCGGTAAAGGCCGATCTAGGCGTAAATATTCTAATCAGATCCAGGACGTTTTGGAGAAAGGCCAGGTCAAGAGTAATCGGAACCGGCGTGTATGTATGAAAACAATTATGAAAGTTGAAGAAGCGAATGGAGTATGCCAAGATCGTAGCAAGCGGAAAGATGTTGTCTCTGCCTACCCCAATGGGAAAAAGGCGTGATTTGTATGTATGTATGTATGTATGAATTCCTAACTCAACTTACAAGATTAATATTGTTCCTTATGATCTATCTAGCATTATAGTGCTCAATATTTTCATGAGTTACAGAATGATTATAAGTTTCTAGCAATTATAGTATGAGTAAATGATACTTCATAAAACAAACAAAGTGGCCTGATATTTATTCTGAAAAGTTTTAATCACAATTACTTCTTCAGTCGGTTTCCCTTTCAAATTTGAATTACAAATAGCAGCTTCTAATAAAACCGTTATGTGCCCTCATAAAGGCGCCGTTCTTAGTCATTTCTCGATTGAATACATTTTATATCGATTTAATTAATTGTAACCGATTAGCTTGTTTGTGTTCGCATTTATTGTATTGGTGCTTGTGGTAATATTTTGCGACTATTTAAAAACCATTTGATGCAAAATATAGGCAGTAAAATACTTTCATGAACACGTAAATTCTACCCAATTAATTCTACTGCCTACTAGTCCTACTTCCTACTAATATTATAAATATGAAGATTTGTGAGGATGTTGGTTACTCAAATCACGCTGTTGGTAATGGCTGATTAGATCTGACTGAAATCCATGAAGAATAAGTTAAAGTTCTACTTTTATCTCTGGAATAAATTACTATAGGTTGCTGGAGCTTGCGAGGGAAATGCTCTTTGGGCCACCTTACACCCTGGCGTCAGAAAACCCTAGACGGCGTGCGGTTTTAGTCGGTAAGAGTCCGGACATAACCTGCCCCGCTGGCCGCGGGGTGGATATCCATGAGGATTTCTGCACGGAAAAAAGGTTGCTGGAGCTGATACAATATCTATGTCTCTTTGATAATAAAAGTATAAAAGAGAAAGTCATAAAATTCAATCTCTTTAATTCACCTCAAGTATTAAAAACAAAAGACGTATGATTTGTAGGTGTTAAACTTTCAAGAGAATAATTATATTGTACAAATCTTGAAGGGTTGTAACCATTTGCAGTTCAAAACTTTGGGTTTGTAAATTTGTCACCAGCCGACGTTTTAGTGTGCGGTTTGTCTTCTCGTGACTTCTGGTCACAGCTTAAACGACCCAAAGTAAGTAAGCAAGTACGGCAAACTTATAACCTCAACTAACTGAGATGTCTCCAACGTGGTTTGTAATATACATTGAAATTGTTCGTACATTGAACAGCAAAATTAGAAAGAACATTCAAATAAAAATAGTCCATAAAAAAACAGTGTTAATAGAATCTTCTCTTTAATATTATGTAGGTAATAATGTTAGATATTTTAAACAATTATGAAATCGAAAGATTCGAATATATCTAAAACTGAGATCGTATAACAAAGTTATAAATATATTAAAATAGTTTTATTTTACACTTTTTATTGCATTTCCATATTCTATAATGGGCATCTTACTCAAATTTTGTAAATTCAAAGTAGTAAACATTTAAAACGGATTCAACCACAAAATCAGCTGGATATCCTCCAAATGACGTTATCCACGCTTTCCTATCTCTCAGGCTATTAAAGTATTGTTTGCTGAGAGAATTTCAATGATAATGAGTATTTAAACAGGAAGATTGCTCTGGATCCAAGGACTTGAAAGTCCTGTGCGAACTAAGCGAGAAATGAACGAGGACAGTTTAAAAGTTTCAAGATGTTTTTAATTTGTTTTTTCTTTCGCTACGTTTCTTTTTTCTTTATTTGTACAACTTTTAAAGTAATCACTCTTTAAATACATTACTTCGTCTTACATAAATTAATATATTATTATAAATGTATCAGTTTAAAATATATGAGGTTCTTTTTAATGTTTAAGTGTTCATATAGATATTAAACAGCATTAAATGATACCTACTTGCGGCAAAAATGAATGACACAAGTATTAGATATTGCCATGAAATTGTTCCTAACAGATAATATCAGGGTAACAATTTTTCCGATTTTTCGGTTGCTTTTCAGCAGGCACTTATCGTATATTATGTCAGCTGTGATATTATAGTCGGTTAAAACTAATTTCATTGCATGTTGGTATTTTAATTTTTTTTTTCCGTTAATTTTATTTATTTACAGATTTTTTTTTCAGAAGATTTTAGTATTTAAAATTATTACTATGATAATATATCGTTTAATATTGCTCACAACAGAAAAGGAACCGAACAGGGCGTTGATTCTGCACGTAGACGAAATATTTGGAAGTTTAATCACGTTTGCTTGAACTATATAAAATTATTATTATAAATCGAAAAGGCTTCTGCCAAAAATATGAAACAAAAAATACTAAACTGTATTTTTGTTAAAGCTGTAAGATTATTAATGCTGCAGATGTTTGAATGCGTTTTGTAGGACAAGATGTTACTAAATAAAATTTTATGTTTAATTGATTGATGATTTATAATCAACTTGCTTTGACCCATTCTTTCTAAATTTTCTTTTTTCCTTCCTAGCTCTAGCTAGCTTCCAAAATTTTAGTTCATATAAATCTTGCCCTTAGTGATTCAAGTATTTTCATAATTTGTATGCTTAATATATTGAACTAGTTTTATTGAATATAAAGCTTTTTAATTAAAACCTTGCATCAAGTATCAGCCTATTCACAATTTTACTTTTCACATCCAATGTATTAGCAACCGGTCACAGGTCGTCGATCTATCAGGCCTAGACTGTCCCCTTTGCTGGATCCCGATTTTATCATGTCGATAGTGAATAATATAATTTAATCAAATATCAAACTGTATTGCTAATCCAAATATGTAGCTCCATTCTTTTTTAAGACTTCCTCAAAAACTAAGATAAGTTAGAAACTTATTTACGGTGAAATCTTAAGTCGTTTCGTTGGATATACATTAATTCTCTTATCGCTATACGTACCTCAGATCTCCTTTTGAATTATGGAAGAGTTCAGTAATCTAGTTTTAAAGTGAAGCCTTTTATTTAAATTATGTATAAACACAATCTCAATATTGCGTTTTAAATGTCGTCGTTTTATCTGGCACGGTTGCTTATTTCACGGTTCGTGAGTTTGCGGGATAAGCAGACATTGAAGTGACTTGAATCACAAATTGTTTTCATGAGTTTGATGCGATGGTTTGATGTTTAAAACAGATTTGGTTTGTGGTGACAGTTTTGCTTTCACGAATTTTTGGTGAAGACAGACAACCATTTAACTTTTTATTAAATATTTATTTGTTATAGGTACACGGAAAAGACACAGTGATCTGGGGTATTCTTATATATGATATATAGATAGGTTATGACGTACGTGGGACACAAAAAGGTGTCATTGAGTAGCCCACTCAGGGACTTACTCGAGTTGACTCTTCGGTCACATGAGCGATCAATGGGCGTGAGGATTTTTAGTGTGGTTTCTGGTCCAGTGGTCATAACACGGAGATTGAAAATATTTTATTAAGTATATTGTATATATTATATAGACTTGTAGAGCCTTCCCAAAGAAAAGAACATTATACCAACAGGAAAAAATCTATGACTTATATAAAAGCATCGATACAAAAGATACCGCTGCCCCGGCATGACAATTTACGTGATGCGATTTTGATGAGACTGCCGAAATTCTTGCAAAGAGTGCCAACGAACCATAATATTACAGGTATGTAGAGCAATTCTTGGAATACGTATTCTTTGGGAACGTCAGATATTATTACATGAATAAAAAATCCACTAAAACATTGTAGGTACGAGTACAAACAGATAACAACACCCATATTTACATGTAAGTAACAAGTTAACTAATTAACACCCAAAATCTGCTAAATTTCTGCGAAAGCTCATTAAAACTGGGAACCAGTCGATTTCGTACAAATGGAATTAATTAAGGGTAAAGTAGAACCTAAGAGTGTTTCAACTCTTGAGTAGCAAAACGACCCCTTGATTGCAGTTCATTGCCTAGTCGAAGTTTCAACAAATGTTTTCAAGCAGTTCTCTCTAAAGTTTATACATTACAGTTGTTCTTCTCTCTGACTTGAATAGAATTTAAAGTGGTGAGGTGTATAATGAGCGCGGTGCCAACGTTGGTGAATAACGGGTGAGACTGTATTTTACCATGCGAAGAAGAAGTGTAAGAACGATGACGATAATGATAAGCGATTTTTGCAGCCTGTGGACAGACAAACAGACTCCATAAAGTATCAATTTTTAGAATCGCCTAACAGTTGAATCTTCTTCGAGATTCTTAGGTATCCAAAATAATCTTTTCTATATCCATGATGCGAAGCCTGGAGCCAGACATGAACGTGTTCGGATGCCTTGATGATACAGTAATTGCGGGGGCGACTGCTGTGCTAGTCCTTTCAATCCAGGCAGTACTCCCAAGCTGCATAAGGAAATTTTCAGTAGGAGCAACATATCTCAAAACTTTAATTTCCGTTAAGGCTAACCTAAACATATATTCACCAGGGACCTATTCAGTATATTATACGACTCTAACACTGACAATAACTAATTGAAAGGTCTAAAGCAACGGTAATTATTGTTATGGTGTTATGATATATTATGTCGTGTTAAATGCAAGCGATACGGTTACCAATCGAATCTTGTAATCCCATCTCAACACGCCGATAAGAAGAAATGACAGTGAGTTTATCCTTGACGAAATCCATAATCCCATCACGGTAAGAAGTATTAACAACACGTAATATTTACGTTCGAATATCTTGAATGAATTATAATTATATTTTATTTTTATTCATTTATCTATTTATTTAAGATTAGAAGTTATGATTTAAACTTTTTTGAAGTAGATACCTATTTATTGCAGCTCTGCATTGTACTTATCTTTTTTTCTCCGTCACATGAAAACGCAATTGCGTCGAAAATGCTTGATAAACTCTAGTATAGAACTATATACATATCAAAAGAAAATTATTCACTGCATTTGGTACATCACAAAAGTTCAAATGAGGTTCCCATTTGAGGTTTGATACTTTACAATAGAATTTCAAATTTTCTACAACATACCAATAAATAAAACACTTTTAACAGTTGCACAAATAACATCACTAAATAAGAAAATTACAATGTAAATCACAGTAATGCGTTGAAAATTCAAATGAATATAATTTCGTACGTTTCGATACATAAATTAAATGCTCCACTGAACAATTTTGGCCATAAGCCAGATTGTAAAGTCAGCCCTCATTTAGGCTTTTCTGCCGCAATGGCGATACAGATAGCTTATTATGTGTGACTCGTCCAATAAGTCCTGCTGTCGTATCAAATTAAATAATGCTTAACTTACTACAGTCGCAAATTCTGAACAGTTTTTTCGGAAGTCAAGTACTGGTAATTTTGATTTCGCATAGTGGACTCTAACAATTTTCACTTTCACGAGTTAACACACGTTTTATTAGACTGACTGGAGCAAGCTCTTTAGTAGGTACTGCATATTATAGAAGTTTATTACCTATGAAATGATTTATTGTTTTTTTTTTTTGTTTTTAGTGGTAACTTGTTATAAACATATTTCTCTTATATACCTACTATTATATTTTTTACAAACAGCTATTTTTTGTTATGATTTTCTGATCGGAAAAAATGATCATCCAGGATTTTTTGTTAGTCAATAAAGAAATTATTATTATTATTCAACATATTTTCAATGTTATTGTTTATATCATTATTAATCATTTAAATGACACGAACTGTAAGTCCTCAAGCCTCCATGCTTCAATGAAATAATAAATAAACATTTTGCGAACTTTTGACTTCCAAGTATTGTTGTTTACCATAATTTCGTTTAAATTAATGAACGATAAAATTAATTGTTGATGTGTAGCTGACAACTGTAATTTATGAAGTTGAAGCCTTGACTTTGTTATACGTAATTGTTTTATTATTTAATTTTGTTTGCTTCCGATATACTCATAGTTAGTACATGAGTACTTTAGGTACTATTATATATTCCGTTTTTTACAGTGTTTGATGCGGTAAATGTTTATAAGAAATGTATTCTAAATAAACAATTAGATCTTTGCATTTACCGAGATTTGCGTAATTCATCTACAATTTATCTGCATACCATTATTAAGACTTTGAATTCCACATAAACAGTGTTGATGGCATGTTGTTAATAAATGTCTTATTGTTTTGGGATATCAGTTATGCAGTAAGTTCAGATAACAATATGTTAAGTACTGTTAGTACTACTAGTACACTTAGAGCAAATGTAACAGAATATTATTATGATCAATCAATCTCCGTTTGAGGAGACTGATTGTCCGAGGCATTGATACCATGAGGCACATAAGCTCATTGAGTTATTCGTTGCAGTTCACCTCATCGGCAATCGATTATCAATTTTCACTCTGAAACCTCCCGTGTTCCTCTCTACTACCCACTCCATTACCACTCACATCAGTTCTAACGAATGCCATGACTTCTCCAGGACTTCTCCACTCCACTAGCTCCAAGTTGGAATAGAAAGTCTCATTCTTTGGTTAGACGGCGATACAATTTTAGCAATATTATTTTGGTATCAACATTTTATTTCCACCCCTATGACATGAGACCCTTAATAATGTTTGTCGGGCCTCCTGGCCTTTATATACTCAACAAATATACTGGGTAAACAAACAGTTACTGAAATCGACTTATAGATAACCCCGAACAGACCCTTCGTTATTTTCAACAATTTATTTAGCGGAGTATCGCTTTTATCTTGAATAATGTTTTTATTAAATTTGACTCAGGTGAAAGATGCGCTAAAAGGTTTCACATTGTACAGTACTTTAGGGTGTTAGCTTTTGTATTTTATAAATCAGTTCGAAGAATAACTTATTAACTAAAAACGGCAGTGTTAATTTACTTGTTAGGACATCATGAAATGTTTTCCATAACAAACCTCATCTGCAAGGAGCATTTAGATTTTTACGAGGTTCGGTTGCTATACCATTTCTTCTCTAAGATGTCGCTTTGAAGCTTTTAGCCTGCTGTGTGCACGAGCCCAAGTCGTACCTGACTGCTTCCTTTAATTATGCGTAAATATTAATATAATAAAACATTCACTTTTATATTACTTAATAGGTACGAAGCCAAAGGTAGCTCAGCGACATTTTTCATACAGAAACATCGAGTCATGACAGGTTAATTTGACGATAAACGATACCTAAATCTCGTTTCCTGAGAATCGAGTTCAAGGCAGTTTTATGAACGCTTTCAGTTTTATTTTATTACTTAATGTCTCGGCTCCTTTTAAGTTTAATTCAGTTTGTTTGAAAATTGGACAGTTATGGTTGAAAATGATATTTAAAAAACGAACAGTAGATGGAGTAGGACCTAATAGTAATAAATTGTATTCAGATTAACTCTAAATGATATAGGTAATTAGAATTTTTTTACTAAAGATATTGGTTATTACAATCTGTTCTATTGCTGTGGCTAATTATTTTAGTAAATATTTACGTCAGAATGTAGTCAAAATGTTGGTGTGCACTGAAGAGTTATCTATATCTATAGATCTATCTATCCTTGGTCTCGAATGAGGACACACAAACATACTTGTTTATAAATCTGTAATAATTCGAGTAGGTACTTCCCTAGCTTTATTTTTGCTGGAATCCTGCATTCCGTTTGCTGATTCGCAGTCTCTCGTAGTCTGGACTCGTTTGCTCCACCAGCCATCGGTCCTTGGGCAGAAGTGGCCAGATAATTTCACTTCAGGTTGCTTATTTTTGCTCCTTGTAAGATAGATAAAGTTATTTAGATGCTAAGCATTTAGTATTATTTCCAAAATAAAAGTATCCAAAATACCTGCCGAAACAAAGCAATTTATTTTAATGAGGTTACTGAATTACTCCTTACAATGTAACTTGTATGCCATACATAAACTTAGTAGGTAAATTTGTCAGCAGATAAACTTCACTGTAACTTTCTTTATATTCAAAAGACGGCCCTAACGGTATATCTTATGTATGTTATGACACAAATACGAAGTTTTCTAAGAAGAAAGTTTATGTCAATGAAATACGATCTTGAGATATATTATAATAATTTAGTCAAGAAAATTTTGAACGCCAAATATTTTTGTACGAGTATCTTTGAATTCTATTAGTTCTGCACCCTCCTATCAATTTATTTTCTGTTTAGTATCGTATTGAGAAGCGTATTGTTATCATCTAGATCTAGACAAATAGGCAAACTGAAGCTATCAAACTCTTTATTCTGTGTAGTTTTTTTTAGATTTTACTAACGGCTAAGTAATAATTATGTATACATCAATTGCTAGCGGCATTCAAAATGTATGTTACTCATGCAACATTTTTAAGTATAAGTGCACTTATAAAAATAAAGTCATGGATTGAATTTATTTTAATGAATGTATTGCCACCGATTACCTAATAGATTATTGCTCAATTTATACCTGTCTTAATGTTTGAAATTATATAACATGCTTAAATTATGACTAAAATTTATAAAAATGACTAAAATTTATAAAAATTCTCTGTGGTGTATACACCAAATGTTTACGAAAAAAGAAAATAGAAGGGTAGTTAGACTTGCTGGCTTGACGTCGAAGAAGATGTCATGCGTGCCAATAGTCTCACTATTGTGGATACCCAAGACCATTCGAAGTGGAGAAGTAATAGTCGGAAAGTAGACCCCGGACTCCGAGGTGTGAGAACCTTGAATGCAACCGGGATTAACGTTAGGATAACGGTGATGATGATGAGTCATCTTCACAAGACATATAATGTGTAAACAAAAAAAAAATAGTGCAAAAACACTCTCAAAAATGTATTAACGATGCCACATTGGTAGAACGCAGTAACTCGCATATACGTAAGCCAATCTATTATTCATGATGCGCTATCTTGCCAATACATATCGATAACAACTGAGACGATGACAGCAGAATTCATATTTGAAACTCTAGACTAGGGACTTGGGAAAACCACACGTTTTACTTTTATTTATTTCTTTAGGGAGGTAGGCATCGCAGGTAGAAGTTGGATATTTGTGAATCTATCGAATGAATTTCATACTTGAGCAGGTATAAAATAAGCCCAACTGGTTTAAAAGGACACCGATACTTGGGTTCATCAAACTTTGTCTTTTAGAAATAAATGATAATTTGATCCATGTTGTTTTCTTCTACTGTTAATATTAGAGATACTAACAGCTGTTCATTTAGGTATATCTAAATAAAATATTTTATTAAAGTAGAACATCCACCGAAGTGTTGAACATCGGATAGACGACCTCCGTGGCGTGGTGGTAGAACATTCGACTTCTACAGCGGAGGTCACGTGTTCGATTCCCGCTCTGTGCAAATTTGTACGCATAAAATGTCTATTTGTCTGGGTATTCCCATATTTTGGATATTCTTCAGTACAGCAAGCCAATGCAATATTCCT
Organism: Lithosia quadra; assembly: GCA_963576445.1. Classification (NCBI taxonomy): domain Eukaryota; kingdom Metazoa; phylum Arthropoda; class Insecta; order Lepidoptera; family Erebidae; genus Lithosia; species Lithosia quadra. The sequence goes on from OY754894.1 coordinate 3,714,399, forward strand.
TGATTTGGAGTAGGAGTACTTCGTAGTAGGTATTTAAAATTTAAGTGCACCATCGTGTATATACCTATAACAAAAACAGAGGCTGGGCTCTTTGAAGGCAACATCAAAGCTTCGTGAAATAATAGGGCGCTGTCCCGTTGGGAAATAATATATTCATTTTAATTTTAATCGCTGTATTAGGAAGGACGGAAGGCCCATTAGCACTGACGTTTTTTTAGAGATCCGCATGGGAAAAAACGTGAGGTTACTGATGACGGGTTAGGTATTTTAGGTACATGAAATTTGTATAGTAAAAATAGTGAAAAGTATACAAATAAAATACGTGTAAATAAACATATTATTTTTTTATATTATTGACTACTTAAAAAACAGAAAACGAACTGAAACTTCTGCTTCAATCATTCTACTTTCAACATTGATAAAATATCATATATACACGCTTTTCTATATCCGAGATAGGAACAGTCAACCACCCATCAGCTACTTTTGTTCTTAAATACTTCACGAGCTTCCTCTCCTTTCAAGCATAATAGGTATATTTGCAAATATAGGCCGTAGAAAATGAAAATGAAGCATTCTAATGGTCAAATAATTTTCGACATTGGTTCAGTAGTTTCAGAATTCATCAATTACAAACAAACAAATCCTTCCATTTTGTAGTATTGATTAGTACAAAAGTATAGACATTATGCTCAATTTGCCAAATGATTTGGACTGCACTGAGAACAAGATAATTTTAAGAATATAATACTTTTGAAGATTTAAAAGTAAGAACTTACAGACAAAGTAAACCGTCATTTCGTTTAAATACCAGGGGACATCTTGCAACTTACGCTTGACATTAATTTTAAATAGGATATTGAAGAGCCTGTGAAGCTAATAAAAATGATGAGTACGCCTCCACTGAGTTTGTTATTAGGGATACTTATGAATAATGTAAAACGGCAGAAATTATTTAAGAACAACGTCCAATGTTACTGTTCACATTTTTTTAAGAAAATTGAGCAGACTGGGATAGTGAAGTGTGCTGAATAAATTAGAATAATATTGTAGTATAATTTCCTTCTGAAAAGGTTCCTGAGAAAAAGGACGATGTTACGTGAATATGGGAAGTTAATATTTCAGGTTATTCTGAACATAACTAATCCCTTGGGTGATGGTTAACACACATAAATCGCTCAATTAATAGATGTACCTACTTCAAAAACTCTAGAAACTATAAAAATGCCCAGCGACTGCAATATTTCAGTGTTTGATTTACAGCTTTCAATGTTGGTCTTAAGGTTCTATTTTCCTATTTTGACGTAATAGTTGTATAAAGTCACATATCCCGTCTCATACTCTGGGTGACATGAAAGGTTATCAGAATCTTAAAAACTCCGTGTTTAGAATGTTGACTTTTTCTAATTTCAATTGGTAAGAAAAAGTTGACACAAGAAATGCTTCAAAAATTCATTCAAATACTACCAAGTTAGAAGTTAAGTGGAAACTTAGCGAGACTTAACTTGCTCTTTCCGGGACAACTCTGGAATGTTTGCTCAAGTTTCTTGAGTAGGGTCGACATAAAATCAACATCGAAATTACGGAATGTCTTCTTTTATTATAACTGCCTGTTGAATGAAACTCGATAATATAAATTTGCGTTGGATGGTCTAATGCCCCAACTCATTTCATAAGGTATTGAGCGAGGGAAAGAGTAAGTAAAATTTATTAAGTTATCATTATTACAGTGTTGTATGTTGTTGTACGATGTGATACGATGCCCTTCGAAACCGACACCTCAAAGGGCCCATAAAATCAGTAAAATCCATTTCAATAGTATTTAGTTTAATAGTATTTAGTTATTATTTTAATAGTACTCAATCAAAAATTGCACTGTGCCATTTAGATACCTACTGGCTCCTTTATGAGACCATTTTTGATATAACATTGTAATGTGTTATACAAGTTATGTTACTCAATTAATAAATGCATTACTATGCACTTTTAATGATTTAATTTTCAATTGCGTAATCCTATTCCCTCTTGACACAATATACTAAACAAGATAAACAGCAACATATATGGCAAGGAGTAATCCAACTAACTTCGTCCTTGTAATAGAACGTTGCTTTATATTTGCTTATCTTATAATTACACGCCTGGCGAAGCCCTTTGATATCGGCTGACGTTAAAACCTTTGGTGGTTGATACAAGGAATTGGTATCCTTCATAGAAATACCCGTTTAATCCTTGTAAATTCTTTTTAGAGTTTTGTGGAATACCTCGTAAAAGAGTTAATATGTTCTGTAATATTGCTGCTACTAACTAGAATTAAAACAATATTATTCATGAAACACAGCGTATCTCAATCATTGATTCTAAGGATCTTCTTTTTCTGTCTGCAATGATGAACAAAACACGAAATGAGACAAAAAAACAGCTTGATTCGAAACGTGACACATAATTTATTATACAAAAAAAAAAACAAAAAATTATATATTATGCAAATGAAAATGAAAAATTTGCAAGAGTGATATAATATTTTGCCCTACACAAAAATAAGATTTTCCGCAATCATCTAATTTAATCTACTACGGCACCGTTCCTCAAGGTTGTTTTGAATCGCAATCTCAAGAGAAGAAAAGAGTTAATTTACATATTTCAGTTAGTGGATGTAGGAGCGATTTACTACACCTTAGATCCAGAATTACGGAACCTGTGTACAACACTCTTCGTAGACGTGACCGCGGAACTTGAGAAACATTGTTTATGTTATATTTTGTACACTGTAAACCTCATCCGACATTTAGCTCGAAAATAAAAAGCTCGCATATACGTTGAGACGGATTGCACATAACCCGCCAGTCTTTTGGGATTTGCTTCTGCTAGGTTTTAAGACGACTACCAATTACACCGAGGCGTGTCAGTGCGCTAATTTATAGAGTGTAAAAGATGTTGCAATATTGTAAATTGTAATATTGTTCTTGCTAATAATATCAATCGGATTATTTAGTCGTCATTGGAGTCTGTCTCTGTTTTCATAATACTATTTTTTAGCAAATTGTACAATATACTTACAATACCTACATAATAAATAAATCCCTTCAGGTATAAAATCAGAGGTTATGCATTTTATCTGTAATCACATAACAATTAAAGAAATGAAGATCACAATGCAGAACGATTTCCAATTTTAATCTAATGTGAGAGTGCCTGAACACAAAACAAAAATAAGATCGCCAAATCGGCTGTCGCTGACTGATTAACTGTAATACATTATGGTGTAATAGAGACTCGGTGTTATTCGCATGTAAATGGAGGAGTCATATTGAAATTCTAAGGATTCCGGGGATATAGGTACTTGCTTTTTGTATGCCTTTGCGGTCCCACATGTACAAGACTCAGTCAGTAGAACTAGGTACTAATTTGTGAATATAAATCCATCTATTGGGGGAGCATTGTAAATGTATATAGGCATTGTAAATGTATATAGGTATATAGATGGATATCTTAGATTTGGTTACAGACTTATGTGACTGTCACTCGTGTTATAGTCTCATTGTGATGAAGTTTTGTAATATCACACATCAAATAGATAATCTGTAAATTCCTGAAGATGGTGTAGAACTAATATTTTACTACAAAGTTTTATAAGTACCTATGTTGTTCAACATTTTCTATGGTACTGATAATCAATCAATCAATCAATTAGCCTATCGCAGTCCACTGCTGGACATAGGCCTCTCCCAATGTACGCCATAGCACCCGATCCTCCGCCTTGCGCATCCAGTCCATCCCAGCTACCCTTTTCAGGTCGTCCGTCCATCGTGCTGGGGGGCGTCCTACTTTACGTTTGCCGGTTCGCGGTCTCCACTCTAGGACTCGTTTGCTCCACCGGCCATCGGTCCTTCGGCAGATGTGACCAGCCCATTGCCACTTCAGCTTGCTTATTCTGCGAGCTATGTCTGTGACTTTACTGATAAACTAATTAGCATCAACTGCGGGGGCCTAATTCAGTAAAATTACGTTTTTAAAACGTGTGATTTCTGAAGCTTACGAAAATTTACAGATATTATTTTTTCAGTCTAGTTGAAAATAGATCAAATCGTGATTTTTAAGGTTTGACAACCTCAAAAAAACCGCAGGTTGGTTTTAGTTTTACAGAGTAAACTAATATTTAAATATTTTTTCTAATCGCATTGAAATCACGTGTTTTGAAATGTGGCGTTACTGAATCGGGTGCTATATCGTGATTTAAACGTTAGCTCAATTTCCAATGTATGATAATCAGTTTCCAGATTTCCAGAAACAGAAAAAGAAACGTCGATTTATTGTTTGGCCTTTAATGCCTCATTTCAATAAGTAATGAGATGTTTTTCATTAGGTTCTTTCAAGAACCTTTTTAATAATCTTTTAAATGGAATAATTAATGCTGTTAAAGTATTCGTCTAAAAATTACTCCTACAAACCTTAAATAAGATATCTTTTGCGTTATACTTTAGATTTCTCTTTATTAAGTATATACACAGTATATATAGTATATATATATATATGTGTATAGTAGCCTAGTGGTTTGGGTAATGGACTGTTGAGACGAGGTCTCGGGTTCGATCCCAGGTTCACTATGGCACACACCAATGACTTTTCGATGCTTTTCGAAGTTATGTTGTGTGTATTTATCGCAGGTTTATTAGTGCCTCGGAGAGCACGTTAAGCCGTCGGTCCCGGTTGCCATACAAACATCTATGGCAGTCGTTACGGGTAGTTGGAGCCCTCAAAAGTCCAACCAGTCTAACTTGGAACTTCGATATCGCCATTGGTTGTGGAGGTCAGATGGCAGTCGCTCCACGTAAAATATCGAAGTTCAGCCGCATCACAGTTAGACTGGAAAGCCGACCCCAACTGAGTTGGGAAAAGGTTCAGAGAATGATGATATATTGTAAAAACCAGCTAGGTTGAAATTTTATTATTTTGAGATAAATATCTTTGAACAAGATTACTATTATTTCTGTGTGTCCTGTGAAAACCGGTACATGTCGAAAAAGTCAACTTTACAGTGGACTAGTTTTTGTGTTTAAAAATTCATAAAATTTGTTAGAATAATTTGTTTTCAAAACTAGTGACATATTTTATTTTATTGTGGCATTGTTAACAATCTACTAGGTTCCTGCTCAAGAGTGTTCAATATAGGACGAGATATTTAAAAAAAACTATTTTTTGTATCAAAACACACCATATGGATGCTCGCGTATAATGATTCTAAATGAGATAAATCGATTTACACGCTATGTGAAGGTTTGGTGAAAGGTGATATTTGTTGTATTATCAGGTAATTTTATATGAAACTAATCATCTCCTGTTCAAAGCTGTCTAACAAACAAGTAATATTTTTCAATTGGCGAAAGCACTGTAGGCACAAAACTCGTAAAAATAGATTTTTTATTATTTATATCATTTTACTCGTGAATAAAGTTCGTGTTTTTTGATATAAGTAGACTAAAATCTTAACTCAAGTTTGTGTAATATGATACAAGAAACAATCTAAAGAAAAAGGTATAAAAATAGAGGTATAAAAAAGAAAAAAAAAATACATAATCACTTTTTTTTAGGTGTTATTGAGTGTCACTTGGTTTGAAAGTTGGAATATTTTAATTTAGTTAAAAAGGAAATAAACATCAAGGACATAAGTCAACAATACAACATAAACGAAAAACAGTTTCTACCTCCGCCCTACAGAAGACCGCGGCTATAATAACCATCGTGTTGTGTTCCCGCCGGTAAGTACGGTAGCCAGAGCTCACTGTACCCCTCTTCCCCTTCCCCCCACAGGGTTGGAATACAAGCCTTCCCACCCCTTCCTAGCCTGCTACCCTTCCCTTCAGGGTAGGTTCAGCGCGTGCGTTAAGCCCGTAGTGTGACACACGTCCTTGGGCCACGGTGACCGCTTCCCATCAGGTGGGCCGTGTGCTTGTCTGCTACCTTTTTTTATTTTTATTCAAGATAAGCTTACGTTTGACTACTATCTCACCTGATTGTAAGTGACGATGTGGTCTACGATGAATCACGCTTGCCTAGAAGGAATCTTTTCACTCGTGACTTAAATATTTCCAGGTTATAGCTTTCCGGAAACACAGACTCGGGCAAGGAATTCCACTCCTTAACTGTACGCATGATGAACGAGTCGGCAAAGCGCTTTGTGCGTATGAGTGGAATTTCGACCATAAAGCGGTGTTGCGTCGCTGTTCGTCTGGTCGTTCGCTGATGGAAAGATTTGGGGGTATCAGGTTGTGCAATTCCAGAGCGCACTCTCCGAAATGTATCCGATAGAAGACCGATAGACCTGCAACTTTGCGTCTATGGGCAAGGCTCTGAAGCCTTTTCTCGACTAGTGCAACGTCGTTGATGAGCCTCTTGGCTCGTCTCTCGATTCTCGATCGTCTCCAGCGCGTCAAGGTGGTATTTAGTTGAGTCATCACACAGATACGAGTAGTGTACTCCAGACAGGATCGAACCTGCGCTTGGTACAAAAACTTAAGCAATTTTATTGCAGTGTGAAGTACTGTCGCACCTTAGATAGGATGCCCAGCTTTTTTGCAGCCAGCTAAGCTTTAGCTTCAATGTATGACCCGAAGTTAAGCGTGGACGTGAGAGTTACGCCGTTCTGCTACCCACATAGTATATAAAAAAAATAACCAGGGGTTAAAAACTTGTGGTATATGGAAATTATATTCGGCAGATCATGAGCAGCTACGAGCAACATAGTCAACATGCGTTTTGCACGGCAAGAACGATGCTGCAACAATGAAATTTTACATTATAGACTATCATAGAACATAAATAACTAAGTAAAATAATAACGGTATTCATTACCTACAGATAGTGCAATCGACGCTTTGAACGACGAAGACGCTTTGCTCCATCTATTTTCGGTTGGGGGGATCGCGGGGTACAGTTCTATAGACACTAGCGTCATCCGCCAACTGTCAGCGGTTTGTGTGCGCGTGCACTTATAGATAAATAGTGTAGGTATACCGATAACACTTAAATACTAGCGGAAGTATACGCACATTATATGGTTGCCTGGTAGAGATTGCCACGGAGCAATAAGGCCGCCAATTGTTAATACTTTAATTTAAGTATTATTGTTACTACTTTTATATCCTTGGTGTACAATAAAGAGTTTTATTATTATTCTTATTATATAATTAGGTGTTTAGGAGCAATACTGGGGCGCATCTACGTAAATTGCAATGTTTTTCACTTTTAGACATTAATAAATAGATTTATTGTATATTGATATAAGTGTAGTAATTATTGTGTGTAAATGGTTATTAGTTCTTGTTATTATGAATATACGAATAATAAAACAGAATTTGTGTAAAATGATACATCTAATAGGTACACTGTGCGCCATGTTGGAATGCTCAGAGAGCGTGCGCGAGCACCTTGTCCAGTAGTATTTTACGGCGCTAACCCCGCGCGGGCGGCGGTACCCTCGAGTAACGCCCCCTGCATCCCGCGCACCGCTCGCGTTCGTAACATGTATTACTATGCACAATATTTTGGATCAAAACCGTTTTAATCTTCTCGTCATTATTGATATAATTTTAGTTGAATTAGTTTACACAAAAATATTAGTTTCCTATGTATGTGAGCAATAATACAACTTTAGTTGTATCGATGCAGTGTACGAATTTACTTTGTGTCAATTGATATAACTAAACATGTACCAGATGACACCTTATTAGAAGGTAATAAATATAATGTTAATAATGATATGACTTGAGATACATTTTTACACACAAATAACTTGAATATCATGAATGATAGATGTCAACATATATTTATTTACACAGTCATATTTTATCAAATCACGCCATTTCGTCTTAGATGTACCACACTATCTCAGAAACGAATAGACTTATCAAAATGGTGAATAGATAGAAAAATAGAGTATTTTTTTCTGATTGAGGTGCTATAATAATATCAAATTCGATATAAGTTGACTTGTACCCCTTTTCACAGGACGCACAGATTTGTTTATAAATTTGTTGCTCTTATCTTAACTTCTTTTAATGGCGAAGAACAATTTCTTTTAATGGATATCGTCACTCAATTTCATTAATAATAAATTCAAGCTCGAACCTCTGAAACCGGTTTCCGAATTACGTAGGTAGGTACTTTATTTTGAAATTTTCTCCAAACTGTTTTTCGCTATTTACATTAAACTAAATGAGAATAAATATCCGGTCTGAAATTTAAAATTTGTGGCCGTTAGTAGTAGTTAGCCGTCAAAAAATACGCCAAGCTTGCAAATACTGTATTGTACATAGGATACTGAAAGATGGATTCCAGAATCAGAAACTTAAGCAGTTTACATGAAAAATTCATGTTTCAAGTTAAAGCAATTCTTCCTTTGTGCTTTTATCAATTTTGAACTAAGATCCATTATTCAAAATTTTGCTGGAATGTCGTATGAGACTGATGCAGTAGGTTTAAGATGTACAAAAGAAAGGTTTAAGATGTAAATACAAAAAGTGAATTACATAAATTGAAGTTATCTTTTCCAATATATTTACGAATTACTTTTTACTGTATGTTAGCCAGTGTGTCACTAGAAAATTAGAATGCTTCGTAACCCATATAAATAAACATGAACGAACGAATACCATGGCCAGCCAGCAGCACCAACGAACATAGAATGCCTATTGTAGGGAACGTCGAGATCTTGCCAGAGATCGCAATGATCCCTACAATACGAATTCCGTCCCCGCATTCCTCCCTTTCTATTAAAACCTTTCACTCGCTATCCAAAAGAGTGTAGTTTATTATACAGTCCATACGATCAATGGCTCGGGATGGACATTTTTGTGAACATTTTGAAACTTGGCAGAGTTGATTGAGAAGTTGTTGAGTATCTAGTATCTATGATTTCATTTCGATAACATCACCGTCATGTCAATGTTGACATGTTTCTCTTCTGCTCGACGCAGATGAATCCGGCTGGCAATGCGACATGACATGATTCAATATAACATCCATTATTTGACACAACAATGAACTGTAATAGGTTTTTTTGCTCTAATGTGATACAGGAGCGAAATGGTTTGTTGACAATGACTACTCAACTATTAATAGTTCGTTATATTATATTAGCCGATACCCGCGATTCCACGCACGCTGATATAGATTGATTAAATAAAAATATCTCAGCACAGGTCTCACAGAGACTTACACCATGCCCTTCGTGTCTTTAGATAATTTAGATACTGCACATAGAAATAGCACCGCAAAGCAAAGCGGTCCACCGCTACATCGCAATTTATGCATGAACATAAAACGCTTGCCGTGATATTTAAGCGAGGAGTAAGTTGTTGTATATATTCTTTGTTGTCAGCAGGCTTTCATATAATTTTAATTCTAGATACTTTTACTAGTCTTTGTGTGACATTTATATAGAAGGAAATCTCTTTAAAAATGTTAATGTGACATGAAAATCACAAAAATTGAATAATAACTTCATTAAAAAAAATGCTTATCAGCATAGTGACCATATCCAAGGTCCATGATTTTATTTTTTGTCGGCATGACTAATGCTTATGTATTCATGCCAAAATATAACTTTTCTGGGCTTAAGGTCTCAGAACTGAGCTGTGGACGAACAAACTACTTATACTAGATTTTGTGTTGACTATGAACCTCTAAAAAGAACCATAGGAATAGATAAGTAAGTGCCTAAAAGGGCATACGCACGATACAATTTTATGACTAATTTGGCTATATTGACAATGAAAACGTGTCGTGTGGATGGAAATTTCGATCTTTAGTGTACAACGTGTAGATGAAAATCGACCGAAATTGGTCAATCAAAATGGCTGATTTCAATGGCCTAAAGCTCAACATTGAGGTTGCAATAATAGCGTAAACGCATTGTTCGTTTTTGCACTGTGTTTTTGTGCTAGATTTTTCCTGTTTCTACATTAAGGTTTAGTTTTCCAAGTTACTAAGATGCTGGTTAAATAATTTATGTTGCCAGTTAGACCAGCAACATAAATTTATTGAAACAGCAGCTTAAAACGTTTCAATAAATTATAGTGAGTTTCTAAAACTGAAGTTTGCTTCTGCCAAAAGTTAGCGAGATTAAGGTTGTTCTCGCTAAAAAGGTCAATATTGTTGTGCGAACTCGCCATTCAGCTCTCCAAACAATGTATACGCGATGTTTCTTGTTCCATTAATAAAACCTCCACGTACTCGAGTATCCACACTGGAATGCTAACTAAGTAACAGCTGATCATAGTTGTAGTGTAACTCATATTACATAACGTAATTTTGGGTGCATTTTGAAATTTAGAGTATACAGTTGATTCTCCTGGTGCCCATTACTATTTAGATCATTACTAAATTCTTATATACATACATATACTCACGCCTTTTTCCCTCCGGGGTAGGCAGAGACAACAGACCACCATCTGCCTCTGTCCTTACATACTTCACGTGCTTCGTCTCACTGTCAAGCCTTTCATGCATCATATTTGGCTTGGCCACATATACTGCACTGGTTAATGTATTTTGCTATGTCATCCTTCATTTTAGGCCAATAATATTTATTAGATAAGGCAAGATAGCATTCGCTAATACCACGATGGTTGGTTTTACCCTCATGATACTTTTGAATGATCTCTTGTTGTTTCAGATAAGTTTTAATATTTTCTAATTCCTTTTTAACTAGAACTAATTTCATGGCAGAGCTTTTGAACTTTGACTGAAGTATGGGAATAATTTTGTACATAGCTAATGGGGGGTGAATTATAATACCGGTTCTAACTTTAGGATTAATGAATTCCTTAACTGAATTCACCACGTCTTCTTCGAGGTTACTTTCCGAGATTTGGATAGAGGTGCGTGTGTGGGTTTCAAATGGCTTAGATACGGATGGTTTCCTTTTAATATCACCTACAATAGTGTAGCATATCTGTCTATTAAATTTGTTCAGGGGTTCGTCTGATATGGGTATTTCCAGCGCCGGTTTCGAGTGTTTATTTACTTTTTAGTAAATAATAATAATCTGTTAAATTATGTGTAAAATTTAACACAATCATTATTCTTATTTGTTAAAAATCTTCAAAGTAATAGGTGCTAGGGGAATCACTTGAAATTTCAAGATTCATTCCGGTCTTTTTCCTTATCATCATTAGGTAATTAAACTCCTCAAGAATCGCCATGGTGGTACCTATAAGTGACCTGGCAATTTGTGACATCAACCTCCGCTTTAATAAGCTACTGTTTACTAACAGAAACGAAATTGTTCCCGTATCACTGTAAGCTCTTCATTTAAGTATCATGCTTTAAATTATGTCTACCTAAGAGAACATACGATTGAAGTTATACACTTAAGGCGAATAATGTCCTAAGCAGACATTATAATATACATTAAGAGATAAACTAAACTTGTCTACATTTTAAAGTGCTCGCAAGGTGACCATGGGTTGGGTAAATAATGGAGTTATAATGTAATTATACTCATCAACCTCTCCCGACCTTTTCTTATCCCAACTCAATTAGCGTTGGTTTTTAATCTAGCTACAAAACGGCAGAACTTCTACATCTATCAGACTTCCACAACCCAAAGGTGATTTTGAAGGTCATTAGTGGGACCAGTTATTAGACTTTTTAGGGCTCCAACTGCCTGTTAGAACTGTCATAGATGGACTGGAAGATGATGATATAAATTTATGGATCGTTTGTAGGTACAGTATAGCGACTCCTTAGGTGTCTAAATTATCTAATAACAAAAAGGAAAACAATGGTCATAGCCCTGATATTAAACATCTAAAAAAACCCCTTTGTGGTGGTGGTATGAATCGTCAGAAAAGTATAGTATGTTGATTATCATGAATAGGTACGATCAACCCTGTTAAAATTTGTATAGTAGGTACAAATGGTTGAATTGTTTTTTAGCCCACCATAATGACGAGAAAAAACAATTATTCAAAAAATATCATCCAGGACGGGACCCGTCCAGGATGATCATTTTTTCCGATCAGAAAATCATTGGAAATGGTTAGCATGCAATTGCTTAAAAAATTTCATTCAAAAACAATTCAACTATTTTAATCAGGTTAGTTGTTGTCATGAACAACTTAGACGTCCGGTCTAAGTTGTTCATATAGTAATCGCGACGGCGCGGCGCGGCGATGGTGTAATATGCTTTTCAAGGCATGTGACTTCCTCATCATGAATTTAGATTTAGATTAGAAGATCAAAGTAGCTTATATATTACGTGTTACGCGTGCTTGTTATGTAAAAAGTTTGCATGTCAACTTATAGTATTATTATTCATCTTCTTGTTGGACTACAGTTGTAATATTTATATTTTATTTGAATAATGTGGCGGGGAATATGGTCACACTACTGTACGTGGAGAGAAACAAGTCGCGTGGTCACATTCATTACCCAGAGAAACAATGTTGTACTCGCAACCGCGAGTAGAAAACTTAGAATTGTCGTACGACTTTATTAGAGCTCCATTTTTGGGTATTTCTAATAAAATATCTAGTTACTCTTATATTGGTTACTAGCTTATGCCCGCGACTCTACCTGCGTGGACTCCGGTTCTGACTAATATCTGGTTCTACTCATATTTTGATTAAATGTGCGTATTAAGATTTTAAGTCTGACTAAGACATTTCTATATAATAACGGTAGTAGAAAACTTTCCCATAATATTATTATAATCGTACAAATCAACCTATTTACCTGTCTTATGCGAAGGCATTTAATTTGAAATATGAGATATAGTCCCCTGTCGTGGTTGTCACTTTTTTCTTAATCAAAATTAATTTCATTGTGGATACCACATTGGAATCACTGTAGAAATTTTAATAACTGCAAATTACTTAGGTATAAAATAAACAACCTAGTAAACGACTATCAACAAATATTACGCGTAACAAACCAATCCCAATCATAGACAGTATACTCTTAAAAGTTCATTGGCCATAAGCTGAATTATTGCTTGCGACATAATAATTATCTTGTATTGTTTAATTGTCCTACATTCATGTTTACGACTAGTAGTCACAATAGTTCTCATTTTTTCTAAGAGAATCGAGTTAGTTGTGACAACATTGTGTGAGTAGGTGTATTACCTACTCACACAATATCCTAATTTAAAGAAAAAATTAAGACATTTTAAAATTTGTTCTCGAACGTTTTATTGTAGGTATACTCTGGTTGTAACAATGATCTTAAAACCAGGTTCATTATTATTACAGTGTCAAAAGTGTATTTATTTAGTTTTTTGTTCTTACGCATATTTAATCACCATCGATTGAGTAGAACCAGAGGTAACATAGTCAAAAAACGTGAAAACCGACACCACGCGGGCGGAGCCGCGGGCATAAGCTAGTCTTATAATTTAATACAAGCTGTCAGCAAAATTGATATGTCAGTAATCTCCTATGAAATACTTTGTTTCTTGTACTATGATGAAATTAACTCGAAATTCTTACATAAAATAATGAAGTTGTGACTTTAGCAAACTTGTAGCTTTATTACCATTTCGCTAATTTACTCTCAACTTTGTATACGTGAGCTGTGATATAAAGCAACCAATTTGTAAATGCTTTACATTAAGCAACATGCACGTCTTGCTGAGATATTAATCACGTTGGTCGGGGCGGTGGTGCGACACACGTTACCCCTCTCCAAGGCAATATGGACCTCATCGTGGTTCCCACACTCGAGGGGACCACCTCAAAGCTGTAGATGGCCGGGGTACGAGAGCCTTATACCCTGGCATATCCGAGATGGTGGCGTGTAGTTTAAGTTGGCTCGAGACCGATATAAGCACCAACTGCTGGCTGTAAGGAGCGGGGATTATATCCGTGAGGATTTTCACATTCGAAAGAAAGGTACTAATCGCGTTGTTTGTATGTTGATGTGACAAGCAAAATTTGTTTTTTTTTTATACCACTTAGGTGGCAGACAAGAAATTTTTTCCGCGTTAAAACCGCGTAACATTGTCTGATTCAAATTGACCAAAACCATACGGCGATTTTGGACGCACGGCGAAAGCTTTAGAATTTTATCAGTAATTGGACTAAATTGACAATCAAATCGTGTCGTGTGGAAAAAACATTGATCTTTAAAGTACCTACGTGTGGATGGAAATTGGCTGGACAATACAACCTGAAAATATAAATCTGAGAATAGCAGTTTTTTGTGTTTAGGATAGGGTTTCTTTGAAAGAAAATTGAATGATTGAAACCGATAGGTGGCACTGTAGACTTGACAGCATTCTGTGCCAAGACAAACGTCTGCCCAAGAATATTAGTTTGAAATATCTATTAATGTGTCGTTTTTGCTTTTCAAAAAGATTATAATACATTATGAAAAATAGTACCTTTAGATTGCTAGATAGGTTTAAATTTATCGAATGGGATGTCATGTCTAAACGATATACCAACAACAAACTAACATTGTTAGTGTTCGTTGCTCACTTCCGGCTATATTCTGGGTGCCATCAAAAATAGATTACCAGCCGGAACTAGAGCGATTAATAATGGCAGGCCAGACTAAGTGATGTCAGCTGCGAGTTATAAAATCAATAAAACTTAATATGTACTAGAAACAAGGGGTACCTGGTTACAAAAAAATTCATTCTTTCCTTGCATGCTTTGAACAGGTACTTTACACCTAAGATAACTTGTGAGTAAATAAATATCTATATGCCACGGTGTAACTACCACCTATAAGTTCCTTTCGATTGTGACAATACCGGCAATAATGTTTCACCAACTTCAAAAACTAGAAAACTTTTTTACTACTCGAATATGCCTTAACGGATTTGAAAACTACTTTTTGGTAAATATAGAGATAGAAAGACAGTAAAGTGCTTCAGTAAGGGTTTCGTTTTTTATTTTGTGGTACGGAACCATAAAAACTACCACTTAAAAAAGACTTTAGATTGTTTATTAAATTGTATTGTAATGCAATACCTAAAAAAATATGATAAATAATTCTGAAAAGGGTTAATTAATTTGAGGCGCCGGCATCGAAGGTTGTTTTGACCTAAATTGAAGGGTCTGAATCTTTAATCAAAACATGCAATAGGGTTCAAACAAAACAAAACGACCGTGCCCAAAGGCACAGCCTGTTCCAAACCATCAATTTGTAGTACAAGGAATGGCAAAATTCTAAAAACGGTACCACAAATGGTAGATGAATACGAAGTGGCTCGGCCCGTGACTCCAGATATTACGTATTCAGACCTTGTTCGAGGAACTTTTCCATTCTGAGGTATAATTTCACTTGTGAATAATTTCCTATGCGTTCCGCTGAATAACTTGACGAGGTCCCTTGTTATGAAAATTTATAAGTTTATTCGGGCTATGATATGGTTCTGTAGGGTCAGGGGCTTTCGGTGCTCTGACGTTTATCTCCTGCATCATTCATCCTGAGGGATGATTTATAAATATGATACGAGTACTTGTTAACAACTCGACTTCGAAAATAATGTAGGCATAATATGGTGTTTTTTTTTCGTCTTGCAACATAGTAGGTATAATTGTTGTTATAATTTTTTTGTAATTATGTACATAGGTATTATGCAAAATACCCAGACTAATGCAAATAGACATTTGTATCCCCGTAGCAGTCGAATGCAATACCGCGTCGTTTTAGAAAAGGAATTAAAGTAAACTGTACGCACTAGCAAAATTTCTTAGACAGATTATTTTATCGCCGGCCCCGGCGAATAAAATGGTAATCGCAAAATCTTAACTTTTCAGGAAAAATAAAAAACTGTTTTTGGTCTATAACTCGACTAATATGAGACGTAGACAATCCAATAAAGGCTTAAATAAAAGCTGATTTTTAAAGCTTTTATATTGATTTAATAAATCTTTAATTGCATTATTCAAATCTGATATAATTACAATTTAAAAAGTTAGTAAATATGTAATGTTATTGAAATTTGGTATTGTACACTTACCATTTTATTCCCGTTATTTAGAAAGATATTAAATAGTATAATATCCTATTGCAATACTATTCAATCGTATGACTGTTCTAAATTTGGAAAAATAAAGTAACCTTACCATTTTGTTCTGGTTCATACGGGATGTCCATTGTAGACTAATCAACCTTAGTAATATTATTCTAGTTTTGAAAATACAATGAAGTTATGGTAATCAGACTTTATTTATGTTAAAGTATAAAAGATAAACCTAATAAAAATGGTAAATAAAAATTAGTTTTCCTGATCTTCGTTTTCAATAAAGGTATGGATTTCAGTATTAGTTCCGTCATAAGTTAAAGCTTCATAGAAGGTATGGTAGAACATTGGGATTGCTTCTGATCTACTTAAGACTCATAAGATCGTGTAAATGATCTTATTAGTCTATGTAGATCAGAAGCAAGGAAGGATGTTTGTTGACGTCGTTTGGCGCTGCCTAGAGGACCCCTCATTATCCGTCCTATGGGTATACGTAGATCGTGGCTCTTCAAGCCAGATTTAAGTGTGCCTGTACGTACCGCGCCTAGACTAGAGCATCCGCGCAACGCGATCCTAACGTAGGTCGGTTTAAAGTAGCGTACAACAAAGCCACAAAGTTATGCAAGAGGGCTTACATCAGAGCGGATGCTCAGCGCATTGCGCGGCTTGGGCAGGAGCTTGTGGAGCACCCCACGGACAGCCGTAGCTACTGGCGCCTGGCCAAAGGCGTGCAATGAAACTTCTGCTAGCCTTCGCTACCCTCGTTGCGAGACCCTGACGGATCGCTAGTACATGAGTCGCAGGAGAAAGCCGACTTGCTGGCTAATCTCTTTGCGGCTAATTCCCGAATCGATGACTGCAGTATGCAGCCTCCAACACTACCCAACTGTGACCACGTAATGCCTGATATTATAATCAAGCAACACTATGTTAGTGCAGTGCTGCAATTTACTCGATATCCGAAAAGCCAGTGGTCCCGATGGAATTCCAGCGGTAGTTCTATGTAAATGTGCAGCGGAGTTGTCTCCCATGCTGACGCGTCTGTTCCGCATCTCATACACCTCGGGTGCAGTGCCACCAACTTGGAAGGAAGTGAATGTGCAGCCGATCCCCAAGAAAGGGGATCGGTCAGACCCGGGCAATTACCGACCCATAGCCGTCACTTCAGTGCTGTGCAAGGTTTTTGAGTATATATAATTAACACACAGCTCAATGACATGCTGTCAATAGGCAGCATACATTGCTATGCAGATAATAACACATCACACGGACGATAACACGGTCACCCTGCGGACAAGCAGGCTGACGTAGAGGAAATAAACAGCTTCTTGTCACTGAGCTTGATCGGGTCCTGAATCACATTTCGCAATGGGGCTCTGAGAACCTGGTCGAGTTCAATGCCAAGAAGACACAGGCTTGTGCGTTTACAGCAAAGGTATCTCCTTTCCTTCCCCTCCCTACTCTTCGGGACACTCCACTGCCACTTCAGGATAACCTAGATATATTATACTCGGCATGGATGTTCGCTGCAAACTGAATAATACATCGAGAGCATCATCAAAACGGCCTCGCGGAAACTTGGAGTCCTGAACAACACCTTGTTCAGGACTCAGGCGGTTTTTCACACCGGAGCAGCGGTGTTCTCATCTCTGGAATGACTCTGCACAGTACCTTCTATAAATGCTCTCGACAGGTTGTAGCGACGGGCAGGCCGTATTATTGGGAGTCCTGAAGATACCAACGCTTTCTAACCGTTACAATTAGGACGAGACATATCCTCTTTGGCAGTTTTTTACCGCCTCTACTATGGTGAGTGTTCCGATGAGTTCCGATGAACAACACGTGTAAGGCTAAGATATCGCCTTCATACCGTGCAAACAATTCCATCAAGAACTAAGCGGTTCGGTGCCTCTTTTTTGGATAAAGACCTGGAATTTCTTACCAGCCCTTCCTGAGACTTTGCCTTTCGCTTACCATCAGGTGAGGTGAAGTCATATTGACGTGACTGACATAAAAAATATTGTGACGATTTACTTAATTATTGAGATATCTATCTAACTAATTTCACACTCCTAAGTTTTGCCCGAAGATTATATAGTGTTATCACCTCTACCGTATACAAAAATGTGCGTTAGAACAGTATGGCAAGATATAATTGCACCATTCAGTGTCAATACAATCTGTTGACTAAAGTAATGTTAGCCGATGAGCTTAGAAGTTTTTTAACGAGAATAAAATGGTATTCGCCATTACAATTCATAGCGATGTTTTCTTGTACGAGAACACAATTGTTGTAGCTTTTACAATATTTTTTTTAATGGAACCAAGATGGCAATAGTTTGTAATAGTTTTATTCACGTCAATGAGCTCCTCAAAAATTATGACGAATAATATTATATTATCTTTTATTTTTCTGAATAATCATAGGAAAATTATGAAAAAAATTGAGTATGTGTATTGGGCTCTGTAAACTTCAAATATGGCATAACACTAAAACTATTGCAATGTCGGTTACCATTTTATTCTCCGGGGCCGGCGTTATGTTAACAACAATAATATGTAAATTGTTTAGATACTGTACTACCTCAAGAAAAAAACTTACCTGTATTTATTTCTTTGTTACTATTTATAACAAGATAATGATGCAACTTCCCGTCGTTGCTATAATGTTTATTCAGATTAGTGGCGCTACAAGTTGTACTTGTCTAATTTATGATCTATAACGAAATATCCTATTTTGACTTCCCACGGATTTATAAATATATACCACTAGGCGATGACCCTGGCTACGCTTGCGTGAATTTCTGTTATCTATAATACACTCCACCAATTCTAATACAACAAACTAACATATAAATAAAATAGTTATTAAAAGTTATGTTAGTTGTTATAATTATAGTGTAACTTGGAGTAGGCCCAAAGGGAAAATAAAATGTATCCGGAGTGACCAATACCTATGAGTATTGGTTTTTCTATACCGTGTAATTAGTGATCAGATTAAGTAGGGCTATTTGTGGGTGATGACGTCAAACGTTAATAAGGTATGGCCAATGGCCATGCCCTCGCTTTTTGAAATTTTTCGAGAACAGAGACAACATAATTAGGTATGGTGGCTAAAAATCAATCGCACATTAGGTACGTAGGTACGTAAAGTTAGACTTACAATCTTACGCATTTCTAATCGCAATCGGTTCAATAGAACTGGAGATATAGTTAAAAAACGCCCAAATCGATGTCTACGCGGGTGGAGCCGCGGGCATAAGCTAGTAGATAATATAATGATACTGAGTCCGATTAAAACATAGTTGGCCGATATTTTTATGTGGGTTCACCGCCCCGGTCGGACGGTTTCACATCAAACCGGAATTCATTTCTTATTCTATCTCCTTTTAAAATAATATACGTAT
This sequence comes from Lithosia quadra, assembly GCA_963576445.1. Taxonomy (NCBI): domain Eukaryota; kingdom Metazoa; phylum Arthropoda; class Insecta; order Lepidoptera; family Erebidae; genus Lithosia; species Lithosia quadra. Next base: position 3,733,785 of record OY754894.1, read on the forward strand.
GTAAAAAAAATCATAATAGGTGATTATGAGATTTATTTTTAGATACCGACCATTACTTACATCTTTAGGCCTCTGCCGCGTGCAGTGGCCTGGCTCTGATGCATTAACGCCACATAATAACATAATCACAGTGTTGCATAACAAGTTCAGGCAATTACTTAAACAAAGAACTTAAGAACAGACTTACCTCCTTTTTTAAGTCGGTTAAATTATTATGTTAAACCCTTTTCCGGGACTTGAAATATGATTTTCTGAAAATCGCATCAAAATGGATTCAATCAAACGCGAGATAATCACGGACAAAATATACAATACAAACATAATTATAAGTCAAATAGTCAACCTTCTTTTGAAGCCGGTTAAAATAGATAATCTGATTTTAAATTCTCATTCCTTCGGTCTGTTTTTATTTTAATATTATGTTACATTATTTGATTACATTTATTTTCGGCTACTTTTTCATTATACTTTCATTGACATTCATCTTCGATATTTATTTAGGTCACACTAGATGTCACTAGTCGCACACAGGCAGTGCACAAGCCTTACTATCATAGTCTACGCTTATCACTGATTTAATCATTGTTTACATGCTAAGCACTGTGTGTAAGTGGGTACTCGTAAACTTAGTGACATTTAGAGGTCATTCAAAGTACCAGATATATAGTAATCCAGTATTGAAAAGCAAAGTACTGTTTCGGTGGTCACTTTTATAATTTTACAAGAGATTTAATATAATGGTTTGCTATCTGGAACTTTTATTATAAATCTATACGTTATTAATATAAAGGTGAAGAGTTTGTTTGTTTGGTTGAACGCGCTAATATCAGGAAATACTGATTCGAATTGAAAAATGCGTTTTTTGTTAGATAACCCAAGCTGAAAATAAAAAGCTTTAAAAAAAGATTTGATACTGAGTTCCAATTTGTATTTACATCAGAAAGACAAAGGCAATAACTGATGCTTAATTAATTTTATACATTGAAACACATTATATAGCTAGGTGCTTTTTTTCTTGTGAATAATTAATTATATTCATAGTATGACTTATGTATGACTTATAAACAAAAACATTTTGATTTGATTTCAATTATTATGATCGGGTTCCAAAAAAATATGAATAATTTAAATTATAATTGCTATGTACGAAGTTGTGTAATCAAACACCTCGTGAACCGCTCCTGTTGCGTTCCACAAACGCATCAGTCATTGACAGTCCGCCGAAGAGTTGAGTTGAGAATAGACCAAAATGGATAAGTTGCTTCTAATAGTGTTACCGGCATTGTTTATAAGCAATGTTCGGGCATACAATATACTCGTAGTGTTTCCGTACCCCGGTAGAAGTCATGCGATTTTAGGTGAAGGATATGTACGACATTTACTAAATGCTGGCCATGAGGTAAGTGTTATTTTCTATAATAATATCCCGTTTGAGTAAAATAATAAGTTGCGCTTTGTCACGTAGTGCTGCGACGACGACATCATCTCTTCTTTCATGAGGCCGTCAAGTTGAGGGCCACCATTTTGTCACTGTCGGTGTATGTAATGGGGACCCCCCTTTTTTTTGCGTGCGGAAATCGTTATGGATACCCACCCCGCGGCCAGCGGGGCAGGTTATGTCGGACTCTTACCGACTAAAACCGCACGCCGTGTAGGATCTTCTGACGGCAGGGTGTAAGGTGGCCCAAAGAGCATTGGATATTATTACTCACGTCTTATAAACGATTCAGAAAAGTATTTTTTTCTAGTTTTAACAAAACAAGGTGACTTACAAATCACAATCCAACCCAGCTGCACATGAAGCAAAGTCAAAGGCAAATAATTTATTCAGTATCACACTGAATAACCATTAAACTAACTGAATAATCATTATAATGGAGCATAAAAGACTAAACTAAAATAAAATAAAATACATTATGTTGCACGCGTTGCGAACCGGTGCACGGTGCTCCTAGCACCATGAATCCTTATCCTTAAGAATCCTTATATTCTTTTAAACAAATAGAAATTGGGCACCAATTTCTATTTGTTTAAAAGAATTAGGATTCCGCGTCAGCCATTCCAGAGATTACCTCTTTCAAACAAATAGAAAGACATCACAAAATATTTAAAAAAATACTTTTTTGTTATGTTACTACATATTATTACAAAATAAACAAATAAATTTTGTTACATTACGTTGTGAACAGTTTTATTTCTACGTAACAAACGTGACCATGGCCGTAACCATGACCGTGAATGATTTCACTCAAGCCTTATTCTCTCAGTACACGGCGTACATGAAAGTATGTAATGTAATAGTAATAAATTTGAAAAAAAAAATGTTTGAAACGTAAAGGTTCTTTTTAAAAAAGGTCAGTCGGGGTGAGCTAATGAAATGTCTTGTTTGGTTACCTTATACTTTTGTAAATGAGATTCAGCCGATATCAAACGCTGTGCGGTTTAAGTCGGTTTGAGTCTAACATAAGTACCTCCGATGGCTGACAGGGGTGGTATCGGTTAGGATTTTATTATCAAAAAAGGTTAATTAGCCAGTGCCTTATCTACCTCTTTTATCTATGAGATTTTTTTGGGTGTTAGGTACTGCCCTGGTGGAGCTAGTCCATTCATGCTGCTAAAAATGATGTCTTTTCTACGTGAGATAAAACTTTATTGGCAATAAAAAAGACAATCATATAATGGTCCACTAAAAATAACAATTATAGTACAGGTATAGTTTAGATTAACTTATACCGAAGACCACGGCCATAAATACCATCGTGTTGTGTTCACGGCGGCGCGCGGCGGTATGTAGGGTAGCCCCAGCTTACTAGAGGGATTCTGTACTATCAGCGGGGAAATCAATGTCTCCTGCGTTGTCAGCTCGGAAACTCTCTCAACCCACCCACGTCACCTTACCAAAACCGAAATAATTTACCCTATTTTAAATAGTTCCATCTTCGCCGTCAATTAAAAGGTTAGACAATAAATTGAAAATACAGTCGAATCAGGTTTCCATTTAACGGATGCTTTATTTTTTCAGGTAACATATGTTACAACAATTCTTGCAAAGCCTCATCCTAAATTAAAACAAATAGATGCATCATCTAATCTAGCTAGATTTGAAGAAGGTATGTAAATAGAATCTGTTTTATAACTGACGTGGTTAAAGTGTGAAGTTTGGTTTTTATATAGAAGTGTTTATAACAAACTCAGGTATAATGGCTTAATAATTATAGTCTATTAACTTTACTAATATAAAATAGTTAGGTAGCTGTGTCTGGACATTGGAAAAAAATTAAGAATGATTCTGAGCACAAAAACATAGTTTTGGAATTCTTGTCTGTTTGTTCGTTATGGAAGCAAAAACCACTGAAAAGATTTTGATGAAGTTTTTTTTGGTTGCCAGGTATTGGTCAGACTTAAAATCTTATGTATGTAATGATAACAATCGGTTCAGAAAACCTGAAGATTTGTTCAAAAAACGCGAAACCCGATATTCGCGCGGGAACAATCATGTTGTTCTAAAGTACCTACTCTTAAGTTCTGCTGAAATTGCTGTAACCATAGAAATAAAATGTATACTTTCTAACTTGCTCATAAAATATTGTAATCTCTACATATTTTGCAGATATAAAAGTTTTAAACTTCGAAACATTTTTGAAAGAAGGAAATGTAATAAATGCAGCAACTCTCTATGGAATGATATTGAATATCAATAATAAATCAATAACCCATGAGAATGTTCAGAAATTCCTTATGAAAAGTAACGAAAAGTACGATCTCATTATTGCTGAATGGCTGTATTCAGAACTTTATGCCGGGTAAGACTAAATAAAATTTATTTTGAAAGAAATATTATAACATTATGATAGTTATCTGATTCATTACTAGATCAATACATTTCTATGTAATACGAGTATAACATTATCATCTTAGCGTTCTTACCTATGGCATTCAAGGCCCGCTCAGAATCCACTTCTCCTCCTTTTGGTTTAGCTTTTATGAGAGCTATCCTGCCGTCTCAACTTCTTAAAGGAAAACCTACGCCCAAGTCTCATCTATCAATTAATTGAAACCAGATTAAAACCTGTTGACTTAGACCCCGAAGAACTTGGTAGAAGGCCCCAAAAAGACCGATTAAAATTGTTTTAATTTGGCATCATAATAATAACCATAGGACAAAATCAACCGTTATTATAAGAATGTACCTAACACTAATAATATCTTGCGTAGATTTCCAGTCATCTTTAATGCTCCATTCATCTGGGCATTATCTCTGGAGCCGCATCCCGCAATATTGAATTTGATCGACGAGCCACAAAATCCTGCATACTTTCCAGATCACATGTCAGGTTTTGTCCCACCTCTAACGTTTACTGAACGTGTTTATGAATTATGGAGCCTCTTTGAATTATATTTCACTAGACGGTAAGTATACCTTGTATTTTATATCTTTAATAATAGTTATACATACCTAATTAAACCGCCAGTTCCAGTTATTATACGAACTTCTATGGCAATCGTTATGTGTAGTTTAGTTATTATGAGTTTAGGACTTAAGAGTTCAGATGGCAGTTACTTCAAGGAAAATACCCAGTTCGGCCGTTTCGTACTTAGATCGAAAAGCCGACCTCAACTGTGTTGAGCAAAGGTTCGAAGGATGTTAATATAATCTCTGTAGATCTCAAATCATAGTAACTAAATCGTATAAATATCTTGTAACTATTATTTAGAAATTATCAAGAAATAGATGAGAAAGCATTCAGAGATGCATATGCACCAGCTGCAGCTAAAAGAGGGATTCAGTTACCAACACTGGATGAAATGAAATATAAAAGTTCTTTGGTATTTGGCAATTCCCACTATTCATCAGGTGAAGCGCATAAACTGCCACAGAATTTTGTTGCGATTAGTGGCTATCATATTGAAGAGAATACTAAACCTTTGCCAGAGGTAAGTTACAGTTATTATGTTAATGCTAATCATTTCGGTTACTAGTACGTATTGTACTGAAAATAATAATCAATTACTACGATCTATATTATTACTCACAAATGCGGCTGTGTAATATCACACCCAATATCTGCATAAGACTAAATTTTACAGGTGAGTCAAAGAACGTTTTCGTATCTTTGACATCGTGCCATTTTAAAAATGCTTATCGTACATTCTTGGGATTTGATGGCTAGTGTTGTCATGTAGTAATAGTTTTTATTAGCTTATCTACTAAGCTGGAGGGTGGTGATAAAGTCGTGAAATACAAAAGCACTCGTTTTTTTAAATTATATTGGTAGGTATGTTTTTATGTGTATGTTTTACTAGGTTTTAAGTAACTGCATCATTTTAAAACTGCGATTCCTTTTACCGCTCAAGTTTGGTAACATAAAATAACATAAGTCGCAAAATAGAAATAATGACACAAATATAATTATAATTGTTATTAAAAGTTGTTATCTTTTCAGAAATGGCAAAAAATTATGGATCAAGCCAAAAATGGTGTAATCTACTTTAGCATGGGGACTATGATGAAGAGCAAAACTCTGCCCCTAAAAATAAAAAGGGAATTATTGCAGGTATTTGCCGAACTAAAGGAGACTGTTATTTGGAAATTTGAAGAAAACTTAGATGGCTTGCCTCAAAATGTTCATATTGTTCAATGGGCTCCTCAACAAAGTATTTTAGGTTAGCACTTATATTTCGTACAATATGAAACTTTTCTATATTTCTTTCTTTTTCTTTTTAAAAAGAAACTACATAGCTGATGCCAAGCGATAATTATTATCCGATCATAGCTTCCGATTCCTAAAACCGATGTTTAAAATTTATTCATACGGTTTTAACTTTCAAACTTGGGTTCGAGAGACCATAATATTCTATTAAATTAAAAGAATCTATATAAAATAAGGAAAACAACAAAAGAGCCAAGGTACATTCCATTGCAAACTACGTCATCGGCATAATAAATGACCTATTATGTACGAATAATTCGCACGATAGGTCGTTCGTTAGTGACGTTCTACTTTCAACAGGTTTTGGTCACCTTTGGGTCCATATTCCATTTCAATATGAAGTTTTTTTTCCTAAGTTCCATCAGCGCTCAATAGTTAATTTGTTTTCTAGCGCACCCCAACTGCAAACTCTTTATCACGCATGGAGGTCTTTTATCAACTACCGAAGCCTTGCATTACGGAGTACCAATCATCGGGGTGCCAATATTTGTAGACCAACACGTCAATGTAATCAGAGCTGTTAAAAAAGGATTTGGATTGAAAGTAGATTTGGGTTACGACTTGCCAGCAAAATTGAAGGTGGCAATTCAGGAAATATTATCCGATCCAAAGTAAGTTATTAGAGTTCAAAATATGGAGTTACTAATACTGTACCGCTCTAAATGATTAGGTTTCCAATTAATTTGACATTAAGAATTTCAGGGTCGCGATCGATAATAATGATTGACATTGCAGTTAAGCAAATATTATAATAGTGACAAATATTTAATTTACATGCACATACAGACGCCTGAAATTAACTTATTGTTTAATTTTATTAATACACTGGTCTACGCCCGCGGCTTCCCCTGTGTGGATATTGGTTTTCACGTTTTGTGACCATTATCTCTGGTTCTACTCAACTGATTCTGACGTCTAAGAGGCTAAGTCTAACCAAGACCTTTAAAAAAAACCGCATCAAAATTCATTCAGTAGTAAGTTTTTGCGTCCATCGCGCATAAACAGACAAACAGAAATAATTATAATTTTCGTGTTGAGAATCGTTGATATATTACATAACCAAATATTTTTTTTAATATCTCCAATGCAATGTACAGCCACTTTACAAATTATAGTAGGTAATAGTGTAGATTGCTCCGATCTAAAATTGTCTGATGATCTAATTTTATCCACATATTCACGAAACATGATATGGCGTACATTGGGAGAGGCCTATGTTCTGCAGTGGACGTCGACAGGCTAATTGATTGATTGATTGATTCACGAAAAATATTGTTCTCTGCATTTTTTACAAATTATATTAAGTCTTATCTTCCTGCACTTGTCCCAATTATTTGGGGTCAGTGCAACATAATATCATTTTCTTCTCCATACATTTCTTTCCGATGTCATCTCCTCAGTCACTCCTCACCCATAACATTATTACCTATTACTACTAAATTCTAAGCCGTTACTTTATGGTAAATCATGAATACAATGTGTAATTTAAATTCTTTGGCAATTTGTATAATATTATGTGTTTTTTTTTTAACTTCATCTATTACTGAAGTTAGTAAAGTGTTTCTTAATTACACCAATTTCTAAGCATTCGTTTCTCATTTACAGATATCGTGAGAAAGTAAAAAGACTTTCTTTCATATATCATCATCGGCCAACTACGCCTGGTGCAACAATAGTACATTGGTCAGAACACGTGATCAAAACAAATGGAGCTCATCACCTACAGTCGCCAGCTTTTAAAGTACCTTTGTACCAAAAGTTATATTTAGATTTAGTAGGTCTGTTAGTAGGCGGAATAGTAATCTTAGCCATTTTAGTCAAGAAAATTAAGTCTACTTTGTTGGGTTCATCAAAGAAGAGTGAAAAAGCGAATATGAAAAAACATAACTAACATAACTACTTTAAGGAGGTTTATGTCAATTCCTAAATTAAGTACAAATTCTACATTTGGTTGTTTTATTTCTGTTTTCTTTTCTGGTATTTATTCTAATTGGTACTTGCTGTCGTCCATGACTTAGCCCGCACAGATATCCCCGCAAATCAAAAAGTCTTATGATCCATTATAATGAGGAAATGCTATAATTCAGGAAGTGATGAAGTTTATTTACTTATCTGCGTACAAAGCCAATCGAGTATAGTTTCAATATTTATGTTCCTCAATATAATAATAATAGGTACCTATTATGAAAGATCATGGATAAATTTGATATATTAACAATAAACGACGATAGATACTTAAACCCTATATCTCTAATCTGAGTACCTATTAAGCTAATGAAAAGTTAATAATAACCCAATACAATTTTTACTATAGTACGTAGCATTGACGCTCTTAGTTTAATAAAAATAATTCTTATAATTTGAATAAAATAATAGAATTACATACGTATTTTATAAAAAAAGCACACAACAATATACAAATGATTAATTATTAATAAGTACTATAATTATAGCGTTCCGCTAAGTTGAACTGAGCACATAATCTAACATAACTACCTATATTATTTTTGCAAATGAACGCGATAAATATTCTAATATAGTTGTTACTTCAATAAATACTCATTATTTAATGAGATTTAGGGTTCTCTGGTCCATAGATCAAAATGAAAACAATTTTAAGGTCACTTTTATAAACAAAAGTATACGCATGAGCAAAATATAATTGAATAAAATGGTAAATATACAGCAACTTAGCTACAATCATGCATGTCTAAATATTAAAATGTGATATTGCACCGTAAGGTCCGTAAGTCACCTAGACTTTTAAAATTATTAAATTTGGAATATTTTCCACAAGCCCAATAAAATTCAAACAGATCAAAATAGGGTAATCAGACAAAAAATATTGCTCCATCTAGAAATAAGGGTTGTGACAGGATTCTGAGAGTGTTATGGGTCAGAATGAAGACAATGTGTAGCATACATTTACGATTTATTCAGAATTATTTCTGGAAGTTTGCTAAAGTTACCGTAACTTCTCAAGGAACAATTTTATTTGAAGGAAAACGTTTCATTAAATTAAACTAACTACAACCCTTTGTTCAACACTAAGATCGATAATTTTAGTTTCCTTTGAAACAAGCAAGTAAATAGGGAGGGCTGTTCTACGTAAGTCTGTCCATCTTAACTGGGACATTGTATTGACTATAGACAGTGGCACTATTTGATGATAAATCGTATGTCTACCTAAGTCTATTTACAGATCAGATACTGCATTATTTACTTGCAAGGGATTTCGTATTTCACTACATCAAGATGGTTCATTGTTGAAGCGAAAGCTGGGGTAAAATAGAAAAATGGAGATTGTTCAGAATTTCAATTTATATTCTCTCTTGTGTAGGATATTTTTTGAAAAGGATGTGAGGAAAACCCTTCTAGACCTGTTTTCCTAGAGAAATGATCAATAGGCCACCTTACACCTTGGCGTCAGAAGACCTTAGAAGGCGCGCGGTTTTAGTCCGTAAGAGTCCGAAATAACCTGCCTATTAGAAACCTAAATTGTACGGGTTTGTCTGTATTAAGTAAAACTACGAAAGCCTTTGATCCAAAATTGAGGCTTTACCGCTATAAACCTAGGCTGTCTAACGGGAGCGAATTAACACATCACAAATGAGGTCAGCAAGAGAAACTGTAGGCACGTAAACCGAAACCGTCAAACGGCTTAGGTAACTCGAGAACGATACTTACGTGATAGGCGATGAAAGTTTTAAGCTTAGTGGGATCAATATTTAACCAACTAAGTGCTTAACTTAGAATAACTTAACTCAACATAAAAGGTGTAGTGATGATAAGCTCCTATTTAAGTAATATGGAAAGAAACTATAACATAGCGTAAATAGCTAAGCATGAAATATGATCAATGATTTAGGCTTAACCACCTTCAACCTATAACCCTGACCGTACGTCACCAGTCTTATCAGCTAAGGGGAGTTTGCGATAAAACAATCGTGCGCTTAACTTATCACGGAAGCTATGAATATTTTTTGACGCCCTCATAAAAACTATATTTTGAACTCTATAGTCGGTATTAAACAAATGGAACGATGATGAAGATAATAATATGAAATTATTGTTTTTTGGATCCGTAGCGGATCGATCCAAAAGGTACAAACAAGGAAATAAAAAATTGATCAATGAATGCAACTTATACAATAACTAGCGCTGATTACTGTCCTAACTATCAACCACTATTTCATCGCTCCACTGACCGAAATTTCAAAAACGCTCTGTGGCATATTTATCAAGTGATTTATAGTCCTATTATGATACAATACAACGTTTTATGGTGATATCCTCGAAAATGACAATCTTTTATACAAAATTACGTTCCCTATTTGAACGCCTTCAAGCGTTTCTCTTCGTGACAACAAGTAGTCTAGCTTGATTCTATCTCTGTACCAAATTTCATCAATATCAATTCAGTGGTTTAGGCGTGAAAGTGTAATAAACAGAGTAACTGTCGCATTTATAATAATAGTATGGATCGAGCACAACGCTGAATAATTATAACGAACTAACATTGACTGTGTCCGAGACTAAGTCTAAAATAGACAAGATCTCAAGATCTCATTAAAGATATACAGCAAAGTGCTTGCTAACCCATTACCGGATTACAAACTTAAAGGACAGAGAAATAAAATATAGAATGCACTTCTGTTCGTCTTAGCCCCTTTCAGAATAAACGATTCCGCTGTGTTATTCTAAAAGGAAAACAATTTAATACAAACTACCCGCTTTCCATTTGATGAAATGACAACCTCATATTGCGTGAACTTGGGAAACATTTTGTTTAAAGTACATCTACAAAGTCATTGGCAATAAGTTAAATAGGTACGTAATGAAAACTTTTATTGTAAAATTTTTGGTTTACCTCTTATTTTTACAATCTCTCGGACTTACAGATCAGTATCGATACTTTACAGATCACATTGTAATTTATTAACTTTCTATCAATCAAGTCATACACTTCTATATTTATACTTTAGTCTCTTGAAAATAAATCATAGCATGAAAGTTATGCCACGATTGAGAGAACTCGTGAGAAAATTCCTTACGATGATATACCCACAGCAATCAAAATATATACGTCCATTAAGGAACATGTCAAACGCAGACATAAATGCGTACGAAAGATGATTGAATTTATGTATTTGCTGATACTGTCAAACATTTTTGAAAGATCTCAATATTTCCTATAATATGCCACTTGCTCTTCATTTTTTCCATTTCTGCTAAGATTTTACTAGCTTAATCCAAAAGGGTGTAGTTTATTAAAGTGAGCACCGCGCACCGGTTTGATCAGATACTTGTAGACATTTTGGTTGTTTTCCACCTTATCTAAATGTGTAACAAAGATGTTACGCATTTAAAATGCTTCGAAACACATTCAGTACACAAAAACACTAATGTGAGTCCACTCCTGACACTAATACATTTGTTGAAAGGAGAGATTATTAAGAGAAACTATTAACCTTTAACTGGTGACATGGTATTTTTATAACATAACTGGTGACGAGCGGCCTGACAGGCCGCTGCCATAACTGGTCTTTAATACATATATTAAAATATGGTAGGTTATCCTAATGTTTATTATGTGTTAAATTATATATTAAAGTAAAAATTAAAACAACGTCATGTAGTCTAAATATAATTTTAATTAGGAACTGGGTAGTTACAAAATTTTTGGTCTATGTAATTGAAATACTAAGCTCGAGATCAACAATTGCTTATAAAATAGTAAAAATCAACGTAAATTATAAAATATTTGTGTTTTTATCAAAGTTCAAACACTAATCAACTTAAAAAAAAATTAAACTCTTATCACAAGTGTCATATCTCAAAAATGACAACTGTTAAACTTTAGTACTTTTTATTGACAGTTAGGGCATAATTGCTTCGCACACTGCAAACACACATGTTTATCGCATGATATACATTGATAATTCGATTTACGGTTCAATTTAGGAGGACAACTAGCACAGGTTTTCCGTATTTTCAGTCTGTTTTCAGGATTTTGTGGTTCAGGTGGCAAATCAGAACCCAGAATACGCACCAAGTTGGTTCTTATATCACGTGGAATATGACTATTATAAACTCTGCGCTTCATGTGTTGTAAAACCGTGTTTCTCGCCAGGATCTTGATGAACTGTCCCCGATCAATGGTATTGGCACCATCAGCTTGATAAAGAACATGGGCATTCACTGTACTTATGTCTAACATTCGATAAAAAAGTACCATGGGCCACCTTCGCGATCGGCGACTGCAGGTGTAGATGGCGCATTTTTTGTCTATCTCATCAACTCCTCCTTTCGTGGAGTTGTAATAAGCTATAATTTCAGGTTTTCCTGTCTTCTCGTCAATCGCCTCACAGTGGTGCATTGAAGAAATTAAACACACAGCTTTTCCTTTCTTTGGAACATGAGACATCAAAGTCATATTATTAGTAAATCCGTAGAGTGTAGATCCCACATCTCTTGTTTTAGATGGCTGGAACTCCTTCGGAAGTTCTCTTTTGTTTTTTTTTAAAGTTCCTACACACGTCAGTCCTCGTTTCTTTAGTGCATCTACCAATTCAACCGATGTGAACCAATTGTCGAACGTTACATTGCGATTACTGTTGTGAATGGGTTTCGTCAAGCGAATCACTGCTTGTGACGGAACTAGAAACTTTTTTTCATCGTTTGTCAAAGTTTCACCATCAGATCCTTTTCCACAATAAATATAGCCATTATAGAAATAGTTAGTCTTAGAATCGCACATACACATCATTTTCAAACCGTATTTGGATGGTTTGTTTGGCATATATATGACAAAAAAAGAACGACCTCTGAATGCTATCAACATTTCATCGATCGTTGCGCACTCTCCAATGTTGTACAGGGTTTGACAGTTATTCACAAATATTCTGAATATGTTTGAAATTGCGGCCAGCTTATCATTCTCTCTTCTTTCATCTCGGTCAGCCCCATTATCAAACCGTAAGCACAGTAACAGATTCAAAAATCTTTTTTGCGACATTACACATCTAAAAATATCCCTTCCCGTCCCATCAGTGGCAAAGAGGTACTCACAGTTTTCATGATTGGACTTGAACACAGCTGTATACATAAGAAGACCAAGAAATGCATGCAATTCGACCATATCCATGTCTTGTACTTCAGGTCGATTTTCTCTACTGTACTTTAGTCTGAGTTCCCTAATTTTCACATTTGTCCATTTCAAAATTTCTTCTAAGATATCTGAACTTATAATTTTCTTCCAAAGAGAAAAAGGGTCTTTTTCATCGTGTTCATTTAACCTTGACTCAGGCACACGAGCAATAATGTTATGTTGACCTGTCCTCACAGCTCTGTTTGGTGGATCTTTTGCCCATTTGAACCGATTTTTGCCATAGAAACATCTAGATATTCTTGATAATGGTTCGTCACTGTCACTCTCTGAAAGCTGATTTTCCTGCTGTATTACAGGTTCTTCATCTTCCGAAGCACTTTCTTCCGTCTCCGAGTTGTGGTCGCTATTCTCTGGGACATAATTTTCGGGGACGTCTTCAGCTTCCGATGCACTTGAGTCTTCTTGTTGTAACCAGTCTACAATTCGACGATCGACATTAGAATATATGACTGAAGAGACTTGTTTGCTTGTGCTAGGCACTACATTTTGGTCAACAACCTCTCTACGCTTTTTTCTAGGAGGTCCAGAGTCATTCATTGTAAGAAATATCTGAAAAAAAACGCAATAAACCAATATAGTGAAAATCCAAAAAAGTTACGTAAGTGGTGACATAAGGTCTGAGAGGCCGCTCGAGAATTTTAAATCGATCTAACTTACCGATTTGGGCCTGGCCGACGCAACTATTCCCCTCCAAGGCACTGGCTATACTAAACTCGAAGCTACTCAGGCGCTCAAACACGGGAAGTGCGGGGAAGGGGGTGATACGATGTTTCGCTAACGCCGCTCGGCCTGTGAGACCGCACGTCACCAGTTAAAGGTTAAAGTGTAAAATACCTACTTTGTTCATCATCATTATCTTAGCTTTGTTCCCGGTTGCACCCGATGCTTGCATGTTAGGTTACTTTAGATACTGCACGAAGAGTTCTTCTTCAACCATATAATTCGATGATGGCATGTCCAATAATGAATGATATGTGTGGAAATATCTTCGCACCTGTTTCCAGATGGCTGACAGTATTGCCATGTTGTGTATCACCTTTATATTAAAAGAAGGCTAACTTTCTTCTTGTCACTAAACGTTGATCATTTTGTTCTTGAAATTAACAATCAATCTCCTCGAAGAATCAATTCACTGTTCTGTGGTGGAGCTACAAAAAAACTATATAATATAATTAAAAGCGTCCTATGAGCTAAGATTGCAGCAGGAACAATATATCGCACATGATCTTCCGAGTTATGAATTTTGCAACAGTGTAGAATGCCGTTCGTGTTTTATAATTTACTGCAGTTGCAGTATTATTAATATTAATTCAGTAACAAGGAGAGTCACCTCTTGTTACTGGATATAAACAATCATTACAACAAAAAGATTGTTTCTAACTTCTAATTCTTCTCGTTCTAATTTATGTATACTTAGAAAATATTAAATTATAGCAGACCAAGAACACTACCTATCTCACGAGATTAATTTTTTTTATACTACGTAGGTGGCAGACAAGCACACGGCCCACGTGATGGGAAGTGGTCACCGTGGCCTATGAACGTGTGCAACACTAAGAATGTCACACACGCGCTGCCTACCCTGAAGGGAAGGGGGGAGAGTTGGGAAGGGGTGGGGAAGCTGGGATGATATCGTTTCATCTGTATCACCAATAATAAATGTATATATTATACATAATTTTATTGACACACTAATAATAATATTAAGTATGTTGGACTGTTAGTAGCAAAGGTAATAAATTTTACCCATATTGGCACGAGAAAGGCTACTCATACACTCCAGCCTACCATTACTATTAATAGCCTACCATTATTATATTGCTGAAACCAATCGTGAAAATTTATGCTCATATTGATATAGGTACACCTGATATAAATGAGTAGGTAGTAGGTACGAGTATAAAATAATAGAGTTACATAAAATGTTCAACCAACTGTCAGTAGCTGGGTGGGTGTGCATGTGTGTCTGTGTTTTTAACTATAGGCTTACGTAAAGTCGTAAATACTAAACGGCTGAACCAATTTTGATGTAAGATCAAATCATCAGATTTTGATTTTTTTTGTTGTTTTTGTGTGTTTGTGTGTTTGTGTGTTTGTGTTGCTCGACTTTTAGTTAGTTCAAGGTTTTTACACGCAAAGCTGATCAAAACAAGTATTAACCCATAAGGCATAATTTTTAACCGATTTATGACATACATGAATCCACTCCAGCGAAACTCGACCACCTTTATTCAAATCCTTTGTTTATTTAGGCCTCCCAATGTTTTAATAACGTGCTGATATGAAACATGTTCCTTTACGGTTCACATAGTTAATGTCATATTTCTTTTCAATTAAATATTCTAGTTTTAGGGTTGGTTTTTTAACAGAAATAATACATACACGCTCCCATTTTTTATCATGGACCTAACGAGAGTCTTCATCGATGTCATCGATTCTACCATCTGACATGACAGTATGTACAATATGAAAGTCAACTGAAATTGCGTATACACACCTACATAAATAGTTAGAATACACTATATTGTACTTTACAAATCATAGGTCATTACAATATTATCTATTGCTGGTTATTCGGAAATAGTATAGTGTCGTAAGAACCCCGTAAGTTTGTAAGAATCTCCCTCACCAAAACTAATGGTGGACTACGTCGAAATTAAAGAGAATATTATAGTCACACAACTACAAGGACAATACCTTGGTAGAATTTCGGCAAGTACCTAATGCCTAGCTACTTGACCAAATCTTGGTTGTCTATCAAACAACCAAGATCTGCTCAAGCGGCCTTATGCCAGTAGCATGCCTTCGCTGCAAAATCAAAACGGCGAAACCGCTATAGTTTTGCCGTGAGTTGATATAATTCTTTGGTCCCCACTCCAACGTACAAAACTGACCATTATGTTATCTCTTTGTAGCATGATTTTCACCAAGTCAGGCGTGGTACCGGCTACATTTCTCCCTTTGCTATATATTGTAGTACTGTTACATAGTAAAACTACAGCAGCGGTTCCGTCGTTTTGGTTTCGCAGCAAACGTATGCTTCTAATATAACATGGAGAGTAAATAAAGCATTTTCCACCGATTTATGACACACACAAAACCACCCCAGGGAAAACCCAACTGGTTTTATTTAATCTTTTGTTTGTTTAGGCTGCCCACTGTTTTATTAACGAGCCAGTATTGAACACGTTTCTTTGTGGTTGGTTTAATTAAATATATTTTTTGTCTGTTAAATTCAGTAACTAGGTTCAATTTTGTTTCATTTTCGAATGTATCTTAAAATACCTCATCGTTTTAATTGTTGAAACCATGATTTTGTAAGCAAAGTTCTGATTTTTTATTTATTTTCCTTTTTGTATTATAAAACACTTAAATAAGGATCAATTGATACACACCCCCAAGAATTGATACTGGGTGAGTTACAGAGCAAGTAAATTCAAGAACTTAAAAATGCAAAACAGCCCCCTTATCTTATACCTATTGCCTGAGCAATGCATCAGCAATGAGACATAGGGAAGACGAACGCAAAACAGTCATCCCGTCAAGCAGAGTTTCAGCCAATAGCAGTTAAGTCATCCCTATAGAATAGAAGAGAATATTTCCTTCTACACAGTGGAGTTGTACTTGCAGGATATCCAAATACAGAAAAGAATTTCACACACTAAATATAATAAAATTATTAGTCAGTGCAAATACACTACTATATAGAACAATGTGTTATAGAAGGGTTTTATAATTGATCAAACAAATGAATTCCCAGTTGTGGACGAAGTCGGTGGGAACAAGTGGGAATAACCCAAATATCCAGGTAGCTTAGTAATTTATTTTGACCTAATTAACCAGCAACAACTAAATATGTCGGCTACGCCTACAAATTCAAAACATTTTTCTAGATTATTTTTAGTTATAATTCAAGCGACTAAGTAGGTAATATTGACGAGTCGATATTAGGTACCTTTGTGAATGAGTGGACCCTTATTGTCTTTAACCCTTTAATCTGCCAGTTATGGTAATTATATTCCCTAAGCTTCTCGTTATTGTGAGATACGAAGAATACTTTGGGCATTATAAATATTGAATTTTTATTTGAAATTTTTATTACCTCAAAATTTTTGGGTGTTATGCTATGAACCCTTCAAAGACTATAAATAACAAAATACAGACATGTGAGTTGATTTTACCTACAGGATTTTATTCAATATACAAGTTGTACAATTTAAGCAGTATCGTATTAATGAATCCTACGTCCACTAACTTAACACCATCTAGGTACTAATACTTGCTTAGACTTAAGTCGAGTGTAATAGAAGTAAATAAAACAATTTTATTTTTTATTTAGAATTTTTTATTACAGTTACAGCAAAATTTAAAAACGAATTTTACTTAGTACTTACCAGTTTAGGAATTAATATAAATATAAATAAAAAGAAACTTAACTAGTTGTTAAGACTTTTTATATATCCTAACAACTAGTTAAGATATTGATATTGATATTGATGAAATCCTTTAGCTGTCAATTTTATTTTAATTTTTTTATTTTAGTTATTTGGAACAAAATACAGTAACATGTTAAAAATTTAAAATAGTACAATAAATAGACTGATATAATTTAGCAATTGGCAAACACGTAACCCACACTATTGTTCGCAGATTAATTGCCATACAAAGTCGCACTAACAGTTATTCTCATGTAGATTGTTCCATTCTAAAACTGTCCCAAATACCGTATATCCCAAATACAGTCTTTAATTTGAAATGATGATGCATATCTGCAATATCCATATATTTAGTCTAGAAGCAACAAAAGTCAGCGCAAACATAAAGTGTTCCCTTAGGACCACTTCGAAGTGTTGCTCATACGATGCGGTGGATTAGAATTATAATAAAACCTCTCGTTTCCGAGGACATAAACCTTGGGTACACTGAGTTAGTACGTCGGCAGGCACTTTGATAAACAGTGCAAATCAGCTGAGCCAATTTGGGAACCAAGTTGTAATCAAAACGATGCCGCATTGTGAACATGGATAATGAGTTTCAACTTATTTGAGGGTTTTTTTAGTTGACCTCCTATTGTTTCCACGAGAATAGGCTCCCAGCAACAGGCTCCAGTGACAGAACACCGTGTAGTTGTATTATTTTATTTTCATAAACTAACAGTTCCCCGGGTGATATTTTGATCCCGTTTCAGCTATGTTTCCATTTCCTATGGGAACCTATTCCAGGGAAAAAAGGAACCTATGTGTTATTCCAGACTGTAATCTATTCCTGTGATAAATTTCAGTTAAAATATGTTCAGCCATTTTGGCGCGAAGGTATAAGAAACATCTATTCACTATCTTTCGCGTTGATTTTAACATAATTCTACTAATAGTATCCTGTTAATACCTATACTTTATCTATAGGACCAGGACTGCCATTTTTTATTGATTGAATTTGTCTCACAGTCAGTTGCTTTTCGCTTAAAATCAGTATACACAATTATGTTATGTATTATAATTATGTTCATTTACGAATAAATAAGTATTCTGTTCAATCACAAAATAGACGGTCATGTTCGGAACTAAAACTGAGTATGAAAACCTAGAATTCTTCATTTTGATTGAATATTGAATTGAAGCCCGAAGCCATAAAGCTCCCAATCGATTTACTACGACATTCCGTAGGGTTTTAGAAAAAATAGCTTCTCTAAATAGACGAAAAGGATTGGACAAAAAAGAGAACAGATTTTGTTACTTTCTATTTCACTAAACTGAGACGTTTTAATTGTTTTATAATTTATCATTGAAAGACAATGAATAATTTAATATTCTTCAAATATACATAACATTTATTTTGATGTTCCAAACTGAACCGAATTAATTAAAATTTTCACATTTCATTCCTACATAGTCGGTATATTAAACGTCATCAACCTATTAAACCTCTTCGCAACGATTAAATTTACCCCTTTACGCGTCTACATTGGGTACAGTTTGGGTGACCGCAACTGACATGTTGAGATTTAGGCGAGAGAACACGTTGAACCATTTATCCCTATCATTGTCATTGTGACAGAATATACGACAGGTGTCATGGATAAACCACGTAAGAAGCTTTGAATGTTTGAATGAATGCAAAATACATCTCGACTGTTGGAAGAGATATATCTCATCAGCGCTCATCAGAGTGAAATGGGAATACCGCAACTTGTCAAATACCAATCCAGTCGTCATTGTGAAGTCGTTGTTCCTTTGTCTCTCTGGTACCTTCCACTTCCACGATAGCTTGGATTTATTTCTACTAGTTTCTCAAAAGTAAAACAACTGACGCCTGAATATAACATAAAAAAGACACAAAACACAAAAACTCGACCTATACATATTTTTGTACAAAAATCGCAATCGCGTTCCAGAATAAAACAGCGCCATCTAGCGAGCAATGGTAGAAGTTGATATTGTATTTCAACATTTAGTCGTAGAAACAGCATAGAGAAAGCATATTTTATTATTATAACTCCATACAGCAGTATATGTGGCAGCGTCAACGTATTTAATGTTTACACTCAGTAGAGAGTTATGTTGTAGACAGGTGAGTAAAAACTTTACTACATAACGCGTTGCCCACATTTTATTGTTACACTCATTGTACAAAAACTAAATCGTGTGCTTTTATGTTGAAATTTTAATGCGTTTCACCCAAAATTACTACTTAAAATTTTTATGTTTTATTCCATGGACATAGTAATAATTCAGCTTTTATTGTGATTATTTAAAAGATAAATTCAGTTAGTGTAAAAGGAAGCTATTTGTATGAGATTGAAAGGACTTTCGGATTTTGAAATAAGTTCATGAGTTTTATAGTTTTTTTTTAACTTTTCGAGGTTCATTACAATTCATTACATTTTCTAGATGCGTAGGTAATGCATTTGAGTCTGTTGCGGGTTGTGCTTTAATGATTTTTCTCCTCAAGTACCTACCTCAGGGGTCTAATTGATTTCTTCTGTACATATATTATTTAGTCAGTAGGCAACAATATACTAGCTACGTCAAAGATAGGGTGGAAGTTATTACGGACATCCTGCAGGCAGCCATTCCAGAAAAAGGATTTAAAATTTGTCATGAGTAACCGAACCGAACGTATTTTTAAAATGTATCACCAAAAAAGTGGACCACTAAGAATTACCGTAGCATGATAGTAATGAAATGAATTTCCCTATTTGGATTTTTTGCATAACCACAAAGCATTGCAATCTGCTTTTTTGCTCGATAACCATTTTCCTTCTTCGAGTGTGACATAAACTTACATATACAAGGCTATCATGTTCTCTCTTTAGATAATGTAAATCTCTTTTTTCAATGTTGTGACAGTACGCTGTCGCATTGCACAAAGCGCTATTGGGAATACGCAGCGGTAAATCAACTTGATCTCAACACTGAAGCCGTTTGTTCAACTAGTGAAATATCACTTTGAATAGATTGGGTTCATGTCGATCAAAATAGACACCGTTCTAAGTAGTTTGTTAGTTGAAGTTTGTTTAACAGTTTTGGTTACTGCACGGATTCCTCATGAAAATATATTTATTCATCTTACACATTGCAGGCAGTAGCTGCTAGTTAAAAAAAAATGTCATTTATTTATTAATACCAAACAATATTCAAACAACTAAGCGGTTCAGTGCCTCTTTTCTTTGCCGCACTATAAAGACCTCGAATTCTTTACCAGCTTTTTTATACATTAAAATAACAGATTACTATGAACCGACTCTATTCTTAACAAAAGTGGGGTGTTTTCTTTAATTTATATAAATTTTAATGTTACGAACACAAGCGCCAAGGAAACTAGGTATCTTATCCTATAATAATATATGGCTCGGTATATACCTACTTAACTATCTATTTAGAGATATACAAACATGGATCATAAAATGATCAGATACTAATAGAAGCCGTTTTGTTAGATAATGCCAACTTGTTACATCTATTAACGCTTAAAACACGCAACTGTCAACGTGTTTACGTGAACGTGTGACATGTCACGTCCATCCATTGAGCATTCCGTTCACGCTAGCCAGAGCAGGATTCGTTAAGCTCTTAATTGAAAATAGCTCGCTGTTCCACTTGGTCTTTTTTTTGGAATCTCATAACTAGCCTCGGTATAGAATGCTTGAAGTGGAATGAATGAAGCATTTTTGCTGACAATTTTGTAGCATCAACGACTTTAATAGTTGAACGCGGTAGCTGTATTTTATTTAGTTACCTAGGATAGTGTATTTCTATAACATTACTTTGATATCAAAGAGGGTTTTTGAACTTTGTAAGGTTTAACCTATTTTGACTTCTGTGTCCTGTGAATCTCTGAAACTACAATTCGACATTCTTTATGGTAATTCATAAATTCTTCATTGTGGCAAATTAATTTTACTGTAGCACCTAGCTACAGACGGCTCAGTACGAAATTATATGTTGAAGTCCATACGTATTGCCGACCAAATTAATGATGTTATGCAAAAATCTAAATCAAATATCTGGTGGTTACTCCGTAGTGAAAATAGGGCATTGTTCCAAATGAATTCCCAGTTGCAAAACGTGGGGACAAAGACGGTGGGGACTAGTGGGAATAACCCAAATTTAGCGAGAGTTGGGTGTACCAGAAACAGCAGATAAATAAGGGTTGATTCTCTAGTGTTTGAGTTACTTTGTTTATATAGTAGTATTTACAGTTCGTTTTCAATAAAAATATTTTTCAATAGAGAATAACATAACATAGAACAATGACACGGTAATCACCAAAACGCGCAATTACCACGTGTCATCGCTTACATATTTGATCAAAGTAATCAGTCTTATGTAAATAGGGTGTTTAGTTTAAATAGCGTGTATTTATCTTAAGCGGAACGGAAATGGTATTGAATCCTTCTTAGTTATACAGGTCGCGCATACTGTTTTAGTCATTGATGTCTATATTATAATATAGTTGTGTTTGCTTAGGGACTATTTTAGGTCAATTTCTGGATGAATTTAAAGAAGGAGGTCATTAATTTGAAACGTATGTAAGGAATTTTGTTAGAACTGCTTTGAATTTATGTATTTAAGTATGTATGTTTTCTTGTTTAGACGACCACCTGTTAGTTGATGGTCATTCCTTTTTTATCGGCTTATCAACTTAATGTGTGTGGGTCCTAATTTAGTTCATCATCATTAACTTTCCGTTGTTCCCGGTTGTATTTGAAGCTCTCGCTTTGGAGTGCTGAGTCTGCTTCTTTCTCTTCCTCTTTTATTTTTTACACTCTCTCTAACGACTTTCACCTGCGTTCCACTAAACGTATCGTGATGAAATATACGTTAGACAAATTTACATTGTAATACAAACAAAAAAGAAATCTAAAATACGTACATACCATATATGAATACCTTCTTCTTCTTTAACCTAGCGTTAATCCCAGTTGCATTCAAAGCTTTCACCTCGGAGTCTGGGGTCCGCTTTACCAGTCTTAACTGAGGATTTGGCTGGACCTCAATATTTTCCGTGAAGCGACTGACTGCCATCTGACCTTCACATACCTACCTACCATATGAATACCTACGGTGTATTTATATTAAATACATACCTAAGCAAACAATATATATAACAGTCCTGTAATAGACTGCAAAGCACATGGAAATTCAAAACAAACAACATAATCGAAATCAGTTAGCGAAAAAAAAAACAATTAGCGCTTAAATATTTTCTTTTATAAAATAATATCCAAACACAACAAGAAAACATACCGTAAGTATATAATATAAAAACAAATAAAGAAAGCTTCACCGTCCTCATTTCATTGTATGTTTGTTACAGTGTAGGTGATTATTTGCAGTAAAACAACAAAAATAGGTACCCGAAACTATAAATTTAATTATAATTCAATGGTCTATTGGATAGTCAAAATAAAACTTTATTAATTTTAGATTTCCCTTCCCCACATAACTACCTATGGCAAATCAACAGAAACATCGTGAAAAAGAGTTCACACTTTCAACGAGATACGTTTTGAGAAAGATTTTTAGAATCCTAGATAAAAACTGATAACTAAATTCAATTTAAACATAGATTCCTTAACTTATGGCTGATGTAATGATTTAATCCAAGATGGATCATTTGGTGTGGATCCGGCTATTAAACATCTGAACTTTTAGTACTTCACAATGTCACTATTTTTGTTATCCTAAACAAACACACTAAGAATGAGTGTAAAATACAAACGAGATAAATCAACAAGTATGTTTTTAACAAAAATAGACCGAATCAAATAGGTTTATGTATTTTAATTAATCCAGTATTTACTGTGAAAGAAGAAAATTGTTCCGTATGTCAAAAGCAAAAAAAAACACGGAATCCTAATCTGGACTTTTGTGTCCGTCTATCTGTCTGTCGAGATCTTTTTCTCTGGAGCGCTTGAAGGTATCAAGTTGAATTGAACATTAAATAATCAGATCTACGATATCTTGCATCTGTGACAACACGCAATCAAAAGATATTGAAGATTATGAAGTATGTTTCTAGACAATTACAAGAGAATTAAACCTTAGTCGTTCGCATGAAAGCTAAAACAAATTAAATTGTGGAAGGTAAGAGTGGGAGAGCGCGGTGCAAGCTTCGATAGCAATCGTGATTGTATTCTAGAGATGAATGCTTTGTAACCGTGGTTATTCTCAGAGCAACAAATGGTTATTCCACAAATTGAACGTGATGATACGACACAAATGGTAATACGACAACTCTAGTGTTAAATTGTAATGTTGAATTTCTGGTGGACTTTTTCATCTCAAATAGACTAAAATTGTATATTAAAGTAGGACCTAATAATTTACGGAGTCGCTCATTTGAAGGTAAATCTTTTGGGCTATTCGCGAACGGATTGTGAATTAAAGCAGTTAAATACTATACTTAAGTTTGAAAGTGGAATTTTCGATTCAATAAATTCTAGTTAGTAACAAACTGTCCCTGTTGACAACAGAAGGTACTTACGTTTATTCATTAGTTCTGTTAACGGCATTGAACTTTTATTATCAAGTGGCATCTTTCTCCACTGATAAATAATTGCATAATATTATAATAAAATGATATACCTAAGTAAACATTATTGCAAGGAATATTTGTACAAGCGCACCACCGCAATGAACTGCAAGCTGTACTAGCGTAGTAGTTTATCACCTGCAATGGAAGCCAAAAATAACGAAATGGTCATATTATTGCTAAAACTGGGCAGAGGAAACTTGTCGTTTCGCACACCTGTTTTTTGTTGCTATTATTATATTTATACTTGCATACTATTTTATCAGATGACGATGCAAATTCTATATCATTTCTCCCAATAAATTTAATATTGAAACAAAAATTCTTAATATATTTTATTGTTATACTTATGCTGATGATACGTGATTTTGTATATATAAGTAGTTTATTAGCGATATTATTGCAGTAATTGAATGCTGGGTTAGATAACCTACTCGCGTACACCCTGGTTTGGCAAAAATCATTTATATTTTGTTCGTTCGACTTCAGCATAACGGTTTCGACGTACCATCTGCAAAGTAGTTGACGTTGAGGTGGACTCGGGTATAAATTACAGTCGAGCCTATGGTTTTGCATAGCCCTCGAAACAACCCGAATTTAGCGCATGTGAGAACAAAAAGTGCACTTATACCTATTTGCATAGCATCACTTAGCGGCGAGTACAAACGAAATAAATAATATATGTACTTACTTATGCAAAAGTGGTCGGTTTCGGTTTAGTTATACTATACATAAATATATATACAATTCAGCAATATTCTACATTTCTACATCACTGGGTCCTTCCGATTCAATTTCCTTAAACATTCCAACCAGAATTTTTTATTTTGGCATACCCTAGAATTTCGGAAATACGCCAAGCAGCCTGGCCATTTTCACGAAACGAAATCAAATATGGCATAATATGAAAAATACCATCCAAAACACCAATGTAGAACTCGAATCGGATATCAGCAGAAAATTTCATATTTATGCAAACTGTGAACTGGTGCACCTCCACACTGATATTGAAAACTCTGTGCTCCGGAATGCATATTATGTTATCTTTATGCGAAGAATATGTTTGCTCACCAGTGTTGGCAAAGTGTATCTAAGATTTTATTGGCGTAGGTACCTATCCTATTCAAATTCATTCTACAGACTATTCTCAAATTAAGTTAAATCAAAATACTATTATAATAATAATTATGTCACAAATAAATAAATAATAAACCCGTCAAGGGTTTATTACTAAACCGTGTAAATAGTACGTGTAATAGTGTAGTAGTAAACAAAGATTACCTTATTACGAGTTATTCAGTTTTTTAGTTATTTATTTTATTTAATTTTACTTCACTCGCGATACGACGTCGTCTCGGACACAGTTAAGTAGGTAAGTCGTGTAGGCAGTAAGTCTAATTCGTGGAAATAATGGCCCACGGTCACCAAGACCTTGTTGGGAGGAGCTTGCTCCTATAAAACCCGCATAAGCAAGTAAGCAATGTAGAAGAGCAAGCAGACCCTGGGATTCAATATTAAAGCCTGGGATGTAAAGTGGGAACAAATGGTGCAAGGGTTCTCACACAGATTCCCTTCTTTTTGTATTGTAATAATATTATAATTTAGCGAGAGTTAGGTAAGTGAACATCCCAATTTATGTAACTACTCTAAGTAGTGCTTTTCTTCCACGCTGTTTGCTGTATACCAAACTAATTATACGTACTTAGTATTGCCGCATAGTATATACTATAATACACTGATTTATAGGTTACAAGAAAACACAGTATTGTACAGGAAACCTTTTGTGAGATGTATGATGTACACTTCAGAGCTTATAAGCTCGGAAGTAAGCTCCGGAGGTTAACCCGCAAACGTTTGTTAGGATGTATGATATGTACCTGTATGTACCTAATATAAAGGTAAGGTTATTCATTAGAAAACCGTCCATTGAAATACTTCACCCATTAATACCCAATAATTTGCTTAGCTGAAGGAATTAACACGGGTACTAAAAATAACGGTAAAAAACCTTTAGGTACCGAATGCGATTATCTGGTTTGCGTAAATAATATTTTGAGTACCTATCGACATTTTACTAATTTCCCAAAAACGAAAACTCAAAACATGAGGTCAGAATTTGTGCATTCACCAACGAAAACTGTACATTTGAAAGGAAGTTTCTTTCACGAGTATATTTAGTAGAAGTAGTATAGTTTGTTATTGTTTGTTTTTATTTGATATATTAAGTGTATTACGTAAAACATCTGTATATTTTACCAAGCACATAAATTCTTGAGAGGATTGTCAAGAAAATATTGAATGTAGACGCGAGTAAATTGAAATCATTAAATCTCTTTCCACGTTTGAAAAGCCATTTTGGCGCAAATAAAACGACTCGATAATCCCCGTAATAGAATATTTTTCCCAGGTAGAAGAAAATCTTTTTTCTTTTTGGTAATATTCTTGACAACTTGGATAATGTCAATTCAAACTTAATGAAAATTTCAGTTAATATTTTGCAGGTTGACATACTCAATAGTTTTGCTCTGGCTCAAAGGTAAAGGAGGGTTCAGGATACAACTAAATGGGATGTTAAAGGAGATAGTGAGATATTCGATTCTTGAAAGGTTTGAGAAGGTAGTGTGTCTGTCTCAAAGAAAAAGAGACTAAGACCCCCTATGAATGACATCTAGTCATTGCGCTAGGTACTGATGGGTATATTACTTTATATGCACATCACATCATATTATTATCCTGGCAAAATTTTGTAGTTAGCGTGTAATTTTAGACCGTGATCTCTGCTCCCCTGAGCTGCTCCCCCAGGGGTCAGTTCAGCAAATCTTTTACTACAGGTAACAGATTTGTCTTCCATGTACCTATTCGATATTCGAAAGTTTCAACGACAAAACAGGACACAATGGAAAAAAACCCTTTGTACATTTTGTACCAACGTACAAATTGAGTTGAAAAAAGTTAAAATTAGAAGGTAGTCAAGTACTTCATAATTAAATGTAAAATAAAATGTCAAACGAACCTTAAGCCTCGCTTAAATGTTTAATCTCTAAGTATTACAAAACGTGACCTTAATTGCTACAGATATAGAAATGTACAAAAATATTCAGGTATTTTGCAAAATGGGTGGCAACCTATCGATGCTTTACTAAGAGAACGAGATTCAACACCTTTCCCTAAATCACCAAGTATCACAAGCTCGTAGATCTAAAATCTCTTTACTCCGAATACCACAAGGGAAATTTGCAGTACATTACATTAATGTATTCCACAAGTTTTTCTTCCTTCTTTACGACACAGTGTAATATATATGGCCAAATTCACATCTAATTTAAACCCTTGTACTTGGGAGCTGGTAAGCAAATTGCAATAAATTGGATGGAAACAAACCACGTAATATTCATTAATTGTGCGGCACACTACCGCTGTTTTGCTGATATTTCTCCGCAACTTGATGGAGTTGTCACGATGGAGCAAACTAAATGAGATGCAAATTAATCGGACTTCATTCGTGTTCTTAGTTTTGTCGTTCTTATGGTGTAGTCTCAAGTTAGTGTGCGTTCTTTTTATTTATTCTTTAAGGTTAAGATAGAAAGATGACGATTTGCTTACTACGAGATATTTTTCAGTGCTCTTTTTCTTGCCTGTGAAACAAAGCAAAATTTCTGATACACTATTTATTTCTCTACTAATTCATACTGTTTGAATAAACTTTCATTCAAAACACTTTTCTGACGTTCCATTTCAGACGCTTTACTTAAAAGGCCTATCATGGAAGCCATATATTATGGTGTAGTTGCCAGAGTCAGACAGAATTAGGGTGAGAATAATAGGGTTATATAGTGAGTACTGTATTTCTTAACACAACATACGTCTATGATATTTATGTAACGGCATAAAAGTGTATTCCTAGAATAAATTCAGCTGACGCCGCGCACTGAAGCGATCCCAATGAATACTGATCAATTTTAATTGAGGATTATTATAATATTGATAGGACAAAATTCCCTAAAAGGCAATTTAAAATGATGGAGCAAACATAAATAGTTTTCAGATAATTTATAATGCACAAATGAGATATGAAAAACGATTTGTAACTAGTTTTTAACCAATAAAGATTACCACACTAAACATTTAACCAAAATACAAATATTTTCCAATAAAGAAAAATAAAATAAATAGTTTAGTTAAATAAAAGTCGATTGAAACACACGGCAGTAATGTTTAAAGTATTGATAGATATTTAGATAGATAGATATTTTACGACATTCTACACATCGCTCCCTAGACCCAAAGTAAGTTTAGTTTAAATAGCTTGTGTTATGGGTTCCAGAATGCTGATAAACATACTTATATACTTTTTTGTGTAAATACATACTTATTATACATAGAAACACCCAGACCAATGCAAATAAACATATTCATGCATACAAATATTTGCACTGAGCGCGAATCGAACCCGCACCCCCAGCGTAGCAGTTGCATGCACTACCGCTACGCCACAGAGGCCGTCCATTAACCATCAGATCTATCATCTGGGGTAAAATTTTATAATACCGGCACGAGACATCTTTTACTTCGCCCTTTTTTGTTATTTCTTGAGCTTGACCTTAATTCTCTTAGACGAGTACAATTGAATTTATTATCCCGAGGCTACAGGTTACTAAATGTTTTCAAAGCATTTTTGAAATAATTACAAGTACAAAAGAAAAAAAATCCTGCTGAATAATATTATTTAAACTCTTAAAACTTTTAACCGACTTAGAAAAGAAAAAATCGGCCGGACTCAGGATCCCTCAGCTTGGCTATATTCTTTTTGTTTTCATACGGATATTACGCGATCTCGATTGGGAATAAATTTTAATAATTCTTTTTATATTGAATACGCTGTACCAATGGCATTCTCATTCACTTTAGAATAAAATATTCTTCTGTCAGGGTTGAAATAGATATAGAAAATTTTCATATTCTATTATATATTTCATAATTACGTATTTCTTATTGACACTAGTTAACTTTTTAAAGTAATGATTCTTTAACCCATAAACTAGGAAATATAAGCAAATAAATAGTGAAAAGAAAATTAGAAAAGCGCATTTAAAATATTTCAAATATCCAATGCGGATATTCACGATTTGACTTGAAATTTCCTACGAAGATTGTTGTCTATTGTGGAGTGCATATTAGGGAAAACGAAATTAATCGCTATCGACAACATTGCGGTACTGCATGCAACGCCGCCGTTTTTTTTTTTATACCACTTAGGTGGCAGACAAGCACACGGCCCACCTAATGGGAAGCGGTCACCGTGGCCTAGGGACACGTGCAACACCAGGGGCATCACACTCGCGCTGCCGTTGCTCGCCACTTCGGTAGTCAGTGTCAATCACGATTTCTGCATAAACTTAACGTTGTACGCACGTACTTCTTATGCAAGGGATTAATTTTTCATACCTCATCATTGCGTTCGACAAAATAAACAATGAACTTAATTTTGCAAAAGACAATTATCAATCTTTTTTGTTTTCACAATCTGAGTTAAATTTTTTATTCAGCTGTAATTACGTAAACACTGTCGCGTATCAGACTGCGAATCGAAATCAGGATATATTATTCATTGTGACTGTCTGTGAATGTCCGATACAGAAATAAAAAATCGAAATACAAAGTAAGACAAATATTACAAGCTTAAACAATAATTGGAACACGTATTTCCAATTATTGTTTAACGTGACCATTTTTTGTTCAAATATTGTAATATTTGAACAAAAAATGGTCATCAATAATTACCAGTATAAAATTAACGACTACTACAGAAGCCATCATTTGAAACTGTATAATAATAAAGTGTAAATTGTGATGGCTTGCGAGACGAAGCGAGGGTTGCAAGTGTTTATATAAAGAGTAAAGCTTTATTATCCGTAGCAGACACTAGACGGATTACTGATAAAGAAATAAATTCTAGTGGTTTAGTCGAACACGGGAATCGATACCTGAAAGCGTATGATGAGTGGCTCCACATAAACGTAAATTGCTGTCTAGTTTATCTCACTTACTTCCTTACCAATCACGTAAGATCAAGATAAATTCACACATTAGTTACAGCTTACCATACCTAATATCTCGCACTTACTAGGCTCGTTTTGTATAGAGGTATAGTGTAGACTAATGGTTTTTGATGTTCCACGTGTATTTTTTAACTCGTGCTGCCGACCCCGGATGGGGGCTACTAACTTTTTTTTTAATTTTTTGCAAAACATTTAGTTTATCACAGAAATTACTTATTTGAAACTGATGACTTTGTCTGTAACCCAAATAAAACATAGAATGTTACCTTGCAATTATTAGATATATTAATTCTGACAATTTTTCTCGCGTAAAACTTACTAACTGGAATATATTCAATAAAGAAATCTGATTACGTATTCATTACTAGACTCAAATTGTTAAGGGGTTTGGGATTTCTTTCAAAGAACATTATTTTTTAAATTACGGACACTCGCTTTTGGGTTATTGAAACGCCCTTGTTAGGAAGACTTATTTTATATTCCTAATATAAAATGACTACCATGAATCGAACTTTTGTGATTTTAAATTATAGTGAAATTATAATTGAGACATTCCTTATTTCAATAATGGACCAATATAGATTTAGCTCGGAGAAGGCAAAGACCCAGGACTTATTCCTGAATGTTCGCTTTCACCTGATATATGTTTTTACGATAGATAAGCTGTTCACTCATTTGAACCACATCTAAAATACATGTTTCAAAAAGATTGTATTCATAACTTTTTCATTTTTGGTTTTTGATATTTTAGTCAACACTAATTACAAGTACTAAGCTTTTGTTAGGATGTAGTTACTCTTGAAATAAGTTTATCAATATTTCGATAAACAACTAATTCATAAAATTTTATGAACTAAAATAATAAACACCCAGTTAGTTGTATTTCAAAATTTAAAATTTGAAGCTGGATAGTTAAATTTAAGTTATGTTGAGTGGGCATTCCAATCTGATCTGAAATATCTTTATTTAATTTTGTATTCTTTAGGTAATTTAATGAGATAAAATTAAGAAAGTAATATTATTGTGTATTAGTAGTAACGGAGTATCATGCTATTTTCAGCGGGTTTTAAATATTCGGTCTTTCATTTTAGTTTAATGATAAAGAAGAGAATAATTCAAGAAATACCAAAAAGGCATGTTGTTTATTGTTAAAAGTTATTCTTTGATCTTTGATGTTTCAAACGAAGTCTATTCTATTTACCTGAAATCTTATTATTTATATTTTATAAATTCTTAGCGTATCATTTTCAACACAAAAAAGTTTTGCCTATTTAAGGCATTGCTAGCAATTTTGGTGCGCAATACAAATTCTATGTGGGTCGGTTATCTTTTCAAAGGGGTCCATTGACGAAGTTTATTACTCTATTTTATATACCTACGTTAGCTGACCGCTCAGAAGTAATTCCCTTATGATAATTTCATTCTGGATCTCCTAAGTGGAATACAAACATACAAATATGGTTTCCGACCAAAAATATTGTATTACCAAAGGCTTCTGTAATGAGCCGGTGAAAACCGCCCGATCTACTTGACCTGAAAATATTATGTCTGGCTATATATATTTTGTTCATTCCTTTTTCCTCAGCAAATGAGCTTGTATATTATGAATGTGAGGCTAAATGGATGAATTCGTTGTGTAGATTGATGAGAATGTTAATAGATACATACCTAGTATTATTTATTAAGATGTAAGCCTATGAATCCATACAAAACTACCGAGATAGACTGAGGAACGAACTTAAGGTTGCTGTGGAGACTGATAAAGAGCCTAGTTTATAAGATGAGCTCGCCACATCTGCCGAAGAACCGAGTATCCCAAACGAGTCCCAGATTAGAGTCCTCAAATCGGTATCTAAACAAAAACTGAGAAGATATACCCCAGCCAGAATCATCTGACAACCTGAAAAAGGTAGCTCAGATACACTTAATGCCTTACCTATAGATATTGAAATTCGAGTCAACTTGGAGAACATAATACTGAACAAATCGACCTCACAGAACATACACTAATCAAATTGACGATGTATTGAAAAAAAGAGCAGGTCAAAAGCACACAAAACGGATGAGTTTGCATGAAAGGTTTGAATTCATTTTAGGACCCCTTCCAAGCCCTCCCCCCCTTCCATTCAGGGTAGGCAGCGCGTGTGTGACACCCTTAGTGCTGCACACAGTGCACACGTCCATTGGCTACGGTTACCGCTTCCCATCAGGTGGGCCGTGTGCTTGTCTGCCACCTACGTAGTACTTATAAAAAAAATGAAACTCGTCAAGTAGGTAATAACAGAAACAGATGGTGGAATATCTCTACCTACCCGAGAAGAAAAATGCATGAATATATACATGTAGAACATGTAGGTCTTCAAGTAAAAAAGTAATTTGAAACTAACAGTCCACATTTATTTAGGACCCACATTTCGTACCTACTTGTAATTTAAAAATCAAGCTTGGTACCATTTCAAGTACTATACTTGCTCAATCTTCGGGCTGTCCAATTTGTAAAATCAATATTCACCCTCTAAATTCATCTCATGAATAAAATCTACTCTATCCAATTAAAAGCAACATGGTCAAAAGAAAAGACGATCAAAATCATGTCTCTTGTGGCCGGATCCTAAATTGTAATTTGTATTACTTTAATGTAAGTAACGTGAATTTTGTGATGAAATAAAAATATTTAATGTGATATCCTTATTGGGCAGCTTTATGAATGAATAATTGCTTAAAGATTTTATTGAATTTTTTTGAATAATTAATGCTATAATGCCCGGGCAACGGATAAATGGTAACGTTTCTCTGGTTATTTCTTCTTAGATCTTTGGACATAAGGTACAGTAATTTTTTCCATATAAAATGTTCATCACGAATGCCATACTACTTTATGCATTTCCAATCAACCTAACCCACTTCCAAGCTCATTTAATATTAAGTTTCCATTCAAACGAATTTCTAATAAATTTCGGCAGTCTGCTAAAATTTTGTAATAACAATTATAAACTGAACGAGTCTTCAAATGCGCAATTAAAATCGCTAACTAAAGCGGTAGCTATTCATTAAAACTCAAAATAATTCAATATCTTGGAAACGCTATAATAGAGATCGTGCTTCATTTGTATAAAATGAACAGATCTGTATCTCCGTCTGTTACTACGATTTTAAATTAGATCACAACCCGTGTAAGCTGAATTCAAAATACTGGAATTTATTGCTAATCAAGTATTCTTTGCTAATATTGAGAACTAGTAGCTGTACCTACCTGCGATTTCCGGCATGTTTTAGTTTTTTTTTATTTCAGCCAGCCAGCCAGCTAGATCAGAAGGTTACTATTTATATTTGTTAGTACTTAGTAGTAATATATCTATATACTATTATATCCAAACTAAAAGATAATAATGAATTTAAGTAAAGTGCTAGGCAGAAATAGATTGTGTGATAAATAGACAGTTGACTATATTTTCTAAATTAAGGCAGAGATAATAATAAAGTCACTTAATATATATACTACAGTTAAGTACCATCTCTGTCACATAAACATTAGTGTGAAATGGAAACCGACACAGGTACTTCCAAGGCACAATATTTATTCATAAATACGAATTTAGTTCGCATAGTTTTAGTCGCAGTTTACCTCTGAATTAATTCACATTCAAGACTATTGAGAAGTGGAAACCTGAACATTAGCTATTTATAAGGTTCTATATTCAGTTGCTATGTACTGATATTGATATTTACTATGCTTAGTAGGTAACTGTCACCCAAAACCTTTGATAATGCCGTGAGGCGAAACTGGTCGTTTAATTTAATAAATATTGTAGGAACTATAGTGACATAGGTATGTATTAATAGATGGCACTTACCTCTGAAATACCTATATCTAAAGCGTGCACTTCAGATGCTATGTGGATTAATAGAACAAACTCAGATACGTTTCTCCCGCACCAGAACCGCGCTCTGATTACCAGCTCGCCTCTCGCCTGCTCTCCACTGTGCCCTCTACCGGCTTACGAATCATTTTCTACCTCATACATACATAGCTCAACTGTCATCTCATTAAGCCAACACGATTCTGTGTTGAATATTTACGTTACAAGTTACAACACAGAAGAAAACGTAACATTATGGGTTTCATTTCGACAAATAAGAACGTACCAGACCGAATAATGGATAATCCCATCGCAAAGAATTTATTATTTCTTCAATACCCCTGGTAACGCGAGATATTAATTTAGACGTTAGACGTTACAGGTGTGATACTTGAAATACTCGTATGTACAATATATATCTACCGCTATTTTAGGGCATCAACTGAAAGAGTATTTAGCTAAGTTAAAGAAAGTCACGCATTCCCCTTCTTTTCGGGAGCAAAACGAGGACACAAGAACACATTAAATTAAAACCTGTTATTTTAATATTACAAACACAGACACTTCAATTTATTTATTTGTATTGATGAAGTAACTGTGCTAAAGTCGCTCACGACATTCGACGCGTATTTCGAAATACGTTTCGCCGAGGAAATCGTAATACTTATTAGCTTGGGACCAAAACATTTAGACCGATGAAATATTATCTCCGGTTGGAAATCTCTTTAGAAAGAAAGACGTCATGAACCGACAGCCGTTTGGCTATTGCCAAAATTAAATAAAGAAATATGTTAACAAGTAAATGTTAACAGGTTCACTGTCCAAGCTCCATAGGGAGATAGTCCCCACAAGTCCACGAGTGATTTTGTATTAATTCGTTAATGTGAAACATTACTTAAAAATAGAAATTGACTAGTACATAATTATAACCCTATTACATTCACAAATAGGTATTGACCTATATGAAACTAAGTAAGTTAAAAATAAAAAATATCTTTTGGAAACTCTAAGGTCCACGATTTTGCCCAAATTTTTGAATTAAAGTTATGAAACCTAGAGGTAGTATAAACTGAAAATTTAATTTTTGTGACTCGGTTAACAAAACAGGTACTTATCGACTTAAAAAGTTGAACCACACTTTTCTTCTATCATTAATTGACTTGTTTTTCAAATTTGAAACTGAAATTTTATGCAGTGATACTTTTTTGCTTGTCAGTTATTGAAAATTCGTGCAAAGCTATCTATCGGACATCAAAGCTAACAAACTAAACGATTCATAAAATGGAGTGTCCTAAAACAAAGAAATGGCTCGGCCTTATTCCTATAAAATTGAACGACGGGTTTACGAAACGATGTTCTTTTTGCCACGAAATGGTCCTTTTTATTGTACACATTTTCAATTTATATATACCGTAATAAAAGTCTAAACGAAATGTGAGTGTTACTGAAATAAATAAATATAAGGGTTATTGAACTTTTTAAGAAATACCTACATTTTTCATAACAAACTTGCTATACGCTGTGCCCAGTGTATTAAGATGGGTTCACATAAGCGTGCGTTTTAAACTATAGTGCATAAAGAAGAATAATTATGTAGTGTCTAATATGACAATACACTGTTCTGCCGTATTTGAACTGCCTGACTAGAAATAAAGTTTCACTTAACGAATCTGTAGTTTTATCAAGGCTCATATGTAGATATACAGGGACATGATTAAGGACAAAAGGGTTAGAAAACCTTTGCCAATATCGTATATAGGCCTGTCGCCATAAAGTGGAGAAAACCCGGACAGGCGCGGACATCGCACTGTGAAGGGTTCCGTAGAGAAGTAATAAAGATGTCATTCTTGCGGTTGCTAGGCTTCAATAAATAGACATACTATTTACACAATTCGAGCTTTATCATAGTGACAATCAACGGTGCTGGTCTTTTTTTACTTAGACAAACGTCTGATATTTTTTGTTCTATTATCATCTAGGTTTGCGTTTGACCACTATCTCACCTGTTGCTAAGCAATGTTGTGGTCGACGATGAAGCACACTTACTTAGAAGCAATCTATTCGCTCTAGACTTGAAGTCTCCCAGGTTATAGCTTTCTGGAAACATATTCAGGTAGGGCATCCACTCCATAGTAGGTACCTAGTAGGTTTCAATAGGAGCGCATTGTTAAAGCGGTTGGTGCGTAAGTATGAGCAAAATATCTACGTTAAAAGAACTTACAAGATATAATTCTTATAAAAAAAAAACTACTTTAAGGTACCAAATTGAAATGAGATTACACGGAAAGCACTGGCTTTCAAAAAAAAAAAGTCGAATTATCTCCTCTTTTTTTAAAATCAGTTATAAATAACACTTTTTATCCGTATTAAAAGAATTATCATTGAAACTGTGTCGATTAATCGTAGACCTCATCGTCACTTACCATCAGGTGAGATTGAGGTCAAACGTAAGCCTAACATGAATAAAAAAAAAGATTAAAATACTTTCCTATTTTACTTTTTCTGTTTTCCCGTCTGACAACCCATTTTCTCCTAAATATAACCTAGATGAAGGTAGAATAAAAAAATCTTGAGAGAAATTTTTACGACAACTTTGACAATACATCGGCTTATTTCTATTTAAAGTTTTTACCAATCTCAATTCATGTTTTGCAATTTGAAATATTCAGAAAGTTTTCTTGGCTCGTTACTTTTTTACGGATTGTAATTGAGAAAGTTGAAATATATAGCAGCCATTGAATATTCAATAAAAAAGGCTAATTCACAGTAAATTTACTTCAAATAAAAGGTAAACTTTAAATTTTTCATCGGTTTTAATGTTATCTTGTTTTATTTCTTCGATTACACAAGTGATATATAACTACTAGTGTAAGTGCTATAAGTGTCGTCTACCAGTGGTTGGCATGTAAAAATCAAAGTTCCCACATATTCTGTTAAGAATATACCTACAACTGTGAAATTATAAACTGTG
Source organism: Lithosia quadra (assembly GCA_963576445.1). Lineage (NCBI taxonomy): Eukaryota > Metazoa > Arthropoda > Insecta > Lepidoptera > Erebidae > Lithosia > Lithosia quadra. Next base: position 3,770,591 of record OY754894.1, read on the forward strand.
AATGCAGTGCGTATAAAGGTCTGTATTCAATACTTTTTTGCTGTAGTTCTACGAGTACGTATAATTATAATCAGTCACCCGTTTTTTATTCTTAATTATTTCATTATTAACTCCACTATTTTCGTTGTTCTTTGTCAATCGAGATACAAGATAGATCGTTTTGGAAGGAGTCCAAGTCAGATTAATTACAACTGCCTCGGTCGAACTGCAGTGGTTCAATTCTCGGGTCGGACAAGGGTTATTGTGTTTTTCTGTTCTCAGTAGCGAAACAGACACCGATGATGCTACAATGATGGGCCTACGCTTGACTGCCTCATCAGATGCTTATTCACGCCCCGCTTATAGAACATGGGACTGTTCGGCAATAAGTAGACGGCGGGGCGGTGCGGTCAAAATGACCGCGACGCACTCTTATTTGTACGGTTAGAAGGTTGCATTTGTCCGCGCAATGCCTAGCTCTTGTCGCTTGTCAGACATACGCGGGCTAAATGCGATCTAATGACAGTAATAATAAGAAAGCGTCGCGTACATTTTGACCGCCCCGCGCCTCCGTCTGTTTATCGCCTAGAGTGTGTGTGAAAGTGAGTTTGTAATTCTTTTGTTGTATAAGAGGTGTCAATAGTAGGGACAAGTTGCACTAACTTTGTTGTACAGAAAAGCCTGGAATTATATATTTAATTCAATTTTTGGGTAAAATTTCGATAATTTTCATACTCAATTTATATTAAATTGTTCTGTTTAGCTATTACTTATTCCACTAGCCTTTGTGTAATATTCATCAAATAGAGAGTAACATGGTTGTATGACGTTTAATTAACTATTTATTATCTAAATAATAGAACGGTGGTGCCTTCTCATTTTAGATTTTCTCGAACGAAATAATTAGTGGAATTAAACAGAAACTATTTAGCTGTAAGCAATTTTGGGTTAACCTTTATATCAACACGAACAATGAGACGTAACTAGGGATAGAACGAACAAACTTGATTAAAATTTAAGATTGACTTTGAATTTCTATGTTAACCTGTTACTTATCAATTAGGCAATAAAAACATTTATTTAAAAAAATAATAGGTATTTAGTGACTAAAACCATTCTAAGAATTAAGAAATTTTTTTGTGCGTAAATTCTTTCAGGTACCAACCACGTGGTCTGGATAGATCGTCGAACCGACTAAAACCGCATGCTGTTTCGAATCTTCAGACGACGTCTCCGGTTTCGAGATAGATCTGATAACGGAATTGGTATTTCACGTGGAAAAAGCCAAGAGCATAGCGTAGGTAAGTCATAAAAAATTAAGTACAGAGAAAGAATCACAAAAGATTTAAGCATCTTAAATAAAAAGGATACTGTGCATTTAAAGATAACCGTGGATTCATAATAAAATTTTACAAGTGTATAGGCACGCAGAACGATTTTTGTTTCAGTCCCATTTTTGTTATTTCTAGAGCTCGATCCAAATTTACTTTTGACTATAATTTTTCACGAGGCTAGAGGCTGGAAAAGATAAATAATGATGACGTATAGAAGTTGCGCTCTTTTGATCTACACGAAGGCTGACATCTTATATACCTAGCATTTTTTGAAGTTATTCCTTTGGATAGAATTTACACGTCACACATAGCATAGATACCTATATGAATACTTATTTGAACCATCGAAGAATCTTATGCTTTGATTGAACACATACGTTAATTTGTATATTATGTTGCCAACTACGAGTATTTTGGAGCATAACTGCAACAGTTAACCTGTTAAAATCAAAGTTCCAGAAAGCACTAATCAGAATCAAAATTTATATTTTACATAAATATACCGTCGGTAGCCTATATTAAGGAAGTTAAGGAAAGTCCAGCTTTAGGATCGAGTGGTCCCGATACTAACTGAGTTTATAGTGTATTTCTTTTGAGTAGTCAAATTACTATTGTAAGAAAATTTTACCCAAGTCCCCAATAATAATAATTGTGTGGATAAGTATAATAATATAATGATCTCTCATCATGAATTTATACTTAGAGAAAGCCGATGTTTATGAACTCTATAATAACGTTTTAAAAATAGAAATTACTTATAGATTGGTAAACACAAAATCAAATGAAGGTAGAAATTAAATCATTGACTGTTTGAAGAAACGTGCAGTATACGTGCAATTTGTAAGTTGATGTAGTTATAAATTGCACGTAGGTACTGTGGCTTCACGTCCGTAGCTTATTGGTTAATGAAAGTCGGCCTTAAGATCGAGTGGTCCTGGGTTCGAATCCTGGTTATTACACAAACGACGTAACGACTTAAATAAGTGAATTGGAGTGGTTGGCAGGAATACTGGATAATAATTACTGACTGTATAAGAGAAAAATGGGTATCTCCCTTTGCTATCAAGAATAACATAATACAGGGTATCACTTTCATACGGTGCAAACAATGCCGGCGAATCATTTGATTCTGTTTGATTTCTTTATTGCACGATTGTGTAAAGCATTCCAGTTCTTTACTGGAATGCTTTACCCACTCACCTTATTGTCATAGTCGAATGAACTCCTCCCTATTCCCGTCTACTGTGTTATTGTGTGATATTTTCTTCGTTTTATTATTCCAATAAGAAACCTAGGATAATAGAAAGAATGAAACGACTAACTAAGAACCACTATTTTAGTATAGCCTATCGTCAGAAAAAGAAAAGAAAAACAGCAGCTTAACGAGATACTGTAAAAAAGTAAAGTAGTCACCCTGGTTGCATCTTAATCCTTTCAGTTCTCGAACTACAATAAGTATATTAATAACATAGATACCTATAATTAAATTTATAACTTTATTTTCATCGCAGTGACACATGGCGAGACGGCTTATTGGACGATTCGCACGAATTGAACTCGCCCGAAATGTGCGAATCGACTCCTTTAAATATATATTTATTTTCTGTAGGCGATTCGCACGAAGTTAATTTATTGGTGTGCGAATCGCCACCTCTAAAAATATGTAGTAAGCTATATTTCTCCTTTGGGGTAATTCCGCAGACTTAAACACGATCTTTGTTTTGCAAAAGCGGGCTGTGCGTGCTATTTATAACTTGGGCCCAAGAGTCTCCCTCCGAGAAAAATTCAAAGAAATAGACATTCTTACTGTAGTCTCACAATATGTATTTGAAAATCTCATGTATGTGCGGAAAAATATTTCACAATTGCCAAGACTTTGTGATAGGCACAAAAACAATCTTGTAGCCTGTGATAGTAGGCTCCAAAAAATCAGTAATTCTTTTCGGGGTAACTGTATACGCTTTTTCAACAAACTCCCAAGCGAAATTAGAGATTTACATGTAAGTAAATTTAAAAATGTTGTTAAAAGAAAACTCTCCCAAAAAGCTTATTATAAAATTCAAGATTATTTAGATGATAAAGAAGCTTGGAAATGAACTGTTCACTTAACTATGTTACTCTAAATAACATTGTATCTAGACTAAGGCAATTGTTGTAAATAGACCAAAAAAAAACAGCCCGCTGAGTTTCTTGCCGGAGTCTTCTCAGGTCTGGGCCGCGTTTCGAACCGGTGGTCCATTTGCTTCTAGTTTTAAATATTTATAATTTGACGTTTTGTAAGTGCCGCTTAAAATGGTCTATACAGAATAAATGATTTTTGACTTTGACTTTGACTTTGTGTATCTGTCTTTTTACAAGCTTTTATTTAACTTACTGTGTTTGTATTTGTTAGTATTGGTCAAATTTTGGAAGTATCACTTCCAAAACTTTACTTTGAATAGACTCAAATTTGAGACACTTAGGTACGTATCTTTGGTAACAATGCGATAATATAGCTGGTAGCTGGTTTTATAATGATAACGACGGGGAATGCACGACTTCTGGCTCGGCTCGTGGAGGCATTTTTCCGGCCGTAAAATTGACAGTAAAACTACTATTGGGTTTAATACTGTGTGGGAGTAGGCTGTTGGGCGATATTTTGCACCACAAGATCGTTTGTTGTAAACTATAATTTCCTTTTTGCCGTTGATTTTGTGTTCACCAATCTACAAATTAAATGATGTTTTGCAAATAATCTCTATCTTATAGATAAAATTCTAATAATAAAATTTAATGGAAACGCTAACGACGTAAATTGTAAATTTATTTTGTTTGAACCTTCGTGCCTCTTATATAAAATTTTCTCACAGCAAAATGTGTCGCTTTTAGATTCAATTAAAATAATATTTTATCACTAGTCACAGAGGTTTATTTGCCTAAATTTAATTAAATAAATTGATTCATGATTTGGAATAGCTCAGTATTATTATAATAGTACAATTGTTATCTTTATCAACAAAAAATCTGAATTTCAGAAGATTTTATGACAAAAATCACTGGCTCGAAGTACTATTTTATTATAATTTAATTATATAAACTCACTTTGATGTTCATTTTATCTTTTTGATATTCGTTAAATCTTAGTTTGAATGCAGTACGATTATATTAATATACCTTGTCTCAATTCAGTCTCATACCGAAAAAACTTAACTTATTGCTAAATTAATTTATTTCGACGTGAGAATTCCGGTGTTTACTTTCTTGCTCTGTTCATTAGATGTAATTGTATTTGCGAGTATCTTCGACTCTGTTGATTTCTTTTACGGAAAGCTTACTAACTTGGAAAGATTCAATAAAGGAATCTGATTGGCCAAATGGACAATATGCATTACTGTATTAAATTGTTGTAAATATTAAAAAATCTGGACCCTGTAAGGATTTGAAAAAAAAAAAACAAATGGATGTTGCTTTTTGTTTAAATATTAGTAGAACTTATCTAAACTGTGTGTATTAGGATTGGGTACACTTCGGCAGTACAATAACTAAGATTGAAACCCGAGACCTTTCGATTATAAGGCCAGTAAATCGGCGATTGCTACGACCGAGTAAAAATGATTCAAATTTCGAACACGTGCCTACACATTGTATTTCACGAGGACCAGTAAAGGGTGCAAAAATCATATGTCTTATAATCTTGCCTTATGTCCCTTTTAATCTAGAAAAATGGACTATTTCAAAGGAATAGAAAAAATTACATCATTAACGACAACTATTAGAGATTACGGCTAGTGAAACTTTGGGATCATAAAAATAATGTTTCAGTTTATTATCCGTACATATTATATTACTGAATCTAAAACAATTTGAGATTAGAAAATGCACCTCTTAATTAAAATTTTACGTGTTTCTTTAAAAGCGGCTGCCCGAGGGAAACCTTTCACCCTTTTTACCGCACCTTAAATCTTCAGAAAGATAAGCAAACGATTTTTATGATTTTCATTATTCTGGATAACATTGTACATAAAATTAATTGTATTATGTGGTTAACGGTTGTTTTTCGAAATGATATTTTCGTTATTTTATACGAAGTAGGTAGGTATAATACTTTAGTGAAAAAAAAAGTATTTGAGTAATAAACCTCAGGTACTATAACATCTTTGTTTAATTATAAGTATACAAGCTTGAACTTTATCCAGTGACGACCATTATTTGCCACCGAGTAATGTTGTTGACATCACATCTCACAATTTTATTAAAACTGTCGAAAATATTCATATCAAAAGAGTAATTCTATGTTTACGGGAAGCTTTAACCTGGAATTATTCAAGTGAAAAAATTAAGGCAAGCGTGTTTCACCGTCAACCACATAACTTTGTGGTCAAGCGTGAGCCTATTACCAATAAAAATAGTCTATTTCAGTCAAATTAAATCCTTATTTATCTTACTCATTAAAACTGATCTAAATGATAAATTTTATTAGGTATTAGACATTGAAAGCCGAGTATCGACCAACTTATTTGTGATCTAACATTTGGGTTTACTACATCCCGACTCGACCTACTTACCCTTGTTGTTATTCAATTTCTACATTCCACTTTTAACCTCTAAACCTATCCTATGAGAAAATTTACTACATATATTCAATTACGGGTAACATGGTCGGAAGAATAGAGGAACGGTAACGTATCTCACGGATTTCGGATCAGTACAAAATCGTAATTTGTTTTTCTTTAATGCAGGATTTCGGTGGATTTTCTGATACCTTCCTTATATTCGTATGTTTCATGTAAATTACAGTAGGATGTAAAGAAAGCATTTTTGATTACTCAGCTATATGTATCATTGTTTGCTACTTGACCTGGGCCTGCGATATTGTTTAGTAACTACGGGATATTTCTTTGATAAGTTCCATCCCCTCCCATTCCATTCCAGAGACTTTGCCTTTAGCTTACCATCAGGCGAGGTGAAATCATGTTGACGTGTCTGACATAAAAAAAAAGTTTTTTGAAATGAGTGATACCACTGATTGTAGGTACTGACTCGGTGCGGACCCGGTGGTGTCCCTTACCCTACGATCACACGGAGTCACGTTTTGTCGGATCTTATTTTCATCGGATCGGTTTTTTGCAGGATTCGGTTTAGTGGCAACAGTATTTCAATGAATGAGTTCATACATGCATTCGGTTTCAAGACACGGTAAAAGTTGACTGTTTCCAGATCCGATAAAATCAGATCCGGCAAAACGTGACTCCGTGTGAATGTAGGGTTACGTAGTTTATTCCACCACGTCCACCACCACCAAACAGAACTCTTCAAATAGCATAGCATATCACATAGTTCCAGAGATTAGCACGTTCAAACAAACAAAAACAAATAATAAAAAACAACAAACAAAAAAAAAACGAAAAAAAAAAACAGTCTAGAAATTAATTCAGTAGAAAATTTTTGCAAATCTTTTTAATAGACTTTCGATTATTAACACATTTTAAATTGTAAGTAAATGAAACCAATAACATTTTAAAACGATTTCAGTTAGATGAATCACAAATTGGAAGTAGATTGAATATGAAATCGAAATATTATTTTATTCAGATCACAGTTTGAAGGCTGAAATTGCAAACAAATTGATTTAAAATGTAATATTCCCCTTTTATCTTCCACTTTTTCGTTCAGTGATGTGAACGGATATAAAGTTTGACAGGCATTTAAACTTTCACATTGATATAATATATAATATCAGAAAACAATCATGTATCATAATTCATATTAGAAGTTAATGACTGTACCTACTGCTACTTGCCACACCACATGCTATCTCATCCTATCGATTCATTAGATTGCTTCCAAGCTACTAAAACTAGTTGGTAATTCAAATTTCAAAAGGATGAGATGGTATGGTTACCATGTTATGTAAAATTTAATCATATATATATATATATATATTATGTTTATATATATTATGTGTATAGTTATGTAAAATTTAATCATATATATATAATATTTAATAATTTAACAATTTAAATAAAATACATACAAATATTTAATTTAATTTTATGTAATTAAATTCAACAATAGTCTAACTGTTCAGATGTTTTTTTCATACCACTGAGGTGGCAGACAAGCACACGGCCCACCCGATGGGAAGCGGTCATCGTGGCCTATGGACGTGTGCAACACCAGAGGGGCGTCACACTCGCGATTGTCACTTCAAAAACTATACTTTATTACTACATGTTTTAGTTTTTCGAGATCTACTTTAGTCAAATAATCTGAAAAATAATAATCTAAAAAGTCTGCGTTAGGTAAGTTTACGTTATGCTGTACGTTCCACACCAATTCGACAGATCTCGATTTCTTATTGTACTGTGCCGATTTATCGCCAGATTCCCAATTATTTTCGAGATTTGGAGTCAAGAATCGACAGGGGTTAAGCCAGTATTCCGTGACGGATTATGGAGCTAGTGACGTAAAAACAACTTTTTGGATTATTGTCGACATCGACTTTTTTGATTTTTATCGTACACGAGTAGGTAAACAAGTTGGCGAAAAGTTAAGCTGTAATGTTAACAATAACGATATAATCTGTGTCATTGACCATAGTGTTTGTAGTAACTATTATTTGTTACCTAATTCCTATTGCCATTCAAATTATTTACAAAGACAGATATTCGCACTAACCATGGTATAAGAAAAGGTTGATTTCGTTTATAGAAACCATACTTTAATAATATATTTTATATTAAGGTAAATATGTGAATGATCTAAGTAATAAAAATGTAATAACGACATTTTATTGTATCAAAGCTTAGGTTATTGAATCATAACCCGAGGGGGCCATCTCGAATCCGGAGATGGCCCGGGTCAAGCCGGGGTGCGAGGGAAATGCTCTTTGGGCCACCTTACACCCTGGCGTCAGAAGACCCTAGACGCCGTGTGGTTTTAGTTGGTAAGAGTCCGACATAACCTGCCCCGCTGGCCGCGGGGTGGGTATTCATGAGGATTTCCGCACGGAAAAAAAAGTACCTGTACCTATATAAATATTAAAATATTTTATATTTTATTTTAATATTAAATTATAACATCTTCCAAATATAAACTCATTTAATACTAAAGTTCCTTCATAGAACTCGTCTCAAGAGTTTTACTAAATTTTATAATAATTAAAATTTGTGTACCAACATTCAAATGCGCAATTAAAATCATCAAACTAACGAATGTCGGTGCCAAAGCGGTGGCTATTCATTAAAACTTAAAAATAATTTAGTATCTTGGAAAAGGCTATGGAGGCCGGAGGCCGTACTCCTAACAGACCTTTAGCTTCGAAAACTAGACATTTTAAATTAAATTACAACCCTTTAAGACTTAATTAAGCCTTACTACAGTATTGGTCGTAATTACTTGCAAATTTCCTTCAGAAATACTAGGTACTTAGGTGCCTTTTACAACATTTTTTTTGGATACTGTGCACTAAATATCATTACAAGTATAACTTACGACTATTGAGAAACTTTCAAAGTCAAAGTCAAAAATCATTCTTCTCAATCAACTTAAAAAACGTCAAAATTTAAAATATTTTAAACTAGAAGCAAATGGACCACCGTGGCACCGGTTCGAAACGCGGCTCAAACCTGAGAAGACTCCGGCAAGAATCTCAGCGGGCTGTTTTTTTTTTGGTCTATTTACCATAATTTCTGTCCCTAGAACCCAATCATCATTCTCTGAACCTTTTTCCCAACTCAGTTGGGGTCGGTTTTCCAGTCTAACTGTAATGCGGCTGAACTTCGATATTTTCCGTGGAGCGACTGCCATCTGACCTCCACAACCAATGGTCATTATGACCAATGGCGATATCGAAGTTCCAAGTTAGACTGGTTGAACTTTTGTGGGCTCCAACCACCCGTAACGACTGCCATAGATGTTTGTATGGCAACCGGGACCGACGGCTTAACGTGCTCTCCGAGGCACTAATAAACCTGCGATAAATACACACATAACTTCGAAAAGAATCGATAAGTCATTGGTGTGTGCCATGGCTAACCTGGGATCGAACCCGAGACCTCATCTCAGCAGTCCATTACCCAAACCACTAGGCTACCGCGGGTTACCCTAGAACCCAATACGGGGTATAAAGTGTTTACGGGTGGTAAAGAAGAAAATTATAAATTTCAAAAGACAATTGATTTCACTTAGTCAAACTAATTCAACAAAATTTAAATTGCTGTTAGTGATTTATCGAAAAGCGCTTAGATGTGAATAGCAGCGAAAAAATATGGGTTGTCATTTGATACACGCAAGAATTTTCAAAGAAAATGATTTTGAACATTAATCACTCAAAAATTTTTGCTCTACGACAGTGTTGGAAAACTAAAATAAAAAGCGAATAAAATTTAAATGGAAGTGACGCGAACTAAACGAGAAAGCGGTTCAAGCCGAATAGAGACAAAAGAAATGCACGCGCTGAATAGAACCTCATTTTAGTAAATAGAGGAAGCTTTTGAATATGCGTTTTTTTTTCTTGTAAAGCACTTAAGAAAAAATTGCTTCATTCCAACTATTATGAAATATACTGAAAGATTAATAAATAAATAAAAAATCGAATGAATAAGTAGGTAAGTTTAATTGCTGTATTAATGTTCCATACGACAGCAGTATAGGTAAATTACTCAATTTGTCCTTGAATACTACTTGTAATAGGTACTAGATTCGTGGATTTACAGAGGCAAGAAAAAATAGATTAAGTAAATGGAAGTGAAGGTAGTTAACTTCTCTGGTGCTCTCACCAGCTATAAGAAACGCATCATTATCCTATTTAGTGTCGATATTGAATATGTGAAAATTGCATGTAAGTACTTATAGACCAGCTTTCGTTGTACCTCCAAGTGTAACGGACGTGATGTCAGCCTGACACCAGCCTGCCATAGCTAAGCCGCCATATTGACCTCCACCCGTCTAGCCGAAACGTCAGCCGTATGATGGGGTTGTGTCAATAGACGCCACTGCCAGACATTTTTGGTGAATCATTGGTTTGGGACTAAAGCGTATAGTCGAAACTCTGTTGTTTTAATTTTTCCACCCGATATATACGCAGATAACGCGGATATTTTTCAATGCAATAACCATTTAAACGATTGTTTAACCAGTCAATTTTATTGTTATGTACACACCAACCTCACTAAATCAATATATTTAACATCATAGAATATTTACATAATGTATCAGTTTCCACAATAAACGAAACTAGAACGATTTGTATTCAAGTGTAATAATGCAAATATGTTGCTATTGCTTTGGTATAGAAAATTAAATGAAACCCGATGCATATTGTTTCTCCTAGATATCCTTATGAAAATTTCAATTGCTATTCAATATTTCGATCGTTATACCCCTGGGTTTATCCTAGCTACTTGGCATAAACGCAATATGTTTTATATCTTTCATAACATTCTATCAAACGACATCTCTGCACTTAGTCCCATTTTTCGCTGCGTCATCTTTCAGGCATTCATTTATCTTTTCTTTTTGTTCCTTATTGAATGTTCCTTATTTATTTACAGGTTTTTATATAATTATTAAAACTTAATGTATTTTATTCTATGTGTCAGTGCATGATGAAAACACAAGTTTTTTAAATCGATTTCAGCGTGATATATATAGATCATCTTGCGGACACGAACTTCGTTTGATGTGAGCCACTAGTATTTTTGTTGCTCACTACTTCTTTTGCAATAGAGTGGTTCACAATAATATTGAAAGTCACTGCCAGAGGATATCGTTTCTGCCACTTTTATGAATTCATTTAAAAACAGACTCAATAACTGATTCCGGCTGGACAATTCAGTCATAAAACGGACAGTTAAGACGAACTAAAGAGATTTTACAACATTTTTATCACTGTATCTGAATATATTGCAAATATTACTATTTTTGGGTTTGCTAAATTTGATTTTAGACTTAAGTATATTTTCACAATATATTTAAGTAATCCACGAATTATTATTCACGTTGAGTCCCTTGGTAGTACTATACTAGTTGGTAGACTTGGTAGATACTATTATGTATTCTGTGTCCTTGGCAGACGGTGGCCCACAGGTGTTAGACGTTACTCGACAAGAGGAAGTCGACAGTCAAAACGTCGATTCCCTTATTCAATTATATATCTAGTCAAAAATTGTATGTAACGGAATCTATCTTCAGTTAGTTACAGTCACTAAGAATTATAAGTCTCGTAAGGGCCTAGATAGGTACATATCTGATAATATTCGCAGTCTACAAGGAATTCTCTAACTTTTTTGAGACTCTGAAATACTGTTAATTATCAAGCACAGAAGCAAATTAACCTACGTGTACCCAAACTAAGGTTTAAATATGCCAACAACAATAGTATTTTAAACAAAAAGGACGCCACCACTTAGGTTTATACGGTTCTTTGTAATCACTTTATAATTGTTTTGAGAAAAGTAACACAGTGACTTCAACGACATTTACACTACCTAAACTTTTAGAGGTGTGTTGTAGCACGTAGATGAAATGAGTGTTATGAATATTATGAAACTCCTATATCTGTACATACTGATATAACCGCTTGTTGTGTTATGCTTACAAACTTTATACAGGATTTTTCAAAGGCACGACTTCAGTTTCACATTTCAACTTGCTTTAATAGCGGCTTCGTCCTCGTCGAAAATGTAATTAAGTTTTAATTTAGTCAGGGAGTCAACTAAAAAATGTACAGAATTTTATACATCTTGTTGGTATACGGTAACCGTCGTGTGACTTTAATAATAATGAATACCAAGCAAGAGAATTAAAATAAAATTTAGAATACGTTGCACTTTTAAAACAAAATTATGTCCTAAAAACACCAATTAAATATTTTGAGCTATATAACATCTATAGTAGTACATTTTTAAGGAAAATGTTTGAATACTTTGTTACATGATCACTACTATATTACTTTATACTTCACTTACACGAATGCACTACCATTATTTATGCCACAAGGACTTTAAAAGTTATGTTAAAATAAATAATATCATTTTGATGTATTTTCATTATAATCATAGAATCAAGTTATTTTTTAAAATAAACACATTTGGGCATCCTTTTTGTCCTCGTGTTGATTCAATAACTATTATGAAGATGACCTCGGCTTTACAGCGAATGATCAATTTCATTACCCACTTTTGAAGAATGAAGCCCAAAATCAGAATCGAATGAATTTAATTATAGTTACAATATTAACTGAACATGAGTAAGACAATTTCATCAATATTTTTTTCTAGACTGTCGTTACGTTCCCTCGAGTGTACTTCCCCAATACATTTACGAAATTAACTTGATTAAGTTTCTATTAGGTACCTACTTATTTCTTATGATGAACGTGTCTTTCGTAGTAGATATCGGCACTTCGCTTTCATTTTTATGATCTCGTATGAGCTTGCAGTTGAGAATAGACTTTACTTACTTTAAATAATAAAAGCTCACGAAATAAATCGCTAGTTTGAATAGAATCCGTTGAAAATGGTTTTATTTCAATAGACTTTACTGCCAAGAAGCTTATTTACTTTGATTACCTGTTTTAGGAAAAGGGAAGGGGGGGAACTAGGAGGGGTGGGGAGGCTAGGAAGAGGTGGGGGGAGAGGGATACAATGAGCTCTGGCTACCTTACTTACCGGCGGGAACCCAACATGGTGGTTATTATGGTCGCGGTCTTCTGTACTACCCCAGTCGGACTGCTCAGTTTGGACTAGAGATACCGTCGTGTCCTACCTCCATAAATAGAATATAAATAGTGATTTATATTACAGCATCGTTCTTTGCGGAGAGGGAATCTGCTAGAACTGCAAATAAAACTGTCAGTGTAAAGCTCCCGCGACTTTGAATCTCAATAAAAAACTGTATCCCCGTTTTATGTGAAATTTTCGTGCACAGTCGTAAAACAAGTGACAGGACAAATAAAACTGCGCACCACGAAATATTTGTCGAAAAAATGTTAGTACGAGGATGCGAGGGAAATGCTTAGTGGCAAAACATTACGCGGAAGATATGTTTGTGTGTGGCTATTGTGAAAAGGTGTGTGCGTGTGTATGTCAACTGGGTAATAGTTCGGAAAATATTACAGAAAAATGAGAGTGCAAAAAATGTGGACGACTGTTTTTTGAGTGCACGGATTTTTTGGAATTCTTTTTTATGTATTGCGTGATTTATGTGTTGCTCGCTCTATATTTGTACTGAAATAAATACATACCGATGAACCATGCATACCTTAGTGTTACCATATGGATGCCTACATAATTTGTTACCTACATTGTTAGCATGGTTAGTCTGTAAATTAGTCAAACAGGTTTTATGCAATAAAAATTTGTACGTTTAAAATTAAATGTCAGTGAAATTAGTTTTTTAAGTACATACCTACATGAACTTATTTTGTAAGTCGATTAACAAAATAGGTAGGTATGAGATATATAAATTCAATTGACTGCATGTTATCGTGATGCATAATGCTTCAATAATACATTTGATAATACAGTCTTTAAGCTCAAAAAAAAAACTTTCAAGACTCCAATATAAATAGTTAGTTACCTACTAAATATACGGGTTTATTTATCGTTGTACCCATACTTACTCTAGTTGTACAAAACTATTTTAATTTTGTATTCAAAAACGTTATTTTATAATCATCATGAGTATTTGCTATTGTTCTTCATCGTACATTTAATGCGAATTTGAAAATATTGAATGGGATATAAACTTTTCGATTCAACCATTAATTAGTTCAAAACCCGGATGACAAGTGGGATGTAATTATCCACTGAACTCCATCGAGCGACAGTAACTTATCCTAGAGGATTCTACTGCAACTTATCAACTTTTGAACGAACTGACTGGAATATCTGACAAAGGCGTTGTAAAAGGGCATTCATTACGCAATGTAATTTAAAAAAATCACTGCACATTCAAGACTTCACTCAAAATCCTTTAAAATAAATGTATTGTTTTGAAAGTCTGTATTGTGTACCGAAAGAGGCCCTTGTCGTGGCTTATAAGGAGAAATTGTTTCCTCTAGTGGAACAGGGCACAGTGCCCTAGAACAAGGATACTTAGGGATTAAATGGTGATTGTTGCAATGCAAATTGATATAATAGCATTGGTATAATAGCAGTAGATTCATGGATCTATTAAATTATGTAAAATATATCGCAGTATATTTTACAAAGAAGGATGGATAAATTATTCATAAAGAAATGTTAAAACGAAATATAACCTAAAGACGGAAATTCTTGAATGAAAGAACTTTAAACTTTTTATTTAATAGTATCACTTTATTTATTTTTTATCATTACTTTATGATAACACATAAAAAATATATCACATTATTGTAACATTACATAATCAAGTAAATGTTTAATAATATATAAACTTTCACTTTGGAAAATGTAGATTTCTTTAATAAATCCCTTTATGTAATTGAGCGCAAAATCGTTTGACCTCTGAGTAAAAATATTTTTGATGATATTAACGTAATGTGCTTCAACTTTTAAAGGCATCCCAGTTTATTTGGAAACCATAATTTGTGAAAATATGAGGACAAATAATAAGATTCTGCGAACCAGAGGTTTAGGGTAGGTACTTCGTTAAGACGCCTTATTTTCCATTCAGGCAGGCCAAGTGTCGGAAACTTTCAGAGTCGACTGAATTTCAAACAGTTATTGCTTTCAGGGACGAGAGTCAAAAAGTGTAGTAATATGCTATAGCTTGAAAGAAGGTCTTTAATTTAGTGAACGTCTTTAGTAAAATTAATTCGTTAGATCTTATGAATAAATTACATGAAAGTTACGTGCGAATTTAATGCTTAAATCCAACGTAAGATCAAATTGTTGACTGTAAGGAAAATTTATTTTATTTTAGTGATATTGAAATTTACTTTGAGAAATCATGTAATAATATGCAATGACTATACAAAAGTAACTTAAAGTTTTATGTCTTCATGCCTATATATGACTGTTATGACTTTTCAGACAATAAGTATTCTATCCTTGTATCAAATTTCAAACAGATCCGTTTACCCGTTAGAGCATGATTGAGTAACAAACATCCAAACATCCAAAATCTTAACAAACTTTCACATTTATAATATTAGTAGGAAGTAGGATAGTAGGATGATAATGATTATGATACTAGTGACCCTAATATCCAGCAAAATCTTGTATTTTAATAAAACTGCCTTCATTAGCTGGGTTCTATCTTCACACTCCCACAACAAAGAAAAAGTACAGTAGATTGTTGTCAACCACTGCATCATGCCAATGCCCCAGTTTTCAGTCATTCAATACTTTCATTATGTTCATGTTCTGTTCTAACGCCTACAAGAGATGTGCCAACCTGTATTATTGTCAATCTAACTCATTTATTTAAAGGGAACATAAAGTATTACAACGTCATTCTCTTTACGGCATAATGTGTTTATTTATATAACGAGTGCAGTTTACAAAGAATAATTAAAGATAAATATCATTTTATTCTACTAGTCACCCGTCTATAAGGACTTTGCAACCATGCAAGATTGAGATCGTGTGCGGCTGGAGTTATTCTATCCATAGCGAATCTATTATAATATTATAAAGCTGAATACTTTGTTTGTGCGCGCTACTCTCAAAAACTATTAGTTTGAATGGTTAAGTTTAAAAATCTGAACATGATCATCTATTTTTGATACTAGACCTACCTAGTAGATCACTTATGTTCTTAAAACGAAAAAAGAAAGCCTTATAGGGAAAAGTAGTATGTTTTAGTGTTTGGTTATCAAATATTTAATGGCAATCCCTATTCTATTTTTAGCTAATTCAAGATTTTTATTGTAATCAAATTCCAGATACCATGTGCCGAGTCCATTGTTGGAATACATCCAACAATGGACTCGGCACACAATATTCAGGAAAACGACGCAAACATAATAGGATAGGCTTTATTAATGAAAAATCTTTTGAATTTAGTGCGCTACTACAAACAGACAAATTAGAAAATTATTGAGCAGCTCTTAGATTCAAATTCATTTAGAACATGCTGTCTACAAGCCTCATTGTTCTATTTCTTACTAATGAAGAAATTGAGTTGCTGTATTTTATTTCAACTTACTTTAGAGTTGTAATGAAGTTAAACTAAATTTTCTAATTCATTTGTAGAGGTGATCAAGTTTAAAAACTTTTGAAAGATTTTTTGTAATACCATTAATTAGTGTTGTAAATAATCAAGCCTTTCAAATTTAGAACAAATGATTATCATTACTCTTTATTTAAATGTCAAACATTAAAATTTTACAACATTATTAAACTTGATTGATTGTCACTCAGTTTTCAATTTCAAATTAATTTGAAAACCATGATGAAATTTTGTGCATAATATAAAATCAAATTAACAACACTGAACTTGGAAAATGTTTAATTTTTGTAATTAACTGCATTGTTGAGTATTTTAATTGAGATTAAAAGTTTAATAAAGTTTATAAACAGTTCACGACTCAATAGAGCACGGGTTTACGTTGGAATTTTAAAAATAAATTGAAAGTAATTTAGCATTCCGATAATAGGTATTTTGTTGGTCTAAGTCCACATAGCCACTCCTGCTGACCTAAGGGGATTTCCGCATGAAAAAAAGGTACTTGCTGTTGCTGTTAAACAAGTAAAATTATTTATTTCTTATAAGTACATATACTACGTACATTGAGAGATTACCTTTTTTACAAGACAAAAAATTGGTGTCGTTGCTAAAAAAAAACAATGGTAATTGACTTTAATAGACAATTTATTTATATTTTTATTGTAATCATCAATTTAATAATCTAACTAGGTAATTTCTTGAAAATCATTTTATTTGTTTATTATTAAAAACAAAACATTACATTATTCTATAGTAATTGCAATAAAAAAATCACGAAGGTTTACACTAATGTGTCACATCAATAAAAATCGCAATGAGACGACTACTATAGAATAATAGAGAAAGAATATTATTATCTTCTCCTACATACTAAAGTTTAAAAAAATTAGGACATTAAAAAACTGTTATAAAATATAACAAGAAATAGAAAATGAGTTTTTGAACGATCCGTTGCCTATTTTCTTTTTCAGCGTCGAGTAATTCCGATGTCATTTTGAACAACACCTGCAGGTGTCCGTAATTCAAATAATTTTCACTCACGCTCACAGCAAAAACCGATTATACTGCAAGTTTTTACGCACCAAAAGCGCTCTTTTAGTCCAGAAGAGGTGAAAGAGTTTCGAAAAATTAGATTATGAGAAATTCATTTTTATATATTATGTAAGTATAGATGAAAAATTATTTGAAAACATAACAAAATATTTAATTTTAGAGATTCGAAAAGAAAGTTCTTTCTTGTTATTAAGTACGACGAAAGAATAAAAAAATGACCACGACAAAGGTATTCACGGTTGTAAGTATTGGCAGAAAAAAAAAGTTAAAAGAATCGCTAATTCATGCTACTTTTTATGGAAATAATATAAATTACGAAGAGAGCTCAGTAAAATTTCGAGTTCGAATTTGCAGACTGGCTGAATTAATCTGTACCTATATTTGTTAGGCGTGAGTGAAATATTATAACAGTAATGTTATAGCAAGGAAAAAGAGGGTTAACGTGAGAAAGCGCGATATTTTTGCTGAATACAAGAAAGAGTTTCATAACGAGAACAATCCATCCACTTCGTACTGTGAGGTTTTTAATGAGATAGCCAAAAAATGTTTCAGGGAATGTTTCGCTTGTAATTTGTCAGCCTAAATACATTGTGACTTCTTTTTTAATATAATTAAAAATAATATATATATCATGCGACTAATTTTGAAAGTAAAAAATATTTTTGTAATTGTTGTATCATGGTATGCGCCAAAATAAATCCACGGTCTGTAAAATTTAAAAATAAGGTTATGATTTTGTTTACTGCACTATAAAATGGAGTACTGAAATCAGACTACTACCTACTATTTAGTACTGAGATCGGCGGCTTCACCTGCGCAGAGGCCGGTTATCGTTTTTTGGTTCTATCTCTGGTTAAACATAACAAATTGCAATCAAAATACGGCAGATTTTAGGTCTGACTAAGACCTTTTTATTTGAAAAACCGCATCAGTATTCGTTTAGTAGTTTCATCACAAACTATAGATAAAAACATTTTTGAGTTCAGAATCTTTCATTTAACATAACCCTTTGCAATTTATATGATTAAATGTACGCAATAGCAGGCGATTAAATGAATTCAATATCAGTTAATTAAATTTGATTCTACTAAATTCAGAATCATCGACTTCTATTGTGTAATCTATTTGCGTCTGCGTTGGATATAAACGTTACGCAAAACTATTATTTAGAAATCTAATTTTCTCTTTCACGAAGGGCAGAAAATTATCTAGTTGGCAATAAACCCAGATTGGATTAGGGCTGCGTAAAATTTTTGTTTTAACGTGACTTGTGACCGTCAACCGACCGAGGTCAAATAGCCGTAATTGCCTCTAATGTGGTCCCATGGGTAATAAGTTATGACAATATAAGTATTTCAGGGATCGTCAAAAAATTAAAATATTTTATAAATGACAAAGAGTTAGTAGGATAGCTGTCGCAGGAACCATTGTTTTAGTATTTTTTACTGCAAAAATAATCATAATGTTTAGTAATCGATCCTGATTAGTTGGTTAAATACCTACCTACAGTTTGCACTAAATTATTTTCTAAAAGTATTCCAATAAAATAAATGGTAAATAATTTCAATGCCAATTTATTTTATTGAAATACTGGAAACACTGTGATTTGAAAGAATATATAATTATTATATTCACAAAAAGTACAGTTAACGACAAAAGTTGCTTAACATTAAAAAACTTACAAACATTTCTTAACATTGGAAAACTTGTATCAAAAATGTTTATATAAGTAGTTTCGTAATCTCTCTATATGACAGAGCGAGACAATCTTTATGTTTTGCTTATTATTTGATAAGAGGTTCAGGAGCCGCAGTAATTAATAAATTAGAATCTGTAAAGCTACTTTTGTCGTTGACTGTACTTCAAATTTCCTTTCAGTTACTGGACATTGAGCAAAGAAATGAAAGTACCTGTCAATTTACTCATATTATTGTAATGAAATTTCATAAGAAGAGCCATTGCAAAGTTAATAAAAGAGTAATTTAAGGGTATTGAAATTTACTGCGTTGATTGTATTTGTAATATAATTGTTTGACTGTCAATATTGCTCTGCCTAAATTATTGTCCTTGCTTCCCTCCCATGACCTTAATACTTTTGTAAATGAGAGATATTTATATAATTTGATCAAAATGAGTCAAGACTGTTTCTTATATTAACAGAGTAATATCAAGCAATAAAATGCGTTACGATCATCTTGAAAATAGTTAACCCTTTCGTAGCCAAGGACGCACATAATATATATGCATTATCTGAACGAGCGGTTCTTTGACGAAATTCGCTTCTTACTCACTCGCTCGATGCTCATACTTGTCATTATCATGCTCATGCTGCTAATATAATAGTAGGTTTCTGTAGTGTTCATCCAGACTATTAATTCACCTCTGTACCAAATTTCAGACAAATCTGTTCAGTCGTTCAAGCGTGATTGATTAACAAAAATTTCCGCATACTTTCATATTTATAATATTAGTAGGAAGTTGGAATAGGATTTTCTCAAGTACTTTGAATTCAGAACAGGGACCGGCCTCACATATTTCAGAAGCACCTTTCCCGTGATCCAACAATCTTTTAAACCCTCCATGTTAGTGACAACTCAATCACGGTTTATTTCTTCCATGTCCCAAACAGATTCGAGTCCTAGCTCCGAATTCGGCGTCATATATCTTTAGGCTTTTGTTGGTTGGTCTATAGTCATACGGAAACGCAGGGCATAGCGATTTATGGTTTGATGTCGAAGTTTAGTATGTTATGTTAATAATAGTATAAAACATATCCTACAAAGTTTGTGAAGATGTTTGCATGTTTGTTACTCAATCACACTACAATGGCTGAATGGATCTGGCTGAAATTTGAGTAATATAAAAAAAATCACCTTAAACGTGCCACCAATGACTATAATATATAAGCATTTTAAACGTAATATTAGATCACCTAGTAATAATTCAGGCAGGCTACACATAACTCTGGTGAATAATTGCCAAATTTATCAAACTCACAGCTCAGCGATGCACTGTCGTATAGTTTGATTTATTCATTCGATTAATGTTACAACACTGGTTTAAAACTGAAGCTCTCGATTTTGTTTTATAATACAGCAAAAATTTTAAATATTCAGTTTAAAATCCATTTTTGGTATCGAGATAAGTAGTTAATAAAGTCTGCTCAATCGACTGTATTTGGAGCCTGTCCATTTTGAATCATGATCGAGCCAGTTTAATACCGTCATCGAAAATGATTCGGAGCCATCGAACATTGAAAATTATTATACATAGATATCATCATTAAAAATAATAACGTTCCAAATTTTAACGAAATCGGTTACTCGTCAGACCTTCATAGAATACCGTTTGCCGCAAAAGATGATAAAAGCCGGTAAGATGATATTCTTATACAGTTCAAAACACCAGAGATTCTCTTCAAGTGTGTCAATTTCAGAAGGAAGAGATAAACAAAAATGTAGAAAGGTAAGACCACCGGCACTACATTAAATCGTAAGTAATGCAGAAACTGTTGATTAAATTTAATCTTAGGTTAGAAATAATTCCTACGGAGAACAGTCGACAAAACCGAAGTTAATGTAGCTCCTTTTAGGGGCATGCCAACTCAAAGGCCGGGTTCTGTACAAACTCCCACCGGCTATGCCTAACATAAACCATTACTTCAAAGTAGTTACTTTGAATTAACGGTAACATCCAAATTGTAACAAACATCTGAAATCGAACGCGAAGCACTAGGAGTAAATTACTTAAATTATTACGACTCACTTTGAAAGCGTACCAGTGTAAACCGTATTTATGTCACTGTATATTGTTAAACATGCTTCGTTGGTTTGTGGCGTTCGTTTGTACAAATTTGTGTGCGACAGTATTGAATTAAGAATCAATTAGGTATAGAACGCGATTAATATAATCATTTCAAGTCGCATTAGTATAGGCCACTTTGCTTAGCGTTATAACATTTAACACTAATTCATTATGTTTGTACTTTCCTATTTCAGTATAATTTAAGCGTGAAATTTTGGAACTATATTTATGTTACCTTTAGAAGATTCATAGCAACCTACAAACATACATACAGATTGACAGAAACGTCTTACGCACTCATTACTATCATTTTAATTAAACAGAAACGTTGGAATTTTTCACTTTTCAGTTCTGATTTTGGTTTTTGAAGTTACTTTATTTTTTTATTAAAATTGTACTTATTGGTAAAACTGTACTAATTGAACTTATTTTTTATTTAAATTGTACTTATATAAAGTATACCTTTACTAATTTTATAAATTAATAATAAAATTAATAGGGAAAGCCTGTAATTACTAAATTATTATAGTTGATACTATTTTTTTTATATTTATTTGTTCACCTATAGACTATTAGTCGACTATTTTCATGAAAGTAACAGAAGTTAATTCTAAAACAGGGCCTCAAGTCTGCTATTTTACGTTAAAGCACAAGCCAATGGCATTCCACTGACACACTATTAAAAGTCAACTAACACTGATCTAAAAAACGGCAGTCTGCTAACGTAAAATCTCAATGACAATAGACTGTCGATGTCGCTGGAATTGTACGGGCTCGTCAGTGGTGTCAAAATGGTGGTGTCTGCTACCATTGCCATTTCTTTAAAATCAAAACTACCATTCTGTTGAAAATTCAAAATGTAGGTATATGTTTTTTATTTAGTTCCCCATAGTTCATTTTATAAGTATGTATCATTATATGAGAAATGGTATATTTCATTATCCCGAAATGGTAATATTCTTTGACCGACCACTGATGAGCCATTGAACGTATTGTGCCATTCCAGTGAGACTCAACTGCTATTGTGAGTTAATATTAGCAGAATGCCGTTTTCTCATCAGTATCAGTGGAGTCTTAGTAGGATGACAGCGGCTTGTATGTACGTTAACACTGATGCGAACACCGCCATATTGGTTTTAATGCGACAAAGGGACGAAAAACTTTGAGGCGATAGAATGTCGAAGGAGCGATGTGTAGAATGTCGTAGAATATTTATTAATTTATTTATTTATTTAATAATAGTTAAACTTTAAGAGAGATTCCTCTTGACGTATACCGTTGGTATTTAAGGCGTGTATCCCCCCCCCCCCCCTCACCCAACCTCCTTATGATCAAATTCATCGGCATCGCTTCATTCCTTAGCATCCAGTATTAACCCGGGGTCCGCTCTCTTGTTTTGATGTATCGTGACTTTTACAGGAGCCTTTTACAGAGCCTCATCTGTTAATTAGTTGAGTGAGATCGATTTTGACCCGGAAGAACTTATCCCCCCCCCCACCTCCCCACCCTCCCCAATTCAAAACATTATATATGCAATTCATCTTCTGTTATTCACATACATACTAAATGTCAGACAATGCACGTTTTCGTTGTTTTGACTCCCCCCTCCCCCAACTCCCCACCACTTCGATACCTACTTTTCTCGGCTCTGATACAATAATCCTTCTAATATCCTCTGCAAAACGTTGCTATTGCATCTGAATTAAGACGATCAACACTATATTATACGCTGCCAGCACGAAACACTTGCGAAAAAGTAGCGTCTGCTGGATGGTAGTTCAATAGTCGTTTAATGACAAACAGCCATCATAAAAATTTCGTCAGGTCATTGAAAAAACTGTCAAAAATTTAGTAGAATACCATTTCATGAAGACATCGAGACGTCATCGATTTGCAAACTACCGTTTGGTATCAATGACAGTTCAGTGGCAAGTCATCGCGAGACCAATGGTCTGAAATAGTTAGCAGAATACGAAAAGTGCAAAACCATGCCGACTCACTAATTCGTGCAAGTGCACCGCGATATTTGTGTTTTGTTTTAAGTTTCACTCGCATTGTGGGTTTATAACACCATACCACACCATTTTTAATTATTGTACGTGGATACACAACACGAAACACTCACTAAAAAGCAGTTTCTGCATACCTAATGATGGCTCAATTGTAGTTCAATGACAAAAACCATCCTGAAGTCATTGAAACAACTGTCAAATAATAGTAGAATACCATTTCCCAAACAATTACGAAGACATCGCGACAACATCGAATTGCAGATTACCGATTTGTATCAGCGACAGTTCAGTGGTGAGTCATCGGTAGGATGTCGGTAGGCCATTGGTCTTTTAATAGTTAGTAGAATCATGAAGCTATAGATAAACATGGAGGCCGCACTTCCAATACCTACTTGATGCTCAGTCTGTATTTACTATCTTGCTCTCTGTGGGCCGACTTCTCTTTCTAAGTATGATAACCTTCTAAGTAAGAAATCACCATTTAAACAAGTTTAAACACTTACGCGTGGAATTTTATATCACATCCTTGATGCCACGTACTACCGCAACCACGCACTATACAATTTTGCACCATTTTTTGAGTTTATACTTATAATTAACTTTAAATATGTTAAAAACCAAAACAATAATAAACAACCGCCATATTGTTTATTGATAGTTGACATGTAGTACCAATGTTGCCACATTACGTACTGAATCCATAGACAATGGGAATTTAATTCACTGATTTCCTGATTCAACAACCCAATCATGCATAATAAATGGCATATAATTTTTCAATTTCCACATTAATAATCGTAGTCGAACTATAGAGTTATTTATAAATCATTTTACTTGCATTTTTGGTTAGTATGGTCTATTTCTATAATTTACTAGGAGATACTAATAAGAAGATAGCAACATTGTACAAATACACGAAAGAGAAGTCGGCCCACAGAGAGTGAGATACAGACATGTAGGTATTTGGATCAAGCTGTTCTTCCCAGTTTGGCCTCCATGTTTATCTATAGCTTCATGAGTAGAATACGAAAACAGAAAAACCGTGCCGACGACACTCCATCGACACACAACTGAGATACTATTGAAATAGCAGACTTGAGGCCCAGGTGATTTACAATAGCATTAATCTCAATCACGCTTCTTCTGGTAATCTATGACCCAAAACACCCACAAATAAGACCATTCCATTAAGAAAATCCTAGAACATAATATTTACCCACCTCTATGAAGACTAAGTCTTGCCAGTATATTACTTACGTTTAAGTAAATAAGGTCAACGCGACAAAATTATGAAACTACTCGTATTGTTGACTAAAAGCTTAATTAAATAGTTTGAGTGTTCCAAATGGAGTAGTTGCAACTAATTTGCATCGCGCTCACTCTGTTAATTGTTTCAGTGATATTGTGAGACTGTTTTCAATTATATTTCTACTTTTTTATAAAAAATATGACTTTAAATAGGATGTTTTGAATACAAATCGACAAACCATGAAAAACTTTATTATAACACTAACAAACCAGCTGTAAAAAAACTTTACTTGTTATCTCTGACAAATTCAATCAAACTCTATTTGAGAGGGTGTTTATCTTCGGCCCTATTAGATTATTTATTGTATCCGAGGATGTGCGCGGTCCAGCTAGCAAATGCTAGCCAGTACAACTGCTGATTAATGGATAAGGCTCTGGAACACGCTTACCTCTTGGGCTCAGGAGGCCAAACAGTTAGTCCCTTGCAATAGACGTATAAGCTAAATCTAAAGGAGGAGAAGTAAGTGGACTCTGGGCTCCAAGGTGAAAGCCTTGGATACATACAGAACCCATGCTATAATGATGTAGGAAACTATTTGAATGGTGATGACAGTGATTGTGTTTTATCAAGCGCTTCCACTCAGTAAACACCTCCAATTCCTTGTCTCTTACCCATTTTTCTCTATTGCCGGTCAATTTTAAAATGCCAACGCGCCCGTGTACCCGTAGCATGTGTATGTGCATAACAGTAGAATAAAAAAACTCTTTGAAAAAAGATGTCGTGAGTCACCCAATTACTGTGCTTGTTAGCATTTTCGAGTAAGGCAAATTTATGTTTTGAGTGGATTTACATCGCTAGTGTAGTAGCGCTAGTTCAAAACACAATATTCACGATCTCAAATCCGACACTTAGTCTAGATGGAAATAGTAACAGCTGAGCTTTGTACATTTTGTGGATAGTGAAGTTATGTTTTCACTACCAACATCATACTTAATATTCCCGTTAGGAAGCAGATTTTGGTTTACTTCTAGGGATTTGCTTTCGATTCGCATACAGCTATGAGGATTTTTTTTTACTATTTAGGTGGCAGAAAAGCGCACGGCCCACCTGGTGGGTAGCGGTCACCGTGGCCTATTATTGCCGTGTGCAACATCAAAAGTGTCACACTTACATTTTTTGAAAATTTATGATAGTAAATGCGGGGCGCAACGACGGAGGCGTGCTAAGCAACCAATCATAGATTACTTAACTAATCATGGGTTCTTTTATTGTTTTTTTAAATTAGAAGATGGTGTACAATGCACCGAGAATTTTTGACGTTTGTTCAGCATCTATACGTGATAAGAAAATTGTGTTACCTAGAGTTTTGCAACAATGCCCTGGATTTATTACTTTTTGACTCAAATAGCCTTCGCTCTAGAAGTAGGTACTACAGATATAATATTAATAGAATGGTGTTTTTTTTTGTTGGTGTATGGCGCCTCCTATGCTTCCGCCAATGACTCAGTACAGGTTTTATATGATTTAGCTTGGGAAGTAAGTACTTTATAGCTGAGGACAGAATGATGTTATGTTAGTCTTTCCCTAAAGTCAGTGTGTTAATTGTCAAAAAGATCTTGTGTAAAACAAATAACTTTGAAATACCGACTGGGTTATGAATACAAAAAAATATACACATACAATTCTGTGTTGAAGGAAAAATTATACGAAGGTACTTTACAAGCTACAATTTATGATCTAATTAGTCAATGTTCCGAGTCGCAAGTTACATAAAGCCATATTTCGTGTGGCATTACTTGGGCGTAATTTGTTTCTGGAGGAATTTTCGCGACATAGTTCCTTTTTCTTATTATATTATTATTCCTAAGAACAGTAATAACAAATATAAATTCCTTAATAGGTATAAGTTTGTGCAAGATGGAAGTTGCATGTATGTTTACATGTAATCGTTAAGTACTGGGTTCGATTTCTAAGCCATACAAATGTGCTGTTGGTTTATTCGCCCAGAAAATCAACTACTATTCAACAATGGACTAAATTCTGAAAATGTGCCCAATGCACAACAATAGCACAAGGACAATAAGGCCACGTTCACACGGCACACACGTTTTCACGTATACGGTTTTACCGTATACTTTTACCGCATATATTTCTAGAACACGGGATTTTCCCGTATGAACGCCGTGTGAACAATTTTTAAGTTTTCATATATATTCTGCTGTCACTACTCTATTCGGTATACGGTATACGGGAAAATCGTCGCCGTGTGAACCTGGCCTAAGGCCACGTTCACACGGCGACAATTTTAGTGACAGCAGAATATATATGAAAACTTAAAAATTGTTCACACGGCGTTCATACGGGAAAATCCCGTGTTCTAGAAATATATACGGTAAAAGTATACGGTAAAACCGTATACGTGAAAACGTGTGTGCCGTGTGAATGTGGCCTAATACTTTCTCTTGATTCGGCTTTTACGGGAACGACTGCCGTCTGAACTCAAGCAACTTTGCAGATGCACTGAAGTATCGATGGCGCCTCCATACGCCCTAAAAAGTTACTATTAAATTTATGATAAGTATAAAAAGTCTTGTTTTATACTACAATGGTAAGGTGGATCTATATGTTACAATTCTATGTTATTATAGTAATTTTTCTTGGCTCAGTTTCAATCTATCATTAATTTTCATCACACAAGCGTTGTCTCTACGTCATTATAGCAATCAATAAGATAGCTACATAGTAATTGCTTAACGTATCGAGCACCCGCTTGCAATTAGATAGCTTGCAATTAGTCAGTGGTATGTAAGATATTCTCCTTTGAAGTTAAATTTTATGCAGCTCCTGTCGACTGCTAATTTCATCGCTCCCTGCGCAGTCAGTTTCAAAAGTAGACGATAATTGCACGAATTTAAAGATAAAAAATATTAGTGTTTAAAAAAAATGTTAGAAATAAATTAATAGACCCTACTAAGTACTTAAACAGCATTTTCGTAAAGAAATATAAATTATTGTCCTCAAAAACTAATTTTCAAAATATAAAATTTAATGATCAGATGATCATATAATCAGATAATGTTGCACTTTTGTCGCTGAGTATAACTAATATCAAAGGTCTGATAAATTTGGAATTATTAAGAGCTTCCTTCGAAAACGAGGCTATGAAGAATTCCAACGGGTAGTTGGGATTTTTCATGACACATCTTCTAAGAGAATTCAGAAATTTTGAGACGAATGCGAAACTAATAATATTTGTCTATTTATTAATTCTTTGATCCTAGACCGCAGAACCGATTTTATTAAAATTTGGTGAAGAGAGAGAATATTACCTGAATAAGTTGACAGTTTTTTTATTAGATATAAATGATTTGATTTATGAGATTTCACGATTTCTTTTGAAATTCGTTACTCTTTTCTTATGATCAGTGAACTTGAAATTTACATTAAACACCAAAACTCTCAAACAATATCTGAAAGAGAATGATAGCAGATGATCAAAAAGAAATATCCATTAAAGAAAAGAAAAAAATCAAGCTTAGAGATGAATGCAATCGAAAGAAACATTAGTTTATCACACTTCTTCGCCAAATCTCTAGGGTTCCTGTTGACCTAGAATAATGGATTTCAGCAAAAAGTAACATTCACTTCTCTGTTCTTAGACTTAATGCATTAAGCAAAAAAATAAAAAAATGGTGTCAGTAGTGTAATTGGCCAACATTCAAACTCGGGGCCTCTAGGTCGTTACAACTCCTTAGCTATTAAACTAATGAATAAATTCATGGTCGTGACAAAACTATATTTCTTCATGATCAAAAACTTACATTCAAGGAATTGCGGATTCCAATATTCTTGTTAAATAGAACATTCTGTAAAATTGTCCGGCACCCTAATAAATCATTACAAAACGGTTATCGATCACAGCCACAGAGCCAATTCAAAATGTGCTATCGGCCAATTATGCATCGGCTTTGGTTTCCTTGAGTTATTAGTTTAATACCGCCAGGAGTTCGACCCAGCCAGTAATTGGCCTATTAACACTTTGTGCCAAATTGGCGATCTCCGTGTACGGTTGGTAAACCGGGCCAACTGTTATTTATGTAATTTAGATGAACGAGTTCTAACGGTCGTCTTTGATTATGGTTGGGGTGGAATTAGAAACTGTGATTGCAGTGGTATATTCCGATGGGATTTCGAATAGTTGCACCGTATTCACCTGTACATCGGTACAAATCAAATTGAAGTTTCTGTTTTATAATAATTTTATAGGTTTTAAATCAATGCATAAGTGTATGTGCGTACGTAACAAAAAAACCATTTTTGAATTTTTTTCCATCAGTTTTTTTTAAAGAGGCAATCTCTAGAATGGTTGGGCCGATTTGGAAGGGAATTTCGCTGGCAGATACGTTACTCTAATTTAGGAAAAAATAATTAGGGTTCCGCGTAAAAATTAAAACTTTAAAATCTAAATCCATGCATCCAATAATTAAATATTGCGAACACAGTTTATTATACGTACTCTGTGGCGTTCGATTGTTTAATTTCTTAAGTCCGCGATTGCGGTTTCGATTTTCCGATTTGCATTGGTCTGGGTGTTTCTAACGCCATGTAGAATATTGTTGAATATTTATTTTATTTATTCGTGTAAAAAAAGTATGTAACCAACTACAATATTTATTCACTTATCCACATTGAACCTATCATGCTTATGTACATGGTGCTTTCTTTTTTCATAGGCAGTTTGTTTTGTTTGTTTGCTCATAACTTCTTGTTTATGCGGTTCCGCCCGCAGAGAAACCCTTTATCGCGGAAAATTATTATTTTCTCAAATAAAAAGCTATGTACTAAAAAGTTATGTACTGTATATATTAGTTTATATTTTTATTACTTTATATTATTTTTTATTGTTTAATCTCAATATTTTTCAGGTTATTATATCTCCATAATTTGAATATAAATGTAACTTTTTATATTTCTTCGCGAAATTGTTACACAATTGGTTCAGTGGTTATTCATATTAGTTAGTGATGGGTATTTAAAATTAAATTATTAGAATACTACGACTAAAATTTTTTTCACAAACTTATTTGTTGCAATCTGTACCTAATATACCTATTGGATAAATATTATTAACTATACATATTACCTATTATTATAGTATGAAAGTTTGGGAGAAGGTGATAGAGAAACGTGTGCGTGAAGAAAGCGAGATTACCCAAAACCAATTTGGGTTCATGCCTGGTCGTGGGACCACAGACGCCATTTTTGCCCTCCGCCAACTGGGTGAGAAATATAGGCGAGCACACAAAAACTTGCACATGGTGTTTGTGGATCTGGAGAAGGCGTATGACCGGGTACCCAGAACGGTTTTGCGGTGGGCCCTGAAAGAGAAAGGTGTGCCTGGGAAGTATATAGAGTTGATCTGTGCGATGTACTGTCGATCAAGAACCTATGTACGATCCGCTACCGGTAACACCGACGAGTTCAGTGTAGCGGTAGGCCTGCATCAGGGCTCGGCGCTAAGCTCCTATCTCTTCCTGTTGATAATGGATGCTTTGACATCGGATTTACAGGAGGAGACCCCCTGGTGTATGCTGTTTGCCGATGATATTGTGCTCGTCGGTGATGACGGGCTTGACGTCCAGAGTAGATTGGAGAAATGGCGATGTAGACTGGAGAGTGTAGGCTTGAAAATCAGCAGAACCAAAACCGAGTACATGTTCTCTGATTTCGGCGGTCTCTCCAGTCTTACACCCATGGTGCTTGATGGTGCACCACTACCAGTCTGCTCCAATTTTCGATACCTCGGCTCTCTTATTCAGGCCGATGGGGAAATTGATCGTGCAGTGAAGCACAGGATTGACACAGGTTGGATGAAATGGCGGCAGGTCAAGGCTACGATATGTGACCCGCAGTTTCCCCTTAAGCTTAAGGGGAAAATTTATAAAACCATTATCAGACCTGCCGCCCTGTATGGGTCGTCATGCTTGGCTTTGAAAGCGAAGGAAGAAAGACAACTACATGTAGCGGAGATGCGAATGTTAAGATGGATGGGTGGTGTGACAAGAATGGACAGAATAAGGAATGAGTACATTAGAGGAAGTTTGAAAGTTGCACCAATAAATGAAAAATTGAGAAGCGAGCGATTGTCGTGGTATGGACATGTTATGAGAAGAGATGAAAGCAATGTTGTTAAAAAGGTTCTAAGTATGAATGTGGAGGGCTTTAAGGGTAGAGGTAGGCCTAAGAAAAGATGGATGGAGTGCGTGAAAGAGGATATGGCAAGGAAGGGAGTAACCGAAGAGATGACATCTGACAGGAATGAATGGAGGAAAAATACATGTTGCGCCGACCCCAAATAATTGGGACAAGGGCAGGTAGATGATGTAGATGATGACATATTACCTATTATTTAATTATGTGTATGTAGGTAACCTTAAGTAGCGTTATAACGTTAATTTATGTAATATGACAGACTATATAAGACTATATTTTAAGTCTTAATAATTTTTTCTAGATATTTGCATTAAAAACATACTTAATTGACTTTTTATTTTAATATCACAATGAATAGTGTTTAATTTTTGACTAGTGTTATTCTTGTAATTCCATTCAATTCTACAGTTTCAAAGTCAGAACTTACATAAATTATAATAGAAAACGAACGATGATGTTAGATAGCAAGCTTAAACAAATAATGCTAGTAACTCTCGTATTCAGAGCATCAAAACATTATTTCATACCATAAAAACATAATATTTCGTAGAGTAAGTGTATGTTGATTCAACCGAAATCGAAAGGGTAGACATGCTCCACATACATAATGATTAAAATTTTAAAGTCTTGAAAGTCATGTTTGATGTATTTATGTATAACTCAATAAGAACATAATGGGTAGGTACCTAATTATTTTTGGTAACCATTAAATAACAGATAAATATTTTTTTAAACCTTGATATTATTATTTTTAGAGTACATAATATACTTATTAGTAACCGAAATTATTGGATAGTATTCCTGTTAATCCCAGTTAAGCATAATAGCATGTTTGTGTTAGCAATGGACTCCGTGGTAGTTAGTAATGGTCAGGATTCGAAGCGGGAACCTCGACTCGAAGCAGAAATCGGCAGTTACCAACGCTTAGTGTTTCATGGCTACAAAAAATGGTATTCTGTATTGGAAATATCAAATTAATTCTGAACTAAAATGAGATCACTGAAATCTATCGATGTAACAAATGAGGACGTAAGCACTTTTTACATGAAAAATGGTACAATCTAGGTAAAATAAACGGAAGGAATATAAAAAGGCTCCAAGTGTCGTTTGATCTGAAATGATCTAGATATAATAATTCATACACTTTTTATTACTCTTAAATAAAAAAAGTGTCGTGTATACCTGACATAATATGTCAGTATAGTTATAATGAATTTCAGTACCTATAGATATTTAAATAACAAAACAAGAAGGTATAGTGAAAACCATTTATTTAAACTTACTTTTGTGTTCAGTTGAATTTTTACTTTTTATTATTTCAAGATGTTCAATCCACCTAAATTTAGAATTTTTAGAGATAGAATACAATGTTCCGGAAAACGATACAGACTTAATAGAAAGGCTTTGAATCAAAAATATCTTTACATTGGGTCGCTACGAGTACTTGGAACGGACAAATTGGACATTTCCAATTAATTTTGAACAGATTTACTTCTCTATTTTATACAATGATTATTTTGAGTCCCTGTAATTTATTTACACGTACCTACTTAAATGGTGAAACTATTTAAGCCAAGGTAATTGGAACTTAGTGCCCAGTATTTAATCCGGCGCCAGGTGGAAAATCGTTACAATAACATCCACGTTGGGTCAAAATTACCCATGTTTTATTTTGGTAACGTGCACATTCTAAAGATCTACCTATTTGAAACAAGCATTCATAGTTTTGATACAGTTTTACTTACATTGGGTATTAAGCCTATATTTTATTCATTAATAGGTAAACTAATAATATTCGGGGCATGCAGTCATACCAAACATTGCTATATAATATAATTACTATCTGCACTCCAACTAAACGTCTTAGATACTTTAAATTTTTCTATATTCATGCAAAAATTTCTGAAGATATAAGCTTAAGGGTTGGGTATTAACATTATCAAAGAAATTTCTAATAAATCTTTGCTGAATATGTTCCACCACTAAGAAAGTCTGGTTTAAAAGGATATCGAGAGCCTAGGCATAATCGAGTCTAGAGCTATAAAGGTCTTGCACAAGCATAAAATTTGAATGATGGTTTTGAGAATATGTCGGAATTATTTTATGAATGTTCTAACATATTTGTATTATGGATTGATTCATTTTCAAATAAATTTTGAAAAATTACTATGTTACAAGCT
This sequence comes from Lithosia quadra, assembly GCA_963576445.1. Taxonomy (NCBI): domain Eukaryota; kingdom Metazoa; phylum Arthropoda; class Insecta; order Lepidoptera; family Erebidae; genus Lithosia; species Lithosia quadra. The sequence goes on from OY754894.1 coordinate 3,803,550, forward strand.
AGTTGCTAACTATGCTTACTTTGGGTCTAGAGGGCGCTGTGTAGAATGTTGTAAAAGATATTTATTTATTTATTTGAGTTTTCGTTTGTCTGGAAAATACACATTTTAAAAACGTAATTCTCTATCACACATTCTGTCCAAATAAAATTTTAACAAGCAGGACACCTTCTGTATGCAGGTACCTAAGTAGTATAAAAAACCACATCAACATCCGTTCGGTAGTTTTTACGCCCATCTTGAACAAACAGAAGCTTTCTAAAAAACATATTTTGCGTTCAGAATTAAATAGTTATGGAATACGTGAACATCACTACTTAAAAGGTATAATAGGGAGAAAATAAGTTTGTCACTGCTTTTCCACCAGAGATCTCCCTACGCCCAAGTAATTTCACACAAAATATGGCTCAATGTTACTTACAACGTGAAACATTGACTAATTAGGGCATAAATTGTAGCTTCACAGTATCTTGACAAAATGTTTCTTTAACTCAAATGCACGTTTTTCCCATTAACAACTCAGTATATTTAAGTAACTTCAAAAAAAGGAGGCACTCAATTTGTTCATCTTGGTATATTTATTTACATGGTGGTTCGTGCATTACTTTTTCATTTATGAACTGGCTAGCTGTCTCTAGCGTCTTCCCGTGACATACTTCATCCCCATGGCACCTAACATGCTCGTATTCTAATAGTTTTGCAATAATAGTATGGAGATAGGACACGACGCGGTGACGGTATCTCCAGTCCGAATTGAGCAGTCCGACTGTCTTGATGGTATCTCCGCCCTACAGAAGACCACGGCCATAATAACCATCGTGTTAGTTCCCGGGCGGTAAGTTGTGTAGCCAGTGCTCACTTAGTCCCCCATTAAGATAATGTAATATTTAATCAAAAGATTATGATGTTCATATTAGGCTTATATTTATGTGACATTAGGTATAGTATTATTAATTTATTGGGATTTGGGAACATTGTATTGTAATGATAAAAAGTAGGTACTTATAATGCCACATTTTTTATTTTCATACCTGATCTATTATATCTATAATTTGTATAATATACGTAACAAATCGTGTACAATATATATTATAATGAGCGAATATACGAGAAAATATTGTGAACTAGTATTACTGCAGAATAGATAACAGTGCTAATGGTATTACTTAAGCTATTAACTCCACCGGAATCCTAAAACTATTTTATTACGCTTTTAGTTGAAATTACGAGTAGCTTTATAGCATGTCGACTTTATTTATAGAAATGTAACAGTTTCCGTTTTATGAACAGGTTTTCGCATTTATAATGCTATATTAATAAGACCGGAGTAGAAGATAATTTTACAGTTCATCATAATTTATTATAACTATTATTGTCGTTCTATACTATCATAAGATTGTATAGTTCGACAATAATAATTAATAAATAAAAAAGCTATGTATGTCTGCACATTGGAGATATTTAAAAAATACTTGGGTTATGTTAAATACTTACATGACTTTGAACACAAAAGTATCTTTTAAAATCCTTATTTGTGTGTATGTTTGTTCACAATGGACATAAAAACTACTGAACGAATTTCGATGCCGTTTTTTTCTTTAAAGCGGTCTTGGTCAGACTTAAAACCTATCGTATCTTTTATTGCAATTGGTTGATTAGTAAAACGATTACCGATGTCTGTGAGTAGACCCACGTGCATCGAGTGGTAATAAAAATTAGTAATGATTCAAAAATTACAATGCTTCTAACATATTTTATTTTTGAAATTGAACGAGAATTTCATAACCACAATTTGCATTATACAAATATCGCTATCATGAAAGGAATCAGTAATGTGAATAAAATATGATAATTGAATTTACTTCAAAAACAGCAAATTAAAACGCATTTTCATTTTATTTACCTACAAGCTAAAACCCATTGATATTTACGCAGAAGTCTGTTAAAATCATTACCCATACACAAATACACATAAAATACTGTTATCCAATAAATGCTACGGACGTTGATTACGGCTCAGTACACTGCCGACCAATCACTGATCACATATCGCGACACGCTTCCGAAACAAAATGGCCTGCGTTAATCCGCTGCGGCAAAATGTCAACTTTATTTTTGGTTTATGAATATCACCAAAACATATTCGTTATTTGTTCAGAAATTGTGAATGTTAAACGTTTTTTTAATGGGTTTTATATTTTTGAGTCAATACGAATCACGGGAGCCCAAAATGATTGGGATAAAAACGTGTCGATGTGAGTTTAATTATTTTTTTCTGGGATTTGCATAACAGAAGGCTGACGTATTTGGGTTCATTTTTGCGTATGTTTTAAAGATTCACTGATAACATTCAATTATTAAAATATTGGTAGAATATCTCAAGTATGCAATGTTATGTTCGATGCAGACAAGTTTAGGCAGACAACCAAGATAACAATGATTTTTATTCTGATTGTCAAGCAACATGCATTTATGATACATTTACCTTATAACAAACACATTAGTTATTATACTGACTTAAATGAAATACAATAGATATTATCATTTATACAATATAGCAAACAAAAAAAATCCAGTGAAAAACATAAAAATTAATAGAAAACTTTTTCTCCGAGCAGTGATTTACAGTGCTTTGATTGCCGATGAAAAGTCAAATAAATATTTATGTTGTGCTGTTATCCAACCCATGAAGTGTAATATGACGTCGTCGAAACACATAAATCTGGAAGGGACATGTCAATATATTTCACCCATGAGTTTTATTTCCGATATAAAAAATGTTTTTATATTTTTATTAAGCAGTCTCGGAAGAATTATTGGAGCATGAAGTTGTAAAATGTGTTAAACCTTTTCTTGTTTTAGTAGAAAAAAGTTATCCAGCGCAAACGATCCGAAAGGGCTTATCCCTTCCTCTATCAGACTTGTTAAGCTTACTTAACCGCTCTGATACTATATTTTGTGAAGATGCGGGAAGGGTAGTGAGTACCTACTACACAAAAAATTTCATCTATGCCTTTGAGTAAATTATGTTTAGAATAAATTGGTCATTTGGAACAGTCATTTAACATGCTGGAAAATAAATTAACTGAGGACCTTTATGAACTTTGCCCCACTAAGACCAATATTCACATAATTTACCAATATCAGTCAACGTGACTCGCGGTCACAACGTGTGGGCTTCCCGCACACGAGCCACCGGCCACAACCACAAAACGCCGCCACTGGCATATTTCCTGTAATTTTCATACATTTTATATGGACTCGCCGCACACGGTTGTCGCCGGTGGCGGCCACACGCCACAAATCGCCGCAGCTAGCTTCTTGTGGCTCGCGCCGGCCACTAAACGCCGACACAAAACGCCGCCACACGCCACTCGCGTGATTCCGCGCCCCTCTCTCCCTTACCTCAGTTAACCTGTTATAGTACGATTTTTAATTCTAGTCGATAAAATGACATTTTAAGTATTGCAGGTTTTTTTGTATCAAATAAATAGTGATGTGGTTGAATCCAGTTTTACAATTATAAGTTAGCCGAGATTATATTCTTTTATTAAATATCAAACTGTGTTTATTTAAATAAAAATAGGTATGTAAATTACGGTAATTGAACAGAAAACTTACACGGTAAGTAATTAAATCTATCTATATATATAAAATAAAGTCGGGTTTGGTCTATGGACAACAGTTCTTTTATCGAAGACATGTTCCGTGATGATGACGAGTGATACCAAATTATAATAAACACATAATAAATAAATACAAATAACTACGTGTTTTATTTGTTAACTAGCCATTCTCTAGTAGAATAAACAATGCAATTGTGCCCCATGGGTGAACTATCAGAAATCCTATATTAAAATCGGATCAGCGGGCGGTCTAGGTGTGTAAGTGTAACAGACAGACAGACAAACAGGCCTAGATTTTAATGCGCAGTTATAATAATCATAAGTACCTAGTGATTATAAATAAAGTGGCGCTGGTGCGATGCTTTTCCGCATGTTGGTGTCGTGGTGCTTTAATCCAGCATATAATAGAGCATGTAGTTCCCAAAAGGTACCTATACTTAAACGAAAATGTTTGAAAAACTTTTTTGGATGGTTTAGAAGATTATCGAAATGTTCGTTGCATTTGTGTACATTCGTTAATATTGGATGTATCGACATCTTTTTATCAAAAGTAGCGCAATTAAACCTTCTTCGTCGGAGTCCATTATGATACTGCATGCCAGGGTTAAAAAAGTAGCAACCACCGACCGCATTGTGTCGACCATCGGCCACAAGTGGCTGTCGCGCGCTTCAGCCACTTTTGTGGCCGCTTCTTGCCACTTGTGGCGGCGTTTGTGGCTGTGGCGTGTGGCCCATGTGCGGTGACACTAATAAACACCGAATGGGCGGTCGACTGAGAAATGATAGATACATACTATTGCTGCGAGCCATACAATAATACAAAAACATACGCAATCCACATTCTACTACTAACTATAAACTACGCTAACTATAGGTAATTTTTATGAAACTTATGCTTGTTATCTATGCCCAAACCGTTACAATACCTACGTAGTTTCTCAGGTGAGAATATTAGGTCCATTTTTTTTTCCTATTGGCAAAGGACAACGATCGCACTTTTACTATTCACGCAGCTAGCAATGATAGCATGTAGTAAAATATTATGTATAATTACATTAAATTGACAGTAATTATAAAAAAGGGGGAGGTTTAAGTAAATTAAAAAACATAGCCTTGTAATATTTTTATACGCCACAAATGCCAAATTTAATACTTGCACAACCTAATCGTTGTGCACATAAATTTAAATATAAGTACCTAAACGTAGTTATACATAGAAAGCGCTCACGGATGCAGATCTTGGAATATGCAGTAACTTGTACCTACCTACGGGGTCTAATACCACCCGTTTAAATAAAAATACTTAAAACTAACTAACATCAGTTCAAAAGCTAAGGCGGCTGGAGATTTTAACACGTATTGCACTTCTGAAGCTATTATTATTTCTGTGATTGTAACTTAAACCATACCCAAAAGGCTGGCGGCAAGATAAGAAAATACGAATCTTACCAGCTAGCGAGTAATATATTGTAGAGCATGATGTATTTCTTCAGAGAGCTAGCTCACCAAACAAATAAAACCTGTTTTTTTCGCATCGCCTAATCTATTTCCGTTTTTCCCCCACATATTCTATAGTAACGGCTTTTTATCGCTCCCTAAGACCCATAACTCATGTTAGTGTCTTCCGACATTAGGATTAAGGCCTATCCAGAGGTTAAATATCGACTTGACAGGTAAGTTTTCTTTATCGCCGGAAAAGTATCGTTCATTGTAATGAAGGATTTTGCCAATGGAGAAGTGCGTGTTCAACGTCTATCGGTCAAGGCTCTTGTAAACAATGGATATGTATGTTTGATCTTTATACTAAACAATGAAGCTAAAGAGTTTGTTTGTTTTGAAGGGGACAGCTAGTAAATTATTATATTCAGAAAAATGTTAAGTTATAGAATCGATATAATATTTGGTTTGTTTATCTGTAGTTATATTAAATGGACAAAATAATAGACGAGACTTCGGCGCAGGCTTTCCTTTCGGGGTTGGTGGGTCAGATTGGCGGGCAGTCCCTCCCGGAAAAACCGATATACCAATAAAAATAATAAGAGGAACCGGGCTTCAAATTGCAAACTTTACACACAACTAGGAAATCGCTATGAGCTGATGATAAAACCTCGAAGTGTTCAAAACCAGCTTATTTTTTGGAATGCGAAATCATAATTCTCTCCAGTCGACCCCAACGCCGTTTCAGGGCTCGACTTTTCAGTCTAGCTACGAAGCGGCCAAACTTTGATATTTTCCGTGAAGCGACTGTCATCTGACCTCCATAACCTATCGGCGATATCGAAATTCTGTAGTTAGATCAGGGCCCGTAGATAAGTGTCACAAGTCTAAATCGCTAAGGAATAGAATAGATTAGGTCGACCAATCACACTCCAGCTCGTGATCCCGATGCGGTGCGCGCATCATACGCCGGCAACGAGCTTGGATGTGATTGGTAGACCTATTCGATTCCTTAGCGATTTACGCTGTAACACTTGTCTACGAGGGCAGGTGTGTTAGTAGTGTGAACTTTTTAGGGCTCCAACTGCCCATACCGACTGCCATACATGCTCGTGTGGCTACCGGGACCGACGGCGACGGCTTAACTCCTCCCAACGAATTTCTTTAAATTACCACAAAAACACTTTTTGGCCAAGTATCATGACTGTATTAAATTGTTATTTAGGACTGCATTCAGCGTGGAGTAACAAATTGTCATTTTTGTCATCACTGAGTAAGACTTAATGCCTGGTATAAAATTTTCATGAATTTTAAAAATGCTCCGAATATCGTCCACTACACTCCAGTGAGCAAAGTATGATTTATGATTCAGGTAAGGATTGCGTCCAATGACACTATATAGGTACCTACCTATGTTTTTGTTCATGTAAAAAATGTATTTCTACACATTGTATTTTATTTTATTGGTCATAGACTCGCGTTTGACCACGATCTCACCTGTTGGTAAATGATTGACGGTGGAGCATGCTTGCCTAGTAGACGTAACTTTTTTAGTAGAGAGAGAGAGAGAGAGAGAGAGAGAGATACTGAAAGTAAGAAAGAAGTTCATTTAGTTCTACTTTTTTTTAATAGTGTTAATTGTCAACAAAGGTTTGTCTTTAAATTCGCCTTAACATTTCAATAATGTCCTGAACACTACTTTTATACCTCATTTCAGCAAAGTTAATAATTCTTTGTAATTATCGATTTCCGTAATCGATGACAGAGTATTTATCTCTATAAATGTTTGAGGAGTGGAAGAATAAGCATATTCAATTCCAAGTGCAAGCTGTGGATGCAACCGGCACCGGCGTTCAGATGAAAAAGATGACCACCTAGTATTAAAATCTTAATTCTAAGTTGAAATTGATTGACCAAGAAACAAGGCGTGGTGATAGCTATATGAAACCAAAACTGGACCAACTGAACATAGGTAAAATACTAAAACATTTATCGTCAATAATAATTCTCCCAAACAACTAGGCGAATTAAAATAAGCAGCTTATTTCCGTATTACACTTTTCAAATTACAGTTTCTAATGTTAACAAAATAAGACGAAGTAAAAGTGAGAATTGGAACGCCTTCCTCGTTAAATATTGATATTGTCAGACGTTGAGAAGATCCTATTTATCGGCTCTCAGAGAAGAAATTCAATGTAAAATGGTGAGAAAATGAAGCTGGATTTCTTGAAATACACTAGAACAGATTACTTTGGAATTCTTCAGAGTTATAGAGTACAACAACAAGTGTTACTTTGAATTTCATGTAAGTTTAACTGTGAAGATATTTAGGATGGTAAGGATATTGTCAATGGTTCTTAATTTATTTAATTTTAAATTTATGTAGGTAGAAAAAAGTTTATGATTCAAAAAAAAATAAGCTTTAATTGCAGGCTCCCATATATTATGAAACATCTTCAACCCTGCTTCCCTACCCCTATCCTACCTTTCCCTACCTACCCTAGATTGGTGTTCAGTGTGGTGGACCTCCACTTAATTTTTCCGCGTCAAAAAAAATGCCAAAATAAAATATTTTTCGCGTCAAATAAATAAGCATTCCATATATTTGCGAGTGTGATGCTCCTGGTGTTGCACGCATCCGTAGGCTACGGTGACCGCTTCCCATCAGGTGAGCCGTGTGCTTGTCTGCCACCTAAGTGGTATAAAAAAATCAGAAAACATAATTATTATCAATTTATATAATAATGCATTGTATTAATTCAAATTATCTCTTTACAGGCATACTTTTTTGCAAAACATTTTTAAAGTAATTTAAAACGAAATAGCTCTGTTACCAAAACATTCCATCTTAATGGGCGATAAAAGAACATTACCATTTTGTTAATGGCTTTCAAATTAATTGCAATCAGTTGAATTTTGTGGAATTTTGCAAAGAGAACTTAAGTGAATATAATATTTGTTATTTAGATCATCAAACCTTTTTACAAATTTAAAGAGGCAGAATAATATTTACTTTAAAAAAGTGCTTGAAAGTTATTTAGCTTGTATTTATAAACATAAGGGTTGTTGACAACAATGACTAACTCAAGTGCATGAGACAAAAAGGGGTAAAAATAAATTGAATTTTGAGATAATCCTATCCTATGTTTATTTTATTGATCAAATAAAATGACTGAATGAATGTTCGACTGAAACTTGTCCCAACTAAAAACTGAAGAAGGAAACAAAATACGCTTAATTTCAGTAACATGTTCTTCTATCAAATGATAATTTTAAACATGTAGTCTGCGTGAACGAATTCACGGGTGACAGCTAGTTGAACAACATCATTTATTTTTATGCAAACTTAGCTCATAAAGATCACGACCCTCATTGATCATTGTAACCTCCCTTAGGAGTGTGCTGAAAAAAACTTTAATAGCTTATTCAACAAAGTAGATAGGTAATATATTTTTAAGTAGGTACACTCTTTGTATTAAAACCATAAAGTTCAATAGTTTTGAAAATTTATAACAAAGTTTAAGATTGAAAGAAAAAAATAAATATTTTATTTATATTATAAATTAGTGTGCGATTCTTCTGAAATCAATTGTTATAAATACCTACTTGGTAACTAAATAATGGGTAGCCAGTCGGACTGCTCATTTCGGACGGGAGATACCGTTGTGTCCTACCTCCTTATAAAATATCACAACAATGCTAGTTAGGCATTTAAGTAAAAGGTAATAGTTTTGAAACGAAGAGAGAGCCAACCCATACCTATTGAATGGTTTAAATAACAATTCTTAATAGTTCCGTTCAACTCCAGTAATAACTAAGTCACATTCCAAAAGACTGGCAGTACCTATAAAATATTCGATACAGCCTATAAATCCAACATGCGACAGTTCATTCGAACGTGAAATCAATGCCTACGTCACTTACTGTAGCGAGCTATATTCCTCAAAGTCACTCTTGATGTCAGCAATGTATAAGTTTCACATGTTACACCTAAGAATAACTAGACTTACAGGCATTCATGTCAGATTCAGGTAGATATAATTTTCGAATAGATTGCTAAAATGTTATTACGTAACTTAGCAGTTAATTTAATCAAAATGTGACAGACAGTTGAATAGTTAGTGTTTTAGAGCACTATATTATATACTAAACCTACATAGTATTTGACGTATAAATTAAAGAAAACTGTAATACAAGTGACCTATTCTGTCGTAGAAACTACTGACCGATCTAACTTAACACAGAAATTTATAGTGTAAACTAGCGTACCCGCGCGCGGCTCCGCCCGCGTGAATGTTGACTATCGCCACCAAGTCTTTTTTAAGCTGAGGGACTTCCCGTACTAACTTTCAATGTCTATTCCTTCGCAATCAGTGGTTGCAGCTGAACGTATTCATTTCATCTCAAGTTCTATCAAACCCTTCAAATTACAGTGCCATGTATCGCGGCCAAAGCCAGTCTATTACCATCATTATCCTTTTTCATGTTTTTCATTGTCTTCTAGATTTTATGGCGATGGCCAAAGTATGTATGACTCGGAAGAGGCCCTTTGAAAAACCCTTTCATCATAGTTGCATTCACTTTCACATTCGATGCACCATTTCAAATTAGTGAACATTATTTATTTCCGAAAATCTGATTTTTATTATTAAAATCTTGCTACAGACATTGACATTTGACAACCTGATTTAACATTCAAGAAGTTCATGAAAGTAAAGAAAGAGTATATACTACTGATCTGTATTATCTTATATACTAATAAATACCGGTCAAGTGCGAATTGGGCTCGTGCACGCAGGTTTCCGTACAAAATTGGGTTGAGGAGGATTTCCGCACGATAAAAAAGTGAGCGAACTTATCTTTGTTGCAGTGCTTCTTGTCTTGACTGACAGACATACTTTTTTTTTTGGTGATGTAGGCAAGAACATTAGAAATTTCCTTGTACTTGATGTAGGTAATATTTACGCTTTCCGGACTTTTACCTGTACTTATGCTATAAGATTTTACTTTCTGCAAAATATCTGGATTCTAGCCCAAAGGGAAATATCCCTTTATTTCGTGCGCAAAAACCCCGTCGGGCTTCACCTCAACGGAGCCAACGGAGAGGTTGGTATGTCAGAGAGAAAGGATATCCCAGAAGCCCCACCCGGCTCCGGCCACCAGCACTGGCGACCTCGACCTCGACCCAGTTATTCGGAATCTAAATCCCCCATCTCTATAAAAAAGCGCGTGTGGAAATATAACACCCTGCCACCCTGCTTCTGTCTGCTTCTGCTAGGGTGACGGTTAGCCTCAACCGTCACCCTAGGCCCGCACTCATGGAGGACGGAGATGGTTCTGCAAACTACGCCGCCCGGTGCACCTTCATCGGCACGGGGGAGTGCTACATCTCTCCCGTAGCTTTTCCACCACCACTTCTGCGCGCATTACTGCCTCGCAAAAAAACCGACGGCGTTCCACATACTCTCTATGGTGACCATGGTCGGCATTACGGCCCTCACCATGAGGCTAACCCCACCGACGTCTGCTTTAAGGACATGGCGCCACTCTATCCACTCTGGAGACTCTACCAGTGTATGAAGAGGTGGTGTGCCCACGGATCAGCCCCGGCAATGGTGGCATTCAAACGTCAGCACCCTGCCTACGCAATGCAGGCACTCACCAAAACAGCCATCAGTAAGCCTTGGATAGCTCAGGGTCAAGGGTTACCTTAAACTTCGGCGTCTGTAGACCCAAGATGGAGTTTGACTTTAGTCAGTCTAGCCCGATATTACGTCCTTACTGGCCAGAGGAGGGGAGAAGGTACGGCTTCCTAAAACTCTCCGATTGCGGAGCAGGTGACTCACTAACGTTGCCGAAGGGAACTTAACGACCTCCGTTCTCCATGAGTGCAGGCCTGGAGATGGTAGGTCAAGCCACCTATTAGTCGATATTGAGACCACAGTTTGGATATTACGCTTCGTGTAATGCCAAGCATTATCCGCAGCATTCCTTTGATCTAATTCAACTTGATGCCTCTACGTGTTCTTAAGAAAGAGGTCTTAACAGACAGACAGACGGATAACGAAGAGATAAGGGTTTTTTTTTCTAATCAGGCACAGAACCCTAAAAATTAATATATTCTATTTACTTTTGAGGAAAAAGAAGTAAAGGATATTACTCTATGAAAATTTAGACAAAGTCAATTTTAGTTCCTGTTGCTATGACAACTATTATAGATGGCGATAAAAACGTTTGCAACATCTAATTTTCTTTTTATTACTAAATTTCCTGAATGAATCATATATTTTTAACTATGTTAATAACTATTCGAGGCGAAAACAAATCCAAAAAATCATAGATCATGAAAATCTATTCAGCCGTTCTTGAGTTCTGGCAAAAGCACGTTTTTAGCCCTTTTTAGGGCTTTAGGGTTCGAATTTTAAAAAATCCTTTCTTAGTACACCTCTACGCATCAAAACAAACACTCCCTACAAATTTCAAGTCTCTACGACCAGCGGTTTAGGCTGTGCGTTGTAATCAGTCAGTCAGTCAGCCTGTCAGGACTTTGAATTATATAGTATAAGATATTGGATTCGGCTATTGAATTTCATTCTGGGCTCTCAACGGACTCAGCCAAATTCAATCTAAAATCTATTACTACATTAACGTTTTGGACCTTAGCTTTTTAAAATTTGACTTAGTCAACTTAATGTTCCTGTAGAAAAACTATCAAAATTTTAAGTCACAGATGAAGCAATGAGTACCTATGTTAAGATTCTGATTCGCGATTCGGGTATGCTATGTATGATGGAGAGACACAATCACGAGTTGTTAAACTAGATCATGGAGAATGCTGAGGATGGTGATTTGGATTAAGAACGAATTTTACCATGACGCATATTTACTTAATTAGACTCCATTTAAGTTAAAAAATAAGGAGGGGCTCGTGGATAAATTATAAAATCACGCTAAAGTTATGCCCACCTGGAATAAGTGGCTAAAGGTATTTTAGAGGTGTGATGCTAGTTAAACAGTTAAGTAGAGTTTTGGTAAACTCGGAGTGGATCTCCCAGTACCTACTTGCGAATGACACTTCTATCCTTAAGCGTTAAACTTTAGGGACTTCAATCGGCCAGCTACCTAGAATTAAGAGATTGGTACTCTTGGTGTTAATCTTTTAGTACGTGATAAAGGCCAATATTAGCCAATGATGTCCACAAACTTTGAGGAAAATCAGGACCCATAGGTAAATAATATGTTGGGTAGGTACGCAGTTTCAGCATAGCCCACCTTTATGCATAATGACATTTTTGTAGTGGTATAAAAAGAGTTATAAATTAAAAACTGACAATACATGTATTTGCTCTTCTAATAGGTATTGCGTGAGTATCGTGAAGAAATAATGACTTTTATCACACATAATAACATAATAATTTCCATGCACTAACCATAACATAAGAGATACTGATTTAAATACTTATTATTGTTGTTTTTAAATAATTAATTAACTCATTCATAATAAAGAGTTATATTATAGTATTAAAAACATAACATTCCTAAGGTAAACTCATAAGGTATCATGGTATACTGTAATATTATATATATAATATGACAAAGGCAACTTGATGGACACCTCTATAAACCCAGGGATTTTGTGTTTATTGCCGTTCTTGGCTTAAATGTTATGACTGACAAACGATATTGCTGGCATTATTATAATTATATGATATGAATAGTAATCTAACATTGGTCAGACCTAATTAACTGTGTAACGTTATATCTCATCGTTAGATTAATAGGTACCTAGGTGATAATTAATAGAACTACTTTCATCTTTTTAAGGCATTTACTCTTATATTTCAGACTTATTCATCAACTGACTCATTTGAGCGAGTTGACACCAGACATTTTTTTTGTAGTCAACCGCTTGATCGTGAAAACGTATTTGTGTACAGTTAACTACAAAAACGTATAAATTTACTATTCGCGCTTACATGCGTTTTGCAAGCAATTATACCATTCAGGATAACGTGGGCACTTTCGCATGAAAAAAAGGTAATGTGCTTATCATTACCATCAGCATCATCATACTCGTTAATTGCGTCTAATATCACACGTTGAAGCTCAAAGTCTGCTTATTATTTTTGATATCCTGAATAAAAAAATATTATATTGTCGGCTTTATTCCGAGTATAACTTCTGTCTGATTTCCCAATGTGCTAATCATTAACCTATGTGTATAAGGGTTTGCCATAAAGACGTAATCGAAATATGAAAGTACATAGTAATAATTTAAAAATTATCACGAAAATTAATTATACTTTAGGAACCTATCCGACGGAAATAAGCTCAGTCAGGATTCACTTAAATACAGATAATAAACAAAAACAAAAGTAGAAAATATGATACTGTCAAATTGACTATCAAGTACGAAATATTTTCTGCCTTCATCGCCAGATACCACGAAAGTATGAAGGAGGAGACGGCTCTGCATAAAATATATATCGCTTATCTATGCTACAGTCGGCATTCGCGCAGACAGTCTTATGAACATACATTTTGTCACGTCAGGTGTCTTCACACACATGACGCGTGGGTTAGAAAAACAGCGGTTTATTTAATAGTTTATTTAACCTGTAAACACTGTTAGACCGCATGGAAGACTGAGCTAAGCTGGTATGCAACAGTGAAGAGTTTTTGGCAATAATTCTGAAAAACCTCGCATAAACAGCAAAACTAAATGATACAATGACTTAGGGACTATATTAATCACATGCGTATTAATCCTACTAATAGTATAAAAATCTGAAGGTTTGTGAAGCTGTTTGCATGTTTGTTAGTCAATCACGCTCTAACGGGTAAATGGGTCTGGCTGAAGTTTTGCACAGGAATACAATATAGTCTAGAATAACACATAGGCTACCTTTTCATCCCTGAAATAGGTTCCCATTGGCTTAACTTAGCGTGAGCACTTAATGGAAAGATTATACTATCATTTGAAAGGCACATTATTCCCGATCGGATGGACTTATGTATTTTATATATGTTACGATAATTAAATTAAAAAAAAAATCTCATATAAACCGAAGCAAGCGTGGGTAGGTTGCAGAAATTCTAATAAAATAATCAAATCTAAATTCGCCTCTTTTATCGCCCCACGACGTTAGAATATATTACAGTGCCGCGAGAATGTAAACCAAGTTGTTAGTAACTGAAAACTTATGGCTTTAATAATGCATGTTTTATATGCACCGTTTTCTTACTTTGTTGCCTTAAGCAAAACGATGTTCCTAAACGTAAATGTTACGAAGTGTTTACAGGATCAAAATTACTTGATGAAATTATATTGGAACACTTTTTACTGTTATAGAATTGTAAATTAGCTGTATTTGTATATCGGAGAAATGTAAAAAAACACACTTGGGTTATGTTATACGAATATGAATAATTTAATATACAAACACAAAAAAAAATAGAATTCTTGTCTGTTTGTCTGTCTGCTCGCGATTGACACAATAGCTACTAGGTGGATTTTGATGCGGTTTCTTTTATTAAAAAGGCTTTAGTCAGACTTAAAATTTGTCTTATGTTCGATTGCATATGGGTGAGTAGAACCGGAGATATAACTAAAAGTTGCGATAACCGACATTCACGCGGGCGAAGCTGCTGGCATCGGCTAGTACAATTACAAAAACTGTGATCTTGCATGAATAGAATGTTCTGAAAAAAGCATTTAATTTTAATAGTCAAAGAGTACAAAAGATTTTGTGTAGGCGATGCGACACAATGGACAATTATTTTGATCCCCTGATTTTGCTGTAACGGATATACTAAACAAAATGACTGATGAAATTTCTTTGAAGTAAATAATAAAGAGAATTTAAAAAAAATATCTTTGGAAGATGGGTATAAAATGCCTTTCGTATTTTGATAAATGAGTTGGAAACCCATAGGTCACGATAACCGCTTCCCATCAGGTGGGTCAAGTGCTTGTTTGCCACCAAAGTGGTATAAAAAATTACATTTATAGATGACTATTCTATGTATGTACTTTCTATAAACGCAGTCCATTGTGACAAGCATTTATTAGTTTAGGGATAAATATAAGACACTTCTCATTATCCATAACATCTCTTAATAAACAAGCCCAAAAAACCTGCCATCTCGTAAAAATTCACTCCAAAGCCTGAATTTCATTTCATTTGCAGACAAAACTTTATCAAATCTTTCGCCCTTAGCGAGATTAAATCACTTAAAACTTTTAATCCGTTCCCTTTCTGTTTCGGAAGCAAAAATGTTGTCGGGTTTCAAAGACACGCGTTGTGCGATACGCTTTGTCAGTTGTCTCTGCAATCTGGATTTACTACAGTTATATGACGAAAAAGAAGCGAGAGAATAATGCGCACAGTTGCGGATCCAGCGATTCAGGGGCCTTACTCGAAAAACGAAAATATTCGTATCCGTTGACGTTTTGACCATTTAGCTACCCCGAAAGTGTTTCGTTTCGGATTTCGGATCCGTCTTCGATCGTTTGACATTGAGGTTGTCGATCGTTATCAGTACACCTCCTACTCCCAAAATACATTTGACGTTTTCGCTGTCGTTGTTTGACAAATTGTCCGTTTTCGTTCGACCCGAAACGTTCATGTTCGATTTTCAGAGTAAGGCCCCAGGATCTGCAGTTTATAGTGCCAATTCTCGTAATAAAATATGTTAAAAATTCCGTCCGTCTAGTATAGCTCTCCCAAATGTCAAAAAAGGTGTTATTTGACATTCGGAAGATAGACATGAGACCGAGACTAGACTGAAACTGAACTTTGAACGTATTTTTTTACCACAATTGACTCTCTGGATAAGATTAGTATTTTAAGTTCTTGAGGAAATTAAAACAATCATGAATCTCGTTTGGTTTTTAGTTTAATATATTTTTGAAAATCATATTAATTATTGAAAAATTCATTAAGTGTGCGTTTACATGCACAGAACATAATGTTTTATGTCGTAATAAGAAAGAGTTCTTCTAGTAAAAAATTGGTATAGATAGAAAAACTATTTTTCTACCAACACAAAAATGTTGGTAACATACTATAAAAATTTAGCTTTAAAAATTGTGGTAGGATAAAAATAGTAAAACTCTGGACTAAGTCGTTACCGCATGTTTGTTATGCAAATCGAGTTTCGATGGCCCTTTTCACTTCCGGCAGATTTGATTTTTTCTTTTGAATTTACGATCATTTTGCTAACTTTTGAGGTTATTTGAATTTCAAGTGATTATGCTCTGTATAAACATATTGTTATAAATTCCTATGTTATAAATTATTCATAATCATTTGTGATGACTAAATCCAAGTTTCATTAAAAGACAATTTGATGTGGCTTATGCCTATTTTATCAAGTAAATTTTCTACGTTCAAATTTGAAAACCGAATATCTTCAGTCTATTTTAATTCCCTTGTATTTCAGCTGTCATTATCTAAACCGTGTATTATAAATTTACACTTTGATTGTCATCATTGAAATTTGTTGTTGAAGCAGATTATGTTGTCTCTTGCTTACCTCTCAACAAATACCATACACAGTCTTTATAAATAATTATGTTACACCCTATTCAGTGAAAATTTATAGTTATATTAAACTTTCAGTAATTTAACCTCTTCAATACTACTCATAATATAATCATTTGAACTCGCAAACGCGAAAAACACAAATTTTGGTTATTTGAGTTCTAACATTACTCATGAAATCATTTTTGAACTCAAATGAAACCTGTGAAAATAAAATACACGAAGCTAAGTTTTTATGTTTTTTAAATAAAATAAATCCGTCAAATAACTAAGCTCAAATGCTTGTGTGGGTTTACTTCGGTGTTTTACAGTCTTCTTCGGTCCTTCAGTCGGTTTAAGTCGGTGAGCAATCAAATCCGAAACCTCTCAATTGCAAGGCCAGCTCCATAACCACTTAGCTCCCAACACTACAACTGATTAATGAACTTTATTACATTTTCCTAACCAAAACAAAGCTGACCTCGTACTCAAGCAAATTCTGGAATCGATGGCCTAGAAGACTAAACATTTTCATTCATTAGGCCATCGATATAAGGTTCATAGTTGAACGTAAAATTTTCGGCACTTAGCACGTTTATCTTCCAGACCATTGATATATTTAATACCATGTGATACAAGGAGAAACCACCACATTATTATAGCTTCACGAACACGACACAGTAATTACCAGCATGTTCTTCTATTTTTATCAAATAATTATTATTTCTTATGTATTAACGTTTCATTTCTAAGTTCTCTGAACCCATGCCTATACGAATCTCAATGAATTAACACGGGTGCCCTTTTTATAACTTGCCCTATGTGAAATATACCTAATGCTATGAAATCAAGCAAAAGTCCTTTGTTATCACTCTTTATTGATTGACATACCAAATCAATAAGCGATTACATAATATTATATTCTAATGGCATAGTTGTTTAACATTGTTTACGATTATCTAAAACTTCTCTCTCCAGAATAAAAGCAGATTTCTTATAAAAATCCAAGCATTTCTAAAGTAACCAAGATTTTATTACCCGGGCTCGTTGCTAGATATAAAACATATTAGCCACAAGACAACTGGCGGTGCCGTAAAAACCTCTCGTAGGTAGGGTTACCATGTTCAATTGGCAAACTTTTATTTTTAGTTCGTTAACTACACTTTATGAGATTATATGCTTTAGAGATTGTAGGCAGAAAGATTAATAGATTGATGAATTTATTTCCAAAATTGAACCTAATATGCTGTTACTTATGTTCCTACTCCTCAGATTTACAAATAAACAGGCATTATAAATATCACATCCATTGAATATTTTTTTGCTTGTGTATAATTTTATTAATAATGGTAAAAACTTTATTGCCAAAAAATTGACCCTTCATTAACCGATTTAGCGTCATACTGTCAAATGCTAATTGTAATGACTTTGATTAAAATTTCCACTCTTTATCAATGATATTATATATGTAAAAAGAGGCAGATATATGTCATTAGAGCGCGCCTGGTGAAGACGCGAAAAAGTCCCAATTGGGACATTTTGTCTTTAGTACATGTCTTGCAAACGCCAAGTTGACACGCGTGTAATTTTGTAAAGTGCTTATTAAAATTGCAATAAAAATGCCATCGTGTGTTTTTAAAAAGTGTACAAATTACGACACTAAAATTAATAAAATACAAGGGATTTCCTATCACATGTAAGTACATACAATATTACCGATTTATTAGTGTATTTTAATAAAATTACTTAAATAATATTTTTAAAATAATGGCGGCGGTGAAACGCGATAAAAACGGGACAGAGATACTTTTTGATGTGAGAATTATAGCTATCCTTTTTACTCACGTGCCTATCCCATCTTTCGTACTACTTAACGCTAATTGACAGCTATTGTGCACTTCATAGTTATGTCATAGACAGTTGGATCAGATTTGAGAAGTCAGTTACTATGAACATAACGTATCTTGTGTAAAAAATCATTGCTCTCTATTATTGAAAATTACACTTCCGCCCATAAGCACACAGCTCTGAATATTTCCCTCAGATCGATTAATTAACGAGAGTTATGATTATTTGTACATCCTTAGAAGACATCTTGTCAAAGAAGTTCGCCAAAATTTAAGAAAAATAGAACCTCATTTCGAGTGAACAGGATACAACTGTTAGACCCATACTTACAAAATCTTCCATATTCGCCGTTAACAAGAATCTTGTAAAAAATATGGTTACCCTACTCACACAAATGTTTCACGTAAAAAACATAGAGGGCACCCATTAATACTCCGGCAAAGTTTTGAGGCGGTCGAATTAAGGCTTGTATTTTTTATTTACGAATACAGGGACCGAGGAACTTCTTGAATCGTCTGGTAATCGTTGGGGCTATCTAAAGTGATCCCTAACGAGCTTTGGGCCAAACTAAGTGCAATACACATTGGCTGAGTTTTCTTTTTCGCCTATATTCCTTGTTTTTTTTTTTATTTAGAGGAAGTTGGGTTCTTGTCTTGGTAATTTTGTTTGTTAAATGAACGATGGGCATACTAATGACTGTGACATACAAAAAGTTTTAGCGTGTTTTCTGCCAGAAATAATTGAGATTGTTAAAAATCCAGTAATTATTCTACGACTATAATTGGTTTCTTACTTTGAAAGATTTATAAGGTGCAATGATAAATTCACAATTTTGTTCGTTTCGTTCGTAAGAAGGGCCCCTTCTGGGGAAATAAACTCATCGCTTATGACGTGGCACTGAGAATATAGTTGCTCCAAAGTAAGGGTGAACAAAATGCTGTATTTGACTAGTCAAATTGGCTTAAGGATCTTGCTTATGGGGCAAAGAAAATTCGGTTGTAACGAAGTCAATTAGTCAGTAAATACAACCAATCCCCACGCAATTCAACTCGATACAATTTGTCCTTGCTTCTGCCTAATTGAAAGCTATTATAACCAAAGTTCCGGTACAAGGCAGCACAACATTCTAAATGTTGTAATTTTTTCACCTAAGTCAGCCTAAATACATAAATCGTTACTCACAATCAAGGTATTAACGTACTTTGTAAAGAAACCCCAAGATCGGTTCAACCTTCACAAAAGGTTGATCAGCTAAGCTCTTTGTCCTTGAAGCTTGTTACAGAATCTATTTTATTTATTCTAGGGGGATTTACGGTTCGTTTTCACTATACCTTTAGTATTTATTTTATTTAGCACATAATCTTATTCTACGTGCCATTGTATAAGATAAATACGATTACATGTAGGAGAAAAAAAAACGAACAAAAACATACTTGTATTGTATCCATTTTAGTTTAAAACTATCGTGGGCGTAACAGGTGCGATATTTCTCATACAAAATACCTCTATTTTGTATAAGGAATGTTGTGACAAGTTGTATGTATTTATAGGATCATAGTTATGTGTCTAATCATATTTAACAACTAGATAACAGAAACATGTTAGGTGAAATACAATATTTTTTGATTTGATTATGAAAATTGAAATTATTGCCGAGGCTTTTCCTAACTTATTTGGAGTCAGCTTTTTAGAATTTACGAGCTGCTATATTATTATACTATTTATGCTGATACAAAAGGAAAATAATGATGTGGCCAAAATTTAAGGAGGTTAGGCATCCAGTACTTTCAAAAACTGTAGGAAGTTTATTTACGATGGGATATCGGGGCTGTCAGGGACGAGCCAGTTTGTTTGCAGCTCTGTATTCCATTGCTTTGCGCAGATGTTACACGATAACTAATTCAGACCGTACAATGAGATATATTGTAGTTTATATATTTTAAGAGTTACGGGGATTGTGAACAAAACTATTAAGCTAAGCTATTGCCCGGGGTTCCATCCACATGGTGGATGGAACCCCGGGCAATAACTAGTATAGTATAAAGATCTTTAGGTTCTGCAAACAAAGCGACATAATAATGACTGCTAACCCAATGATAGTGTACTAAAGGTAGGTATACGAAATCCCTACATTTCATTCTTCTTTTTACATAACACTAGATAAAACTAGAGCTTCTTTTATTCTGGTGCATTTATGTTATAGAACATTCTGTAAATCATTCAATAGTGAGCACTAAGCCTAACTTAAACACGTTTTTACCATTTTGCTTTCCTAGTAAAATCAACCGTATCCGACGTATAACAAACGAAAATACTGAATAAGACCGGGAAACATTTCGCTAAGAATTGCCCTCGAAATTTGCTATAATGATTTGGGTTATGGGAAAAATATGCAGGATCAGATTAATATATAAATTGAAATGAGCAACAGCTGCTAAATTTCCTAAGTTGAGATATTGTAAGTCTTATTATTCTTCATTTGCCTACCGTTACTTTTAACACATAAGATTGTAATGTCTACAGGTTTAACCTTCCTTGTGAAAACAAATACTCACTCCTTTCTCCTTAAGTGAGGAAGGCAGAGTCGTTATTTGTTTGTATTCTACCATACATCTCAAAATTCCTCTACTTAATACTTCCCTAACGTCTACAATACGGGGTTATTCAAGGGATGGTTTTTACAGGGTTGGCAGCGGGAGTGTGACGTCCCTGGTGATGCGCACGTCCATAGACTGCGGTGACCGCTTTCCATCAGGTTAGCCTGTATTATTAATCGAATTAGGTAGGTATCTTCTATAAATGAAAGATTTTTAGGCGAATGTGACGACTGAAATATTTAAGCAACTGGGAGACGGTACCTATAAGGCCATTAATATAAAATTGGTTCTTGGAAAATGTCAATAACCATTTTGCTCTGTAGGACTTAAGCTTTTTTAAACGGTTTTTTCCCCTATCAATGATGTTGTTCAGAAAATATCATATCTAAAACTAAAGATCCTCTTAATAAGAATTGTTTTTTTTTCTCACAAAATGGATACCTACGCTATTTTTCTCACCCAATCTGTGAAAAAAAAGAGTAAATCCTACGACTTAAATACAATTTAATTCCAAAGATGATAAATACCTAACAATTTCTACTATAAATATATCGAAGAAATCCATCTGTGTTCCAGCAAAATACACGATGTCGATAATGTAGGTCATTCGTTCTTCAATCAAACGAGGTCCAGAGAACCCAAGAGTTGAACGAGGTATGCACTTCGATTAGCGCACATTTCATAACAGAATTTCTCGAATTCCAAGATATGAGCGAAATATTTTGAAGAACTAGTCGTAAACATGAAGCTATAAGTGGAAATCTTGATGTTTCCGAGTCGGAAGCAAAACCAGATTTATTCAATTTCATCTTAATTCGGCACTGCCTGTAGTTATTAAATCTTACTGAAAAATACGCTGTAATAAGTCAAACTTGTGCACTGCAGTGAGTGTGGTTTTCGATGCTGTCTTGTATAACGTCATAAAGGGTTTTTTCTTTTATGTACCTACGTTGCAAATGCAGTTACACTTTATTACATTTATAGGTACGAAAATGTACTTAATATATTTTATAATGTTGCCAACAAATTTAATGTTAGGAAAGCTGTTTACTGTAGTATAAGTTCAGAATCATTAGACACATGCTTGGGGTGAAAGAGTAATTTATAATACACTGCTTATAACTGTCACAGATTGAATTAACTCTAAGGACTTGTGTGTGTGTCTGTGAGTGTGTGTGTGTGTGTGTGTGTGTGTGTGTGTGTGTGTGTGTGTGTGTGTGTTTGTTTGGGTGCGTGCGTTTTTGTGACACAAATTCATTTTTTATTCTGTTTCAAACTTTGTTGTAGCTTATAGCTTACAGCCACACTATTGTGCCTTACATTATTTTAAGCTTCACATTGTCTACTATAATTAACCGTATTCTATTCAAAATATTCGTGCATGCAATATTAGTCTAAATACGGCAACCTTTTGTTGCTTGGTTGGCAGTAATTTATGCTTGAACATTTGCAGCATTTAGTTTCCTGAAATATTCTGCCTTTGGTTTAACTAAGGTTTCCCAATTTCGCTACTCAGAAGAAAGATAATTAGATTTCAACCTAAGCTGTTCTTTGCATTTATTAGATAGAAACTCGTTTGTGAATAAACTTGCAATCCTTTTATCTATCGTATCCTATCTAGAAACTGATTTGTGAATTATTTTTGATATTCAATATCCCTATAATAATTTTCGTATTAAAATTTCTTGACTAGGCATCTTCTAGTATTTATAAATGTTGTAGGTGTCAGATGACTACTTCTTTATTGTCTATTAATAAATATATAAAAGTATCAATATATAACATCTTCCCCACAAAAACAAAACTTAAAAAATAACAAATATACTGTATACCTATTTGTTATTTTTTAAGTTTTGTTTTTGTGGGGAAGATGTTATATATTGATACTTTTATATATTCATTAATAGACGATAAAGAAGTAGTCATCTGACACCTATTTTGTAATGGGGACCCCCTTCCTGAGGATTTACCTTTAGCTTACCATCAGGCGAGGTGAAGTCATATTGACATGACCGATACAAAAATATAAAAAAACCGTCTTTTTTCCGTATAAAAAGAATAACGGAAAGTTAAAATTTTTGCTAACCAGTTGAATTTAGAATTTCATTTTCTTGCACAAAACGGTATGTGAATCACGTCTTTAACAATAATTGGTGCGCATTCAGTCGCTACGTGCAATCAGGTATGGTGCAGCCTGAATAAAAATTAGCATTCTCGTCTCGTAAGACTTTGCTGGCCTTTTTGGCTTATTGCCAAGTGGTGGCAATTTGGCACAGATTGCTTTACAACCACAATTAAACATTTGAATGTTTTAGGAGACTTGAAAAGGAAAAACAAGTCTTGCAGCATTTCAAATTGACTCGATATAACTTAGGTACATGGCACGAAATATTTGTATTTGTGGTTTCTGGAATTTTAACACAAATAAAGTTTCGGAGGAAGATAAGGCAGGAGTTAGTGATAACTCTGCAGTAAACAGTTATTTTTAATCACAGGAGTATAGGTCGTGCCAAGAAACTTAAGCTAAAGTCGGCGTGGATGGGGTATGATAAACCAATCACGCTGGCCCATAATAGCGCGGTGGTTATTGGTTTCGTATTCTCCAAAGAAAAAAGTTAAACGTTATCATTAGTCTGGTGCAGGGGGCATTACTTGAAATCAGATAGTATTTTATTAAATGTAGCTTGGTCTCATGGTTCTTTCAGTATGCAATCAATAAGTTATTTAAAATCTGCGTAATTTATATATAATACCAATTTAATCTCATTACATTTGAATCATAATTAAATCTATAAAAGAGTATCACTTGAAAACGGGGGTGCCAGATAGTATTTTATTAAATGTAGGTAGTTTACTCTCGCGAATCTTTCATTATGCATTATGTAAGTAATTAATAAGTTCTTTAAAACCTACATAATTTAAATACAGCACTAAAATTCTCATTATATTTGAATCATAATTAAATGTAAAATCAGTACCTATTCGTGTTAACAGGGTTTGCGTAATAGAATAAATCTATTTTTAATATTAACTCATGCTAATTGAGCTAAATGAAAAAGAAACGTCGAACTTTTTGATATCATATTTATACGAGTAACAACAATATATTTCATACCAAAAGCTCTTAATCATTCTAGAAGAGGCAAAAGCTTTCATATCCAAGAATTCAAAATAAATGGTCTCTTAGGAAATAGCTCTTGGCCCTGTCCTACTTATAAAAGTTTTCATACAACAACTTTATACAACACGTTACGATTATATATGTATATTTATGTATAAAATATTATTGTGTAATGCTTACAAAAATGATCCGAATTTAATTGAATTTAGTCTGGAGACTGGGAAAGGACATTGGCTACCTTTTGTTGCGGTGAAAAGCCTTGAGGGATTCAAACAGTTTCATAGCTGCGGCCGTAGAAACACATCATCTGTAAAAATTGTCTAGCTGTCTAGGCACCACGGATCATGAGATACAGCCTGGTAACAGACAGCTGATAGATGGACAGTGGAATCTTAGTAATATAGTAGAGTTCTATTTTTACCCTTGTGGTACGAAACCCTAAAAAGGAAACCTTTTTACGAAGAAAAACCACTAGGTAAATATTACATTCATATTGTCCCAAAACATTTAATTTTTCAGACAAAATCAAGTTTACAACAAAATTCACCAGAGTATCGTTTAAAGGAAGGATGAAATTAAGGTAAAAGTAATAACGTAAAATAACACCCGCTTTGCGTAGGAAAAAGGTTGTCGTGATGCCTTGTAAATGTTCTATAAGTGAACAGACAAAACAAAATGTGCGTTCATTAAGGAGAAATTGCTTATTTAAAAAATGTTCTTTAACACAGCCTTTGTAACGTTTTTATTATATTTGCATAAGATTTTTCTTTTTTGTAATCTATACAGAATTATAATGAAATTGTAGTTAAAGTAACTTGATATTTATTTTTAATGATTCAGTCAGATGGCAGTCGCTCCACGGAAAATATCGAAGTTCAGCCGCATCACAGTTAGACTGGAAAGCCGACCCCAACTGAGTTGGGAAAAAGGTTTAGATAATGATGATGATGATTGTTCTTTGCCCTGCGACTGTTTAAACTGTATAATGACTTGCCTTCTCGCGTTTACTAAAATATTATGGACAGATTTATTGGAAAGTATTGATGAGCTACACTGACTTCTTGGAAATATTTTATTCTAGATGTTAACCACGGCTTCGCCCGCATTAATTCTGATCCCATTTCCATTCCAGCAACCCATAATGGGATGAAATCTTTTCCAGGGATAAAAAAGTACTAGGTTTTTTTTGTTAATCCATTCCTGTATCTAAAAATTTTGGCTAAATCCGATCAACCACTTTTACGCGAAGGAGTACTTAAAATACTTACAAATTTTCATGTTTACAATATATTAGTAGAATAAGATCATTGTTTTCTATTCTTGTATTATATTACCGTTATCACTTATTCATATCTTAGCTATACTTACTACTATGGTAGTTATAGCACTAGTAAAGAATCCCAAAAAAACAAGTCTTATCACAAAACTTAAGTAATTCTTTTGTAATATCTTACACAACAGTATACACCAGGTGGTATTGTGTTCATATTCTAGACTGCACGCGCCCAAGTTAAGCAGTTCTTCAGCTCCAAATTACAACCGAGAAACTTGGACTTTATTGTTGTAGTTGTAAAGTCCGTGCGCAGATAATATTCAGCGTATTTGTTTGTTTTCAGTTTAGCTTAGGTTTATAAACCTTGCTTTATTTGATCAACTAGATAATGAAAATCTTGGTACCTACTCAACTGCTCAGGATACGGTTTGTCATTGCTTTTTATTTTTACGCTTATAAAAACGCAAAATATACAAAATGAAATATGTCAAGATTCTAACATTTATATTAGGATTTCTTTTTATATAGGACACGTCAATTTGACTTCACCTTGCCTGATGGTAAGCTGAAAAAAGTAAAAGTCTAGAGACTAGAGACTCAAGACTAAAGTCTCAGGGCTACCATTAAATACACGTACCATGTTGAAAATGGTAGCACTAAGCTTGACAGCCTCATCAAAAGAGGATTGTCGTCGCAGCACCGCCACTAGTGCTGCGACCAAAATCCCCCCTGCCCGGCTATGAACTTGCTGACCCCTGAACGCAATACAACCAAGATTGGATTACTATCATATGGAGGGTATTTTTCACGGAGGTATGTATGGCAGGACCCCTATGCAGTTCACTCTGGGCAACGGACGCAGCACCTCACACTCGCAAAGGAGACGATTCCGGACGAGGTGAGAGTGGCCCTGTAAAGGGCTGTTTAGAGGCTCTCTACGTGTTCCTCTAACAGAGGGCGCCGTGGAGAGTAGGCAGGGGGCGGGCTAGTTTTCCGAGCGCGAGAGTGGGTGACAGGACGTCCGCCTGGTACTCAACCGACCATCTTAAAACAGTAGATGGCCCAGAGTTAGCCGTGGTGTGAGAGTGCGAATACCTAATTGGTAATTGAGACCCAAGACAGCGAAAAATGAGTATTCACATACCTACTGAACTAAACGAGCGTCATCTTTATGGCAACGACTGTACCGTACTTAAATTATTATTTTACTGAAAAATTGAGGTACAGTTGTAACTTTAAAAAACAAGTTTTTGTTTTTTTATCTATATTAGCTTTTAAAACAAATTCAGCATTGGAAGACATGAATATCTCATTTTATATATCTCTTGGGTACATTAAAAGACAGACAATTTAAAAAAAGTAAGTACGCCATGTTCACGATCAAAAAAGTCCAATAACCTCTGCTACTTGTCTGCTACTAATAAAATTTGTCTACCATATTTTTATTATACTCTTTTATTTTTACTTTATTTTAATCTTTTTTAATTTTAAACTATTGTTTTAAGGATGAATCTTGAAAGTGGAGGTACTCAGTTGATTCCCCTGGCATCCACTAATTAAAAAATTTTACACAGATAAATACCTCTTTTTTTTACACCTGTACCTCAATTTTTCAGTAAAATAAATATTCTATGATAATCTATACATACCTACCTACCTACACACACATATTAAATTAGCGAATTAAACCCGTTTAAGGATTCATTTTCATGCAGGTAAGACCCAAAGTAAGCATAGTTTAACTAGCTTGTGTTATAAGTTCTAGAATACGGATAAACATCTTAATATATACTTTTTTGTAAATACCTACATAATATACACGATAAGAATAATAATGGGAACTTATATGTTAATTTATGTATTTACGTATCAAATTTTAATACAATTATTTTTATCATGTTAAACCTCTTTTAATTAGTAAGAAGTAGAATCCCTGGTACGAACTGAATTACGACGAAGATAATAATATTGTTACGAAAACGACTTCAGGAAAACTAGAACAAAGCTCTCTAGTTCTGACGTGCACATTAAATACGAAGACGGAACAATGGCAAGACCAACTTCAAGTTTTAGTGGTTCTGTCCCTCAGTATAGCATCCGCAGAGAATGTCTTCCTTCCTCTCGATTAGTGAAATCGCAGAAAAGAAGTCGAGAGGTGAGGTTTGAGTGACGTCTTGGTAACGTGACAACTTTTTCTGCTGTTTTTTTTGGTCGAGTGAAAAGAAGACATAACATGCTGAGTGGGCTGACGTTAACTTTTTTATACTTTAGTCGGTGAATTTGACTGCATTAGTACTCTAAGCCATCGGTCTAGGTTGCCCTACGAACTTCTATGGCAGTCGTAACGGATTGTTGGAGCCCTAAACGTCCGAACAACAGGGCCCGTAGACGAGCACAAGTCTAAATCGCTAAGAAATAGAGTAGATTAGGTCGACCAATCACACTCCAGCTCGTGAACCCGCCGCGGCGCGCACATCGTATGCCGGCGACGAGCTTGGATGTGATTGGTCGATCTAATCTATTTGATTCCTTAGCGATTTACGCTGTGGCTGTCTAAGGGGGCTGGTCTAGCTACAGAACTAGGATATTGCTAACGGGTTGTGGAGATCAGATTGCAGTCATTTCACTGAAAATATAGTAGTAAGCCGCTTCGTAGTGCGACTAAAACACCGACTCCAACTGAGTTGGGAAAAGAGTCGGAGGAGGATTTGAAACTTACAGAAAAAAGATTAGATCTATACTACACCAACGTCTGCTTGTACCAATTGGCACTTCAGGTAGCTACGTAACAGTAATAGAAATGGTATGTTCGGAGAGCTCGCTTTTAGCGCAATCAACCCACTATTGCCCAGTCACGAACGGCGTTGGCCTCGCCCGTACGTGATTGGGCTAAAGTGCGCTGATAGCGATAATAGCGTGCTTTACAAACCTACCTATAGTATTCATAAATGTATAAACATTTTGTAATAAATTTATATCATATCTACATCATTTAATTTTTGCTTTTCTCACATAAATTATAGAAGATATGCAATTCTTAAGATTATATCTATTACCTATGATATTTTACTTTTATGGTTGGAATATGAGAATGATGCAACGTACTAGGATTTCAATATAACCATTTCTTTTAAAAATTTTAAGATGTATTAAACATCTTAAATTTTTAGTCGAATTACATTCAGCTGTAAAAGTTAATTGTAGTAATAGGTATTATAACAGATAGTTGCTCGTTCTGACTACATTGTATTATAATAATATGCACTGAAACCTTGACCAGCAATTAACTAAAGAACAATTTGGTAACCCAAAATCCTATGGTGCTAATGGTAATAGAGAGTTAATGTCATACCCTATTAAACTAAGGTAAACTTTTAGATTCAATGTCATTAACTAAGAGTATTAAAACAAAAAGTAGTTTTGTTATTCATTTTATTCACTGCTTAGATTAGAATCGCCTATTCCTAGTCAGACTTAACGACTTCTACAAAGGAAAATAAATAATTTAGGCATACAACTCTCAAATGAATTACAATGAAATTCATCATAATAAATATCCATTTGTAGAAATGTTTGGCTGAGTTAATTATTATGAATCAACTGTTAGATTTTAGGTTTGACGTTAATATTTATATTTGTACAATGGAACGGAGAATAAACGTGAAGTACTGAATTTTCTTCATAATTGTAGTTAATTTGTACGCTCAAGTACATTTCTGGAGAGAATTTAATTATAGGTCTACAAAATAGAATACACTTTATATTTGAACCAAATGCTACGATATAAATCTAACAAGAAATATATTTAATATTTCAATGATGACCTAAATTACTTTGGATGTAAACCGTACCCATAAAATGTGTATTCATAAGAAAAATGTGTAATGGAATGAGTTAAGAATAGTACGTAAACTATACAAAATGGTTGACTTAAGAACAGAAATTAAACAACAGGATGAAGGTAGAATAAAAATTGGGATGAGTTAAGACATTCCAAAATGGGATGAGCTTTCGTGGAATGAATAACCCAATTTTTCTATCACCAGAGCTATAGCGGTGATATTCTTGATAATTACCAGGCACTGTCCGACACTGTGACGGCAGTAAATGGTGGAAGCGGGATGGGGTATTCATCTATACCGTATGAAATAATGTACCTAATTAAAGTAATTTAAAGTAAAAAAAAAAAAACCTTTTTGTGCATATTTTACCCTAAATTATTAAAATTCTTGTAAGAAGATGAATTAAATTTTCTGATTTTGTAATTTACGATATTCGCTTGCAATTTAATGTCACAAAATAATGCTAGAGTTTCATGAGTCTCTGGTACTATTTCAAAATTACGAAACGTGCTTGAAAATGTAAGTTAGGATTCGTTTAAAGCGAGAATTTAGTTTAGTTTATATAAGTTACTTTTACTATCTTATATACTCTAGTCTATAACTATTTAACGTTTTAAGTAACTTAAAAATATAAACACACACACACAACATAATACATTGGTAAATTTTCGAGTTGACTGATATTTGCTACACCACATTATAGAAAACAGTTTCCATTAGACAGTCTGCAGGATTTGATTGTATAGTATTGAATAAGAAGCATATTACTGTTGACTTTGATATTGATATTGTAGGTACTCTACTAATTGAATATACGCCTTGGCGTAGGTATGTGACTGATATGTGTATAGGTACTTATAGGTATACAAAGTTTGTATAGATGTCTCATTGATATTGAAATTTACAGAAAGCTTACAATTCGAAATCAGACACACAATAATCATTGTGTATCTGTATCATTGTGTAAAACTTAATTAAAAACCAGCAAGATTGATGTCACGAGATAATGGTCAGGCTTCTTTCAATTCAGGCAGTATTTTTAGTCATATTTATTATTTTTTATTTTTTTTACTATGTTTATTTTCATTAATTAAAGTGAACTAGGTTTAAGTACGATTCCGACACAATGTTACATTGTTATAAATAAGTAAACAATAATAAATAATACATCATCACCATCTCCCAGCAATATGTCTGATGACAAAGTTGCGAATTTATTCACTCCAAATTCACTGGAAAAGTATAACACAAAAAAGGATATGAAAATTTTCAATTTGAAAAAAAAAAGAAAATATACAAAACATATTTTTCGGTAGGTACTCCAGTTCGAATTATTCTCGGTGAGTGTGACGTTAATTGGTACAATTTTTGGCTAGATCGCGGTCGTTTCGTAAATAGCTTTAAGTTTTGCATGAACGAGAGTTTTAGTGTCCACTGGTGGCTCTAATTACCACAGATTTGTTCCATACGATGGCTGCCAGCATTATAATATGAGACTTTAAGTGACTTTTTAAATAACGACGTCCTTTGAATTTTATTAAAAAAAATCTTTTTAAGGTACCTGACATTTGTATAATAACATCAGTGATGTTTGTGGAGGCTCAAGTGGATTACTTTCACGCAGCCATGCGTAAGAGGTACGTGCCCATGGTACGTAGGGTGCGATGGTCAAAGTCAAAGTCAAAGTCAAAATTCATTTATTCTGTATAGACCAATTTAAGCGGCACTTACAAACGTCAAAATTATAAATATTTAAAACTAGAAGCAAATGGACCACCGGTTCAAAACGCGGCCCAGACCTGAGAAGACTCCGGCAAGAAACTCAGCGGGCTGTTTTTTTTGGTCTATTTACAACAATTGCCTTAGTCTAGATACAATGTTATTTCGAGTAACATAGTTGAGTGAACAGTTCATTTCCAAGCTTGGATGGAATTACAACAGTATCCAGAATCATCAAACTTCCAGATAGTTTTGGCATGCACAGGAATTCCAGGCAAGTCGCCGACATCACTGTCACCGTAAGTGATGTCGGCGACTTTCCTGGAAGCTTAGACGATTATATTATAGAGAAGGTAGGACACGACGGTATCTCCCGTCTAAAATGAGCTGTCCGACTGGGATAGTAGGTACCTCCGCCCTACAGAAGACCGCGGCCATAATAACCTTCGTGTTGTGTTCCCGCCGGTAAGTAGGGTAGCCAGAGCTCACACTGTATCTCTCATCTCCCCACCCTTTCCTAGCCTCTCCAACTCTTCCTGGCCCTCTCTCCCTTCCCTGTGGGGTAGGCAGCGCGTGTGTGTCACCTTTAGTGTTGCACACGTCCATAGGCCACGGTGACCGCTTCCCATCAGGTGGGCCGTGTGCTTATCTGCCTATATGAAAAAAAATCTAGCTATGTATTCAATTTCATTCACATCTATTAGATGTTTAGTAATGTTGATAGAATGTAGTAAATTATTCTTGTATTGTGAAGTAGAGTTTGATATTTATCGCTCCGAATTAGGCTAAGCCTAACAGCACTGTACTAATTGCTTGATTACCATAATCGAAGCACTATTAGCACGTGATCATCATTAGTTATACACTGCCAGCAATTTACATGTTAGTTACTTGAAACTTCGATCAGGGCCTCGATTCTGCTAAAGGCAAACCACTGTCATGTCCTGACACAGTACAAACTACAGTTAAAGTCTGAAATCAAATGAAAAGAATTCATTAAACTTTTTCATTCGCTCTAAAAATATTGCGGGTTGGTAATGGAACGCGAACAGAGTATCAGGCGCGCGAAGCCGGGGGCGACGGCTAGTTTCTTATTCTACATATTACAATAATTGTGTTCATAAATGGACAAGGACAGCCAGATGATGGATTTATATTGCAAAGCTACCTCATATAATTATTAGTCTGTGCAAATATTAGTTGCCACAGCTCCAATGTACCTACGAGTAACATAAATTATTTTCTACAGATCTATACGAGTATAAATGTGAGCGCTGAAAAAACATAATCGATATAGTGACCTTTGCTATTTGGAGTGTGATAAGGGATCAAGGTTCTTAGGCCTTGAGTATTTGCCTTTTTCTGGATGTTTTAACATTACTTAACATTACAACATTACATTTATTCAAAAGAAAACTCTGTTGTTTGCTGGTTGCATTCTTTTGACTTATTTGGTTTACAGTGCAATATTGTTTAATAGTCTAATCAAAAACCTTTTAAAAATCGAATTGCATACCGAAGTAACAAATAATACAGATTATAATAAGCATATAACAGAGGCGCAGAACCGGTCGTCGTGGAGATCCTTGGGGGAGGCCTTTGTCCAGCAGTGGACGTCTTTCGGCTGATATGATGATGATGATGATGATAATAAGCATAACAGCGGAAAGAAACTACAACAATTATAGTTACCGACAAATACCTAAAAACAGGTAGTGTAGTATTGAGGCAATTAACGAGCATTTGAGAACATGACATACTTATTCTCTTACCTCTATTCCTTGAGTAACTTATTCATTACATAGCTTAGACATGAAAATGCTAATTTTATTTATGAACCATTAGTTGGTTTGTATTTTTAGATACATCCACCTGAATCCAACTTATAAATGCATTAGTTAAAACCTCAACCAGTATATAAACATTTAAATTAGATGTTATGCAAATCAAGTACTTAACACCAAATATGAAGGGTATTCTTACATAATTTGCGTATGGTACAAATTTGATTGTCACATGCAGCTGTTGATTTCAATTATAGAGGCGCGACTCGCTCAGTGGCGCGTTACGCATTTAGTCAACCGTTTCGCTGTTCGTGGTGAGGTAGTGCGTGAAGCACGCCAATGGCTGCAGTATCATTATGTACAATTTATAAACTTTAATAGTGATTGATTAGCTATCTTGTTCTTGGAGATGCGGGGCGCTCCGGGATACAACCTGTATAAAAGGATCTATCCCGGGGCATCGCACGTTCGAAAATTACAACACAGAATAGATTTTATGTAAAAGTACATTGCGAAGGTCGTGTTGTCCCATTTATATTGTATACAACTTAGCTGTAACATTATCTACTAGTCAAGTGCTTTAAATAAAACAGTTAATGTAACTTTAATATCACCTATTTTTATTAATATTACAGAAAATAAATATTCATATTAGATAGGTAGTGATTACATACTTACATAAATTTCAGACATTTTATTAAAAATGTAAAAGGAGTAACTAATTTTAAGTACTATATTAGAATCTATATCAGGATATAGCGTGATTTTTCTTCTCGAAATTTAAATATACAAAATTGTTAAAAATATATATATTATTATGTATCAAGTAGGTACCTGTAGCACGTAGTAGTAAATTGCAACTTTGTATAATATTACGGGTACCTATTATCAGTAATTTTCAAGCAAGTATAATTTTAAACCACTATTAACCCTCACTAATCCGAGTCCGCTATCGCTTAAATAGGTCAAATAGACAAATACGTATGGTTGAACACGAACCAATTTGCAAGTCCAATCCACACAAATTTCCAGCAGCTTATAACTTAGGAACAAATAATCCCCCGTGACCGAGGACCCTAATAAACATGAATAAAATAAAACCCCACTGTTTAGTGGTGAGACGCTCTCAATAATAGATTAGAGCGTCAACAATTCACTGCCGTGGACCCTTTTTAGACCACTATTATTTATATGCTAAAGAGGGATAGTGGTGTACGCGTAGGGTTGAGACACAAATTGTAAGATTTGAAGTTAGGATGGTGCTTACTTTTTCGTGCGGAAATCACTGATCTTTGACTGATTGAACTGATAAAAACGGCACCCCGTCATGGGTCTTCAAGCACCGGGGTGTAAGGTGACCCAAAAGGCACCTAGGGTGATCCGGGCCATCTTCGACTTCAAGATGGCCCCCTTGGTATTAGGATGGTACTAACACGTGTATGATACTAAAATGTATAATAACTTAAGCATATTAAAAAAATTGCACTTGAAATTTTATATATTTTTTCTATCGATTTCAGGTACGAAATAACTTTTATTACTAATTTAGTTTAAGTCGTGTAAACCATTGTTAAGTGTAGTTCTCTACTGTTTTTATTTATATGAAAGTAACTAAATTTAGGGATTGAAAAAATTCAAACAATAACAACTTTTCAAGTAGTTATAATTATTAATATGTATGTGTAACGTCCTTTTATCGTACGCAGTGAAAATAAAGCTTAATAATGAGTTTACTAATCCTAATCCTAAGATTTTCATGTACATACTTAACAAAACTTCTCACCCCACAAATCCCCAACCAATCGTTATCCCTTTCTCTCAAGCAGAAACCTGCCAGCCCTAGCCAAGGTGATGCCGTTATTATCTTGTCTTTTAACCTCGGTTAGCTATAACTTATAGCCGAGGTAACCCTGACAGGGCGTGCGTAACTCAAAATCGTAATAATTTATCAGTTCAACCGCAAAGTTCGTCTTAACCAACTATCAAAGATACTGTTTTGGTAGATTTATTGGGACCAAGTTTTGGCCTATATCATCGTTAACTGATAAGGAAATGATTTAAAAGAGTTAATGCATGGATAGGTAGTCTCATCACCAATCCATAATATCAGTGTTTTGTTTAAATTTATTTTGTTTGAATGAATCCGTGACAATGCGGTTACTCTTCACTCAACATTTTCTTTATTTTTGAAGTGATTGTAATGAAGGCCTTTAACACATTCACGTACAGTAGTTCTTGCGTCAATTGTGTAAAAAAACAGACAAGTACCTATTAAAAAAAAATTGTGTTCCGAATCGGTTTATATAATATGACCCATTTTTTGAATATCACCAATTTATACACACAGCTAATTTACAACTTTATAAGAGTATTAGATAATACTCGTAACATTGACCTTGATTTAGAAGTAAGTTTCAAGCTACCTATACATACAAGCAAATCTTAAATGAACTTAACAGTATTATATTAGCAATGACAGACACAAGTGTCCTTACCAACTTAACTCCACTTAAACTAAACCGCACCTATAATCCAGTTACTTTGTCTCATATTACACATCAGACTTCAAGCTGTCTTACCTACACCTACACCTACACTTACACCTACACCTACACCTACACCTACACCGAAGCAACATGTGACCCCTAAGGTTATGACCAAACTTCAGGAGCTTAGAGACTATCCTATATTGTGTATCTGAAGTAATTAATAAGTTATGTTGAACAGAGTGTTCAACGTGAGTTTGCTTGTTTAAATTGTTTATATTTTGACTTCAACTTACTTTCCAACAAATGAAAGTCCTAAATGACTTTCATTTGTTGGAAAGTAAGTTGAAGTCCGCGTTTGTTATTTTTATTTGTTGACTGAGCTTTTTTTATTTACTTGTTAAATTAAAGTGTACTTATATAATTTTCTGTAGGTACCTAATAATTTTGTGAATTATAAAACTAGAAGTCGCAACGATATAGTACTTTTGGTAGTAATTATCGTAATTGTTATATCTATATATCATCGTCTTACAGTATCAGTCAATAAGTAGCAGACTTTTGTAGGTTCTAAACCACAACTGGTTGAATAATAATAATGATCTACTTACATTATTAATTAATTTATTTATTCGTTATTTCTAAAATGAGAAAATTCTAATCTGATCTATCTACTTTGATGTCTAAAGCTTTAGGGGCTTCCAAATTTAGCTAGATCTTTTTAAATTTAACGTACGTATTAAGAGACCGGTCTCCTCTACTTGAAAGAGTATTATACTAAAATTAATTAAGATCCTACATCACAAAATATTATTCAAAGTATGTATGTATGAATACGAATAGTACATACTAAATATTAAACAAACAGACATTTTCACAGTTGTTATATAAATAAACAACAGGATTAACACACCTGTGTTGATATGTAAAGGTATAAATTTTGATAGACCGCTTGGGTCAGGAACGTTGTATACATTTAAGCACCTACAGATTATATTTTGGCTAGTGATTTAATTAAATTTAGCGTAGTATGTAAATAGAATAGTTCCTAGCTCTGAAGTGATGAAATTTAAGGTGTGTATAATAAATTATGTGGTAGTCATATTAATATTCGTCTTAAGGTATAAATACTATTTATACCAATACTATCATTCTGGTATTGGCATAAGAAGGCCAGTTAAAAGTGTTTATACAATGGGAACAAGACAATTAGCCTTATTGGTAGAGAGCAAAAAAAGAAGGAAAAATTCACATGCTTAACTAAAAACCAAATAAGAATTATTTTAATTTACAGCATATTAACGGTAGAACAAATAGGCGATAGATTTATTATATTCATATTTTATGATACAGAGTAATAGTATTCGATTCATTAAGTAGGTATTAAAATGAATATCTTTTAATAACATAACTTGAACATAACTTATAACTGACTATTGTCCGATCTACCTTTAGATTTACCCAAAAAATAGGCTTATCCTACTTCCTACTAATATTATAAATGGAAAAGTTCGTGAAGATTGTCGGATATTTGTTACTCAATCACGCTCTTACACGTGAAAGGATCGGGCTGAAATTTAGTACAGGTATATTATATCATAGTCTTATACATAATCATTTTTATTACAGGAATAAGGTCGCATGGGTAGCGGAAACAGAATCTAAATTCACACAAGTGAATCCGTGGTTCATACGAAGTGGGCGATAATAAAACCGAAAAAGGCTAAAATGAAATATGGATAAAGGGGTTAATTTTACTCAAATTTGAACAATAGTTTTTAGGTTAATTTCCTGTTCATTAAGCAGCGTCTGTATTAACTACAAAATTAGTTTTTCACTGCTGAAACAGCACATCGATATTTAATTTCCTGTTCATTACACAGCTTCTTTATTAACTACTAGCTGTGACTTGTGGATTTGGATTACTATTGTATTTTTTTTCTGAAGAAATAAAAGTAGCCCATGTTACGTATACTCGTAAATTCTACTTACTTAACATAATATCATTCTAATAGATAAAAGACAGGCATAAAAAGGTATGTGTCGTGTACACTCGTAGGCATTTATTTCAACTGTTTTATTTTATTACAAACAGACATTTCAATTTAATTGAGTTGTATTAGATATAATTAGTTTTGCACTGCTGAAACAGCACATCGATATTTAATTTCCTGTTCATTACACAGCTTCTTTATTACCTAACTACTAGCTGTGCCTGTGACTTGTGGATTTAGATAACTTAGGTATTTTTTTGCGTGTTATTCACGCAAAAAAAAATCTGAAAAAAAGTGACCCATGTTACGTATAAATACTACTTGTTTCTCATAACATTATGCGAACAGATAAACAGACAGGCAAAAAACAATATACATATTATACTCCTTCGAGTGTATACGACACACATTTTTTTTAATAATATAGTTATTATTTCAACAAAATTATTTCAACATATAATCATTTCTTTTATTTTAATATTACAAACAAACATTTCAATTTAGTTGTTTTGGTATAATTTGTTTTTCGCTATTAAAACTGTACATCAATACTCGTATTTAAAACTATCCCAGATGTCTGTGTCTGACGTTCCATTAAAACAACAATCGAGTTCGGTTTGATTGGCCTCCTCACTAACTTTCTATATTCAATATACCTTTCGCTGCTAAAACTTAGACAAATAACTTCGTTATTATTGAAATTTTGCTTTACGTTATTAAGTTAAATACCAAATAGTTGATGACGAGATGAGAAATAACAATAAAGTTTGTGATTGTTTAAGTTTATAGCTATAATAAATAACTTTAAATTTAATTTAATTAATTTAATTTAATGAAGTACCTATATCGTTTATAGGTTACTCTTAATATATTACAATTATATCCTCTGCCGAGCCTTTTTCAACTGCGAATCGGCTAAACTTCGATATTTGTCGTGAAGCGACTGCCATTTAACCTCCACAACCCATTACCAACATCGAACACGATAAACCAATCGAATTTAAGTTCATTTGCTTCTTTTTGGCGAATATTCAGTCTAAAGATGGCGACGGTAAGTGACTACATCAACTTCTTAACTAAACAAGATAAACCCGTCCTGTTTGGTCTCATTTGATTTATCTGGTTGTGTACTTAATAGATAGCTGGTTTAAAAAAAAATCATTTTAAAATTGTTAACTTATGTTGTTTTATGAAATTAAAAGCACAGAGTTTTTATACAAGAAATGGAGTACTACAATAGATACAATTCGCATAAACACAGCAGTGCTTGGAGTACTTGGAAAATATAGAAATAAAACGGTCGGCTAGCTGCTTAAATGAAAAATAATGTTCTGTTGTGTCAGGGGCTGAGTGGGAAACCTACGGGGAATAAAGCAGTATGCCGGGTGAAATATGCATTGTGATAGGTACCACGTTGCACGCTTTGGAAATTTTATTTTATAAGATTTTATGGTGTATAAATATAGATACATTGGCTCTTTGACAGTATATTACCGCACTGCTTTTTTTATATATTGGACTCAATAATATGATGCTCTCTTGATGGTAAGTTAAAGGTTTAGTCTCAGGAATGGAGTCATCATTACATAACATAATAATATATAACATAACATAAACTCACGCCTATATCCCCGAAGGGGTAGGCAGTGGTGCTAGCACCCACATTCCGCCAGTTTATGTTTAGGTCCCAATGTAATAGGTGGCGAGCCTATTGCCATTAACCGGGCACTTATAAACCTGCGATAAATACACACATAACTTCGAAAAGCATCGAAAATTTTTTGGTGTGTGCCATGGTGAACCTGGGATCGAACCCGAGACCTCGTCTCGCCGCAGTCCATTACCCAGACCACTAGGCTACCGCGGTTTTTCACCATTACATAAATTGAAATTGACTATGATAACATTCAAATCTTGTAATGATTCTTCTTTGTTCAAACAGACAAATCTTTCCTTCTTTAATTAGCGAGCGGTGTTAATGTTACCAATTTAAACTTAAGAAATAAACCTTAGGCTTCAGCATCAATTCGAAACTTTTAATTTGTTGTGTGTTCTTAAATATATTTAACATGAGTGTTAGGAAGTCATGAGTGGTATAAGTATGATGCTTT
Organism: Lithosia quadra; assembly: GCA_963576445.1. Classification (NCBI taxonomy): domain Eukaryota; kingdom Metazoa; phylum Arthropoda; class Insecta; order Lepidoptera; family Erebidae; genus Lithosia; species Lithosia quadra. The sequence goes on from OY754894.1 coordinate 3,842,910, forward strand.
AAAATTTTAGTAATTTTGACGGAAGATTGATGGACAAAAAATGTTATGTGACCTACTTTTGTTATAGTTACTAAGAAAAGTAGGACTGTGAAGATGAGAGAAGTTAAGTGAGTACCAATTGTTGTTCCAGTACGTAGGAATAACAAAACTAGTACATTTTGAGATTTCGATGGTCTAGAAAACAAACGTGCTTAGTGTTTTTTACTTTCAAATATAAAACTTATATCGATAATTTAAAAGATAAACATGCTAAGTACAGAATTGTATTGTGTGTAGGATACTACGGTAATGCTACATTAGATTGGTTACAAACTGACATATAGAGTAACTAGCTGTTGCCTGCGGCTCCGTCCGCGTGGATTTCGAATTCTTTAATTTTTTGAAAACAAATTATAGCCTATGTTACTCCCAGATATTGTAGCTTTCTATAGGTGAAAGAATTATTGACATCGGTCCAGTAGTTTCGGAGCCTATTCGAGACAAACAAACAATCAAACCTTTCCTCTTTATAATATTAGTATAGATAACAACAAATCATATTCATATTTAATTACGTTATTAAAACTTGATATTACTTCCTTTTTTCATAGATCTAGAGAAAAAGATTAATTTTCGATAGAAAGGTTAGATGCTAGGGTTAGTTCGCCTGTTCGCGTCCATCGCCCTATTCGCGTCCATTTTACGGACCTCTCTTTGAAAACTCTCGAAATTAAGTATACTAACACATCAATTAGTCGAAAAGTCATTACCACCAATACCTCATTGTATAAGAGCCACGTACGCATAGGTAAAAGTTCTGTGCGCCCAACCAATCCTGTGTAAAAAAATAGTTAGTGACGGCTGTTCAACGAGAGAGCGCGAATCCGCGAAATTTTAAGAAAAAAGGTAGTGGACAGCGGTGCGTTTGAAGGCAAGTCTTTTATTGTTTTATGTGTATTTTGGATACATAGCTGTTTCTAGACGTCGATAATGATAAAAGGAATTATATTCATTATGAATTTGCAATTTTTTTTGATAATTACCAATTAAAATAAGGTGGACGCGAATTACTACACCGAATTTATAGAACTTCCAGATTGCGTCCGCAATGGACGCAAACTATACCTGCAGGGAATAATGATAAGAACAAATCGCGTCCATTATTAAAATTAATTTCCTACTGCTAATATAAGTAAGAAGGATAAAGAACATACACAGAAGACGATTTAAGGAAAGCATTGAGTGAAATTCGAGAGAAGCAGAAATCGGTAAGACAAATATGCTATTCCCAAAACGACAAAATCAGTGGGCGCAGGCCAAATGGAGTAAAGAAACCAGGCACAGAACCTGCGCTAGGTTTAGTAGGTGACCATCATAAGGACTGGCTAGAGAGGCCATACGGGAGCCTCTCGTTACACCTGACGCAGGTGATCTCCATGAACACATACTTCGGGGATCACTTGTGTCTGATCAGGAAGCCGTTGGCTCCTGCCAACGGCTGAATGTCATCACTGTGATGCAAGTTAGAACTTAGGGATGCACACACTGGCAGAGTGCAGGGCGTAGGAGGTGTCGAGGCGAGCCCTCGTGGTGGCCCTCGAAGTCGGAGTCCTCTCACTGAGAGTCTGACTCACAGCGATGCTGCAGAGCGGGCGGGCGATGCCGCTGCCTCACTTTGCGAGTAAGTCATGCTCGAGAAGGAGGCGACGGAAAAGGTCCGGGAGAGGCGACCACAACAGGCGCAGGCGATTCAGGCGTCAGAGGTCGTTCAACGAACTTTGTCCTCCATGAGTGCAGGATTAGGGATGACGCGTGGAGCCACCTGTCAACCTAGCAGAAGCAGGCTGAGGTGGCGGTGGCGACACACTGGCGTTAGAAAACCCGAGATGGCGTACGGTTTTAATCAGTTCGATTACAACATAATGCCCCCACTGGTGGGTGGTAACCGTAGAAATTTCCGCGTGAAAAATAGGAGTAGATGGTAAAAAACAAGGTTGTTAAATGGCTTCTTAACATCTTCAAATGTGAATTTCCAGTGAAAAATTCAAATTTCCTGTGAAAAATTCAAATTTCCAGTGGACGCAAACTGGTCCAGCAGGTGGACGCAAATTGGATTTTATGGACGCGAACTGGGTAAATCGCCTATTTCTGAAGTTTGTATTTTTAGAAAAAAAACTACAAGATATTTCGTATAAAACTAAAGGTTACCTTAAACTAGACTATCATTATGAACCGATTAAATAAACTTTTAATTGAAATTAGTACTGGTACATTTTTATTTTCTCCGTCAAACTTGCCAACTGCGCTAAGTGGACGCGAACAGGCGAAATGACCCTATATCATTACGCTACTTTCTGGGGGAGCAGTAATCATATATGTATGAAAACAAATATATATAAAAAATATATAAAATATAATTGCAAAACTATCTAATGAAATACAGGCACGTATGATGGCTTAAATAGGTGCCATAAAGAAGCCGCGGGGCACAGCTAGTTGCTTTAATAAAAGCTTCAACGAACACGTAAACTTTGAAATATCTATTTAATGATATAATAATCAGTGTGTCGAGTGACACCGACCTATCCCGACCGTCACGGTGACTCGGAGGTGTCTTACCCTTGACCGCGGGTAGGGGTCAATGCCCTCCCACGATCTTTAGCTACATTTTCGTAATCTCATTGATAAAATACCTTCGTAGTACGCATACGAAACCATGTTACGAGAATACCAAGGAGAATTTTAAACAATATAACCTCAATATACGAAATCAAAAAACTAAATTCATAACAATATATCGCCGAAGATGCTGAAAAACTTTACAGAAAGCCTAAGCCGTGAAGTTTCACGACTTTTATTCAAGCCAGTTTAGACCGTATTATTCCGGTTAAACAACTCGGAAATATGCCGGATTTTCACGGCTTTGTTAGCCGGTGAGATGTCACCATCTCGGGTCCTCGAAATTTAGGGCTAATCTATGCGCTTTATGAGTCTTTTACACTAGTCGACTTACATTCGAATATGAGATTTTTTACAAGGAATTTAATTCGCTACCTACTTTAATTTTAATACCAGTGTGACTTGACTCATCTAATTAGTTATTTTAACCAACAAACTTATAATTTCAGCTACCTATACAAGTTTACTAGTTAATTCTTACCATAAGCACCAGTATCTAACATGACACTAACTTGTAAATTTGTCTAATTAATGTATTCAAACTGCACTCAGATTTTAAAAAATGATTAAAAATAACAAAAAATTTATTTATGAATAAAATTAAAAAAGTTTTTAACAAAATAGCACTTCAACATTCACAAATCTTATGTCCCGTGGTTAGCTTATCTAAATGTACTTTTCTACACCACTTTGCTCTGTCGTTGGCATTAATTATGAATGGAACTATTGGTCACTTTATTTAACCTGGTGCCACCTTTTTTTTATCGTGCGGAAATCCCCATGGATACCACCCCCGCCGGCCATCGCAGGTGGTTATGTCGGGATCGAACCGACTAAAACCGCTCGCCGTCTCGGGCCTTAATTACCGGGCTGTAGGGTTACCCAATGGGCATATCCCTTGCACCCCAGCTGACCCCGGGCCATCTACGGTTTTAAGATGGCCCCCTCGACCCCCCGATATGTGCACCACGTGGAAGTTCCGGCCCGCACCCAACCTGGTGCCACCTTGTAATTATTTGCTAACCCAAATCAAAAATTTTTTAGTTGATACTATGTTATTACATTAATAGATACTTATGTTTATAGAATATGTATAACCATAATTGATAATATAATATTTGTATGTAATAAATATTGTCCTTCGCCTAATTTCGTCCTTTGCGTTGTACAAAGCAAACTGTAGCCTAACCGAATAAAATAGCCTCGTAAATCTATTCCTTGGAGAAGTAGTATGCCAACTGTGTAAAAGTATTCACTGAAACAGACAGGTAGGTACAGTCAACGGCAAAAGTTGGATATCACTCAAATAATATATGAGTGATATCCATGTGTGTTTGTAAATATTTACAAACCTATATTACATTAGAAGACGTATACCTATCAATAAATCGATGTATAAATAGTTTTGCAATCCTCAGATTTTTTATATTTTATGAAATTTTTTATAGCTAACGTGGTCAATAAATTATAATTTGCTAAGATACTTCCGTTGCTGACCGTACATGTCATCACTTATGTGAGTCTTTTCATTATTAGGTGGATATAGAATCTAAGTAAGTGCGTGGGAAGAGCACTAAGATACCGAATGTATTATTATTGACACAAAGACGTGGTACTGAAATACATAGTTGGCGAGATGTGGGTGTCAATTTGTCTCTCCTTTAGAAATGTAGGCGTGAATGTATTTGTATTTGTACTCTATTTAATGTATCTAACTTTTTCGAGAGCAAAACAAAGTGAATTATGTGCGAATTTCGCTCGAGTTCCCTTACCACAGTAATAACTGGAGTACTTTTGATCTTGCCCCGACAAGCTGATTTACCCTGCGCCGACAAATTGATAATTTTTATTTATTTAAATTTATTTATTTAAATTTATTCTGTTCAACTGAAAATGAATCCTTTTCCCTTGGTCACAGCATATCGCGTGAACTGCTGCTATATTTTTAAAATCATTGAGCATTCATAAAGCATTGTAATAATAAACACGATGTTTTGAATATTTCTTATATCAACATTAATCTTCATAGTTAAGGAAGCTGTCAGGTCAGTTAGCCATTAATGTTTCTTTAGATACTATCTTAAGAAGGAAAAGCTGTTGGTAAATATTTACAGACTTTGTCTATAACAAAATTAACTAAGATAGACAGAAATATCTTTTGAGATCTAATTCATCATAAAGCTTATCCTACTTAACATATTTTGATATATACTGCTCAATTGGCTTTCACTTACTACAAAAGGTACTACAAACAAAAAGCGTGTATGAATGGAGCTTTACTAAGCTTATCGCGTACCTTCCTGTAGAATGTCAGAGAGATGGATAGGAGGTCGGTACTTTGTTTTATTTTGTGTAGATATCTTTGAGTAAAATCTCCATCTTATTTACAATACAAAACGGATACGAGTGTTAGGTGTGTTTCTATATTTCACTACGTATATCTGATAATCCCCCATTGTGTTTCAATGAATTATAAAATATACAGCGTAATTTAATTAGTAAATTTGACGATTATAATAATATTATCTAAATAATAATTACAGTTAATAATATTTGGATAAAAAAAAATCCTGGTGCGGCCCAAAAAACATCTACTAAGTATTGGTCCCTTTAGTAGGTAAATTTTAATAATAATAAAATATTACAGTATGAAGTTTTACTAGAAATGTACAAGGAGCAGCTTTATCGCTTAAAGCGACTTCTAGAAAAGCGTTCGTTGAAAAGGAATGAAAAATAAGCAAAATTTATACGCAGGCTGAGGACAATTTCAGTGCTAGAAATATGATGATAACTATAAATTTAAATATTTAACAGCGAGATTTAGCAGGCAGCTAAGAGCTTTTGAGTTAGGATTTTACGTCAATGGCTGAAAGATCATCATCGATTGTTAACATAATATCGCTAGTTCATAAACCAGAATTAAAATAAATGATTTGAAGTTTTACTACTTAGGTAGATATTTTTATAGACAGCTTACAAGGCATTAACATTATATTAATAATATTAAAAAAATTCATGGCATATTTAAAACGATAAATATTTTCTTTTCCTGACCTCTACCTTCGAGAATACACATTCCTAATATCATTAAAAAATTGAAGGAATACCCAATGTATCCTAGGAATTCACCTAACATTTTATCGAACGTAATACTGTTTAGACAATGTGTAATACCTACATTAAACTAAAAGGGAAATGAGGTCGAATATTTTGAACCCATGGGTAATATTACAGCACGAAACTTCAAACATGGAAACTTGTTCCTGACTTCTAAAATATCTCGTAAAGAGACTGGTAGCAAGTTTGTACGATCTTATTTCACTAAAAGGAAAATATAGTTAGCAATGAAACTGATGTGCTTACTAGTTTATTGAAATATGCATGAATGAAAGTGGAGTATGCTGTTGGATTGGAAGCCAATCTATTGAAATATAGCAGATGTTTCTTGTAGTAGGCGCATCTAAAGAACTATATTTCATACTTTGAAGGATTATAGTCTGATTGCGGGCCAAGCAGCTATCGAGATAAACGGATGAAACTATATTTTCGATGTATACATGATGTATACACACGCCATTCTTTCTAAATGGTAGGTAGAGACAACAGCTAGCCTTCGTTTTTGTTCTTACATACTACACGAGCTTCTTGTTTTGTCTATAAACTTTTTATGCAAGATCTTGGGATGTAACTACTTCTGACCTGCCCTTTTTTAATACATCATTAATTTGATCAGTATAATTATACTCTACAAGGTTGGCCCCGGACTGAAGATGATATAATTTGAATGAAGTTTTAAAGCGACACATACTCGTATAAAGCGTTAAGCAGATGGAGGCGCGGGGCGGTCAAAATGACCGTGACGCACTCTTATTATTACTAATTAGTACATGAATAGCTATGGTACTATATTAGATCGCATTTAGCCCGCGTATATCTGACAAGCGACAGGATCTATTGCGCGGACAAATGCAACCTTATCATCGTACAAATAAAAGTGCGTCGTAGTCATTTTGACAGCCCCGCCCCGGCGTGTACCTTACATACTTGATGTAACATTCGGTTTAAAATTTCATTCTAATTATATCATTTTCAAAAAATAGCTTACCCTTAAAAACATTTCACAATTGGTAAAAATATCACGAGACATGCACACAATTAGAGTAAATACAATTAAGAATAACCTTTGTTTTTGAAACAGCTTAAAAATAAAGAAAGAACAAAAAAATTATTTCTATTCAGTTTTAATACTAGTAAGACTTTTGGGAAAGTTGCCTTTTATATAGATTAGATTTGTGGCCAACGTATTATTAGTATTCTGGTTATATCCCTAGGTAAGCTAAGTGCTTATATTATACGTGGGTTCTCAAATACACACTACATTATATTGTTTATCCTTGGAAGCTACGAACCGTAGACATACTCGTAGTTGTACCGTAGGTATCGCTACGAACCGTAGCAGTGTCTACAAACTTATTTGCAAAGAGAATATTATTTTCTTTTAGTTTCATATTTTAGTTGGCATTTTGTTTATCGAAGTTAGTATGGTTAAAGTCATTTTGCGAATTATATTTTACTACTGGAAATGTACATTAAATTTATTTTAGTTTTAGTACTTAAAATTCAATATGAATTGGCTTTATTTTCATATTATGTTGACCGGGGCTTCTCTCATGTGGAATTCTGTTTTCGTCCCCGCTATCCATGGATCCAAATTTTAGCTAGATCCCTTCAACCTTTAGACCGTGATTGAGTAATAAACATCCAAAAATTTTAACAACTTTCACATTCATAATATTGGTAGGATAAGATTTCTACACTATCAATCTAATGCAATTTTATGTAAGTGGCTACCATTTGACCTCCAAACACTGAGCAGAAAGCTGGCTTTAAAACCTCGTTCTTCCAACAGCTGTAGAGCACCGCTTGCAGGTGACTTTAGGTTGGCCTGAAGTTCTTGATGGGCCCCAAATACCCACTGTTAGAAAATGATACGGTGGGTAAACAAACATTTATAAAAAAAGTACCTAGCGTGGACCAACGTCCCAAACTTTATTCTAATTTTAAATTTGCACATACAGGTACAGTCAACTTTTATCTTTATGCTTTTATTTGCTATCAGCTGTTTAGCCCGCGGCTTTGTAACATTATACAATTTGAATTCGGGTTATTTTGTTATGAAAACAAAACTTTGGGAACGAAACAGGAAACAAACCTTGATATCGACGTATGTTATTAAGATAAATATAACAAAAAAGATAAAAAATAATATAAGAACCATGATATAAAAATTTTGTACTTATCTGCTTTTTCTAAATTTAACGAAAGTTGATATTGGTACTAATTTGGTTTAAAAATTATCATTCTTTGACACTATTAGTTCGCAGTTCTTTTGGTGTATGCTTACCATATCGCCTAAGTTCTATGTAGTTAAAAATTTTTTTTTTCTTATTCTAAAATTAGAACTTCATAGAATACTGTCTTACATCCATAAGTAAAAACTCTTTGGAATTATTCCGGCGAGAGTACCTATATTTTCGATGGATTCCAACCATACACATAAATGACCTAAATCACTGCTTTATTATAAGGATCACAAAATTCAGCACAACAACTGTAGGTAATTCCTAAACGCGTAAACAATGCATGCACACAAATTGCAAGGACGTCCCCAGAGATAGCTTGTTGCGTGGGATAGAGGTAGGAAGGGAGGTTAGATTACGTCAATCTAAACACAATATTATTTGACCATGAACGGATTTGACTGAAAATTGGTAACATAACATAATATAAACTCATGCCTATATCCCCGAAGGGGTAGGTAGCACCCACATTTCGTCAGTTTATGTTTAGGTCCCAATATAATAGGTGGCGAGCCTATTGCCATTAACCGGGCACTTATAAACCTGCAATAAATACACACATAACTTCGAAAAGCATTTTCGATGCAGTCATTGGTGTGTGCCCTCGTGAACCTGGAATCGAACCCGAGACCTCGTCTCAATTTCTTAGCTTGCAATAAAAAATTGGTAAAGGGACAGATGTGAAATAACACATTATCTCAGGAATAGGTCCCCATGGAGATTGTAAGAACGGGATCAGAATTCGACGCGTGTGGAACCATGGGTAATTTATAGTTAGTAATAAATAAAAATTATAATTATAATCTGAAGTGTATTATCATATAGGTATTGTGCTATTTAGATCAATATTCAGCATAATTAGTACTTCAAAATATTGATAAACGTAGACATGGTACTTATGTAGATATGTACTGTACTCGTATAAAAACGTAATACAGAGTACAATATTTGTATACATATTCATGTATTCGGTAATCAGGAACTGTGAACACTAATGTTGCAGCTAAACACTCGACAATCGCGCTAATAGGCCGTTATTTATCCGTAGCTCGTTAGCAACGCAATTAATTAATATTAGTATTTTTTTTAGTAATTAACTAATATTATTATTAAGTGGAAATCTGATCTCGCTGTTGCTAACCACGAACACATTCTAGGGATAAAACATGTGCTATTCTAGACTATAATCTATCCCTGTATTAAATTTTAAATTTCAGCTAGTTCCGCTCAGCCGTTGAGTAACAAACTTTCAAACAACCAAACATTTACAAAATTTCAAATTCATATTAGTAAGATTCACATACTTATCAAATAGGCATCTAACTGTTAATAATACTACTAAACATCAAATCTACAAATTCCATTCCAAATTGAGCCTGTAATATACGAATAAACCCACTTTTCAAAAACTTTCGTCATACTTTTTCATTCAAGAAAATTGCTTTAAACTATGCTGGCAGGTAGAAGCCAGTAATTTACTTGCACCAAAGTATTATTCAATTACTCACTGCATTCTGTTGACGTTAAGTTAATATTTCATAGTTAGTGACACTTTAGTAACCGAGTTTGTGTAATCTAAAGATTTTTCTTAGCTTGCAATAAAGTTACAGTTGCTGTGAAAGACGTGATTTTGTAGATTACCCACAAATATAAACAAACTTCCGAATGCAAGTGGAATTATAATGTGCTAATCACACGATTTACCATCAGCTAACGGTGAAGGAAAAACATCGTGAGGAAACCCACATGTCCTATGAAAATCTCTAAGGAGATTCCCGATCCACCAACCCGCATTAGGACAACGTGTGTGGATTAATGTCTAAACTCTCTCAGCTCTCTCGTTACAGGAGAGGAAACCCGTGCCCAGCAGTTGCACATAAATGGGTTGCTATCATATAAACAAACTCACAAAATTTTGGCTTCTCTCTTCATTCATAATGCTAGTATAGATAATAATTATGAGCGTATAGGTTAAATTGTTGTACTTCAAGTCTTGCAGATATTTACCACAGAATTCATCATTTTTAGATGCGCACATGCAATATACATAAACAATCTCACATGTAAATTGGCTTTAGGATGAAACGTTTTGCATTCCATGTATACTTGAGTGATTTGAGATTCAATACGGTGGTTGAGGGATATCTACGTTAAATAACATTGTGCTGTGCATTCATGTGAATACGGACTGAAGGGTCGAAATTCCATAGCTAGATTTCTAAATTAACAATTCTAAACGGTAGTATTTGAAGTATCAATATCTACAGTAGTAATACAGTTTTGTTAAAATAAATGCTTTAGTTCGACCGATACACATACGGATATAAGTTTAAAAAGTACTTTTGAAACTTATTTAATATTGACAATCCACAAAAGTACCTAATAAAACATGTCATAAAATGGAATTATCTACGTTATTTAGATTTTTTAACTATGATCAAAGCTATACAAAACAACAATTTTGTTTATTATTTTAATGAATTAGTGGTCTGCTATTTTACTGATTTTTTTTCTAAATGACATCCAATATATTCGTGGCATATGATATATTATTTAACGTACTTAGCCGTTTTGTACATCATCTAAAATTAACTTTCTGAATGAAAATAAAGGAAACAAAATAAATATGACTTAATTTTTCTAAATTTTAATTTAGATATTTTAAGTTAACAGTCTTCAAAATCAACCACAGCACCTTTTGGGGATACATTATTGCACCCTAACTCTTAGTACGAATTACAGAGAGAACTAATATTATGTAGAACAAACACTAATATTCTGTGAGTATGTAAATAATACCAGTAATATTAGGCCCCGAGACTACGTACTCTAGTTTAACGCTAAGTACAGAGCTTAGATACTGCACTATATGACTATAAGTATCCATACGTTTAACACTAAACTGTTCATGGAAGCACTCTAAAAACTGAAACAACTTAGTGTGAGCAGTTCCCTAGTTATGGTAAAAGGTTTCATTAGTGCCGTTACACTTAGTTATTACCGTAATTACAACTGTCATTAAAACTTATAGGATTGCAGCAGAGTTATTTTCTTCCTTAAAGAGATAGCAACTTAAATACATAGTTTATAATTTATTTATTTGATATTATATTAATGTTCACAAAATCGTGTGTCGATGTTATGTGGTAGGTGGTAAAGTCCTGTTTTTATCAGCACTATAAACGAACTCGACTTTCGAGAATACGTTATTCGAAAAGTACAAGAAGGATACTTAATAAATTTCAATAATAATCCAATGAAAGTAGTTTATTTGCAATTTTAACTGGCAAATATGAAATTTCTATAAAGAACATATTTACTTGGAATAAAGAAAAATGTCATAGCATGGTATCTGCTAAGTATCTCACATTTTATACCGTTTCTTTTATTAAAGCGTGTGGTACTCTGCACAATTTCACTTTAGGACAGGGTGATTAATGTTTGAGTCACTTTATATATTTATACTATCAGTTACATTTTTCAGGCTACTTTATACTTAAATTAAAGGAATGGAAACAGATTCCTTACTGCAGCAAAAATAATGTCACATGAGCACGATAAAATAAAATTATGACTCCAATAACGCGTCCAGTAAGCTGAAGGCAAATAGCATTTTTGGTATATTCAACCAGAAACGCTTTTGCCTGACAAAAGTACATTATTTTTATCCCACTTCTGATATTATGTATTCTCTCATGACGATCATTAAAATAGATTGGAAAGTATAAGATGAAGAATAAATTACCGTGTATCACACGGAATAAAGAATATCTACTACAATCTCTTTTCTGTGGTGTATCACCTATGAGGGTAATATTACCTTATTGATAAAACCCTTTTTTTTAAAATAAAGATTTAAAAAAAATTACATGCCTTGGGACGCAATGTGGTTGTGTAGATATTTAAATTATCATTTCAATGTGACATAATATTGATAATAATCGTTGGTTTTTGACATTTTTTAGTTTTTATGACCATAGGAACTAATTTAATTTATTTAATTAGGTTAACAATAGACAAATGTATTTAGAAATAGACAAATTTGCACGCCTCAAGGTGGAATGTGTCTGGTCTATTGGAGTCAGTTGTGTTAAGGCATGAAAAAATTTGAACCCGGAACCTCTCGATTGCCGACTCGGTAACCACCAAGCTTCCGACTTACAAAGCATAAATAATTTCAAGAACCAAGAGCTACATTTTACAGCTCATTAATTATACAGTTTGGTTTAAGGTATGCCTTGTACTACGCGAAATTTTAGGTTTTGTGCAAACTTTTCTAAGAAATGCCAGCTTTGAAATTATGAATTCTAAAGTGAAACTCAAAGAATTTTCAACTAAAAGTGAAAAAAATTAGCGCTATCCAATAAAATTATAGAAAACATTTTTTAGCCTAGTAAAAAAGTAAGTAAAAGTGAAAATATATATAACCAGCATCGCCACAAGGTTTCACCCACGTAAGTCCTGATCCCGTGGGATAACGAGATAAAAAGTAACGTTATGTTAATCAGGGAAATTGGTTCAATAGTTTCAGAGTTGGTCGATTACAAACAAATTAACCTTTCCATATCATTTGCGAAGAATTTAAATTTCTGGCATCATGATCCAAAAATCTGGTCAAAAAATTACTCATCTGTCTATTCTGTCATGGAATAATTTTGACTTTGAACTTGATTTAATTATACTGATCGTGCAAAGGTGTAGTAAGTAGGTCGTGCACTCGTAGACATTGTAATGCCTATGCGTTTTGATGAGTCAATTATTAATGTAATATGTTGTTAATTATTTAAATGGGAGGTGCTTGTGCCTGAACATATTCGTTAGAAGAGTTGTTTTAACATATTTAAATATCGTATCTAAAAGATTGGGGATTTAGTTTGATACAGATCACTGGGCCGCTGCGGCTAACCCGCAACCGTTTATGATAACGAACAAGAAGATGTCTTAGAGGAAGAAAATGTCCTTCAAAATCACGCAGGTAGCTTCTTATGGCGGGTGAAACAGCCTGAAACCTAATAAAATGTAGTCAAAACATACCAGAGGTTGATAAGTATTCTGCTCGGTGTGCAAATCGCCTCACCCAACAATTAATTTGAAGACATTTTGCGGTTTAAGTCTATTTGACTGCTACATATCCATAACCATGAAACGCAAACCTCGCCGGCATGTTCACGTTTACCGAGCCACATTGAACCAAACATTTTGAGTTCGCAGGCAAGTGTTACCTGTACTTGAAGCTAAGTAGCGATACGCCCAAATAATCGTAACGTTTAATTGCCGGTACAAGCTTGTAACGCCCTACTTTCACTTTTATAGCTGGCCACTAAATCGTGTGTTCAACCCTACTCTGTAAGATAAATGACGTACAATATTTGCAAAAACGTGGTAAATACCCATCGTAAATTTAGCCTTTGGAGTGCATTTGGCAAAAGAAGTAACAATTAATCTGGAGTAAGTGTGTCTTTTGGAAGCATGCCAAGGTAAACTTGCCCGATTTTCACAAGAGTTGCCACAACATGCATTATATATTGGGGAAATTTGAATAATTGTCTGCCTGGTGCACAATTTTTGGGGTAAAATACGATAGATTTCAGAGACAGGCCATTTTCATAAAGTAAAATAATGTGTGTAAGTTTGTATATTATTCGGCAAGAATATTTGAATAAGCCAGCTCATTGGTTAAAACTGCAATAATCATCAAACATTTTTAAGTAAAAATTATTTAAAACTCGGTTAGTATTTTATTCGCATAACAAAAATTTTAACACCTACCGTCATCGTATTTTTAGCATACTCTAAAACAGTTGATATTTATGTTATTTCTCTATCAATAGAAAGTTCAAAATATTTCCAATCTCTTGAGTTTGTAGGAGTCCACATCCAATTTAAAACTTGGCTTTGTGCATAGTTCAGTGGTTTAACGCTAGAAGCGAGGCACGCTAATAGACAGTTAAAGTTAGAGCAACAAACTACACAATCGCCTGAAGTAATTTTGTCAAGTGTGTCGTGTACACTATCTTATGAATTCACATGATGTAAGTTTAACATTCATGAATATTCATTCCATTTATTAGAAAGACTTGTAGAGTATAGGTACAAGTACATAATATATATATAAATATCACAGAACAAGGAAAAATCCTTAGGACATAAATATTGTACCGTCTTCAGTGTGCTGATAAGTTCTTTCAATTATATTACATTACATTACAACAAATAATTATGTCACGAAAATTAAACACAAAAATAAAAATAAAAATGAAAACAATTATGAAAGTTGAAAAAGCGAAAGGCGTATGCCAAGATCGTAGCAAGTGGAAAGATGTTGTCTCTGCCTACCCTAATGGGAAAAAGGCGTGATTTGTATGTATATATGTATGTAAAATTTAAACTATACTTACAGCTTTCCATCAAAATTGTACAGTTAACTTGACGAGACATTAATAATAAAAAAAATGAGTAGCTGGTAGCTCATGATGTGAGTCTTCATGTAAAATGTACAAAAGCGAAGACACACCGATGTAATAAAAAATAAAAAACTACCTGCCGTGTGTACCATAATAAATCTCATATACAGGCATGTTCATCCCGCGTACATACCAACCGACACAGTATTTGATATATGACGCTACCGTGAAGTGCGGCTTTATAAGTACAACGTGTTCAGTGAGATTGGACAACATTTTGTTTTGAATAAAGTTAACATCTATGTTATCGTATCTATAGTACCTAACCTTGCAATTAAAATATTTAGATGGTCTAGAAAATAAACGTGCTTAGTTCAAGAAATTCTACGTTCAAATAAATGAACCCTATAAAAATGGTCTAAAAGACAAAATAATAAGTGCGCCACCGTAGTGGTATAAAAACTGCAAATTTCGCAATTCTTTCTCTATCTCTCTCTCTCTTCTCTCTCTCTCTCTCTCTCTCTCTCTCTCTCTCTCTCTCTCTCTCTCTCTCTCTCTGTTGGAGCCAGTTTTTTTTTGTGCTTAACTGGAAATCCTCACCTAAAATAAAATTATTATATATTATCATAAATGTCATTGTAACATAATAAAGAGTTTTAAAACGTTTGTTTACACCTACATTAAAACTCGGTTTTACAATCAAAATATATATTTAACGGTACCGTAAAACGATGTGTACAGTCGTAAATTGAAGGTTGTTAAATAAAAAGCAATTGTCCTCTTTAAGTGTTCAGTCATAAACCTATTAAATCTAGAGACGGAAGGCGTTGAAGAATATTATTATACGTAAACGGGAATTAACGCGATACACGTTGAAGAATACCACTGACGACACTAAATTTGGCCCACTTACTAATACATATAAGTCGGCACGCACACATTCACACATTATTCCAGCCCTACGCAACAACCGTCATTTGATTCAGTCAGTTTAAGCAGCGAAAAAAAAATACAGCGTGTCTTGTGTTGTGTAAAAACCGTAAAGACAGTAAGAAAAAAAGCCATCCATTTCAATCAAATTTAGGTAAATACATATAAATAAATAAATAAATATTCTACAACATTCTACCATCACTCACTAGACTCAAAGTAAGCATAACTTAACTAGCTTGTGTTATGGGTTCTAGAATGCGGATAAACATACTTATATATATTTTTTGGAAATACATTCATTTTATACATAGAAACTTCCAGACCAATGGTAGGTAGGACCAGTTCCAAATAGGCATATTCATGCATACAAATATTTGCACTGAGCGGGAATCAAACCCGCGGCCCGTCGTAGCAGTCGAATGCACTACCGCTACGCCGTCAAACAGAGGGTAACACATTGCAACCCAAATTCACTTACACATGGTTAGCCACCGAAATTCTTGTGACACTCCCTCGTATTTAACGCGTTCCGTCCGCAAGTTTTACAGGTTTATGCGTTCAGTGCTAAAAGCGTAAAAAGTGAAGCTTTCAATGTGTGATAATGTCTTGTAAAATGACGCCGTAAAACTGTCGCCAGATATTGGCGACAGATGAATCTTTATTTGTCAAGTAATAGGCGAACCTTTTTATTCTTTGTAGCTTTTGGTACTTTAAGCGTCGATTGCTTAGTGGTTAAAACGTCGACCTTAATATGATCGTGAGGTTCCGGGTTCGAATCCACCCTAAGTGTTGCACACGTCCATAGGCCATGGTGACCGCTTCCCATCAGGTGGGCCGTATGCTTGCCACCTACGTAGTTTAAAAAAATAATTGCTGCAAATATTCATTGAAGCATTAAAAGTTTTGTACTACCATAATTATTTCAATTTGTATTCTTGGCATATATAATATTTGGTTCTAAGGAGAAAAAAAAGTCTCACTGGAACCAAAATGGTTCTAGACTATGGTTCCAAGTGGAATGATCCATATTTTCGGTATTTAAATAAGTACAGTCAATAACACCAATTAAAAAGAAAACCTATCAGCAAAGACTTTTCTGTTCCAAACGGCTTTTTTGTATTGCGAGATAACAATGGCCTCGATACATCAAAAGCTTTGTACTAGCCGTCCGATAGTCACTATAAAAGTGTTCAAATCAAACACCGCATAAAAAGTAACCAGCTTACAACAGAATTTAAGTTTTACGCCCTACACAGAAGATCTCAAGTAGCATTGAAGGACCTCTCGAAGTTGCTTTTAGCCGACACGTTCCGTTTAAAGATAATAACCCTTTCAGCTGCTTTTAACGACTTGTGTGAAGATGAGATACTTTTTATGTGTTCAAACTTATTTTGAAGTGTTGTTAACGACACATTTTAAGACCTTTTAAAAATTCGGAGTTGATCAACTTATGCTACTAAAAATTCTGATAATTAGAGGCCTAGATGTTTAGCTCACTTTTCTAATATATTCTCATTTCAATGTCAGGTACTTCCTCTTAATTTTAAATTTGGAAGGTTACATTTTTTAAAACATTTTTGTAGCTGACTGTTCGTAAATACGTCTGGGCCCGTAGCCAAGTGGCAAAAGTCTAAATCGCTATCGAATAGAATAGATTAGGTCGACCAATCACACTCCAGCTCGTGATTCCGCCGCGGCGCGCGCATCGTACGCCGGCGACGAACTTGAATGTGATTGGTCGACCTAATCGTTTCTATTCCGTAGCGATTTACGCTATGACACTTGTCTACGGGGCCTGATTTTCGGATCGAGCGAGTTGACGATTAAAGTAATTTGGTAAAATAGGCTGACGAACACGTCATTGGCCATCTGCCTATTTAATTAAAGCATTTGAATAAAACTAACTTTAAAACGTAAATAAGTTCATTATACAGTCACAGGAACATTACAAGTACTATATGTGCAAACTGGTACACGATGAATCACACACAATGATCAATCTCTTCATACCTCTTATACGAAGCGTGTAGAATATTTGAGAAGAGGTGAAGTCAACTATTATTACTTCCATTTTACTAGTATGAATACAAAATGACG
This sequence comes from Lithosia quadra, assembly GCA_963576445.1. Classification (NCBI taxonomy): domain Eukaryota; kingdom Metazoa; phylum Arthropoda; class Insecta; order Lepidoptera; family Erebidae; genus Lithosia; species Lithosia quadra. The sequence continues at coordinate 3,860,362 of OY754894.1, forward strand.
CCAATATGACAACCTAACGAGCCTACATTAAAAGACGCCAGATAGACGAGTATTCATCGTCATGACTTTATTATCATGAATTTTAGTATGCTTTGACATCCTCTAAAATTATAATTTCATTTTATACTCTATTATGACGTATGTGTACGTTATTTCTCGTTGGAGATGTGTAGGTTTCAATTTTCATAGGATGCGTGTCTATCAATATCTAACATGTATATCTTCTTCACGCTATGACTGAGAATTATCAACAATTAAATCTCTGTTTACTCAAAACACTTTAGTTGACCAGGCAACCAAAACCTGACTTTGCGATGGCGAACACGTCATTGGCCATCTGCCTATTTAATTAAAGCATTTGAATAAAACTAACTTTAAAACGTAAATAAGTTCATTATACAGTCACAGGAACATTACAAGTACTATATGTGCAAACTGGTACACGATGAATCACACACAATGATCAATCTCTTCATACCTCTTATACGAAGCGTGTAGAATATTTGAGAAGAGGTGAAGTCAACTATTATTACTTCCATTTTACTAGTATGAATACAAAATGACGCCAATATGACAACCTAACGAGCCTACATTAAAAGACGCCAGATAGACGAGTATTCATCGTCATGACTTTATTATCATGAATTTTAGTATGCTTTGACATCCTCTAAAATTATAATTTCATTTTATACTCTATTATGACGTATGTGTACGTTATTTCTCGTTGGAGATGTGTAGGTTTCAATTTTCATAGGATGCGTGTCTATCAATATCTAACATGTATATCTTCTTCACGCTATGACTGAGAATTATCAACAATTAAATCTCTGTTTACTCAAAACACTTTAGTTGACCAGGCAACCAAAACCTGACTTTGCGATGGTGAATATAAACGCATAAAATGTCAACGCTATTATTTAAATTCGACACATTATACGCGTCTTGTGTGTGTTTTTTTAAATCAGAGTTCCAAGTCCGGCTCATCATCATTCATGCCACAGACAACTGAATAAGTGATAACTAAAATAAAACATCTGCACCCAACGAGTGGACGAACGTTTTCGGCTTCGGCTCTCGGCCTCCGGCTTGAATTATTGAACGCCGGTATTGGTTAAACTATGAATTATGCATCTTTTCTAGTTCTACGAACACTAACTGAATGTAATCATAGTTCATTGCATTCTGATTGCTGCCATAGGCTGGCATATGTAAATTTTAAGTGTTTCAATGAATCAATCAATCAATCAATTAGCCTATTGCAGTCCACTGCTGGACATAGGCCTCTCCCAATACCTCTCCAAATTTCTTCCTCCTTCGAGCCTTATCTTAACTGAGTTGGGGTTGGCTTTTAAATCTAACTACGAAACTGCTGAACTACCATATTTTCCATGCCATTATTTTGATCTTCACAACATACATACGGCGAAATTGAAGTTTCTTCGCGATAACCGACATTAACGTGGTAGGCTAGTTTTAAATACCAATAGTGAAGGGATTGATATACCTGCACTCGTGTATTATTTTGTCCCACGTTTGCTTTAATATATTTCAAACTAAAAACTTTAAACTAACTAAGTATATTATTTAGGTAGGTGATATATATCCGTATCATTACTTTCGAAGTAAATATTTAAAACCCAAATACTACCGAGTACGATCGACTGAATGCATTGAAACGAATTGGTATCGAGTCACGATTTTCACATTTATTAAAACAAATATAATTAATACTCTATAAGCTTTTAATCTGTGAGATGAGTTGAACAACACGTACTGAAAGAGTATCTGATATTTAACCGACAGTTCTGATATAATATAGATACTGGTATTTGTTTTACTGTATGTGGTATATAATGGTGTTTGTTTGTGATCCTTTAGTCACGTGTAGTCTATTTGTTACGGTTTTACAGAAAAAATTACATAGCAAGTCAAGCATTCAGCTTTGATTTTAAACCGGTTTTACGACTGGATAGGCAGCACCATCAAAGAAAAAGTTGTTCAATGCTAACCAATTTGCAAACGGTCTTAATATAGAAACGCAGTAAAATAATTGTTATTCATTCATTTGTTTTGGTTTTATTTTGAAGAGAGACTTATAGCTTATTACAGAAACTATGAAACAAGTTAATAATCAATTGATAGAACAAAGAATTGCTGGTAGGAAATGGAAATCTACATTTAAGAACATTTCTGTCTGTTTGTTTATCATTTGAGAATACCGTACGAATCAGGACGGGTTCGACTGTGAATTCTCAACAACAATATTTTGCAGGTTCAAATACGCTCCATTGCTGTACCGTTATGCGCAGGCAGAACAGTTCGGTTACGCTACGGTAAATACAGTCTAAAAAGCAGTCAACGTGGCCTATGGACATGTGCAACACCAGGGGCCTCACACTTATGCTGCCGACCCTGGAGGGGGGGAGAGGGAGTTTAGGGGGGTTGGGTTCATTTTATGAACAAAATGTTGATTAATTGAATCTATACCTAAAGCAGGGTTTATTTGTATTCGATGATTTTACGCAAGTCCAATAAAATACCTCGAATTATTACAGACTTACGCATATGAGTTCAGAAGCAATACCACTATTAATAACACCAGAACAACTGAACGAATCTCATTGAAATTTGGCACAGAGATGATCATAATAGGCTGGTTTTTATCCGGCAGGCAACAGCAATTAACATCTGGGGTGTGTAGGTCGGAACCCCCACGCGGTGTAACCCTGGCAACAGAGACGTTAGTACCTCTCGCTGGCAGGGGGAAGAATTGCCACCTGTGGTCAATTCCAACCGAGGCGGGTGACTGTCCCTGCAGAGGGCTGCCTGGAGGCTCTCCGCGTGTAGTCCGTTTGACTAGCATCAGGCTGGTTCTCCAAGTCCAGGGGAGAGGGGATTTGGTGACTAGAACCCCGAAGGCCATGCGGTATCCGTGGGGATTATTGCACGAAAAAAAGAAACATCTAAATATTCTTTGTGCCGCCACAAATCAATAAAATTGCTATACGATACAGCTGTATTTGGTTTCAAAGAAATTTTCTTTGTAGCAAACAACTTGTTTTATAAAAACAGTCGCAAAAGAAAAACACTTAACAAAACATTGTACAGTAGTTCTATTATGCTTTTGTGATGCTTACAAATACATCTGCCCACAAAATAATATCTAAAACATAAACATCTATTAAATTATTTTAAGGGCATCTTTTAGATTCCTTTGAAGCCAAATTTATGAACATTTTGCTTTGTGGTTTCCGTAATTGTACTCATATTTTAATCATTACTAATGGTTCAAATGAATTTAACACTGCTAAATTATACTTATTAAATGTTATGTTGCGGAGGACTGGAGTTCGGTAAGTCAATTAATTTAAGTATCGTGTTATATAGGTATTGTATTGAAGTTTATGAGGTAAATTATAAATGTATTTAGCAAAATACTCACGATCCATTTAGTTGCTACTAAAGAACACGTTTTTAGTATAACATTTGTGTATATGATTGTGTTTCTGTTTATTTGGATAGTTAAATTTAAAAATTGTCTATATAGGGCGTAATTTATTATACAGTTCCTTTAATTCTTTCGTTTTATTTTGGTAATGGACAGAGTTTCTAGATGAGGAAAAAAGGCCAACCCTAAAAAGGCCATGTGTTTCAACAAAACTTATTTTAAAAAGTTAAACTCCCCAAAATAACAAAGAACTTTGTTACTAAATATAATTAAATAACTAGTATGTCGACCGGACAACATTAAGTGTTCGTACCCAGGGGAAATCTAACGCTGACTAGTTGCGAAGGCTTCGAACTTTTGTTTTAGGTATCATAGCAACAAAATTCGAACAAAAAGTCGTTATACTACAGTACTATTTTATTGGGAATGTTAATAGTTTTCAAAATCGTTTTTATTCACAAGTTTAGTCCAACTAGAAATAAAAGATAATGACACTTTCATTCGGAAGCCCAGTATGATTTAAAATTCAATACCTATCACAGAAGACTGTTGGTAGAGTTTAGAGGTAGTAGTAGGGTTCTAGAGTTTAGTATAGTAATAATTTATAAGTACAAGTCACTCTTTGGGCATTGGGTAGCAGACTGCAGCAGGAAAAGTCGAAGACACATATATCAAACGTCTAAAACATCACTCATTATCAAATAAACTACTTTTTTATACTACGTAGATGGCAGACAAGCGCACGGCCCACCTGGGCCTCGATTCTGCTAAAGACAAACCACTGATATACCACTGACATTTTAAAAAATGCCATTTAATTTTAGACTTTATTGTTATCGGGTTAAAGTCTAAAGTCAAATGATACTTTGTAGAGCGAATGAAAAAGATAAATGAATTCTTTTCATTTGATTTTAGACTTTAAATGTAGAACGGTAAAGTCTACAATTAAATAGCATTTTTGGAGAGTCAGTGGTATTACAGTGGTTTGCCTTTAGCAGAATCGAGGCCCTGATAGGAAGCAGTCACGGTCTAAGGGTATCACACGCGCGCTGCCTACTGAAGGGAAGGGGGGAGGGCTATGAAGGGGTGGGAAAGCTAGGAAAGGGTAGGGGGAGAAGGGGTACAATGAGCTCTGGCTACCCTACTTACCGGCGGCGGGAACACAACACGATAGTTATTACGGCCGCGGTCTTCTATAGGGTGGAGGTACTACCCCAGTCGGAAAGCTCATTTCGGACGGCAGATACCGTCGTGTCCTACCTCCTATTCAGTTTAAATATCTGTGTAGTAATACATTTTAAAAATAAACAGAGACAATAAGTATATTCGTTTCTTGGCAAAAGAAAAGGTCCTCGAAATGAAAAACAATACATACACAACTTCTTTAGTTGTTAACATAACCCAGGACAGATAATGGGAAAAGTTGAGTCCCAGTTGATTGTGGAAATAGACTACTAACTACTACTTCAACTTGCCAAGTGGGATTACTACCAATGCTTCATGATTTAGGACTCCTAGATATGTAATTAATTTGGCACGGAATCAAATAATAACTAAGTATTTCATATCATAAACTTTCTGAAGCAAAAGTTATACCTATATTGCCAATCTTAGTCTTTGAAACTAATAACTCAACCCTTAACAGTTCATTTACCATAGGTATTATAAGTGATAATAAATCTATATAAATACGGAAAGCGAAAATATAAGATCCCTTTTTAGAAATATTGCACGTACTTAGGCGTTTGATTGAGCTTTGGCATGGATGAGAAGTACAGAAATCTAAAATTTAGATTATTATTACACTTCTATTGCATAAGACTAAGTAGTGATTGGGTATTATTATCTGAAGCCCTTGTCACTAGACGATTACACACAAATATACATACAAACATAAATCTTGTCGGTGTATGTAGTGGTGGCCCTAGTCCTCAGACTTTACCTTTAGCTAACCATCAGGCAAGGTGAAGTCATTTTTGACGTGTCCTATATAAAAAATGAAATTTTAGTTCCTAGACTGGTTACTTATTAATAGGTACTAATATCTATCTATCATATTGTTATTCCGGAGATTATAGTTTATTACTGCTATAGATACATTATTATCATCGTTCAATTTTAATGCACCAATAAAACTGTTATTTATTGTATATAAAATTCATATCACTGATTAACTACAGACCATATTTTTAAAAAACGTCAAATTCATTTTATCTAATACTACCCCATTGCGGCTTCACCCGTGCTCCTCGTAGCTCCTGTGGAACCCATTTATCCCAAACATACCCGTAATTATTAGTTCTACAATAATGTATGGAATGTTTCCCAATTTATTGACATACGATTAATGCTCCAGTCTTCTGGGTAGTAGCTGGAATGACATAATATTCTATAATCTTCCTCGATGAATGGGTAATCTAACACCATTATTTTTTAATTTCGTACCGGTAGTTCCTGAAATTTACGCGTTCAAACGAATAAACAAGCTCTTCGTTTTAGTATATATAATACCAGTCCTACATGATTATTTTAATTACTTTTATACATGATAGAATCCTAAAGAGTCAAAAGCGTCATTTTAAATGAAGTAGTGACAGAAGATGTATTTAGCTTTGAGAGTTAAACTGTCATTTCCTCGTTGAATAGCAATTAATTAGATACGGAATGGAGCACCTATTTGCGAGCTACGCTTTGAATTAATTCAGCAAATCCAATTATTTGCCATGTTCGCAGCGGGTTTAACCAACCATAAAACAAATCTATATGTTTTTCCTATACAATGAAGACCATGATAGCAGAAATCAACGCTCCATGCACACAGCTACTTTAAAAGTTTATAATAGTAAGCCTATGCCCGTGGCTCTGCCCGGGTGAATGTCGGTTTTCGCATTTTTGACTTTATCTCCGATTCTACTTAACCGATTGTGATCAATCTTACGTAAGAATCTTAGTTTTTGCGTCCATCACGCACAAACAAACATGTCCAAAAAATATTTTTATGTTCATAATCGTTCATATAACTCAAGTATTTTACAAAATATCTGCAATGTACAGGTACAACTACTTTATAATATTTTTTTATAATAGTATAGATATAGATAGATCTAGAATAAACTAGATAATTATGTATATTGCCATAATAAAAGTTTCCAATAAAAATCAGTCCACAAAAAATAAATTATATTATTTCTTCTTTAAGTAGTCTAACTAAAGTCTAGCCTAGTCTTACTGTTCTACTCATGTTATACGCATCACTAAACACTAAATAACAATTAGGATGAACTAAGCAACAATTACTTTTCAGACAACAGAACATTATTTAAAGGCAGCCCCATATATTACAGCCGGGAGTTTCCAAAGGCCAGCTCGGTGCAATTTCATGGGACATTGCATCTTTGTAACTAGCGGTCGAAGCCGAGTTGTGCCCTACATTGCGTAGCTCCGTAGATGGTTTTTGTTACGAAACTATGCTGTAGTAATTGGATTGATTGGATTGGCTGAAATTAACAAGGGTTTAGGTTTAATGCTTTTAAATAAATAGATAAATATACCACGACATTTTCTACACAAAACTCTACAAAACTATAGCAAGCATAGTTTTACTAACTTGTGTTATGGGTTCTGGAATGCAGATAAACATATCTACTTATATAATTTTTTGTAAATACATAAATTACACTTAAAACATCCAAAATAATGCGAATAGACATCGATGATTAAGAAAATTTGCATTGAGTGGTAATTTAATCCGGGCCCCCTGTCGTAGCAGTCAAATGCACTACCGCCGTCATATTATTTATCTGATGCTTCAATCGAACCAAACAATCATTATTTATTTCGCTGAACATAGGTAAGTACATAAACTTATTAATATTCTTATTCTAAAAAATACTTTTCTATGGCCATACTTCTTACACAAATGTTATATTTTCTACAGAAAACTTTGTATCTCTTACTGTTTTACTTACTTTTGAAACTTCGTTGTAGTTTTATAAAGAAAATTTCTTAATAGTTGTCCTGCACTGTAAAACTTCACGTACACCAGACCGATGAGAATACACTTTTTGTATTGCAAAAGTAGGTACAGTCTGTTTCATAAACGAGTATGTAGGTAAGAGGGCAGTCGGGCCAAGTTTGATCTCGCGAAACGTACGCTGGCCAATTGAAAAAAAGGCAGGTCAAAAGGTAAGCGGCGCGCTTGCAGACTGTAGAGGAAGCTTATGAAGTGTGTAAGAACAGAAGCAGATGGCGGACTGTTATCTCTGCCTACCCCTGAGGTATAAAGGCGAAAGTATATTTAATTTTTATGATAGTCCAATTTGTTATGTTGTGTACCTACACATAGCTATCATACACAAGCTATGTTAGGTACTAAATGAATTAATTTATTTTAGTAAGATGTCACTCCGAAAATAAAAGGCACTTGTATTCTACTAAACTAAATTTTCATAAATGCTACGAATAATAATTTAAAAGTTGTGACTAACGATTTACTTACTACGATACTTTTTCTCCTAGCAGTAGTCATTTCACTCGATAATTTATGAAGGCAATTAATTTGGAGAAGTCCACTTATTTCTCGACCAATCTTTTTTTCTTCATTTTCAGTTAATAAAACTCTTTCAAAGTAATTTCGACTTGTCATGCAAGAATGGTATGTAATTATACCTATTGAACGAGTATGATTCCTATTTCTATATTAATAAGACTCTTCTATTACTACTTATATCAAAATTTAAATTAATGGTGTCTGTACTGTACATTGGAGATATTTACTCGTAAAAAATAGTTGGGTAATGTTTAAATGAACATTCATCGCGAACAAAGAGACAAGAAAACCAAAAAACATATTCATTTAATAAAATGTTTTTTATATAACTCTAATGTCCAGACAGACACGGGTAATTTCCAATTTTATCTATTATTATAATAGATAAATTTGACTGTCAAATAGGTAAACGATAGAACTAGGACAAATAACAAAACTCTCATTTATGAATTTGTAAAAAATTTAATAAATAATTATAACAAAAATCATCTATACTTATTTACATGAAAATATTGAGTCGTATCTATCCCCATCACTATACTGAGCATGGAGAATGCATCTCCATTCGTCCATCTACCTCCGAAAATATGGGTGATTGGAGACGTATGTAGTCCATCAAGATTTCATAGTCGATACCAATTACTTCCACATTTCTACGATTGTCACGTATCATCTGAAAAGTATATTATATATATTAATACAATATAAATAATAATAACAGAACCATTTTATGAACAAATTCAAAGGAGGTAGGATACGACGGTATCTCCCGTCCGAAATGAGCTGCCCGACTGGGGTAGTACCTCCGCCGCCCTGCAGAAGACTGCGGACATAATAACCATCGTGTTGTGTTCCTGCCGGTAAGTAGGGTAGCCAGAGTTCACTTTACCCCTCCTCCCCTACCCTTCCTAGCCTCCCCACCCCTTCCTAGCCCTTCCCTTCAGGGTAGGCAGCGCGTGTGTGACACCCTTAGTGTTGCAAACGTCCATTGGCCACGGTGACCGCTTCCCATCAGGTGGGCCGTGTATTTGTCTGCCACCTATGTAGTATAAAAAAAAATGCAGTTTCATTGTCATTGTCTTGTAAATGTTGCAATTGGATTCAACTAACTGAATTGCATACTTATGGCAGTGCCTTATTTCTAAAAATATATTGCAAAAGCGTATAAAATCTCATTTTTAAAGTTAAAACAATCTAAGTAGTCTAAGTTATTCCAAAAAATGCTTCACTCATAAAAGAAAGTTTTTGTATAAAGGTTTAAAAGGTAAAGAATTGCTATTAAAAAAGGTTCTCTCATTCTTGTAGTCACAAAGATAAAATAACAAGACAATTTACTATCTTTTGATAGATCATTCTCAAACAAATATCTATGAGTAGGTATGTATTTGAAATGCCGATTCGTGCCCTAAAAAGCCCATTATCTATAACATTATCTTTAATTCTCAAAGAACTCCTAAGTAAGAAGTAAGATGACGATTTATTTAATAAAACAGTAGTCAGTTAAATGAGAAAAAATTAATTGATCTAAACTTGCTACATAAACGAGCAGTTAGATCGGCAATGCTGCGTGGATCCAACTTTTGGGTGATAAGAAGTGTGATGAGCATCAAATGCAGGTCACCGAGATGACAAAGCTACGAGGGACACGTTGTGTGACTAAGCTGGACAAAATTTAAAACTGGTGAATTTGTGGACCCTTTAAGACTATTAAAATATAGTATTAAATGCAGGAAAGAGCCTGCGCTGATTTGGCCACACATAATGTGGCGGAGAGATATAACCATAATGACCGTTTTAATTTTTTACCAACGGGAATTTATTTTTGCTACAGCATGTAGATAGGTATATACTATTATTATAGATCAACTTTACCTATGCTAGATAATATTTCTGTGATACCCGCACTATTCAAAAAATACGATATTATGCTAACATGAAAACGGTTCACATGAAATCAATTTCAGTAACATACATTATGCATACAATATTGTGCAAATATTAACTTCTACATGTAACCAATATTGGATCATAATACTTAGCGATTAAGTTCAATTCAAAGTAAGCATGAATTTAGTTGAAGATGTAGAATAATTATTTAGAAAATAATTGTGATATACTGCCTATATAAAATATTTTTTTAACTAGCTGTTACCTGCGACTCTACCCACGTCTATGCAACCGACATCCCTTATTTCTTCCTCCCCTCTGATTTGAAATTCAAAAGCAATCTATGACATATTATGTATTTATTATTAAGTACCTACAGAGACAAAGTTTCTTGGCGATATCATCGAAAATGACGAATTTTCATCCTCTGTTTGAACACCCTCTCAGACCTTTTTTCCGACAAACTGTAGAAAGTAAGCCACCATTTACCATCAAAATCAGTTCAGTACTTTAGGCGTGATAGCGTAACAGACAGGCAGAGTAACTTTTGCATTTATAATATTAATAAAGATTGATCACTCACCGTAAAACCATCACCGCCTTCTGCTATAAAATTCTGAGAAACGACTTTATAGTATTTATCAACGTCCAGTGGTTCGTACTTAGGAACGTCACATTCGATACAGCGAATTGAAACTTTCAGTATACGATGGTTCACAGGCATCATGCCGAGAATTACTGCACGTAACCCTGTAACGATTTCTTATGACAGAATATAGATTAAGAGCCGATGAAGACCAACCCTCACCCATTTGACAACCTGATATATATTTTTTATAAAAAAAATGGATTTTTTAGGCTTATTGGACGATTTATTCCAAAACTGTCAGTCGTTTTTAACAAGGATAATATACCTTGATAGGCTGGTCTACCAATTTATGTTCATGCCTTTGGAAACCAGGTATTTATATAATTGCAGGTAGGTCGATATAGGTATATTAATAACCAATAGGAAGTGGTTTCATGGGAAGCATAATATGTGTCTCTTTTTGTGCTGCACCATTTAAAATTACTTCTGAATGTAAAAATAAACGATTTTGTTGTAAACCTGAAGTTTGCAGCATCCTGGCTCCAGCAAAAGGTACGTTGGCGACTGCGTACTCCAACATTTCCAGAATAACTTTGCCTTGTAGATCAAAAACTTCAATATTATTTTCAAAAGGTGTCGCCATCATAACAGATGCGTAAGATATCACTGCAATGATTTTAAAAGTCATGTTATTTTGTTAAGAAGAGAAATTAAAGGATGAATTTCAAAAATTTTTTAAAATTCAGTTGATTACCCTAGCACTAGCACCCACTATACCATAGAAGATTTTTTTTTATAAAATTGCAATTTTAAGCATTTACCTCCAGGATTGATACTAGTTCTGATTCCGCCTTGATTTAATACACAGAAATGTGCATAATTCCATTGGTTATTTTGTGCTTTTCCTAGTGCCTAAAACAGTTATGTTAAGAGGTTAAATTAGAATTGAACTATAGAAACTGCACATACTCGTATTAGTCGGAGACACAGAAAATAATTTCTATACCTAGATAGAATATTAAGGCAAATCTAAGGAGTATACCTACAGCATGCATATAAGCATCACAGATCAGATTTCCAAGATTACATTCCGCACATGCACAACTTGAACTTAAGAGCACCATCGAAGTACCAATTTCCATAGAAGCCATCTCCGAAATTTTCGGCAGATAATACTCTATTTTTTCTAGTACATCTGGAGCTAAAATACAGATATATTTGATCAGTAAATGAAATTGCCGTCTAAACTCCTTGTGAAGAAACTATAAGATACTATTTATTATTATTGATAGGTACTTCAAATAACTTTAATGAACACACAAAATTTTATGTAAAAAGTGTAACCTGATCAGGTTTAATAAAGTATTTAGTAAAATGGAAATGTAGATATTTGAAATAAAATAGAAATGAAGTATTTGAGTAGAATGAAGTAAAAGGTTACCTGGCTGAATTTCGTTTCCGAGGAAAAGAGGGTTTCCTCCCCATTCTAAAATATTACCGGCAGAGTCAAAGAAAACTTTGAGTTCACCTAAATAAGCCGTGTGAGCGCCAGCTTGTACTATCAAAACCTGGACATAAAGAAATAAATTAAGCTAGTTAAGAAGAAGTATAGGCACTACGTATTTGCATCTAATGAGGCAAGCAGTGTGATGAGAATTGAAATAAACTTATCAAGAAATAGAATAATGAAGTATAATGTATAAATATAGTAAATAGGATGTTATTACTGTTATTAGGGTCCAACCAAAATCTTCGGGGCCCAATTACACCCGTTGATTGACGGTCAAGGCTCTGGTGTAGGTTTCTCGGGGTTGGGCAGTCAAACAGACTACAATAGTTACGGTGTTTAGCCAAATCAAGCAGAGGAAAAGGAGTACGCAAATCTCAGCTGCATTTGAGAGAGTGTGCACTGCACAACTTGATGCCTCCATGACTTTCCAACAACGAACGATCACACGAACAACAAAAGAAAACTGCTTCATGGAAAAATCAAAGTACGCCGCTTCGAAGGATAATTCTAAGATGATGATGATAGATAAGATGAAAATCAAATTAAATTGATAGTCGCGTCAAACATTACAATACTGTCGAAATATTGTAAACTTATTGCAACAGAATTTCTTGCACCCATCCGTTGTTCAAGTTTCGCAATATATATAAATAAATACTATTGCTTCATAAATTGAAAAACAGAATAGTACTTACGGGTCGCCGTGTTTCTGCTTGATTCACAACCATTGGGTACGGTCCCCGTGGACGAAAGGCAGTACCAGCCACTACTTCACCGTTGAACAAAAGAGTGTGGCTGTGCCCCCCTACTATAATGTCTATATGTGGACCACCATTCAACGCTATTTGTCTGTTCAACAAACCATTATATATATTAAAAGCAAAGTCTAATTTTATTGCTAAAACTTGCTGTCCCTCGCGGTTTCCCCCGTGATATACTTCATTCTCGTGGCACTCATTTGTCCAATACTAGCTCATAATTTATTAGTTTTACAATAATGTACAGACATTGTTATTGACATTTATCATTACTGCTCCACTTTCCTGGGTATCTTCCTCAATAAATGGGCTATTCGATACAAATTCGAATCAGTAGTACCTACTTGAGATTAGCGCGCTTAACCAAATAACAAACAAACAAACCCTTCAGTTATATAATATTAGCATAGAATATACATACTCATCTAGTTCAATACCACAGTGCGATAAAACAATAATAATATTGACCCCTTGTTCGTTAAGTTTTTCAGCTTCCTCCTTTACAGTTTGTACTTCATCTTTAAATCGTAAATTACCAGTACTTGCTAGTGACTGAAAATAACAGAAATTTGTATTAAAAACCCGAATAGATACCCGTTGTCGCCACCAAACAATATCATCCCCTATTTCATTCCACAAAGGTCGAAATTTCCAAAACGCTCGCTCGCTATTTATTAACAAAATACATCTCTTCGAAAAAAGCCCTTCAACCCTGTTTTCGTGATAAAATGTATAGTCTATCTCGGTTCCGAATTTCTATCAAATCGGTTCAGTAATTTGGACGTGAAAGCATAACAAAGTTATTCATACTAATAAGTATGGATTAGATTTTATACGTACATCAGTTGAGGATATTATTACACCAATGATCCCAATTTTTCGGCCATTTCTTTCTACTATAATACTCTTTTCATATAAGCCTTGTAGTGTTGGTTCATCGTCATCAATGATATTAGCTGCTACTGCTGTGCTGTTCAACTCTTCTAAATATGGAACTAGACCCGCAATACCATTGTCAAATTCATGATTTCCTAGTACCTGTAAAAAGAAAAATGGTCCCGTATAAAATGACAGACAGTAGTAGATGCTAAATGTGTAGTAATTTTTTATATAATCAGCCCGTCAAATTCAAATTCTTTATTTATGGAAATCGGGTAGTACAAGATATCACATTATTTTAGTTTTCATTTGTGGAATGCAAATGTTAACATTCAATAAAATTGATTGCACCCCTTAGGATGTTGAGAAGCTAGGGTGAAGTCCAAGAGCTGCGAGACCACTATCAGATGCTAATGATCCTTAAATGGTGGTCGCTTTGACGGCCTTAACAGATGCTTTTTCACAACCCGCTTGAATAACCCAGCATTGTAAAAAGAAGGAACGCATATTAAATACGGTATTAAAACGATATTTAAAAATTGTTAGGATTAAAAACTAACGTGTGCGTCATGAGGGAGCATATTCATAAAATCCTTAGTCACATTCCATCTGAATAAGTTGTACCAGATAGTGCCTTGGAAACTATCTCCACCACAAAGCAGGAGGGAATCTGGTTCTCTTTCGAAGCCCTGACGGACAGCTGTTGCTAGCCGGGCAAAACCCCCAATACATGGAGCGGATTCATCGCAAACACCACCCCGTAAGTTCGTTTCTTCAAACCTGAAATAATTTATTTTGGGTTCATTTCAAACTTTTGGAACACGTTGAATTTAATTACTTGCTATACACTCATACACACACAAAGTTGGAAATTTCTGAATCTAATCAGAATAAAAGAGCCTAAACAATAATCATACCTAGCATTAAAAACATTATACTGAAGAATATTCAAAGCAAATATATATTTTCACCATCAATCAATAAAATAGAGAAACTTAATAACAAGACGATTTCAACATATTTCACTGTCGCACTGTGATTAACATCTATTCTAACCTAGTATAGTAGCAAAGATAGGATATCTCTATAGATAAAATTGTTAGGCAATTTTCTCATAAGGACAATACGAAAATGGATTCAATCTGATAGCAATTATTATATTGAAATCAATATTTCGAATTTCAATTAAGAAGACTTACTCTCTATTATGTAGATATTTCAAATTTGGATAACTGATAATTCAGAAGATCGTACGAGGAACAAATCATTAGGTATTATTATTCAAAGTACCTGTGATAAATACTTTGCAAGCACTTCAAGATATCATGTTGAATGTTTTCATGGTCACCAGCCTTTTTTTTTAGTGTGTGATTTTTATTAAATCGTCTCAATTTTCTTCGTTCATCTATCCGCATGTCGCTTTGCAGCTGAACGCTGAGCTAAATATATAGTGGTGCACGTAATATTGACTAAAAAGTTTCACTTGCATCGTTGTACATCGTAGTTTCGTAAAAACATCATATTTTTATTTTACTCGAACAAAAACATGCACTAATGTAGTGTAACAAGAATTAGGAACTGTTACACAACGTTCTCTCTGTTCTACCACTTTGTTGACCCTTAAGCAACATTATATATTCATACCTCTTCATTTTCATGTGGAAATTACCTCGGATAAGCCCACTTCTCACTAAGCCCAAGCCCGTCGGTTAGCGGGTATTATATTGGACTCGACCCGTAATCATAAGTTCTCCTGCTAATACTTACTGAACCCCGATCATAATTGATATTGCAATCTAAGATTGTCACAAATATATGCACAGATGATAACTAGATGCTGACTATGCAGTTTATCGACCGACGTTTTATACTTAATGATAATTTTTTTAACTGCATGAGCTACACAATTCCACAGAGAATACTAAAACTATCCGTTCTTCATATGATATACTTTAAAGATGTACATACCTCGCATGAAAATCATTATAATGCAAAATATTCAAGGGAAATCTATCATTTTGAGCACTGACTAGAACGAAAAAATATAATAACACGTAAAATTTTAGCATCTTGATATATTATCAAGACATCTGTATTGCGTACTAGAAGTCAACAAGACTGGATTAGAGGTGCGTATTACAGAAATCGCTGATAAGATTCTTGATACTTAATTATGCCTATACTTGTTATCTACACCATATCAGCACCAATTTCCTAATATATCAATAACTGATTATCTACATGTTATACATTATTATATCTCATTCATCTGTGTTGATTTTCTATTGTGTAAGTAGTTATTCGAGAATTAAAATACTCCTATTATTAAATTTTATTCACGAAGCAGTCGGATATCAACTGAATAATATTCTGGGATCAATGCGGAATACAAACTAGGATGAATTAAGAAAATAACTGAGTTGAGGTTTGTTGAATATGAATTTAGAACAGTCCTTCCTTGCACGTTGTAATGTAAGGTCAATACTATTGATCCATACGTTGGACACGCAGTTACGTTTTGAGAGAAAAATAAATAGTCAAAATACCAAGTTTGTTAACTTTTCTTTATTTTTAACCAACTTCAAAAAACGAGGAGGTTCACAGCTCTCAACAATTGGGTGATATTCTTCTGTATTAAGAACCAAAATATATCAGAATATCATGGCTTATTGAAGTCGCTTTTCGTTCTGCCAAAATATTATAAATAACATAGACAGGGACAAAGTGAACTTATGTGACGTAATGTGTCAATAACGCCGCGTATCTTCTATAAGGAAAATGGAAAAAATACACTGCCTCTTAAAACCGGGATGTCTATAACTTCACTCGATACTCTTTCAGATACTTTGAGAATATTGGTACGTTACGATAGCTTTATGATAACAGTAATAATATTATGAAATTCTTCACAACACTATCTAGATCTCAAGAAAAATATAGCTTAAATAACTTATAGTGTGGGCTGCGAATAATCATACACTATACATTATTTGTAATTAAATAAGGGTATATCTAGAAAGTTGGCGTATTTTGTTTACGATTTGTTTGTTTTATTACATGTTGGTTGTCTATTTATGAACTTCCCGTATCTAGTAAATTCCCAGCAGGCAATGAACTATTCATGTACTTCGCCCAGTTCCATTAAATAGATACCACCAATATCTTGATTCCGTGTTTGACATCATAAATGTGTCAACATTGGGAATTCAAACCACCATGGCGCATTCATATTTAAACCACATTAATTGAAATATGGCTCTTCGATTAATGTGAAGTTAAAATGCACCCATAAATAAAGAAATTACTTTGTCTCCGATTACCTTACTTGCGAAAAAACTGATTTAGATGCAGTTTCCAGAAAAGTATTTTTTACACTCTGAGGAAGGTTTTAGTATGCTTAACCGACTTAAAAAACGAGTTAAGTTGGTTCTATTTTTACATGATTTTCTTCTTTAGGATGTTGTGAGTGTCAGAAGACAACTGCTTTATTGTCTTTCAAAAACCAAACTTAACTAATACAACTCTATGAACTGGAAAGTATAAATATTTACATCACAACATAGTATTACGAATACTTACTTCTTATTAATAATATTTTTTGCACTGTTTTTTTTTTAATTTTTAATAATTAAAACGAATACCGCTGACTAAGTTGATTTAATTTGATCCTTTTCTTTCTTTCAACCCTGCGTTAATCCCAGTCGTATCCAAAGCTTTCAGCTCGGAGTCTAGGGTCCGCTTTACCAGTTTTAACTGGGGATTTGGCTGGACCTCGATATTTTCCGTGAAGCGACTGTCATCTGACCTTCACAACCCAATGATGACATTAGGCGATATCGGAGCATTGCAACCGTTGTTATAAGACTTTTTAGGGTTCCAACTATCCGTAACGGCTGCCAAAATGTTTGTATGACAACCGGGACCAACGGCTCAATGTGCTCTCCGAGGCACGACCAGACCAATGCAAATATATTCATATCATGCATACAAATATTTGCACTGAGCGGGGATCGAACTCGCGCCTTCTGCACAGCGGCCGCGTTCGCTACCGCTACGCCACAGAGGAAGTTTGAAATTGCACGTTGCAGAAGCAAAATCCCCAGAGATTGTTAAATGTGTAAGTTTAAAAAAAGAATCAGAAACACTTTTATCTTAATAACACATGAGTTGATATCAGCAGTAAGCCAGGATTAGCTGCTCGAAGCACCTCGTATTTTAGTTTCAAGCGCTTGGCTCTGGACCAAATCTGACTTTCGAGAATAGCACAAAGCTATGAGGCTGGGCTGTGGCTATTTTAGTGCACTCTGAAAGTTTAACCTTTATTTTATGTTAGTTTGTATCAGTTACAATAAGGTGATAGAAACAGGAGTAGTTCATATTTTAAATATTTAAAGTGTCTTTTTTACTTGGAAAATAGTTTTTGTATACTCGATAATTACTTATTATAACTGTTGAAATGGCTATTATAGGAATTTACAGAATTGGGTCTCAATTTCACAAAGAAAGGTAAAGTTTGGACATAATATTTGAAATATCAGGCTAGAAATATTCTCGTGATTATACCTTCATCATCGTCATCTCAGTTTTGTTTCTCGACTGCACCCGAGGCCTTGGCACCCGGGCTCCGTTTTCCTGCTTTTCCTTCTCCATTTCACACGATCTTGAGCATCCATGATAGTGAGACCATTGTCATGTCCTTTACGATGGCGATGTCAAGCCAACTGGCACCTCTTGGGTCATGTTTTCAGACCGTTGATACATAATTTGGCCGCTCCATAAAAGGCAACACTTCTTCTTTTTATTAGCGTCATGTCCTAGGCAAAGTGGGACCCCTAGGCCTCTTCTCTTCCCTTCAGGGTAGGCAGCGCATGTGTGACAGTCTTAGTGTCGCACACGTCCATAGGCCATGGTAACCGCTTCCCATCAGGTGGGCCATGTGCATGTCTACCACCTACGTAGTGTAAAAAAAAACATAGAAAAATTTCCTAAACTATTTTGACATACTCAAAGTGATTTAGGCGGCGGCGCTTGTAATGATGACGAAATCGATATTGCTTGATAACTACAATCAGCAATTTGGTTATCTGATGCAATATTTCAAATCTCACTGAATTAGTGTGACTGATAATTAAACTTTTTATCATAATATTATAACCTTCATACTTATACGAATAAAAAAAGTAATGTGGGGCAAAGTGGATCTCTGATGTTGCCATCCTCCACCAATGAAATGTGTTATTTTGTCACAATGCCAGAGTTTTCTACGATTTTATTGGTCAGAATTATTTGTGCGATAACAATCTTCAGTGCCGATAAAAGGCTTCTAACTAAATACGAGTATCTTGCAGAACACAGTCAAAATGATCTGGTACACAAAAAAAATACCTGTGCTTTATGAGTCCATTAATTTAACTAACTTTTTTCGATAATCCCTACTATAAAGACTAACAATTAGTAAGGAGGTACAGTAATATACCTGGACGCAATAAACCGACTAAATTCAATATAAAAGGGTACAATAAAACCATTAGGTAATCTCCTTTTATGTTTCAGTTGTTCATCTTTTTCTATCAGATCATAATGTTTGTTTTCTGCTTAAGTAGGATAATATTATAAAAAGTATTTTAAAGATCCTTTTTATGTCAAAGAATGTAGGTGAGTTGCTGATTCGCTGTTCGTATAATGCTTTGTGTACTCTCATTATTTATCATTAATATTCATTTTCATTATTATGAGACTTTTTCTTGGAGAGTTTACGCCATCGCGGCTGTCTTTGATGTTATCTTGAATATTTTATAACGCTACATCAAACAAGTTGATTAAGCAGTAAAAACATGAATTTACAAAATATTTCTGGTCTTTATTTTAAAATTGTTATGTTGAATTAACGATACTGAACATAAAAAATATTACCTACTTTGGAATTTTAGTCTGCTTATCTGTTTGCTCGCGATGGAACTTCTAAACGAATTTTATTGCAGGATTTTCATAATTATTAAGGTTAAATTTAAAATCAGACTATATAAAATAAAAATTCCCGAAATATGATCAACCCTGAATCAACCAAGACTGATACATGTTGGCAGTAAATTTATTTAGGAAATACATGAATTTACTAGGTACTTTACTAAATAAAAGAATAAGTAATAAATAAAATATTAAAACTGTGTTCAAGTTTGCCGATTCATTGTATTTAGGTATATTATACTTAAAATCTTATAATGGTATATTCCCGGTGTCCACCACCAATTCGTCCACCGCTCTGGTGGACAGAGAGACAAATTATGAAATTATGTCCCACTGTCCCCCAGTGGTGGACAGAGTGATAAGCTTAATTCATCATTACTGTCTATAATTTTAATAAAAGTGATATGAAGGACACAATACTGGATTGAAAAAATAAATAAAACCTTTTTATGAAAGAAAGATTCTATAAAATATTTTGATACAAACTGATTACCACCCGGTCGATACACAGAAACCCATTCCTGGAATGAAAAGTCTGAAAACTTTTGCATTTATAATAGTAGTAGAAATATTTCATGTAAGTAGAGTTACTTCAAATTATATACTAATGCTACTTATTTGACAGATTGCAAAAAAGCAACCACACCTTGCATTTATATGAAAGAGATTAGGATCAGGACCTTTAGGGCCTAACCCAACTGCACCTACTAATTGTTGCGCCTGCTAAATAATTGACGAGGTTTTGGCGAGGTACTAAGCTAAATATTTAGTGGAAGTAACGCATTAAATTTTATCTAGCGTAAAAGCCTGGTTAGACGGCACAGCTGGCACACATGTCAATAGTACGCACGAGAGACAAACGCTGTCGGTCACAAAATTTGCGGTTTCACTCAGCCTTAATTAAAACCACGTATCTACACACTACACACTTACGTGCTCAACTACTGAATAAATTTGATAGGTTTTGAATTGTATGCTTTTAGTAGTGTATTAGCAAATAAAATGCAGCTGATTGTATGTAAAGTGATAGAAGTCAAATTCTCGTTTTAAGCTTTGTTTTTGGTGTACCTACAAGCACATGACCCATTTAATCAGTCACCGTAATAAACAGTCTGTAAAGTAAAGATACTAACCAAATATTTCACCTAGCAATTTTGAAATAAATGTTGTAATTATAGAATTCGTACCACTTCTTCTCAGTTGATACATTCTCTCAATAAATATGAATATAAAATTCTGATTGTAAAACTTTAATATATTCCTAACAATGTTGACACTTCATTTTAAATGTAGGTACTACCATCTATTACTACTACGAATTAAGTCTACATTTCATCATAAACTTAATGATTTCTGGAAATAATTTAACATCATGAATGTAAAATTTTGCTCATCTTCCAATGAATAACAGATTGTTATTGTTTCAGCAAACATCGTTTCGTTTATTTTATACTCAAGAAACGACATCCTAAGCATACATTATTAAAATTTAAATGTTTGTGCGAAACCTTTTCAACGTGTGCGTAGCAGAGTGAGGAATTAACCGAACAAGTATATTATGATTAATGTTTGCTTGATTGTCTTCATGGTAGATAAATTAGTTCCTAAGGAACTGATCGAGATGTCAGTACAAGTTTTAGCTAATAACCTATAACATAAAATGAGATTCTACTGGATAGTCCTACTTTCAAGAAATTTTACTTAATTTAATGTAAATCCTTGTAAAGCTAAACTGTCTTAAAACTGTCTTCAAAATTAATTAGAAGTAGATTGGAGTAGTTATAACTTTCGTTATAATGTTTTTCAATTCCTTGGACTTGAATAATTGCTTAAGAATGAATAGCCAAAATCATTGAAAACAAGACTTAATAATTAAATATTCTGAATTGCTAACGTACTAGATAACTGTATTATAGTTATTCATAAATACAGAATTGGACATCTTACATCTAGTTTCAACGCAAGGCTTAAATATCCATTAGGTTTAGCAGTAATGCGTTCATGTGGTTCCATTCGACAGGTAATTTAATCGCTTCAGCTCGGCAAATTCAGAGGTAGGGTATTCAAGGATAAACCCATACATATGTATATGTATGTATGAATACGATTGTGAAAGTCTAGTAGGTTGAGGCGAATGCACAGGAATTTTTGGTTTATTGTAATTCCGTTCTTAAGAAGGCTTCTTTGAAATATAATTTACTTACATTATATTATTGTCGAGGTATTGTTTTTTAGCACCTACTTGTATAAATATAAAATATCATGAGACTGCATTTTCAACTAGGTATTTACACGCAACTGGTTGCAAAACTTTGCCTTAACTATCCTTTTAAATAAGAATAATAATATATTAGTAATGAATTTTTCATAGTACGAACTCGCAGCTAAGTACTAGGAATTCCTGAATAACACAAATTGAATCATTTATCGGCTAACAAAAGAACATGGATAAGCATTGAAAATAACAGAAGCCTATTTTGTTTGGGTTCATTGGATTCATCTTAATAATAAGTGCCTAATATTAGTTCGAAGTGGTGTCTTGGGTCTGCTCATAGAGTAAGAAGGTAGTCTTTTGTGTATATTTGTGTCAGTCACTAGAGTAAGAATACTACTAGTAATAACGCTCGCCTCATATATCTGTTTCGTCAATCTTCCTTCATCCATCCTCTCCACATGTCCGAATCATCTAATCATCCCTTTCTCTAATACAGCACCTTCAAATTATTCAAAAGTACTGCCAAGAACAACTGTCATCGATGTCATATTCAAGATATGCGAGTAAAACCCTCCTTGGCATTGTCGGAGGAGCTTAAACAGAGTACCCGATGTCGACGCGGTTTCATATAAATCATGCAAGATTTTAGACGAAGTAGCAAAAGCCTTGGCAGATTAAGTACAGTGTAGCGCATTTTATTAATCCAATTCTGCGTTCACCGGTACAATTTTGTGACGTGGAGTTTTTTGGATTTTGATGTTACTGATACATACTGATACCAGAATGAGATTCTTTTAACATAAATTCAGTACCAGCAATGGAATAAAATAAATCTTTATATCAAATTTTAACAGTATTATAAGGTATAATCAAGATCTTGTTCACTCATTCCGTGTTCACCTTTATCATATTTTATTATCTAACTAGCTTTACCCGCGATCTATTCCAGGGATAAAAAACCTAAGAAGTGTTATATTCCAGACTATATTCTATCTCTGTACCAAATTCCGATGATGAGCAACCTAAATGTTGGTAAAATTGTAATATAATAATAAAATTTAATGTAGTATCGAAAATTAAAAACCTCACGTAAATGTTGGAAACCTCTGTATATTATTGTTCAGCTAGGTACGGCAGGTAATATTAAAGTAAAGCACTTAATATTTTAAAGAGTATGAATAAGAGCGCAAGTTATAAAAACTTCAACGCAACTGTTATCGAACACCCCACGAGTCTTCAAATAATAGCTTAATAATAAGTTTTATCTCAGTTTTTACGATACCATAATATCATAAGCATTATAGAGGTATTTTACATCTATATCTTTAAAAATAAATAAAATAGAAGTTTCTATTTGTAATATTTAAAAACAAAAACGTTTAAATAGATTACTAATGAATTTATGTAAGATAGAACATAAAACATTCTTACAATTTTTCATCCATCCGTTTACCTGTCTTTTTATTTGTTTGAAGGAGGTATTCTCTGGAACAGCTGAATCAATTGGGGCAGGACATTTACTGGCAGATAGCTAATATTACTGACCCGTGACCAGATATAAGTCCATGCAGATGAAGACTAAGTCCCGGGTGAAGTGTTGGTTAAGAGTTAAATTTATGCGTAGGTATACTTACTATATATAATAAGCATAGTAAATTTATCATCACGATCCGAATGCCAATCCCAATGGCATCAGAATGGCACAGAAATTTAACTTATTAAGGCTTTAACAGGAGCAACTGACGTCATTCCATGGTTTTAACTGAACGGCCCAAGCCTCCAATAATTTACCGAACATAACTGAATATAATAGGCAAATATAGGCACATAAAAGGTTTATAATTGCCCGGTTAATGCCGATAGATTCGCCACCTATTACATTGGGATCTAAACATAAAACTGGTGAAATGTGGGTGCTAGCACCTCTGCCTACCCCTTCGGGGATATAGACGTGAGTTTGTTATATATGTTATATAATAGGCAAATGAAAGAAATGAAATTTAATTAAGTATATGCTGTTAAAAAACTGTGGTAGCTTGTTTGAGCATCTGTTTATCTGGGTCCTTTAACATTGAGGTCAACAATTCCTAAACAAACTAGATAAGTTCGTGAATGGACCTAACTTTATCTACACGTAGCGTTAGAGTGAGTTCCTACTACGGTGTGCTATCTGTGTATTATTTTTTTATACTACTTAGGTGGCAGACAAGCACACGGCACACGGCCCACCTGATGGTAAGCGGTCACTGTGGCCTATGAATGGGCGTGCTCAACACTAAGGGTGTCACTGCACACGCGCTGCCTACCCTGAAGGGAAGGAGGGAGGGCTAGGAAGGTACTTAACGGGAGCCTAGGATGGGGTGGGGAGAAGAGGGGTACAGTGAGCTCTGGCTACCCTACTTACCGGCGGGTACACAACACGATGGTGATTATGGTATTTAAAACTGGAATATTGAAACTGTGTATGGGGCCCGATCAAGATCATAGGGCATAAATCAACCTTTTATATAATACGGAAATCCCTACGAATATGTCCCCTCCCCCTTGCATCCCTCATGCGGTTGAATTGGTTGTATGCGAACTGACTAAGGCTCCTTAAAATACAAAATGCAGTATTTTAAGCAAGCAAGTAACGAAATTTAGGACAGAATTTACTAATTAAAGTAATTACAATCAAATCAAATTAAACTGGGTTATCACGTTTCTCTCTGTGAAATTCATTGGTAAAACGTGACGTTGACTTTGAAAGTACTCTCTTGATCTAAGGTCAACATATTTCACGTACTCTATCTTTAGTATACCTACCTAGTTTAGTAATCAAGGTGCCTTAATTACTAGTCGTAAAGATAGCTTAAAACTATCCCACGGGCAAGCACCTGGGGTATAATTACTCTTGATACCTTAAACCGTAATCGTCGCTCATCGTATATTTAGGTATCCAAAAAAAGTACAATAAAATTCCCTCTGATTTTAATTTCAGAGGTCGAACGGATTTCAAAAAGAGGTCGAATGGATACTTTTCTATTATTCTTTTTAATTTTGAAGGTTCCCCTTCGGTACTAAAAAGAGGTAGAATAGGCACCTGGATTATTATTTTGAAGGAAGTCGGATAAGCTCAAAAAGAGGTCGTACGGGTATTTTTGAGTACGGAAAAAATTACTGAAGTAGGTATTTACATAGAAGGCCTACGCATATAGGTAGTAACGATCATTACTTTTACAATTTAATACACATTATGGTACTAAAATGTAATAGCTACATTATATTGTTTCCTACTACGCATGCAGCGAGCCGAATTCCCTGTGGAGCACTACAAAATATCCATAACAGCAATGTCCCTGAAGATACGCATTGGGTAAAGTTTGACTGTATAGTCAATAGTCACACTTATAGGTATGTATATATTCACGACTTCACCCTTTGGGACAGGCGAGGGCAGCAGCCTGCTATTTGCTGCTACTCGTAGTTCTATTTCACTGAGTGCAAATATTATATGCTAGAATATATCTATTTGCATAAATTTGACTATCGCTGTATGTATTAGATGAAATGATTTATTTAAATATAACTATTTATTTAAGATTTGTACAAACGTTAAATAAATGGTTGGAAGGAGTATATTATTATATATTTTATCTGCCCGTCGAGCACGTCTACTCGCTGTAAGCGCAGCAACTGAACTGACATAAAGATGTCGCTCTGTGGGTAGGATAATATCATTCTACCCGCACAAACACGATAGTTACTAATCTGTGGTGTAGACCTCTTACCTATGAATAAACGAATTTATTGATAGGCGAACCCAGTGAAGGCTTTGCATGCAATCGGGACTCAACGCTGTTATGATGATAACTAACCAGCAGTAACTTAATTTTTGACGCTAAATGCAGTCACTATAATATTTATTTATGCAAATACGTAGTATAAACCAAAGTATAAACGTAGTATTAAAAATACTACAACACACACCTTTCCCTAATCCTCATATAAAAATAGATTCATGAACTAAAAAATTCGTAACTCAAGCTATTGAATATGATCAACATAAGGGATAAGTAGCACTGAAAAACTGAAGTACTCTCGAGAACCAATAGTTACTCGGGTACATTGTGAAAGGAACTAAAGTGCGCTCTTTGCCATCGCCGGGCAGGTACTCCGGTAGTTCTAATGGGCTTACTTCACACGCGTGTGACCGTGTTACTGTAAAGTATTAGCACTTAATAGCCTTACGCGTTCTGTTGTAAAAACCTTCATGCTTTTATGTGTTGAAGTGATATATGATAGAGCTACTTTTATTTCAGGCTAATTTCATTCAAATTTTTAAACAACGTTACTCTCATCTCTTCTCGTCTTTTTTCATTGTATACAGGGTGAATTTTTCAATTGAGGGTATATCAACAAAAACAAAACTACATAATGAGAATAATGAAAAGTTCATAGTAGCAGCTAAAATGGACTTTAAAATCTTTGGCCTCGTGCGTGATACCAAGCATTTCAGTTGGCATAACCAAACAGCTCAAATTAAAAAATGCTTACAACAGGAGTTGTACACTACTGAGGTGTACCCATTTCTCATAAACCACTTGGCTCAGCTAGAGTATAATATAAAATTAAAATACCAGCAACTTCGGTTAAAAAATTCTTTAAAAAAATTTAATAAATATAAATCTTTGTTTTAAAATTATTAGGCCTAGAGGACTATACTCGTACCTGAGTATACACCAGCAGGGTCCTATCAGATAAGAATGAAGCATGACTGGAGTAATGGTGATATATTTCATTTCGCCCTGCGGGGAATAAAAGCATTGTTATGTATTAGGAGCTTGTTTAACGTCAGATGGAACAGCAGGCCACATTAATTTATAGTCATATTACTTGTTTCATATATGTTTTTATAAAATACATAGAGTGTGATGCACGCTTCGGTTCGTAGCTAAGTTGTTACTGAGTAGATTAAAATATTGCAAAGTTATGCAACACTAGCCAGGGCAGTCTTAGGATAGGTGACCAATCTTCTAACATATAGAGACCCCTTTGTGCCTCAGAGTGCCGATTAAGTCGTCGGTCTTGGTTGTCATACAAACATCTATGCAGTCGTTAGGGGTAGTTGGATCCCAAAAATATCTGACACCAATCTGTTATACAGGTCAGATGGTAATCAAATTCATCGTAAATATTAAAATTCAGTCACTTCGTAGGCTGAAAAACCGACTACAACTGAGTTGAGAAAGGACTCCGAGAATAATTTGAGTATGATCTATATTATGTGAAGTCGATTCACAATAGCAAGTATCTATAGTAAATACTGTTTTATTATCCTAAAACAATTGAAATCCGCACCCCAATGTAAGTTTTTACCAGACAATTGCACACGTCATATATACTTAGTAACTCAAAATTGTAAGTATATTAGTTCGCTGTAAACAGAACTGAGTTTCAAATAGGTAGACCGAAACTTATGTAAGTGTTCTTTGCAATATTATATTCAAGCAGAAGTTACTAAACTACACACCCTCAAGCGCTTATCCTCATAGACCAAACTGTGACAAGACTATATTAATGTCCCTAAACAGTTTATACGTTAAACTTGTAGGTACCTTGGGTGCCTTGGGTTGTATTATGAAGGTATGAACAGATATACCTTCCTACAGTAATCACATTCTCCTACAGTAATCTACTATTTTAGCTAATAGTTTGGATAAGAATGTGAATTTGTATATTTACTTACAAGCTGTTACCTGCAGCTCCACTTGTGGGTGTTTTGATCTCGTTGCCATACTCAAGGGAAACCTATTCCTGGGATAAAAAGTAGCCTATGTGTTATTCAAGGCTATTATCTATTTCCTGTACCAAATTTCGGTCAAATCTGTGCTGCCGTTAGAAAGTGATTCAGCTGAGATTCAACACTAACTACAGGTCGATAACCGGAGACCATGTGACAGAAAAAAAGAAAAGGTTAACTTATCTAAATTCAAATAATCACATCATCACATCGCAAAAAATAAAACTGTAATATAATCATATTGATGTTTATAAGTAGCGTGATAATATTTCTAATACGATAACATATATTATAATTGATGACTTGTCGATATAAAATTTTGTCACTGAAGACTTTTGGATATTGTTTCAAAAGGAGCAACAAATATGAATGTCTGGTATCATATCGTGAAACTTGGCCGTTCTAACTTACATACAATATTTTATTGCTAGCATCAGTGTTATTAGATGTAGATTTGCTTTCAATTCGTGTTTACATAACATATAACATAAACTCACGCCTATATCCCCGAAGGGGTAGGCAGAGGTGCTAGCACCCACATTTCGCCAGTTTATGTTTAGGTCCCAATGTAATAGGAGGCGAGCCTACTGCCATTAACCGGGCACTTATAAACCTGCCATAAATACACACATAATTTCGAAAAGCATCGAAAAGTCATTGATGTGTGCCATGGTGAACCTGGGATCGGACCCGAGACCTCGTCTCAGCAGTCCATTACCCAGACCACTAGGCTACCGCGGTCTCTAGTTCGTGTTTAATCTTCACTAATACGATTACGTAGCAACATAACACTAAGCTGAATTTGCTGCACATTCATCAGCGTCTAAGTTAGGAACACTGATAATTGTAACTACGACTACACAAGACAAGATAATAGT
Organism: Lithosia quadra; assembly: GCA_963576445.1. Taxonomy (NCBI): domain Eukaryota; kingdom Metazoa; phylum Arthropoda; class Insecta; order Lepidoptera; family Erebidae; genus Lithosia; species Lithosia quadra. The sequence goes on from OY754894.1 coordinate 3,888,824, forward strand.
CACAATCCACAGTAATGTGATCTATTTCATAACTTAGTATATTTTTAAAGGTGAAACCGTCTTCAGTCCATTTAAAAATGTGAGGACATCTTAAATTATGTAAATCTGTATAAGTAGATGTGGGTCTATAGTATTTGGAAATTTCCCTCGATTTCTTCAAGATCCCATCGGCCCTCGGGTGACGCCGCGCGTTTAGTTCTAATATTAAAATATATTACGCTTAAAGAGATTTCATAAATTTATCATCAAATTTTTTTACCAACCTCTCAATTTTTATTTCATAAGGTTAAAATTATCTCATTTAATTTTATTTCATTTCAGTATTTCTTACGTGGGATCCCTGGAGAATTTAATATTTCGTTTTGGATTAGTGACCATTAATAAGATAAGTCGTCAAATATAAAGACGGGACATATTTTCAAAGGAAGCTGTATATATATATATGCTGGTATTTTTAAATTTGTAGCCTATTTGCTGAGAATTCATGTATAAAAAACATTACCCTCCTTTCTTCGGCAGTCGGGTAAAAATGAAACCCCATTTTCCTTAGTCAAGGCATCACGCATGAATTACTGGACCGATTTTGCTATTTTCTTGTTTGATGTGTTTGTTATTGTGTATTTGTCAGGAGGAGGAACCTACGAAAAAAAAAAAGAAATTGATGCAGAAAATTTAAAAAATTGAAAGACTTAACTGACGGAATATGTCGTCGTCGTTTGTAATTAGCGCGATTGACATTACGATTATAGACTGACAACAAATTCATTGGTTGGAATTTATATTGATAAAATAACACAGTTAAGGAAGGGCAACGACTTTCGGGTCAGCTAGTGTTCAATAAAAATCTAGCTGGATGTTAAACCAACGCATGTTGGACAGTAGGCACGTCGACACGTAGTGGTCGTTTGCCAATACGTGCCAACCTTACATAGACTTTATCTTTTATAGATTAGAACAACTTTTAAAATGAAGATATACAAATTAAATACTAAATTTTGCTCTTGACGGGGCCCACTGATAGCCTAAAACAAAAGATGGTCTTCTTTGAGTGTGAGTAGGTACTGGGTGTGGGGGTTTGAGGGTGGGTACAGTTAACCGGTAAAGTGTATAAAATAAATTCTATTGCCAATTAGACCCCCGGGTTCAGCTGACCGAAGACTCTTAAACTCTCCTGTGGGAATTTTTTACTATTCTTTATTATTGCTAAGGAAGTAAACAATGCAGCCCTTGCATTGTCGCCAGAAGTATCAAGGTAGAAGTCAAAGAGGAATGAAAAAGAGAGTAACGAGGGGAAAGATAAAAATAGAGAAGGAAAATGTAAAATAAAAAGGATTTAAAAAGGGCTCTGTTAGTTTTAACAGCCATTACGGATATACCTAGAATGAATACTATTACATCATGTCAATCATAAGTGAGAGTACTTCTTCTGGCGAGTATATCTGACTCTGACTCCCAGAAGTGGGTGGGCGATGCTGATCCAAGTTAGTAGCTATGAAGGCATGGTCTTCTACTATTCCTGGCACCACTCTGTATCAGTCCAGATTGGCTCAACTATCAATGCTTGAAAGAATAATAGACAGCCATCCATTCATTGACATAACCTTTAGCGTTTTATACCGCCATTATCATCGGAGTCATTTTGTCATAAACTTTTTTATTAGTTGTCTCATTCGCTCTCATTGTTCTCAGGTAGCGCCATAATGATGTGACTTGTGACGTTTATGGCGGCATGACTCAGATCCTTACGGCCGTACTATCTTATTTATAGTTATTAGTTGGAAGTGGCGCAAATTCGTTCGTTCATGTTTTTAGATGAAGCGTATATACCGCATTAGACGTCTTTTACTGACATGATGACGAATAAGATAAGGAATTATTCGTTATAATGGTTATGAAAGACATTCGTTTGGGTAGAGAGGGTTAGGGTTGTTATAAATTCACAGCCATTTACTTTGTAAATGGAGTTTGTCTTTTTATTGCTTGTAATTAAAAAGTTAGGTGGCTTAACAAAGATGGAGGGCAAGTAATTTGAACCCAGGCTTGTTAGCATGTAAAATATACATTTCATGTTTGATTTACACCGTACCTTTCATCTCATCAAAAATTCTGAGCGTCATCAAAAAATTTCAGAACTATCTTCTATATTGTAGGTTTCGACACTGAAATTTTGATACAGTTTTAAAATATACTTACCCGCGGTTCTTCTTAAATTGCCAGTAATATTTCTAAAAAAGGATCTAATGTTAGCATCACGTATTTAATTATGTTATGTTGATACATCTGTGAGTTTCACAAACAAAAAGGGTTTTCAGGTAAAACAACAGGAATACTTCATTTCGACATCAAAACATCACACAAAAATACAGAAAAATGTTCAACATTACCGCATTACATCCGCCCACGTACGATCTACACGTACGGGCTTGGTCGTTACGGGCCCACGTGTCCAGCCTGCATGCCTGTCATATTAGCGTATAACCCCATCCACTGGACATGCCTTTATCATGCCCACGATTTACACAATTTTAACATGACGGCTTATCTGATACCGGGCAGTGTAAATCTTGATGGTCAAAATGAATAATTACGTACAAATACATACAATAACGTATTTGGACATTTTTTTTAAAACGGGTCCAGGTAACAATATGGAATGAAATAATAAAAAAAATTGGTAATGTACAACAAAATTTATAAAATGATTCGCTATTCTTAAAAGAGCATTAAAATAGCTAAAGTTACCCTATAAGTATACAAGTTTGGAAAAAAACAATACCTACTTTCTTTGGACACGAGAGTGGTTTAGGCATCCACTTTGTAACTTTTAAAAGTACAATTAATAAATAAAATAGTACATTATTATTGGAAGATTTTCGTTTATTTGGTTATAAATATAATAAGGTATTCACTTGCCAAATCAGTAAAATTTAAAGAAATGGTAACAGTAAAACATAAGACAATTACAAAATGAAAAGCTTTAGTTACAAAATCGAAAAGGTAAAGCTTATTATACATAAACGGGAATTAACGCGATCATGGTATAGGTATATACATACCTTTGAAATGCCTGACGTTTCGACCAGGTTACACCGGCCGTGGTCACAGGCTGACTGTGACGTACGTACGTATAATAATCATGGAACGCGAAAGTTTAAAAGTTAAGGTAAAGCTTAGTTTACCCTGATAAAAAAGTACTGTAAATCAGAACTGAAATAGGAAGGGATAATTCATGAACGACGGTAACTTATAAAAGAAAATGAAACTATAACTATAAAAGAAAATGAATTTAGTAAATAAATAATATAATATTGTAATAATAATAATCTGACTTCTGAATCTCCAAAATAATTGTAATTTTTGGTTTGTTTTTCTGATTCAATGAAAGTCTCCAATTGCTGCTGGTGTTTAGAATCATTATGGGCTACTTTTAGTTGATTTGGGTTTTTATTTTCGTTTTGTATCTTGGTCTTTCTATAAAATTTAGCGTTTGCCCAACTTAAAGTTACGTCAGATAATATTTTAACTCTAGGAGATCTTGGTGCAGTTTTTACTGTACCGAGAGATGTAAATGCAACTACATCTTCTGATGTAGTTGCATGTATCAACGGAGAGAGCTGTAAGTCGATTGGCCCCTTTAGATGTTGTAAGTTTTTGAAAACATCGGAATTATCTAAGCTGTTCAAAATTGTTGACGTATCTATACTTAATATGGACTCATATTGTGTGTCATTCACACAAGCGATTTCGTTCTGATCACTCTGATTGCTGGTTTGATCCTCCTCCACATGGCCGTAGTTATCTGAAAAAATTAACAAAGAAATGAAGAAAGCCTATAATAATATATTTATTCATTATGTATACCATGCTTATTATCTTAACCTGGGTGCGACGACTCTGATGGGAATTTGGTATGTGCTACATTGTTCTCAGATATGATATTTTGGAAATCGTCATTTTCGTTACAATCAGAACTATCTTGTAACGGCATTTCTTCGCTAGCAATTACTTCAGACATGTTTTCACACTGCTCTGTTATATAACCTATCACAATAATATCGCACATTCACAGTTGTTTACATAAATACACAAATTGCAACCGTAAGGCCCTGGAAGTTGTAGATAGACAGACTTACCTAGGTGTGGTCATTGATGATAGATTATCCTGGGCTGATCATATTCAGCATGTAAGTGATAAATTGCGCGCAATACTGGCCAAATTCTCTATACTAAGGCACAAAATTCCATATCCGATTCTGTTATCATTGTATAAGGCACTGGGTGAATCAGTGATATCCTACGGGCTGAGTAGTTACGGGCGCACTTTTAGAACAAAACTAGACCATATATACGAACTACAGTTACGTATTTTGAAAACGGAGGAGTATAAAAATAATTATCACGAATTGTTCTCATACTGTTCTTTAATGACAGTTCATGATAAAATAAAATACAACATCTTAACGGAACAATATTTTAATGAAGCCCTACAAGTAGTTACTTCTCATAATAATTAACCAGAAGCGTGACCAATAAAAAGTTAGTAACACCAAAATTCAATAACCTACATGGAAAGAGAACATTGAACTATATAGTACCTAACTTAATAAACAAACTATCCAAACATTTAAAAAATAAAATAAATTGTAAAAACCTAAAAACTACATTAAAAATATACTTTATTAATACACTAAAAAAATTAATTAATTAACTAAAAAAAAATGAGAAAAAGAAACAAATGAAAAAGTAATGAAACATCCTGTACGCAGCGCGGTAAGTCTCAGCGGCAAACTTGATCCTACATTGATTGTGAGCCATTGAAGCATCGCACCGTTGTAAATTTGCCAACCTACCCGCACATTGTTGATTTTATTGTTAACTTGTTTTTATTATTTTTTTTTCTTTCTTTTTGTTTTGCAAATTGAATTCTATTATTATTATACCTAGATTAAGTACCTACCTAATGTATAGTATTAAGTTATTCAGTGCAAGTACAACGAATCGACGGAGATAATAGTGTACGAACAAACCTTTCTGGTTTTTGATACACTACCAAGGAATTTTAAACCAATGTATAATTTTTATGTTTTTCCACAAAAGCAACTGAGAGGTCTGTGAAGAACTACATTATCTTCTTTAGTGGCAATAATTTGATGTACGTCGTTATTACCGGTGAGTGGTCGTAGATTTATCGGTATCATTTTATTAACATTTTCAATGTTTTCGATGGAGATCAAAAGTGGTTTTACAGATTTCATGGCCGCATTGATGTTTACAAAGACATCATCCGCTTTTCTGATATCATGCCCATATAAGACTTGGCGGTCCAGAAAACGTTTGACAGCACCAATACCAATATCACTAATACCGTCTGCTACAACCTTCCTATGACCACTTTCGGTAAATGACCATGTCGCATATGTAAAGTCGAATTCTTTAGTGAATGTATTAAGCAGGAAATAATTCTTGTTTTGACGATATTGAGTCGTAGGGCCATCTGAAAAAATATGCAGGACTTTGGTGTTAGGAGTTTTTCTCTGATAAACTTAATAACTGGAAACAAGTGTGCCCAAATAGCAGTTGGATCGTGACAAGGACTTTCAGAAACCGTACAAAGTGACTGACATTTATCTTTCCAGTAAATCATTACGCAGTGTAGAGTAACTAGTTGTTTGGATGCACCAAAATGCATAGATTGTCCACTAGGGCGTCTTTGAGCGGTGTGGATGTCAAAATAGTTGCGTGCTGTTTTTTTCTTCCTCGGTTTGTCAAGACAAACCTTTGCATGGTATATGCTCAAAAATTTTATTCAGATGCCTAAAAAAACAACTGTTGTCAAGACAACAGTTGTTTTTTTAGACATCTGAATAAAATTTTGAATAGTAGGACTTGGTGCCATGTCAGTCGTTGGTTCAGAAGTAGTAAGACATTCTTTACTCAGTTTGGTGTTATAATTTTCCGAGTAATCACACACCAAAAGGACTTCATCTGGTTTCAAATCCTTCGAGCATGTTTGATATTGTGTTTACTGGGTTTTCATGTTGAAATAATGTTTTTTGAACAATTTTATTTCTTTGTAAAATGTCTGGATTGGTTCTAATAGGGTTCCTGTCTTAATTTGTTTAGCTGTCTTCCTAGTGTTCATTTCTTTGTCTTCGCCACTATTTTAATCTTTCTTTTTATAAGGTATGTTTTACTGACTGCCAACACAACCACCTGGCCTCTTCATTTTCTCTGCTATCCACTTTAAACTCCATTGTTGAATGAAAACAATTTGAGCATATACCATGCATACAATTAAATGATGTCATATCGCAGGTAATATTTATTAGTATATCTTTCAGTGTAGTACCACGATCAATTAGTTATTTGGATATCAGAGCCTTCAGCAAGTAGTCCATATTGCTGTGCTTTGTGCACATGCATGTGTTTCTACTTTGTGCTGTAGGCGATAACACAAAAAATGGTTTGTTCTTATAAAACGTGCTGATTACCACCCTCAGATTTGTAAATTTGAGAGAATTTCACAATACGCAAGTCCTCTCCACCGAACGTCACTTCTATTCAAGAGTTGCACGTGAAGCGATTGGAATCAAAAAGTACAAGAATTTCAATCGGGAAGACGGTTTCAAGTTATCTACGACATTGAATCCAGTGAAAAAAAACTTGCTACTTTGCTTTTCTGCGCGGTCGGATAGACACCGAGCCGTTTGCTCAGATAATAGGGACCCTGTGAGTGTGGTATGTGACGGTACCTGGAGAAAAAATAATATAAAAAATGTCGAAAATGTGCGGGTAGATGAACAACCGACTACCTCACGGACTCGACGACGGAGGGCGTGCGCGGCTGAGACAGTCAGCCTGCGACCACGGCCGGTGTAACCCGATCGAAACGTCAGGCATTCCAAAGGTATGTATTATACCTATACTATGATCGCGTTAATTCCCGTTTACATATTATTTCACTTATTTGTTTATTTTTTTGACTAACTTTTTTGTATTTCCGTACTCGTGTAACACCAAGACACTTTGCTAATAACAGTTTTGAATGTACATTATGTCTCCTTGTTTCATTCAGAGCAAGGTGTTTAATGTGCCTTTTTTTTAATCTGTCGCTTGATTTATAAATTCCCTTTATCATACTTTCCAACACTTCAGTTCTACAATTCAACTTATCGATTTCTTTGGATTTTTCTTCCATTTTTGCCTTAAGAAATATATTTAGACGGTAGTTCCGATTTCTCAAAGTACCTACCAATGATTTTGTTAAGATTTTCGATGATGCGTATAGACTTTTTAAAACGAATAGTTATTTTCTTCAGACGTTTAGAAAGTTTCAGATTATCTGTGGGCCTATCCCCTTTTTCGGTGTTTTTGTTTTTATTTACCGCATTTTTTTTTCTTTTTGTTGTTGTTTTTGTCTCCGCCACATTTTTCAATATAGCGTATGTCATTTACAGAAAACGTGGCTTTCTATTGGTAAAAGAATTTTCACAATCAGTTCAGTAGATCCAAAGATTACCCCCTACAACGTCACAAACTCACACACTTTACCTCTTTAATCCTATTAGTATAGATGTATAATAATGAAATAAAAATAAAATAATCACCCGGTTGCTCAGCGGGGATGGTTTGCGTAGGGATTTCACAAAATAAAAAGGTGATTCATACCGTTGTATGAAACGCCGACGCACTATTTTTACCCGACTGCCGAAGAAAGGAGGGTAATGTTTTCGACATAGTTGATTCGTGCCATGAACTAAATCGTGTGTCTAATGATAAGTCTACAATTTTGATATAGGTACAAAAATATAATATATTGCAACAAAAGACAAGAGGTGCTATGATGAACATTGGGAAAGACTTATATACCTACCTACTATTGGATCCTAAGATATCCAGCACTGATGATAATTAGTGTTACCATTTCTTTACTTAGCTTCAACTCAACTTATTATAGACTTATATTTTTATTCATTATCGTCTATCTTACCTTTATAATCTGGAATTCAATTACCAGCCACAACACAACCCATAAATATTGTATTTTTATGTCAAGCATGACAACACATTGCGCCGAAAAATTAATAATGTCTACGTAAAAGGCCCAGTGTGATTAAATTGTGGCCTCAGTATAATGCTGGCAGTAAGCAATCTAAACAGTTATATTACTTTTTTATGGCCTATCAGTATGATTTCACCTCACCTGCTGGTGAGCTAAAAGCGAAATTTCAGAATTTTAGATCATCATTAGATATTCGATCTAGCAAGTTCTACGTCAGTTGACAAATGAGTCAGTCAACAATTTCTAGCCCCAATTTTTACCAGTAACATACATACATACATGTTATGCTCTCACGGCTTTTTCCCTACCGCCATCGACCTCTGTCCTGACATACTTCACGCGCTTCCTCTACTGTCGTTAAGCCTTTAACCTGTGTATGTTCCGGTTTTTTTGTTTCAAAGGAATATAAAAGAAATATAATGCCTCTGAAAACTCGTAACTTCAATGATCAGAATATATATAAGGCACAACACACCTGGTAAGTAAAAACTAGATTTAAAAGCGGCTTTGCTCACGTAGAATTTTGCCTACGTTCCCACTTTCTATGAGAACCTATTTCAAGGATATATAAAGTAGCCGCAGATCCATTCAGTAGCTTTTTCGTCAAAGAGTATTAAACATTTAACGCCTTAAATTTAATCTCATTAGTGCGGCAACTAGTGTCGTTATAACAATATTTTATGATAATCAGGAAAAACGACCCAGTTTTATGATACCCAGATTAATGGCAAAAGGTAATAGCAAAAAGTAGATAGTGATAATATGGATCATCCTATCACTGTCGTTGTAAATACTCAAATAATAAATCCCACACTAGGTATCTACACACTCAAAGAATCAATAATACAGTAGACTTGTAAAATTCGATTAATATTATCCATTAATTTACAACTATAATCGTGGAATAATAATAATTTATTGTTGGATAAAAATAAAGTCGTAAATACTGAGTAATAAAGTTCAACTCGATGTAATGAATTTTATAGGTAGATATTCTTTCTTTAATGTATTCATGCGAATGCAGAGCAGCTGCACGATGTACCTGTGTTAAGTGTATTGGCGTTATACGACAGCAATGCAGACATACATGTTTATATCTATCTACTAATACGCTTTTGTTGTAAAATTGATCAGTATTCCGTTAACCACCTGATACCTAGTTAATGCGACAGTATAAACAATTTTTTTCTTATTTATTTATTTGTTTAATGGTGGGTGTGACATAGCCCGCGTCGAATTTTGATCCCACATCGCGCCCCATGGAAACTTATTCAGTGATAAAGGCCTACATGTTATTCCAGACGACTATGATCTATCCTTTTCTAGGCGAAATCTCACCCAGATCCGGATAGCCATTTAAGCATGATTGAGTAATAAATACTTATGATATTTGAGACCCAATTAAATCTCGATTGCTTGATTGTAAGCAATTGGTACCACCTGTAAATTGAGACGCACTTAAAATCATATTATCTATATAAAGGTACATAAAAAATTTTTTTTCAGTTGCAAAGTGAAAAGTCACAACGCCGAAAATTAAAAAAAGAACAATAAAACGAAAAAATAACAAAATCAACGAGCTTCGAAACCAATATACTAGCTACAGTGGCAAATGAAAAATTCTCGAACATGCCATATAACTGTAGGACAATCATGGGCGAGCTCAATCAGTCACCGAAAAAAAGTATATAACCCCTTTCTCAATTTCTGCCCAACTGTCACGTTACGATTGAATTTTGACGAGTAAATTTTATAAATAAATATTGTAGTGGCCTAACAAGTTCAAACTATGTTTATCTAAAGGTGGAACCTCACTTTGTTATGTGTTATTTGCTATACGACTAGGCTGTATTCGGCCATACAATTGTCACTGCTTGCTGCTTGCTGAAAAATCACATCATTTGGATGTGGTTTTTCTACAAGAAATCCGTTCATCGCATCCATTATGAACGTCCCTAAACAGACAAATCGAAAACCCGACCAGGTTTTTAAAAAATTACATTCAGAATGGTTCATCTAAAATAATTCATTTTTTTTTAATATCCGCAACGTTTCGCATCTAGATAGAATTGTTGTTGTTATGATGTTACACTGATAAAAAATAAATTCTTATTCATTCAGTTCACAAAGTAACACTGGCGCATAAAAGTCAAACTAGTGCTTCCACATTTATAGCCAGATTCGTAACTACTCTGACACTCTCCCACGCGTATAAAATGTGTATCCAAAATTCACTTGCTTAGGAGTAATTTTCTAGACGCGTAAAACTCGTATTCTCTTGCCAATATAATCTTATACTTCTTCATACTATAAAATTATTCAGGTATAAAATTTAGAACATAGACTGTTTCTCATGAAAACCCACTTTATATCTATACTACAGGCTAAAGCCCTCGGCTCCGCCCTCACGGCGCGCGGCGGTTGGTTATTATGTTTTGGTAATAATCTCCGGTTCTACTTAATAAATTGCAATCAAATATACGGCAGATTTTAAATCTGACTAAGACCATTCTAATACGAAACCCGCATTAAAATCCGTCCAGTAGTTTTATGTCCAAACAGATAAAATAGACAAGATATCCAAGAAAAAAAAATTGTGCAGTTCAAAAAAGTACGTGGCTTATGTTAAGTAAAGCCACTTGACATAACCCAAGTATTTTTTAATTTAACAAAAAAATATAATATACATTCAACTTATGCACTAGTAGTGCTATAGTGTAACAAAAAACAAAAAGATAGTTTTTTTGTTTTTTTTATATATATTCAGTCCGTCTATTGACTTAACCCCGCTGGATGGTAAGAAGCAAGGGCAAAGTCCAGAAGGTACGGGCCGCCATTCCTGACACCATTCGTCCCAAAATGGCGGCCCCTACCTTGTCGGCCTAGACAGATGCCTTTTCACGCCCCGCTTAAAGAATCCGGGATTGAAGGAAGAAGGTATTAGATAAATATAGTTTTAAATATCTACCATGTACGAACACAGTTCATTTACAATTTTATAATAGTACCTATAGACTACTAAGCAAACTAGCACGCGGTCTGCCTCATTGTGAGTCAGTGGTTACGCATTTCAACTGCAAAGAGAAGTAGGACGGAAAGATAACAAGTCTTTGTAAAATGTTCTATGTCGTCGACTCGTAGGTATGCCAAGAGTTTCTTCAATAAAGGATGGGAGAATTTTCTTTCACGTAACCAAAACGATTTAATTCATTGTTTGAAGAGACTCTAAGCTCTCTACGTGCCCCTCAGATCTGATTAGCAGAGTGTGTATAGTGGATACCAGGCAAGGAGTTGGTTTTCCGCACGCAGGGGCGGGTGAAGCGTACCGCCACTGACACTCACAAGTCACGCTTGTGAAGTGATGTTTTTCATTGCTTACAGAACAAGTTTAAAAGCATGAAAGATTTTCGTGTGAATAATGTGATCTGTAAATTTTAATCTATTTAATTTTGGCCCTCACCCTACTTACTCAACTAACACGTTTCTAAATTCGAATATAAAATTTAACCTTCGTCTAAAAGCCACATTAAAATTTTACGCTTCACAAAAGACAGGTGTAAATTCAAATAAAAGAATAATTTCGTGTTGAATCACACATTTTAAACTTCACAGCCAGTTTCTTACCTAACTTACTAACTACTTTTACTGTGACCTAAACTACCTAACCTACTATCCCTTACTTTTAATCACTTTACTCACCAGCGATGCATGTAGGTAAACGAACTTAATTCGAACTTTACATTTTTCTTTTAAAAATTTCTATCAGATCTTGATGCAGGAGACAATTTTAGCCATTGACTATTATATTATCAGGTTGGTTTAAAGATCTCGATCTCTCGACATCTCGAATCCGGAGATGGCCCGGGTCAAGCCGGGGTGCGAGGGAAATGCTCTTTGGGCCACCTTACACCCTGGCGTCAGAAGACCCTAGACGGCGTGCGGTTTTAGTCGGTAAGAGTCCGACATAACCTGCCCCGCTGGCCGCGGGGTGGGTATCCATGAGGATTTCCGCACGAAAAAAAAAAAAAAAAAAAGTTGGTTTAAAGACAATTATGATTCAAACTAATGTCGCAACACAAACCATCCCCCAAATTCATTCCCAATATTAAGCTAATATGGCAGCAACTATTATTATCATTCCCGTTAGTAGGTATAATTGGATACATTAATTTAACTAATTTTTTTATTGACTTATAGTTTTCTTACTTGCGATAGTACCTAACTCTCTAATTCAATAAATATTTCGTCACAATTTTATTAATTTAAACAATAAACTAACTCAAACATATTTATGGGTTGACTCTTAATTTGTAATTGGGTAACTAATTGTCAATACTGTTATAAACCATTAGCGAATCTTTACAGTATCTTCTGAACCAATTGGAGAGAAAGATTCGATTAAAAAAGTTGCTGTCTCGGATCTGAACGTAGGTACTTTTTGTTTCGGAATGGCCTTACAAGACCATCTATCTTAAAAACTGCGCGCAAATTAAACTTTTCCCATTCCTTGGAACACATTCACATTTTTACATCGTATAGAGATGTTGTTTTAGAAAATAGATGTTTTTGTACATTCTACCGAGAACGCAGTATTGTGCTTCTATTTGTAACATTATTAACCAACGTTTAATTATTTTCTGTAGCAAGTTTTAAAACATAATAATAGGTGTTTGTGTATTTAAAGTTACTTTTAAGATTGATTTATTATTATTTTTCCAAAACGTCTGATACAATTTTTATTGCTTATATTATCACTTACTAAAATCAAAACTCTTTTGATAGTTAAGTATACTCGCAATAATATCTTCGCTGTTGTAAAGTAATAAGAACTGTTTAACTTGTTTATTTTACCCCACGCCCCAGCAATTTGCTTTCTAAATATAGTTATAAAAACACATGTTGATTGAATCAACTAACGCATTGCTTTAGGTATTGGACGTAATCAAACTTATATTTTTTTCTTTGAAGTGAAAAATTCCAGTTTCAACTACAAGCCCCTTCAGGAGCCCAATCAAATTTCCAGAAAATTCCCAGCATAACGTGTGAGATTCCGTTGCTGGGCGCCCTCAAATACCATTAATTATTCCACATTCTTGACCTCCTACATTATTGACGAGCATCCAGCCACATTGATGCGACATAATTTAGACCACACACTAACCCTGATTTATGCTAGAGAATTTCTGGCGATTGGAAAATGTGTGTGCGAGCTGATGAATATATTTATAATTCATGTGATTTTATCCGCAGTGTTTTGATACATATGCCTGCCTCAGTGGACAGCTATCTGTTCCAAAAAATTTAATCGGTCACCAGAAGCAATTTTTTTGATTAATTTGGTTGGCACGGTTTGGGAGTAAGAGACCGAATTATTTCGGTAACCCCCAAGGGTATTACGCTACCTTAATAATTAAGTATAATGTCATACTTTTTCCTATTAATATATAAGAATAATTTGAGATGTTTCACATCTAACAAGTGGCCTACTATGCCTTATTATATTTTTTTTTCTTTTTGTGTAGAAATAAATATTTAAAAAAGATAGAAAAAGGTTAGATATGTAACATGTTATAACGTTTTCTAATGTGTTATCTTCATCGATTCAACACAGTTTCTTCTACGAGTATAGTTAAACATGAGCGACTGATTAAGCCTCGCTCTAATATTCTCTTGAAGTATGACTGATATAGGATTACAGTCTTACAGTCAGATATTTCAGTTTGATTTTAAACTGCCATGAAATAAAATTCGGCTTGTTTAAGAGACTAACAGTTATCAAATTTAATAACTTTTGTAAAGGATTTTAGAGATTTAACTTAGAAAATATCACATCAACTTTCTTGAATCTAGTTGGCAACTTAAATTCAATAAAGATCTTGATGTCTGAGTATAATAAAAACATAAGTAATTTGAGAAATATGTTAAGAGTTTCACAAATAAAAAAATAATTATTAATTTAAATGAAATACTACAACACTAGTTATATTATTCTTAGTTCTCTCGTACTCGTTATTAGAAAAAGAAATATAGAGGACTTTCTATTTTATTTCAGAGAATATTTTTTTTTTCAGTGGACCCCTGAGAAGAAAATTATGAAAAGTGGAAGAATAGTCAAAAGTAGGTATGTAGGATCTAGAAGTTATAGATTTACTTCTCTGTGTGAAAAGCAAATCTTTGACCTATATCTACATATATTAATACACAGCTGTGAATATTTCGTTAGCAATTTTAAATAGACTGATCACTAAAATAAATAATCTGTGATCCATGTTTAATACTAATTTCTTTAAAGGTAGTTACTGTTTAAGAAGAGTTTATTTTAAATGAAATTAACTCTTAAGATGAAACAAATCATAATTTAATCTCGCCATAAAGATTTTCTACGTAGGTATTATCAAATAATGAAAATTTCCTTAACAAAAACCACTCGCAATAAGCGCTAACACCATCCCCGCTGCACGAAACTGAGAGCGGATACGAGTCTTAATCCTATTATTATTCATAACTAAATGTATCTCTTATGCGACAAACTTGCTCCAAAAAGACAAAATTCTGTAAATTTTCCCAAAATTTTCCTTCTACGTACTTAAATTAAGGACATAATCCCGAATTAGAAAATGTAGGTCTTTAGAAGTCTCAGGTGTCCGCTTGGCGATCATACCAGTTTTGTTTGAAACCTTTCCGATAAAAAAGGGTCCGACATGTAAAAAGGTTGTTATCACTGTTGAAGAAGTTTTTATAGTTCGCATGATAGTAAAACAAGGGATCCGACGGAGTGAATTATTGTGTGGAGTCGATAAGACAAGTGTCTGTCAATGGTCTGTCACTTTGTTTTCGATTTCTTATTTTTCATGTATTAACAGGACTTTGAAAGTTGACCATTTTTTCATGAAATTATTGGTAGACGAAATACATATCTATAACTAATTTTTAATTTAGTTATTATTGTCACTTTTTAATTCTTTTTCATTACCGCTTGAAAAATAACGATCTGAAATCTGAGATAAACAACCATATTCAAATGAAATCCTTTATTTATAAAGTACAGGTTTTACAAGATTCACCTTCATAATACTAAATGTAGTTTGTGACTCCGCTCAATTGAAATACTAATCTTCAAACAAACAACTAGATATTTTTGCGTGATTATGTTATAGATAAAAGGACAAACTCAATTCCACATTTATAATTAATAATTAAGATATTCAAGGTTCATGAATGATTTAGTTCACCTGATTTACGCTGGGCGTAAATCATAGGCCAAATTAGATTTTTTCTATGAGCAGTGAGTCATTTCTATGTCCGTAGATACATTAATAAATCTTACTATTAGGATATAAAACAGGATTGCATACACAAATACATACCTATACTTACGCCTTTTCCTTCCAGGAGTAGGTAAAGACAACAATTCGCTATCTGCTTCTATCCTTACATACTTCATGAGCGTAATCTACTGTTATTAAACTTTCATGCAAACTCACCACTTTCGAGTGCTTTTGGATTGGCCTTTTATCAGACATTTTTGATCATTGTATCATCTGCGAGGTCAACGCAGACTTGCTTACCTAGCCACTTACATGTGCCATCAAGCTTTTAATCACTGTAGGTATGTCTTAAGAGGTCAACTCCGGCTTGCCTGCCCTCCTACATGTGCTTTATACATAATTACTGATGTCGATAAAAAAATTAGGATTGAA
The DNA here is from genome assembly GCA_963576445.1 of Lithosia quadra. Taxonomy (NCBI): domain Eukaryota; kingdom Metazoa; phylum Arthropoda; class Insecta; order Lepidoptera; family Erebidae; genus Lithosia; species Lithosia quadra. The sequence continues at coordinate 3,904,586 of OY754894.1, forward strand.
TATCTTAACATTTTTCTCTGACTACTAAAAAGCTGTCTCTGCCTACCCCGGAGGGAAAAAGGTATGAGCATTATGTATTTATGTATCTTAAAATGCGAACTAAACCTCGCCGGAAATTTGTATACCAATTAAAATAATGGGATATTTCATTACAATAATATTTCATAAAACCGTACAATTGATTAATCCAAGGCATGAAAGAGAAATTCGTTCGGAGCAATAAACAGGGAAGTGGAAATTGAAATATTTGTGAGGAATCTACAGGTATTACGATATCCTCTTTATTAAATTTAATCTAGCTGTATCTAATGACAAAATTCTTTCCTTAGTACCGGCTTCGTTACTACGCCCTGTGACATAGCTTATCGATTTTATGTCAATACGTGATAATTAATACGATAAATCTATTGGTAATATTTTGGAATTGAAAATTGTGTCTAGACATTGGGTATCTTAAAAAAAATGGAAGATCAACATGAGATCGAGACTAGATTAAGACTAATTCTTTAATAACATAAACTCACGCCTATATCCATGAAGGGGTAGGCAGAGGTGCTAGCACCCACATTTCGCCAGTTTATGTTTAGGTCCCAATGTAATAGGTGGCGAGCCTATTGCCACTAACCGGGCACTTATAAACCCACGATAAATACGCACATAACTTCCAAAAGCATCGAAATTATCGAAAAGTCATTGGTGTGTGCCATGGTGAACCTGGGATCGAACCCGAGACCTCGTCTCAGCAGTCCATTACCCAGACCACTAGGCTACCGCAGTTTATTAATTCTTTAATATATTTTAATTACGAAAACTGGAGCTCTGGACAGACTTAACGTTTACACCCTGTATATTATTAGCTCTGCTAAAACCAAACGAGTTAACAGAAATTAAACTTCCACAAAACAAAGATACGAACACAGTGCTGCTAATTCTGTTGTTACATCACTAAACTTAAAATTCTCTAAAATTTTCTAATTACATCTGTTTCTTTCATTATCAGATAGAAAAGGACAGATGATTTATTTTAGTGAACACCTGTCAAATTAAGTCGGCACCTTGAAGGTACCCTTCAATTTTAGTCGACATCTACGAACATGCGTCTTAAATTACTACGCACCAACCAACAAGGCGCTAGAGATGTAACAACAGAATTAGCAGCAGTGTCAAAAACTTTCCACAATGCCGCATCTACAGTTTCAGTATCATAATTAGTTTGTTGGAAGCTGATTGTTGGACACTCGTTTGGTTCAGCTCTGTCCCGAGTTAATTACCAGTTGACAAACATCATTAGTGCTGAACTGCACTACGTACTCGTACAGTGTGTACCGACGCTGTAAACATTGGCGGCAATTCTGTTGTAAATTATGTTAGATTTATTTTAATTTCCTTACACAATCTGTTTAATTTAACTTCAAGATTCTTTACCGACTTCAAAAGAAGGTTCACTGTTTGATCAGTATGTTTGTCCACGATTATCTCACATTTGGAAATCAGATTCGTTAAACTCGAGCTGGAAATGTTCTGCTCAAAGACCATAACTTTGCAATTTTATCGTGAGAGCCGGTGACAACAAAGAGGCCACTTTTGGAAACGTCCATACGCCATATTGGGTGATTGTACCCTCTAGTACTGTTTCCCAATAAATATTTTTTTAATTCTTAAGAAGGTATTTGGTATACTTAACCGACTAAAAAGGAGGTAGGTAATTGGGCTCTACTTTACCCTATACAATATATTAGTGACCAAGATTTAGGTTTTGTACAGGCTTTTTGTTTGTTTTTGTGGAAACCTACCACGTTTAAATAATTATACGCGTACTTATAACAAATTATACGCGTACAATTTCATGCTTATAAAATTACTTCAAAGTATTATCTCCTTGGCCGTAACACTTTGAAAAACGCCGATGCACAATGAATCTACGCTCATTTATAATCCAAAAGCATGTGCATGAAATTTTGTGATTCTTACTTCGAAAATGACGGAATTTCATATAATGTTTATCAAAGTGAATTCTGACCATCAAGAATAGCACATTGTGACTCACATGATTAAATATCTATTTAATATTTATTTATTTCTTGAGGATCGTTGGAAACAACAGAATCGTAACCGCTGACAACATACGAGTAATACCTAGTACATCGACATTTAGTGCATAGGAAAGCAGATATTGTTGGGAAATATACGATGTAGCGTAATGTTTTGAGTTTGTGAATCTGTTTTGTATCTAACCTACTGAAAGAAAATTTAGAATATAATCAATACTTACTAATATTTTAAAAAGGTAGTTTTTTTGAAACACCACGCTTATTGAAAAAAATCTTTCATCGTTTGAAAGCTACATTATCTGTGATTACAGAAATACTCTTATAGAGTATTTATTTTTGATAATTTACCATTTTGAGAATTAGTCTTTTTGCGACTCAGTTGCCACTTTGACCTTCAGCGCCTAAGCCCGTAGTACCTAGCTACTTATTTTTTAATAGAATGTGATAATTTGTCTAGGTGATTAAAACTAGTAATGGAATTTAACCAATTTTATTATCCTTTGTAAGGTCTAAATCTAGGACAATAGGAAGAAAGATACACGTAGGTGGGAAATTATCCAGCTCAAGCGAAATGTTGTTTGTCTATAACATAACATAACATAAACTCACGCCTATATCCCCGAAGGGGTAGGCAGAGGTGCTAACACCCACATTTCGCCAGTTTATGTTTAGGTCCCAATGTAGGTGGCGAGCCTATTGCCATTAACCGAGCACTTACAAACCTGCGATTGTTTGTCTATGTGTATTCTAATTAACATTTATGATTCTTTGACTTGTTCTTTTCTCGTCTTTGATAGGATCAAACAAAGGTACTTTAAAGTTACTAATAAATACCCAGTAACTACGTCACAAACGAGAAAAAGACGGCCATGTTAAAGTCAATCAACACTTCAACATTGTAGTATCAAACACAAAGATGTATTATTTTTATTCAATTGTCATTCATAAAGATACAGCATGTTCTACACGTCGTCGTGCCATAACTCACACAGGCACCAGGTGGTGGATATTGCTGTGTTTGCAAATATAACGCCAGTTTGAGATTATTATGAAATGTTTTGTCATTTTCAATGTTCTAAACGGTGTTGACTGAATATATTATATTGTTAACACCATGTAGCAGCGCGGGAAATAAAATCATTAAATATACTACTAATATTACAAATGTAAAAGTTTAGGAAGATGCTTAAATGTTTGGGTTTTTGTTACTCAATCACGTTCTAACAGTTAAACGGATATAGCTGAAATTTGGTACAGGGATAGATTATAGTCAGAAATAACACATTGTTTTTTTTTTATCTTTGTAGTTCTTAGAATGTACTTTTTCGCAAAACCGGTCCAAAAAAAGTAAATGGAAATAGAAATTGGAAACGAAGAACTATCTCAAATTTAGACAACACTTTTATACCCGATACCTATTCTCTCGCCAATTATTCTTAGCCAAAACGACTATTGCGCTGATAAACGAAATCAAGAAAAGAAACAAATCTAAGTAGGTAGGTAGGTATAAAGCAAAAATGAGATTCGTCCGTAAAATATTTTCCCTTTTCCCACGGTAAAAAGGCTTAAGTTCAGAAACTGTTTTACATAAAAGCGAAGAATATGCAATGCATTTTTATATGGAGAAAGAAAGGCAACTTGCGGTTCATATAATACCTACAATGTTTATACTGTAACTCCAACTGAGATTAAAACTTAGATAGAGCTTTATTAACGTTAAGCAAGGACTTAATTTGTCTTTTCTTGTCTTTGTAAGTTTTTAAAGTTTAGCCTACTATGTAAATCGTGCTATTTACTTAATAGGGTCCCATTTAATATGACGATTTGGTTCAAAAAGTAAATTATTTTACTTGTTAGATTGACAAGCTCATTGTTACAGTATGTTTTGTTGAGTTAGTTGCAGGTAATCTAATACAATGTAATATGACAGAATATCAGAAACTTACAAAAATGGTAAAAATCTCGATAGTAGTAATTTTATAATAATAAAATAAATGTAGTAGGTAAGTACCCTTCCGATGTGAATCCTCTCCTAAATTAAACATTTAGCTTAACTTCAGTGTTATCTTTACCAATTGGGTCAAGAAAGGCGTATTCGTTTTAAAAATAACATCAAATTCATTATATATTGAAAGGCTTAAATTTGAAATGATAACAGTTCTATCAGTAAAGCTGCTCTGTTATCTTACGTGCGTCCGTTTGCCGCTCAGGCTTTGCTCGCAGCTCCTCAGAATTCAATTTATTTCATCCCGCTTCACTTGCAACTATTTATTTTATTGTACTTTGGACAAAAATTCTGTAATTTCTACGAAGTTCTGGTAGGTATGTAGAGTTTGAATTTATTTTGGATATAATTATTTTTAATTGGAGACCAAAATCAGCTAATTGTACTTGTATGCTATGATTCTAAGAAACTCTTTTTAGGAAATTTGCAGGGCCTGTGTTACCCAATATTTTTCCTTGCTGAAATAAGCAAAAGAGATGATAATTATCTACTTGAATATTAGAGTTAGTACACTTATAGGAAGTTAGAGAACTCGCAATAGTACCTAAACTTACAAAGGATCTATGTATTTCTCACAAAGCGTAATATCTACTCGTAGGCACACATATCACAAGCAATTAACGTAATTATAAAACAAAGAAATCTCATTAAACCCGTCCAACAGTGATAATGACTTTCAATTGAACATACTGTTTTCAATTTAAATGCAATTCTACCCATAAATTAATTTCAATTCACCAAGTTATCAGTGCCAATTGGTCGTGATTCGTCGTTTATTTTATTATGTTCCATTGTCTTAAATTTCGTTTGGGAAATGTAGATATGTGAAAATTATTGAAGAATTAATTGCAATTTCACTACATTTCTCCCAAATTGTATTTTATTATTAAACTGTATATAAATCAGTTATCGTTATATAACCGAGCATTGGTGGCCGGTCTTTGTGCAAGAGTCGCAATCAGAATGATATTCAGAGAAATCGCATAAAAACCTGATTTCATCGGAAAACTTAGTCTCCATTGTCGGTAAAGTGGGACCAGTATATTATGTCATGGTTATGTATCTTGTGTAAAGTTTTTTTCTATAATTGAATATAGAAAGACAATTCAAGTGAATTGTCCAGATATCATTAATCTTCGCCCCTGTTTAATTCAATTTAATTTGTTGTGAAAATGAGTTGTAGTTACCTAGTTTAGTCATAAACAATTTGATGGACGTCACTACAATTTTTTGTCACTACAAACCATTTCCATATTTTGTTTTTTACCAATGTTCTACTAAATAAATTAGTTTATATCTTCACTTACGCATGTGCTTTTTATTATTATTTTAATAAGAGAACTGTAATAATAATGGTACCTAATGGTTAAACAGTCTCAGCCAAATTTTAAATTGGCGTCGGCTTGCGGTTTCTTCGGCATATAACGTGTAAATTTACGTTCTCATTGTGAGATAAAATATATACTAGTCTAATTATAAACAAAAAACAATTTCACCACGGAACCAACAAATAAACATACATTTTAAATTTAATAACGTCCCATTCATTTTCTTATAATTCTATTTTTAACTTAAACTGTTCAGTTGCTCTTGGTTCCATCCGCATGATATTAGGATATAAAGTGGTTATGGTATTCCAGATTATAATCTATCCCTGTACCAAATTTCAACCAGATCCGTTCACCCGTTAGAGCGTGATTGAGTGAAAAGCATCTAAAGCCTTTAAGCGGGGCGTGAAAAAGCATTTGTTAGGCCGCCAAGCTGAAGGCCGCCCCACTGTAGCACTGCCAGTGTATGTAGTAGTGACCCCAGTCCTGAGACATTACATTTAGCTAACCATCAGGCGAGGTGAAGTCATTCTGACGTGTCCTATATAGAAAAAAACATCTTCATAAACTTTCGCAGTAGGAGATAACATTAATTTGTCACAAGTAAACATACACGTAATCCAAACTGCCAATTAGCAGCGCTTTGCAAAATGTTGCCGAATATATAAATACATAAACACCAGATATTGGAGATATAGATGATTGGATGTAGATATAGTAACCACTCAAGCGTACTTAATATGCCGTAACTGGGAAGCAATTTCCCAATTAGTAACATTATTGCTCCGCGAGGGATGCTGCAACCCACAAATGCACAATATTTACAATAACCTACACAGCAAATTGTGATTTTAAACTATCATATTACTGTTATTAGTGAAAACATGTAGTATATTAGTGGAATATTTTACTTGTGGATATACTTCTATTTATACTATAATGAAATTGTAAATTAGCTGTATATTTACATTAGAGATATTTTATAAAAGTACTTACTTGGGTTATATTGAATGAATGATTGTGAACACAAAAATGTTTCTGTGGAATTCTTATATATTTGTTCGCAATGGATGCAAAAACTACTGAGCAGATTTTGAAGCGGTTTTATTATTAGAAAGATTTTGATCAGACTTAAAATCTGCTGAATGTTTGTTTAAGAATAACCGGAGATTATGACCAAAGACGATAACCGACCTTTGCACAGGGGGAGCCACGGACAAACGGACATCAGCTTTACAGAGAGGCATGAAGAAGTCTCAATCTATCTCAAAAACGGTTACCCGTCCTAACACTGCCTTGGTTAGTGTTACTGAACTTTGCAATAGGTATGTTACATGGTTATCACTTCACCACGAAACATCCTGATACGTAACACAAATGATTAAACAAAATAATCGATACAAAACAGGCACTTTAATTAAAACTAGACGATAGTCAATCAAGCTACCTTGTAAGTAATGAATCGTGGAAAGACGGCGATACATCACGGAGGGCTATAACCTCAAACCTCACTCCAGTGAACTCGCTCCAATGACACTATGTTACAGTGATTTATTGCATGATATTTGGATCGATCAAATAACTCGACAAGATGCTAATGTGATAAAAATGTTTTATTAACCGACATTGAAAAAGTGAGGTTCTCAATTCGGATATATATTTTTATTATGTATGTGCAGGTATAATTATATCGGGTTCAACTGTGGCATATAAATATATCGACGAATTTGCAAAATTCTTGTTTTGTCAAATGGTTCCATTTACATTTCGTGAAGAACTGATGACAAAAGTTTGGCAAACTGACAATCAGGTAGATACTCTTCAATAACAGTATAGTTAAGTATTGTTTATACAATTTCATCACATAACATCACGCTTGTACCTACGTGCTAAATGAGCTCGCAGACATATATACAGTGTATTCAGTTAGTCAAAAAAAAAGAAGATTGTGTACTTAAGTTTTTTTTTTTTTTTGTAATGAAATCAAATTTATTCACGAAACAAGCATAGTTACAATTTTTTCTACTGCCAAACTGCACAACAGTTTGTTGGCAGATGAAGCTCCCATTTATAAACTGCAATTTTCCGTGATTTACATAAGTACTAAAATTAGATACACTAGAATAAAATTAGATATAAAAAAATTAGACACACATCATCATAGGTACCAATATTATTAATAATTCATTATAATTATTTCTATTCATATGCCTGAATAGAAATATTGTATTACATTATTGTTCATATTTATTATTTATTTATTTATTTATGTATAATTTATATATAAGTAGGTATATGTAAAATGAAATCTGATTAGACACGGTAGGTATTAAAAATAGGTACTCTGGGCTAAACACACTTCCCGCAATACATTGCTTACCGAATGAATAATCACGTTATAGGTCAATAGGTGTATTAAGGTGTAATAAGTGTATTGTATATTTAGGTAGGTACACAATATTTTATATATACGCACTTGTTCAGTTTTATTCATTCACATTCGTCGGCAAGACAGGAGATTAAATTGATAAATTGTTATCAAAGTCATCTATTTAGGGTCAATGAAGCCAGTGAAGCCGTGCAATTTAGAATGAATGCTGGGTAATAAATGTGAGATATGGCCAGAAATGGGTTCCGAAGCTATGTGACAGTTACTATTATCGATATTCTTGATAGCTAAGTAGGTATATTATGAGAGAAAATTCGAATTTATAAATCTCAATTGACTTTTACTCGACTGCGCTAGCGAGGGTAGTGTTGCATGTATGTAGTTTTCTTTGATCCTCCCTATAGGGCTAATGGCTAGACGGAGTTCGATGGATGAGATCTCAAATGAAAGGTATTCTATTCACCTCCCGAGTAAAATTTGAACAAAAACCATACGCTGGATTTTTGGTGCTAAATGGTATGTTGACATAAAAATATTTTTACTGAATTATTTATTTATCGGTGTCAAAATGAAGGAAATTAGAAGAATATTACCAAAATATATGTCATAATGACATGATTTTTTAATAACTTAATTTAATGAAATTAAATTAATAAAAAATCAAAACCCAACTGCTGCTCAAAAGACTGAAACGAGTTGATAGCAGGCGGTACTCATTTGTAAATCATTATAAATCTAAAGACAATAGGCCTGCGCTCAAGCTAGTTTCGATCAGTTGATTTTTTAATCATTTATTTTCAAAAAATTTCAATTTTAATTTCAGCTTTAGCATGTGATTTTCCACTTGCATTTGTGTAAATAGGATCCGCTCAGGTCACTCCTTTAGGGAAAACATTGCATCGAACTGCTCAGCTCTCCGACTCGAAGTTTCCGACCGGTCACGTCTGTAATTCATGGAAGAGGATCCCTGAAGACAAAAGTTTTGTAGCAGTTTGTCACTGACAATATAAAGTTTCTATGTGATATAGTTCGGGCCTACCGTCATTTTAGGGTCCGACACTCCAAGATGTTGCTTCTTCTAACCTTTGTATTGCAGTATTATAAAAGCTCACATAATTCAACTATCCACGTTATTTCAAAGTTGAAATAACAAGTTTGTCTATGTTCTAAAAATAAAAATAATTTGTGAATGTATGTGAACGCACACACGGTTTCCTTCTTCTTATACAATCTTGGCTGCTTCAAGCGGGGTATGAAAAAATATCTGTTTTTTTTATACCACTTAGGTGGCAGACAAGCACACGGCCCACCTGATGGGAAGCGGTCACCGTGGCCTAGGGACGCGTGCAACACCAGGGGCATCACACTCGCGCTGCCGACCCCGCAAAAACCTTCTAATGCCCTTCTTGAAGCACCCCATATTGTAGTCGCTACGCTGTTGTAGGGAACACTACCTTGGGATCATTAGAATCTGAGATGGCGGTCCGTATCTTCTCGACTTCATCCAAACTTCTAACCATCCACCGGGGTGCAGTCAATTTACGGACTGAATATACAGGGTGAATTTTTCAAAAGGGATTGGATGGCCAAATCCGAAACTATAAGGAATAGCGAAAAATGGTCAAAGGAGTCACGAGCCCGATTTTGATGAAACTTAAAACCTCATCATTAGATTTTTGAAAAACCAATAAACCTAGTTGAGAATCGAACCTGTTGATTTTGAAAAAAAAAACACACCCTTTATTATTACACCATACGATAGTGTCGCTGTTAAGGAACAAATTCTGCGAAGTAATGATATACGGCAAATTTAAGGAAACTTTAGAATTTAATAAAATTCATGTTTTATGTACCATTATTATTTGTTTCGTTCGAAATCCCAGAAAAGATCGTGACTATTCCGTGTTTTAAATTATACTCGGAATAATTATAATGATTGATGTTTTTTTTAAACAAGATGGAGCTCCAGCCCATAATAGCCGTAAAAGAGGTTTGATTCAGCAGTTGGACGACAATTTTATTGCAAGGCATGGTCCTGTGCCTTGGCCAGCGAGATCCCTGGATCTTACTCCTTCAGATTACTTTCTCTGGAGGTATGACAAAAACGAAAATTAAAAAAACACATTATGATACAGGTCATGACTTGAAACGTTCTTTGGAGAATATTCTAAACGGAATCAATAACATTCTAATATTGAATGCATTACGATCCTTGAGCTCTCAAATCCAGCTATGTATTGAAAACAATGGTCTACATTTTGAACAATTTGATCAGTTAATGTAAGAAAAATAAAATGTATTTTGTTAAAGATGAGCTCTTTCCTTTAGTTTACGGTATGTCATTACTTCCCAGAATAAGATCGTTAATAGCAATACTATCGTATGGTGTAACAATATAGGATGTGTTTTTTTTTCAAAATTAACAGGTTCGATTCCTGGCGAGTATTATTGATTTTTCAAAAATCTAATGATGAGGTTTTAAGTTTCATCAAAATCGGGCTCGTGACTCCTTTGAGCATTTTTCGCTATTCCTTATAGTTTCGGTTTTGGCCATCCAAGCCCTTTTGAAAAATTCACCCTGTATATTACCTATATAAAAAGTTAAAAGTGTTCTAAATGATAAATATGATAACCCACCACCAAAAATGTAAGTAGGTATAGCTTGATAAAATGCAACTGAACGTCAGTCAACAAAAAGTTTTAACTTATTTATCCCGAATATTAAAAGAACGACTGAATAACGAACGAATGTACGAGCGGATGAATATTAAGTATCGATCACCAAAAAAAAAAAGTGTGCATTAAATGCATTCACGCTTGGTTCATCTGATTAAGTTGAAACTGTAAAATTTTATCGAGGTTGCCTTTTGTATGAAGGTTTTAAATTTACTGGAAAACTTGACATAATAGCCTTATCGCCCACTATGCGTACTACAGAATTTAACCGAGGGAATTTTTGCATGAAAGATATAACCAAAAAATGGCCTTACTGTTCCAACTTTTTCTAATAATCGAGTACCGTTTTATTATTTATACTTACAAAAAAAATGTTGTACAATATAATAAAATTGTTCCGGTTGTCCATGTTAAACAATACCTTGAAGCTAAAGAAAAAAAAAACGAAGGACCTAAAACAGCAAAAACTAAGGAATATAAATAACAAAGTACCTTTCTGAATAACCAAGGTACGAGAACAGAAAAATAGCCGTAGGAGACTATTGATTGGCAAAAAGAAAACAATGTTATGAAATTAATTCGCTCTCTCGTTTCTATGAAAACTTCATTGGAATACAGATGAGAGTGCTAATTAATAAGTGCTTTTTCATTTCCTCACGTGACCCAGTTTCATCTGAGGAACGAACTATAAAAACTCGTTATTCGTTATAAAGTAATTTAATGTTAGTTGTTACTAAAAATTTAATGTTTTAAACTCTTGTAAGTAGGTATTGACTGTTCGTCTGAGTATGCATAGCCTAAACCAAGGAAGATACACTTTATGGGAATTTTCCTCTTAAGTGGCAAAGTAATGAATGAATGGTTATATAGAAATCCACGGTCTCTGTACCATGGATCCCCAAGATCGAGCGAAGTGGAGAAGAAAAAGCAGGAAAGCGAACTTCGGGATCCGAGGTATAGGCCACTGAGGAAATCAAGCCAGCATAGATGAAAAATGTAGTTACAATATCTGGAAATTCATAGAAACACGAAATTTAGTTTACAAATAAAATCATACAAACATATTACGGCGTTTTATGAGTTTTACTGCTAAGATGGTGAAATAGGATTTTGATAGTTTATTTGTGCATTTTGTCTCGTTTAAAGGAAGACGCGTGTATTTAAAGTATCTAGATGTATGTTCATCATGCGTACTGCTAAAGAGTGGAATGCCCTGCCTGAGTCTATATTTCCGGAAAGCTACAACCAGGGAGTCTTCAAGTCTAGAGTGAATAGGTTACTTCAAGGCAAGCGTGCTCCACCGCCGACCACATCATCACTTACCGGTGAGATTGTGGGCAAACGCAAGCCGATCACCAATAAAAAGAAAACTCAATGATTTAGAATAATTCAATTGTTAGGTCAAAAACAACTACAATATCATTAGAATATAGATATAGAGAAGTTAACCAATGATATGTGGTGATACCACATATACCCAGCGCCATCTAGTGACAGCACGACGAACAACTTCGATACTACAAACTACGTCACTACGATCCTGAATCGCGAAAGTGAAGTTCGCGCGCTGGTATAGCATATATACAAGATCCCAACGATAATCGTTGGGCCGCGGCCCGCCAGGCGTGATCACCTTGCCTGGTCGGAGGATCCTCCCTTTGTGTTGGAGGGACGTCACATACCGTTCCTCCACAGTGGTGACCCCCGACGTGATATGAACACGCAACCTTCGCTGCGCTTATCAGCAGCATTCCTATCGCCACCATACCTTTCACTTCTCCCGCATGAGCGGTAATCAAGTCTTCGCCATCCAGCACCTTCGGCCTCAACAGGATATCACCTCCTGGAGCGATCGCTCCAGACTGGTTACCCTACGGCCACACACTGCCTTGTAATAAATGGCACAGTACACTGCACGTACTATATACGGTCAGCAAGAAGAGCACATCTCTCCCGTCTACGTAGCAGTCATTGCCTACTGCACCTACGGTCCATGTAAGAAGAGCATATCTCTCCCGTCTACGCAGCATTCGCCCCGATTCATAGAGGGCTTACCGAGGGCTCGCCGAGGCAATTCAACTCGACGCTTCGAGCCCCGCTCACTTGGCACTTCACCGCAGCACCGCTTCACCGCACTCGTCCCTGCATCTCCGGGACCAGCGGAGTCCCGACTCACTGGGACTAGCGAGGAAGACTGTTCCAGAATGGAACCAGCGGCGTCCAGTTCCGACGCAATGGAACACAAGACTGGCATTGGCACGCTCCACAAGAGAGCTAAGACAGCTGTCTCATCGCAATCAACCTCCGGTCTTGGAGGGGAGTGATGTGGTGATACCACATATACCCAGCGCCATCTAGTGACAGCACGACGAACAACTTCAATACTACAAACCACGTCACTACGATCCTGAATCGCGAAAGTGAAGTTCGCGCGCTGGTATAGCATATATACAAGATCCCAACGATAACCGTTGGGCCGCGGCCCGCCAGGCGTGATCACCTTGCCTGGTCGGAGGATCCTCCCTTTGTGTTGGAGGGACGTCACATACCGTTCCTCCACAGATATAATAAAATAATATTCGTACTACTAAATGACCAACCAGAAAGTATAATGGATGATCAAATTACAAGACGACACCTACATATTTTTGATGTAGCGCTGCTAATAAAGAATTTCATTATCCTGTATGAGGCGGCGCAAGTCTGTAGATGTGTAAAGCTCACTTATTACCTCATTAACACTTTTATTGAGCTCAAACAGTTCGTGGTTACTGTTATTAGCTGTTAACTTGGCTCATAATTCAGTTATATGAGCGTTTTTATATGAACACTTCCTACTTTGATTAGGTACTAAGCTATGATGATGTGATAGGATATCGATATATTTTGATTTTTTATATTTTTTTCTTATTATGTGGAGTAAAATTGAAAACTAGTTGTGTCTATAGGTACTTGTAGATATTGAAAAAGTACTTGGGTTAAAGTGAACGATTCAGAACACATTTTTTCTTCAATTGTTATCTGTTTGTTCGCAATGGATGCTCGCCAAACCGTGATACAGGCTTTTAGTTTACAGAGCTTTTAACTCTGGTTAGGTAGGTAGTTATTAAAAAGCATCTCTACAGTTTACGTTCCAAAACTAACTGACATTGCCAGGAACATAATATAAACAAATTCGTCTCATCCCATGATTTATGACCTGCACGATAATATATTTGTCATACTTACTACAACCCGAATGAAATATAATAAAATCAGGCGCCAAAGGCAAGCTGCAGACCCCCGTGATTTATGAAACAAGTTGTAAAACCTTCGTCTATTTATTATAAGCGACAAGTAGGTGACAAATCATAATAATATGAGGCCATATAAGTTTATTGTTTGAAGTAAAGGAAATACATACGAGTACCTACATTGAATTTTATTATTTACTGTTTATGGAAAAACTATATGGGCTTCTGTTCTGACACATAATTATACTTATTTCTACAGCGTGGAATACAAAAATTACTATTTTCTGTTTTCGCAACCCACTGGAATATCGACGGTCTAGAAAACAAACGAGTTAAATGTAAAATTTTTCACGTTCAAATATGAACTTTATACCAAATCTCATGTGCCAGATTTCATTTAGATCCGTCTTACCTTTATTGAAAGAATAACAAATAACCATCCTCACAAACTTTCAAATTATTTATACTATTAATAGGATTATAATAATATTACAAGACTCTGACTCAAGACTAGAGTAATTGTTGTAAACTATGAGTATAGTGTGACTAAGTTACAAACATGTTTCATGAAAACTCTGGACAACGAAAGTGTCAACATTTTTATTATCAGATAATCTTCTATTTAAACACCTTTACCGAATGAAACTAAAGCTTATTTTCTTAGCACCTGAATAATCATATTAAATAAACGTAGTCTAAAAATAATTTATTTTTATATCAATTTATTACACAGCCATTATTTCAATTTGTTTATCTACCCACACATTTCATTACTTTCAAAACAAAGGAGAAAGTCAAGTCTTTGTCTCACAATACATTTATTATTATGAACACAACGCAAAATAGATTGCTCAAAAGCTCGACCACAAATCCCTAGGTTTCAAGCTAGTATCTTATCGGTTTTAATTTCTCGTCGTCCAAACGATGAAATTTAAAATAAATCCGAATTCGCAATAAGAATCCGAGATAACAATGCTCTTTTGTTTTAAAAGTTATACAACTTAGAAAGATAAATTGCAAACTCCGAATCAAGATTTGGTTTATATTAATTATGTTTTGTATATTTTGTGTTATTCGATACCTCTTTGATTTATTTTCATCATAATAAGTTTTGTGTTGATCACAAATTTGACCAAGTTCCCTAATATTTTGGTTTCTATACGTTGTGGGTTTTCCAGTTCTATGAAAAACCGTCTACTGGTAAATGAAAATTCATTATTTTTTATTTTAGTCTGCTATAAATAATGACATATAACTATCCATCGCATTCTGCTTCTTTCAAAACCTGGCAATTATTATTTTAACTGCAACATCGTATAATAACTTTCTGGCAATTGAATTTTGACATAATTTTGCAACCTGCACAAGTTACAAAATTTCTTGTCAGCGAAAGTACAGAGTTTGTCAATTTGAATTGTTTCATATTTAAGGTATTTACAGACAAGCTGCTCCTGAATATTTTTTTGACCACCGCGCACAATTATATTTAAAAAAATACAATACCAAGTTCCAAACAGCAGAATGATGACAACTACTGTTTTTTAACACGCAGTTAAATATTATTAATTACCTGCAAGTTAAAAAAAGCTACTGTTTATTTTCTTCATTATTTGCACTGTCTTTTGCTTTATAAATAAGAATGGATATCTATCTCACCTTTTGGTAAGTATGATGTACTGTTGGTCGATCCAAGGAACTATCGTGTATGGGAACAACCTATTCACTCTAGACGTGAAGACTTCCAACTGATTGTTTATCAACAACACAGAAACCACTCTATATAAATTTGTTTCTGTAGTTCCCATGTAGTAAACCCAATTTAATTTATGGTATTGCAAGGGTTCCACTTAACCCTTGGTAGTTGAAAGCCAATATCATTATTCGTAGCGGAGTATTTTTTCAAGCGTGTTCATTTCCTAGATATTCGTTCGCATGTAGCTCATCTGTACACACCTTTATCACAAGAGAGGCGGCGAGTTGCTGCTAATTCAATCTTCCTTAAGTGACAGTTGCCTTCAACTCCTCAACGATGTTAGTCAAGTTTATTTTAACCACAGCAGTTGTCCGCTACACCTTTGATTAATATAATAAAACATGAACGTTATTGCTTTTTGTAACAACTGGCGAAATTAAAGTCCCTTCCGCTTTATAATTTGAGCAGAATTTATGATTTAATTTTTAATTTAAGTTATGCAAAATAGAAGTTGGGGGTATATCTAAGTATCTCTGCACACTTCTACTTAATGCTTGTGTTAGGTACCAGTTGGCGGTGTAGAATAGAGTTTAAGCCAAAAAGAGAGTTTGAGTTTCTGTGTTCTTAGGAGACGGAGGCGCGTTTCGTACTGGTATCTCTTTTGCAAAAAAAAAGCTTTCACGAATCCGTCTATATAATCATGATAATATATAGTATCCGAACATACATAAAAAATAAAAATACTTACACAATTTTGGACCTTCTTTTTATAAAGTCAGTGAATATTTTGTTCAAAGCAAATTGAACCTTAATACTACACATTTACGGCTGATATAATATTTATTAGAGAAGAGATGAAAGTATTTGACAAATAAACAGTGTTGGCGACAAAAATGAGAAACGCGCATTTATTTCGAGTCCATTGGAGTGAGAAATCAGAAAATCGAAAGTTCTTTCATGTTAAAGGTCTTTGTTAAATGAGCTATGAACGTAGTAGATTATGCCACTTGATTTAGATACACCGAAGCGTAACTTTGTAACTGTTTGAACAACCATCAAATAGCATTTTCAGGATCATATACTGTGTACTTTCAAATTCATCACTTCGTTAACCATATTTTTCAAATTCGCCACATCATTTGCCACATTTTTCAAATTCACCAAATCATTTTCTTGATATTTTCTTAATGTTTTTAAAGATATTAGAATATCCTAAAATTAATTTATAATGTCATGCCTCGGCTCGGATTTAACTGTGATTCTTTGTTTTCTTTTTCTCCTTTTTTCTTTCCATTTCTATCTATCTTTTCAATTCAGTCCTTAAGATATAGGCATCTATTTAAAAGCTTCAACTTAAAAATCTTTACTAGTCTCGTCTTTAAATTTTTATGATTTTTACAGATGACTGAATACTCACAAAATAAAATAATAGAATACCGGTACTTACGTCCCTATGTCCCTACAACATTCGAAATTCTAATATTTAAAAACTTTGGTGTAATAGACGTCTAATTCTATTATTTGAAGCAAAACCGTTACTTTTTGTTACGTTTGTTGATCCAGAATGGTTGTAGGTAGGATTGTCGTCAAGAAAAAATACGAGGATTCCAGCGACTGGGACCGCAAAAGCTGGGACCGCGGTTCCAGTTGCCGGTTTCTAAGTAAATTTTGACTTATAATTATAACCCTGTAGGTGTAGTGCCCTACCAATATTCTTGAGGCCCAAGCCAACTTCTCTGCAAGTTGGTGCACCTGCTATATAATGGACGAGTCTGTGGCGCAGGTTTTCCCATCCGAGTGGGCAAATTATACTGCAGTCACGCTTGAAAAAGCCGGATCAAATTAAAATAATAGGTACTTAAGCGGACCCCGGTTCCAAATTGGTTACGGACCTTGAATGCAACTGAGCAATCGCTAAGAGAATGATGACTCTGCAATACGAGAATTATTCTGTAGCAATTTTGACTGTTAAAAAAGCAAAATCATCCCGTGTCAGAATTTCTCTTACTTTCAATTGCGTAATTCTGCCATACTATCAATAAGTACTAATAAAAAATGTTTTTACTTCGTATATATTTTACAGACCCAAATAAAATTTGTGATATACAATACCTACACTTTACGCCCGAAACATACTTTCAGTATCTAGTAACGAATATAGATGAAATAAAAGGTCTTTAATAAAAAGGATATCAAGTGAATGTGCGTAGGTGTATTTACGTAGAAGGACAACGTTAAAGGGTATTGACCATATGCGAACAAAAACTATCATTAATGAAATTTAGGGGAAAGGAAAAGGTCAAATACTTATGTAGAACTATTAATGAACCTAAGAAATTTCTTGTATTCGGACTATCGTGTACGTGGGAATATATTGTAACGATTACTACTTAACTGAGCTATATCCTTGTGAAAAGACAAGCTTGAAGTAATAGCGTTCCATTGCTACGTCTGTGATTTGAAAGCCAACTCTCGTAAAAATATGTTTATAATTTTGTTTCATTCCAGTCTCGATCTCACGTCAATCTCCCAAGTGTCAAAAAAGATATTCTTTTGTTTACAAGAATTGGCCTATAGCTCTAAATGTGATCGTAATACTATGACGTATTAAAAATTTACAAGCACTTACATAATTAAATCGCACCAGGAACAGAGTCTAAAATAAGATCAATTAGGTAAAGTTTATTCCTTCTTAAGAATTCAATTATTCAACTAAATTGGAAGCCGACCGGCGTTTGAAAAGTTTTATTAATTAGATATAGAACGTTTAAAAGTGAATTTAGATTGGTTTAAACAACAACCGTTCACAAAGCTAACCTCTTTTATAAACTCTTTCCACATTTATCTCGATATTCTAAAGGGATCAGGACTTATGCGGGTGATACCGCGAGGCGATGCTAGTATAAATAATAGTGTACTAAAATATTTACTTCAGTTTTATTGTTTACAGTTTCACTTTAATTGTTTGCGCAGTATTTGCGCAGCAATTTTATTTTATTTTATTTTATTTTACAAAGTTACATCAAAACGTAGAAGAAAAATAGGTACCAATTTTCTTTAACACTGATTACGTACTTTGTTTTAACCTAAAATACTACTTATCCTAAAACGGAACACTAAGAAACAAACAGGCGATCCATTAGAGCACTATAGTGTGGACAGCTCATTATAGTATTAAGTGCTTGCAGCGTCCGGCGTAAAGGTGAGAGCTCATAGCTATAAGACAAAAGTGGTTTGCATCGTTACCCGACTGGTGAACGATGTGTTACTACTATTGTAACTCGATTAAAGATAAACATAACATAACATAACCTCACGCCTATATCCCCGAAGGGGTAGGCAGAGGTGCTAGCACCCACATTTCGCCAGTTTATGTTTAGGTCCCAATGTAATAGGTGGCAAACGTATAACACAATAAGGATAAACGTGAGCATAAAATGCATTATAAAGAGACAGAAAGACAAAAAAAATATTAATTATATTATTAGCATTAGTATCTAATGATCACCAATCATCCCCCAATAGTTATTTTGTAAATATTCAATGTAGAGAATTAACTTCTCCACAGTTTTATTATACCTAAGTATAAATTTCACATTTCTGTCAAATAATTTACACATATTTTGATAACACTGTAATCTATAATAATCTCCACATAAAATTTCAGAAGTAAGGGTTCAATGAATCGTTTTGAGCAAGCTAAGCGAAAACAGAAAACGCTTGCAAAATTCACTTGGGTCACAAATTATTACGATTTATGTTCACCGTTGCCAAATAGATTGAACTAACTGATAATTTATTAATTAGTAAAATTATGGATTTCATTAAACTACATGATGTATATAATAATGACATAGGTAGTTTTTTCCTTCAAGGTAGGTAGAGAGCCATTGACACGCCATTCATTTCTGTCATTTTTATCATGCTGTATATAATACCCCATGGGTACCACCCCCGCCTAGCAGGGTAGTCATTATGGACTTTTTTTTTTTTTTTTTTTTTTTTTTTTTTTTTTTTTTTTTTTTTTCTAGCATCTTTGACTTTGTCAAAGGCCTACGCTCTTTATATTATTGTAATTGCTAGTCTTTACTTTTTATCGCTAACCCACTCAGGGTTTGTTGTTTAACTACTTAAATCTATAATCTATTTTATTATTCTCGCTTTCATTCCGTCCTCTAGTACCATACAAGTTCTCGCTTTTATTCTTCTCGCACTTTCATTCCATACCTTTCATACTTGGGATTTATGTTGGGACTTGGGGTTGCCAGTTTCTTTTATTTATTTATTTATTATTTACATTTCTTATTATCTAATTACATATTCTTAAAATCTAATAATGTTCTAATTTTTATTCGCAATGCCTCTTATATATTAGCAAACGTGGAGTAATCTGACATGGTATCACACGATACTTGCCGTTACTCGCTACACACTGTTTCTTTTATTCACAATATTTATAATTTGCACAGCAAACTTAATGAATTCTGCTCTGTGCTCACTCATGAGCACAGGTTAATTATTTCTATTGACTTTAATATTAATTTTATTAGCGTAGTCGGGCTAGAAATTTACACTCACAGAGTGCCCTCAATGTTTACTTAAATGCTAAAATAAAATATGTACAATAAAAAATTTTTAAAAGAAGAAAACTTCTTAAAACCTTAAAAACTACCTAACCTAATGTATTTTATTGTAGAGTATGGTCCCGGCCCAGGGGATGAGCGCCCTGTCAAAATCCCCGAAAGAACAAACTGTCAAGTTTGACTCTACAATAAAAAATGTCAAGAACTCTATATAGAGTCCTGTTCTTAATACAGAGAGGTAGAGCTCCCCGAGCCCTTCCAGCCAATACCAAACACGGGCGTCCTAGGCCCAGGGGTTCCGCTATAGCAGGGCTCCAAAGTTCCGCACGAAAACCCGTGCGGAAATTTCAAACCCCGATATCTCTTGAACCCGTAGTCCGATCCACCCGCGAGAGGATTCCCGTGAAAGAGCTCGGCAAGACCTATCCCCCGATATATGGGTCGAAATTTTTGGATGACCCCCGAAAAGTGACCCCCAGATTTCCTGGGGTCCACCACCAACCCTGCTAGCCTGGTGCAGCTTTGAGAGCCGAGCCCCCCAGAGGAAACCAGGGCCCGCTACGACCCCCAGTCGCCGAGCTACAGGGGTCCAAAGTTTTGCCCGAACCGGTTTTGTCCGAACTCTGAACCCGTATATCCCGGGTTCCAAGTGTCCCAGCGATCCCGGAAAAACTCTCCACTGGTTGG
Source organism: Lithosia quadra (assembly GCA_963576445.1). Taxonomy (NCBI): domain Eukaryota; kingdom Metazoa; phylum Arthropoda; class Insecta; order Lepidoptera; family Erebidae; genus Lithosia; species Lithosia quadra. Next base: position 3,925,231 of record OY754894.1, read on the forward strand.
CCCGGTCCCCTCTACCGACCCAGCGTGCAAAACGGTCGAAAAATTTTCGACAAAATTTTTGCACGAATTTTGCCCGAAGCCCCAAAAATAGTGCAGGGTATGGTAGCGGAGTCTCCCCCAACGTTCCCAGTTCGAGTCTGGACTCTCTACGACCCCCGGTCACGGAGTTATGGCGGTTTGAAAAAGGCCAAGATGGCCGCCGCGCGCCCAAGGTCAAACTTTGACCTTGTTTTTCTCCGGAACGGTAAGTCGTAGAGCGCCCAAAATCGATATCTGGGTTGCGCTCGATCTACTCTGTCCCCTTAGGGGGGTTTTGAGCCTAAATAAAAATTTTGCTCAAATATGAACAAAAAGTGCCAAAATACTAAAAAGGAGCCACAATACACCTAAGCCTGAAAGAATTTTTGAAAAATCTCTATCCAGTCCGGAGCTATAATTATTGCAAACTTCGTGCGGAAAAATTTAAAATGGCGGAATTTACAAAATTCCTGGTTTTTGAAGCTAGGACAGCCTAGTTTGGGGTTCGATAGGCATATAAGGTGTTAGATAACCTATCCCCAATGTCAAAAACTAGGAATTTTTACCCTGTTTTGAGTTCTGTGCGGAAAATACCTAAACTACGATATCTTCGGAATGGATAGGCGGAAAAATACAGAAAAAATTTTGAAAAATGAGGAAAAATACAGCGAACAATAAAAAAGGTTAAAATGTTAAAAATGAAAATGAAATAATATTAAAAAATGTAAAAATGTAAAGAATTTCGTTTTTTAATTGTGGCGTCCCGGATATGAGCACTAAAAATCTAAAATTTTACAGTCTTGTTCTCCTCGCTAGCGCGCAACTTGTAGCAGTTGCAGAATTTTGATAAACAGCACCGGTCTTGAATAATTTGACGTTAAAGTTGCAACTTTTAATAGTTTATATAAATTCACCTGGTGGGGGTAAAATTTTTCTGATCACGGTGCACAGCTTCAGATGATGTACACTTCCTGCCTGCGAAGTTTCAAGTCTCTCCGACCACTCCTTCTGGTACCTCGTGACCACGCGGTACTTGTTTTTTTGGGTTTTCCGGAAAAACCTGCGGTTTCCCGGAAAAACAGACCAGCGCGGCGGACGAAGCTCCACTGCCCGCAGCCGGAGACAATTGATTCACTGCAATCCGTTCACTGAGCACCGAAATAATCACAAAAATGTGGTCGACCACGTGGTGAGTCGAGCCAGAATTCCACTATAAACGCCTTGTAGGCCACACGCGATTTGACCGCCAATTGTGCGATATACCGGCAGATGCGCGCCGGCGAGACGCAACTTTTGAGGGGCGGCGTGTCAAAATCCGTTCACAAAAACCCACTTTTTAGAATTAAAATGTGCGGAGCGAGGTTAGAAATGATCCAGTCACCGTGGCAGATGCTGGAAGACTGTAGTCATTATGGACTTGAACTGGTGTGAATCGCACGCCGTCTCGGGTCTTCAAACGCTGGGGTGTATGGTGATCGAAAAGCTGGCACTCCGGCTGAGGCAGAGCCATCATCAGCTACGAGATGGCCCTCTCGGGTTCGGGAATCACGGGGTCCCCGTGTTGCCTCCGGAATAGGGCCTGGGACCTCTGGCATCCCCTGGGCATCGCGTACCACCTTGGCCTGCTTTTGCTAGAGTCATATATGTATAATGGTGGTCCTTCATACTATTGATTTCACCCACAACTTACCACTAAGCGGTAAAAACTTGGTGATATTACTGAAAGAAAATATACGAGTAACAATTAGGTATTAGATGAAAGCTGTAATCTAATGTAAGCCAGGCACACACAGAGCATTGAAACGAAAATATCTCTCATTTGTATTGCGAACATGTTCACGTAGCACAGAAAAAAATAATTTTATTTATACTTGAAAAAACAAATTAGAGCTAATTGTTATTCAGACCATGATTTCAGCGTTTCAGCAGTATTAAAAAGTCAACCACAGACACGTACATTACGGTAATAACAAGACACAGTAATAATTTATAATCTCGCTAGGATAGTAAATAGCTGAAAATTGTATATTGTTAACTGTACTAACTGTTTGTAACCATAGAGCTAATAAGAGAATACACGAGATATAAGGGGAGAAATAGGGGATGATAACTGACGCGGACGAGGCAACAACTAGTCGTTCATAAATACAATACATGTCTTTTCAAATAAGAACAAATTATTATAAAACCAGTAGGTATGTACGTAGAATTACAAATTACTATCCGACCTAAAAGCTATTAATTAAGTAGTTATAAAATAAAGTACAACAATAGTCCCTTATTGAAAACTAGCTGTTGCTTCGACTTCGCCCGCGTGTTTTTTTGAATTTTTAAGGTTTTAATTTTCTTGCGCAGAACTCTTTTTTTTTAAGTGTATGACTTATTTGCTAGCAAAAGTCTCGTCAAAGTCGGCCGTGCCGTTCGAAAGATTACCTCTTTCAAACACATTTCATTTCAGACACACAAAAATGTTAAAATCTAACTTTTTTTGTTATAAATGTATTGTTATTTTAATATTACAAACACACTTCAATCATATATTATATTTGTATAGAGATAGATGTGTAAATGTTATATATATATATCGTAGGACAAATACAGACAAGACACTTCAATTTTATTTATTTGTAATAAATAGGGCTCATGCCACGAATTCCGCCGAGTAATTTCAACGCTTCGAGGTCGTGACCAGCATGTTGCCTGGTCACCAATAAAGTAATTACTCGCCCTGCTAATTGCATCCGACGGGTTAGGTTAACTTTATTATACAATCTTGTAGTTTGTACTGTGGTTCCAATTTGATTGCCGGATTGATTGACGGAATTTAGGTGCGGAGCTTGATTGGGAGTGGGACGTTGAATAGGGTTAGTGAGAAATTGATGTTAACAGTTTCATGTTGATATAAAATAAGAAATGTTAATTTTAATATTTCATTATGCGATTTGTTATAACTTTAAACATTGTTAACGTACTAATTTAATTACTTAAAAATTAAATTTGATTTTGTTATCCTTAATTTAAAGAGTTAGCAGTTGCACCTGCGTGGTGTGATGGTACCCCGCCTAACCAAGGCTGAGTAACTTTTGATTTTACATATTTAGTCTAATAATTCGGCCTAAGGACAGCGCCCTCCCCAGAGAGGGCGGTGCCGCGCCCCATCCACCGCGCAGCACTGTAGAACTCGTCGCCAGACTTGGGCATTCTTCCACTGTCATATTCGTTTCGATAATAATCAAATTAAACGCGAAGAGAGGGCTTTCAAAAGGTATACGAAAACAATTGAAATATATTGATATCAGTTACTTGTCACACATCCGTGCAATCACACGCCTAAGTATAGTTTACGAGATAACGCTCCTCATTGACTGGAATTCGTACCGTGGAGACTTTAACTCCAATCTTCCGTCTACCATAACTGGCGCACCGCCCCTGTGCTTAAGCCGCTCTTCTTGTGCCTTTGGCCGCAAACTCCCCGGGAATCGAACGTCCGGGCCCTCCAAAGCTATGAGAGTCGGTTGTAATAGATTATACGACGGCAGAAAGACAGTCTCGGAACCGTTAGCTAGCTCTACACTTATTCATGCAATGTTCATCGAACGCTCATCATCAAATAACGCCGCTTCGCTTGGAGATTACAGGGCAAATTGCCGTCAACAGCTCGGGGCTATCCCCGAAGGGTAACCGCGAGCCTCCGTTTTATCAAAAAGCCTGGTCTACCGTCAGCTCGTTACATGTGACGCTCAAACATACATCCCAGACACAGGTACCGGTAACCGTTATCAACATAATACCAAATTAATTAGAACCGGAATATAATAACAATAAACATTTATATTTGAGTGTTAAATTACTCAGCCTGGGATAGAAATACATAATAAATACATCTAAAATATTAACTATAATAATATCAGATAATATGAAAATAACTCACCGAGTCTCAGGAAACTCTATTATCACTTACAACTTACATGACTCCTAGCCTTGTCTAGCTGGACTGCCCCTGCACGACCTCTCTCTCAGTCCAAAACCCGATAAGTCCCCAACTGTCCCCGTTCCTTCCTCAACCTCGCCTTTTTATGGCCTCTCGTTATCCCCACTGCCCGTCACTCACTGCCACGCGAACCCGATCTTCCCCGAAAGTCCTCGCACTTACAAAACTATTGGAATAGATCCCTTTTTTTACGAAGCCTTGACCATAAGGACATGCAATATTACACTTTTAAAGCTTGCACGTGTTAGGGCTCAGCACTTTCTACTGACACAAAGCAAGACTGTAAAAACATTAAAACTTAAGTTTCGCTGTCTTATTTTTATCTAATTTATGAAGGGTCAGTCGGCATTTATGTATGCCAGATGTGAGCGTGAGAATTCAAAGTATTTAGATATACCTATTTGGGTAAATTAAAAATTATAAATTGTTATGTAATTAGTGTACCATCACAGTGGAATATTGTTATCGTTCCCGCTTCCCATGGGAACGTATTTCTTGTATTAAAAGTAACTTTTCTTAATCCAGACTGTAATCTAACCTTGTACCAAATTTCAGCTATATCTGGTGAGCCGTTAAGGCGAATGGGTGCTTTTTTATCCCTGGCTATTCCAGGGAAGTCCCATGCGAAGCGGGAACGATAACAGAATTTCACGCGGGTGAAGCCGCCGGACACAGCTAGTCATTCCATAAATTAATATATAAATATTTGTCTAAACTTCAGAGGACAAGATTCACATTGTTAATGTTAAGTCTATTCCTTCATAAGACTTGTTGACGTGTATGAAGCTACTTCTTTTCTCAACTATACATTGAGACATACATTTCTCGCCAAACTGAACTACCACACCTTGCGTACACCTGTACGCAATGACATCTTTATCTAGTTTTTTTATTCATATTTTTTTCCAATCCATAATCTACCAACATGTTACTCGTAGAAGATTGTTTCCCAACCCCTCGGGTATAGAATATCGACTTTATACAGTGGAGTTACGCAAATATTATCCTACTCTGCTGGGAAATACGAGATGTCGGCACTTATTTGTGGTAAAGTCTAAAGCTTTCTATCTATCTATGTTACTACAAGCAAATCTGACAGGATTCAAAGAGATTTTCTGAAAAATTTCATATCGTATACTTATGTCTGTATCTCCCTTAAGGGGTAAAATGAGATGTACCTACATTATATGATTTATTATTATTTGTATTACTAGCTGTTGCCTGTGGCTTTGCCCGCATGGAATTTTGTAACCGTTCCTGTTTCCCACGGGACTTTATTCCGAAAATAAAAAGTAGCCTATTATGTATTCCAGACTATCAATCTTGTATCAAGTTTCAGTTTGATTTGATTAAGCAACAAACATCCAAATATCATCACAAACTTTCACGCTTTAATATTAATAGGATAAGTTTAGTTTTTAATTTCTTATATTATAACTATTACCAAAATAGCTATACAATAAAAGAGTTAGGTATATGTAACAAAATTTGGTTAATGTTTATCCGTGATCTTGTCAGATAGATGATTGCAGTATAAAAATAGATCGTGAGGAAGCCCACATGTCCTAGAAGAAATTCTAAGGACATGTCCGATCCACCAACCCGCATTAGGCCAGCGTGTGTGGATTAGGTTCTAAACCCCTCAACTCTCTTGTTAGAGGAGATTTAACCCGAGCCCAGCAGTGGGACATAAATGCGTTGCTATCATCTTCAAGGTGATTATAATAAACATTTGCCGCATCTACAGTTAGCAGTCAGTTAGTACTCTTATAGCCATAAATATTTTACGCAACAACTATAAACATTATTGACAGTAAGTCCGGGCGTAGAAGTTAATATTGCCGCATTACAGCGCTGCTCAATTGTAGTGTAATTGCCAATATTCCGAACCGCGTCTCACCCAACTGTCGCTTACATGCATTAATAATTGATATTGGCTCTAGAAACAACCTCTTTGACATTATTGAGCAGTATGCCGAAAATTTTATTGCTAAGCTTACGAGAATGTTAATAAATAGACATGCTTGTATTAAAGTATAATTGCTATCGCTCTGACAACAGAGGGAATAACATCTAATAATTGTGGTAGTGTCTAATACTACCGCTATTATTGATATTTCCTCAAAATGAGCTTCTATTTATCTAAATCTACTATGATGAAATTGTAAATTAGTTGTGGCTGTACAATTATTTTACAAGTTTTGTCTGTTTGTTCACGATGGACGCAAAAACTACTGAACAGATTTTGATGCAGATTTTTATTAGGAAGGTCTTAGTCAGACTTAAAATATGCCATATTGTAGTAGATCCGGAGATAAGACTTAAAAACCATACCTCCGCAGGCATCCAAAGCTTGCACTTTGAGCTGAATATCTGCGCTTCTACTCTTTCTTTCAATTATTTGTTTTCATTGTGGCTCTCCCATCAACCCTCCATCCTTGAGAGGGAAGTCTAGTAAACGTACCTACTTTGTAAATCAACCATACCATTTAACTTGAAGAGATGTAGAAGTTCACAAATTAATCAGTCTTGCTTAATTTGTTTAGTTACCGACTAACAATTACAGATCGTTAATCTTGACGTTCTCGCTCGTCAATTTGTATTCCAGTACTGAGCATCGTGGTTTCCGTCGACATAATATTCGACATTCGATGTATTTCCACCTATTTAGTATACCTGGTAGGTATCTAGAAAAATTTTGAAGCAATTAGTATAACAAATAATTTAGACAAACCATTTTTTATGTAGGTGGCAGACAAGCACATAGCCTACCTGATGGGAAGCGTTCACCGTGGCCTGTGGACGTGTGCAATACCAAGGGCGTCACCCACGCGCTGCCAACCCTGAAGGGCAAGGGCGGGGAGGCTAGGAAGGGACGGGAGGGAGAAGGGGTACAGTGAGTGTGTCACTATCAAAAACTTGGAACCCTAGAAAAAATAGGAACCTTAGGAATGCTAGGAAGCCTAGGAAAACCAGGTTGCTATCAATGCTAATCTAGAAATTACTGGCCGTAAATGGAAAAGATAACTACACTATTTGCTGGAAGTAGGTAAATCTAGTTAAAAAGCTGAAGCACTCGACTATCCTATTTTGAACTTTGATACTTCGATTTAAAGTTTTTAGAATAGACACACACTCGTACCCTCTCTACACTTCGTATTTTATACTCGTAGAAATTGTGAACTCAATTTATCGATCCTGTTTTCGCTGTCAATTTATTTCAGTTATTCTGTTTATATTTCTAACTTAGTAAGTAGGGTAGTAACTCACTGTAGCCCTCCTTCCTCCACCGCTTCCTAGCCCTCCCCCCTTCCCTTCTGGGTAGGCAGCGCGTGTGTGACAACCTTAGTGTTGCACACATCCATAGGCCACGATGACCGCTTCCTATCAGGTGGGCCTTGTGCTTGTCTGCCACCTACGTAGTATAAAAAAAACTTTTTGATAAAGAAAACACCTATTGTGTCATTGTTGGCCTTGTTAAAATTTTATATAAGGATAGGTAACACTTAGGCTACTTTTATCTCTGGAATTCAAAACGATAATTGGGCAATAGAACGGGAATAAAAATCCATGCGGACGAAGTCGCGGACAACAGCTAGCAAAAAATACATACTTAATGGCTGCTTTATTTTAATAGAAGTATACAGAGCGTAGGCATTTTTTATGCTACGATATAGTACAGTGCGCAAAACAAACTATCAGTGTATCGACTATTAAAAACATACATACAATGATCAGAGGCTACCCCTCAAGCAGACCGTAATAAAATGCTCGGTTTACGTTTTATAGCCGCTCTAACGTAGGATGGCCTCGCGATGAAAATGAATGACTTTTTATATTGCTGACTATACCGTTAGGCCGCGAATAAAGTTTGGTTTTAATCAAAATAATCAAATGTTTTTATAACTTACTTTACTTCTTAGTCTTCTCTGTTTATAAATCCATCGGTAGTCTGTGATATTGCACTTTATTTGCTTATAACTATTGACAGCAAAATAAATTAAGCCCATATTCGGAACAGAAGTCACATTAAATAAAATGCACAAAATGAATGTGAACCTACAGTTAGTGCACTAACTGTTACTAACACGGTCGTCTGTTACCTTAGAGATACAGCCAGGCCTGAGCTGGCCTCCTCCTCCCCCCATTCTCAATTCAATGCGGCCATCTTAAAATTGTAGATAGCCCTAGTTCAGCCGGCCTCCGATGGGGCCATCTTAAAACCGTAATGGTATTGGTCCAATGTCAGCCAGGATTTGAAAGAAATGCCCTCTTAGATAACCTTACACGCTACACACCCTAATCAAGACCCGAGACGACGTGCGGTTTTAGTCGGTCCGAATCTGACGTAATCACTTTTGATGACCGATGGGAGTGATATTTGGGGGGATCGCCGCAAGAAAGCCTGTCACTTAATACTCGTATTATTGTTGACAACAGACTGATTATACTCATATATTATATCAGTATGGATCGTTTCCAGTAGACTATTAGGTATGCCTTGATTGTTAGAATAACCCACATAACGTAATCTATCTCCAGATATTAAATTGTTTCGAAATTCATGTTCTATATAAACACAAATAGAATTTATTTATTTTCATAACCATTGGAGACTGCCGTTTGTAAACAAGATTGAATTTACATATTTATAATTTATTTTTCAACCCTATTTATTTTTTTTTCTTTTCTATTTGATAGTAGTTTCTTCATAAATCATATCAAAAGCATGATTATGTGGAATTATTTATAAGTACCTAATACTGGTCTTTGATGTTTTTGCCTTTCATCCAGCATAGGCACTTAGTCTCACTGAACTCCCAAATCGTTTCACTTAGCGACTACAGTATGGAGTTTTTCAAAAACGAGATTAGAAGATATTTATAGGATCGGCAGCACGAGTGTGACTCACTATATTGATATCCTTAGGCCCCAGTAACCACTTCCCTGATCATCCGACTATCCTATTATATTTTTAATCAATACTATGATTTTGTAAGCTTGTGAAGATGTTTGTTTATTTGTTACTCAATCATGTTCTAACGGCTGAACAGATCTGGTTGAAATTTGGTAAAGTGTCAGATTTTAGTCTGGAATAACGTTTTTTATCCCTAGAATAGGTTCGCCTGGGAAGCGGGAATGAGAACAGAATTCCAAAGTCTGAGCAGTAGCTAGTGAGACATAAATATGTAGTCTAGAGGGTACCCATAGAATTTCTTCTTAAAACCTCTTGAAATTTTATAAATTCTTTACTACACAAAGGTGCTCCGCGGAGCGCGATTCCTTCACTGAAACTTAGACAGCCCGATATTCAAAGAGTTAGACCGGGAGTTTGAATATAAAATAAGACCTAATCTTAATTTCACAAAAAATGCCTTTAAAAATATTTTTAAAACTCTGTCTGGAAAAATCTGAAACTAAAAAGTCAACCAGGATAGCCACTGGACAATGTAAATTAGCACAAACCAAGCTTTCAGATTTTATTTTGATAGTAATTATATTCTTTTTTTTATTAAAACGGCCGAATTACAATTTTACGATTAAAATATTTAAATTACTAGCTGTTGCCAGCGGCTCCGCTCGCGGGAAATTTCGTTCTCGTTTTCTGTGACCCACGGGAACCTGTTCCCGGGATAAATAATAGTCTACCTAATGTTATTCCAGGCTATAATGTATACTCTGTACCAAATTTCAGCCATATCCATTAAGCCGTTTTTGCGTGAAAGTTTAACAAATATACATCCAGATATTCAAGCATCCAGACATACATGTTAAAAATTTTAGCGTTTATATTATTAGTAGGAAGGATAAGATAACGAAATGCTAACAAATTATGTAGATTTTTTAGCAGTTTAGAGTCATTTTAGAAGTTTAGAACATTACCGAAACCTTTGAAATGAAAATGGTTAATATGAAAACATTATTAACCTGATTGGTTTTGATTTCTTTGAATTGAGTGATCAATTTCCATTTATGTATGAGTGCTAGCTCCTACACTATGGTGAACTGTCCCCGACAGCTGTCATAGCCGTGGTGCGCTTTAATTAGTTCAGTCTTGACGCAACACAGTTAGCACTCGGGATTAACTTCACAATATATAATAAACCCCTTACAAAATTTTTTAAATATGAAAAATATCGAGGTCGATATTTTCCGCGAAGCGACTGCCATCTGACCTTTACAACCCAATGGTGACATTAGGCGATATCGAAGCATTGCAGCTAGATTTATACTATCACCAATTTATAGACACAGCTTTTACAATTTTATAAAGGTATCCAAATCCATCTATACCTTTATCATCAATTCATCATTTCAAAATTGAACTTTCAACTTTGATTGTTAAATATTCGTACAACAGACAGGAATCGAGAATTGATTGCGAACATAACATAACATAAACTCACGCCTATATCCCCGAAGGGGCAGGCAGAGGTGCTAGCATCCACATTTCGCCAGTTTATGTTTAGGTCCCAATGTAATAGGTGGCGAGCCTATTGCCATTAACCGGGCACTTATAAACCTGCGATAAATACACACATAACTTCGAAAAGCATCGAAAAGTCATTGGTGTGTGCCATGGTGAACCTGGGATCGAACCCGAGACCTCGTCTCAGCAGTCCATTACCCAGACCACTAGGCTACCGCGGTCTCATCAATTCATCATTTCAAAATTGAACTTTCAACTTTGATTGTTAAATATTCGTACAACAGACAGGAATCGAGAATTTATCACGAAACATGTTGTAAATACAGGACATGTTCGGTCTACTGGTTCCAGTCTAACCGTATCTAATCCTTATTGATGGATATCCATTCTGATCCGCACTGAACCGTTCAATGATGTTTGTTACTTTTGTAACTTAGGATGTAGCTTAGAAATTATTATTATTATAAAGAATTTATTAGCTTAGTGTTTGTAGCTTAGGATAATCCAAATTATTTCCTTTACGAACCGATTATTTATTAGACAGAAATGGATAGATAGACTTTTTTTACAACAATGCGTCTAACAGTGCGTAACTAGGCGAATACATGAAGGATTTATCTTATTGAGTTCAGAAGTTTCTATAACCTTCTTTAAACACTGAATATTATGAAGTTCAAAGTATTTGCCACAACAAAAAAAATAGTTCAAGATTTCCTATGGACATCTTTCAATTCCTTCATGAGACCAACTCCATAGTACCTACTATATTATTGCACTAGAAAACTAGAAATTTTGTTCCCGCTACCTTGACCCGCGGGAACCTGTACCCGGGATAAAAAGTATCCTATGTGTTATTCCAGACTACAATCTATCTTTGTACCAAATTTCAGACAGATCCATTCAGTCGTTTTTGCGTGAAAAAGTAACAAACATACATCCAGACATGCAGACATCCAGACATTCTTACAAACTTTCGCGTTTATTATATTAGTAGGATTGTTACCGAAGATACTTGCGTAGTATACCTAATTCGAGTTCAATTTATCGTCTAAAAGTGTGTTAAAATAAAAAAATGTTGAGCACCGTGATGTGAATTGCAGTAGCATTGCCTAGCAAGTTAATGCTATATGGCAATACACCGTGAATGTATCCAGCAATCAACAGCGATTGCCATGAAACTTTATATTTTCATCCAAACCTAGTCAGTTAAAAAAGTGAAAATCTAGGTATACTTGGCGTGTTAAAAGTTTTTCAAGATGTTATTTTTTTTCTCACGCAGACAATTATGATGACGCTGTCTACGAGCGATCTACGGCGTAGATACTCGCTGTTTACTGTCTACGGTTTGTCACCTCATTATAAAGGAGATTGTTAACGTCAATCGTACGTAAGAAACTTTGTTTACGCAATCATAATCCGAGAGGTACTATTAACTACGATTGGTACTATGGCATTTAGTCATGCTTGATACCCAATATTTGTATCTTTTTTTAAAACTATACATTTATCATAACTTAAAAATTTTGTTTTTGATACAAATCTTAACAATTCTCTCTTTGTTGCGCCGTTTTTTCTCCACTAGCGCCTAGGAAGCGGTGGTAAACTTAGTATTAAGTAATTTTTGACGTCAAAAAGATGTAATTACGTTACACTATTTTGAGAAATAAAGAAATTGAAATTGAAATCTCAATTTATACTTAAACTAGTAGCCGCTTAATCATGAAATATGAAGTAATATATTGCAAGAACAGTGGTCTGTCTAAATTGGTTTATGTTAAGCAAGAGCTTAGAGACAAACAAGCCCGTTCTGTGTCTTATCGCATGAGGTAACCGAATTCAGATCTACTCTGTCTGTTAGTGGCACACTGGGATTTGTATAACTAGATTTTTAAGGATTACATTTCGAGGTAATCAGTGAATAAGGTCCTATGATTGTTGGAAATAACTGGAGTCAAATAATAAAAGTTTCTAACTCTAGACATTTTTCGATTAATCATTAAAATGTACTTCTAAGCTATTTACTTGCGAGAAAGTATGGATATGCAAGAGCTCCAAGAAAAATAGTCAATGTGATAAAAGAAAGGAAGAAAATCCCGCACTCTCACAAGCTATATACTAAATGCGGTAAACTAACCTAAAATCGAACCTTAGTGAATTTGAAGATGTACTTACTACTATTTATGCAAAGTACTGCTGTTTAACTTAAGATCATCTCTACAATCTGGCAGATCACTGCGGTCTATGGACGTGTGCAATACCAGGGACGTCACATTCCCAATAAAAACCTTCTAATGCCATTCTTATTAATGACAGGCTTACGTTTGACGTCTATTTCACCGTACTATTCCCAAATGTATTGAATTATTTCTCTAATAGCATTACTGATCTTCAATAGAATAATATCATAGCGTATTTTTATAGAGTAGTTTTGAAAAGAGAAATACGAAGAACATTGAATAAGCCAATTTTATTCATTCGCTAACTTTTGATTGAAATGATATGAATGTCACCTTAAAGTATTCGAATATATTCAAATGTATTCAAGTCTAGACAGACTACTTTTTGTGCCAATTCTATACAAATTCAGCTTAGTATTTTTATCACTGCTTATTCAGACGATAGAGTTAAATTTACATACCACAGGAGTCATATCGGCTGTCACTGGTTTTTGTGACTATTTTAACTGACATGACGATGCTTTCTAAGGCATGAAGAGGCGGGCTTTTTTGTATCAAATAATAAGTTACTTATTAGTTTTAAAAAGACTTTTTATGAAACAAGCTTTCTAGTAAGTGCATAACCAGACAAATTAAAGAAGCCCAAACATGACCGGTTTATGTTACTTATTTCAGAAGTTCCTATGACTGCTTACCGTCGCCATATTCAGACCCTGGATATCACGTATCATCAGAGTATTTGACAAAATAAAACGAATGAACTAAAACTCGATTCACTCGTTAATTATCTTGTTTAGTTCGGCAGTTCCTATGGATGCCTTCCGACTCCATTACAGACCAGCTTCATAGTATCATACGTATTGACACCGAAGACAAGCATGTATACCAAGCCCAATCTGACGTCAGGAAGTAGTTCTAATAAGACCTTCAAGATTTGACCAATACTAACAAACTAACAAACAACAGAGCAAGTCAAAATAAAGCTTGTAATTATTTTATACACTGGGCTGTGAAAAAGCTTTTTAATCACGCTAATTATTTTGTCCATGTCTTCTACCACATTAAAGGCTCCTTACAGCCCATAATTATTTTTACACCTTTTCCTCTCCAACGAATTTCTCTCAGTACACAACAAGCATTAATGCAAGTAAACCAACGTCGGGCCACCTCAAAACAACCAGACAAACGGACTCCTTATTTGAAATGCAAGGGGTCGCATGTAGACGGAGTTAAGAGGAATTCACACTTGAGGCACAAAATAATAGAAGATATATTATAGTACTAGATATGGACTGCATACATACTGATACTGACTGTGGTAAGAAGTCCCAAAGTATTTGAACAGTAACCATCAAAAAAAATGTAAATATGTATTTATCTGTTGTTACATAGTGTTATTTACTTAGTTATTTAGGATTTAATGCAATATTATTTTTCAAATAAAACTATTCATACTGAAATTAAGCCTCGAATTTGGCAGATCATCAAGATGCTGTACATCAGCGGCAAAAGCTTATAATTATTATCATTGGATACATTTCAAACTTAAAATATCGAATAAAAGTAAACAGCATTATTAATAAAAAAAAATACTTTGTTCAAAAACTAATTTTCAAAATCCCTCCCTCATTCATTCCTTAAAATCCTCACTGTGAACGCAAGTCTACTGACAGTATCGATTTCATGGGCTAACGTTTTAATTTAAACGGCATTGCTGGAGATTCCCAGTGATTGCCAGTTTGTGGGCATACCCGATTGGTTTGTGGACCTACGAGCTTGTACATTTGTCTATCTGTAACAGTATAAATTAAGGACGACTTGTGAGTTAATCTTGTGATAATCTACGGTTAATGGTATAACTTTTTTTTAACGTTTGCGATTATAAATGTTCGTCAAATTGTATAAAAATTTAAATTTATAATAAAGAGATAATTACAGTAAATAAAAACAATATGAATTATTAGCCATGTTGACTATTTTTTTATCGTTGATAAATGTACATTTTTCAGTTTTATCACGTTTCATAAATTGAAACATGATGAACCCAATTAGGCATTTTTTAATATCTTTTTTATTTTAAGAATAAATTTGAAATTCCTAACGTCATCTACCAATTTAATTATTCACCAGGAGCACAATTTAGCTGCACTTAATAATTCAGTTGGTTATTACACTCTACGTACTCCAAACCACCTGTTCTCTGCTAAGAGGATGGTTTAGCAGCTAGGACTATAAATCTCTTTGGGTACTCGACAATTTACGCGATCACAATGAATTTTTTTAACAGATTCTCATCATCCACCTGCGGGCCCATGTCCCAATTATTTGGAGTTGACGCAACATGTCGTTCTCCTCCATACATTCCTGTCAGATGTCATCTCCTCAGTCACTCCCTTTCCATATCGTCTTTCCCGCATTCCATCCATCTTTTCTTAGGCCTACCTCCACCCATAAAGCCCTCTACATTCATACCTACTTTGAATCTTTTTTACAAGATCTCATACTCATACAACATTTCATATTTTCTCATAACATGTCCATGCCACGATAGTCACTTGCTTCTTAATTTTTCATTCAAAACTAGAACAACAACCGAAACATCGAGAAACGTCGAATTCGAATATATTTGCAACATGGCTGCTTTAAGCTTGTCTTGACTGGTCTTAACCGTAACTGAATGTCCACAGTTATTCCCAATGGCTCGAAGAATAGAAGTATATTTTAAAGCCTTAAAATACTGAAGAATGCAAAACTAGCAAAATAAATAAAATAGCAGCTCTTTTCCCGATATATTCTGTTACTTCACACGGTGTTATTTCAATGCGCCGATATCGAAACATTGGATTCTCGCCCGTGCTCACTCATCAATACAAATGTCTGTAACAGATGTCACACATAGCCAATTGTATCGTCCATCAAATGTTTTTTCTATTGTTGATTTTTCTATTTATTAATGATAGAAAAATACTCAAAACTAGCCTTTAGATACGCTAAAGTATTTGATAGTTATATA
This sequence comes from Lithosia quadra, assembly GCA_963576445.1. Lineage (NCBI taxonomy): Eukaryota > Metazoa > Arthropoda > Insecta > Lepidoptera > Erebidae > Lithosia > Lithosia quadra. The sequence continues at coordinate 3,940,860 of OY754894.1, forward strand.
GGCTTAGAATTTTTTATAAATTTAATGTGAAATGTGTATTACGTAATTTATAGCGACATTATCTATTGTTACTGTTATGAAAATGTAAACTAGTTGTTTCTGTACATTGGATAATGAAAAAAAAACCTGAGTTATGTCAAATTAACGATTCTGAAATCACTTTTTTTTTATTCTAGTCTGTCGCCGACAGGTTTCTCTGTTTGTTTGCGATAAATGCAAGAACTACAAGACGAATTTTGATGTGGTTTAGTTGAATAGAAAGGTCTTGGTCAGGCTTAAAATCTGCCGTACGTTTGATTGAAATTTAGTTTAGTAGAACTGAAGATATGACGATAACCAACCTTCTCGTGGGTGGGACCGCGTGCATCAGTTATTTATTATTTGAACTCCAAAAAATTTTGACACCAGAAAACGTAAGTAATTTTGTTATTGAGGTGAAAAATTTACCTTCCAACATAAGCATCCGTGTGTCCATTCAAAACTCAATAATACAAGACGATGAACCACCATCCGTTTTCAGGCTGAAAGCGCAATGTCTTCAGCGACTAGCTTTAGCTCCCAATGTATTTGTGACGGTGACAGCTCTTTGATTCATAATACATCCAGTTTCAAGCTATTCACAGCTTGGATTAATATAGTTTCGCTCAGTTTTGGCGAGTAGACTATTTGCAGATGTATTTATTATTTATTACAGCATAAAGGCCAGTATTTTAGAATTGATAGTATTTTGAATAATAGCTTTCGAACTTCCCGTTGGCTTACTTTACCATCAGGCGGAGTGCAGTAAAATTATTGAAACAAACTTTAACTTGTCCATTTGTTCGCGATGGATGCAAAAACTACTGAACGGATTTTAATTCATTCATTCAATTATTTTTAACATCATAACTATTGTAACGTAGTTTTGTTGAATTTTGTTTCCTTTCTACATCATGTCTTCGTCACTAATAATTTTTTCAATAATTAATTCGTGTTGTGAGTAATGGAGTCAAATTGGAAGACCTTTCATTAGTGAAATAACTCTTTTCTATTCTAAACGAACAGGAAAAGCCACACCTAGTGGTTCATAATAGCGTGTCGGTTCGTACCTTTATGTAAGGTAGTAAAAATTGGGTAGGGCAACAAAAATTATGAAAGTAAAAATAACGCAGTTGAAACGAATAAACTTTAGTCGTTTAAATGAAGGAAGAATATTTGATTGGAAGAGATATAGAAAAACAATTCTAGATTTTGAAGGCAACACTTAAGTAAATTTTTACTAGGTACAAACATTTTACAGGGTGCAGTTTAAGCCTAAGTTATATCTGAAACTGTTCTGGATAATTTAGGTATATTCTAGATTTACAATACCATACCTAGTAGCTATAATAAGCAACCTACAATACAAAACAAGTCTTGAACAAGGAACAAGCAAATTGGACTTACGTACTACAAAAGTAATTAGTGAGCGATAGTTTCGAAATCAATTTGACTAGTTTAACGAATAGCGTTATTTATTAACTTGCTAGCAATTTATGGATCATTGATAAATACTCTTTGTTTATCTTTAACATCAAAGCGTAGGGCAATAAATTAACTTTACGGTAAAACCGGTATTCTCTTTGAAATAATATCCATCAAAATAGCAATCAGACGATACTTCGCTTAGTCTCGTCAAAATTTAAAACTGAAGATGACAGCGAGACTGTAAAGATAACATTGAAAATACACATTCCTCCTTGGAGCACTTTACATCCCAAGTAGATTAGGGTTAAGCATTAAGATACTATAGATATTCGAGTACTCAGTAATACTATTGCAACACATGAAAAATATCAAAAGTGTAATTTAATGACAATAATATCGATAATAGATAAGGAATAAGTCCATTTAGAATTTTCGTGCAAGGAACTCTTTCAAAATTTTTCTGAACATCAAAACGCCAGTTGCGTTTCCTTTTTTATAGTAGTCCAACTGCGAACAGCGCTCCATCCAGGCCATTGTATTTGGATATCTAGAATTAAAAAAAAAGGAATTAATATTGACTAGATACATTCCAATTCATGGAACTACACTACTACTTTTGAATTCTTAAACAAATAATAAAACTAAACATAAAACGTGTCAACGTTGTCCACCAAGTATTATAAAAATAGGTTCATAACAATTTTTTTTTGAATCTCAAGATTGTTTATGAATGTTTTGTGTTCAGCAACTTTTGTCACTGACAGTATAAATATTTGTTGAAAAAGAGTCTTAACATCTTAGTTTTAAGAGTTATAATGACTTTGGTCCTTAATTTTTCTTACTTTTCATCTTGCCCATTAATTGGTAATAGTTCGTTTAACGTGCTGATAGATGCAACACAACTGATGTCTGCTAAGGTAGGCTGGTCACCAGCAAGCCATTTCACTCCATTGAGAAAGGTTTCGGTAAAATCGTAAGCTGACTTGATCTTAGCCAGACCTTCAGGAGTAAAGGAAGTGGCTGTTCCGAAGAATATCGGCTCCTGAAATTTAGAATATTACATTAAAAAATTGATTACTCCGGTAATTTTTAACACCATCTGCGTAACAGCAAATATTATCAACTAGGATTTTTAGGCTTACCGTCATTTTGACGTGTCCTATATTAAAAAAAAATTATATCGGTCACGTCAATATGACTGACAAAATCTCGGGAATGGGGTCCGGCCATGGGATAGTGCTACAGTGGTGGTCTTCAGCCTGACGGCCTCATTAGATGCTTTTTCACGATACAATTAAAAAATCCGAGACCATGAAGGAAACAATTGTGCTGGTAAAGAAATCCAACTTTTCAAATGACGATACGTGCAGTTAGGTGCTGTTTATAATCATATATTCAATGAATACTTCAAAACTTGCCCAAGGGATAGATTGGCCAAATGTGTGTTCATACTTACATCATTTGTACGCACCGCCGGATAGAGAATACCACTATCGAAATGGAGCATCAAATCTATACGGGCTCTTTTCTCAGGATCAATTGGGTAGAGAGGATTACCCTTGCTATATTTGTTCACTAGGTACGTTATAATCGCATGGCTGCAACAGAAAGTATATGTAGAAAATTCCACATGGTAAATGTGCAGTGAACGAAGAAATTCAATTAAAATCTAGTTGAACGTATTACCACCGATTACCTAATAGTGTATTACTTAACTTTTTTGACGGCATAATGTTAAAATGATTCTATTGTGAGTGATCAATAATTATCCAGCAGTAAATGTATTATTTTAAAATCAAACTGGGTATGTATGGTTACATGCTTATAGCTGATTTAATTTCATTCGATGTATGAAACGTTCATATTCATATTAAATGGATAACATTGAAATTTAAGATAGAAATAAAATTACTACTATATTTAGGTAGGTATATAAAAATAATTACTTTTGTGATAAGAAAGATAGAACTAATAATAATAACATACAACAGAATTAACATTACGTCATCACGTCTGTTATCAAAGTTAAAAAAATAAACAATATTTAGAGGTCGATAGTTCAACGACACAATACATTTTTATGAGTAATATAGGGTTGCATTAATTTGATCACTGACTCACCTATGTAATATGTATTGCAATTGTTGCTATATTGAACACTTACCTATCCCAAATATTAAAATTGCCGTCGGTCAAATGAGGTATCGTATGTTGTGGATTAATCTGAAAATTAGTTTGTACATAAGTGTTTTTTATATTCTATTCGGAAGGTAAGATTACAAGCCCAATCTGTAATATCATACTTTACCTTTAAAAAATCTTCTTTGAGATGTTCATCTTGCAGTAAGTTCAATTCAACATACTTGACATTTGGAATCTTAAGGGCTTCAATAACCATATATACTGCGCGCACAGGAGGGCTAACTTCCATTCCATACAGTAGCATAGCCATTGTGAATACTGAAACATACGAAATAAAGGACATAAATATCACTTGCCGTGTTAAGTATTTGCAGTTTTCACTATTTTCCAAACTTGCCTGTCAGACATCAATAACTCCTTTAAAGTCCTTTACATATTATTCTCTTTCATAAACATATTATATAAATAACATTATAAGAACGTCATTATAAAATCTGAATGAAGAAATACAAAATCTATTCACATATATTTTTTTATATTGGACACTGCAAAGTGACTTCACCTCGCCTGATGGAAAGTATCAGGATCGGGGGGGGGGGGGAGGGGGCTCATCAAACTTAATGCTTTTTCACGCCCCGCTTAATAATAATTGTGTATGATCAATCATTAAAAGCATCATACCTAAATATGACATAATAATACATAAATAGGTACATGACTAAAATATTTCAAACAATATGTTTATAAATAGGTATAAACAATATAAATAACATAAATATTGTTATAATTTCATAATCGTCACAAATATTAATTGAATATTTTGTAACTCAAGATTGTTAAGGAAAATCTATTTGACTTACACAACGATAGCTGCTATTGAACCAACTGGTAATAGCGACTGGATTACCAGTCGAGATGAAACTGCGTGATACTTATTGCATAATAACAAGTAGTACTTACCTGGACCAGTCTTTTTAGAATTCCGTACCTCAATAGAAAAAACCCAAACCATTAATAGTATTACTTGTTTGTCTTCTGTCTGTTCGTCAAGACTTTTTCTTAGAAACGCGTGAACGTATCAAATTGTAATTCAGGTCGTATTCTCGGGTACCGATTGAAATTTAGGTTATATCCCTGGAAGCTGTGAAGAAATTGAACAAAAAATTGACGCCATCAAACTGCATATTTACGCACTAGCAAGCAAAAAAATGAAAAAAATTATGGTGTAAATTTTGGAAAAACAAGTTCTCATTGTAGAAATAAAGGACAAGGTCGAAAATTGTGGTGTCGCGATTGAAAAATGAAAAAATAAACATGGTAGAAATTTATCTCATCGGGCCGACAGACACCGACGCTTTTATATAATACTGTCGGAGATGGACTTGGATTATTATGGTACCGACAGTTTCCTGCCTCGCACGCCTCCATATAGGACTAGCAGTCTCAGACAACCTCGAACTGACAACATTTGTGAGATGGCAGATAGAATATATGAAAATATATGCGATATAAAACAAACCATTCGTCAACGGATATCACAAATTGCAGCTATGCGCATAGAAATAAATGCACTACATAATGTACCTAAACACTCGACGGCCTTGGCAACGCTGCAAATTCTAAGGCCGCGCTGTAAAATGATGCAACACGACCATTGTCTTTAACACAGAAATTTTAAAGATAACGCGCATTGATTTGAGACTGACTTGAGGAGGTAGGACACGATGGTATCTCACGTCTGAAATGAGCTGTCCCACTGGTGTAGTACCTCCACCCTACAGAAGACCGCTGCCATAATAACCATCGTGCTGTGTTCTCGCTGGTAAGTAGGGTAGCCAGAGCTCACTGTACCCCTCCTCCCTCAACCCTTCTTAACCTCCCCACCCCTTCCTAGCCCTCCGCCCATCCCTTTAGGGTAGGCAGCGCGTGTGTGACACCCTTCGTTCATAGGCCACGGTGACCGCTCCCCATCAGGTGGGACGTGTGCTTGTCTGCCACCTATGCAGTATAAAAAAATGATGCGAGGATAAAACCCATAATAACCCATTTGATAAACTGAAACATCATTTAAAAGTCATCGTTTCGGAGCTGAAACTATACCTACCACCACCAGACATTACAATAGTCTTTTAAACACTTCATCGAAAAGATTTTTTCGACTTCAGACTCGTGTCCACACCATTCATCCATACCTCATTAGATATCGCAGGTGACCTATTTCCAAAGTTCAATATTAAAAAAACCTCCATAGCAACAAAGGTATTTACGAAGCGCACAAATTACGAATTCCAATTAGTGAAGATTAATTATGCATGCCCGGAAGCCCAGTAGATCTGGCTGTAAAAAATAATGAAATAAGGAACTAAGTCCAGGATAAAATTGCTTTTGTTTACGTAAGTACCTTTTAAAATAAGTACTGAAAGCAATATAAGAATACCTATAATTTTAATGGTATCCTAGTAATCCATTGTATACAAATCTGGTTTGATTTTATTTGAAACAGTTTGCTTTTTAAAACAAATAATTATTGTAATTGTTAACTTAAGCAAGAGTCAAACAAAGTCAAGCTTCTCAAAGCTGATCATTCTGTTAGACATTTTGTGCGGCATTTATAGACTCAGCAAGAATATAAGAGGGACTCTTGATATGATAGCATATGAATGCAATTGCCATACATTGGACAGATAGTTTTTGCATGAACAGCATGAACTAGTAAATTAACAACTATCACCCTACAGGATAGTTATGCAAATGAAAGGAATTAAAAAAAAAGAAAAGGAACTCTACGGTACTATAGTCGGGTACATACAAATACCTACTCGTAACAGAAACAAAAAAAAATGTAACGAAATTTTTGTACTTATTGCTGCAAAACTATAATAAAATTTTGCTGTTGTCTGTCTATTCGTGCAGGACAATATGCGTTGTGTCCAAAGATTTTGACCACTTCTCTAAATCTTTAGCTTTAGCTTTAAACGATGATAGAAAGAAATAATTGCTATCATCATGCTAATGTTGTTGGCATTACATTACTTTTGCTGTTTACGTTTCCTTTGAATTGATTTTCAGTCATGTATCTTTTAACTATGAAATATCAAAAAACAAAATAATAAAAGTTATTAATTGCTTATTTAATGACAATAATATTTGCATCAGGCGAGAATGGATCAAATTATATTTTCCGCGCCAGGTACTCCTTCAATAGTTGCCCGTACTCCACAATACCAGGTGTATTTCCTTTTTTGTAAAAATCAAACTGCGAACAGCGCTTTATCCAAGAGGTTATGTTAGGATATCTGAAAAAAAAAACATTTAAATTGATTTAGAATTTAAAACTAGATATACAGAAAAAAAAACATTGATACATTTTTATAATATGAATGTACTTTAAAGTGCGTACAAATTGATGACAATACAATAGGAGGAATAGGAAAATGCCAACTCGCGCGCACTCGCGAATTTCACGCTAGCCAGTTGACGGATAATTTAGCTCCCGTAACCTGTGTATTGACCTAAAGAATATCCTTAGTGAGTTATAACACTTATAACGAACTAGCAGTTTCACGCGGCTTCGCCCTTGACATATTCGAGAGCGCAGTATGCCGCGAGCGAAACCGTGGAGTAAAGCTAGTTTCAGAGATAGGTGTCAAGAACTTTATGCTTGGAGATCTGGATCGAGACACCGGGTCAGCAGCGAGGCCCTAGGGCGCAGCTTCCACAGCTTTCCAGGGCCGCCTCCACGGATCCCACTCCGGCGGGGTGGGAGTGGCCCTCTAGAGGGCTGCTCCGAGGCTCTCCACGTGTCCCTCTGACTAGCAGATGGCACAGTGGGGAGCGAGCGGGGGGCGAGCTGATTGTCTGCGCGCCGACGGTTGGGTGACAGGACGGCCTCCTGTCACCCTACACCCCGGAAATTACACCCCGGTTACTAAGGCCCGAGACGGCGTGCGGTTTTAGTCGGTTCGATCCCGACATAACCACCCCCGATGGCCGACGGGGGTAGTATCCATGGAGATTTCCGAACGATAAAAAGGGTACATTCACTAAGTCACTTATTACCCAGTAACCTACAATCTTTAACGAAAGTATATAATGTACAAAATATCGAATATGGGTGCCTTTACTAACTAACGCTGGACATAAACCAAACCATGCAGTTAGGTACTATGTGTAGTAACAAAGGAATTAATATGTGCCTCGATGGCCGAGTCAGAGCCGCTTCAATAGCGTGTAAGCCCCATTAGTTTAATGAAGATGTTGTTATAGCCAGCTCGTATGCGATGAACATGATGAATCGCATTCTAACCTTCCTTCTAAGACAGCGAGTAAAAACCTATAAACATTTCTTTTTTAATTCTAATGTGATGAAAAATAATAATATACTGCAACTATATATACACGATCGTACAGTAAACATCAAAAGTTAATGATCAAAGGTAGGTGTCAACAGGTTCATCAATTTATGAAAGTATATCTATACATATTCATTATAATTATCACAATATTAGTGCTGACTGTTAGTAGGTACTAAAGCTTTCATTTTGGAGCCTGCAGTTCCTTTACTTTTTTTTTCTCATAAATAATGAGAAAAGATAAGTTATTTTTCGCTGCTGTCGGTTCTTCTAAGTCCAAGAGGAAAGCCTAAGCTTCATCTATCAATCAGCAGTGTATGAGTTTGCAGATGTGGTCCCAAAAATATTGTCTTTGGCCCCAAAGATCTCAGTGGGGCTTCAAAAATACTAACTTTATTATAGAATATTTGCATCGTAATAATTTAACACTGAGCTGAAATTGAACCCGGGGCTTCTACCGTAATTATCGAAGGATCTATCACACACACAACATAGTGCAATTTAGTTATTATAAATTCGACCACTCACGTATTCTCCTCGATAGGCAAAATTTCATTCATTGTACTGACAGTTGCTACACAACTGATATCTGCTAGGGTAAGTTGGTCACCCGCAAGCCACTGCACTCCATTCAGGAACGTTTCAACAAAATCATAAGCCGCCTTGATCTGGGCCATACCTTCGGAAGTATACGAAGTAGCTGTCCCGAAGAATATGGCTGCCTAAAATGATAAAGAGTGCAATGTTGCGTTCAGTAATACAATTTTGTTTCTCGAAATAGTGTGTACAGTATGCAACAACAGAATTAAATGGAAGGTTTATTTTTTTTTATTAATTGTCCCTGCCTACCCTGTAAGCAATATACGCTTTCTTATTATATATTTTCATTCTGTATGATCTATTGACATGCCTTTCATTTTTTATATATCGGTCACATGTCACGTCAAAATGACTTCACCTCGCCTGATGGTAAGCTAAAGGTAAAATCTCAGGAAGGGCGTCCCAAGGGTGTATGAAATACCGACAGTGACAAAATGGTGGCCCTCAAATTGACGGCCTCATCAAAGAAGAGGTGATTGTCGTTGCAGCACTTTGTGATAAAGCGCAGATAAGATTGAATAATTTTTAAACCAATCTTTACTCAGTACAGTGCACAATACAACTCAATAGATATAATATTTAAAAAAAAAACATCTATGGTGTGAAAAAATGTACCTATGTAAATGTTTATTTTGATAGACATTGTGCAAGACCATTCTTTATCAAGGATATGGTCAGATATATAGAAAGCAAATAAAATACTAACATCAGTTGTACGGAATGCTGGATACAGAACACCGCTATCGAAATGCATCATCAGATCAATGCGAGCCCTTTTCTCAGGATCCAATGGGTATAGAGGACTACCTTTGCTGTATTTGTTCACTAAATAAGTAATTATCGCATGGCTGTAACATACAAAACACGTCTACGTCACAAAAATGAATTAATGTTGTATTTGTATTTACTGTACAGTAAATAAAAATATTTATATAATAGCATTCCATTTTTGTGACGTAGAGGGCTCGATAATGATTATTATGTAGTATTTTTTATCAAAATATTTATTTTATTTCCTTTCACTGATTTTATTATCAGTCAATAATAATCCGGTATAACTTTGAATGTGATACTGTGTGACCTTTTCACTTTCTCAATTAGGTACATCGTTTATCAGTTTCAAGGTTTAAAAACACTTAAGGTCATAATGGTGATTACCCTTGAAATATTGCCGCGCGACAATATTTCAGCATAATTATTATAAACTTTGTGAGTACTTGTATCACCATGAATATTATGATGCTGCAGTGACAGGTTAGATTATGGGGACAGAAAAGAATGAATCAATCTTCTTTACGAATATAGCATGTGCATTACGCTATTTTTAACCCCCGACGGAAACCCGAACGGGGTGTTATAAGTTTGACGTGTGTGTGTGTGTGTGTGTGTGTGTGTGTGTGTGTGTGTGTGTGTGTGTGTGTGTGTGTGTGTGTGTGTGTGTGTGTATGTTTGTAAGTCTGTCTGTGGCATCGTAGCTCCCAAACGGATGAACCGATTTTGATTCTGTTTCTTTTGTTTCAAAGATGGGTTGGGGGGGAGAGTGTTCTTAGCTATGCTTTATAAAAATCAGTTAAGCCATTTCAAAGATATGAGGGGTGAAAGTGGTGATGAAAAATTCAATGTAAAAAATTAAATTAAAAATTTAAAAAACCCCCGACTCACAAAAAAAGAACAATACAAAACCTGTAAAAAGTAAAAAAATAACTATTATATTATGACCTATCTACCCTAAGTATTGAACCTTTATTATTATTATAGGTAGCTACCTATATTATTTACGTATTCATATTTTTAACTAACAGTTTGTCTCATCGGGGACCGCTCACCTAATCATAACCTAATCGTACGTCTGTCTCGCAAGATCCTAACTGTAGATGTTTTGCGGTCCCCCCGACGAGACAAACTGTTAGTTAAAAAAATGAATACGTAATATAGCTACCTATAATAATAATAAAGGTTCAATACTTAGGGTAGATAGGTCATACATAATATAATAGTTATTTTTTTACTTTTTACAGGTTTTGTATTGTTCTTTTTTTGTGAGTCGGGGGTTTTTTAAATTTTTAATTTAATTTTTTTTTACAGGTTTTTACTCATTTCCTTCTAAATGTAAATCTCTTACCTATCCCAAACGTTAAAATTGCCATCCGTCAAATGAGGTATAGTATGTTGTGGGTTGATCTGGAAATTATTTACACGGGTCTTATTATTTAAAAAAAAACAGTTAATACCCGAGGTTGTTAAACTGGCAACATAGAAATCTTTGGCAAAATATAAATTTTGCAATATACCTTCAAAAAATCTTCTTTAAATTGTTCACCCGCCAATAAGTCCAGTTCAACGTACTTTACATCGGGAATCTTAAGAGCTTCAATAACCATATACACTGCACGTACAGGAGGACTGGCGTCCATTTTATATAGTGTCATAGGCATGATGGATACTGAAACAGAAGAAATTCATCAGCGATGGAATGGAAATGGAAGTGAATGGATAATAAAAAATGATGATATTAATTAGGTGTATTATTATCATCATTGCAGCGTTTAACGCTGTTTGCATTCGAGGCTTCACATCGTCATGAATAAACTGTGAATATTTTTTTTGTTTTTTGTTGAAATGATTTTCTTTTGTTTATTTTTTACAATGTGCGCCTTGACGCACTTTTATTAGTTTCTCATATAGTGATGAAATACTGATAGAATCTAACAGAGTGAAGAGAAGAATGGTGGGTAGTATATCAATAAAATTATTAATAATTTTACTTAATTTCTTATTTTTATTGTTCAAAACGTTTACATTCTATAGACTAGTATAGTATTCTCTCCCCTTATAACTTTAATGTTGATACACTTTAATAAAATTCAAATGCCATAAATTATTCTCCCATAAATTTAATAAAAATGCTCTCCTTATATTTTTTTAAATAAAGGTATTATTATTATAATTTATTATTTACTCACCAGTGTAGTTGACCACAATGGACTAAAATGATTACAAAAATAACGATTTCTACTCGACCAGATTCGTTCCCAACTTGCTATGTTTTAATTTAACTGGCAGGTAGAGATAATAATGTAATATGTATGATAACTCCGTATCTGTTGATTGTTACGGCCTTTAACAAGGTTATTTGCTGTAGGAGACCAATTGAAACAAGTTGCGAATATAAATAAATTAATAAATTCCAATCGCGTTGCGTTGATAACGTAAATCATAAACATAAAACCAATGGACGGGACGCACTGAAGAATACAACTGACGACACTAGAATCGGCCAATTTGCTTATACGTAAAGTCCACACGCACACACTCAGTCACTAGTCAGCTACGTGGTTAACGTGATTCGATTCAGTTAGTTTAAGTAGTGAAAACTAATAAAAATATAGCCTTTTTTGTGTAGTGAAATAGTGTAAAAACGGTACCTAGTGACCGTAGAAAAAAAATCCAGCCATCACAATTGAAACAAATTTAGATAACACCTTACAGCCAAAATTCACTCAGACATGGTTAGGCGTCCGCGCCGCTATTTTTATGACACAGTCTCATCTGCAACGTGTTCCGTCCATAAATTGTATTGTTTCATGGTTTGAACGAGACATATTTGTATATATCACAAAGTGGCGTATACAAATTAAAACAGCAAATTAATTAAGTATATGAAATGTAAGCTCACAATAAAATTTATATAAGAGGTAAATAGAACTTAGTTATTTCGATGCATGCAGATATATTATGTGTATACTGCACATATTATGTAGTATATTGCATATACTCGTATATGTGGTATACTACATAACCTGCAATTGCTGTCATGAATTCTGTAAGCGTCCGTTAACATTACGAGTAAGTGTTAGTGAAAGCTGAAAACAGATCCCCACATAGTCCATGGCGGAGAATTGTTTAAGGGACCCATTTATAAATCAATTGGGTATGGTTCATGGTTTGGAGTCGTATGATATGACAGTAGTGTGTATCAGTAGTTAAGACCTAACTTACAACATTCACACTGTGAAACTTGAGTCCTGAGTAGTACCAGAAAAATTAAACAAAGTTATAAATATTATCATTTAATGCCAGTAATATCTGCAACGGACCACAATTAAGTCCTTTAGAATTTCCGCGCCAGATACTCCTTCAAAAGTTTCGCGTACTCCAAATTGCCGGGCGCGTTCCCTTTTTTATAATAATCCAACTCCGAACATCGCTCTATCCAGGCGGTTATGTTTGGATATCTAAAATAAAAGCAAATATTTACATATCAATCCATTTACTAACTTTTTGGTTGCAAACCGGTAGGTATATCTGCTAATTGACATAATGTCCGTTGCAGATTTTCCTTTCGGGATTAATGGAAGATAAAGTAACTCAACTATGTTACTCAAACTAATAATTGTATCTAGACTAAGGAAATTATTGTAAATAGGCCAAAAAAAACAGCCCGCTAAGTTTCTTGCCGGAGTCTTCTCAGGTCTGGGCCGCGTTTCGAACCGGCCGGTGGTCCATTTGCTTCTAGTTTTAAATATTTTTAATTTCGACGTTATGTTAGTGCCGCATTTAATGGTCTATACAGAATAAATAATTTTTGACTTTGACTTTGAGTAGTCGACTAAAGAACAAGTAAACTAAACTATAAAAAAGTGGATCCAAACTATAAGCTTTGGATGCAACTAAGATTGGTATATGAAAAAAGAGACTAGGTACGCGGATTATAGAGCATAAAAAATGTGTACCGAAAAGATAATGAGCCGTGGAATTTACGCAGTGCAGCATGTGGCAAGTTGAATGTGTATGCCAATACATTAATTCTGATTTTTTCGATAGCTTGCATCTCGCCGGCATGCTGGCCTTTATTGCAAACGGGATAGGTATTAATTCTAAGTGCAAGTCTCTCAGGACACGCGTAGCTTAATTAACTAGTAAAAGGTGGCTAGTTTATTATGTTTTTTGAGGTTTAATCTACACCGGTGTCTATCTAAATATTCTTGGGTCAAAAATATCAGCTCATAGTCAAACTGTGTGCGAGACTTAAACTAAATTAACTCAGAATCGTACTTTTAATATTCGTTAGGAATAATTATAACTTTATTCGCTTACATCTTCTCCTCAATTGGCAATATTGCATGCAAACTGCTAACACTTGCAACACAGCTGATATCTGCCAGGGTAGGTTGGTCACCAGCAAGCCACTCCACACCGTTCAGAAATGTTTCGGTGAAATCATATGCTGACTTGATTTGGGCCAGACCTTCTGAAGTAAAGGAAGTATCTGTTCCGAAGAATATGGATTCCTGAAATTATGAAGAGTTTAAAGTTACTTGTGAAAATGTTTGTCCGAAAATATTTTGCTCCAAAAATTTATGACATGATGCTTGTTTAAAATTTCGCATTGAAATCAAACTTCAAGTTTTCTAAAGGCGATTTAATTATCGTCTAATAGAGAAAACCGTTTTATTAAAGTAAATATAAGTAATATACTTGCGTCATTTTTACGCAGCGCTGGATAGAGAATACCACTATCGAAATGCAGCATCAAATCAATACGGGCTCTTTTCTCAGGATCCAGCGGGTACAGAGGACTATCCTTAGCGTATTTGTTCACCAAATAGGTTATTATCGCATGGCTGTAAATATAAAAATGCTGAGATTACGATGTATTACTTTTTTTGAAGCATGTAGCCGTTAAGCTCATTAAGAAAAAAAATGCAAGATCCCTAAATTTGCTATGACCTGAGTAATGGAAGTGGCCTTGCTGGCTATATCAGAGAATCAGAGACAATGCTTGTAGTTGGTTTTATTTAGGTAATAATATTTTTATGTCTACGAAAACAAATCCTTTTCAAACATTGCGCATGCACATCCTTAGCCCCTAGCCAGTCTGTGCTAATAAAAGCAAGACTGCTACGTTACGGTCTCCATCACCATTTTATAATTGATTAGGCTCATAAGCTTAAAAATATCTTCAGTACCTATCTGTTTGTATATAGTCAAGGAGCTTGTCAAATTTGTTTTATCTACAGACAAAATTCTAAATACTGAACGAAAAATAACAAATTATACGAAAATATAGGTAATTACTTACCTATCCCAAAGGTTAAAATTACCATCCGTCAAATGAGGTATAGTATGTTGCGGGTTGATCTGGAAATTATTTACACAGATGCATAGGTATTACATACTTTGAAATAAGATTATTTAAAAATATGGTTCAATCGACAATAAATCATTGCATTGTTGATTGAACAATATTCTTAAATCTTAAAAAGTACTCTATTTTTACTATGCTACCTGTAGGCACAAGTAATGCATTACCTATTAGGTGCCAAACAACATGATTTATAATTTAAGATACAAATACTCTTAACGCTTCATTAAAATTTTCATTTTATGTTCAAGACGATAACTTTAGCGGTATGTTTGAAATTCATTTTAAGATTTTATCAAACCTTTAAAAGAACTGGTATACAATTAATCTTTTCCTTCATCAAATCACAGGTTTTGATTAGCCCTAAACAGCTCTCTATATGAAAATTGAATTGTATAAATTCAACTTATATACAATAACTTTATATATACATACTGCATACAGCACACTCTTCAACTATGGGGCAATATTGATTTTATGCTGCTAGCCTAGTAGTATTCCTCAGAAGTTTTTAAAAATTTTACCTTTAAATAATCATCTTTGAGATGTTCACCGACCAATAAATTCAGTTCAACGTACTTAACATCAGGGATTTTAAGAGCTTCAATAACCATATATACTGCGCGTACAGGAGGACTAACATCCATTTTATAAAGTGTCAACGTCATGGTGGATACTAAAACAGAGAAAGCCGACAAGTTGGGTGGGTCCACGCTAGGCGAACCGAGCACGAGCCGAGCACTAGCGGAGCCGTTCTCGGCTGCATCGTTCGCGTGTCAAGTGTGGACGTACAACGAATCTACAACGATCACTGTCCTCGAAATCCTTTGTGTTTGTCAAAAAACCGACAAAAGTCGGATCGCAGCCGAGCACGAATATAATGCTCACAGCGCGCTCGTACGAGGCTTGTAAGTTGGTCCACACTAGACGAATTGTGTTCGACCCCCGTAGACAAATGGAAAAAGTCTAAATCGCAAACCATCGCTTAGAAAACGAATAGATTAGGTCGACCAATCACATCCCAGCTGCTCGTCGCCGGTGTACGATGCGCGCGCCGCGGCGGAATCACGAGCTGGAGTGTGATTGGTCGACCTAATCTATACGTTTCCTTAGCGATCGTTTCCGATTTAGACTTTTGCCACTTGGCTACGGGCCCGGCTCGTGCTCTGACCTTGCTTAGCTGGATCTGTTAACAATGTCATATTCTGCTAGTAGAATCGCTTTGAAGTGAATATTGATAAGTCCGAATAAGTCCGGGATTGACATTATTTAATACACGTGACATGTCACTCCCATACAATTCGGCTTTTCCAGATGCGCAGTCTAGGGGTCATCAAACAAAACTTTCACCCGTTGTTTTTCTTTTCAAATGTTACAGAATCAACATTTATGGACTGCTAAGATAAATTAAAAGCGGACAGGTAATTTTATGTTATTATTTATTAGCTTTTTTATCCGCTCTTACTCCCATTGTATCTAAAATATCTGCGATTCTGCAAAATCCGAATTTGTGAATCGAAATTTCTCGATTCATAAAGATTGATATAACATTAAGATACGCAATCTTGAGAAGTGATATAATATCTGCCACGAGTAAATACACATTATACTACTCTTTTTATCACCTACCTTTGCGCAGACTTTTTTCTTCTCGTAGTGGGAACTTTCTAATATAGTGCAATATCAGTAGTGAATATCATACCAAAATGTAATGAATTTTTCGTTTTATTTCCTCACTTGGAAATATCTAATATAGTGTACATTTATTATTATATGCTTGTAAATATTGATTCATATACACAGGTAAAGTGTTTTCATCAACGACTGCTAATATAGTTTCGTCGTGGATTAAGCAATCGTTATAGAATGAGATGTTATTTTTTTAAGTTTATTTAGTTTAGATAGACACAACATGTCTCGCCTTCTTAAGGCATACAAATTTTGAATACTAAGTACCTGTTTTCATGATTAAGATTAAATTGAATTTAAACATAACCGTTCTTGGCAGTCGGCTAAAAAGAGACTTAAAGTTAAAAAGAGACAAATGTAAAAATATAAGACGGATCATAATAGATAATTATCATTAAATATGCACTGAACTTCGTTAACAATGATATTAGACTATTTTCACTTTACTGTCGACCGCATTTTCACTTTGAATAAATTATTATATTACTACTTATAACGCTTACTATAGGTATATACTTACTTATTATACGTTATAATTAATATTATAATTTAATCATTACTTACCAGTCGTTCTCTACAACGAACTAAAACAATATAAATCGCGAATTCTGTTAACGACTTTTGATGTTTTCATTTAACCGACAGATATAGACACGATAACTTCGTATCAATCATTATAATGATAGTGCTTCAATTAATGCTTCAATTGATTAATGCACTGAATCAGTATGTGCAATCAAGATAAAAACGACGTAACGTTTATATATAAATTGCTAGTTGTTCCTAGCGGCTCCACTTGCGTAGAATACTGGATAGGTACTGGTATATTCCTACTACCTAGATTTGAGTTCAAAAATGTCCTATTCCAGACAAACAATTGGTTCTGTGCCAAATTTTATCTACATTTATAGGTACTTCTATTCTCAAAAACTTTCACATGAATAATATTAATAGGATTAGTACTTACAGGATGATCAGGTTTGCAAGTTTCAGAATGAATGGGAGAAAATTATTCAATTATAGTACCAGACGCTAGTTTTTTCAGCTCTTATTGAATAAGTTTTTGTTTATATTCTTTATTAAACATGGCAGGCGGCGACTTATTTCCAAAGTTTTATAATAAAGAAAGCTGTACAGTAACCAAGATATTTACGATGCGCATAAATGACAAAATCTAAGATGAGAAACTCCGCAGATGATTCAGAAAAGACCTTTAGGATAAAACTGTACCTAATATGTTTAGGCACAAACTCCGATTTAGATCTATGTATACATACCTCATCACCATGATCCAACCAAGTCAACAAACCATACTTAAGAGTATATACAACTCATTATAATGTCCCTCTGCAATATTAAATACTTGATTCGGAATACTGGCCAGTCACAAGACTGGATCTTTTTGCTTCACAATTGCATTCAGTTTAGAGTGCTAATTAATGTTTGATATTATATTTAAGGTATGGAGTGTGGATGTATAAATTAAGGTTTACATTTCTCATTGTATTAGAAACAATACCGCTAGATTATCGAAATGAACCACTGTATTACAAAAGACCTTATTCACTTTAGCTCCTACGGTATTTAAATAACATACATGAATATAAAGGTATTAGCGATGTGAAGATTTTAATTCAACCTCTTTTACATAACAAAAGACAAAGAATAGTTGCAATATCACAACTGAATAATTCTAGTTAAGTTCTAAATTTAAATACCTAATCATGCCGCGTGTTTCTCGCAGAAATGAATCAACTCGACCAGCCAAGTAAATTCTAGTAGCAGTATGCTGAATCCCCTTGGAGGCCTAAACTTAACTCTTTATTTTCTATTTGCGCTCTTTTGTTTTCTCCTTCTTTATCTTTATTACTCTCTAGTCCTGCTACAGGTAGCAGCGCACTGTTGAAAATACCTTTAGTCAGATAGACCGTGTTTGTTTACTTGCATCTTGCATCATTTAAACTTTCCACTATACCTCCATATTTTAACGCCATCTATGGACTTTAAGTGAAAACCAGTTTGTTTGAGCGGAATGCAACGCCGTCTATATTTTTATACAGGCACTTAGTTGGTAGGTAGTTATGTTCGTGATAAAATACTATTATACTTTAATTACAGTACGAGAGATGTCCATTTATCGAGAGTTAATTTTATGTCGAAAACCCTTTTTAGTACCGCATCAAAATAAACACCCTTCAAATTTCAAGTCTCTATGACCAGTGGTTTAGGCTGAGTCAGTCAGTTATGAACCTTATAGACTACAAGCCCAAGAAGAAAAAAAAATCTGTGACATGAACCATCTTGAATAACACCTGTTACTATATCATAAAATAACTCTGAGCGTTAACTTCCACCACTTTCGTACGATTTGGTTACGTTTCGTTGTTAGTAAGTACTTAATAATAATTTTATTGGTCTCACACTTTATTTTATTCGGGTAAATATTATGTTAATACATAAATCATAAATTCTCAAATATAAACAGATTTTCACCGCAAAACTTATCGTAAAAATTTCATTTAAGTACAATTTCTTAGTACCTATCGCTTATTTTTATTATATTCATAAAGCAGAATCAGGAACACAGATCTTTAGATGAAATATATAATAGTTTACATTTATTTATAAATTAGGTAGTAAGAACATTTTTAATACCTACTACAGTTACGGCACCTAACGCATCATTGACTATTGTATAATACTCTTAGTAATAGCAGCTGTGATTTCTTTCTATCAAGAATTTTGTATAGTTATTTATGCAAATGTCTCCATTTTATAAACAGCATATTTCAATCCTCGACAGTAAAAATCTGTAAAAATTCATTAAGTACTGGAAAAATAATCTAATCACTAATAATTTATTCAATAACAACTGCTCTTATTGTCTTTTATCTTTTTTTGTAACCTTTTTCGAAAGCTTTCTCATTGTATATCTGAAAATTTCACGAACTAAGACTGCCACTGCGACTATTAAAGCTAAGAGGTCTAAGTAGAATCTTTGGTACAGTGATACAGTGAGCGCTGGAGAGCGAAGGTGTGGAGCGCCGCGTGTACGCACTACATATTCCACCCAGTGAGCAAGCGCTTTTCCTGGTTTCATTGGACGATCGTGAAATATTGAGGATACTTCTTTGGCTCTGGATTTAAATCTGCAATAAACATGAGACGCAAATATTAATGGAAAATATTCATATTTCATCTCGTAAGTCTAATTTGAAAATTGCTTTATTCAATATTTCCATCACTATAACACACTACCAAACCAAATATTGCCTGTGACTGTCAGATTCTAATATCACTAAAATAAAACAACCTGCAAAACTTACGATTTATCCGATAACACCCTCTTTATAGCAGCTTCAAGGTCATCAGCCATGTCTTCAGCCAAAGTGACTTTAATGCCAAAACCTTTTCTCTCAACCGATTCCATGTTGACATGCTGGTCGGCCATGATAGGAATACCTACTAATGGTACACCATAATGTACTGCTTCTGTAGTGGAAAGTTGCCCTCCATGAGTTACGAAGAGTTTGAGGTTCGAATGCGCTGAAATAAATGTAATAGCTGAATTAATAGATAGTCTAAATCGTCGGTATAAACAATTACACTGTACTTGTTTATACCGGTATAATTACAACTACAGTTATTACTACAATCCAAACTTGAATTTAAAATGCTTTTTTTGCTTACTAAAGTTACAGCAAAAAAAGAAAACAGAAATAATTTAGTTCTAGTTTGGTTAACCAAATTTCAGATATGATGCAAGTCAATATGAGATATTTCTTATGTGAAAAGTAGGCTACACTTATCAATCGCTAATTTTATCACGCCTTTTTGTTTTTTTACCGTGCGGAAATCCCCATGGATACCACCCCTGTCGGCCATCGGGAATGGTTGTTTTAATTACCGGTGTGTAAGGTTACCTAATAGGCATAATAATTATCTGGCACCCCAGCTAACCCTGGGCCATCTACGATTTTAAGATGGCCCCCTCGACGCCCTGAAGAATATTCCGGCCCGCACCCAATTTTATCCTGCCTAAATTAGTTGATCTAGACACATTTGAATGTAGTGCGAAGCCGGCATCTTGTTTGTCATCAACAAACTTAAATCTGTCTTACCCAAAATACTTTGTTGCGGTGCCCACTTCACAAGATGGACATTAGAAGGTACTTTGTTCATATCACTTTCGAACTTCCATATAACAGTCAGTTCCAGTTTGCTGAACATACTAAGGAGTGATTGTTTCATTTCTTCTGACATGCTATCACTTTTCATGTTTGAACCCAAACTGAAGTATATCACCCCATTTTTAGCTGAATCCATTATTGTTTGAAGATTCTGTAGAAGAATATCATTATTATTTACATTGTTTATCTGTCTTACAGCTTTAGGATTGGAAGAATAAGGATTTATTGCAAAAATTATAATTATAATACACCGCTTTTTAATTTTTTAAGCATACTTTACAGTTATATATGCATTGCAATAAATGTTTTATGACTCATGGTTCAAAAACCTTTTATTAGAATCCAAATGAACACTGATTCTTAGGAACTGCGAATCATAAACCATTTTCAAAACTGTCTGTGAGCAAAAAATGTGCCCTTTCCTATTCCAAATAACAAATTCATAAAAACTGAACTAATTATAAGTAAATAAGCTAATTAGAACAACATACCTTTGGTAAAGGCTTAACCTCGTCTTGAATATGATAACCAGCTATATTAATAGCATTTTGGGGTAACTTCATAGCTCCTCCTATGGATGGATGCGAGTTCACGAACATCAAAGACCCATTGTACACAGCACTGCTATACGAAGGTAAAGTGACCCCTCTCTTTGCTGCTATATCAGGATATATGCTGTTGTACGTCCATTTTTCTATGGGTACTTGAATTAAACTGGAATAAAATTTAACAATGCTTTACTACCATTCACGCGTATCACACCAGCCCCCGTAGACAAGTGTCATAGCGTATATCGCTACGGAATAGAAACGATTAGGTCAACCAATCAGATCCAAGCTCGTCGCCGGCGTACGATGCGCGCGCCGCAGACTTTTGCAGACTTAGGGCCCGTAGACAAGTAGTGTCAAAAGTCTAAATCGCTAACGAATAGAAACGATTAGGTCGACCAATCACACTCCAGCTCGTGACTCCGCCGCGGCGCGCGCATCGTAGGCCGGGGTGACGAGCTTGGATGTGATTGGTCGACCTAATCTAATCGTTTTCTAAGCGATTTACGCCGTGACACTTGTCTACGGAGGCAGAAGCGACATTTTCCTTAAGTTGTAATATTTCTGAGGGCAGGAAAGTTGATATTTTTGTATATATTTTCACGTGTGAAATCTCTATGGCTACTACCTCGAAATAAGTCAACAATCAGATACGTAGAATTTTGATCTCCAGCAAGGTTTGCCGCACTAAGGATAATGGCAAGGTCAAGACGTTGCAGCTGTGCTCACTATCAAAGCGTGCTCATACTGCACTCCACGTATACATCTTTATTCATACTATGCATAATATTATATTTATTGTGTACATAAACAATGTAGTGGATTATTTCATAATTCATCAGCCTACCTGTATTTGAATGCGAAGTCTGAGTAGAATATCTAAATTGGCGCTAAAATCCAAAATTCACTTACTTTAATATTACAAACTTTTTAACAATCCGCCATAATTGTTCAACTCTTTCCAGAAAGTTCAATGGTGCACCATACGATGCAAATACATCCACATTATAAGCAGGATTAGGTATTTCGTCTATGAGTCTTAGAGTTTGCCAATGTGGTTCAGTCGAAGCTACCCAAATCATTGGTGCTTCAAAAAGGTGAGGAACCCTGTAATTTGTATGGCACATGTAAGTAGGCAGGCAAGCCGGGATCGATCTCGCAGAACATAATACCGATGAAATTAATAAGGTTAAACAGCACTCTAATCGGTGGACTTACATGCATGCTAGTAAGGTTTAATGATAGTAGAGGAAACTCGTGATGAATGTAAGGACCGAAGTAGATAGTGGGCTGTTGTTGCCTACGATGAAAGGAAAAAGGCGTAAGCGTGTGTATGTATGTTAATAATATATGAAGACATAATGTATCTAATTTTGTGAACATGTCCAAACAAAATGTTTGAACATGTTGATTGAGTCGTCCACTAAAGAGATGGATAAAATCACACCAAACTAAAAAAAATACAATTTTATTCCTTCAGAAATGATTAATTGGTTAAACAATATTTATTATTTTTCAAGTAATTAAATTAGTTAATTAATTCTTACCCAACATTTAATTCAGAGAAAAACCATTCAATTATCACAGCATCAAACTTCTCCTGGGGATCACTGAGTAATTTAAGTACATTAGGCTCTTGAACGAAGCCTTTGTGTACAGAATAAGCAAAATAAATAACCATAAACGAATCAGCTATGTTACCCTTGCTGACAACATTTTTTAATTTAAATGCCCCATCTGTAAACAAATTTAATGACAAAACTAAAATCTACAAAATTCCATTATTATATTGGCAGTTTTTCTAGACCACTTAGATAAATAAAATCCATTAATAAAGTAGTGAATATTTTATTTATTCCCTCGAGAATTTGTCACGAAATCCAAAAACTGGCGTAATTGATGCTAACATTCCTTGACATTATTAAGGACAACTATTTAAAAGTTCCTACATGAATCGCTTAGTAGTAGTAAACTAGGTCTGAATTGGAATTCAACAAAACAACTTTACGATTAACAAGCGTCACGTGGTGTAAAAACCTCAAATGCTTTAATAAAGGAGAATTAAGTCATGTCTACCAGACGACCGTGGTCAGTTTTTAGGTAAGCATGCAATCTTGAAGGTATCTGGCATGTCGTAACCGGTTTTTAAGGAAATAATTTAAGCGTCTTTACTTTTCTCGGCCTCTTCTCGGAATACTTGTCCTATAGATGATACGTTAAGCTCTTTTAGGTTGGGCACTGGTTTTTCCTTTGGAAATGATGTGATGTGCACTACCTGGCAAAAAATAATTAACATAAGTACAGATGTCCATCTTCCAATTAATTAACGTTACTATTAGACATAAGTAGACGAAGACGAAAGGTGAGAAATTCATATTTACCTCATGACCAGCTTCTAACAAACGATCTACAACTCCGTGTCCCAATATACTGTGACTCTTTGAAGTCATAGGAAAACATACTAAGATCCGTAGAGCTTCATTTGTTATTATTAGGATATGTAGAAGTATACACACTGTTATTATACAGCGCATCTGAAATATAATACATATATATTACAGCATGTATATTTGGATCATCAGTACCAGAAGGTTGCTCAGATCATCATTATCATAATTTCAAATGAAATACGGCAACTGCTAAATATAGACTTAGACCGGAATTCTTTGATGAAGATCCAAGGATAGTAAAGTTCTTAACAAGAGTAGCAGAGGAGAGACTAGAAGTTGTGATTATAAAAGATATGGTACTAATTATTATTTCGTACATAGTGTTACGGTTGACTAAGATCATGAGTGGGGTGGGTTAAGACGTGTACGTGAATTAAAGTAAAAATATTAGTAGAATGATCAATAGGTACATAAAGGTCGCTCAGGTCGACATGTACCGAGTTGCCCATTCATCGTCACCAGATTATGTATCTGTAGTAGAAACGAACGTAAAGCTATTGTTGACATCATGACATCGTTACTAATAGGTAAACTACCTATAAATTATGCATGCGCACAGTATTGTAGTTGTGATAAGTACTTCCCCTAGACTACGTATTACGTATTATATATTTACAAGACTTAGTAGGTACAGGGGAGTCCGTAGCTAGTACGTAAGGTGATGCTGACAGGGTACCGGTTAGGTACCCTGTTCTAGGGTGCGAAGGAATTGCTCTATGGGCCACTTTACACCCTGGCGTCAGAAAACCCTAGACGGGCGGCGTGCGATTTTAGTCGGTGAGAGTCCGACATAACCTGCCCCGCTGGCCGCGGAGTGGGTATCTATGAGGATTACCGCACAAAAAAATGGTGCCTTGTTCTAGACTCCGTTTTCTTGTCATCAGATTATCTTGAAATGTAAGCAATCATATAATGGTAAAATATGATGATAACGAACTAGGTACTAAAATAGTTTGCCAGTGTTAATAAGAATTTTTCGAGAAGCTTATTAAAAAGGGTTATAAAAAAGCTTACAATAAAACTATTTTGATTGCCATTTCGTTTATATCTAAAGTGATCATTCTACTGATAATAGAATCAAGTATGTATGATAATAACAAATAGCTCTTCATATTTTATCTATAAGTACACATTGATATGATGGTAATAAATTGACGTACGTAAACATAAGAAGAGAATTAAAACTAAACACCCTTCGGTCGTCATGGTCTCATGCACATGCACACATGCAGTATCATGGAACGCGATAGTTTAAAAGTATAAATAATCTAGTTTTCAGATATTTTCAACAAGACAGTACAGTCTGAAGCTCTGAGCAATGACATTGTAGCTAATAATAGCTTTAAGGTTATTGTACAAATCTATGAAGATAACGTTACATTAGCATAACGCAAATATGTCATAGACGTATCATACTCGTAATCATAATACAACACAATATCGAACTAATATTGATGCAATACTCACTTTAATATTTTTTCCTTTCACCCTCAAATAAAATTATCATTTATCAATCACTGTCCAACATTAAATACTGAAAAGCTTTTTATAGGTAATGATTGTTGTTAATATTTTTATAAATCAATGAATAAGCTCATGTCACAACACATGCACAACGTATTCGGTGCCAAGCACGTCAGTTTATGGGCCACTTTAGAAGTGGTTAGTGATGAATCAGTGCATAATAAGGACTTGTTTACATTGAGGCCTCACGGATGACTCTTCAGTCAGCTGTTTCAGTGTCTCAAATATTCGTTGGATTCAATATTATTTTAAAAGTAATATTAATGCCTACCCGCGGCATAATGGTTTTTAATTTGTTATTTAATTTTCTAAGCTACCGTCGCCTTCGCTCGCTTCGGTTTGTATAAGTTTTTTAATTCAACTTTACATTTAATTTAAGATGTAATTTTTTAACAAAATGCATCACTAAAGCCACTGGAGCTTGTGTGTGATACAATGCGATTCATATTTCACATTCCTTAGGTAAACAAATTCAAAATCGATTCGGAATATTACCACAAACTAACATAAACTTTGGCCTGTCTATGTTATTAGTGTAGAAGTATAGATATATTGCAATGTATGATTACGCTAAAGTTAACGTTTGAACGTTCATAGTATTCCGAGTGTTCCGATGGTGTAACGTATTCCGAGAAATCAGTATTTTCCTTGAGTTACTCGCAAATGCATTCATTAAATGCTATAAAATATTATTGTTTCCCATTATACAATCAAGCACTCAAGTGTTTTCTAGATACAGTGACATTAATAACACATTATTTATCTTACTGTTGTTTGTATTAGTGTTTAGCGAAGTACATTATATTTTTATCATTCCAACCATTATCGGTCAAATTTTAAAAATTCAAAATCTCAATCTCAGTGCGCTAGTTATCAAATCTTATTGATGTACGTAAGCATTATCAATTTAAACTCCATTAATTTTAAATAAATATATTATTATTAGAATAACTGACGGGATATTTACAGGATACCTATATATGACGGGATACTCGATAAATCAAACATGGTAAATATCCCGCCAGCTATTGTAATAGTAATAATTATAAATGACCATGCCTATCTAAAATCTAATAAATGGTATAGTGGCGATTTGAAATATTAGCTAGTAGCTTGTCCCGGGTTGGGTGCTTATAATAATGATAATTATTATTTGATTTATATTTTTGTGAAAAATATAAACCTAATAGCGATCATTAGATGACTGTCTGTTGCTACAAGCACTAACGTAGGCGTTTCAACACTTACCGTAGCAGTTAACTGTTTTTTCTTGAACACATAGGTATTCTTTTTTCTTACATATATTCTTGAACAATCATATTATGTGTAACTTATAAACCTTAACATAATTTTCAATCACTCTCAGAAGATACTGTACACTTAATTTACCTATAAACGATCTTTACAGTAAATTAATTCAACAAAATAATTAATTCACAATATTATTCGTCGGCACTTCGGAGGATAAATTTCATATTTCAAAACTTCCTATTGATATTATAAAATGCGTAAGTTTGAGAAGATTTTTGGATGTTTATGTGTTTGGGTATTTGTAACTCAATCAACACTCTTATTCAACCGGCTCTAACGGCTTAAATTTCGTACTGGGAAACTTTTTATTCCTGGAATAGGGGTTCAACGCATATTGGGAGATGCCTATGAGCATAGAGCAAGCAGTGGACTGCAATAGGGTCATTCATTGAATTTATTTGAAGCTCTGGAATTTAAGGTAGTCAAACTAAGACCAATGATAACTGTACGACAATCTCTTTCAGCTGTTTGGGACATTACATAGGGCCAATTTACTCTCATGAGCTGAAAATAACCTAGTCTATTCGTTAGGAGTTATTATATTAATCGTGATACCTAAAACAAGTTCAAGTGACCACCTACCGTCGCTATCTTCAGACCCTGGATATCATGTAGCATCAGAGTATTTGCCATGACTTATTAAATGCCCCAATTTGATTGTTTTATCTAGTTTAGATCCGGAGTTATTATGAACGCCTGCCGACAACATCATCAAACCGGGTTCACTACATAAATACGAAAAACTTTATTCCGACAGTCACAAATACGAATTTCAAAATACCGATTATGGTTCAAATTTCCGAAATAACAACTCCGATTTATCAACTAACAACAATAAAAAAACTTAATTTAAATTTAAAATTTATTTTTATAAAAAGTATATAAAAATTTAAAAAAAATATTAAAAAATACTTGGGTTATGAACAATTTTATTTCTGAACACATTTTTAGAGATTATTATGTTTGTCGGTTCGTCTGTTAGTTCGTGATGGTAGCAAAAACAAAAGAAGTTCCATGACGTATGTGCTGTGAATAATAATATCGCTTTATTGTAGGGGAATGTGGGGAAAAATCAGATAGGAGGTGAAAACAGATAGCTGCTATTTCACCACTTTGCACATAAATGTTTGCTTCTAACCAACCGAAAGATGTTCGCGAACGCTCATTCAGTCCGGTTGTAAAAATCGGTGACCCCAACATCACAGCGCGTGCGTCTATAAACGAAAATTGAAAACAGAGGTAAGTTAATTACAATATTTCAAAGCTTTTGACGTAATATAATTTACTTTAACCTTATGTTCATAAATAGGTAACAACAGTAGGTTACAAGAAGTGATATTATATATTTAAGTTTCTAAGACGTTATTTATTGTTGCTATGAGTGTAAAAATAACCAGAGACTTATTAAATTTCAAAAAGTGTACTTGTGGGGTAGAAGCGGACGAGGTGATATCGGATAGGATACAGCTCTCTAGCTTCGAATCTTACATTGTCCCCAAAAGCAGCTAAGTTCCCCAAAAACAGTAGAACTGACTAACGAACTATACTCAACACAAAATAAAAGGCCCGTTTTGACGTTTTTCCTCGTGGCGTAACTAGTTATGTACCTATACGATTCGGTATTCGATACTCAGGTTGAATCGAATCCAGTTTGTATGGGGATTTAATCGATTTGAATATGTATGTAAACTGCATTGGATTAAAGTTCTGATTAGAAAAATTAGCTTAACCTTTGATTTTGTAGGTATTTTAAAACAATACAATGTTATTAAAGGTTACTTATATTTAATATTTTTTTTACAATAACATTCACTCAATCACAAAAATAACAAGAATAATTAAATCAGTCTTCAGAATCTAAACACAAGTATTAAAATAAATAAAAATAAAAGTGCGCGTCGGGCTTGAAAAAAATATCTCACTCGATATTTTCTTTCCTTAACTGATTATTAATAGTCTGTGGACTACATGAAAAAATCGTTATGCACAGCACTCAGCCGAGTGGGCGGTACCTGTCAATGAAAAATGTAATTACCTTTAGAACATTTGAATTGATAAAAAATTAAGAACTTCATGGGCACGAACTGTCAAAGTGGGCCTTTTATTTTGTGACAACTATAACAAACTAAGAATAGAGGTATAGAGAAGATTCGCAATGCCTAGTGTGTGGTGATACAGCGAGACCAAGAAAGCAAATGAATGTACTTTGCGTGTTTTGAATGGGCTCACGAAGATTGCCTAAATGGTTCTAAGCAAGATTTATTATTTTTATTTAGTGAAAATTACGATTTTTGTAAACAAACACATTGTTATTAGTGTCCTTAGTCACTCCGTATACCTATATATATTTTATATATTGCCTATTTGATGACATTGATCGCAATTATTTTGATACCAAAGTTTAACCTTAGAGGTACTCAAAGATTTATAATGTGGCTTATCTCAATAAATGACAACATAGTTATTTAATTATGACGCCTTTGCCTTAACTATCCGGTGTCTCCCCACATTCCCCTACACCAAGGGCACAAGGAACACAAATTTAATTACAATAATATTATTTTGCCTTGCTCGTAATAGTAAATTGTTTGTTATTTTAAAACATGATTGTTCGTGAGAACCTGGTGACCTGTAATTCAGGTTTCTATTACCTATCATAGGCACCAGCGATCTGCAACCCAAATCTTGTGCATGTATACAACTGTAACTTTTTCTGTAATATTAATTAATATTCGTTGATTAGATTTTTAAGAGATTAATTATATTTCTAAATACACTATGAAAAAAAAAGAAAAAATAGTGGCCCATCGGCATCGGGGTACAGTGACCAAGCTCTTCGGGGCTCCAGGGAGAGGAATTTCCTTACTATGCGTGCTGTATCTAGAAATACCGCCTCTTGTATCAGGCACTTGATTCAGTTGCTGTCTGTCCCAGCTTTCACCAGATTCTCGTCATGAGAGATTGTGATATCTACAATCAATGCGCGCTGCTCATATCGATCTATCACCATGATGTACAATACCGGTACCGGTATAATGTAATATGAACATTTTCAACAACCGGTTCAGGAACATACCTGTAATACGGCACTTCAACGACCATCTGGCGGTACATACCACATCTCTCTCTCTCTTGTCCTTGCCTTATCCCATCATTTGGGGTCGGCTCTCCTAGTCTTTCTTCGCCAGGACGCTCTGTCCCGGGTTGTCTCAGATGTGACATTCGCGTCTTTCATGTCCTTACTAATGGTCGCTATCCATGTGAGGCGGGGTCTTCCTCGCTTTTTTGGCGCCAGGGACATTTCGAGTACTTGTCGGGTCATATGCTCGGGTGGGCGTCGCATTACGTGCCCGTACCATCTAAGTCGGCCCTCCACTAGCTTTTCCTGAATCGGTTTTACCCGGAAGCTACCACGGATGTAAGTGTTTCGAATGCGGTCTAGCATCGTTACACCTCCTGCCCAACGCAACATCCTCATTTCAGCTGCGTGTAGTCTATCCTCTTGTTGTTTTTTGAGGGTACATACCACATGGTGGGTCAAATTTCAATTACTAGATTTGACCCAAACAAACAGGTCAAGTTAAATAAAACCGTTTAATAATAAAAACACTAATTGTCATCTAGACTAAATACTGTATGCTGTACGATAACTACAAATGGTCTGCGATCTCTGACATTTTAGGATTTACAGATTAGTTAAAAATCTAACGAACTGTATTGCCAAGGCACTCAAAACCGTACAATCGTTAGAAATACACGTGACGCGATATTTGTGCGATTATTTTTCAATTTATGCAAGCGTACCTATATATTGCGTCCAGTCAAAATGAAATTATTTCCATTAATGGTATCATTAGGTTTACTATGCTATACAGAGTCGTATAAAATTTTGGTAGTATTCGCCTATCCTTTCAAGAGTATGAACATTTTGGGGCAAGGAGTCGTAACGCATCTTCTGAATGATGGTCACGAGGTAAAGTATTCAGGATTTTTTTACCATCCTTATAATACAATTTATTGTACTTAAACTATCAATATGCTGAAAGTTTTTGAATTTGCTCAAAGAACAAAAAAAATATGCAAGTTCCCTCATGGAAAATTATTTTTGTGAATCATAAGTCATTGTTCGTAATTATGTTTATTAATTACTAGCTGAGGCCTGCGACCCCACCCGCGCGGAATTCACTATTGAAATGAAACATACGGCAGACTTTAAGTTCTTTCTAATAGAAAAAGAAACCGCATCAAAATCCGTTCAGTAATCTTTGCGTCCATTGCGAATATATACAGACAAACAGACAAGAATTCCAAAATAAATATTTTTTTATTCAGAATCGTTAATTTAACATAATCCGAGTCGTTTTTCAATATAGCCAATGCACAGACATGACTTATTTACAATGTTATAATAAGAAATAGGTGACTTCAAAATACTTTTAGTTTGTTCATTATAATATTAGTGTGTCGGAGCATTTTTCGTACTTAAAAGAACTCTTTTATTTCGGCTCGCACTTAGGCGTGGAATACCTGTTATGGTTTTCCCTAGCATCTGCAATATGGGGTTCTTCATGAACGCCAGTGTGACGCTCCTAGTGTTGCACACGTCCATAGGCCATGATGACCGCTTCCAATAAGGTGGGCCGTGTGCTTGTCTGCCCACTCAAGTAGTATAAAAAAGGGTAAATAAAGGGAGTACTATAAACTGGTATTTCATTTTCAGATTACCTATATAACAACACATCCTATGAGTAAGCCGCCAACCAAAAACTTCCATCAAATTGACATCAGCAACAATATTGGGCTTTTTGAAAGTAAGTGTTTTATTGACAAGTCGATCCCATTATCAATGTGGAGCTGCTTGCCTGAGAAAATATTTTGCAACTTGACAAATTTAACACAATTTAACACATTATTCAAATTAGTTGGCGCCAGGAGAATTTACTGATACAACCTAGATTCACCCTTATGACCTCTTTAATTGAACAGTAGGTATAATTTGATGTACCTACCTTAGATTATTATAATCTAAGGTACTACAAATAAAGACTTCTATTTGTAGATGAGGTCACATTTCGCTCGGGTAGCGTCCTGGATAAAAAGGCGGAATATGATATTAAGGGAATACAAGAGATATCTTACTTAAACACCAGACAAACTTTTAAGAACGAGAATGTAACAGATTTTTTAGAAAATGATAATGAACATTTCGATGCTGTCATAGTTGACTTTTTCGAATCAGAAGTGTATGCAGGGTGAGTTGATGGATTGTTAAACTAAATTTTATATTCGGACTTATATAGAGGAGAGCATATTTACGTGGTTACAGCCCCACCATCGGATTTTTTTTGGCTTTTTAGTAATTTTTTCTATATTTTTAAATAGTACTAACACGACTTGGTTTCAGAAAATGATTTATTAAAAATAATGAAAAAGATGTTAATTTCATTGTGAAAATAATTTGGGGCCCGGGGGCCTCCACTTCATTGCTGCCTCAAGGCCTCCAGACTTCTAAATCCGACCCTGCGAGTTAGTAGTGAAAAATAAACAAATATGATAAGCATCATAATAATTCGAAAAATATGATATGTCTGAATTGAAGGCTACATACTTAGGTATATAGACTTCTATTGAATGTTAGTAACTATTTCTTTGTAATTTTTCAGCTTGGCAGTTTTATACAACTGTCCTATGCTGTGGGCTTTTTCTTTGGGAGCTTATTGGCCAGTAATACGATTGATTGCCAGTACTTCGAGCCCAGCTTACGAAACCGACTATTATAGGAGTAGTATCCCACCATTCACATTCATACAAAGAGTTCAACAATTATTCCATAGAGTTAGGTGGAGCTACTATAAAACGTGAGGCTTAGACTTAACATCCTTAGTATTAGAGTAGAATAAAATATTTTTACTATAAGTTTGATGTTATAAGTAATTTGATCTGAAAAAAATATTATGTATTGTATAAGGTGCGTGGCCGGGGTGTGTAGATCGAAATCTCCACGCGGTGCACTCCGTGGGAACAGAGGCGGCAGCGCCTTTCACTAGCAGGGGAGACGCTGCCGGTGAAGTCGGGTTTAGTAACAGTGGGGTCACAAAAAGGGGTGCGTGTCCGTAATGAACACGTTTCCTTTCTTTTCCCTTTTCTTTATTCTTTTCTTTTTTCAATATTTGTAGGTTTTGGACTTTGTTGAAAATGTTTTTTAAATGTCATTATTTATCACTGTGATACTTTTCAAAATGCAGGAATAGTGCGTAAATATGACAATACTTAAATTATTTTTAGATTTTATACCCTTCCTTTAGAACGAGCCCTTTATGAAGAAACTTTTGGACCACTTCTAACTAAAAGAGGGCGAACATTGCCAAACTATGAAGATGTTATGTTTAATGCATCGTTGATATTTGGGAATGAACACAATGCAGTAATGTATAGACCAAGTACACCGCAAAATTTTAAATTCGTCGGGGGTTATCATATAGATGATCCTGTAGCACCATTACCTAAGGTACATTAGGTATATTTTAGTACAGTATTATAGAGTAAATATTTTTTAAGCCTACCGTTACAATAATTTCTTTCATATTATTATCTGCACTATTTGGAACACAGTGGGAAACATGTTATACAATAACTTGTTTGCATTCTATACATTACGATCTAGAGGACCTTGATTCGAATCCAGGTCATTGTTACATTACAGGCGTGAACCTACTCCTAACACAAGCAATTTAGCTTAGCTAGAGGGATTAGAGGAAATAATTATGTAGTAAGTAGTAATTTCGGTTACGGTGTTGGTAAAATGAGGTGAACTTGCTTTACATTTTTTTTCCAGGACCTGCAAGACTTGATGGATAGTGCCCATCATGGAGTCATATATTTTAGCCTGGGTTCTTTCTTCAAGTCCAAAGATTTGCCGATGAAATTTACTAGAGAACTTCTCCAGATGTTTGGGGAACTGGAACAGATAGTAATATGGAAATATGAAGATAACTTGAAGGATGTACCAAATAATGTACACATTATCCAATGGGCACCACAAACAAGCATTCTAGGTATATATAGATCAACAAATCCTCATCGACAGGAATTCCCCACGGATACCACTCTTGTCAACATGTCGGAGGTGGTAATGTCGGACTCGGATCGTCTAAAACGCACGGCATCTCGGGTCTTAATCAACGTGGCATGAAGTTACCCCATAAGGCATTTCCTATGCACACCGGCTGACCTTGGGCCATTTTGCGTGACAGGCGGCTGTTCAGTCACCCACCCCGTGGAGAAGCTTCGAGCAGCCTTCTACAGGGCTTCTTCCGCCTCAACCAGAATCGGCTAATTATGATTGGGCGGGAGTAACCTCCCCACTATCTCCCCTGCGAGTGAGAGGCACAGTCGTCTCCGATGCCTAGGGTGCAAAGCATGGAGGTATCTGACCACCACGCCAGGGTGCACCGTGTGGATGTTTCTGACTATGCGCCCCAGGGTGCCGTACCTCAAAAGAAAAAAAAACAGGACTCAAAAAGAATCCCATTGTTGTTCATCTATTTATAACATTCATACTATTGGATTTCAGCTCATCCTAATTGCAAAATCTTCATATCTCACGGAGGTTTGCTATCCTCAATCGAAACGATCCATTTCGGAGTACCGATGATAGGTGTGCCCGTGCTGTTTGATCAAACAGTTAATGTTTTGAAGTTTGTAAGCAGTGGATATGCAGTAAAAGTAGATTTTGACTACGATCTGCCTAAGAAATTGAATGTAGCGATAAATATCATGTTAACTGAAGACAGGTGAGTTTGTTATAATCACGTTCTCGAACCAACTATCATCATCGTCATACCGATTGGCCAATTGCGTCCTAAATCTAACCTTCTTCTACCAAGGTCAGCTTATCATTTCTTATTGGTATGACGGTTTCTCTATCCCTAAACCCCTCCTCTTAAATCAGAAAGGAAAACCTGCACCAAAGCCTCAAAATAGTGATGAATATCTGATCTGAATTGTAATGTGAATATATTAAGAGTTCCAAAATTTGTCTTACGTTAGTAAATATGTTTTACTGTGGTATATTCTGTTAAAGGTATTTCAGGTCTTCTACCTTTTTTCAGGTACCGAAAGCGAGCCCAAGAACTTTCAGCTATTTACCACGATCGTCCTATGAAACCTGGCGACGTACTCGCATATTGGGTGCGTCATGTGATCAAAACCCAAGGTGCTTTGCATCTGCGCTCACCGGCAATCAATGTTCCACTCTACCAAAGGCTTTATTTGGACCTACTAGTCGTAGTAGTAGGAATTGTCTTCATTTTGTACTTATTTTTAAATTTCTTGCTGAAAAAAACTAGAAAAAATATTAAAAAGAATAAAATACATTAACCAACCAAATATTTGCTTTATGATGATGTCCGATTTATCATTAAAAGAAAAATTATGTTCGATGAATTAAATCACAATAGTAATAAGTAAATGTTTTGTAAAGTACTTCTTATGTGTTTACTATCTAAAATTTCCTCAGTCGTCAATAAATATTGTCGGTTATCAAGCCTAAGGGTCAGTTCACACCGAGACGCGACGCGACGCGACGATACTCAAAGAGGCCAATGATTTCGCGCTGCGCCGCGCGTCGTCGCGAGACGCATCGCGACGTCGCGAGGCGCATCTTAAAATCGTAGCAGGACGACGCCTCGCTGCGCAGCGAGATGCCGCGAGGCGCAGCGGAGCGTATCTACTAGCCGCAGGCGCCGCTCGGCCCCGCCCGCGCCCTCCCGCAGTCTACCTACACCTCCACATCTACCTTTTAATTTTATTTTTGTAAACTTCTTCCTCTTCCTCTTCTGCAAGAAGTCCGATTATAACAAGATCCCAGTCTATCATTATATTTTCAATCGAGCACTCGACCGAACTGCATCAAGTCTGGACGGAAATAGTAGAGAAGTCGCCACAGCAACGGCCTCAGGCTGCGCCTCGCAGCGCGGCGTCGCGCTGCGTCGCGCGGCACCGCGAGACGCAGCACCGCTCTTGCACGCCGCGCGTACCGGCGATGCACCGCTGCGTCACGATACGTCGCGCTACGCCGCGAGGCACCTCGAGGCGCAGCGCTGCGTGGCGCAACGTATTCTGAATTCTCAAAATGAAATGTGTATCTTTTCGTGTTGTAAATAAAGTATATTATGAGTTGCTCTATTAAAAAGTGCGCGCAGCGTCGCGTCGCGTCGCGTCTCGGTGTGAACTGACCCTAAGAACCTAACCTAAGTTACCTAAGAACGTGTGCAGCTCCAGGAGCGGCACGCTCACGCTGCCGACCCTAGTCCAAGGACGTGTGCAACACCAGGGGCGTCACACTCGTTAATAATAACATAACACAAGTTTTTTTTTTAAACATCTCCAATGTACAGACATACGTAGCTATTTTATAACATTATGGATAGATTTATAATTAAAATCACATTAGTAATTCTGACAAATAAGCAAAGTTCTTAACGTTTCTACTCATTAATAATATCATTACTTATCGTACAAACAGACAAGAAAACAAATCATGACTTATACAAACAGACAAGAATTTCAAATACTTAAATGTTTTTGGACTCAAAACCGTTAATTTTTTAAATAACTCCGATTTACAAACACAATTAATTTTTAATTTCGTAATAGAAAGGTCTAATTGGAAAGGTCTTGGTCAGACTTCAAATCTGCCGTATGTTTGATTGCAATTGGCTAAGTAGAACCGGAGATATGACTACAAAATAACGATAAATGACCTCCGCGCGGACGGAGCCGCAGGCATCAGGTAGTACAATCTAACCCTGACTAGTTCCAAATGACTAAACCAAATACCTAGACGGTTAAAATTCTTGCGTCAATTTTTACTCATGATTATCTCATACAAATGTTAAGATATGATTATCAGTTTAGGGTAAAGGTCAACAATTCAACGAACTGCACTGTCAAGCACTCAAAACTGTTCATTCATTACAAATACACGCGTCTCAATTATTTCTAAATTTATGTACCTAACTATTTAAATTGAACCAAGTCAAAATGAAATTGTTTGTGTTAGTGGTGTTATTAGGTATACTGTGCTACACAGAGTCGTATAAAATTTTGGCAGTGTTTCCCTTCCCGGTTAAGAGTATGAACATTTTGGGGCAAGGATACGTAAGACATCTTCTGAATGATGGTCACGAGGTATAGTTTCAGGCTTTAATTTTTTAAGTGGTACCAATATTCATAATTTCCCAGGGGGTTAAAAATCGAATATAAATATAATAAATATAATTTTATACATAAATTAAAAAGATTTTTTAAATTAAGTTAATAAGTTTTGTTGTATTAATATTAACTTTTCAAGTGCGGTAATTGTTAAACTACAAAATATGAGGTTTTTTTTAAGTTGCTAAAAATTACTGTTGGATTTTTTTTTAATTGTTAATTTAAAAATTTGTGTTGTTGTTTAGTTTGAGTAAAAAACTTAATTCAGCAGCGGAAAATCATTGTAATTACTATTGATCCATTTTCTCATGAGCAGAAACTAGGTACATGAAAATGAGTTTAAGAATTTTTCGACACAGTACTCACAACACACGCCATTCAAAAATACTTCTAGTTTGTACTTCCAAGCTCTTTAAGGTAAAAGCGCTACATACTGGTATTTCATTTTCAGGTTACCTATATAACAACGCATCCTATGAGTAAGCCGCCAACCAAAAACTTTCGTCAAATTGACATCAGCCACAATAATGTGATATTTGATAGTAAGTGATTTAATGACAAGTAGGTCTCGTTTTCTAAGACCGCTTCCGCTCGCTGCGGGGGTTGCATTCGTGGGGATTATCGCACGATAAAAAATCGTACCTACTTGAATAGTGTCAAGTTTAACTATAGAATATTTAGGTACATGTAATGACAAACAGAATCAAAAAATATCTAGTTAGATACTAGTGTATCTTTAGGTTATTATACACCTCAAGAACCAAGCGGTTCGGAACCACCATCTGATGAGGCTGTCAAACTAAGGGCCACCGTTGTAGCCTATAATGATGACTCCATTCCCGAGACTTTGCCTTTAGCTTACCATAAAACGAGGTGAAGACATTATTGACGTGGCCAATATAAAAAAGAATTATAACGTATTGTCGCTGTTCACTCCTTGTTCCTTCACCCCGTTATGTCCGGTACATGCAAAGACTTTCATTTGTAGATGACGACACGTTTCGCTCGGTTAACGTACTGGAAAAAAAGCTAGAAGATGTTGTTAAGGAGGCGCAAGACTTATGTCATAGAAGCGCCAAACTAACTTTTGAGAATGAGAATGTAATTAAACTTATAGAAAATAGTAACGAAACCTTTGATGCTGTCATAGTTGACCTGTTCGAGTCGGAAGTATATGCTGGGTAAGTCGGTAGATTGTTCTTGTTACAGTTATTTTCATTCCAAACACATCTATCACATTCCAAGGACCTCGTGAGGCGAACACTAGAACTTTAAATTCTAGATGGGGTCTCCACGTCTTAAAAAAAACGATCTATCTATAATTATGTATAAAAGCTAATTTTTTGAAATGAAACCAAAATATTCCTTGTGACATGAGTAGGTTATGGCATTATGAGAGCATTCTCGAACATTTTTTTGTTTCACACTCACTGGAAGTGGTTGTATATTCTCCATCCATGCGAAAAATTAATGGGTTCAAACTTCTCTTAAATGTTTATAATCATTTCTTTGTAATTTTTCAGCTTGGCAGTTTTATACAACTGTCCTATGCTGTGGGCTTACTCCATGGGAGCTCACTGGCAAGCAATACGTTTGATTGCCGATACTGGAAACCCAACATATGAGACCGACTATTATTCGAATAGTATACCACCATACACCTTCACAGAACGAATTCGAGAATTATTTCTTAGAGTTAAGTGGAGCTTCTATAAAACGTGAGATTAATTTTTATTTTTTATTTCCAATTTTACATTTTTTTTAAACATAATTCAGAATTTTATAAGGTGCGTGTCCTTCACAAACAAGTTCTCTTTTTTCTTTCCTTTCTTTGTTTCATTCTCTCTTATAACAGGTTATGGCCCCATCAGACAAGAAATAGATTTTTGTATTTGACTCTGTTAAAAATCTTTTCCGAGTCATTTTTTATCACAAAATATAAGTAATAGTACAATACAATAATTTAAGTTTGGTTTTAGATTTTATACTATTCCTGAAGAACGAGCCCTCTATGAAGAAACTTTTGGACCACTTGTAACTAAAAGAGGGCGGACATTGCCAAACTATGAAGATGTTCTCTATAACGCATCGCTGATGTTCGGGAATGAACACAATGCGATAATGAATAGACCAAGTACACCGCAGAACTTTAAATACATCGGCGGGTTTCATATCGATGATCCTGTAAAACCATTGTCTAAGGTATTTTGGACATAATTATTAATGGAATATTGCGTTTTTAGTACAAATATTTATTTAGTAACTGTAACCCTAGATGCACCCTCGTGTAATACTAATCCTGTACCACAGGAATCTATTCCCGGGTTAAAATGTAATCTATGGAAGTACTGGCTGGCATTATACTATCGACGTGAACCTACTTCTAACACAAGCAATTTAGCATAGTTGGAAGGGTTAGGTGGTGGTTGGGTGCAATACTAGTAAAATTTCGGTTACTAATATTCTACAAAAAAAGCGTAATAAATGAAATAAGTGGTAAAAATTGCTCTAACATTGTTTTTCCAGGAGCTGCAAGACCTGATGGATAATGCCCAACATGGAGTCATATATTTTAGCCTCGGTTCTTTCTGGAAGTCTAAAGATTTGCCGATAAAATTGATCAGAGAAGTTCTCCAGATGTTTGGGGCACTGAAACAAACGGTTATATGGAAATATGAAGAGAACTTGAAGGATGTACCAAGTAATGTGCATATTGTCCAATGGGCACCACAACAAAGTATTCTAGGTAAATATAGATTAACAACTCATCAAGACTTCGGTCTTGAGTAGATTGTATCGAAGAAAGTCATATAACATACTTGCCCGTAGTTTCGTCAGCCTGAGATTCTCATCCCATTCCTGCAGCTCTGCGTGATTTCTTATAATAATACTACAATATCAGTGACTTATTAATTGTTGTATTTCCTACTATTTTTAGGATTCTGTGCCTCATAAAGAAAAAACCAAATCGTTATAGGATATTTCCATTGTCCGTTTGTTTGTAATATTCATATTATCGGATTTCAGCCCATCCTAATTGCAAAATCTTCATATCGCACGGAGGTTTGTTATCCTCAATCGAAACGGTCCATTTCGGAGTACCATTGATAGGTATTCCTCTGCTGTATGACCAAAGAATGAACGTTTTGAGGTCTGCTAATGATGGATATGCAATATTAATAGATTTAAGTTACGATCTATCTGAGAAAATGAAATCAGCAATCAATACCATGTTAACTGATGAGAGGTGAGTTTATTTTAATAACTATAAAGTTAACTAATGGTTATGTAACTCATACATATATAATATGTTGGATTTACTTAAAATAACTACCTAACTTATAATAACAACGTACAAGAAAATCCAACTCCTTCTACTTTTTTTTCAGGTACCGAAAGACAGCCCAACACCTTTCAGCTATTTACCACGATCGTCCCGTGAAACCTGGCGACGAACTCGCATATTGGGTGCGTCATGTCATCAAAACCCAAGGTGCTGGGCATCTGCGCTCACCAGCAATCAACGTTCCACTCTACCAACGGCTTTATTTGGATCTACTAGCCGTAGTAGTAGGAATTGTCTACATAGTGCACTCGAGTATAAAAAAAATGCATAAAAAATCTACCAAAAATATTAAAAAGAAAAAATTACATTAATAACTTATATTTACTATGTTAAGTTGCTGATTAAAATCAACACGGTTCATTAATTTAAATTTGTAGATTATATTATCACTAAAAAGCCTAACATTCCATTAATAGTCATAATGATAACCTCGATAAGTGATACTCTCTGACACCTTTATATCATATTAAAGGCCAATGGTTTATTCCAGAACATTTCATCATTTTAGCGTTGTTCCTGATTATATTATTCGAGTCCTTACTTTCAGCTTCCAGGATCCACTTACTTTTTCTCCTTCTTTTAATAACTATGCCATATACCTACAACTTTTATGAGAGCATCTGCCTTCTTAATCTTAATTCCGAGCGAAAAAAAAAATATCCATCTGATTTTGAAATAAATGGGTATTTTTTTTCTTAATTTGTTCATTCTACACAGACAGCAGACAGCCAACGAATTATTAAACATTACAAATATGAATAAAATTACTGTAAAAAGGCGAGCTTAAGTCAACATCTCGAACACGGAACAACCACTTTGCATACGTCCAAGGAGCTGTTATCGCGTACAGAGTACAGCAACTAATTTCACAAACTTACTGCATGAACAATAAATGAGCTAGAAGAGTGTTGAGGAGTTCGAAGAGGAAGTACGGCAAGACTAGAGAGACATATTTATGGGTATAATCCGCGCGCGATCAAAATGTGATGCTACCTTTTGGAACTGAGACGTAAGTGGGCCGCCGGCTAGCCGTAGCGTCGGCAAACTCATGTCGAAGCTCACAAAACGAAGCTGTATTTTTAGTGCGACTAGATTTCTAAATGAGTTTCATTTTGAATGCGAGATTTATAATAATTATAATATTGTATGATTGTCTGTTTGTCCGCAAATTTTTGTGCGCGCAAAAATCAGAAACTACTCGAGGGATTTTGATCAAACTTGGTACGATTATAGTTCATAGTTTTGGGCAACACATAGGCTACGTTTTATTCAAGCTGAAACCCGTGGCTTCGCCCGCGCTTCGTTTTTAGGTCGTTTTTGGTCATATCTCCGGTTCTACTTAACCAATTACAACCAAACATACGGTAAATTTAAAAAAAAAAACCGCATCAAAATCCGTTTGGTATTTTTTATCGCTATCGATGGACGTAAAAAGAACTGAACGGATTTTGATGCGTTTTTTTTATTAGAAAGGTCTTGGTTAGACTCAAAATCTTACGCATATTTGATCACAATCGGCTGATTAGAACCGGCAATAAAACGCGAAAATCGACGTCCACGCGGGCGGAGCCGCGGGCAACAGCTGTCTTTAATATACCGCCTTTTCTTATCTGATCTACATGGATCTACATGTAATCGTACCAAAAATACCGAAACGACGACTACGAGAGTGATAGGAGATAGGACGAACATCAAATGTCTGACAGGTAAGAACAGTTCAACCGTTCTCGAGTTTTTGCAATATTATCAGAATTGCAATTAATTTTTATTCATATAGATTAAAGATTAATAATGAGTCGAAAAAGGGGTAAAATCTTGAGTAGTCAATCTCGCGAAATAGTTCTGACAGTTGATAGATATTTCAATCAAGAACAAAGTCGGTGTTAACACGCTAACGCTACTTGAGAACTGTCATTTTCGATTTACTTTGACAAGGTTCCTTCACATTTTCATCGCGCGCGGATTATACTTCTTTACTAGATTTATATATTTGGTGTCTATTATAATACACATAGGTACTTACATTAGCTTGATAATACATAGATAAAACAGGAGCCGGTCTACGAGAAAAGTTTGCACAAAGTTGATTGCAGCGGTTCCATCAGCGTGCATGTCGATTATCAAAACTTTTAGTCATATCTCCGGTTCTCTCCAACCAATGGTAATCAAACATATTTATAACAAATATTAAGTCTGATCATGAGCTTTTTCATATAAAAATCGTATCAAAACTTGCTCAGCAGTTATTACATCCATCGCGAATAAACAGACAAGAATTCCACCAAAAATAAATGTGTTCTGAATATCGTTCGTATAACATAACCCAAGTAATTTTTTAATTCTCTAATGTACAAACATAGGTCATTTACAATTTTATAATAGTACCTAAGTACAGCTGATTAAATAAAATAACAACATTAAATTTATGCGGTGTGAATTGGTCGTGTGAAAAAATAATTAAAAATGAAAAGTCGTGTGAAAAATTAAAGTGTCGAGCCGCCTGATATTCATAGCATTCTAGAAATAATTAATTTTGGTTCTATATGTTCTATAAATTAATTTGAAATAATAATGGTTAAATTACAATTTAGTTAAAGTACAAACTCAGTTGGTTAGAGTATTCCCCTTGTAAGAAACTGGTCAGGGGTTGAAAGCCCTCTTGAAGTTCACTTTTTCGTCATTCTAAATCATGAGGAATAATATAATTGTAACATTAACACACAAGTTTAATTTATAACATTTTTCTTTATAGTGATTGTTATTGCACTTTTTAATCTTTCTTATTTTTCTGTGAAGACTTCTTTGATCGCAAGCTCAATAAATACTTGAAAAGCCTTCGAGCTATGTAGAATATTACTAAAATAAGAGCTAATAAATCCAAGTAGAATCTTTGGTATAATGATACAGTGAGCGCTGGAGATCGGAGGTGCGGGGCCCCGCGCGTGCGCACCACATAGTCCACCCAATAAGGAATTGCTGCGCCAGGCTTCAGTGGACGATGATGGAATATTGAGGATAT
Organism: Lithosia quadra; assembly: GCA_963576445.1. Lineage (NCBI taxonomy): Eukaryota > Metazoa > Arthropoda > Insecta > Lepidoptera > Erebidae > Lithosia > Lithosia quadra. Next base: position 3,983,837 of record OY754894.1, read on the forward strand.
TTCCTTGGCTTTGGCGACATATCTGAAATAAAGCAAAAAACTTTTTGACGTTCACTGTGCGTGCTGCTAAAGAGTGGAATGCTCTGCCTAAGTCTGTCTTTCCGAAAAGTTCTAACCTGGGAGTCTTCAAGTGTATAGTGAACAGGTTACTTCTAGGCAAGTATGCTTCACCGTCAACCACATCATCTCTTGCCATCTGATGAGATTCCGGTGAAACGCAAGCCCATTACTAATCAAAAAATAAGGCGTTGATAGCTTAATCGGTAAAGAGAAGAGAGCCTTACGATCAGGAGGTTCAAACTCTGACCATTAGACACTCCCTTTAGCTTCGCTAGTTTAGTTGATAGGAGTACTTATAATATCGGGTTTTGCGTATTCTTCTTTCATCAATCTACACAACTGCAGGTTAATCTATAAAAACCACACCTGGCTAGTGTGTAGATCCTTTTCTGAAGGAATACTATTATGAGACTGCCCCTTGCATTCTGATTTTCATTACTAAAAGACTTAGATATTCCAGACTTAAAAAAGATTCGCCCGTCTTATTTCTTCCTCTGAAAAGATTACATTTACTATTATTTTAGGCTCACTACGAAACTTACTTTTCATCTGTCAACACCTTCCTTATAGCAGCTTCAAGTTCATCAGCCATATCTTCAGCCAAAGTGACCTGAATCCCAAAACCTTTTCTCTCAACTGATCCCATATTTGCGAATTGATCTGCCCCAATGGGAATACCCACTAATGGTACGCCATAATGTATTGCTTCTGTCGTGGATAGTTGTCCACCGTGGGTTATGAACAGTTTGAGATTTGCATGTGCTGAAACGTTTGTAGTGGACTCAATTAGTTTACAATCAAGTATGCATCACATTTTTATACACCACACTATTTCTAGCTGCTGAGAGGGCTCCTCAGCATTTTTACGTACCCCTCTACTATTTTCTGCGATTTAATTGATCAACATAAATGTACGAATGCCATACTGAAGGGGCAGTTGACTGTTATAAGCTTATTGGAATTAATTAGCCTATAACAGTTAACTGGCGATACACTTCACGGTATACAAGTTTTTAAGTATGTAAATTTACATTTATTGAAATTTTACTATTTATCGTTGGTAAAATTCACAATTTTAAACAAAACCTAATCAGATGACGTCAGTAACAGCCCCAATTAAATTGTTATAATACAGTTGGGCAGATGCAATTGCGAAGTGGAGAAATAAATAAGATACTACAACATCATTCTTACCTAAAATACTTGCTTGCGGTGCCCATTTCACTAGGTGCACATTAGCAACTGAGTGAGACAGATCGCTCTCAAACTTCCAAATGACAGTCTGGTCAAACTTGCTGAACATATTCAGAAGTGATTGCTTCATTTCTTCTGACATGCCGTCGCTTCTCATATTTGATCCCAAACTGAAGTATATCACCCCATTCTTGGCCCCGTCCATTAGCGTCTGTAGATCCTATTTAACAAACGGTTACACTTAATTAAACGTTAACTAAGAACACGGTTTATTCATCTCTTTATGTGGAAGCGGCAAAACTGTCAATCTGATATATAAAAAAATATTATGATTGTGTGCCAAGTTTTGTGGCAACTGCCAGATTACGTGGGTATCAAATACCTGGCCATGCTGTTTCCGCCGAGTTGTGGTAGAAAGGGAGACCTTGGAAGGGCTATTTGACGTCGTATGGAATGACATGCGTGCCAATGGTCTATCTACCATGGATTCCCATGATCGTGTGAAGTGGAGAAGAAAAAGCAGGAAAGCGGACCCTGGGCTCCGAGTTGCCACCTCGGATGCAATCGGGAAACACCCACTAGGATGATGATTCTGTGAGTATTATGGACAGCCATTCTTCAGTATCATCATCAGCACCCGTGGATGGCAAATGGGATCATGCAAACTATCTATTTTGTTTGAGCCCGTTCCGGTACAAATAACTTAAAAATTGGAAACGTATACGGTGATATGGGTAAAATATATTGTTATAATCTTAAAAGCAAATTTATTAATGCTATAAATTGGTGCAAGCAATGGGTGCTGTAAGTTGTAAATAGAAGAGTAGGTATACCTTTGGTAAAGGCTTGACTTGTGGTTGGATATGGTATCCAGCAATATTAATGGCATTTTGAGGCAATTTCATAGCACCTCCTATAGATGGATGTGAGTTTATGAACATCAAAGAACCGCTGTACACAGCCTCGCTATATGAAGGTATAGTGACTCCTCTCTTTGCTGCAATTTCAGTGTAAATACTGTTGTACATCCAAGTTTCCACAGGTACTTGAACCAAGCTGGAAGGAATGAATATTAAGTATATAACGTAATTATAAAAAACAGCTTCACCTTTAGCAGTGTACATCATTTGAATATTTAAAGTTGGACCTATTACTATATTGTATATACTTACTTTATCACGATCTCCCTTTTCACAATCGCCCAGAGTTGTTCAACTCTTTCACAAAAATTCAATGGAGCACCGTGCGTAGCGAACAAATCGACATTGTAAGCAGGATTCGGAATTTCATCCATTAACTTCAAAGCTTGCCAATGTGGTTCAGTTGAGGCAACCCATATCAACGGTGCTCCAAAAAGATGAGGTATCCTGTCAAAATTAATAATAATTTAAAGAAAACCGTTAGACTAGCTGCATCTGCGAATTTGTCTTAAATATGATTCTTGTTCGCGCGAAAACCTATCGGCTGATTTACATTGGTCATCATGATGGATACAATTGGCCAGCGCATGCCTCGGAAAGTTAACATACTTTCCGATGAGCCGTCGTCGGTCCCGGTTGCCAATATGGACATCTATGGCAGTCGTTAGGGGTTGTTGAAGCCCTAAAAAGTCCGATAACTGGTCTAGCTGCAGAACTTTGATATCACCAATGGGTTGTGGAGGTCAGATGGCACCGTAAAGCGATATGGAAAATGTTAAACTACGCCGCTTCGTAGTTAGGCTGAAAAGCCGACCCCTACTGGGTTGGAAAAAGACTTGGAGAATATCAGTAGCTGGCGCCAGCATAGCTGGATTCATTATTCGTAAAAGAAATGATATTTTAACATTAGAGACAATTCAATTTTTTTTTATTATAAGTAGTATATTATTGGGAACTCTAGCCCACATCGTTCGGCCTGTCCCGGCCAGGCCTCACTCTGTGAGCTATCGTTCCCAATAATCACAATATTCCCAATAAACAATATCGTTCCACATTTTAATGGCGTTCAATACACTACCGTTCCGTCGGCTCTCTGCGATCCCCTGCGTCGTAATTGCGTTGAAAGATGCTCTGTTGGTTAGCGATAGAGTTATTTCATAAACAGTCAGTCTTACGTTTACCTATTGCGTTGTCTGTAAGCAGTTCGGTTTAACTATTTACGGTTATAAATACATAATGTCATAATTACATCTGTTCATAACCAGTCCGTCAGCATTGCATCAAACATGAAATTCATTAAACAAGCACAATCGTTACAGATTAGTATGATCTGTAATGATTTACCCAAAATCAAGTTACGCCATGGAGAATTATTGCCGAATACAGTACGTTGCATCATTTGCGGACCATCAAATTGTGGAAAAACCAATTTGTTAATTGGTCTCCTTTTGCACGAAAATGGATTGACATTTCAAAATGTTTATGTATATTCTAAAACTTTATATCAACCAAAGTACATTTTTTTAGAAAAGGTTTTACGAGGAGTACCAGGAATCACTTTTCAGAAATATCAGGCAAATGATGACGTTATGAAAGTGTCAGATGCAAAACCTAATTCAGTTATTATTTTTGACGATGTAGCATGTGAAAATCAAAGCAATATGCGTGATTATTTTGCCATGGGAAGACATAAATTGATTGACAGTTTTTATTTAAATCAAACTTATAGCAAAATACCTAAACAACTAATAAGAGATAACGCTAACTTAATTGTGCTTTTTAAGCAAGACGAAATCAATTTGAAACATGTTTATGAAGAACATGTTAACACTGACATGACGTGGTTGGAATTTCGTACCATGTGTTCTCAAATATGGAAAGAGCCTTATGACTATGTTGTGATTAATAAAGACTGTTCTAAAAACAACGGCTGTTATAGAAAAAAGTTTGACACTTTTGTAGAATTAGAAAAAAATTGAATATTTAAACAGACTACTTTCACTTTCTTGTTATTCTTTAATCAACTCTTATCCGATTACCATCTATTTTACATGATGGAAAAATCATTGAAAAAACAAATTGTAGATGCGACACAAGCTGTAAGGAAAAAAATACGTCACATGAAGGATTTTGTAGATAATAACAGACAAGCGCTTGATACAGTTTTTAAGCCTGTTACAGAATCTCTTAATTTAATAGCCAACACCAATAACCAACTAGCTCTAACAAAAAAGGAAGAAAAAGGAGAATTTCATGATCAACTTTTCAACCACGACTTACAAAAAGATCAAGATATAAAAGAAATAAATGATACCAGTGACGAATCAGAAACCGATATTGACTCTTCATTTCAGTCATTAGGCGAAACTAATCCAGATCATGAGGTATCATCTTGGTCATTATCTTCAGAAATATTAGCGGATGTGCCGTTTGGTGTAAGAAATGAACGTGGAAAGTTAATGTTAGGTTCCTCTAGTATAACGATTGGTGATGACGTTATTACTGTAGCTGGACACAAATACAAATGTACACCTGGCTTGCGACAGTTGCTCTTAAAAAAAGACGTTGATCTGAGCTTTGTTACAGACTATGACATGCAAAATTATAAGTCGATGTTACTTGTAACAAATGCACATCGTCGAGATTTTGATTCAAGAAAACCAATTAAAAGTAATAAAGGGCAAAAATATATGCAAGTTATTAAACCTCTTTTCGATCAACAAAGTAAAAGTCCAAGTTGTGAACCAAAAGTTGGAAAAGGATTACCTTTAACAAAAAAGTGGAAAAAAAACACAGATTTTGTATATTGGGATGATCCAAATGAATTGGTTGATAGATTAAAGTTATTAATTGCTTCTCGAGATGCTGGCAACACAGGACTAGATAATGAAATAATATCTATCGTTGAAGAACTACGTGAAAGCAAAATCATTAAATAGATTTACAAATAAGAAATGTGTATCATTTTATTGTACACCGTTCAACACAATACATCTTAAATATGAATGTAGACAAATTTGGTCATTATATTCATAAGCGATTACGTATATCAGAATTGCTTGGATTTTATGATAATGCATTGCTAAAATCTGAAAATGGTGATTACGATTTGAAGACATCGAAGCTAACAGGGGTCAAACCTCCTCAAGATGTAGATGATGCAGTAAACAAAGCATATGTAGATGAATTGAGAACTAAACTAATAACCGACTTACAAAAATTGCAAAATACTATGTTAAACGATGTTCAGAACCATCTGGAGAAAGCTTTAAAAACAATAGTATCTGAGGCAGTGGTTCACTTGGAAAGCAAATTTTATAGTCGAAAAGCAGTTGATGAGATAGTTGAAAACGCAGTTAAATCTGTATTAGATCAAAAGTATAAGCTTGAAAGTTCCTCAAAATGACAAAACAACAAATTGTTAATGAAATACATAAAGCTGCACGAAAAAATTTTCCTCGTCGATCTGTAATTTTAAAAGGCATTGATGATTTGTGGCAAGCTGATTTAATCGACATGCAAAACTTAAAAAGATTTAATAAAGGTTATAACTATATTTTAATAGTTATTGATTGCTTCTCAAAGTACGTTTGGACAGAACCACTAAAAACTAAAAATAAGCATGATGTTTCTAACGCATTCGAGAAATTGATATCAACTAACCATCGGATACCAGCTCATCTCCAAACTGATTTGGGTACCGAGTTCTATAATTCATCATTTCAAAAGCTTGTAAAGAACTATAACATTAATCACTACTCAACGTTTTCAACGAAAAAGGCTTCAATTGTAGAACGTGTTATCAAAACTATTAAAAATAAATTGTATAAGTACTTTAGTCTCAGCGGACAATATAAATGGATAGATTTTGGTTTGGAGAGTGTTGTAAAGACATATAACAACACAAAACATAGCACTATTAAATTAGCACCCGTTGATGTCAATAAATTGACTGAAGCAGATGTTAAAAATAATATTAAGAACTCAATGAAAACGGTATCCTATAGACATAAGCCTAGGTTTATGGTTGGTGATAGAGTTAGAATTAGTAAATACAAACAACTATTTGAGAAAGGTTATACACCTAATTGGTCAACGGAACTATTTACTATAAAAAATATCAATAACACTGTACCAGAAACATATCACATCGAAGACCAAAATAAACAAGTTATATTAGGAACCTTTTACAAACACGAACTTCAAAAATCATCTTGTCCAGGTGTCTATTTGATAGAAAAAGTTTTACGAAGGAAAGGAAATAAACTGTTCGTAAAATGGTTGGGCTTAAGTAATAAAGAGAATAGTTGGATTGATAAGACTGCAATAGTGGAATAAATATACATAACAGTTTTAAATTATAATATTTAGTTCATTATACTTTGAGCTATGCAAGGTGGTGGACTACTCAATAGTGTTATTAATCATTTGCCATTTGAACTGCACTTACCCGGCTATAATTATTGTGGACCTGGAACGAAACTTTCAAAACGTTTACTGCGTGGTGACAAAGGTGTAAATAAGCTAGACGAAGCTTGTATGTATCACGACATTGCATACGAAAACTATACAGACCTGTCTAATCGTCACAAAGCCGATTTACAACTTTTAAATATGGCTAAACAAAGAATGAAAGCAAAAGATGCTAGTAAAGGAGAAAAGCTTAGTTCGTGGCTAGTGAGTAAAGTTATGAAAGCTAAACTCAAATCTGGTGCTGGTGTTAAGACATTTCATAATTTTGTTACAAAAATTAAAAGAAAAATCAAGAAACGCTCACCCAAAGATAGTAAATCTTTAATACATGCAGCTTATATGGCTGCTAAAAAAATTATCCCGTGCGTTCCAAAACTTCGAGTACCACGAGTCATACCTTTACCAAAAACCGGAGGCATTCTGCCTTTAATCCCGATTTTTGCTGGTTTATCAGCTTTAGGAGCTTTGGCTGGTGGTGCAGCGGGTATTGCAAAAACAGTGAATGATTATAAAGAAGGTCAAAAAAAATTACAAGAATCTGAACGTCATAATAAGACTATGGAAGCTATAGCATTAGGTAAGGGTTTATACATTAAACCACACAAAAAAGGCAAAGGATTGTTTATAAAACCGTCAAAAAACTAAATAATAAGCTACCTAATCGCGCCTTAACTAATATCGATATTCAAAATTATGCATATGGTATTCCTTATTTTCGAGGAGTTTACATGAAGGATCAGTTACCGAAAATCCCCAAACGAATTGAATGTGGTATAGTTAACCTAGATAATTCAGAAAACGATGGAACGCATTGGGTAGCTTATGTTAAGGTAAATAATTATTGTGAATATTTTGATAGTTTTGGTGATTTAAGACCACCAATCGAATTGATACGATATTTTAAGAACAGCAATATTTATTATAACTATACAAGATATCAAAAATTTGACACACTAATTTGTGGACATTTGTGTTTAGAATATCTACAATCTTTTTGGAATAAATACTATAAATTTTATACTGTTCTTTCATTTCAATCATTTGCAAGATGACACTCACCTTGTCTATAACTGGAAACTCATCTTTATTAACTACCTTCTATCCAAATACGTTACAATTAATCGGGGAGTATGAATGTGCATTATTACATTTATCCACATATAATTCTATTCCAAATATTGATAAAACAAATAATAAGTTATACTATGGTTCAGAGAATGTTATTGAAATACCTGAAGGTACTTATGAGTTGCAAGATATCAGTGATTATTTAAAATCTGAAGTAAAGGATGCATCCATAAAACTCCATTGTAATAACAACACCTTAAAAACTATGTTATTTTGTACATCAACTATAGATTTTACTAAAGATTGTACGTTCGGAGGTTTATTAGGGTTTAAAAGACAAGTCTTGGAAGCCAATAAATATCATGTATCAGAGTTTCCAGTCAACATTTTGCCTACAACCGTGATAAGAGTTGAATGTGATATAGTTAGCGGTTCCTATATAAACGGACAATCCAGTCACATTCTACATGAATTCGCACTTAATGTACCACCTGGATACAGAATTATAGAAATACCAAAAAACGCAATTTACTTTCCAATCAACCAAACTAACATCAGCTGCATACAGATCAGACTTTTGGATATAAATAATAACTTAATAAATTTGCGAGGTGAAGAAGTACAGTTGTATCTACACCTCAAAAGAAAAAATGATTGACTATAATAAATATAATATGTTTCTTCCAATTCAAAATAACAGTTCTACTCAAACTCTCAATCAAGTAAGAGCTCGACCTAAAAGGAGAATAAAGTTAAATAAAAACAATAAAGCATTTCTTAAGGCGATTGGTTTGTTAAAATGAATTTCCTAGATGTTTTATCCGCTCCAGCCTACGACAACTCTGTGGAAGGAATTGAAATTCACTCTTACAAGCCTTACGTAACAAGTTTTAATAGAAACGATGAAATCAGGATACCTATTAATCAGCAAGACTTGTATATATTACCATCAGAAAGCACTTTGTTTTTGGAAGGAACTGTTATTGTAAACAAGGCTGAAAATTTGAAAGAGAGAGTCAGTAGTGTTCATTTCACAAACAATAGTTTACTTTACTTGTTTCAAGATATAAGGTATGAGATAAATGGAGTGGAGATAGATAAAATAAAAAATGCTGGTATAACTAGCACGATGAAATCATTTATATCAATGAATGAAAGCGAAGCTAAAACATCTTCTGCTTGGGGTTGGAATATTGATGGAATAAAAAGTACTAATGGAGGTAGCTTTTCTGCTTCTATACCACTTCGCAACATTCTTGGTTTTGCAGAAGATTTTAAGAAAGTAGTAATAAACAGTAAACATGAATTAATCTTATTACGAAGTAATACTAATCTGAACGCACTAAAACTTAACCCTGGTGAAATTGTAGAAGATATTATTATAAACAAAATAATATGGCGTGTACCGCATGTTAAAGTATCTGATAGAGAAAAAATAAACATTCTAAAATTGTTAGAAAAAGATCGACCACTTCAGATGATATTCAGGAATTGGGATTTGTATGAATATCCAATGTTGCCTAAAACCACCAAACATACTTGGTCAATAAAAACATCTTCGCAAATAGAGAAACCAAGATTTGTCGTTATTGGTTTACAGACAAATAGAAAAAATAATGCTAGATCTGATATGTCTCAGTTTGATCATTGTGAGATTCGTGATGTTAAGGTATACCTTAATTCCACCTACTTCCCATATGAAAATATAAATATAAGTTTCTCGAATAATCGAATTGCTTTAATATATGAACATTATGCTAAATTTCAACAGTCTTATTACGGACGTCGCGCTGAGCCTTTATTAAGTGAGAAACAATTTAAAAACGTTGCTCCGTTATTCGTCGTAGACTGTTCTAGACAGCCAGATAATCTTAAGACAGGTCCTGTCGTGGACGTAAGAGTGGAAATTGAAAGTGATATTGATATCCCAGATCAAACTTCAGCATATTGTCTTATATTGAACGACTGTATAATTGAGTATAAACCATTAAGCAGCACTGTGAAAAAAATATCATGAACCCGAATACGATTATAGTGGATGTCCAGGGGTTTAAAGACACTTGTAATAACTTCATAATCAAGGAATTAGCTCTGGCCACTCGTGTTTATACCCAAACTTTCTTAATAAAGCCTCCATACTTATTTAAATACTTAACTACGAATGAAAAAAAACAAGTTACGTGGTTGGAGAGAAACAGAGGGATTTACTGGACTGAAGGTTATATCGACTATAGAGAATTTCGACGTATAATTGTTCCTTATCTAGAAAATAAAGAAATTATTGTGAAGGGCTTAGAAAAAGTTAAGTGGATTCAAGATCTTTGTATGAATTGTATTTGTATAGATCTTGGTGAAGACAAGTGTCCAAATTTATCACTGTTGCATAAAAAATATTCAAATAATGAAACCAGTTTTAATTGTATTAATCATATTAAACAATGTGCACTTAAAAATGTTTTATGTATAAAGAATTATTTAATAGAGCAAGAAAGTCAACCTATACGCAGTTTTAATAAATAAAACAATTTTTTAAAGTAAATGGTTTTTTATTTTTTAACACGCATTTTTAATATTAATAATTTTTTAACAATATTTTCACAGTAAATAAAATTTTAATAAAATCAAAATTAGTCATCACTTTACCTACTAGTTACACTAATTAGTTTTAATACTTATAAAAATACAATGAAAATTAAATAATATTGACAACAATAAAAACTAAAAACTAAACAAAATAAATATTTACATGGCGTCAAAAAATTATTACACTAATGAATTATTACCTAATTAAAAAATATGATATGAGTAGCCACACAATTTTTTCGAAATATTGTGTATTAATTTTTCAGCTTGATCCGATATATCATCTACCGTATCGTGTACAGTATACTGCGCACTGATAATCTCCTTAGCTTCATCTTCGTCGTCTCTTGACTCACTGAAATCCATGATCTTAATTTTTATTAAACGTCGTCCTTTTCTTCTTTCACTGTTAATAATATAGGAATTCGATGCACTGCGTTTGCTTGTAGCTGATCTTTTTCGATTAGTTTTCTTTTTGTTTCTTGTAACTTCTTCAATGGGTGTTATCCAAGGTCTATTCATTGCGTTGTCCAAGTCGAACTGATCTTGCAGGTCTGGAAGATATTCAGGAGAGCTCTCTTCTGTTCCGTTTAAAAATTCGTTGTTGGTATTCTGAAAATTATTTAAAACATTTGTAATAAATCATAACTTATATTTTTTAAATAGATTGAAATTTTCAATAGATTGAAAGTTATAAAATACCTACCATGTTGTTAGATATGCTCGTCTTGACTGTTTAATAAAGAATGAACCAGGTAGTAATATTTTGCTAAAGCAGTTTATATAACAAATTATGCTGACATAAAGTATTTATTAGTATGATGAACAAGTTAGAACATGAAAATTGTAATTAATATTTACGATCGCTCGGGACCGAACATGCACTACAGGGTCAATGCCCTACAATATTGTTGATGTAACACTTTCAAATATATTAATAATATAGTTAATGAATGATGATTCACATCCTCTGATTAGTAAACATATCGCAATCTGATTTAATATTTCGTAATTTTCTAGACAAGCCTAAGCTCGTGACTTTGTTCCATTCAATTACTAAATTGTTATTTCAATATAATTATTATGAATTATAAAAGATCTTGACTTGTTCTATTTGTCAGTTATTTACTCGATGTTTTATGTGAAATAGGTTACATTACATTTATAAAAACAACAACAGTTTTTTTAAAAACAAGAGATTGGCAGAGGTGAATAAACACTTGCATAATATACTTACTTATTTATTTTCAGTTGGACTGAGTTTTATATATCTATATTCTAACACACACTTTAATATGAAATGAAACAAACAAACATTAATATTCATAGTATATTTCACCAAACATATAATATTTTGTTACAACTTCTGTAAGTTTATTATTCTTAGACTATTGTTTATTTATGACTATGTAAATATGAACGTATATAAACTTATAAAATAGGTATTATGGTTATAAACTTAGTTTACACTACTTATATTAATTCATAAATAGACATGAGTGACCCCAGGACAACGTCGATATTTTATTTCTTGAAATCATTCGCTTGTCATCATTACTAGACAATGCTATTTTATTCACATTTTGAGTAAAAATTTCGTGTTTTATTGATTTAAATATGGTATTTTTCCTACGGAGTGTTCCTCCATTTAGTAAAATATTCTCATAATCTCTAATATCTAAATCACGAATCACACATGATTTAATGCCCTTCGCTTTTTTAATCACATGATTAGAAGATTTTATGGAATAAAGTTTTGATCTTAAACCTACAAATTGCGAAATGTATTTACCCCCCATTTCGTCTTTAAAATAGCCTGGAACTTTTTTATTTTTTAAAGGTAAATTGTGATTACTATAATTACTAGTGTCGAAGTATTGCAAAAACTGATACTTTAGATCCTTACAATAAAAGTCATTGGTAAATATTTCATAAACAAAAGAATCAGTATCGGTATAACATAATCGTACTCTGTCATTATAAAAAGGTTTAATAATATTATAGTGAAAATTATACATATGCGACTTAGACAGATCCAAAACCGTAAACCCTATATAGGTATATAGGTTTATCTAAAATTATCTGATCAGGGTTCATTTGTATAGCAACTAAATTCTCAGATAAAATGGATGCGCTATGAAAATAGGGGCTAGCTATAAGTCTCTCTGCCGATAATGACTTTTTAGTTCGGTTCGTTTCGTCACTCCATTTATTTACTAAGTGTACAGTAACCCTTTTTTCAGTATTTTCTAATGTTTTACCAAAAACACTGTTGTTCAATAACTTAAAAAAGTCCTGCTCGAAACAACTTTTTGCTTTTTGACGTAATTCAGTGTTTAACTCTATATACTCTTTTAAATACGGACTTTGTTTGAAAGTAATGGCTCTATGAATTTTACGCAATATTAATCCATGTTCTATACATTTTTTCAAATGTACATAATGTATAACATAATGGTACTTATTATACAAGTTTGCTATTAATTTCTTGTTTTTCCCGCCTGGCGGAATGCATTTTTCTGGACAAAAAGGTAAGTCATTGTGGTAATTGTGTAAACTAGATGGATATAAGAGATCTACTTCCAATATATAACCCCACTCAGCGTTGTCATCGATACTTTCTATTTTTAAATAAGTTAATTCATGTTCACTAAGAAAACGAAAACTAGAATATGGTAAGTACTGACACATGCTAAAACCATATAAATTATTACAGTCTAGATATACTATATAACAATCGGGTTCTGAGGCATTGTAGTTAGACATATACTTATGATTTGCTTTTGCATATCTGTGCGAACACATACACAATCCTCCTCTAATCCCTTCCTGAATCATTTTAATTATTGCTAAATCGGACAACAGTTCTAGTTGAACCCCTGTTTTAAGAAGCATTGCATCAAATGACAAACTAGGGGTAGTTATATAAAACGCAGGGTCCAATCCATAATATCGCTTACAAGTTTTTCGAAAGTTTTGAAATATATCTGATAGTAACAATACATCTGTTTTTAAGTACAAATCAGTATATTCGCCTAAGTTATTTATGTTAAAATAATTCCAAACAGTTTGAGCATGATTATAATCCTTATCACTGATACCTTCATTGGTTAAAGAACTATGAAAGTGTTGTTTTAATGGCAACGTTTTATATTCATAACATTTCCAATTCGTGATAAAATCATAGGGATAGATACCTTTCCGCGTCAATAAATTAAACTGTTTATCGTCAGGAAAATGGTATCGTAGATTAACAAAATCTTCAATCTCCATTGTTTTCGCAAGTTTGTCTAAACTAGTACTCAAAAAGTTAAAGGAATCTAAGAACCGTAACTGCACGTATTCATTGCTTGCCACAGGAATGAACTTAGAGAATGACATATATTTTTCTTTCGTTTTAGGTATAATTTTTATGAAACCTGGCATTTCTCCTAACTTTTTTATAAATAAATGGCAATCATAACCTGATAAATTGTGAAAAAATATAGGTATAAATTTAGGTACTTTATGCTGAAGATTGCAATGGCGATGGGCCGCACCGCGGTACCGACCAGTAATATGACAGTGATCTCTAACTTTGTTAGACCATAACAAGTTTTCACAAATATGGCATCTAATAGCGTCCTTGAAATGACCAGCATCTTTTTCTGTATATATCATAGGTTTATTTTTAGTTAGTATTTTATAAATCGCAATGACATCTTCAGTAAGGAAATGTACAAACTTAGAAACACAGTCACTACCGCGGTAACTTCTATACTGATTATTAAGATCATTTCCTTCCCTTTGTTTCGCCGCAGTCGGATAAATTGTATTATCGAAAGACGATACAATGTTGTAACCAAACGCAGCCGGTACATGTTTTTGAGAATATGATGTGTTAGCAGAATCAATTTCATTGCGGGAAATGGGTACAAGTAATGTTTCAAAATCTGCATAGATTATGAACGGTACATTTTGTTTTCTTTCATAATTTTTAAACTTTAAAAACGAGCCTTTTTCAGGTAATACTGTCACAACTCCTTCACATAAATGAGTTTCGAGTTGAGTGAGGACAGGAAAAAACAATAAACAAGATTCACAGAAGTATAATTTACTGTGATGTTTGGTAATCTGACTGCGAATTAAGCGAGGAAAATTTTTAATTAGACAATAATGAGAGTCATTATTGTTTTCTAAGTATAATAAATGTATACTCCTAGATTTTTTATTGACTGATTTATACAAAGGTCCTATTATGGTTTTATTATTTTTTAAACCATATACAAAAATATTTAAATTGTTATTATTTTTTTCAAAAATAGTTATATCCGTAAAAGTAATGGGAAACGACAAACCATTAATATTTAAAACATCTCGGAAGTGTGGATATGATGAAACTCTATCAGGATGGCTCGTGGCAGGGTACAAGGCTGCTACAATACTCCATAAAAAGCAATACGGATCTCGGTTTTTAATATTCACACAAGACTTTTTACTTTTTATAAATGCTGGTAAATCTATAAATTTAGAGCCATGAAGGGGTTGATAATTATTGATATTCACTTCTAAGTATGAATTATTTAAAAAGGTCCAACCGCTATCTCTTTCTTGAAACTCTTCAATTTTTTTAAGAAGAAATAAAATTATTGAACTAAAAATTTTGTTGAAATCATAATTTAAATGAATATTATAATTTTTTGTAGCAAATGATTTTATTTCCTGATAGTCGTTTTTAAACAAATGAAATACTGAAAAAAGTTCAAAATTAATTTTGAGAGAGGTATATCTCTGTAGTGACTGATCTATCAGAGTCTTAACTTGCTCTCGAATTTTGTTAAGAAAAGTCTCTGGGAATTGAGGGATTACTTCATCAGTAGCTCTAATTCTATAACTTATAATACGCCTCTTGAAACATGATTTAATTATCTCTATATTGTCGTAAAAAGGAGTTGCAATTTGAGTTTTATGTAAATTGCTACGCAAATGACCTGACCAGCGATGGCTATCTACAGAAACATGACAAACCCTACAGTAACGCATCATGACTACACGAAAACACTCAAATAGATAAATAACTTCAGTAACTAATCACAATGATCTCTATTAAGGAATATCTAAATAAATAATTCTGAAAATAATTATACACTACAATAACAAATGTACCTGAGTATATAAAATACTTTTCTCATTTATACTCGTAGCTTTTGTTTCTGTTGTTGACTTCCAGAATAATATTTAATTTTCTGAAAAAAAAAAAAAAAAACAAATATTACTATTAATATGTTAAATAGATATCAAACCAGAATTAAGTTCAAACAACAGGCGCTTCCAACACTCCTGGCTCTATGCGAAGGGCGAAGCGGGCAAATGCAAAAATGATCATGCGTGCGCTCGTTAATGAGCGAGGCTCTGGCGCACGCACCCTTCTTGGGAAAGGAGCTCAGCTGGCAGTCGCTCTCACAATTAATTCTCATTAGTCTAAACAACCTTATCTACGAAAAAATCTGCACTATGAGCTCAACCGGGATTGATGTTCAGATAATGATTATAGTAAATTAGTATATTATGTAAAAGTAGTGTAAACGATCAACTTACCTGAGTAGTAACTAGTAATATAGTATTTCCAAATAGGTTCTATATTCAAAGTATTTTCCTTTGTTGGTATTTAACTTAGGTAAAGTTTATTTTACCTGTAAATAAGACACGACATCAATTGAAATCATACCAGCTTCAGTTTTTCAATAAATCAATAAATTATTTAGTTTGAATATAATGCTTCATTTACACCGTAGCGGAATAGAAGCATCAAGTAGTTCGCCTGGTAAAAAGCATAATGAACTTTCATTTCAAGTTTATAAGATACTAACTAAATGCGAAAAGAGAAGTCAAAAAGTCGTGAGACTTCCGTTTTGAAAATTTCCTCAGCAAAGATTATTTTAAAATTAACATAAATGTATATAATATGCATTGCATTAGACGAGTACTATAAATACATTTAACTAAAATACCAATATAATATAATATGATTGATATAATTACCTGATAAAATATATGAATTGTAGGTAGATACTTAGATAGGTAGATACACAACTTTCACATCGAATGAAGCTTTAGGGATTCTTTAATCCTAGTAGGATTTCAATAAACGATTTTTAATAATGAATTATTACAACCAAAGTTTGCGTCTGTCATGCAACAATTATTTGTTATTTGTAACAAATTTGAGGGTCCCAATCTCCGGTGTAAATACAGCCCAAAAATGCTGATTCTCAAATTTTAAGTAGGTTACACGCGCGCGGTGTATAATGTTGTTTATGCAATCTCATTAATAGGGTTGTCGTAAGATATGAGTAATAACTACTGTATGAATGTATGTTACTCTTTTACGCAAAAACTAATTAATAGATTTAATAAAACTTTAGGATAATACGAGAAAACGCAAAACTTTACTACTAAACTACTTAACAACAGTTATTTTGAGATAATATTTGTATAATGTATGTAAGTCAAATGATATTAGTATCGCATCACATTAAAATTGAGAATAAAATATTAAAACATTTTTATACCGCATAATTGGCAGCCGAGCACACGGCTCACAACACATTTATTGTAACAACCCTAATTCAATGCTTTGACATGTGCTAATAGTTTTTAATTACAAAGCAATATTCATTAATGCTTTGGTTGTATATGCAACCGTTAAAGTATTTAATTTGATATAGGTATTATAATTCAAATTCAAATTCTTTATTTTTCAAAATAGTGTAACGTAATTACATCTTTTTGACGTCAAAAACTACTTAATACTAAGTTTACCACCGCTTCCTAGGCGCTAGTGGAGAAGAAACGGCGCAACAAACTCCACTGCTGCATTTTAAGACGTCAGGTTATACATAGATATCTTAAGACTAAATATGGACGAATGTACATTTTGTCTCGTGTCAATATAAATAAAGGTATATAAAAAAAAAAATAAAAAAAAATAATAATATATAATAAATTTTAACCGAAGTTAAACAATAAAATAATTGAAAATGTCAAAAATATACTAATGTCAAAAAAATAGTAAAAAAGGTCGCGTGCCTACCACAATATCAATATATTGTAGTAGGCAAATGCCACAACTACAGCATTATGTAGTTGTAGCACTTTAGCATTCTAGGAGGGGCCTGCACCATGCTCAAGCCAGACATTTTTGTCTTCAAGGTAATCAGTAGTCCTATAGTATGCTTTTTTGCATAAGGTGGCCTTAACAAATGTTTTAAATTTATTGTCAGGCATACCAAGGACCGATTCAGGCAATTTATTATAAAAACGTATACCTTCCCCCCTAAAAGAACCACTAACTTTGCTAAGCCGATAACAAGGAAGGATTAGTTTATTTTTATTGCGCAGATTTCTGACTGTAATGTCACTTACTTTTGTGTAATTGGATATATTTTTCCTGACATACAGTATGTTCTCGAATATATATTGGGAAGCTACAGTTAAAATATTTACCGTTTTAAATCGTTCCCTAAGAGATTCTTTCTTGTCTAAACAATAAATGGCACGAACTGCCCTCTTTTGTAATATAAATATGGTTTCGAAATCTGCTGCATTCCCCCAATATATAACTAAATATATTATTATATATATAAATAATAACTACATTATGTAGTCACTGTAAACAAAAACTGAGTTAAGGGAACCCATAATGGTTAGTCTTAGCGTAAACCAGACTAACACGCTTCACAGAGGTATAGAAAAGTTATAGTATAAATAGTTTAGTTCGAATTAATACAAATAAAAATAAGAAAAAATGTTATTAGATTAATTTAACCACTGATCTAACTAGAGTTTGGATTTAACTATTTATTTTGATTTTGATACCTATGTACTTACTTTTGAGCTCTAAGTATGACGTTGTTCGGACTTCTCTCAGACATCGGGTTTTCTGTACAATGTCGGAAACATGTATATTACTGTTACCATGTTGCAATATTAATCATCAATTCTATAAAACCTTTGTGATCGTTTTGAACATGTGTTTAATACGTACAAAGAAAAAAGTAGATTCTTCCTTAAATTGACAGTCAATTGAGGTATTTTTAAATTAGCAAATTTATGTATGATTTTTGTTTATTAACGACAGTTTTGAATAGCCAAATCATTAACCATAATCAAGAGGTTCAATATACACCAAGAAAATGTAAGTGCTATTAAATATTGTTTTGTTAATTATTATTCAGCTGAGTTGCCTGGTTAATTCCTGCCGGCTGATAATTATTAACGAATTATTATAAAATGTGGTTATAAAATGTTATCCTGCAGAGTTGTTTGGTTATTTCCTGCCTGCTGGTATACATCCGTATGTATATACAATCACGCCTTTATCCCCAGAGGGTTAGGCAGCGTTCCGAGCACTATTGTTGACTCGAGCCTTCTATCTGTGGCTGAGTCTGGGCTGTATATATCTGTCTGATGTTAAACAGCCCTATCCCTTAGTCGCCTTATACGACATCACATGGGAGGAGATGGGGTGGCCCAAATTCTACTCTGCAGGGAACCACGCGGCGGTGTAGAATTTGAGTATACTGGGAAACTGGTGGAAGTATAACCATATAAATTTATAAATGTGATTAATCAATCAACTAGCCTATAGCAGTCCCTGCTGGTCATAAGCCTCACCAATGTGCGCCATTTGATTAATTCGATCAAAATCGTCAATGGATAAAGTTCTCTGAATTTACTAACTTATTGATTTCATTTAAATTCAACAGGTCTGACTCAGAGTATGATCAAGCATCAACGAGTTTAAATAGAGGTATAGCAGAAATTTCACGTAAGCGATCGACTCCCATAAACAAACGGAAAAGTCCATCGACGAAGAAATCATCAACTTGTGTAAGGTAATTTCGTGTGTGTACTATTATTGTTTAAAACGTGTCTACCTGTGCAATTCACTAAGCAAGCACAACGATGCGACAACGATGCGAGTCGCAACGATGTGTGCGATAGACACTGTCATTGCTCGATTTCCAATGACGTGATACAATCTGACCAATGACAATCTACGTTGCGCCTCGCATCGTTGTCGCATCGTTGTGCTCGCTTAGTGAATTGCAGTGCTGGAACTACTTATTCGATACCAAGTAATAGTGTTAGGTCGATAGTTCTTTATTTAAAAGCAAGTTAGGTCTATTATCGTATAGCTCATAACGTAATAAACTAGGTAGGTAATTTAGCGCAAGCAAACTTATACCAACCAGGTCAATTAGTATGATGTTTTTTTTTTTTTTTTTTTGTAACTGGTTGTATCTTATTTGCATAATATATTAATTATTGAACTAATTGACAATCATAAATCCTTACTATGTATTCATAGATGTTTTAATAAATAATAACTGTTTGAAATAAATGTATGTTTGTTCCAGAAAAAAACAAAACACGGATGACGTCTTCGGCATTCGCAGAGAAGGAATTGAACCGAACGAAGAAACAAATAGGATATCATCGTTCTTCGTGAACCGCGTAGCCAACGGGAACGAACGTCGGTCCACACAAACACACGGTGATTTCCTCATAGACTTAAAGGTGTACCACACGAACGATGCTCGAGAAACAGAAAACACAGAGCTCTGGAAGAAGGCTTTAGTACGTATAAAATTTCAGACTGATGAGGACAGCAACCAATGGCGAAAGCTACAGTCATTGGTGCAGTCTGTAGACGGATTATTTTCTGATCACCCGAAGTTTATGTCTGATAAATAATTTGTTAAATTATTTACTTATTATTAAATAAATATATATATGTCAGTTAAATTTATTGAGTGTTTCATTTCTTTTAATGATACATAGCCTTTGGTTCTCAACAGTTAAATGGCACATCGCAATAGCAAAGAGAACCAAAAGGCATTTATATAGTTTGCTTAACTGTTTTACAGTTGTGGACGCGCAAATGCTAACTATTTAAAATGCCTTTTGGTTCTCTTTGCGTTGATCGAAAACGTAGATCGTTGAACGGAAACCCATAAAAGCGTTAAACAGACTGAAGCGTTGAATGGCTTTGCGTTCGTTTCATCTGTTGTAAAAATAGTATATTATTGGGAACGATAGCTCACAGAGTGAGGCCTGGCTGGGACAGGCCGAACGATGTGGGCTAGAGTTCCCAATAATATACTACTATTATAGGTTATAAATTATGGTCAAATTGAAAAACACTTTGTAACCGTGCAACATGATAAATCTGTTTGTCATCCAAGATATTTTACAATTGTGACATGAAAGATAGTGAAATGTAATAACGAAAATGGTGAATTCTTACCCAACATTTAATTCAGAGAAGAACCATTCAAGGATCACAGCATCAAATTTCTCCTTAGGATCACTAAGTAGCTTTACTACTTCAGGTACTCCAAGGAAGCCTTTGTGCATTGTATACGCAAAATAAACTATAAGTAAGGAATTTGACGTGTTACCTTTGCCAATTATATTTTTGATTTTAAATAATTCGGCTGAAAACATAAAAATCCTGTATAAGTATTATTGTAAAGTGCACGTAAAAGCTGCACCAGGTAGAAATTTGATGGCACGTCACAAAATTCGACGGGGTACCACCGTGCACGATTGCAGAAAACCCTCCATAGTAATATAATCTCGGTTGGATTACGTTCAAGGGTCTGCAAGTGCATAGCCGGGCAGGGGGGATTGTGGTCGCAGCACTAGCATAGTCGGACCGGTGGGTGTCACGCGGTGCTGCGACGACAATCCTCTTTTGATGCTTGTGCCACCATTGTTAACATGGTATGTGTATCTAATGGTGACCCTCTTTCCTGAGACTTTACCTTTAACTTACCATCAGGCGAGGTGAAGTCAAATTGACGTGTCCTATTTATATAAAAAAGTCCCAGTTGCATTAAAAACTTTCAATTTTAAACCCTTGGTTAACTCTTGTACTCCCTCTTTCTATAGGAATTGGTTTGTCTTGACTTTTACGGTCGTCTGATCCCCAATTTCGAGAGGAGATTCTCTGCCTTGTCTAACAATCCGCAGGTGTACCAGCTTGCCTGTGAGGTTGGCTTGCTTAGGCTCCGAACGTCATGGTGGAGCCGAATCATGCTGTTCAATTGTCATTGAGAAGCATACACCAAGTATAAATATTAATAAGACAAACAGCAACTTATATAAGATACAAAATTCTTCATATACCTAATATCTTAATATATATAAATCTCGTGTCACAACGTTTGTCCTCAATGGACTCCTAAACCACTTAACCGATTATAATAAAATTCGCACACCATGTGCAGTTTGATCCAACTTGAGAGATAGGATAGTTTTTGAAACGGATTTCGACATCCACGCGGGCGGAGCCGCAGGCAACAGCTAGTTAAATAATATAAACTGAATATAATTTGTGACATAAGAAAGAAAGTATAATTACACAGCGATTCATCGTTGAACAAAGCTTCGCCTATAGATGACGCGTCGATTTCTTTTAAGTTAGGAACTGGTTTTTCCTTTGGGAATGAGGTAATGTGTACTACCTAGAATTGAAGCATAAATAATAAAATCAGTTTATCATATAAAATGCACTGCCAAATAAGAACAATAAAATTATAATCATGATTAGGTATGAATGTGATTTTACTGCTATTTTAACACAAAATGTGTTACACAATATGTATGTATGTGTGTTTATTATAATTATGTATGGATAAATGTGCCCATCGGATGTATTGTAGTTGCTAGCATGTTTTTTCTTTCCCTTTTATTTAATAATGTACACTTAAAACCCCTTATCGAACTACTCTTCCTCTATAACCCAAAGGCTTGCTGATAGAGAACAACTCATTTTGAGCGAACCTCGCCTTTAGACATCATATTTTTTAATTAAATATATTTATATAAATTTGTATAAGTATAATAAGGAATTAAATAAATGTTTTAATGTTTTAAAGTTTCCTTTTGTTACTAATATTTTTTATTCTTTACTTATAAAAATGTGTTCTTAAAGTCATCATAGCTTCTTAGAATCAATTCACTTTTACCTCATGACCAGCTTCTAACAAACGGTCTACAACTCCATGACCCAATATGCTGTGACTCTTTGAAGGCATGGGAAAACATACTAGTATCCGTAGAGCTTCACTCGTTGTTATTAGGTTATACAGAAGTATAGAGACTGGAAGTATGTAGCGCATCTGAAATTCAAACCACAAATATTTTGCACTATAATATATACTCTTAGTAGGTAAGTACTTAATCAAATTTAACTAAAATCTCAAAATATTATTTTGACTTTAAAGCCAATTTAAACTTTGTTTTGTTTCCAAAATTGGCAAAAACAATTAGGTGCAGGCCGTGAATCTAAATAAAATCGATATTTAAATTTAGGGATTCTAGTTAAGTTTAGGGAAATTGCACGCCAGAATCGACACCTTTGTTCAAAGTTAGTCCAATTTTGTAAAGTAATTGCGACAAATGGATAATTTTACTGGGAAACGGTAGTTTTTCTTTAAATTAAATTGCAATTCAATTTCTATTCTCATCAATAAACCGTAATCATTGAATACCAAAATTAGCCGCGATGTAAAATAGCAAGTAATGGTTGAATCTAATCTTATCTGACTATTACACTACAGTACTGCATTGAACTACATCGATAAATGTATCATAAGAAAAAAAAGCAAAGCATTATGATACTTACATAATTACCTACAGTAAAAATATTATCACAGTATACTAAAACATGTATCTACATATATATACGGTAAGGTATATATATGTAGATGTCTCCGATTCTATCAACCAATGACAATCAAACATACCTACAGCAAATTTTAAGTTTGACCAAGACTTTTGCCATAAATATAACTGGATCAAAATTTGCTCAGTAATTACATCCATTGCGAACAAACAGACAAGAATTCCACAAAAAAATGTGTTCAGAATCGTTACCCGAGTTTTTTTTTATATTTATAATCTACAGACATAGGTCATTTACAATTTTATAATAGCATCTATATAGATGATTGATTACATTAAAAGTATTAAACATATTAGATGTGAAATTGATCGTGAGAAAAAATAATGAAAATAAAATGTTGTTGCAACAGTAAATATTTATGACGAGCTCCCTGACATTCATAGCATTCTACAAGCATTATAATAAAATTAATCTTTGTTTTATGTCCTGTAATCAAATTTGTACGTCCTATAATAGTTAAAGTAGATACTTGCAATAAATTACGCTATCTGAATATATTTCAATAATACAAATAAAATAATCCCTAAAATACTCACGGTAGGTAATATTATTTCCTTTTGCACGCCCTAGTAATATTATTATTTACTATGCACTACTTTTTTATTAAATAAACTCGTAAAAATTATCTAGATAGTAGACACGTATTGGCAGTGTTTCATGTTAAATTTCTATTTCATTAATGTATTCACGATTAAGGCAGAGTTATTCTGTAGTTGGTACTTATGTAATTTGATAGTAAGGACTCATGCATATTGGTGCAGATATCTGTGTCTTGAGCAAACTGAATTTATTTTAGGTTTTCATTCATTTTTTTTTACGAAAATCTGTCTGACCGAAAATGAAAAGTCTGAACCATATAAGTATCTCTTTCTTAAACGTAGTATTTTATAGCGGTACATTTACAAAATTTTACAACCCTGTAATATATAGTGTACCTATCTATTATTTTATCGTTCTAACAGTCCTCGTACAAGTATACCTTATCAATTTAGTACCTATATAAAATATCGACCTACCTATAACTGTAAAATATTACCTAAACCCATATACACGTATTTCCTCTTGTTGTCCGCTTGTCCGCACGCGGCCTCCCAGCGTCACGCGGAATGCCGATGGACATTTTCCCCTGATGAAACAAAAATGCTTTTCTCTGGGTTAGCAGATCAGAGGGCAGTCTCTACCATGAAAGCCGCATAATCTAAGGGAAGAATAGAATTAAGTGGTCCCTGGACTTTTTCATTTATCAACAACAGGAAAAAACGTTTTTTTTTTCGAGACTAATGGAATATCTGGAACCCGCTGCCGAAGTCTGACACCTTTAGTTAATTCCTTATCCTTTTTAGAATCAGATAAGATTCCATTTCGTTCGTTTCGTTTGCAGAATCATACGTATTGTCAATCTAATCAATCTTTATCAAAATATATACCTATGTAATATATCGTGTTAAAGATTATAGAAGGTTATGTGGCATGATTGTTCATATTCACAAATTGGACCCGGTCGGTGGCGTTGCATACAATAGTCCGGTCAATTTAGACATTCGTTGTTACATAAATTCCCAACAAGCTGAAAATTTTTGAAATCGTTCAAAATATTATTATACGTAAAATTTTAAAGTTCCTCATGGAACTTTAAAAAGATGGGGAACTTTAAAATTTTAAGTACCTACTTATATAATTATATTTCGAAAGATTTCACCAATTTTCAGCTTGTTGGGAATTTATGTAACTTCACCCTTATATTTTTGTCTAATTTTCGGACTACAAGTTCTCCGTTGATTTATGTTTTTAGTAAATGTTAACCAGTGCTTAGGTATGCAATTAATTACTAGAATTTTATAAAACTACCTATTTAGTTGGCTGTTGATGAATAACTCATAGACAGTTTTTTGACGCATATTATGTAAATGTGACCTTTTTTAAATTATCTCAATTGAATTTGAAACGATTACCTACTGTAATTACCTAACTTCATGTTACGTCTCAGAGAGTTAATAATTTCAAATATACTCAAAGATAAATAAAATTTAGCGATTTCGTTCAGCCAGTACAAAGTCTGCCAGATCTGATAGTAGATACCTACATACAGTAACTCAGAATATTGTCTCAAGCTGGTAATATTTCCAAATTCATATTCACCATCTTAGCATGAAATCCCGGTAATTCCTGGAATAAGTTCCCTTGGGAAGCGAGAACGGGAACAGACTGAATTCCATACATGAAAAATGATTCACACGTTTGCAACCAGGTGGCGCTAATCCAGTCCCATACAAACGCAAAAACTCGCGCTAGAGACAGTTTAACTTTTTCTTGGATTTCCTGAGTGTAATTTCTCGATGTATTCGTCGGTCATTATTGTCGATCCTGGTGTAGTCGGAATGACGGTGGGAATTTTAAATAAAAAAGGAAAAAAAAAATGAAAAGAAAAACGCAAAGTAAGTTTTGACGATGTGGATTATTATTTATTTGAAGTTAACATAATGTTATTGATTTATGCATTATTTTTCAAAGCGAGTTGCATCCGCCTTGTAAATGACTGGTCGCGGATTTAAGTTCCCTTCTAGATGATCTCTTGTCCCGATCATTAGGATCATTATCATCATAAATCATTAGGAATGAATATTATGTAGACATAATAATTATTCTGCTTCAAGTAAACACTATCAAATAATGTTTTTAATTGATCACACAAATTAATTATCCAACATCACTTTTCTTCTTCTTCTCTCTACTGTAATTATTATTATTAATGAACACTTTTACTCCTTCTTATTTTTCTGTGAAGACTTTTTCGATCGCAAGCCCAATAAATACTTAAAAAGCTTTCGAGCTATGTAGAATATTACTAAAATAAGAGCTAATAAATCTAAGTAGAATCTTTGGTATAATGATACAGTGAGCGCTGGAGATCGGAGGTGAGGGGCCCCGCGCGTGCGCACCACATAGTCCACCCAATAAGGAAGTGCTGCGCCAGGCTTCAGTGGACGATTGTGGAATATTGAGGATATTTCCTTGGCTTTGGTGGCATATCTGAAATAAATATAAGGCTTTGATAGGTTAATCGTTAAGGAGAAAAACTAACAATCAAAAGATTTTAATGCTGAGTATTAAATCCACAAATTTAACTTCGCTAGAGGGTTCACTACCTGACAACCCGTAACTTATAATTTCTAAATTTGCGTATGCTTTTTTATACCAATCTACATAAATATTTGGCACGTACAAACCATTTTTACAGTGCTTGCAGATCTATGAAAACCGCACCCTGGCGCTAGATTCAGTAACGCGTAATTTCTATTCGATTAGATGGCAAAGTTGTTTTCATGGTCTGTCAAAATAAAATCAACCTACGCTTTCATGAGGTTCATCATCATTCTCTGAACCTTTTTCCCAATTCAGTTGGGGTCGGCTTTCCAGTCTAACTGTGATGCGGCTGAACTTCGATATTTTCCGTAGAGCGACTGCCATCTGACCTCCACAACCAATGGTCATTATGACCAATGGCGATATCGAAGTTCCAAGTTAGACTAGTTGGACTTTTGTGGGCTCCAACTACCCGTAACGACTGCCAAAGATGTTTGTATGGCAACCGGGACCGACGGCTTAACGTGCTCTCCGAGGCACTAATAAACCTGCGATAAATACACACATAAAATGAATCCTTTAAAATCATTCGTAGTATGTTCATATTCAACTGGATTTTGATAAATTGATACCTATACATACATAAATATGTATTCACCCATCTAAATCGTATTTCTCCCTCTAGAAGGATAGTATTTTTTTCATAGTTGATAGGCTAGCGTTTATCCGGTATGTCTCCTGGTGGTAAGTGATGATGTGGTCGATGATGGAGCACGCTTACCTAGAAGCAACCTATTCACTACCTACTTATATTTAGACTTCGCTTAACTTACGTTTCATCTGCCAACACCTTCCTTATAGCAGCTTCAAGTTCATCAGCCATATCTTCAGCCAAATTGACCTTAATCCCAAAACCTTTTCTCTCAACTGATCCCATATTTGCATGTTGATCTGCCATAAGGGGAATACCCACTAATGGTACACCATAATGTACTGCTTCTGTCGTGGATAGTTGTCCTCCATGGGTTATGAACAGTTTAAGATTGGGATGTGCTGCAACATTAGTAGTGGACTCAATTAGTTTCATTAATACTATTTACAATCAATATACACACTACACTATGTATAGCAGCCCCCTCATCATTTACCTGAACTTTAACACTATAACATCTTACCTAAAATACTTGCTTGCGGTGCCCATTTCACTAGATGCACATTTGCAACTGAGTGAGACATATCGCTCTCAAACTTCCAAATGATAGTCCGGTCAATCTTGCTGAACATATTCAGAAGTGATTGCTTCATTTCTTCTGACATGCCATCGCTTCGCATGTTTGATCCCAAACTGAAGTATATCACCCCATTCTTAGCTCCGTCCATTAGCGTCTGGAGATTCTATTAAGAAACGTTTACACCTAATTAAATAATAACAAGTTAAGGTTTTATTTATCTTTATCATTGCCCGTTTCATTTTTGTTTATATATGTCACATTAATTGTGAGTTTGTGCTTTACTATACCCATCAATAAGCCCCGTTGTTTATTGTATCTATTAATAATCGGTTATACAATAGTCATATTCCGAGGATATTCATCAGTATCCTTGAACAGCATCTACCACCATGCGAACTATCCATTTTATTTGAGCTCATTCTGGTAAATATAACTTAAAAAAGAACACTAACACGATGCAGGACTAGATTATAGATTATATATTGTTATGATCTTGAAAGAAAGCAATTGCATTGATTGTATAAAATATCATGAATCTCGTGTGCGTGGTGCTCTGAGCAATAAATAGAAGAGTAGATAATACCTTCGGTAAAGGTTTGACTTGTGGTTGGATATGATATCCAGCAATATTGATAGCATTTTGGGGCAATTTCATAGCACCTCCTATAGATGGATGTGAGTTTATGAACATCAAAGAACCGCTGTACACAGCCTCGCTATATGAAGGTATAGTGACTCCTCTCTTTGCTGCAATTTCAGTGTAAATACTGTTGTACGTCCAAATTTCCATAGGTACTTGAATCAAGCTAGAAGAAATTAATAATAAGTATAATTACGTAAATATATAAAATAGCATCATCTTTGGCAGTGTACATTATTTGAATATTTTAAGAGTTAGACCTATTACTTACTTGATCACGATAGACCTTTTCACAATCGCCCAGAGTTGTTCAACCCTTTCACAAAAGTTCAATGGAGCACCGTGTTTAGCGAACAAATCGACATTGTAAGCAGGATTCGGAATTTCATCCATTAGCTTCAAAGCTTGCCAATGTGGTTCAGTTGAGGCAACCCATATCAATGGTGCTCCAAAAAGATGAGGGATGCTGTCAAAATTTACGATAAATTAATAAATAAAAATGATAGATTAGCTGCATCCGCGACTTCTTCCGAGTGGATTTAGGTCTAAATTCTTACCCAGCATTTAATTCAGAGAAGAACCATTCAAGGACTACAGCATCAAATTTCTCCTTCGGATCACTAAGTAGTTTGACTACTTCAGGTACTCCAAGGAAGCCTTTGTGCATTGAATAAGCAAAATAAACTACAAATAAGGAATTCGCCATGTTACCCTTTCCAATTACATTTTTGATTTTAAATAATTCACCTGAAATCATAAAATTTTGTATAAATATTACTGTAGAGCACACAGCAAAATTTTCCAAAGGGACTCTTTACACAAAATTAAATTATATAAACAAAGTATAATTACTAGTTGCTTCATCTTTTAACAAAGCATCTCCTATAGATGACACGTTGATTTCTCTAAGATTGGGAACTGGTTTTTCCTTTGGGAATGCTGTGATGTGTACCACCTGCAATTTTAACATCATTATTACATCTTAAAGTTGTTTTAACACAACAAAGCCTTTGTTATTACATAAAATGTTTTAATTTAAAGTTTCCTTTCCTTACTACTATGTTTTATCCTTTATTTATAAATGTTTTATTAAAGTCGTCATATCATTCTAGAATCGATTCACTCTTACCTCATGACCAGCTTCTAGCAAACGGTCTACAACTCCTTGGCCCAATATGCTGTGACTCTTTGAGGGCATGGGAAAACATACTAGTATCCGTAGAGCTTCACTTGTCGTGATTAAGCTATACAGAAGTATAGACACTGCTAGTACACAGCGCATCTGAAATTAAAAGTAGCATGTAGTCAGAAATAATTAGTCAATATTCAGGACTCTTTGACCCTTAGTCGTCGCTTTTAACACGCTTTCATTAGCATACTATGTATGGATGTTTATAATGGAATATTTGAACGCAATTTTGGTGCACTTTAAAACTCTGACCTAATTTGAAATTTTTTACACTTATTGTAATGTTTGAATAAAATAAGATATGCTACCTACATAGTATAAAAAATGCTATATGGACCTATCCAGGATATGTGAAATTCTTATATATATATATGTATATACAATTTAGGGTACCTAATGGAGGAGCTATCTACCGGAGTTCTAAGAAACTGCAGGGCAATGAAATATTCTACGTGCCTATAGTTCGCAAGAGTTCTGGCAGATGGCGACTTTTTGTGCAACCTCAATGTTGTATTGGCAAGCCCAAAGCCGTTCGCTTCACAAAACCGATCAAACTCCGTCGTTTATTTCTCTAATCACGGACATTGGCGGAAGTCTGGGTTCGCCATAAACCAAATTCAATTCAATTCCGGTTGAATCTTTTCATTGTAAATTTAAATTGGCGAGGGTCTGCATCCAGGTAGGAACTTGAACTCACTGTAGTATAACATTCCTCCTAAAAAAAACTACTGCGGGTTTACGTACTTTTGTATGATGAAATTTGATCCTACCTAGCGATATTCTCGTTAGGTCCTTCAACTGACTAAAGTATTGATGTTTAGAATAACATATCTATACGATTTGAACCCATTACCTATTGATTTCAAGTTCAATGCAATCGAGCTACGACTAACTAAAAATGTATGCATAGAATATAGTACCCATAGTGATACCTAAAGATATTATAAATTATCATATTGGTATTCTTATAAACCACTTATTGCGTAGTATCAGTCAAATTATTGAACAAAATGACCTTGGCCTTACAGCCTAACAAACGTGATTTATATAACGATGACCTCATCTTTAGGTATAAATCGTGAGCAGGTATATTATCAAATGAGTATTATTTTTATTGGTAGATAAATATTTGCACAACATTATTAGAATTTGCATAGTAAGTATGACACTACTGTAACTACTATAGATAATACGAGTCGATACGAATCGTATAACAAGGATGATTACTATCGTTAAAAGATACTAACCGTAGGTAATTATGTTAAAGTTACACATAAATTATGAAACTCCGATAGAATTGCTAATCAGTAAAATGAAGTTATAACAACAACTATTTTGTTACAAAGGAATAAAGTTGGTAACGTTATTAAACTTGTCAAAATCGTTATTGTTTAGAAGATACAACTTATTATATATAAGAATCTTTAGAAATGTAGCAAATAATTAATTAATACCTGATTAATCAATAGTGAAAAAACAAGATGCACCCGTGTTATATTTCTGTTATAACAGAAACGTTAACATTACGATGATTACTTTGTACTGTAGGTTGAATTGTCAAATTCTAGTTTAGTATACCCCTTTTTGCAGTAGGTAACATAACAACTCCAGTTTACTCAAGTTCAAGTTCTTTATTTGTTAAATGTGTTACAATAAAATGATCTTTATATTATAACAAAAGATCACATAAAAATACTATCCCATAAGTTACAACTGCATTTAATTGCCATGAATCTACTTTTCTCACTAAAGTAGGACATAATATTACTGATAACGATACGAAAACGGTCGATAAGAAATTAGGTAAATGTAATGATAATTGTTAATCAAACTCAGGTTGGATTTAACCAGAGAACGGTGATATAACTAAAATGAGCTTTCACGTGTTGTTCATATCAATGAATAAAGGAAAATGTGTCAACGCATGTCAATTTAACTTTCATCACACAAAATTCAGCCTTTCTATAAACTCATCAGCCTGCTGTGAAGACTTGAAAACACATCATTAGACTATTTAAATATTTACAACAATTAAAAAGCAAATAAATTCTAAATTTCTTTGATAACTATAAGTTGATTGAAAACAAATCGTTGCCAGTTACAATGTGTGAAATCATGTATGTATGTGTAGAGGTTGTAACTGATTTGTAACTAACATTTCCTATAATCTCATATCTCTAACTATAGCATTATGAAACAGCAGATAAATCGATATGTACATTTTGAACATAATCAGTCTCATATTATAAGCCATGCGATTAACTTACTTGATGTCTCAAAATACAATATAGGTTACGTAAATAAAATCATAACAGTAAATCTTTTGGTAGAATAAAATATACTCACGTTAAGTATGTTTCCTTTCGCACACACTAATACAATTATTCACCACGGACTCTTCAAAATACGTATAGTAAACACTAATCTTGATAATTATTATGTAATATAATCTAAATAGTACACACGTGCTGATAGTACAACATGATAAGTCTCAAGTTCACCGGTGTGTAGTAGTGTCCAACATTTTTGTTTGACGTGAATGCATGCGTAACCAAAGACTCGTACATATTGGTGCAAATTTTGAGTATATATTATATCTTTAAGTAGGTAATAGCTCTTCAACTGTGCATCTCCTGCAGTTTTATTTTATTATAATTTTGTATGAATTTTATATTCCTAACTAATTCTATTGTTATTCCGATTTGTAATTGATTTATAAGTACTTGGTATTAGTCATACCATTTCATTATTATTGTCAGTATTTGACGTTGGTTAATCTATCTGTATTGTTTTATTCTACTTTTATTGATTTTATTCTACTTCAATTTAGATAAGTGCCTATAAATAAGTTGAAATTTTATTGTTGCTCTGATTTGAAGCTGCCCAAAATGAAGAAATTAAAATTATTTGAAAGTTCTTTCCACATTTCATTTCTAGTTCCCATACCATAAGTATCTTCCAGATTTACTAATATACTAAACACTTTTCAGTTTCTGTGCAGTGTTACACAACAGTTGTACATCCAATTGCCTTTTTATATTATCTACCAGATTATTCTAAATCTTATGATCACCCACGCTTGCAATGCAATCCAATCATACAAATTTTTAAATACATTTATACATTTTTTTAAATATCTATCCATTATACTACTACACCTTTAGCTTAACCTTGAACATCAATTAGTCTCATCAAACCTTACACAAAGGTAAAACTATAGGGGCAAACTATTTGATCTCGATGACTCGACGATGATAAACATGGTAAATTAATTTCATGACACAAATTTTGATACCGATATTGGATTAAAGTGATAATCATGAAAAATATTACAATAAGTAATCTTATAATAATGATGTGCAAAATCAAGACATTTTCCAAAAAGCCCAAGAGATTTTGGAAAATGTCTTGATTTTGCACATCATATAAGATTAAAAAAGGAATGTAATATTTTTGAACATGTTTTGTATTGAATTTAACATGTATATTAAATTAGTAAGATACAAAAAATCCATTATATTGACTAATAGCCAGCATACTGAGGCTAATAAATGTGTATCTAGTAAATTTTAGTCCCTATACCAATATAAATACAACTCTTTACACCTTAACCTTACTCAGTACTATTGATAACTTCAAAGTTGCATCAGTTTATTCCATTATTGCTATTCACGATGATGAAGTTATAATTATTATTATCTACGTTATGGCAGACTTGATTAGACAAAAGAACAAGGTCATCAATAAATCTATTTATTTTTGTATCGTACCTATAATATATTCATACTCAATCTCTGATAGCCTTTATCTAATCAAAGACATAATCAAGTTTAGTCAATTGTAGACCCTCTATTTCTGAGTGGAATTTTAAGATTATTATTGCCTTAACTATTTTATACTTGCTTACTGATTAATACAATAAGGGATTCATAGATGGCGTATTAATAAAATTTGTATAGTCTACACTACGGGCACTAGATGGCGCTGTGTTGATGACGTCATATTCTGTACTGCGTTGTTAAGACTCTCCGCAACTGAATGACTACCCCAGTCAGCGTTAACGAAATCATACTTACCTGGCATAGGGGATACCGTGATCATGAAGGCGGTTCCCCCAGGGCGAGACCCTTCCATTGCACTGCGGTCGGGTTGACCCCTGCGATTATCCCTAATGTGGATAACTCGGATGCGTAATTTTTGGTAGTGGGGACTGCGTACGCGCTGTCCCCCTTGTAACAATTTGAAACTGAACTATCATAAAATTGTATCACAAGGATTCAAGGAAGGATAGAAATTATAATTTAATGTTGATCGCCTTCCATAAAATAATATTACTTAAAGTATTTAACACCGTCGTGTTATCATGGTATGGTTTGGTTTGCTTCTTTAATAAATTATGTCTTAAAAAAAGTCATAAATAAACTGCGTTAGTTCTTGGTTTATGTCACCAACATGTTGAAATGTGGATTAAAATGTAGTTATCCCAGATAAAAAATCACAAACAAACAGATTAAAGTACAACTTAAAATAATTATTTCATAAAGCGATAAGAACTTTCTATGCCACCTCTCGGACAGTTAGTGAAACTCTAGTGCATTACTTTTCAAACTCAATCATCTAGATGGCATTACTTCTTCTATAAAGCTAACAAACCGGTCTAAAATTATTTATATCACAGATTGTTAAAAACGTTAATTTGTTAATATTTAGTACACTATTATTATAAACGGACGCGTTACTAATCCAATTTGAATTATCAACAAATTATGCAAATGTTGATATCTCAATCAAAATGAAATCATTATTGATAGTGCTTATATTATATTTGGTGTGCCTTGCTGCATCATATAAAATTTTGGTCATATATGCCCTCCCTATTACAAGTATAAACTTATTGGGACAAGGAATAGTAAAACAACTGCTAAAGGATGGGCACGAGGTAAAGTTTTATTTAAGTTGATTTATTTTATGGCTAGATTTTAATAAAAAAAAGTGAATTTTCTTTTCATACTCTCCTATTTACTACGTTATGGTTGTATTTATTATTAATTACTATTAAGAACGTGGCATAGATTGTTGATCTATAGGTACAAATGAATAAAATTGAAGTGTCTTTTTATAATATAAAAAATAACAGTAGGTAGGTACCTATGTCTGTCTGTTTAAATGAAGTAAACTTTGGATCAGCTGGTCCGAGTCTAACAGTATTTTTACTAGCAGATAGCTTTGGCGTAGCACAGGTTATCTTAATTTTGAAAACTAGGTTTCCGCACAAAAAAATTAAAACCCAAATCTAACACTACGCGGGCGAAATCGCATACACAGCTCCATGTTGAAATTTTTACAAGAGTAATTTATGGTCACCATATTAATTAACTAATTAAAAATAACGATTGGTCACTATGCAATCGAAAAAAAATGTAACATCCAAAACGAGTTTCGAACTAACTTTTTCTAGGGACATATTCAGACCAACTGAACTACCAGAACTGGACATTCAAAAGTGCTAGAGCTGGCAAGCCCCATTCTGAATATTGACTTATTTTTTCAACTTAAATTCATACAAAAAAATCTAGTTCCGTGGTTTATAATTTTGTTACGAGTACAATAGTCACAAACATTGCATACAAAGTCACAGTAGTAAGTAACGATAATATAATTATAGAATAACTAGAACGCCATCATACATAATAAGATTAACAGGTTCGAAGCTTAACAAGGTCAAATTCAAATTATTGTCATCATTTGAAACGGCCGTGAATTGAGCTGGTTTATTGATTATATTATTGTTCCGCTATTTCCAGTTACTAACTGACCATTTTATAAGATGAAACTTCAATATTTAAGTGTTATGTTACATTGTAAAAATATGGTCAGGTCAAACTGTATCTACTAACAACATCAGGTATTGACCATTTCAGTTCCCAGTAATTTTGTACAAGCTTTTATTACTTATTATTATAACAAGATTTTGAATTTTGAAGAGCAGAACCGATTTACGAGATTTACTTTCACTTGTCCGTTAGCTGCCCTATCAAATCCTGCAAATTAAATTTGATATACGTCCCTGTCCGGTTGAGATGACATTTTGGACTCATTTATGTATATCGCGGATATCGCCTTTTCTTTATCGTGCGGAAATCCCCATGGATACCACCCCCGTTGGCCATTGGGGGTGGTTATGTCGCAACTTCGAGGCATTTGCATATTTAAATCTGCAAATATACATAAATAATAGACTAAATTATGTAAACACGTAGTCCTTAGTCCGTGCTTAACTCCGAGAGCCGTCAATCGACTTGAACCTTCATTATTGAAAATAATCAATTTTTATTACTACTTATTTTATAACCACAATTATTAATTTATTTTACAGGTTACATACATATCAACACATCCTATAAAAGCACCCCATAGTGAAAAATTACGGCAAATCGATATCAGTCAAAATAGAGCACTTCTTGAAAATGCTTGTAAGTAGTAATTGATGTGTGTCCGTAGGTTTTATAATACATACATACATATGCTCACGCCTTTTTCTCTCCGCGGTAGGCAGAGACAACAGCCCGCCACTTGCTTCTCTTCCTCTACTATGATTAAACCTTTCAAGCAAGCCCGCCGGTTTCGAGTGCTTTTGACCTGCCTTTTCTTCAATACCTCTGCGAGGTCGACCCCAGCTTGATTGCCCACTTACATTTGCCTTACATGGTATGTCATTCGCTCAGTATTTATTCGCTCTATGTGTCCAGACCACCTTAGCATACCCTTTTCAATTCTCGTTGCAACATCCTCTTTCAGGCCACTCCCTTCTCCTATGTACTGTATTTCTCTTCCTATCTAATAACCTTACTCCAAATATACTTCGCAATGACTGCAACTCAACTGTATTCACTCTGCTTCCATGCTTTTTCTGCGTAGGTTTTATACGTCAATGAAAATATTTACCTTTAAAATAAATAGGTATTTTCAGATGAATCGTGGAGCATAAAAACTATATTAGATGGTCAATTTGAAAATGAAATGACAGGAATTCAAGACTTCGTCGGTGTTATCACTCAATTAACTTTTTCATATGAGAATGTGACTAACCTCTTAGAAAATACTAATGAGCACTTTGACGCTGTCATAGCTGATTGGATGGAATCAGAAATATATTCAGGGTAAGTTGATCGTCATTTCGACCGCCATAGTAACTGTGTTTCGTAACCAGTTTTGATCGAAGTCTATTTCGTCCTTGGCCGTAACCAGTTGCGAGAATGTTTTCTTCCATAATCAAAACAAAAAATATTGACTACAAATTGTAACTAAGAGTATATAAATGTTAGCACATTCACGACAAAGAGTGATTGTGATTTTCTGTTAAAAATACTGATAAAACAATTCAATTTTATTGAAACTTAATTTCAATTATTACATAATATATATAAATCCTTTTTGCTGTTATTTGACGGCTTTTTTAACGGGACAAAAATAAATTTAACGGATTTTTGACGGTAAATACAAGAGGCACAGCGGAATTTTGGAATGACATGTTGGCAACACTATACAAATATATTAAATACAATCATTGTAGTATCCCTGTTACGATGACGTATTCGGATACGCACAATGCCCTTGTGTGTAAGTGAATTAAATATGTTTATTTCTTTTTTTTTCTTTCTTTCACGTTGATGACTATTTTTTTTTTCATTTTTCAGTCTGTCAGTATTGTACAACTGTCCAATGATGTGGGTATTCTCCATGGGTGCTCACTGGCAAGTATTACGCCTGATTACCGATCCATCCAGTCCAGCTTACGACACCGATTATTATGGCGCTAATATCTCACCGTTCACCTTTACACAAAGAGTTCAAGAGTTATATTCTAGGATTAGATGGAGTATACACAAAACGTAAGGATCATTATTTGTAAATTAGTTGGATCTGTATATGGGGCATATTTAAAAAAAAACTTGGGTTATTTTGAATGAACGATTCTGAAACAAATAGCCGAGTTTTGTCTATGGGATATAATATAATATAGTTTAGTGTAATTATAATATTATACAGCACAGTGTGAACGGTCTCGTACAAAATGTATGACGAGGGATAAAATATTATCTCTCAAGATGTCAATATGTAGGTACCCCTTAGTCAAAAGTGGGCTTCATGCTACGGTTAATTTTAGGTATCTATAAGTTTGACCATTTCTTTCTAGATTCTACATTACGCCTATAGAACGAGAAGTCTATAAAAATACTTTTGGACCACTTCTAGGTAAAAAAGGGCGAACATTGCCCGATTATGAAGAGGTTATTTATAACGCGTCGATGATATTTGGGAATGAACACAACGCAGTACTAGGTAGACCAAGTACGCCACAGAACTTCAAATATATCGGTGGTATTCACATTGATGATCCTGTGAAACCACTGCCCAAGGTAGGGGTAACTGCTAATATCTTTCTTATCTCATTTACATTTTTGAGGGAATACTATACTGGTCTATGGTACTTTTTAACAAAATACATGTGTGTGTTGTGTGACATTTCTGCAGGTTAGACCTCATGAAAAACGTCCATCCGTAATAGAGTCCCGAGGTAACCAACAATCTAGAACCTCTTCAGTTGCATAGAGATAATTCCCCCCTGGCGGTATTTTACCGCCTCTACCATGGCGAATGTTCGGAGGAGCTTTTCCAACTAATCGCATCTGCTCTCTTCCAATCCAGAACAACACGTGCTGCAACGATGCCACCCGCACACAATTTAGGCAATAGAGTCTCGAACTAAGCGGTTCGGTGCTTTAGAGTCTCGAACTAATCGGTTCGGTGCTTCCTTTCTTTTTGTCGCACGATTAAAAACTGGAATGCACTTCTCGCACACGTGTATCTTTCTTCCTACTATCCCAGGTTCTTTAAGCACGACGTGAAAAGTCATAATTATGTCTAAGCCATCAAGGGAGGGACCGCCATTTTGGAACGAATGGCCCTCTGGACATAATCCTAGCTTCTTACCATCCAGCGGGGTAAAGTAAATTGACGGACTGAATATAAAAAAAAATTATAGCCAGGTAAAATTTGGTAGATTTTTATCACCCTACACAATATCATGTTCTGAAAATCAGCGCGTTCCGTACGATCATTTATTCGTCAACGTCCATTGATGAAATCTTTTTTTAACTTATTGAAACAACAGAATCTGCAATTTATTTTCTTATTAAGATCAAAATCTTACTTTCTTTTCTAGGATCTCCAAGACCTGATAGATAGTGCTCCACATGGAGTCATATATTTTAGCTTGGGTTCCTTCTTGAAGGCTAAAGACTTGCCGATGAAATTCGTTAGAGATCTGCTGAGCGTGTTCGAAGAACTGAAAGAAACAGTAATATGGAAGTATGAAGATAGTTTGAATAACGTACCAAAGAATGTTCATATCGTCAAATGGGCTCCACAACAAAGTATACTTGGTAAAAACATAAATAATATATATATTTTTAAATGATGGAAAAGTTTTGGATTTTTTTAAAAGATGGAGGATCAGATTCTCAACAAGGCCGTTGTCGATCGGTGTCTCAGGGACTGCCTTTCTAGGATACACCTGATGCGAAGGTAACGAAAGATTTTATCGAATCCTAACCCGACTTACCACCATCTCAGAGTTAGTTTCATTATGTTTAATAAAACCCGAGAGGGTTACCGCACGTAAAACAAATGACAGATTATGATCATTAATTTATTAACATTATATACGTCCCAAGTATGGGACGTACACAATGTACATTCATCCCAGAGTAAATCATGACTGCATGAATACCCAATCCAGGTATCAGATATTAAGAAACAAAATTTAAGTGTATGAATGAAATAAAATCATTACCTATTCTAATATTCTTAAATTTTCTGTTTTAGCTCATCCTAATTGCAAATTTTTCATATCTCATGGAGGTCTTCTATCCACGATTGAAACTATTCATTTCGGAAAACCAATCATAGGCGTACCTGCATTACTCGATCAAATAACGAACATTGACAGAGCTGTTGCTAATGGATTTGCAATAAAAGTAAAACTTGACTACAATATGCCTGCAAATTTGAAACCAGCCATCAAAACTATGCTACGAGATGATACGTGAGTTTATACTGATGTTATTATCTTAACTGTATATTTAGAAGATGAAAAGTTCAAAGATCAGTACATGTTGTATAAACTCGCTTTGAACAAGTTGAGTCGTCATCCATTTAGCGACAGGTATATTTTAACAAAATAAAAATATGTATTAGCTTACCAGATACTAAACCAAATTATAACACTGGTGTTAAAACTTTCGTCCTATGCGATAAACATTTTGTGGGCTTATCACGGGGACTTACTCATAACTATACTCTGTTCAACACAATATTTTAATATAGGTAGCGCCTGATGATATTATATAATCATAATATATACGTAGTAAAATGCTTCCATCTTT
Source organism: Lithosia quadra (assembly GCA_963576445.1). NCBI lineage: Eukaryota > Metazoa > Arthropoda > Insecta > Lepidoptera > Erebidae > Lithosia > Lithosia quadra. Next base: position 4,023,464 of record OY754894.1, read on the forward strand.
TTATTTTCAGTTATGAAAAGAGAGCCAAGGAGCTTTCATTTATTTACCACGATCGTCCCATAAAGCCAGGTGACGAACTCCTATACTGGATGCATCATGTGATTAAAACGCGTGGCGCTTTGCACCTGCGTTCTCCTGCAATTGATGTACCCCTCTACCAGCGACTTTATTTAGATCTAGCAGCTTTAATTGTAGGATGCATCTTTATTTTATGGAGATTTTTGAAAACGGTACTGACAACCAATAGTGAAACAAAGAAAAATCTTGTAAAGAAAAAGAAAAAATAAGGAATAATTTCTTGTACTGAGATTCGTTGATTTAATTTCAGTTACATTGTCTGTATAAAAGAAAGAAAATAAATATTGCAAATTAACTACCAGTTGCTAGAAATATCATCATCAAAAAATAATCCTTGTTGAAGGCATATTATAACATGAAATTGATGATATAAATATTAGATTTTTAGCACTCAACTCATATTGACCTCATGGGCATTGGTCTGCGGTCGAGAAAGAAAATCAATATCTGTAATTTTTATCTACATATAATAAATAAATAACAAGATGGTTTAATATATTGCTCTGTGTATTTTTTTAACTCCACAATGCCGAAATGACCTCAAATACAACATACTCTGCTAAACTCCCATTCGTTAAGAATTAAATGTTACAATAGGTATATGTGAGCTGCTGATTTATGCATAAGAATTTGGAAAATGTGTACCTACCTATGTTTCTCAAATTTTTAAATAGCTCTTGAATGACATTTCTCGTATATGATATTTATCACTATTACATAACCGGTATGACAAGATCATTCAACCACTTTGGTAATTGCATCTCCTGATAATGAATTGTAGTTGAAACTACTGAGGGCTTGTTTACAATAGGTTTTGAAGATTGTTTTCTAATGTACTTTAAAATATTCATCTACTATTTAACTTCTTTTTTTATATAATCTGTTAATGTCAAAATAAAATAATGCGCCTACATTCTATGGTGCGTAAATTTATTAATTTTAGCAACAAAATGTTAGCAATCCCTGACTTGTCGGCCACTAGTATGCTGTACGATATTGAAAACGATTATTATCTTTGCATTTGTTATGAACGTACGCGTTGCGAGCAAGATTATTTTTGTAGGGTAAAAATAAAACAAATTAGACTTAATATTATTATGTAAAAATGAAATCATTGATATTAGTGGTTTTGTTAAGTTTAGTGTGCTGTACCGTGTCATTGAAAATTTTGGTTGTATACCCCCTACCTATTACGAGTATAAACTTCTTGGGACGAGGAGTAGTAAAAAGTCTTCTAAAAGATGGACACCAGGTAAAGTTTTCATGCATTTATCTATATCATTTTCACTGATAGAAAGGATACGATGTGTAGAGGTAAAAGTCGGAAAGCGGACCCCGAATTCCTAACCTCGGATGCGATCGAGACTAACGTTAGTATGATGATAATGAGTGTCATCGATAAATCATTTTCAAAGATATGTCAACCAGATCGCTACTCCATCCCACTATCTCTCTAAATATTGACGGGAAGTGGCAGTATGCTACAATCCTATTTGTAAGATTGCAGTTAAAAAAGAGAAGGAAAAAGAAGAGAATGTGTAGTAGGAATGGGCACTCTCCCATTCCTACTACACATTCTCTTCTTTTTCCTTCTCTTTTTTTCCTTCTCTCTTCCCTCCGCAAGTAGGGACGCGTAAGGGACACTAGGGAAGCATGATATTTTTGGCGTTTTCACGAATGTCCAACATTGAAATAAATCTACTTTATTGAAATTGTGGTTCTATATTAAGCATGATGTTTCAAATGCTTTTCAGCAGCAATTATCACATTGGTCACAGGGAAACTAAAGATAGGCAGTTAGTTTAAAGTGTAAATTATCTCAAATTACTCGAACTATGTTGAATTGATGGTGTTACTATTTACGAAGACTCATAGTGTCATGATGCCTTTAATATTTTGCTTCTTCTTGGATTGAATTTAGTGAATGACTAGGCCCCAAGCTGGTAAATACATTCAAGCCAACCAAAGAGTAAAGCAATTACAAAACACAGCCGCAACTGTCAGTCATCATTTTATTTGGTTTCGTACTATAAAAAGATTCTAACCGAGGTTTATTTTAGTCCATGTGCCTTGGGCTATCTCTACAAATTATATGACTCTATCTATTTAAAGGTTATCTATAAGTACCTAATCGTTACTAGGTACTAAGCGATAACTTATCTTGTCATCATAGTTAGATAGACTTGTAATCTAATGTATTTCAAAATTTACACAAAAAATAAATTACTTAAAAATAGAAAAACCCGTCTGCTGTTGAAAAGACCGAAACAAGTTTGATAGCAGACGGGAACCATTAATGTTCTTTCCTCCCTCCTAATATAATTCTTATTCCACCTAATAAAATGAGTTCGACATAAAACTGCTTGATTCATTTTCAAATGACTCCAATAATTTTGTAAATTAGGCATATTATATAATATACAAGATTATGTGCCGCATTGTCAAAAGGTCACATCACGTGTGACGATATTAATTCTAACTAGAGTTAAGAATTATCTTTGAAGTCCTTCTATCATTATTATAATGCTGTTCAAAATTGCCTTAAGCACGCATGTCTTCATAATTTGGTAGGTACATGATTTTTATGAATACGTTTTACTTTTATTCCTATCACTTAGAAGTCAATGCCATGTTTATCGTTAGCATTCCTCAGCAAATTATCAGAAATAGTAACTAAATGGATACCTAATTATGATAATTGCTATCTATATATTTATATGATATTTGACGTTGACATTATATCGTTTAGTTTAAACAATTTTATAGTCAACTAGCTTTCCGCCCACGGTTTCGCCCGCGTGGATTTGCGAATTTACCGTTTCGAAGGTAAACTGAAAAACCGATCTCAACAGCGTTGGAAAAAGGGTCGGCGGATGAATGCCGTGAGTTAGAACTGATCAAGTTTTTTTTTGTTTCAATAAATATTGTGACAAAGTACAAATGAATCAATTCTATACGTGTAGCCAGTCAAACCAAGTGCTTTCAATCGTGAGAGAGATCAAAATAGAGTTAAAAATATTTCCACCTTAAACTCTTTTTTATGTAGTTTAATTAACTCAAGTATTTACATTCTAAAAAAGAAGGAAGGCTTTTGTCAGTCTTTACCGAAAAACATTCTTTAAGTTTTGTTTTTACCTACTTTGAACTTTTTTATTAAAGTTAGGTATATTAACTCAAGTATTTACACCCTATCCTACTTCCGCGGTAGCCTAGTGGTCTGGGTAATGGACTGCTGAGACGAGGTCTCGGGTTCGATCCCAGTTTCACCATGGATGCTTTTCGATGCTTTTCGAAGTTATGTGTGTATTTATCGCAGGTTTATAAGCGCCCGGTTAATGGCAATAGGCTCGCCACCTATTACATTGGGACCTAAACATAAACTGCGAAATGTGGGTGCTAGCACCTCTGCCTACCCCTTCGGGGATATAGGCGTGAGTTTATGTTATTTACATCCTAAAAAGGGGGAAGGGGGTATCCTAGGGATTAAGGATTAGAACCAATTTTTAAAATACATATATTATTTTACAGGTAACATACATAGCAGCTGATCCTCTTGATATACCACAAAATGAAAACTTCCGTCAAATCGACGTCAGTGTCAATAAAGAAACCGTTAAGGGTAAGCATTTAGTTTATTCCGGTTTATTCCTTATCTACAGTGTAACATAGGTTCTGCAAAAGACTACCATAACTTCTTGACCTTAACTAGCACAAAAATTGAAAAAGATTAAACATACGACCTTTATAGCGTGGCTTAGCGGTAGAGCGTTTGACTGCTAAATCGAAGGACATAATATTTGATTCCCGCTTAGTGTAAAAATATTTGTACTACTAGTAATGAATAAGTAAAAAATAAGTTATTAATAATTCTATAAATGAGATGATTTATCTAATTTTAACAATTTTAATAAAGTTGCTCTGGGTCTGGTTATTTCTGCCTATTATCTCCCTTTGCTAAGAAGGGAATTCTAACTCCTTCAATTTACTTCTGGTTAATTTCTATGCAGGTCCCAAAACAGTTTCACTTTCGCTGGGACTTTCCGAGTGTGATTACTCGGTGTGTTCGAGGGTCACTACTATTGATCCTGGTGTACACGAGTTACTGTAATGGGAATAAGGGTAGGAATAGTTCCATGAAAAATTTATCTGGGTGTTTGTATCTATAATTATATGCAGGTGACAAATAAAAATGTATCCGATCCATAACTCAAGCTAGTTACTGTTAAGCTGTGCTTATTTTAGTCTAAATCAAACAACACAGTGTAGAATATTTTTTTTATAGATTTTCCGTGGTGGAATACAAGCAATCTCTTGCAAAACCCTAAAATTGAAAATCAAATGGAAGGAATTCAAGACTTTTGCCGCGTACTGGCTAAATTAACTTTTGACAATGAGAATGTAACTAAATTCTTAGAAAATAGCAATGAGCACTTTGATGCTGTTATAGGCGACCTAATAGAATCGGAGGTATATGCAGGGTAAGTAAGTAAGTAGCCAAAAAGACATTAACACGATACAATTTTATGACCAATTTAAATGGATTGAAATATATTATATGGATAGAAATATTGATCATAAAATGTGCATGCGGATGGAAATTGGCCAATCTGATTGTACAATCAAATTGTATCATGTGGGTGCCTCTTATTTTTATTTGACTTCTGCTGTGTCTGTAGTGTAGTACAGTTTTTTATAAAATGTATAGGAATTTAAGCAGGATAACAAAATCACAACCGATACTTGATAACTATTCAACTGAGTGTCTATTTTCATTATTTTTTCAGCCTGTCCGTATTATACAACTCTCCAATGCTGTGGTTCTTCTCCATGGGTGCTCACTGGCAAGTAGTGCGCTTGATTGCGGATCCATCTAACCCGGCATATGACTCTGATTACTATGGTGATAACATTCCACCATTCACCTTCACACAGAGAGTTCAGGAGCTTTATTCGAGAGCCAGATGGATGTTCTATAAAACGTAAGAGTTTGCACAGAACTCATCAATTTAACCTATAAATTTCCAATTTCTTGCAAAGAATTAGTAGCGTAGGTTTTTTTTTTCTTTTTTATAGTCAATAGACCCGCGTTTGACCACTATCTCATTTGATGGTAGGTGACGATTGCTTGTGTTAGAATTATTCATCTGCCGTTTATTGGTAGCAGAGGTCAATCCAACGCTATGACGAATATATTTACGTAACGCAAGTAAAAAATTTGCAGTTGCTCTGGTATTGCTTACAATGGATAAGTGCTATGAGCCCTTTAGAAAGGTCTTATTAGTATCAGCAAAGAAGACAAGACAACTTTTGTCACCTTTATAGTATTTGCCCGCCAGTAATATGATACTCCACCTTCTATCATGCTTGTTAGACCTTGATCATCAAGGAGACTGGTACATAAAAAGCCGAATTTCTCGCCATGTAATGCTTTTAGGATTCGTTTCTTTCATTTTGGTGGCAATACTTAAAATTTATATCAATTAATTTAAATACATATACTTAAAACTTATACTAATTTGTTTTAGATTTTATACTTTGCCTGGAGAGCGAGATATATACGAAAAAACATTCGGACCGCTTCTAGCTAAAAGAGGGCGAGTATTACCAGATTATGAAGAGGTTATTTTTAACGCATCAATTATATTTGGAAATGAACATAATGCAATTGTCAATAGACCAAGTACACCGCAGAACTTTAAGTACATTGGTGGTATTCACATCGAAGAGCCTGTGCAACCGTTACCTAAGGTACATATTGAAAATTTTATGCTACGCGCAAAATTTTAACATGTATTAATTAAAAGATTACCTATCCTTTGCGATCAAAACAGTCAATGCTTTGTTCTAGAACCTACAAGACATAATGGATAAATCTCCACATGGAGTGATTTATTTTAGCATGGGTACTTGCTTGAAGGTTAAAGATTTGCCTATGAAATTTGTTAGAGATCTATTGAAAGTATTTGGAGAACTGAAACAAACAGTGATATGGAAGTTTGAAGGGGACTTGAAGGATTTACCAAAGAACGTTCATGTTGTCAAATGGGCACCACAACAAAGTATCTTAGGTAAATATTTAGGTATAATTATAATATGTCTTAATTATAATAGGTATAATTTAGACATACACTCGAGAGCAATGAATCCGGGTCACTTAAACGAAGAAACTGGTTCTAACCTACGCAGACCAGGAACGGGCAGAACCAGGTGTACCACAGCACGAGAAGACCGATACTTGGTGAACACCATGCTTCGAAATCGCTTTCTCACAGGAACTGAACTCACCAATCAGTTTCGACGCCTCGGAGGAAGTAACCCAAGTGCATGGACAGTAAGACGTCGGCTTGCTGAATCTAACTTAAAACCCTTAGACCTGCAAACGGCCCTAAACTGGAGCGTGGGCATCGTATTTCGAGACTAAGATATGCCCTGTTTCCTATTTTTGTTTTAAGGAGAGATCAGCAGTTTTTTTCTTTATGTAATTTTGTGTTAATAAAATGTATGGTGACTCATATTTTTTTTACTTTCATTTAAGGAGTATTACATTGTCTATTAAATACAATTTATTGCATTAACCTATCATTTTTAGTTTCCGAGATTTTTAACATTCTTTAAGTGACCCGGATTCATTGCTCTCGAGTGTATTATAAACTCCTTAATATAAAGTAATGTTTTAAACCCTGAAGTATTTAACTGAGGATGCCTTCGCTGCCCTTGATGCGAAGAAATTATCCTTACATCAAAATACCGGACGAACTGCACATGTACAGCATACCACAAGATCACAACATTATTATGAAGTCATTATATACACACTCTTATGCACAATTTTTTTGTCGAATGCTCATAGATCATAAGTTGTGTAAATTCCGTCCAACTAACAATAATATTAATTTGACAAGTATTGAACATTATAAAGTGACTATTGTTGTTATTTTAGCACATCCTAATAGCAAAATCTTTATAACTCATGGCGGTCTTCTATCTTCAATTGAAACCATCCATTTTGGAGTACCCATCATAGGAGTGCCCGGAATGCTTGATCAAGTAACGAATGTTAATAAAGCTGTTGCTAATGGATTTGCTATAAAAGTGAACCTGGACTATAATATGCCTGAAAATTTAAAAAAAGCTATTAATACTATGCTTAGTGACGACAAGTGAGTATATATATTATAGCTATATAAATAGATGTAAAAGTACATTTAGAATTAGATAATTTGAAAAAAAAAACTAATTAATTGTTATTTGTTGGATTCAAACTATTTTCAATTAATCAGATTTTTTGAATCATACGCTTAGTTTTTAATTTGATGTGTACCAAATAATTAAGCTATAAGAAGCATACAATTTAGCAAGATAAGATGGTTCTGTAGCTTTCACCTAATGTATCATTACAAAGAATGATGATTTCTGATTTATTCTTTTTCAATTTCTTCTCGAGATTTACGATCTGATGATAAAACTGAAATAGCTATAATGTGTAGATACGAGTATGTTTTCATAATTTTTTTTCTTTTCAGGTATGAGAAAAAAGTCAAAGAGCTTTCATTTATTTACCATGATCGTCCAATGAAGCCTAGTGATGAACTCACGTACTGGGTACGACACGTGGTGCAAACACGTGGTGCTTGGCACCTGCGATCTCCTGCAATTGATGTACCCCTCTACCAGCGACTTTATTTAGACCTGTTAGCTTTAGTTGCTGGGGTCACTTTAATTTTGTGTTTATCTTTTAATATAGTGCTGAAGAAAATAAATAAAGCTAAAAAGAATCTTGAGAAGAAAAAGAAAAAATAAGGAATAACAAATTCTTTATTTAAAATTTTTTCATAAATTACTGGATCACTTATTGTTAAAGTATTTATGAACCGTTACCTAAAATGTACTAGTACCTAATTTAAATAAAATTTAACACCATGTGACTATGTTTATAAATAAATGCCTAAGATGATCATTGACATTTTTATTTTATGAAAATTAAGTTTAATGACTAGAAATATAATGTTTTAGTAAGATTAAAAATGTTTTTGTGAGGTAGTTATGCGAAAAAGACGAGAAGTATATTTGATAAAGTACGCAACACAGAAAACATGGCCACAATTGCAATATTAACCATTAGCAGTGATGCCTTCCCTTAGAAATTAACAGGGGCATTATCATTACCGTTATCATGACCCTGAAAGTCTTCTGAATGAATTTAATCAAACTATGTTTTTGGTTGGTTCAGAATCAATTCTAACTAAAGAATGTTCCTAAATAATATAATAAATTAAATCACTTGTACTTTTCCACTATACTTATTAAAATAAACTTGACCGGTTTTGTCTTATGGCTTTTTCAAAGGTTTTGGACGACAGTCACTATGGTCCACATCCGTTTGTTTCATTCATTTGTAAATTACCTTGTTTATGTCACGTTTTTTTATTATTAGTTTATATACAGCTTCTCCATTTTTTACGCAATCTTTGGCTGGCAGTTCTACATAACCTTGGCTGGACTTTTTGCAACCTTTTTGCTTCTCTGTTAAGACCTTAATGATTTCAAAGTCTACATAGATTACAATTATGCTTATAGTATGGAGCTTGTTTTTCTTTGCTCTGTGGGCATGATGTAAGCTTTTTATATAGCCAATATAGAAAATGTTTGTTATTATGTAATTTGTATACCTACTACAAAAGTAAAATTGTAGGATTCTACAGTTCAATGCAATAACTTAATGTGAATTCGTCCAGGCGTTGCAAACAGTTGGTATGGATCTTCATTTTGGTTTCTGAAATAAAGCGCCTGCAGTTATTAATTCTTACAACACCTACAATAAACAATAATAATAAACAGTACAAGATGTTTAATTTATTGCTCTGTGTAAAAAATTTAACCCCGCTATGCCGAAATAACCTCAAATACTTTGCTAAACTCCCATTCGTTAAGATTAAATGTTACTTATTTTGTCTGTAGCTGTTATTATACAAGCTTTTCTCGTTTCAAATTATAGGTTTCTCAAATTGTTGATCAACGCTCGTATTATATAATATTGGTATTACATCTTACAGTGTTAACAAATGTTAAGTACCTACGTGTAACGAAATTTTTATCATTGCTACCGGTTAATATGATAAGATCAGTGTTCATTAATCACCAATTATTAAATCTTCCGATTATCAGTTAGGTATGGTTAAAACTCAATAGCGCTCGTTCACAATCAGTTTCGGAGGGTGTTTTATTACGTTCCTTATAATTATGTTCATCTACTATTTTAACTCTTAGGTACTCCTGATTTATAATAGCTTGATGCCCAGTTTCTAGTTACTTACGAAAAACAAACAATAATAAAATCGCTTAAATAGGATTAGTTGTTCCTTAAATACATATAAATTATTCCGTATTACAATACACAGGCTAACGTTAACGATCTATCTTATCATGCCTATCATAAACTATTGATACAACTTAATATTATTTGGTTAGAAAAGCATGTAAGCATATTCATAAATATGTAGTATAATCGTATATGCTTAAATGATAACCGTGATGTCTTTAATTTTATTTTACCAATTGCTCATTGAAACGTTGTGGTTTCTCTAGGCAATTAAATTATCTATGATCTTTTGGAATAATGAATAAATCAGTACATCACTGATTTACGATTTCGTACGTCCAAAGATATCATGGACCAGAAGTAGAAAACATTCCATCACTCTTTTTTTTTAATGCTGTACGTCAGAATGGAAAAACGAAACCCTTATAAGACTGTCAAGATCTTTTCTCAGGAAGTCAAAGTCAAAGTCAAAGTCAAAAATCATTTATTCTGTATAGACCATTTTAAGCGGCACTTACAAAACGTCAAATTATAAATATTTAAAACTAGAAGTAAATGGACCACCGGTTCGAAACGCGGCCCAGACCTGAGAAGACTCCGGCAAGAAACTCAGCGGGCTGTTTTTTTTTTTGGTCTATTTACAACAATTGCCTTAGTCTAGATACAATGTTATTTCGAGTAACATAGTTGAGTGAACAGTTCATTTCCAAAATAGGAATAGCTATCAAATAGAAATTAATTTAAATTATTCAAGCCTGCGATGCCTAGAAGTAGTAAAACATCAAACTCCTAAATAAACTCAATCAATAGATATAAAAGTTTATTTATTTATTTTATTTATTTATTTATTTATTTATTTATCTATTTATTTATTTATTTACTTATTTATTTATTTATTTATTTCATTTGCATTTTGAATTTTGGCAAGAAGCAAGGTTTATACTATAGCACAAGTACCTAAAGATAAAGTAAAGGACCGAAAACCGTAAATACGTACATCACGAAAAATGAGATTGAAAATTTATCAAAAATCGATATTAGCCTCGGCCTACTTCTAGCTATTGGACATAGCCCTGCGACTTAACACCCAACCTTTTTCCTTTGGCAGTCTACTTTAGCTTCCTTTTCAAGTCATTAGTTCCTTTGTAGGGGCAATCTCAATATTGTTTTACAAATTCACGACCTCCAGTGCATATTATATGTGCCTATGGTGAAGATATTTCATAGTAGTCTTTTTTTTTCTAAAATTTAAACATGTCTTTACATTAAACAAATGTACATTTTTAATACGTAAAAATCTCGACTCACATACTACTATAATAAACAACAAAATGTTATCAATCCCTGACAATTTAAGGTCACTAGCACGCTGTACGATATTGACAGTGACTTAGGTATTTACATTTGCTATGAACGCACGTGTTGCCAATAAAATATATTTGTAGCGTAATAATATTAAAATCAATTAGACACATGTAAAAATGAAATCATTGATATTAGTGGTTTTGTTAAGTTTAGTGTGCTATACCTTATCATTAAAAATTTTAGTCATATATCCCCTTCCTATAACGAGTATAAACTTCTTAGGACGAGGTGTTGTAAAAAGTCTTCTCAAAGATGGACATCAGGTAACTTATTTAATAATTTGTCTACTACATTTTCAACGTGGATGATAGGTAATTTTCTTCCCAGGACAAATATTTATCGACCGGCATCGTCTTGCTCTCAAGATTGGCTTAAAGCGGCAGTATCCTACAATCCTGTTTGTAGGATTGCAATGGGCCTTACCTCTCTCCCTTTTCTACTACACATTCTTTTCATATTCCTTGTTCCTGCCCTCCGCAAGTAGCAACGAGTGAGGGACAATGCGCCTAAACCGGTTGCAACTGTCAGTCATCGTTACATTTTGTTTCGTGCTATAAATAGATTCTAACTAACGCCAAGAATTATACCTAAAAACTCTATGAATATATCTATTTAAAGTTTGTAAGTAATCTTCACTGGTAAGCGATAATTTAACTAGAGTTATCATTAGAATAGGTAGTAACATAGTTAGCGTAATATTGCGGAGCAAGTAAAAGATGATTTACCAGTTGGAACAAGATTAATTTATTTACTATTTATACTAATTATTCTACATGATTTTACTGAGTTTTAGAGTGGGGTTTTACTCCTATAAGTTTAGTGCTGACATTATTGTTTATTGATACGTGCTGTTTATATAATATTATTTCCTAGTTATAGTGTACTTTGCCTATGACGCATAGCACGTCATACGTAATAATTGGCGATAGGAATCTAATACAGATAAAAATTTTAATTGATATTAAAGGCATTTTACGATATTTTTCTTTTTTTATACCACTAAGCTGCCACGATTGATTTTAAACTCTGAAGTCATTAAAATCGTAAAGTATCGTATTCGTAACGAGAAACTGCACGGAACGTCCCTACGTCGCAATCATAGAATCTATACATACAAAATATAACCCAAGGCCACCTCTTATATTATGTAAACTACTTATCTTCACTCAAAGATATACTCTCCATTGATATAATTATGCTTCCCGACTCTTATCTCGATATAAAATATGCAGTCTAATTGATTTTGCTCCATTCAATGGTGCGATAAAGACGCTATACCCAAATATTTTTTCTTGTACCTATTGACTGATTCCATGTTTGCCATTGGTTTTAAAAATATATTTTATTCTTGGTTTATAATAGACATGCTATCACTAAGTATTAGGTGCATTGTGTTATTATAGATACAGTAATTAAAATTTCTTTGTAGACATACGAACGTAATAACGAGTTCGGCAATAAAACTGCTAGATTAATATTCAAATGAGTATATAATATGCACACATCATAATGTTGTGTCTCAAACTCTTTGTGTACATATTACATAAGATGGTGTTCCACAAAACATCTCATCACTTTACCGTAATTACCTGGTCACGATATCAAATTTTAACTATTAAATAATAATACAGGAACCTACGTAATATCCGGTTTCAAGTTCTATCCCTATTATTTCCTATTCGTAATTGCCTTAAGTATACGAATATTAGATGAAAACATGATTACTAAGACAATTTACAGTAATAAAATTGAAAATCACTTGTGTTTCTAAATTGGAGATACAAATGCAAATACTTCAGTCATCATGAACGATTGTCATCAAAAAATATATTTTTTATTACCTATCTTTTTTCCGTTCGTTTGTTTGTTTTGTGTATTTTTGGAAAGGATTTTATTAGTCTTTGCCGGAAAACATTCTTCAAGTTGAAATGATTAAAACACTATTCTTATTATTTTACAGGTAACATACATAGCAGCAGATCCACTTGATATACCTCAAAACGAAAACTTCCGTCAAATCGACGTCAGTGTCAATAAAGTAATCCTTAAAGGCAAGCAGTTATTTTAATTCACACATTTTGACGAAGGTACCCAAAAGTCAAAACTAAATGACTGACTTAACTTCATGACCTTACATAAATTCACTGACTGCCAAGTCAGAGGTCCCAGGTTTGATTCCCGCCCAGTGCAAATATTTGTATGCATGAATACAATTGCATTGGTCTGAATGTTTTAACGTATGTATTAACAATAAAAAAGAATCTAAGGATCCATTACTCGTAACGCAAGCTGGTAACTATGCTTATTTGGGTCTGGATAGCGCAATGTGGAATATCGTTTAGGTACTATTTATTTATTTACATAATACTTAATTTATATTTATAGATTATGCGACGTGGACTTCCGGCAACCTCTTGCAGAATCATAAAATTGAAAATGAAATGGAAGGAATGCAAGACTTCTGCCGGGAAATCGCCAGACTAACTTTTACAAATCAGGATGTGATTAAATTCTTAGAAAATAGCAATGAGCACTTTGATGCTGTTATAGGAGACTTAATAGAGTCGGAAGTATATGCAGGGTAAGTCAGCTAAAACGAATTCAACACGATCTAACTTTATGACCAATTTGACTGGGTTGACAATCAAATCGCATCGTATGGATAAAAATATTGATCTTAAAATATGCGTGAGTGCGTGAGGACGGAAATTTGTCAATCTGCTTCGGCACTAAAATTGTATTCCTTAATTACCAGCTTCTATTTAATTTGCTCTATTGTTTATCTGTAGGTATGTGTTAAGTATTGGAAGCCCAGTTAGAATCACTTCCTGGTGTTAGATTGAACTCAAATGACAATGCGATATTATGGTGGCCTAATGATAAAATCGGAAAGTGTCTATAGGAACTTCTGAAATAAGCAAGATAAACCTGTCATGTTTGAGCTAATTTGTTGTATAAGCAGAAATCCACGTGCGCAAAATCGCAAGCAAAACTTATTATATACTAGCTGTTGCCCGCGGCTCCGCTCGCGTGGAAGTAGCTTATTGCGTCCACTCCCACTCCCGCTCCCGCACCTGCTCGCACTCCCACTCCCACACCCACTCCTACTCCCACTCCCACTCCCACTCCCACTCCCACTCCCACTCCCACTCCCACTCCCACTCCCACTCCCACTCCCACTCCCACTCCCACTCCCACTCCCACTCCCACTCACACTCCCACTCATTCCCATAAACCTATTTCTGATGATAACTAATCTAAACCCAAAATCCCTAAAAACTAATAACACCGCTATCACAGCCACTATCCGCTAATCCTACTGAAACCCCCCTCGGGTGACGTAACCTACGACAAACTTATTTGCGGTTAGTACAGTAATCGGGTCTAGGGATCGGACCGCAAAATTAAGTTTGTTTTTTATTGTATGTACTTTTCTGGGATAAAAAGTACCCAGTGTGCTGCCCAGGATATTGAAGAATAATTATACCAAGTTTCATCGTAATCGAACCGGTAGTTTTTGCGTGATGCCTGAACAAACAGACAGACAGACAGACAGACAGACAGACAGACAGACAGACAAAAATTTTTTAAATCACATTTTTGGGTTCGGTAGCGGTCTAGTAATACCCCCTGCCATTTATTTTTTTGATATTTTCAATGTACAGAATTTTCACTTCTACAGATTTATTATAAGTATAGATACGAGTAGAATAGTAGGATGAAGGATAAGATGTGAAAGTTTGTGAAGATGTTTTTAACATTTGTTACTCAATCACGCTTTAACGACTAATAGGTACAGGGATAGTATAGGTTACCTACAGACTTTTTACCCCCGGAATAGATTCAGATGCTTAATCTCATACGGGCAAAACTCTGGCCTTAGTTTTGAAGGATAACAAAATCATAATCGATTGTTCTCAACTGACTGTCTTTTTTCAGCCTGGCAGTATTATACAACTCTCCCATGCTGTGGTTCTTCTCCATGGGTGCTCACTGGCAAGTAGTGCGCTTGATTGCTGATCCATCCAACCCGGCATATGACACTGATTACTTTGGCGGTAACATTCCACCATTCACCTTTACACAGAGAGTTCGGGAACTTTATTCGAGAGCCAGATGGATGTTCTATAAAACGTAAGATTTATATTGTTAACTTACTTTTACTAATATGAAAATTCATCATTCATCAATTTAGAATTCCATTTTTTACAAAGACTGTTAGTAGCATCATAATCGAGTATGTGAGTTAATTGACACCACTAACTAGATGAGATGTACTGGAATTATGACTTGCAGTTTACTGGGTCCAAAGATTAAACCAAGGCTTTAAAGTTTACATTACCTCCACCAATGCAGGAAATAGAATTATGACCAATTGAATTGAATGGATTATGATTTTAGTAGCTGCGGTATTACTTGCAATGGATAAATTTCATAGAGCTCTTAGGTAGAGAGGTCTTTTATTAATAGTAGCAAAGAAGACAAGCAAAAAATAGTGATCATCCAGAACAGGACTTGAACCCGTGACCAGCCCCTTACAGCCATCAGTGCAGCCATCTACCGTAATTCATTCGAACTACGGAAACAATGAACAATTGTTTTTAAACATTATTTTTAGATTCTCCGCCCCATACGATTGATGGTAGATGGCTCCACAGGCGCCTTAAGTCGTAGAAGATATCGAAAAAAATTCGAGCATCTAGAATGGGTCCAAGTAGCTTAGTTGGTCAGAACATTCCCCCTGTAAGGAACTGGTTCACGGGTTGAAGTCCTGTCCCTGGATGATCACTTTTTCCCTTCTAAAATCATTATTTATTGCTTTGAAATTTTATTGAAGCAAAAGCTATTCTGTTATTATATAATTATGATCAGCAACATGAAATTACTATCGGCCTTTTTTTACATGCTTGGACCCAAATCGCCAAGGAAATAGATAATTAAAACACCAGAATGTTTTTCTAAGAAGTCTGAAGTAATTTTCATATAATTCACAAAATTTATTTAGGAACCATATTCGTAGCCAATAGTAAATTTATTTTCATTTATTTTGTGATCGGAATGATTTTTTTCGATCAGAAAATCATTGGAAATAGTTAGCATGCAATTGCTTAGAAATTTCATTCAATATTTTCATTTACACTATTTTTTTAGGTTTACTACTTTGCCCGGAGAACGAGATATTTACGAAAAAGCATTCGGACCGCTTCTAGCTAAAAGAGGGCGAGTATTACCAGATTATGAAGAGGTTATTTTTAACGCATCAATGATATTTGGAAATGAACATAATGCAATTGTCAATAGACCAAGTACACCGCAGAACTTTAAGTACATTGGTGGTATTCACATTGAAGAGCCTGTGAAACCGTTACCTAAGGTAATGAGGTTTTATTTGCATATCTCACTAAGAAATGTAGCTTTTGTAATCCAAAGAATTAATGATTAAAACTTTTTTGTAGAACCTGCAAGACATAATGGATAAGTCTCCACAGGGAGTGATCTATTTTAGCATGGGTACTTTCTTGAAGGGTAAAGATTTGCCTATGAAATTTGTAAGAGATCTATTGAAAGTATTTGGGGAAGTGAAACAAACAGTGATATGGAAGTTTGAAGAAGACTTGAAGGATTTACCAAAGAACGTTCATGTTGTCAAATGGGCACCACAACAAAGTGTTTTAGGTAAATACAGATAACAAGGCATCTCCCATGTTGAATGCTGAAAGATTGTAAATTGTGTATACGTGACAACTAACATAAATTCATTTAATTCAAGTATTTAAAGTATACTTAACGCAAACTTTGTCCTTTCAGCGCATCCTAATTGCAAATTCTTTATATCTCATGGAGGTCTCCTATCCTCAATTGAAACCATCCATTTTGGAGTACCCATCATAGGTGTACCCGGAATGCTCGATCAAATAACAAATGTTAATAAAGCAGTTGCTAATGGATATGCTATAAAAGTGAATCTTGACTACGATATGCCTGAAAATTTGAGAGTAGCTATTAATACTATGCTAAGTGATGACAAGTAAGTATATTTTTAGCTATATAGTATATAAATAGATATAATACTAGTACATTTCGAAGTAGATGAACAAGAACTTTTCAAAGAACAAGAAGTCTTTGTTGTATTAATCTAACACTTAAACGTTTTAATTAAGTGGGTTCTTGTTTATTGGACTTTAATATCTTTTGGGTAAGAGCCCAAGATTTACTATTTGTGGTTAAAACTATGATACCTCATCCTCCGAGTGTTTTCACCAACTTAGTTTGGATCGCCTTTTTGGTCTAACTATGAAGCGGCCAGACTTCCCTGTTCTTCGTACGCCGTACGCAGCGACTGCTACCTAACTTCTAAAACCCATTGGCGATATCGAAGAACTGTAGTTAAAATAGCTGTTGAATTTGTAGGGCTGCCACTCCCTGTACCTATGTATGGCAACAGCGACGCGTCGGCTCAACATTTTCTCGGGGTCATGGAAACGTGATTTATCAATAGCACTAAATTGTTTCATCCTTTTTTAATTTCAGGTATGCGAAGAAAGCCAAGGAGCTTTCATTTATTTATCATGATCGTCCCATGAAGCCTAGTGATGAACTCAATTACTGGGTGCGACACGTGGTGCAAACACGTGGCGCTTGGCACCTGCGATCGCCTGCAATTAATGTGCCCCTTTACCAGCGACTTTATTTAGACCTGTTAGCTTTAGTTGTCGGGGTCGCTTTAATTTTGTGCTTATCTTTAAATATGGTGCTGAAGAAATTAAATAAAACTAAAAAGAATCTGGATAACAAAAAGAAACAATAAGGAATAACAAATTCTTCTAAAATTATTTATGAACTGTTACTTAAAATGTAATAGCAATTTTAAAAAATAGCCACGTGACCATGTAAATACTAAATGCCTAAGTAGATCACTGAAATTATACCTATTTTATGAAAGTGAAGTTTTATTTCTAGAAATACATTGTTTTAGTAAGATTAGCAACGTTTTGTGAGGTAGTTATGTGAAAAAGAAGAGAAGTATATTTGATAAAATACGCAGCATATTATCTGATACAGGAAATGTAACGACATAGAGATTATCAACTCCGGGGCTCGGCCCGTTCATTCTCATCTTTTTGGTTTAACCAATACGAAACGAGCGCTAAAGAAAAGTAATAGAGCGCCGACTTTACTGCTCGACCGAACTACTGCCACTGTCAGACATTACTATGTCTGACTGTCTACACATAAGGTCTTATAGATGTATGGCTACTGCCATACATCTATAAGACCTTATGTGTCTACCGAAACCAATCCAGCAAAGCTCGTATATCCACGCGAGCCCTTATGCGAAACCTATGATTACCTAGAGATTAAACAATTACATAATAATATAATAATGGCCCTGAATATAAATCATCTAGTTCACTATTTACCTTAGCTGCGCTACTTGTAGGGCCATGTCTCCAAAGGACCAAGTCATAATTTAAATAGATGAGCAGGTTTCCTTTTTTATATCATCGAAGTTATGATTCATTTTAATACTAACTTTTTGAATGATCTAATTTAAGTGTACCAAAAGTAAAACAATGTTTAAATTGTGATAATAACGTTGACCGTATTGTTGTTTTATGCCAATTAGATAAACAAATCGGTAATAAAATCGGGAAGTGACGACGGTCGGCAAACTGGCGAAACGACCTTTTTTTCTCCTTGCGGAAATCCTCATGGATGCCAGGGGGCAGGTTATGTCGGACTCTTACCGACTAAAACCGCACGCCGTCTAGGCCCAAAGAGCTTTTCCCTCGCGTCCCGTCTTGACCAGGGCCATCTCTGATTCGGAAATCCTCATGGCCCCCTCGGGTTTGGGAACCACGGTCATGCCCCGGAATAGGGGGGGAGGACGCGCTTGCCGCTGGTGAAACGACGAAAGTTTAAATTTTAATGTCATTCAACGGCCCCATCCTAATATTCTCACATTATATGAGAAGCAATTTAATAAAATCGCAACATACGTGGCTAACTGGCTGTGACTTCAAGCAGATTCATAGCACCCATACATTTTGGGTAGGTCAAAGACTTCTTCTTGTTGTTTCACATTATTGGCTGCTGCTTTCGAAGGAATTGCCGCAATTTCGTCAATCTCTAGTAAAATACAATAAATATTTTTAAAATTATTAATGACAGAAACTTCATTATACAAGCTATTGGAATCATCTGAATCGGAGTTGTTCAAAATTTAAGGGGGCCTTAGGATTGATGATACAGCGGTTGTGTGGGTTAAATGGAAAGTGCTTAAGTTTTGAAATGAGAAGCATGAAATTCAATTCTAAAGTATATTAATAAATTGCACAAAATTATGCTCGGTAGGTGGCAGTGTTTCAGGGTTATAGGATATTTTCAAGAATTTAAGCCCGGGCGAAGCCGGATTCCGGGCCGCTAGTCCTTATAAATAATAATAGATATATTATAGAGATTCACACGGACATAAGTTAAGTACCTATCTAGTAAAACATAATAAAATTGAATAGGTATTTATATTACGTGACGCATTTAGAATTACTCTTTTGTTATTTATTTGCCATAATAATAATATTACTTACATATTATATTACTTACATATTATATTAATTAATTAAGTATGTTATTAACGTTATTAACGAATACGTTACATTGTATGATAATAAGACAAGGTTATAAAAAATGTGTATTTTGAGATATTTTTTTTTATACTACGTAGGTGGCAGACAAGCACAGCAGACAATTCATGCCGGCTTTCCCTCCCCACATCTCGAGTATACCGCGCCCCAATACTAGGTACTTTCTTTCTGTCTGTCTTTCCTTCTTTCTTTCTTTCTTCCTTTATTTTTGTCTTTCTGTCTTCCTTTCTTTCTTTTTTCTTTCTTTCTTCCTTTTTTCTGTCTTACTTTCCTTCTTTCTTTCTTTCTTCCTTTCTTTTTGTCTTTGTCTTCCTTTCTTTCTTTTTCCTTTCATTCCGTCTTTCTTTTTCTTCCTTTCTTTCTGTCTGTCTTTCTTCCTTTCTTTCTGTCTTTCTTTCTTTCTTCAACGAAACGAATCCAAAAGGTTGCACGATTGTATTTTTAGACTAGCCTGTACCGGCGGCTCCGCCTGCGCGAATATCGGTTATCGCGAATATTTGTCATCATAGGTATCTCCGGTTGTACTTAATCGATTGTGATCAATATTATAACTCTGAATAAAAATTCAAACAAAAAAACAGCATTAAAATCTGTTTAGTAGTTTTTACGTCGAATACGGATACATAGCCACAAGAGACAAGATCTAACATTTAAATTTTAATTACATCATTTATGTACCTATACTTTATTATTCACATATTCTCTTACTATTGTAATTGTAACTATAAAACATGATGACGTGTGTTTTCAAATTGTTCCCATCAGTGTAACTTCAGGCAGCACAGCCGTTGCCGTCGCTTTGATAAATTGAAACTGATTCTCTAAGTCCGGAACACAGAAAAGAGAAGTAAGTAGAAATGGTAAGGGGGCGTGGCAGGCGTGCCACTGGTACGCGTAGCTATGCGTATAATAGTAAAAAATTAAAATTTTGACGCTTAGTCATGTCTAACATGACGTTTTAGATGGTAGTCTTGCGGCAGCTTCTTTTAATAATAAATTATAGCAAATATTGTGTATTGTGCAATATTACAATGTAAAAATGATAGTAGGAAAAGAAATATCAAGAACGGAGGTGTTTCATACCACCGGTGAGTACAGATATAGTAGATTTTCTAACAAATTTTATTGAATTCCGTTTAATTAAAATTCAATAATAATTTAAACCAATATCAACCTTTGCTGCTTAACAATAAAGCTTGTTTTGAATTGCACATATAATTTTCAGAATTATGTAAAATTCTTCGCTATTCAATTAGTGAGGTAGTCAAATTGGATGACAGTTTTATCGATATAGATCTACATTTTATGTTAAAGTTCTTAGACAAATTTACAAACATTTTTGAAATGGTTTTTTATAATAATAATAATAATATTGACAGGGCCATTTGCCAACAAGTCCGGAGGAACAAAGGGGCTCTCTCGACTGCCTGGATTGACTACAAGAAGGCCTATGACTCGGTGCCTCATTCATGGCTGAAGAGGATCTTGGAGCTGTATAAACTTGATGCAACTCTAAGATCCTTTTTAAGCACGTGCATGGGGCAGTGGACCACAGTCCTTCGTCAACCAGGTAGTGGAGACAGCCTTTTTGAGCCTCAGGACTTTATAAGGATTGAGCGAGGTATATTTCAGGGTGACAGTCTGAGTCCCTTGTGGTTTTGCTTAGCATTGAATCCTCTCAGCACTTTGTTGGAGGATTCGAGGCTAGGCTATCGGCTTCGGAGAGGGGGTGATATCATTTCTCATCTACTGTACATGGATGACCTCAAGCTGTTCGCAACGCAACGCCTGCACTTAACGGAGTTGTTAAAAATCACTGAGAATTTTAGCAACTCTATTAAGATGGAGTTCGGTGTGGATAAGTGTGCGGTCATGCATGTACAGCGAGGGAAAGTTGTAAGTTCTACGAATTTACAGCTTTCCGAGACAATGACTCTCAGATCTCTGTCAGAGGCCGAAACCTACAAATATCTTGGTATGTCAGAGTCGTTGGGTATATCTGTAGGAGACGTCAAGCAGTCGGTGAAGGAGCGCTTCTTCTGTCGCCTGACAAAAGTATTCAATAGTCTTTTGTCAGGTGGCAACAAGGCGCGTGCCTTCAACGGCTGGGTGATGCCCTTATTGATATACTCCTTTGGCATACTAGGGTGGACTCAGACCGAGCTGGACGCCCTAGATAGAAGGGTCCGTCAACTGCTAACGTCGCATCGTATGTTGCACCCACGCTCGTCTGTTATGAGACTGTACATTCCGCGGAAGTGGGGGGGTCGTGGCTTTTTGAACGCTAAGAACCTCCATAACCGCGAAGTGTGCAGTCTCAGGGAGTACTTCCTAAGCAACGAGTGTGGGATGCATCGCGATGTGGTGGCAGTTGATAAGGGCCTCACGCCGCTCTCCTTGGCAAACGAGAACTGGCGTAAACCGGTGGTACTTAGCACTGATGACCGCAAGGATGTATGGAAAGGCAAGGAGCTGCACGGGCGGTACTATCGGGCCCTGACGGGGCCTGATGTGGACCTGCATGCGTCGGTGAACTGGCTACGTTTCGGTGACCTATTTGGGGAAACCGAAGGGTTTGTTTGTGCAATTGCTGACGAAGTTATCAAGACGAACAACTACCGGAAATATATCATGAAGGACGGTACGGTCGACATCTGTCGGGCATGCCGCCGTCCCGGAGAATCTCTCCGACATATTATTTCCGGTTGTTCTCATCTTGCTAACGGAGAGTACTTGCACAGACACAACCTAGTAGCCAGGATCATCCATCAGCAACTTGCCCTTCAATACGGCCTTGTCGAGTCTGAGGTGCCGTACTACAAGTACGCACCGGGGCCGGTTCTCGAAAATGGTCGTGCTTTGCTCTATTGGGATCGGTCTATCATCACGGACAGGACTATTGTAGCCAATAAGCCTGATATCGTGTTGGTAGACCGATCCCAACGCCGGGCAGTGCTCGTTGACATCACCATCCCGCATGACGAGAATCTCGTGAAAGCCGAGAAGGACAAACTCAGCAAGTACCTTGACTTGGCCCACGAGATCACCGCCATGTGGAATGTTGACTCAACGAGTATTGTCCCGATAGTCGTTTCGGCGAACGGCCTTATAGCGAAGAGCCTCGACCAACATCTCGAGAGGCTCTCGCTGCATGGCTGGATCAAGGGTCAGATTCAGAAGGCAGTACTCCTTGACACGGCACGTATTGTCAGGAGGTTCCTCACTCTGCAGCCCTAACCACCGGTAGCTTGGGCCATGCCCCGCTGCTGGCGGTGCTCTAGGTTTAGGTTTTTTTATAATATTTTTGTAATTTGTTTTTTATAGATATATTGTAAAATTACTCTTCAGCGTGGAGTGAGACAGGGGGATGTCATATCCCCCAAATTATTCACCAACGCGCTGGAGGACGTCTTCAAGACTCTGGATTGGACTGGGCGGGGTATAAACATAAACGGTGAGTACATCTCACATCTTCGGTTCGCCGATGACATCGTCATAGTTGCGGAGTCGCTGGAGCAGCTGGGCGAAATGCTGCACAGCCTAAATGGAGCCTCTCGACGCGTCGGTCTTGGCATGAACTTGGATAAAACCAAGGTCATGTTCAATGAACATGTCACGCCGAGACCGATAGCCGTCGAGGGATCGACACTCGAAGTTGTTCACCAATATGTCTACCTTGGGCAGATTATCCAGCTCGGTAGAAACAACTTCGAGAAAGAAGTCACCAAGAGGATTCAGTTGGGCTGGGCAGCATTTGGAAAACTGCGTCGGGTTTTCTCCTCCCCTTTACCGCAATGCCTGAAAACGAAGGTCTTCAATCAGTGCGTCCTACCTGTTATGACCTACGGTGCCGAAACGTGGACACTGACGGTAAGACTAGTCCACGACTTAAAAGTCGCGCAGCGGGCTATGGAGCGAGCTATGCTTGGAGTGTCTTTGATGGATAGAATTCGAAATGAGGTCATCCGCCAAAGAACCAAAGTCACAGACATAGCTCGCAGAATAAGCAAGCTTAAGTGGCAATGGGCTGGTCACATTTGCCGAAGGACCGATGGCCGGTGGAGCAAACGAGTCCTAGAGTGGAGACCGCGAACCGGCAAACGTAAAGTAGGACGCCCCCCAGCGCGATGGACGGACGACCTGAAAAGGGTAGCTGGGATAGACTGGATGCGCAAGGCGGAGGATCGGGTGCTATGGCGTACATTGGGGGAGGCCTATGTCCAGCAGTGGACTGCAATAGGCTAATTGATTGATTGATTGATTGATTGTAAAAAAACTTAGACTTAAGAACTAAAATAAATAATTGAATAATAATATAAATAATAACTACACCGCTATCAAAAAAAAAATGGATAGATGCGACTGGTTCGGTCCATCGGATGCCAACAATATCCAGATCATATTATTTACTAGCTGTTGCCCGCGGCTCCGCCCGCGTGGACGTCGATTTTCGCGTTTTTTTACTATATCGCATGTTCTAATGAGCCGATTGTGATCAGTTGACTGTCAGCAGTTTGGTTGTAATTGGTTAAGTAGAACCGGAGATATGACCAAAAACGACCTAAAAACGAAGCGCGGGCGAAGCCGCGGGTATCAGCTTGTATAAAAAGTAGCCTATATGTTGCCCAGCACTATGAACTATAATCGTACCAAGTTTGATCAAAATCCCTCCAGTAGTTTTTGATTTTAGCGCGCACAAAGATTTGCGGACAAATAGACAAACAGACAAACGGACAAACCGACAAACAGACAAAAAGACAAACAGACAAAAATTTTAAAAATCATTGTTTTGGCATCTATTACATTCATAAAGTCCCCTAATAATTTTTTTTTCTCATATATCTTCCATGTACAGACACCGATCAGTTACAGATTTATTATATGTACCTATAGATAGATATAGATGTTCTGTATATTTCTCAGAAGTCGATTTCTTTATATCAAAAAATCTACTAACTGAATTAAGATAAACCTATCGAGGCTGGGCTCATTTGTTTTGTTTATATAATACAAACTCTCCGATGATAACATCGGTTGAATGAGGTTGAATGGTACTCAGGATCTGATCATGGGGTGGAAAGGTACCCATAGGAACTCCTTTGTTATATTTATGTTTAGTCCACCTGATTGACTGCACACCGCCTGATAGTAAGCTGGGGTGGGTCCCAAAAGAAGCCCTCCACCAAGCGTTTTCAGTTTTCAGTTAAGCGTGAACCAAGCTACGACAAAGGAAGAAATCACCGAACCGCCTGGTTCGCGGTGGTATGGACTGCACCGTATGTGGATGGTACCTAAGTCCTGCGCGTGTTGTTCACGACAGGGAGTGAGAGGGTGGAATCAGTTTAAATAGCTCATTGGAACACTTACCATGGTACAGATGATAAAACGCTACCGATCCTTAAAGATACAATACTATATTGTTTCAGCTACCAAATTCAGAGGATTATTTAGATAGTTGTCACTCAACGCTATCAAAAAAGAAGAGGTACCTAATCCAGTGAAGATTTCGAAAATGAACCTACTGCAGATAAACAAGAAGATGACATTCTGTAATAATGTTTATTCGAAGAAATAAAAGAATAGTATATATTATGCAATAGCTTATTTTTTATTTATCCTTAGTATGGGTTCCCATGGGAAGCGGGAACAGAAACCGAATTCCACGCGGGCAAAGCCGCGGGTAATAGCTAGTAGATCATAAATTACACACGCCGATTGGTAATCCTCTAACATTTTAGACTCAAAATCTATCGATATTGACCAATTATGTCATTATTTTTTGTCACGCACTGGCTTAGTTGCGGTCAATATTTATAATGCTTCAAGGCAATGCCAACCTTATGTTATGGGTTTCAAATTTCAAATAACTTTCTTAAAATATACTGACATTTAGTATAGAGAGAGAGAGAGATTATCTGAAGTTTTTCTTAAGTCAAAGTTTGTTTGATTCAAAATACGAAACGCCCTAAATATTTTTTTTATCTATAGCAAAGAAATCTCTAACACGAACTAGGAAGGGGTATTTTAGTTTTGCAGTATGCATAATTTAGGCTAATTTGGTATGGAAGATATGCGACAAATCAAAACAATTGTTTACTAGTAGTGCAATGTATTATTAACTGGTTGTATGTGTGAGTTTGGCGACAGCGGTTTCCCTTATGAATAGGTAGTATCACACTTCCATTGTAGTAGGTATTCTTTATTCCGTGGTCCGGAACAGAATAATTAACTTATTAAAATTTATTTATATCCAAATACTAGTATAAACTTTGGAACATAATTCATATTTTTAATTCAAAACAAATATTGGTATGTAATCTAATACTTTTTATCTAATATAAGTATAAAAATATCCGTCTCGTGTCACGGTGTTTCCCCCGTTCGCCTCATTCTTGTGACTTTCGCTCCGGTTCGTTCCCGCAAAGGATGGTCTACGCTACACAGCGAGGCAATGCGGCTAGTATTATGGGCACCATTGCACCGGTAACGATACGGAGTGGGTTATTTGACCTGACCTGACTTAAACCCATGACGGGTTCATTATCTATTTATTAATTTGTGACATAATTATATTGAATTGATTAAACGTTAGTTTTCACGATGTCTCAATAAACTACTCTAAATTTAATTTTTAGCAACAGTCGGATAATGTCAAGATTAATTATCTTGGGTATCCTCCTCAATTTTTATTTCTGCGATGGCTTAAAGATATTGGCTGTATTTCCTCTTCCGAGCAAGAGTCATGGTATACTCGGTGACAATATTGTCAAACATCTTCTAGGCGCAGAACATGAAGTAAGTGCTTATTATGCAATTTCAGGATAAAAGGCGTAACCATAGGGATGATTCAACCAAAATAGTTTGCATTCAGTAGCTTTCAAATTTGTAGAAATGCATACTGCGGTGTGTATTTCCACAAATTAAAGAATAAATTACAAAATAACTAAGGTATGTTTACCAATAGTAGCATCAAATAGCTTGATCTGCCTATTACCAAGTTCTCTTGATCAATTCATTTACTTTTTGTCGTACTTTGTTTAATAGCAAAGAAATGCTGGCCTTATTTGGTTTATTTCGTAATCCAAAAGTGGCCTTTATTAATTTTACTAATAGGATCGGAAGTGTAAAAGAGCCCTAACTTAAACTTCCCGGGCTAAAAATATTTGAATCACAGGCCAAGTCTCATTAAAATCTCTTCGATAGTTTTTAAGTGATTTAGTGTAATATAAACCGATTTCTTTTCTAGGAGTCTGCTTAATAATTAAGGTATTATGATGACATAATCCCTTTTATTTTACATAATTTTCAAATAATGTGCATTATTTACACAGGTGACATATATAACTCCTTACGTGAAAAAAGAGCTTCATCCAGAACTTCACATTATAGATGTATCAGAAAATCGAAAGACATTTAGTGGTAAGTACATTATTAAGGCCCGTATTAATAAATTACACTTAACTCTGAGATACTCGTATGTCTCAAGCGTGCAATTGAGATGTTTTGCGAATTACACCATTGGCGCAGAGCATCTCTCATCAAAACAACTGGAGGAGGGTAAGCAGAAACAAGGTGAGCAACTCCTTTGTTTAAAGATATTCAGAAGAATGAAAGATAAATACAACATGGAGCCTTGGTTTGGTAGCACAATGCCCTGAATGGTGCAGTATCGCCTAAGAGCGAGTGGGTAAGTTCGAGGAGTAACGGAAAGCGAACTTCGACATTAGGCATAACGAACTCAAAGCCCGGTAGACTGCCACCAATATTAGCAACTAGGTGTACGGTGTGCTTACGTGCGCAAAATATTCACGTAGGTTCACCGTCAAGATTAGCTATATTATTATTAGCCATCTTCAGGCACACGAGCGCTGCACTAATTAAAATAAATTCGGAATACATCAAATCAGTTACCATGATCGAAATCGGTCGACTTTATTTTCATCATAAAAAATATGCGACTAAAATTATTAAAATTTATAACAGAAAACTCAATGAACGTGAAGATGATCATGGATAAAGAGATAAGCTTTCAAGACACAGACTACCTGACTGGCCTAATGGTCAATCTATCGTCGCAAACCATACAAAATCCAAACATTCAGAAATTTATTCAGGACTCGGCTCAAAACTTTGACGTTGTGATCGGCCAGTGGATGTTCAGCGAACTTTATTGTGTGTAAGTGATATAGTGATAGAGTATTAAGCAAAAAAAAAAAATGTTTATTTTCACAAAAACTTACATAGAGTAGGTATACAGGGTGAATTTTTCAAAAGGGCTTGGATGGCCAAAACCGAAACTATAAGGAATAGCGAAAAATGCTCAAAGGAGTCACGAGCCCGATTTTGATGAAACTTAAAATCTCATCATTAGATTTTTGAAAAATCAATAACCCTCGCCAGGAATCGAACCTGTTGATTTTGAAAAAAAAACACACCCTATATTATTACACCATACGATAGTATTGCTATTAAGGATCTTATTCTGGGAAGTAATGACATACCGCAAACCAAAGGAAAGAGCTCATCTTTACAAAATACATTTTATTTTTCTTACATTAACTGATTGATTATTATAGAATCGCTGAAAGAATGCGTTCCTGACAGGTTGTGAGCGAAAGGGCGATGTAACTTTGAACTGGTGTATAATTTACGGCAAAATTTTGAATATCGTTTATTGACCTTATTATCGAGTGATAACATTAAAAATTTAATTACTGTGCCAATTTACAATACACAGATTAATTTTGGGCTTAAATGATTAAGAATTAATTAATTAAAAATATAAAATCAATAGTTTTTAAAAGTCATACCACGTCCAACCACGTCAAACTGCGCTGTTTCAAGGTTATGTCAAATGTTCGCTTTCATAGTGATGAGACAAAATAACAAGGCAATTGTAACCGCATATTTTAGTAATCTTAATAATAATAATCTGTTGGTTAAGAAATATAAAATAGAACGTTATAATTTTATAATAATGTAATTTTGCAATAAGCCCCTACCCAAGCTAATAGAAAGAATGAATCATATTTTTATAATGAATGAAATGAATATGATTTTTTTTTATTATTTCAGGTAATAACCCATCATTACAATTAATAATCACATAAAATTAAATAAGAATGAAACAAAATTAAAAATTAAAAATTGGAAAAACAAATAGGGCAGATAGATAGCCAAATTAGAATAAAATTAAAATTAAAATGAAATCACGTTGTCACAATACTGCTGACTGTGATTATTATTATGTTATTGTAAGTCGGGAACAGGTTTAGAGAACGGTTCTAGGTACAAGTTATTTATTGTACATAACTAGTCATGAAGAATTGACATGTGTCAGGAACGCATAGTCTCAGCGGCCAAACTGTAATTGTTCAAAATGTAGGCCATTGTTTTCAATACATAGCTGGATTTGAGACCTCAAGGATCGTACTGCATTCAATATTAGAATGTTATTGATTCCGTTTAGAATATTCTTCAAAGAACGTTTCGAGTCATGACCTGTATCATAATATGTGGTTTTGTAAATTTCGTTTTTGACATACCTCCGGAGAAAGTAATCTAAGGAAGTAAGATCCAGGGACCTCGCTGGCCAAGGCACAGGACCATGCCTTGCAATAAAATTGTCGTCAAACTGCTGAATCAAAATCTCTTTTACGGCTATTATGGGCTGGAGTTACATCTTGTTTTAAAAAAAAACATCAATCATTATAATCATTCGGAGTATAATTTAAAACACGGAATAGTCACGATCTTTTCTGGGATTTCAAACGAAACAAATAGGTATACATAAAACATGAATTTTAATAAATTCCAAATTTTCCTTAAATTTGCCGTATATCATTACTTAGCAGAATTCGTTCCTTAACAGCGACACTATCGTATGGTGTAATAATAAAGGGTGTGTTTTTTTTTTCAAAATCAACGGGTTCGATTCTCAGCTAGGTTTGTTGGTTTTTCTTAAATCTAATGATGAGGTTTTAAGTTTCATCAAAATCGGGCTCGTGACTCCTTTGACCATTTTTCGCTATTCCTTATAGTTTCGGATTTGGCCATCCAATCCCTTTTGAAAAATTCACCCTGTATATAACTGTCTACATAAATACAAAATTATAGCCAAAATGTAATAATTGTAACAATCTAAATAGATAAATTTACTTTGTTCCTAATTTAGCTTGAAAACTTGCATGCCTACTCTAACAAAAATCAAAATGTAGGTATAGATGTTCTATTTTAGGAAGGCGGTTTTGCTTTGGTTGTAGTTAAACGTATATTTACACACTGCTTTCGTGTGCGTAAAGGCTGGAGCGGTCAGTCGGGCCCGTGCCGCGGTCCGGATCACTAGTGTATAATGCGTTCGCGCCAAAATCTAAAAAGAACTACCGTCAGCATGCAAAATTCGTTAAGTCGATTTTACGTCTATCGCTCTAGCGACGGACGTAAAAACTACAGAACGGATTTTGGTGCGATTTCATCATAAATTTATAAGATGATAATGATGGCGATAGCGACACAGATTCGTCAGATTCCTAATAATTGCATACACTTAAAAATATATTCATATAATTCTAATTTACGTATTTTTACCCGGCTTCAAAAAAGGAGGAGGTTCTCCATTCGACTGTATTTATTTTTATGTTTGTTACCCCAAAACTTTCGACTGGGTGATCTGATTTGGAAGATTCTTTTTTAATTTGATAGCTGGCGCTTCCCGTGAGGTTCCATTTCAATTTGATGCAGTTGAAGTTGGTTTTTTTTGTAAGAATAATTAAAATTGGCCTTTACTTTCCTCCCTATCTACCTAATCCCATAACATGTTATGCCAAAAAATAAATCGCATTGGACTAATAAATTATTAGTTCATTAATTTGTTGGGTAACAAAATCTATAAAAATACTTACGATCTGTATACTTATCAAAAATTAATTACTTGCAATTATTGTTCTACTACCACTACCGCTACATGAACTTCTTTTGACGTGACATTGCGTGACATGAACTTTTCGCACACAGATGCACGCATATTTACAAGACACTCATACTACTATTGCAAACCCGCCTTCCTAAGATAGAACAACTATACCTACTTCGAGACTATTAAAAATACAATGCAAATTGTTGTGGTAGAAAATTGATAGCACCCATGACCTGCATACTAGATTATATATCATAATCTTTGGTCACATTTACTTTTCCTGGACAACAACTTTATGAAAAACGTTTATTTATTTATCAGATACAATTTATTCATTCATTTCATGATCCTCCCTACTAATTTTACCTAACCAACTTAATATTTACTAAGCAAAAACTACTCTTTCTAGTTGCTTTAACTAAATTAATCTGTGAAGATAAATTTATGCTGAATTTATTTGGGTTTCAGATTTGCAGCAATATTTGACTGCCCAATGATATGGTTGTCAACACTTGAACCACATTATATAATATTAAATATGATAGATGGACCCACAAATCCGGCATACAGTAATGCCTATCAAAACGATCATATACATCCATTATCATTCGTACACAGAATATTCGAACTATGGACACAAATAGATGGTTTGCTAAGAAAAAAATTGTAAGTATCTACAATATTCATTGCTTCAATCTTCTGTAAAGTGAAAGTGGATACTATTAAAGGGGCCATATTATTCCTAACGTATTCTGTATGTTTTGGAAATACATAATAATATAAATTGCTTTTTAATAAAATATTAGTTTTATGGGGATAGTAGGTAGTAAATTCATAGTGGTGTACCACCAACAAGTGTTTACCAATAACAAGAACTATTACAACAATAAATATTTGTAATGAACCAGTAACTTTCTAATGAATTGTATTTTCTTTTACCAGCAAATTTCACTACAGGGAAGAAGACGCTTATCAACGTTATATTGTGCCAATCTTAAAACAGAAAAAAAGACCGGTCCCATCGTACGAAGAATTAAAGCACAATGTATCTCTTATACTAGGCAACACTCAAGTAGCTATGGGCGATGCTATAGCTTTACCTCAGAATTACAAACATATTGGAGGTTATCATATTGATGAAAAATTACAGCCTTTGCCAGACGTAAGTTGAAATGTTATGTATTCATACTGATTATATAAGCAAAGCTTGGGTTTATAATTTTAATGTTAAATTTAACTAGCTATTAAGTGAAACTATTTTATGGCATGACTTTATAATGCTGATGTAAAATACATTACGGTCTGTAGGTATGGCTCATACCAATTAACTCATACCTACTTATTTTAAATTCCCATTAAACAAATCAATTACACAAAATGAAACAATTATTAAGCATTAAAAAGAGAATAACTAAATAAATAACACTATCTGATAACAGTTAAATCTTCATATTTTAGTTCTAAATAACAAAATAGCAATTTTCGCATTTTCAATGTGACTTTGCAAGTTTTTATTCTGCACTAAGTATGTTAGATAATGATACACAAATCTTTAATTAAATAACAGTTAAACAGTTTGTTTAATTCAAATACTTAAACAAAAATCAATTTATTTTCTGATCGGAAAAAAATGATCATCCAGGACGGGACTTGAACCCGTGACCAGTTCCTTACAGGAGGAATGCTCTGATCAACTGAGCTACCTGGACCCATCCTAGATGCTCAAAATTTTCCGATATATTCTAGGGCTTAGGGCGCCGGAGCCAGTCAAAGCATTCCCCCTGTAAGGGACTGGTCACGGGTTCAAGTCCCGTCCTGGGTTGATCATTTTTCTGATCAGAAAATCATTGGGAATAGTTAGTATGCAATTGCTTAAAAATTTTATTCAAAAAATCAATTTATATTGAAACTTATTTTTTTCGATTGAACAGAATTTGAAAAGCTTATTGGACAATGCTACACACGGAGTTATATATTTCAGTATGGGCTCAAATATTAAAAGTAAAGATTTGCCAGTTGAATTAAAAGAAGGTATTTTGAAAGTTTTTGGAAGCTTGAACCAGACTGTAATATGGAAATTTGAAGAAATATTATCTGATATACCTAAAAATGTTCATATAGTTCAATGGGCTCCACAACAAAGTATTTTAGGTAAGTAACAATTGCGCTTGGCTTATATACAAACGCGTCTCGTGTAAAACATAACAAGTTTTTTGATGGATCATTTGTGTATGCCAGAGCATCCGCAGCATCGCGACCCTTACACATTTCAGAGCATTTTATTTGAGTTTTACCATCGTGAAGATAGTACCTTTGGCATTAGAATCTTTCACCTATAACGCATCGCCATAACGCATACATTGGACGTAGATTGGGAGTTCAAATCTGACCTCCAGCCCTGAATGAAAACCCATAGATCCTTGTCAGCGGGTACGCCGGTTAGCAGGTGTATTGAAGTTTCTCATTTTATTGCTGTTAGGCACTCCATCAACTTTTAAATTGTAATTTTAACAAATTATATCTGCTTTCTTCCAGCTCATTCGAACGTAGTTCTATTTATAACCCACGGCGGTTTATTATCACTAACAGAAGCTGTTCATTTCGGTGTTCCTGTTATTGTTATACCAGCTTTTGCAGACCAATTTGCAAATGCCCTAAGGGCAGAAAAGAAGGGCTTTGGTAAAAAAATTGACTTGACTTACACAATGTACAAAGATCTGAAAATTGGCATTGAGGAAGTTCTTAACAATCCAGAGTAAGTGAATTGTATCCATTTGATAAATTTCAGACCGCGTCACACAATTATTATAAGGTACGATAGAAGCGTACGTTAGGAACCCAGGTGCATCCAGATCCAAAACTGCAATGCAATGGTTCACATGCACTAGTTACATGCAAGAGGCGGCGCTAAGAATTTTTTGTCAAAAATATTTTAAAAAATCCAAAGCTACCCAGGTTTACTTATAATATTTAGGTTACCCACTTATATTTTTTGATACCACGTCAATACTATTTAATGCCAAATTCAACAACAACATTACTTAAATGTTATCATTGTATTCTAGATACTCGAAGAGAGCTAAGGAAATTTCTTTAGTTTACCATGATCGTCCATTGAATTCGAAACAGGAGCTATTATTCTGGGTGAACCACGTAGTGCACACACGCGGCGCTCCACACCTACGCTCTCCAGCACTTCAGTTACCACTATACCAACGGCTGTTTCTAGATTTTATTGCGCTAATCATTGTGTTGGCTTTCGTTCTTAAGAATATGGTGAGTTATATTGTTAATACGTTTAGTGTAAAAATATTGCTTAAGAAAGAAAAACGTTGCTAAATTGAATCTGTTTAATTTGGCCCTATTTTATGTGTATAAAGACGTTATTTTTTCATAGAGGTAGAATCTGTTAATTAATTTATTGTCACTTTTAAAATTTAAAATAAAAAGAATTGTAATAATAATGTTGAAAACAAAATATACTTTCTTTGCCACAAGAAGAAGCTAGAGCTCACAACCTCACCCCCAATTCCCAACCCTCCCCTTCCAGGGTCGGCAGCGAGAGTGTGACGCCCCTGATGTTGCATAATGTCCACCTGATGGGTGGTGGTCACCGTGGCCTACCCACGGTGACCACCACCCATCAGGTGTACCGTATGCTTGTCTGCCATCTAAGTAATATAAAAAAAAGAATATTATTGTATGTACAGATATTTTAGACACTGGTGCCTTCCTTAGACAGTTATATCACAATCTTGATTTACCATTAGCAAATTGATAAACAGTTATCTGCATACCAGGTAACAATATTGCTGTTTTAAGTATACATAACTAAGCATTATTTGAAATATTACGTAAGCCAGAAGAAAAGTATACAGTAAAAGTAGTAGCTGATATCAGTTGTTTCAACTGCTGGCCTGTTCCCCAATAATAATAATAATAATAATAATTTTATATTTGTTTCATAATTGTTGTTGTCGAGACGAGAGTAAAAGTGGACTGGGTTGCGTCTTTAAAACCAAAATATACACAAAATTCGTATTTTTATTTTATATTCCGAATTTACGCAATTTGCATGTGTGTGTATGAAAAAGGTGAATGTCTGTTAACATATAATATATATAAGCGAGTGAGACCCAGTACACTACCCTGTGGAACGCCAAAGGTAGGTTTCACTATCTAGTTGAAATAGCTATCTAGATTAACTTATTTAGTGATTTTATATTGCTGCAATAATAATTAACGGGCTATTTACCATGTTTATTAGTTTAATGAGTGGATAAAGTGGGTAATTATAATTTCTGGTAAGGAGTTGTTATATTAGGGAAGTTTCACACAGGGACCTAGATTAACCTTCTCCTCTCTAACTCTATGAATATTTGCTCGTAAGAAACAAAAATAATCCACCGGGCTTCGACGATGCAACTGGAATCATCACTAGTTATCAAAATTACGATAATTCTATTTCAGAAAATGGAATTTAAAAAAATTGTCATCTTGGGTATACTCTCGAATTTCTATTTCTGCTATGGCTACAAAATATTGCTAGTATTTCCTTTTCCGAGCAAGAGTCATAGTATTCTCGGTGATAATATGGTAAAGCACCTAATGGAAGCAGGACATGAAGTAAGTGCTTATTACGTATTTATTTGTATGTAGCCTAGAATGATCTCTACTTTAGAAAAGATTCCCAACAAGACACAACTCGTTGAGTAGTCTCCGAATTCTCATAAGGATACTAACACTAACCATAGAATATCTTTCTGGAATTGACTGGAAAACACTCCTTTATTCATTATCCTCAATTAGCACCTAAAGTCCAATTAAAATTAGTAGACTTCAATAATTTTAAGCGCTTCGAAAACATTCTTCATGAAGTGCACTCGCGGGTGTAGTTTGTGTTGTCGCAGTGTTCGACATTTTTGTAAAAAAAATGATTTTTAAGTGTATTATGTACATACGTGCTTAATAACGTGAAAGGCAGTAACTTGTAATAATTTCTTTGACAAAGAACATTATTAAGATGCATGACTGACACCCATGTAATGATATGCGGCACTCCGCGCTCGTTTTTCTCGCTTCTTTATCAGTGCGTAATGTGCGTAAGTATATATTATTATCAGTGAATCAAGTTTTCTTCAGTCAACATGTATTGTAAAGTCATAATCTTTTTTGATATAAATATATATGTAGGTAGTTTTTTTCCTAATAATATGTATACTTATTTACTCAGGTGACATATATCACTCCTTTCGCGAAAAAGGAAGTTCATCCAAAACTTCACGTTATTGATGTATCAGAAAATCTAAATCTGTTCAATGGTAAGTAGTTGCAAACTTAAAGTCGAATTGCAGCAGCGAAAATAATTGCAATCAGAAAAAATGACACTGTGTTTAACGTTTTACTCAAAGAAATTAAAAAGTAATACTTGTAAATCCAGTTTAGTCTGATTTGATCACGATTCCTATCATTGGTGAAATCCGTATTAAGAATGGAAAAAGATCTTACACGTCACGTCTAAATACAAACTGAAGACTTATAATACTTTTTTGGTGGTCAATCTCTGAACAAAAACATCGAATAAATGGATTCTAAAATATGGATAAACATAATAATTTTTAGGCCCGCTTCAAAATATCTAATTTAAGGTTTAAGTATCAATTCCAATTTATGCAATCCTATAGCTGTTCAAATTATTGGAATTGACCTACTAGTTAATTATAAATAGATGGTAGGTATTTAGGTGACCGTTTATGCGGAGTAATAAATGTTCCTAATTTGGCGGTTCCAGTTACCAAGGCAAATGACATTATCAATAATAATATAATGATTTGTATGTATTCATAGTATTGTTAAAAACTACTTGACATCATCGCAAACCATACAACTGCCAAATACTCAGAAATTTATCCAGCCACCAGGCTGGATAAATTTATAAACTTGATCAAAATTTCCTATAAATACTTACATCCAAACTTCAACGGATAAGAATTTTCTGTCACACCTTCCTTAAACTATCAATTTCATTTTCTTTAAAAAAAAATTAAGCACTGACAATGTTGAACAGAAAACACATTGAACATAAAGTCGATCATGGATAAAAAAGCAAGCTTCAAAGATATAGACTTCTTGATATCATCGCAAACCATACAACTCCCAAATATACAGAAATTTATCCAGGACCCGGAGCAAAACTTTGATGTTGTGATCGGCCAGTGGATGTTCAGCGACCTTTACTGTGTGTAAGTTATATGCTAAGTAACAAAAACAATTTATTCCTTTAAATGTGTATTTCCAGACCCATATTACAAACTCACAAAAATTTTAAAATTGCAATAGGTACTTAAAAGGTTTCTTAAATTTCGTTTCAGATTTGCAGCAATATTTGACTGTCCAATGATCTGGTTTTCAACACTTGAACCACACTATATTATATTGAATATAATAGATGGACCTACAAATCCAGCATATACGAATGCCCACCACAACGATCACGTCCATCCATTATCTTTTGCAGGAAGAGTTTTAGAGCTGTGGACACAAATAGATGGTTTAATAAGAAAGAATACGTAAGTATCTACAATATTAATGGCTATACAATATTATTATTTGAAATGGTCAAAATTGTAAGGGGGCAACCAACCTTATATGCAATTCGATGCCCCTGCTAATAGGCAGATGAGATGAAAGGGTTGGGCGTTCAGACGGTAGTCACTTTCAACTGACTTTTAACTAATAGCCAAAATAACCTAAATGATAGAGTAAGAGTAGAGCAAACCCTAAACTTCTAAAAACTGTAAAGAATGTACGATCTCAAAAAAATATACCATCTTCATTAACTTCCTATTGATTTACATTTTATTTTACTCCGATAACAGCAAATTATACTACAGAGAAGAAGACATTTATCAACGTTTCATAGAACCTATCTTAAAACTGAAAGATAAACCGGTGCTGTCGTATGAAGAATTAAAGCACAATGTATCTCTTATACTAGGCAACACTCAAGTTGTTATGGGTGATGCTATAGCTTTGCCTCAGAGTTACAAACATATTGGAGGTTATCACATTAATGAAGATCTTCAACCTTTACCAGAGGTAAAATGGAAACGAATTGATTAAGTTTTTTTATAATAAAAATAGAACTATATTGTTAAAGCCGAATACTTCGTTCTAGTAACTTATCGCGTCTTATTTGTATTGATTTTAAAATTTATTAAACATACCGTCTCAAAGACAAAAATGGAGTTAAATAATAACTTATTAAAAATTAAGGTATTAAATACCTAACCATTACCTTTTCCTTGGCCTGACAGAACCTGGCAAGTTTAATAAACAACGCTAGAGACGGAGTTATATTTTTCAGCATGGGATCAAATGTTAAAAGTAAAGATTTGCCAATTGAACTTAAGCGAGGTATTTTGAAAGTCTTTGGAGGACTGAAACAGACTGTAATATGGAAATTTGAAGATATGTTATCTGATATACCTAAAAATGTGCATATAGTTCAATGGGCTCCACAACAAAGCCTTTTAGGTAAGTTGAATTATAGCCCAAACAGCTCAAATTGGAGAAGATAATTTTAAGACCTTAGAGAATTCTTTCACCACTTTCTGTCTTTATTATTTGTCAGGGCTTCTGTCAGTAAACAGCAAGGTACTCATTTCTTCGGTAATATTAAAATAGATATTTGATCTCAAACTAGATCAAACTCGTAGCGTTCTTATCAGTAACAATTTCTGTCAATAAATCTTTTTTTATAACTTTATTAGAATATTTTTAAATTACCTGTA
Organism: Lithosia quadra; assembly: GCA_963576445.1. Taxonomy (NCBI): domain Eukaryota; kingdom Metazoa; phylum Arthropoda; class Insecta; order Lepidoptera; family Erebidae; genus Lithosia; species Lithosia quadra. Next base: position 4,061,579 of record OY754894.1, read on the forward strand.
ATCACATAAAACGCAATTTCATTGATTCTTCTTTTTTCCAGCTCATCCGAATCTGGTTCTATTTATTACCCACGGTGGCTTATCATCTCTAACAGAAGCTATTCATTTCGGTGTTCCTGTTATTGTGATACCAGCTTTCGCAGATCAGTTTGCAAATGCTCTAAGAACTGAAAAGAAAGGTTTTGGGAAAAGGATTGAGTTGACTTACACGATGCATATAGATCTGAAATTAGCCATCGATGAAATACTCCACAATCCTAAGTAAGTCTAATGAAACCATGTACATAATGTAATGTTGCTAAGGCAATTTATACAGGAGCTTATGGTAAAGTTCATTATTCAGAATGCAACGTTATTGCTGTTTAAGTACGTTAGTACTATATATTCTGTGGTTTACGGCTAATTTTTTCTGCTCATTTTCTTATACATATAGTATGTTAATATGACCTTACCCTATCTAAGGGTTAACGTTGAATGAAACCTAAAAAATTAAGCTGTTCTTAAAGCTAGTAATGCTAAAATGATGATAACTGGTTTTTAAATTTCTAGATATATCAAGAGAGCAAAAGAGATTTCTTCAGTTTATCACGATCGTCCAATGAAATCGAAAGAGGAATTGTTATTCTGGGTAAATCACGTAGTTCGTACACGTGGAGCTCCGCATCTGCGCTCTCCAGCACTTCAGTTACCGCTTTATAAACGACTGTATTTAGATCTTATTGCCGTTATTATAGTTTCAGTTTTAATTCTCAAAACTATACTTAGTCGTATTTTCTGTATGATTAGTATAAAGACAAAGTCTAAGAAGACAAAAGATTCCTAAGTTTCGTTCTATTAAGTATTTTTATATTACGTACCCATCTGTGTTCCTGCCTTTACTGCTATTAATAAATAGTGTTCATACCTTTCCTTATAGAAAATCATCATCACCGTTAGGATTATCATTAGAAACCTGTAATAAGAAATTAAATAAAATGAAAATAAATTACTTTATAAACTAAAATATCATTTCAATCATAGACCTGTGATGGTTTTTCCTATAAAAACTAAATAGTAATTTCCAAAAAAAAATTGAGTAAGTAGTTAAAACAAAAAGAACAATGCTACAAATTTCCTGGTCATTTGTTCCAGTAAAGCGACTCCAGAAGAGTCTTAATTACCTAATTTTAAAAAATGAAATCCAGCATATACGAATGCCCACCACAACGATCACGTCCATCCATTATCTTTTGCAGGAAGAGTTTTAGAGCTGTGGACACAAATAGATGGTTTAATAAGAAAGAATACGTAAGTATCTACAATATTAATGGCTATACAATATTATTATTTGAAATGGTCAAAATTGTAAGGGGGCAACCAACCTTATATGCAATTCGATGCCCCTGCTAATAGGCAGATGAGATGAAAGGGTTGGGCGTTCAGACGGTAGTCACTTTCAACTGACTTTTAATTAATAGCCAAAATAATCTAAATGATAGAGTAAGAGTAGAGCAAACCCTAAACTTCTAAAAACTGTAAAGAATGTACGATCTCAAAAAAATATACCATCTTCATCAACTTCCTATTGATTTACATTTTATTTTACTCCGATAACAGCAAATTATACTACAGAGAAGAAGACATTTATCAACGTTTCATAGAACCTATCTTAAAACTGAAAGATAAACCGGTGCCGTCGTACGAAGAATTAAAGCACAATGTATCTCTTATACTAGGCAACACTCAAGTTGTTATGGGTGATGCTATAGCTTTGCCTCAGAGTTACAAACATATTGGAGGTTATCACATTAATGAAGATCTTCAACCTTTACCAGAGGTAAAGTGGAAACGAATTGATGAAATTTTTTTATAATAAAAATAGAACTATATTGTTAAAGTCGAATACATCATTTTAGTAACTTATCGCGTCCTATTTGTATTGATTTTAATATTTATTAAACATACCGTCTTAAAGACAAAAATGGAGTTAAATAATAACTTATTGAAAATTAAGGTTATTAAATACCTAACCATTACCTTTTCCTTGGCCTCACAGAACCTGGCAAGTTTAATAAACAACGCTAGAGACGGAGTTATATTTTTCAGCATGGGATCAAATGTTAAAAGTAAAGATTTGCCAATTGAACTTAAGCAAGGTATTTTGAAAGTCTTTGGAGGACTGAAACAGACTGTAATATGGAAATTTGAAGATATGTTATCTGATATACCTAAAAATGTTCATATAGTTCAATGGGCTCCGCAACAAAGCCTTTTAGGTAAGTTGAATTAATCCAAACAGCTCAATTTGGAGAAGATTATTTTAAGACCTAGGAGAATTCTTGTTACCACTTTCTGTCTTTATTATTTGTCAGGGCTTCTGTCAGTAAACAGCAAGGTACTCATTTCTTCGGTAATATTAAAATATATATTTGATCTCAAACTCGTAACGCTCTTATCAGTAACAATTTCTGTCAATAAATCTTTGTTTATATCTTTATTAGAATATTTTTAAATTACCTGTAATCACATAAAACGCAATTTCATTTATTCTTCTTTTTTTCAGCTCATCCGAATCTGGTTCTATTTATAACCCACGGTGGCTTATCATCGCTAACAGAAGCTATTCATTTCGGTGTTCCTGTTATTGTGATACCAGCTTTCGCAGATCAGTTTGCAAATGCTCTAAGAACTGAAAAGAAAGGTTTTGGGAAAAGGATTGAGTTGACTTACACGATGCATATAGATCTGAAATTAGCCATCGATGAAATACTCCACAATCCTAAGTAAGTCTAATGAAACCATGTACATAATGTAATGTTGCTAAGGCAATTTATACAGGAGCTTATGGTAAAGTTCATTATTCAGAATGCAACGTTATTGCTGTTTAAGTACGTTAGTACTATATATTCTGTGGTTTACGGCTAATTTTTTCTGCTCATTTTCTTATACATATAGTATGTTAATATGACCTTACCCTATCTAAGGGTTAGCGTTGAATGAAACCTAAAAAATTAAGCTGTTCTTAAAGCTAGTAATGCTAAAATGATGATAACTGGTTTTTAAATTTCTAGATATATCAAGAGAGCAAAAGAGATTTCTTCAGTTTATCACGATCGTCCAATGAAATCGAAAGAGGAATTGTTATTCTGGGTAAATCACGTAGTTCGTACACGTGGAGCTCCGCATCTGCGCTCTCCAGCACTTCAGTTACCGCTTTATAAACGACTGTATTTAGATCTTATTGCCGTTATTATAGTTTCAGTTTTAATTCTCAAAACTATACTTAGTCGTATTTTCTGTATGATTAGTATAAAGACAAAGTCTAAGAAGACAAAAGATTCCTAAGTTTCGTTCTATTAAGTATTTTTATATTATGTACCCATCTGTGTTCCTGCCTTTACTGCTATTAATAAATAGTGTTCATACCTTTACTTATAGAAAATCATCATCACCGTTAGGATTATCATTAGAAACCTGTAATAAGAAATTAAATAAAATGAAAATAAATTACTTTATAAACTAAAATATCATTTCAATCATAGACCTGTGATGGTTTTTCCTATAAAAACTAAATAGTAATTTCCAAAAAAAAATTGAGTAAGTAGTTAAAACAAAAAGAACAATGCTACAAATTTCCTGGTCATTTGTTCCAGTAAAGCGACTCCAGAAGAGTCTTAATTACCTAATTTTAAAAAATGAAGATCGTCGTAGCGCTAGTACTGGCGGTTCAATCGGAAAAAGTACTTTACGGATAAGGAGCTGGAATTCTAACCATGCATTAATATTTTATGCAATGTAATAGACCATTTAATATATATGCACATTTTATCTTGTAGCAAGAGATTGGCAAAAATCGTCAAATTTTTTAGTAATAATTTTTAACTCACTGGACAATTTGCACCAAAATTGTATGCAAACCTTCCGCCAACTACGGTTCTAAGTCCAAGATTTTTGAGATTGTTACACGACGTTGATCAAATAGAGCAGTCCGAGGAGTATTTCCGTCGTTTGTTGTAAGTACCTGAGTTTGGACGTATATACATACAACATCCACTAAAAGCTTGCTTCTTATTACAGACTGAATACTCTTTTTACGACTTTCTACTATTGTAGCTTCCAAAGAATGTTTCGATACTCGCCATTTCATCGCTGCTGGATCATTTTTATATCCAAAATGTAACAAAAACTCTAAAATTCTGATATAACCATGCAGTGAGCTCAATCCGTGGTTTAATGCTTCTGAATTTATTATGGGCCTATCTTTAATAAGATCTAGGTTATTGAAAACCGACGCTGATGCACCAAAACATACCATCGATCCCCAGGAACCCTTAACGCTACTGCAGTAAACAAAATCTTAATTTTTTTGTTAGAAGTATTATTTTATATTTACAACACACTTTAATCACGCGACGAATTTTATCGTTTGTAACAATAAGCTATGCAATGTAACATTTGCCTCCCTTTCTGTTACACGTAACTCCACGTCTAGATAGCACATTGCTTTTACTAATTGTACTCTATAATATGGTGGGTAAGCCGGGCAATCTCTTTCTTTTAATTCTCTTTGCATAGAAATATAGTCATCGACAGTTAAATTCCTGTTTATTATCATAGTAGCAAGTACTTCCTTGGGACTGGCTTGGGTTCCACTTAAGATGTTTTTTTGCCTGTTTCATCAGTGACAATTTTTTTATTTTATTCATTTATTTATTTATTCACTCAGAAACAAACGGTCATCCATATGAGTATTAAATATAAAAGTAAACCTTAAACTACAGACTTACAGTTTTTGATATTATTTTAATAATTTTGGAATCGGGTTGCCCTTCCAGTGATTCGCCCAAACATTTTCGACCCGACGTTCTTGGCGAGCACTTAAAATATCATACGATTGTGAACTTGTCCTAGAAGTTTCAGACTCAAATCCAAATGACACCTCTTAAGACGTAGAAGAATTATGCTCAAAAACTTCCAACATCATCAACAAAAATTCGTAGAAAGGAAGCAATGACCTTTCAAGAAAAGCAAAATATTTTAAAAATCAAGCAATATTTTTAATTTTATGTGTTATTATTATGCTGTATTACGATTATCTTTTTTTTATATAGAACACGTCAATTTGACTTCACCTCGCCTGATGGTAAAGTGAAGGTAAAGTCTCATCGAAATAGGCTACCTATACAAGAAGGATTTCCGCTACTGAAACAATGTGCGATGACAACAAGCTCTGCAGAAATTAACTGAAATTAACCTGATATGAAGCGTAGATTTTTGCTAACATATTCTCGTTGGTATGGCGGGCCCATGTCAATAAAATATATTGCAACTTGTCATTTTTTTATGTAATTTATTTACAAAATAAAATTATACATTTCAGTTATTTTTCTTATTGATATCTGTTTTCCTTTTTGAACATGCTGCAGTATACACAAACTTTAGCAATTCCAAAATTCCAAGCAAAGCTATTATAACAATAACAATAACATCCAAGAATAGTCGTTCGTATAGAGGAACTTTGAGCGCAGGAGAACGTAAATGCACCGCGCCACGCGTTTCCACTACGTGACGTACCCAGTGTGATAACTCCTGAATAGGTTTCATGGGACGGTTGTGATATATGTATGACAATTCCTTGGCCTTTTGTTGATAGCTATAAAAAACATAATTATTATATAAAACTAGTAACTATAATTACTTATGATAATTATTCCTATTTGAACGAATTTATATCACAAATTCTTTCATAATAAATTAGTTAGTAAGGTCACAGTTAAATCATACTTACGAGAGCTTAGATAATATTTCTTTTATGGCTAGTCCTAAATCTTCATGTACATTATAAGTCAGGTCTACTCTAAGGGCAAACCCTTTTTTGACAGCTATGTTGACATTGAGAAACTGATCAGCAAATATAGGTATACCTATAACTGGTACACCATAATGTATTGTCTCTGTAGTTGATAAGAGCCCTCCATGAGTGATGAAAAGGACACAATTTGGGTGAGCTGAAAGTAGAAACCTAATATATTAGTATATTTATGATATAAATGATATATTTGAAGCTGAACACACCTTGCTGATGTCTGCTGATGCTGATGATTGATAAATAATTTATTTATCAGAATATTGTATAAAAAATTGGAAACAGCTTAAAATTAATATTACGGCAGGATCTTACTTAAAATACCCGGCTGTGGTGCCCACTTTAAAATATGAACATTTTTGGGTCTATTGGGTAAGTCCTCTTCGAATTTCCACAACACTGTTTGTTTTAATCCACCGAACATTTTCAGAAGATTTTGCTTAATTTCTATCGGCAATTCTTTGCTTTTTAAATTTGAGCCCATACTGAAATATATGACTCCATCTTTTGCTGTGTCCATTATTTTTTTCAAATCCTGAAAATATATTGACGAGGAAATGATTGAAATGCCCGGATTATCTTCTAAATAGAAAAATAAACACAGTATTGAATGAGGCGTGTTTACCTCAGATAAAGGCTGGACGTTTTCATCAATATGGTATCCTCCTAAGTCCTTATAATTTTGTGGTAGTCTTAAAGCTTCTCCCATAGAAATATGCGAACTACTCAAAATCATAGATGCATTAAACCGCAATTCATCGAAGGACGGTGGTTGTCGTCCTCTTGCTATAATGCATGGGGCAATATATTCATAATATACATTAGCTTGCATTTTATCGTAGTACCTAGAATAGTCATCAATTTGGTTAAAAGAATTGTTCATAGTAGAATCAATAAATATAATGTACAAAAGATTTTTTTTATTTCAGCAGAAAATATGTTGTGGAGCTTACATGTAATCGATATAGGCTTCGAATAGTCGTCCTCCTAACTCTTGTAATCTTTGTTTAAATGTAAAAGGAGCTACATTCGCAGATAGAGGACTTGCACTATATGCAGGGCTTGGCATTTCGTCGATTAATCTTAAAACACGAGCATTAACTTCCATTGGAGACATCCATATCAGTGGGCAGTCAAATAAAGGCGCTAAACTGAAACAGAAAATAGCAATTTATAAATTGATGGAAAAATAGCTAATCGAGTAATTAAAACATCATTGAACGAAATTTTGCAAAAGAGAAAGCATTTAAAAGTCCTCTTAATCGCAAGTCCAACGCTTTAGCGACTAGGTGACGACTTCAAAAAGAATCTCACTGTTTATCTATTTATCCGCGATTATCTCGCGTTTATTTCAACCGATTTTGATGTAGTTTTCACAAAAGATTTTTTACATTCTGGAGAAGGTATTAGTATGCTTAACCAAATTAAAAAGGGAGGTAGGTTTTATTTTAAACTAGGTACACTTGTTATAAAATTTACTTTTTTGTGTATACCGAACTCCATGTTTACTTGACTTTGTGTATATTTATTTAGATAAATTCATTTTAATAATAAGTTTTGTTTAGGAACCGAAAATAAATAGTATTTCCTTCAAGAAGCATCCTTACCTTGCGAGTATATCACTAAACATCCAATTTACAATCACCACATCAAAGTGTTCTTTCGGATCATTTATTAGCTCCTTCATTTCCTTGGCTTCTAATGTTTTCTCTATCAAAGATACCATGACACCCAATACTAAACGCCAGTCACTTGTAACAACCTTTTTTTCTAAAATATTAAGAATACTGTGGGTGTTTGCTGAAATTAGAATCGAAACTATATCAATACATCATATCTGTAGTATAAGTACTTCATAAAATTAAATGCCGAAAAAAATATAATGAGTGATATTTAATTTTATTAAATAAAAAGAAATAACTTTAACATTTATCCAAATTTAGATTCATCATCATCATCAACATCCACAAATAACCGTGGTATCCTAATTGCATCCATGGCTACACCTAGAAGGGATATGTGGTCCAGAACCTTCACGTGGTACGCCCTGGGCTACGGAAACAGCAGCGTCTCTCGTAAGGATGAGCACAGATTAGTTATGAAACAGTCTTAAGACACTTGTGATCGTGTAGATTTTGCAGGTATTTGACAGCTTTGTTTATGAAATTAGACAGTTTTGTACGAATTGTGCGCACTATGTTTTTTGTAGAGCAATTATCTTAAGACTGTTTTGCCTCTAATGAGCGCTTAGCCTAAGTAATTTTTGTAACTGTACACCAAATAGAAGTCGTTTAATTAGGAGTTATACATACCAGGTATAACATCCTTATTTGAGCTGATATCGATAAGACGCAGATTTGGAGGAGCGTTCTTGTATCCATAGCACGTGGCATAGACAACCTGCATTTTAAATTATAGACATAATTTAAACTGTTATCGAGAACCTTAGTGATGTGAAACCGGTCAGGTTTATTTAAATCAATATAGTGGGAAAGTACAAGAGATTTAATTCAATGAGTATACTTGGAATTCTTTACTTGAATTACTTATTCGAAGACTTGGAATTCTTTACCAGCGCATGTGTTTCCTTCCTCCTATAGTCCCGGGGCCTTTAGGCGGGGCGTGAAAAACCATTTGATGAGGCCGTCAAGCTGAGGGCCGCCACTGTCGCACTACCGGTGTATGTGGTGGTGACCCCAGTCCTGAGACTTTGCCTTTAGCTTACCATCAGGCGAGGTAAAGTCATTTTGACGTGTCTTACATAAAAAAGCAAGTGCCACCAGGTGGCAAATAGTAAAAATAACAACATTACGAACCTCATTACCGTCTTTTAAAAGCTGTTTGACAACAGCATCACCTAAAATACCATGACTCCTAGATGGCATTGGATACACTACCAACGCTCTGTAGGCATGGCCCGAACTGAAGACCATAGAAAGTCCAAATAGGAAGTATAATAACGCAGTCATTGTCTAAAAACAAATAGCATTCATTTCAATTACGACTGAAAAGCTCACCGGACTAAAAAATAATGCATCCATCCCTGTTCAAATCAACAACTTTTTTTAAAGACGTACTGCCTTTATCACTCGCGACTAGCCATGGACGTAAAAACCTACTGAATGGATTAAGATGCAGTTTTTCATTAAAAGGGTCTTAGTCAGAATTAAAATATTACGTATGTTTGATCACAATCGGTTGAATAGAACCGGAGATATAGTCAAACAACGCGAAAAACAACGTCCACGCAGGCGGAGCCGCGGGCATAAGCTGTTTCTAATATTATTATACGAGTATCACTATCTACAAGGGCATGAAACAGCGAAATGACTTGTCTCGCCGGTATCAAACACTACACATAATATAAACACGTAAACAGCGTCACGCCTATTTATCACAATTTTAACTACTTAAATCATATCTATAACATAATATCTGTATTGTGACAAAAATAAAATAAAGTATACCACGATATAGCAAAATTAACCTATGGTTATTAAATGATCTAAATTCTTCATCGATTCGATCAGAAAATCTACTGAGCACAGTGTAGGTACTTACATTTCAGTAGAAATTCACAAAACTCTTCAAGTTTCAAGTTTTCAGTAGACTTGCTACATAATGTGATCTTAATATATTGCAGTGTGGTTTGAAATAGCTATACTGTAAGATGTTTGTACTATTACTGATAAACAAATTCGCCTATAAAATGCACTAGAAAATATTAACAGTCCAAAATCTTATCTTATCAACCCATACTTATAATATATATGTGAAGCGAAGTTGGATTATTTGATTACTGCGTTTCGCGTCACGACACAACACGTAATATCTAGTTCTGCATCAAACACCTTCCATCGGAAGTCAGAGTGGGCCGACGGGCCCACTCTACCTGCGTAGGTATGGGTTTTCAATTCGGCCTTATGTTCGTGAAGTCCGGCCGATACCTGTCGAGACAAATCCGAGCGGCAAGTGGCTACACCCTGAGGACTCTGTAAACTGTCCGTCGAATATCGTACAGAGAACTACAAATTTGTGATCTCCTAGGATTGACCTGACAGGTCTATATCCGTCGGTGGACTGTTGATCCCGAACACAATTAGCCCATAAAGATATTATAAGAGGTCCCGCCCGGGAGAATGAAATTACTTCGTATTGCATGGTATATAAATGACAGGTAAGTTTCGTGTGTATCTACATGACAGACCTACAGGAAAAATTAACCCAGAAAGTTCATGTCAAGTACGGTAATAAAACAAAATAACAGCTGGGTTCATACCTATCCCGCTATTACCTCAACAGTCTTGTGATTTATATAGGTCCGAGACGACGTCTAGTTTTAGTCAGTTCCAGTTTGACGTAACCACCCCCGATAGCCGCGTGGTAAATATCCATGGGGATTTTCGCTTGATAAAAAGTTTTTAATAATAATATGTAAACGGGAATTAACGCGATCATGGTATAGGTATACAAAACACATTTTAGAAGCAGGCACGAATCACTGAATTGAATTCCACAATACGCAAGTCCTCTCCACCGAACGTCACTTCTATTCAAGAGCACTATACGTGAAGCGATTGAAATCAAGAAGTACAAAAATTTCAATTGGGAAGACGGTTTCAAGTTATTATCTGCGACATGGAATCCAGTGATAAAAAACTTGCTACCTCGCTTTTCTGCGCGTTCGGATAGACACCGAGCCAATTGCTTAGAATTAGATAATAGGGACCCTGTGAGTGTGGTATGTGACGGTACATGGAGAAACACTAATATGAAAAATGTCGAAAATGTGCGGGTAGTATTTAAATTATTCACATTGTATTGAAATATTTCTAATGTATTTCTCTCCGGTTCTACTCAACCTCCATTCACTCCAACTCCACTGAACTCCGGTCATTATTACTTCGCGGTCAAAGAGACCTGCCCGCCTCGCCGTCTGCTTAACGCCCAATGAGATGGACATAATATATATTATGATCTTGAACTAATACCTTCAGTATTGCTTTAAGTGGCGTGATGGTCACTCGGTGTTGCTGAGTAGATACATCAATAATATACGTGACGCAGTGTGAGACATGGTTTTTGATGCGTTTTATTTTTAAAAACTTTTGAATAAAAAAGTGGTAAGTAAATATATTTTATCTACCTATCTATATCTATACTAATATTATAAAGAAGTAAAGTTTGTGTGTTTGCATATTTGTTAAATTGTAAGGGGTAATCTCGGGATCTACTGAACCGATTTAAAAAAATCTTTCACCAATAGAAAACCACACTATCCGTGAATGTCATAGGCTGAATGTCATCACGCTACTGCCCAAGGGAGCGGAGCAATAATCATAAATGTGAACGATTCCGGTAGATTCCCATACATTTTAGGAAAACTGATAAATTATGAGCATTATTATGTGAGTTAAGAATGGTGCATCAGGGTTCGAAATACGCCACGGGCGAAGCCGGGGTGGGTCAGCTAGTACTATAATAAAATTATAAAGTAGCTGTGTCTGTAGGTACATAGAGGATATTTTGCTGGGTCATGTTATATGAAATTCTGAACACAAAAATACCTTTTTGGAATACTTGTATTTCTGTTCGCGATGGGTGCAAAAACTACTGAACTGATTTTGATGCGTTTTTTTGTTTGAAAGGTCAGATTTAAAATATTACGCATGTTTGATCACAATGAGCTAAGTAGAATCTTACCAAAAACATACCTGTTAAAAAGGGGGCCAAGTTCCTATCAGCTAAAGGTTCGCTTAAAAAGGATTGAAATCCAATTTTAGAATGCATTTTAAAATCGATCATAATCATCTAAATTTGGCCCCCTTTTTTCACAGGTATATTTTGGTGGGATTTCAACGCTTTTTTTCAAGAATTTCAAGGGTTCGATTAAGCTAACTCACGCTTGACCGATTTCTTAAGTTTTTATGATATATTTTAAACCCCTCCTCCTCACCTGCCCACATTCCTCTTCGTATTCTATTGTATCACTGGTTCATAAATATGTTTACTAATAATTCGATATTAGATTGATGAGCCAACTCACGCTTGACCAATTTCTTAATTTTATTCATTTTTTGTTAATCGACATATTATAACACACAACCTGTGTGCCAAATTCCATAACGCTACTAGGACAATATTGGAAGTGGCCTAGAGGTTTTTATCGCGGACTCGTGTCTCCCCTGATGGCTCCCCTAGGGGAGACAACAGGACTTCTATAGTACTGATGTCTCCCCTAGGCGGGGGAGACATCAGTACTTACTTTTAATGTTATATTTTGAGTACTCGTATCTCCCTTGGTCAAATTTAGGTAGGTACATTGAAACCATTAAAGAAAAAAATACATTTGTCACAGGCATACCTACCTACCTACGCATTACAATAAGTTCTTACTTATATAAATAATATAACCACATACACGTAATATAAAATTTTATTTCGCTTATACTTACCGTAACGGAAAACTAAAGAAGATAGGTACAACAAAATCAACGCATTTTTTCCAAGAAATGCCCTACACTGATCTCTCCATGAATTAATTGTAATTGTGTATTCAAAATAAATGTGAGACACATTTCGGTTTCGGTTTGAATTTTTCTTCTTTTACTGGAATGGGTCTCATTTTCAACGTTTAGGATTGCAATTTTATTTATAGACATATCCTTTTCTAACACCGAAAAGAGCTTTGCGATCGTCACATAATTCTTGTTAATTTGCCGATTAAGTTTCGAATGCCATCCTTCCGCAAAATTATTGGTCCGGTGGCGTTGATCATAAATGCACCATTCCGTTATACAATGCTCATTTTTCAACCAAGTTTTTTCCATATATTCTAAAAATGACTTTAATTTTATTTCATCAAATTCTTTACACCGGTCTTTTATGTATTCATGTCTATGTCATGTCATGTCATGTCTATTATGTGACGATCGCAAAGCTCTTTTCGGTGTTAGAAAAGGATATGTCTATAAATAAAATTGCAATCCTAAACGTTGAAAATGAGACCCATTCCAGTAAAAGAAGAAAAATTCAAACCGAAAGAGACACATTTATTTTGAATACACAATTACAATTAATTCATGGAGAGATCAGTGTAGGGCATTTCTTGGAAAAAATGCGTTGATTTTGTTGTACCTATCTTCTTTAGTTTTCCGTTACAGTAAGTATAAGCGAAATAAAATTTTATATTACGTGTATGTGGTTATATTATTTATATAAGTAAGAACTTATTGTAATGCGTAGGTAGGTAGGTATGCCTGTGACAAATGTATTTTTTTCTTTAATGGTTTCAATGTACCTACCTAAATTTGACAAAGGGAGATACGAGTACTCAAAATATAACATTAAAAGTAAGTACTGATGTCTCCCCCGCCTAGGGGAGACATCAGTACTATAGAAGTCCTGTTGTCTCCCCTAGGGGAGCCATCAGGGGAGACACGAGTCCGCGATCGAGGTTTTGACTACCGGGCAGTCAGTCAGTGCCAAAATTAGCTATATTCACAGGGTCATATTTCAGGATCTACTGATGCTCTATGGTATTTGGCATACTGCTTTAGTACTAGTATATGATTACGTAGGTGCAATTTTATCTCTGTTCTGGCAATAGGCACTGAGCTACAGGGGGGTCAAAAGTGGGTTGAAACGGTTCGTGTAAATAGTGTACGACCTATTGCGGAACTTGTCTTGCGCACGGCCGTGTGCTTAGATCAAACCCGACGTCCGCGCAGGCGGAGCCATGGGTATAAGCTAGTATTTTATAAAACTGATGCACGTCCAAAAGAAGTAGAAGTCCAAGTGCCTTATATTTTTTGTTCTTTGGATTAAATTATTTATTAAAAATATAGGTAGATTAAATTACAAAATCTTACAGATTTTCAATGTAGTAAAATATTAATAACTATTTCCCGCGGCTCCGCTCGCGGTGAACGTCCCCATGGCACATGGTATGGTTATGGTACCCTTACCACCATGCCGTAATTTATTAGTTCTACAATGGATATTTTAACATAATATGTTCACTGTTTCGGTCTTTTGAGAAGTAGCGTGATAATATACTCGATAAATGGACTTTGTTCGGACTTGACTTGACTTTGACTTTGACTATCCTACACAAAAATATTTTTTTCAATTCTGACCAGTAGTTCCTGAGATTAGCGGGTTCAACCAAATCAAACAAACAGACTCTTCAGCTTATAATCAATATTATATAAAAATTAATGCCACTTTTCGTTGTAATTTTATAACTCAAGAACGGGCTTACCTACCTATCCAAACCAAATATTTAGGCTTTGTTCGGACTATTTACTAGATGGTTTATGTGAAGTTTGCACGAAATCGGTCGAGCGGTTCTTCATTTTATTATCACATTTTTTGTAATACCAAACGTCCACGCGGGCGAAGCCGTAAACACAAGCTAGTATTAGTATAGAATAGAAAGAATACATAGACCGTATCTTTTCAATTACCGTCACCAAACGACGAACGTATCACGTTCGATTCACGAACGATTCGTTCACTTCATGCCAACAAAGGTTTTAAAGATTTTGCGTACTACTTACGTATTGTATGTATGTACTCGTATGTTCTATCGTAACTTGGGCTCTTTCCTATTTATCTACGAGTATTCGTTTACCAACACATGTTTGTAGTATGTTTAACAAGTACTGTTAGTTATGTCTATGTATGGCAAATAAATTAGTATTTAACCAAGATACGTGTGTTTTACTACGATGTTTGCAAGTCTCTCTATAAGTACTTTGTAGTTAGGGTTACAGTAGGTACAGTTCACATAACAAATGCTTCGTCAAGTCACGTAGAAATTTGCTGAAGAATTGCTAGCTTTTAGTCACTAATTATTGTCTTATTCGCTACATCGCATGGGACATATCTTGGTATGAAATAAAAAGATCTTTCTTATGTGGGTTTAACATATTCATTAATCGAAAAATTACAATAATTTTAATTAAATTAAATAAAACTAACACTAATTAAGATAAGCTAATTGAAAAAGGTTTAAAAAAACTGGGTCCCCTCGGCAGCGTGCTTAGGATGCTGGCAGCATTCCCTCGCTGAATGGAGATGGAAAGCCTTTGAGAAAACTGCTCGCACGGGGATCACCAGTTTCCTTCCTCAGACGCTTGCTGAGTTCCACGAAAAGCCCGTACGCATTATGTAGTATACCTCCAGGCATCGAAACCTCCTACTAATCTGAAGGCGACCAGGGCCTCGATTCTGCTAAAGACAACCACTTCTTTTCATTTGATTTTAGACTTAACTGTATAACGGTAAAGTCTACAATTAAATAGCATTTTTAGAGTGTCAGTGGTATTACAGTGGTTTGCCTTTAGCAGAATCGGGGCCCAAAGCGGTTTAAATTGTGCGTTGTATCCAAGTCAGTCAGGACTTTGAGTTAAAAATTATAGTATAAGATTTAATTTTTGATTCTATATTATCCATCTATAATTATCTAGACTTTACAGAGTGACCATGTCTTTCAAGCCACATACATTGGAACTCATGAAGATATTATTTATACGACTAATACTGTCTGTATCCAGCTTCCTTCTTTGTAATTTATTTCGTAATTGATTCAAGATAACATTCATCGAGTTTGTTCTGGAATTGTGTAGTTATTTTTGGTTGAGTGTGTCCAAATACGGGTATTGAGGAAAAAAGTTTGCAAGGATATCAATGTATTAATATAATTACAGTGGTTGGCCATATTATTAGGGACAGTACTCAAAATTATGTATTTTCGGCTTAATTGGATTTCTCTAACAAATAGTGTGAAGTAAATGTCATATAACTTTATTATTTACATTTTCATTCTATTGCAATCATGAAAACAAGAAAACGTAATTGTTTGAATGCTTTTTTATTTCCTAAATCAAGTTATAACAAATTATAAAATTAATTTCAATACTTGGTGATGCCGCCTTTAGCTGTGCAATAAGAGCTTCTATTCGTCGGGGCATGCTTTCAATACATGCCTTGGCATTTTAAATTTAATGTTGGGTTGATATCACAGACCACACCATGACAGTCACCGGGTGTTTTACCCGCTCCACAAGGCAATCTGCGTGGAGTTGCTCTCCAGGACGCCGCCTAACGAAAGGACTTTTGTCAACAAAAATTTCGAAAGTTGATTCGTCGGAAAAGCACACCTGTAAAATATTATCTATAATAGTAACAATCTTTATTTACAAATTAAGCTTTACCAAAGAGTTAGATTAACATGATTCCAGTCTTTAACAGTCATATTTCGATGTGGTCTAGCCCATTGTAGTTGTTTCTTTTTCATAGCATCGGTTAGGCGTAGTTTCTTGGTAGGTCGCCGAGCTACCAGGTTCTCTTCGACAAACAGCCTCCCCATTGTCCTTTCGGAAACCTTTACACCTTAGTCGTTAATCATCGTACTCAACTGTCCAACGCTCTTCTTGCGATTTTCGATGCAGATATTCCTAATTTTTCGATCGATATGAAGACTGGTGATCCTTTTCCTACCACACTTTCCTACACGATTTGGTTCGAGAGGTTTTTCATTGTCAATTTTAATCTTAATTCGTTGACGACCGATTTTGAAACCCCTGCAATAGTTGCTATTTGCCTCTGGGAATGTTTAGATTGATGCAATAAGGTTTATATCTCCCTACATTTTCCTAGAGACGTGTCTGAAGCCTTGCCCATTCTAAAAAATACAAATTTGAAGGTAACGTTATTGAGCCTTTCAAAATAAATTAAAATCGAAGATGAAGTAAAGCAAAACTATCGTATTATGAAGCATTACTTACCTTCAGATAAAATTTCGGCCGAAAAGTGAGCTATAAATTTGTAAATATCTAGTATGAATAACTAAAATCATAAAACAGAGTAGCGCGCTTTTCAAGAAACAATGGCCGATCACGAAGAAACGTCATATAACTGACCAATAAGGTGCTTATCCTGTGTTGCCGCTTAATAAAAATAATAATAATGATACCAGTAGACAAATGAAATATAATACTCCTTTGAAAACCACTCTCTCTGTCCACACAAATGCTCTAATCTATAAATTTCATAAATATGAGTACTGTCCCTAATAATTTGGCCAACCACGGTATATTAAGGATATTAATAAAATAAAGGATATTTATTGGACACATCAAAATACTTAGAGATTATAGGTACAGTGTTGGTAGATGCATAAGTTTTTTTTTAAATTGGCGGCCTTATTGCACAGGGCAATCTCTACCAGGCAACTTTTAGTATATTAGAATCTTCAATCTAGCTAACTATATATCTATGTATTATAAAATTGTAATGCAGCTGTGTCAGTTCACCATTTCACAGAATGGCCTTAACGTCCATTCTTAAAGGTTCAACCACTGATTACTTACCTAATAGTTTAACTTCCTTTCTTACTCTTTTACTTTTCGTGCTCTGCAATTTGTAGCTGATACCTCTGGATTTATAAGTAATCAATGGCCACTGTATCCACATACCATCCGAAGGGCTATATTCTTGTATATTATATTAGCAGTAGGTATGAAAATAAATATTCATATTTAACGACGCTCAGACTAACTAACTAACTCTAGATATACGTGATTCATCTTAGACCATATCGTCACTTACCACCAGGTGAGGTAAAGTCAAACGTAAGCCAAGCCTATCTTGAATAAAACAAAACTAGAAAGATATGCTGTTCAAATTGATTATTTTCACTTTTCTCCTTTTTTTCAGATAATGACAGTCTCAGGATTTGTGGTCTTGGGTACGCTACTACTTAATTTCTATTTCTGCAATAGTTACAAGATATTGGCTGTATTTCCTTTACCGAGCAAGAGTCATGGTATTCTCGGTGACAGCATGGTTAAACATTTATTAGATGCAGGACATGAAGTAAGTGCTCAACCGATTCATTGCCACCTTCATTTTAACTGGACACATATATTATAGTATTATAAAGCCAAAGTATTATAATAAGTGTGATAATGACAAGTATGAGCATTGAGCGAGCAAGCGAGCAGCGATTCTCATCAGAAAATGTACGCTCAAGTACCTAACGCATATGTGTGTCATTGGACACGAAAGGGTTAAATGGTGTTTGCCAGTGTTGTGTAAATGAACGTTCTGGAGTAGGGTTTTCCCTAGAGGCTGCAACCCTGAAAGAAAAGCCTGCTCCAGAGTCTCGTCCGACAGACCTCATTCGATTCCGTTAAGCCACAGACTGCAGCGAATATTATGTATAGTATAATCCGCTTATAAGGACATCGAAAAGAAGTAACAAACACGTCATACTAAGTGGATGTTATAAAAAGCAGTCATAGAAAATAATATCTCTTATAATATAGTGTACCTTCTTTTTATAGGTATATAGTCTTAAGAAACTTCCTATTTTTGTTAGGTAAAAAGATCAACAAATAATTCTTCTATTTTTCATTGTACAAAACCACGTCATGGGGAAAAAGCTGTGGACGATTACGATAAAGAGCGAAGGCAATAGGAATCATATAATATATCGATCACTATAACCGAACATAATTTCATTAAATTACGTAATCATAAGTAGCATGTCATTATATGCGAAGTCACATCATTATGTCTGGTTGTGTTACAAAGAATTTTATGTGAATCAAAAAACCGGTTAATATGAAGTGATTACCGTGTAACCACTTCATGTCATATCATATCTACGGAGTTCATATATCAACGAAGTCATAATGAATGGATATTAGATGTGAAATGATCGCGTAACGATACTTAATAGTTCCAGCGCGCAGTGGTAGAAACATTTATAACCATGATGATAACGCATGATGGACACGGAAATACGACGGACGGAAATATTTCCATAGCATTTTCAATGAGAAATATAATTACTTTGCTGAAAACTAATTTTAAAATCTGAAAATATTCATCTACTGCTTACTTACCTACCTACCTATCACACACCTACATATCTCACTGGTGGTTGTTAAAAACCTGGTACATAATTGTAAACTATAACACATAATCATTTGCAGCATTACCATCCGAAAATCTCCATTAGATACTGGTTTTCATAATTGAACCCGACATTTTGCAAGTCATATAAAACAGAGTAACAATGTCATGATATATGTAGGCATTACATATATGACAAATTACTTTGCTAAACATAATCACAATTAAACATCCATTAAAACTCCGTAAAAACGTAAGATCACAAAAAGATGGTGACCAAATTATATGGACACACGTCAAGTCGTCTATGAGATAAATTTCATTTTAAAGTTTTTCTTCTAACTGTAACAATCCTGCTTATTTTCTCTCTACTGTAACTCCTTACTCTGTACAGATAATGGTGCTTACAAATATATAAGTACCTACTTCATTCAAATTAAACTTGATATATATAAAACTTTTATTAACCCTTTCGTGGCCAAGGACGCACATATATGCGTTATTGGAACGAACGTTTCTTGGTGAAAATTACCTACTTCTCGCTCGCTTGCTCGATGCTCGTACTTTAGATTATCACTCCTAATATTATAATTTTCCTACTCCCTGAAGATACATTGGTAGGTACAGTCCAATATGTGTGGCCAGTGGTAATATTTTTAATAAATAACCGTTTTCCCCAATGAAAAATTGAATGTATTAAGATATTCTGATGATACTTGACGATTTTTAAATACAATGATAAACTCTTATTTAATTCTTATTAATTATTAAATTTAAACTTTCTACACAGGTGACATACATCACTCCATTCAATAAAAAGGAGATCCATCCGAAACTACAGATTATTGATGTATCTGAAAATTTAAAGCTGTTTAGTGGTAAGTGGTTACCAATAAATACAATTATTATTAGCTAAATAAAAGAAAAGGTATCACCCTCACACAGCGCAATCAATTGCATCAAGAAACAAGCGGCTTGGTGCCTATTTTCTTTGCCGCACCATATACCGCATATGAATCTTCTTCCTATAGCACCGGATTGAAAAAGCATTTGATAGGGCCGTCAAGCTGAGAACCACCACTGTAGCACTATCGGTGTATGTTGTGTCAAAGTAATTAATATATATTCATTAAAATACCTAACTTTGTCTTTTTTATGTTCTACGATTTTTACGTACGAATTCACGGACATAAGGGGTACAGAATTCGATTTGAAACAAAAAACGTTGTAATTTTTTTGTGTGACGAACGATTAATTTACACGGCACAAAAACCGTTCGTAAATTAACTTTTTTAATCAAATGGCGGACGCGGGACACGGGTAAAGTTCAATCCATATTTGCGACCTCGCAAAGATGGATTTACACCTCTTGACATAAAAAAATACAATTGCGTTATCTTTTTCAACTCCAAATGTAACTTTTCAACAGACTACAAGTGGTTTTTGCGTATATTCCGTTTCTTTTTTCTTCTTTTTTCTTCTTTCTTCTTATGATGAGGAGGTAGGACTTGTATGGAGGATTCCTTGGATATAAACACACAACCTACTTCTAGTTCCCATTAAAAGGTTTTTAGAACTCAAAGTTAGTAAAAACAATTATGTATCTAAATTTGATTAAATGTTATACAGAAAACTCAATGAACGTGAAAATGATCATGGATAAAGTGGTGAACTTCCAAGACATGGATTTAATGACTGGCTTACTAATTAATGTAGCATCGCAAAGCTTGGAAAACCCAAACGTTCAGAAATTGATTCAGGACCCGAATCAAAAGTTTGACGTTGTGATTAGCGAGTGGATGTTCAGCGATCTATATTGTGTGTAAGTTAACTATAACATGGCTACAAAAA
Source organism: Lithosia quadra (assembly GCA_963576445.1). Lineage (NCBI taxonomy): Eukaryota > Metazoa > Arthropoda > Insecta > Lepidoptera > Erebidae > Lithosia > Lithosia quadra. The sequence goes on from OY754894.1 coordinate 4,082,202, forward strand.
ATACAAATATTCAAATATAATCATAGAGTATTAGTAGTGAGAGAGTTAGTAAATAGACTAAATAGATAAATTGCTTTTTACAGAAAGCTCCTTTGAACATTCGATATCGCTTGAGCCAATTTGCCTTTTGACTGTCAAAATATTAATTTCTGGCGATAGGAATATTGTGACAACTATGTCTATCGGCTTTTCTTGGGATATCAATAATTGTTTGAATACCATGCCATGTATTATAGCATCGCGGTGACGTATATTACGTATTTGGATCTTTAACACTTTCCTTTTTGTCCCGGTAGTGGTTACTCCTCGTGAACTCTCAGAACCTACTCCTGAGGAGTATTTATAAACTCAATGACTCCTGTAAAATAATTTATATAATAAACAAATTAGAGGCACCTCTAATCATATTGTGCGTTTCAGATTCGCAGCTATATTTGATTGTCCATTAATCTGGTTTTCAACGATTGAGCCGCATTGGATAGTATTAAACTTGGTAGATGGCCCAACCAATCCAGCTTATACTAATAGCCATCACCAGGAATATGTTCCTCCGTTGTCTTTTGTAGATAGAGTGTATGAACTATACACACAAGTGGATGGTTTGCTAAAGAAAAATTTGTAAGTATAATCTACTGTCAATCCATACACAATATTTTTATGAATAAACATATTTAACACTGTACCTGAGTATACATATTTTGTAATCTCGCTATAATGTATGCTCTTAGTGGATTTGATAAAATTGATTGGTGGATCACTTTGTCAGTTAATCTTTCTTTCTTCTCAAGGATATCTGCAACCGTAATAAATGCAATAATATGAGTAATTTTTGCATGTTAGTTTTTTTTTTTATACCACTTAGGTGGCAGACAAGCACACGGCCCACCTGATGGGAAGCGGTCACCGTGGCCTAGGGACGCGTGCAACAACTAGTCTTCTAAACCATTGAGATTGCGTTCTTTTTGCTTGTCTTTTTCCTTATCCACAACTTGCACTTTGAAGCCTGGGATCTGGTCTCATACTCCCATTTTTGTTTATCTTTGTTTTAATGTAAGTAACTGACGACTGAGCACTCACTTTCTGCGCCATAGTTGCTACTAGAGTGGCTCAGATTGGACCAAGCAATGGATACTTCTCACGAAAACAATAATTTAAAAAATTATAACTTGAATAGTAAAAATTTCTGTTAAGTACACCTACCCACAGTATCTTTACTGCTTGTAATTGAATTTCCTTATATTATTTAACTGATTGCAAACGACCTTCTTATCTGTATCAAGACGTTTCAATTAATACTCGTAATGGAAAATTAATTAACAAACGACTTATGCGGTAATACCAATAAACTCATCGGGCCTCTCGTTATCTCTTCATGGGAGAAACAAAATACTCTGAGGGCAGAATAATTAAGAAAGTTAATATAATAATAAAAATATAATAATATTTTATGATTTTAGCATGCAATTGCTTTAAAATTTCATTCAATATAATAATATTTACTTTCTGATGTCAACAAAAATGTATGACAAGGTACAAAATCCTTTGGCGCCTTATAAGGAGTTGAAGCTGTGTACTGTATGACCGCGCCAATTAGGGTTCTAATTTTCCAGAGTATTTATGGTGGCTATCTAGAAACTGGAGATGGCCCTGGGTCAGCTGAGGTGCGAGGGGTGGGCAAGAATGGGTGGGAGGAAGGAGAGTGCATTTTATTATAATCTATGAAACTTGTTCTTTTAATCAAAAATTTTCAACTTTTATGACAGAAAATTCTACTACAGAGAAGAAGAAGCCTATCAACGTTTTGTAGTACCAATCTTAAAACAAAAAGGCAGACCAGTAACGTCATATGAAACTCTAATGTACAATGCATCTCTTGTACTAGGCAACACGCAAGTTGTTGTGGGCGATGCTATAGCTTTGCCTCAGAGTTACAAACATATTGGAGGTTATCATATTAATGAAAAAGTTCAGACCTTGCCAGAAGTAAGATGATCTTTAAATATTTTAGCACCATCACTAAATACTATCATCTATTTTGTGACATTTTTTTAAATCTCAGATAGACTTAAGAGTTACTGTTTTAATAACTTCGATGGAATATAATCAGCATAGTAATTTTTTGTCATCAATATTATTTTATAATTTACATAACATTTACGACATTAGTATTAGTCCAAAATTTATTTAATTACTTACCTACTATTTTGCTAGCTAAAAACTGAACCAAAAGTAAATTTTTGTTCAGCTATTTCTTTTTGTAACAGAACTTACAAAACATATTAAACAACGCTAAACACGGAGCGATATACTTCAGCATGGGATCAAATATCAAAAGCAAGGACATGCCAGAAGAACTTAAACGAGGCATTTTAAAAGTCTTTGGAGCCTTAAAGCAGACAGTATTGTGGAAATTCGAAGAAGTACTATCAGATTTACCAAAAAATGTTCATATAGTGCAATGGGCTCCACAGCAGAGTATTTTAGGTAAGTTAAAACTATAGATCAGAAAGTAAAGTACAACTCGCAGGGCCCGAGTATTGATATGTATCATATCCATCTACCATCCTACTATCAAATTCCTAGTCCGATCCCCCAATACTTGGTGGGTACTTCAATAAAAAAACCTGATAGGATATCTTTTTGCAAATACATCAATTACAAAAAGATTTACAAAATTAAAATATTTTTCAAACCTCAGATACGAATATAGTAACCGTAGACTCTTTACATCGCCTTATAGAAGCTGGCCTCTTACGATCACCGCCATCTAGTCTAGTGATAAAACAAACATGCTTAGTAGTTGTTGTCATCACAGCATTAACACTTGTATGTCATCTTGTTCCAGCTCATCCGAACCTGGTTCTATTTATAACCCACGGTGGTTTATTATCGCTAACAGAAGCTGTTAATTCCGGTGTTCCTGTTATCACTATACCAGTTTTCGCAGATCAGTTTGCCAATGCACTGAGAGCTGAGAAGAAAGGCCTTGGTAAAAAAATTGAATTGAGTTACACAATGTACGAAGATCTGAAAATAGCAATTGATGAAATTCTCAACAACCCTAAGTAAGTGAAAAAATATCCAATCATCCTCCGAGCCTTTTCTCATTTCAGTTAGGGTCGGCTTTTCAGTCTAACTGTGAAGTGGCTACCATCTGACCTCCACTACCCACTGGTGACATCGAAATTCTATAATTAGACTGCGTGAATGTTTGTATGTCAACAGGAACTGACAGCTTAACGTGCTCTCCGATGTACGGTGGAATCTCAATGTATCAGAAGATTCTAAGACTGCCTTGGCCGTGTTGCTCTACAGACCTGTACAGCTTCAAAGATTGCGATTAATGACAATATCATCGTCATCATCATCTACTTCTTCTTGTCCTAATTTATTTGCGGTCGGCGCAACATATCATTCTCCTCCATACATTCCTGTCAGATGTCATCTCATCCGTTACTGCCTTCCTTTCCATATCCTCTTTCACGCATTCCATACATCTTTTCTTAGACCCACTTCTGCCTTAGCCCTCCACATTCATACTTCGAACCTTTTTAGCAACTTTACTTTCCAATAAGACCCTAACAAAATAAATTCCTTCCTTTCCAACTTTATTTTATCGTTTGTTCATGTAAATTTATATTTTTGTTTCTAGATACTCCAAGAAAGCTAAGGAAATTTCTTTAGCTTATCATGATCGTCCATTGACTCCAAGACAGGAGCTGTTATTCTGGGTGAGTCACGTGGTGCGTACACATGGTGCTCCCCATTTTCGTTCTCCAGCACTTCAGTTGCCACTCTACCAACGGCTATATTTGGATCTTATTGCGGCTTTATTAGTATCATTGTTTACTGTCATGGCTATTGTTAAACGTATTTTATGTATGTTTAGTGTGAAAATATTGTATAAGAAAGAAAAACGTTCCTAAGGTAATTAAGATGAAAGTGAAATTGTTGTTAAGTTTGATAAATAAAAATATTTATTGAAGAGTATGCTTTCCTTTTCACAAAAATATCTACAAAAAGAATATTAGCACTATCTATAATGTATGATTGTATTCAGTCGCAGGGGGGGTTAATATTTTTTAAATGCTTTGACAGTTACATCATTATTAGATACAATGTGTGTTGTGGTTCGTTCGTATTAAACACAAAACATTAAAAAGATTTTTCTTTGTTATGTGGTATTAAATGATGCCGCTATAACATGTCCTCGGCCACATTACCTTGATTCTGAGAACATTGTACGGAAAATTATAATGATTGATACGTCAATTGTCTATTGTTCACGAACAGTATATAAAACTTGAAAAAAGATTTATAGAACAAGTTGTTATAATGATAATGAAAATAAATATGTATGCTACAGTTAAAACCCCTAATTAGTTAATTATAGTTTTGACTAAGAACATCAGTCGTATTAATAGGCAAGTAGTTTAAAAAAAAACGATTGAGATTCAAGTTTAAACTCTTTATCCGCTGGAATATGATCCACCATATTCTGGCTCATAATTGTTCTATTAATTCATTATTATTCCTCTGATGAAGTCAGATGGTTAGGTAAGTATATTAATTACTCTGCGGGGAGTTGTACCTAACTAATGTATTGTGTCGGGGCTCATGGTTCCTCGAGCTCACACCACTCACTCCCGATGGACGCTCCCAACGGTAGGTACTTAAGTCAAAACCACTCGACTTCGTAACAATTTTTTATGGACGCTTTTAGGCAAAGCTATTTTTTTTCCAAGAACCATTTTGACCAAGAACATTAGAAATTTCCTTGTACTTTGACATAACATAAATACAAAGATAATAAAAGTTTACAGGATTAAAAAAAACTTAATAGTGTTCTCATTGAAAGAGTCTATAAATATTAAATGGTGGGAAACAATGAAATTGTTGTATAATTTTTTCAATCAATCTTCTGTTATTTTTCTACCGTAGTGTTCATTACAGATTATTTGTTAGGTATTTTGCACCCTTAAATATAAGACGCTCGCCGACAATACGGCCATTATCCTCTATGCTGACTTAAGATAGTAGTTTGTATTGCCCATAAGGGACTTTCAGTTATAAGTGCCTGGCTGCACCATAATATACTAATGTATATCCGGAGGCTAAGATTCGAAACCATTAAAATTTATAATGGTAGTTAGTAAGTAAAACCAAATTCAATTGAAGAAGAATTTGTAAAACCGCTTCACAAACATAAAACCTCAACTTATTGGCAGTCGGTTAAAATAAAATATACCATATTAGTACCATACGGGGGATATGGTACTAATGTGGTATATTTTTTTTTGTACCGAAGATGGTTGTATGGAATCTTATTAACGTCTTCGAGCCCTAAGCCAACGTCACCTGTTAGCTGTCATAACTGCCGAGTGATTGATAACGGCTCAGGTTTTTTTCTGGAGGTCAGACAGCAGTGTTACCAAACAAAATTGAACTAAATAGGATTGTGAACACCAATCTCCGAGATGATAGCCTCAAATATAACCGGGATTGTCGCTAAGATGAAGATGAATAACATAACAACTACCTTATTTTACGTGAAATAATAAAATCAAAACTTTTACACACTTTATTTAGCAATTATTTTTAGTTATTCTTTTTATTGACATCTATTACCTTTTTCTTACATACTAAAACACAAGCAAAGCGTAATAATTTAAAACTTAAGTGTAAAGTTATAACAACCAAAGCAATAACATCTAAGTATAATCGTTGGTAAAGAGGGACGCTAAAAGCAGGAGAACGTAAATGTGGAGCACCACGCGTTTCCACCACGTGACGTACCCAATGTGACAACTCCTGGGCAGGCTTCATGGGTCGGTCGTGATATATCTGTGACAATAGCTTCACTTTTTCTTTATATCTGAAAAGTTAAATATAATTTTAAAAATATAAATTTAAAATGTCAATATCTAAGACTGGGCTAGAACCAACAGCAGTTCTCTTCCACTACCAGAATCATCAACAAAAGGATTTAAAATTATTGTAAGTAATATATCTACTGGATCACCGGCAATCACCGGTCACTCTCAGGTTCATGTAGAATATATCGCCGGCCCCGGCGAATAAAATGGTAATCGCAAAATCTTAACTTTTCAGGAAAAATAAAAAACTGTTTTTTGTCTATAACTTGATTAATATTAGACGTAGACAATCCAATAAAGGCTTAAATAAAAGCTAATTTTTAAAGCTTTTATATTGATTTAATAAATCTTTAATTGCATTATTCAAATTTGATATAATTACAATGTAAAAAGTTAGTAAATATGTAATGTTATTGAAATTTGGTATTGTACACTTACCATTTTATTCCCGTTATTTAGAAAGATATTAAATAGTATAATATGCTATTGCAATATTATTCAATCGTATGACTGTTTTAAATTTGGAAAAATAAAGTAACCTTACCATTTTGTTCTGGTTCATACGGGATGTCCATTTTAGACTAATCAACCTTAACAATATTATTCTAGTTTTGAAAATACAATGAAGTTATGGTAATCAGACTTTATTTATGTTAAAGTATAAAAGATAAACCTAATAAAAATGGTAAGTAAAAATTAGTTTTCCTGATCTTCGTTTTCAATTAAGGTATGGATTTCAGTATTAGTTCCGTCATAAGTTAAAGCTTCATAGAAGGCATGGTAGAACATTGGGATTGCTTCTGATCTACTTAGACTCATAAGATCGTGTAAACGATCTTATTAGTCTATGTAGATCAGAAGCAAGGACGGATGTTTGCTGACGTCGTTTGGCGCTGCCTAGAGGATCCCTCATTATCCGTCCTATGGGTATACGTAGATCGTGGCTCTTCAAGCCAGATTTATGTGTGCCTGTACAGTTCCCATACGGGAGATGAGCGCAGAGGTTGTTCACCAGAAGCAGTTGGCGTACCGCGCCTAGACTAGACCATCCGCGCAACGCGATCCTAACGTAGGTCGGTTTAAAGTAGCGTACAACAAAGCCACAAAGATATGCAAGAGGGCTTACATCAGAGCCGATGCTAAGCTCATTGCGCGGCTTGGGCAGGAGCTTGTGGAGTACCCCACGGACAGCCGTAGCTACCGGCGCCTGGCCAAAGGCGTGCAATGAAACTTCTGCCAGCCTTCGCTACCTTCGTTGCGAGACCCTGACGGATCGCTAGTACCTACATGAGTCGCAGGAGAAAGCCAACTTGCTGGCTTATCTCTTTGCGGCTAATTCCCGAATGGATGATTGCGGTATGCAGCCTCCAACACTACCCAACTGTGACCACGTAATGCCTGATATTATAATCAAGCAACACTATGTTAGTGCAGTGCTGCAATTTACTCGATATCCGAAAAGCCAGTGGTCCCGATGGAATTCCAGCGGTAGTTCTATGTAAATGTGCAGCGGAGTTGTCTCCCATGCTGACGCGTCTGTACCGCATCTCATACACCTCGGGTGCAGTGCCACCAACTTGGAAGGAAGTGAATGTGCAGCCGATCCCCAAGAAAGGGGATCGGTCAGACCCGGGCAATTACCGACCCATGGCCGTCACTTCAGTGCTGTGCAAGGTTTTTGAGCATATAATTAACGCACAGCTCAATGACATGCTGTCAATAGGCAGCATACATTGCTATGCAGATAATAGCACATTACACGGACGATATCACGGTCACCCTGCGGATAAGCAGGCTGACGTAGGGGGAAATAAACAGCTTCTTGTCACTGAGCTTGATCGGGTCCTGAATCACATTTCTCAATGGGGCTCTGAGAACCTGGTCGAGTTCAATGCCAAGAAGACACGGGCTTGTGCGTTTACAGCAAAGGTGTCTCCTCTCCTTCCCCTCCCTACTCTTCGGGACACTCCACTGCCACTTCAGGATAACCTAGATATACTCGGCATGGATGTTCGCTGCAAACTGAATAATAAAACCTACATCGAGAGCATCATCAAAACGGCCTCGCGGAAACTCGGAGTCCTGAACAATACCTTGTTCAGGACTCAGGCGGTTTTTCACACTGGAGCAGCGGTGTTCTCATCTCTGGAATGGCTCTGCACAGTACCTTCTAGAATTTCTAGATGCTCTCAACAGGGCAGGCCGTATTATTGGGAGTCCTGAAGATACCAACGCTTTCTAACCGTTACAATTAGGACGAGACATAGCCTCTTTGGCAGTTTTTAACCGCCTCTACCATGGTGAGTGTTCCGATGAGCTCCACCAACTTTTTCCACCCTCTCCTTTCCTATACAGAACAACACGTGCAAGGCTAAGATATCGCCCTCATACCGTGCAAACAATTCTATCAAGAACTAAGCGGTTCGGTGACTCTTTTTTGGATAAAGACCTGGAATTTCTTGCCAGCCCTTCCTGAGACTTTACCTTTCGCTTACCATCAGGTGAGGTGAAGCCATATTGACGTGACTGACATAAAAAAATATTGTGACCATTTACTTAATTATTGAGATATCTATCTAACTAATTTCACACTCCAAAGTTTCGCCCGAAAATTGTATAGTGTCATCACCTCTACCGTATATAAAAATTATGCGCTAAAACAGTATGGCAAGATATAATTGCACCATTCAGTGTCAATACAATCTGTTGACTAAAGTAATGTTAGCCGATGAGCTTAGAAGTTTTTTAACGAGAATAAAATGGTATTCACCATTACAATTCATAGCGATGTTTTCTTGTACGAGAACACAATTGTTGTAGCTTTTACAATATTTTTTTTAATGGAACCAAGATGGCAATAGTTTGTTATAGTTTTATTCATGTCAATTAGCTCCTCAAAAAGTATGATGAATAATATTATATAATCTTTTATTTTTCTGAATAATCATAGAAAAATTACGAAAAAAATTGAGTATGTGTATTGGGCTCTGTAAAATTCAAATATGGCATAACACTAAAACTATTGCAATGTCGGTTACCATTTTATTCTCCGGGGCCGGCGATATTATGCTTTCCACGAATTTAAATACATTTATAGAAAGAACTATGAACTAGAACTATTCAACTATCTGTCGTCACAAATGCTCCTCAAATCAATTTACTCGTATATTTAGTAAAGTCAAAATAGGTACTTACATGGGCTTAGACAACATTTCCTGTATGGCTACTTTCAAGTCCTTATCTACGTTATAAGTGAGATCCACTTTAAGAGCAAACCCCTTTTTGGCTGCTCTATTAACATTGACAAACTGATCACCAAACACAGGTACACCAATCACTGGTACACCGTAGTGGATGGTCTCCGTAGTTGAAAGGAGTCCTCCATGGGTAATAAAAAGGACGCAATTCGGGTGAGCTGAAAATATAATAATTTATCTATTATTATACTTTTTGAAACCTTTTACTGCGAAAAAGTGCTTATTACTGAAATGAAAATAATCCCACGTTTTTCTGTAAGCTATCTTTATATATGCTGACCTATATATTTAACTATCTATATGCTGAAATTTAACAAAATTGGTTCTGCAGTCTAGGCACGAAAAAGTAACGGGCAAGCAGATACACTAGTTTGTATAAATTGATGTTTGAACTTAATTTAATACAATAGGTCTTTAACGGATATCTTGGTGCTTTGTAAAATTCTTTGGAGTCATTTACCTACATAAATTTAGGAAATTATGGCTTATATTGCATATAATGATAATATCTATCTTCAGAAAATAAACCGGCCTTCAATGATAAATTAAAACATTTAAGTAATATCAATCTGGGCTAGTCATCCGTATTTTGAATCATAGGAACAAACTACACCTTTGCATAAACAGCTGCAGTAATTTTAAACTACGTAATGATCTTACTCAGAATGCTCGGCTGCGGTGCCCATTTCAAAATATGAACATTTTTGGGCACGTTGGGCAGGTCCTCTTCGAATTTCCACAATACAGTTTGCTTCAGTTCACCGAACATTTTCAGTAGTTTCGTCTTGATTAGTGCTGGTAAGTCTTTGCTCTTGAGATTTGAGCCCATACTAAAGTATATTACTCCATCTTTTGATGCATCCATAATTTTCTTCAAATCCTGCAAACATGATTATGATAATGGTGGAACTAAAGAGTTTTTACGTCCATCGCGAACCAACAGACAGGAACCCAAAAAAATTAAGCCTCAATCGTTAATTTTAAAGAACCCATCCATCCATCCTAGTAACCCAATATACAGACACAGCTAACTTACAATTTTATAATAGTAATAGTAAATAGAAATTCAGTACTACCTCAGGCAAGGGCTCGACATTTTCATCAATGTGGTACCCTCCAATCGGTTTATAGCTCTGTGGTATTCTGGCCGCTTCTCCCATAGATACATGTGAGTTGCCCAGAATCAAAGATCCATTGAACCGAAGTTTCTGGAAGGTGGGTGGCTGTCGGCCTCTGGCTTTAATGTGTGGGGCAATATATTCCTCATATACATCAGATTGTAGTTTATCGTAGTACCTAGAATATTGTATAAAAATATATTAAAACCGTTGTTTTATTCCAATTTTTTTATAATGTTCAATGTACAGATGATGATGATGATTCACCATTTTATAATAGTATAGATAACTTTGAATTTTAATGATGATTTTGTAAATTAAATTATTTTTATAAAATATGGTCGATAAAATTATAGACAAATATTATAGTGCTTACATATAATCCATGTAGGCCTCACTAATTCGTGAACATAACTCCTGTATTCGTTGTTGGAATGTAAAAGGTGGTATATTTAGCGATAATGCATCTGAACTATAAGCAGGACTTGGCATTTCATCAACCAATCGTAAGACACGAGCGTTTACTTCCACTGGAGACACCCATATAAGTGGGCACCCAAATAAAGGTGCCAAACTGAAATAAAGCATTAATAAATTATTGGACTCTGGAAGCAAGTTGGATTTTATCCAGTTTAAACAATAATTTAATCGGTACTTAGCAATCCGGCCTGAATATCAGTCCGAATATTCCAAATATACCATACCTATACCAGGTAGCACAGTTAGGGAATCCCCTGTAAGGAACTATCCGTGATAACTTTACCCATCTTTTTTTTTGGATACGTAAATATGAATCCACCTCGCCTGATGATAAGCTAAAGGTGTAGTCTTGGGGTTCACCATAACAGACATCGGTAATGCCACAGTAGTGGCTTTCAGCTTTACATTCTCATCAGATGCCTTTTCATGCCCCGTTTAAATGACCTGGGACTTGAGGAGGAAAGAAACACGTGCACTGGTATAGTATTCCAAGTCTTTATGATGCAGCAAATAAAAGAGTCACCGAACCGCTTGGTTCTTGATGCACTGTGTGAAGGTGATACCTCAGCCTTACATATCTATAGAGATAATGTGATATTTTCTTCTAGTTACCTTGCCAATATCTCAGTGAACATCCATTCTACAAGGACGACGTCAAAATGTTCTTTCGGGTCGCTCAATAGCTTCTGAATTTCTTTGTTTTCTAGTGTCTTCGCGACAATAGATACCATAACACGCATTATTAAATCCCGATCGTTTGTTATAATTTTTCCTTCCAAAATATTTGTAATACTGAGAGTATGTGCTGAAATGAAAACTAAAGCCACTATAATCATGAAACCAAACGCAAAGTGACAATTTTATAAAAGACTAGCTATGCCCTAGCGACTAGCCCTGCAGCTTATAGCGTAGCCTATATTTACGGAATGTTTTATAGCGAAGTCTATAATTAGGAATTGTATGAAAGATTACTTACGAGTTTCGGATCTCGTTTTCTCAACATATCTACATTATTTCTCATTTTCTTTACATTTACTGCAGTTTAATAATTAATTGAAATTTATATACGAGAGAGATAAAGAGAATATTGTAACGAGAATTGAAAAGGGTATGCTAAGATGGTTTGGACACGTGGAGCGAATGATAAACCAAATAGGTACGTAAGGCACTTGTAAGTGGGCAGGCAAGGCGGGGTCGACCTTGCAGAGTATATGCCTACTGACCAAATTAATGAGTTATTGAAGAAAGGACAGGTCAAAAGCACTCGAAACCGGCGGGCTTGCATGAAAGGTTTAATGACGAAGTATGTAAGGACAGAAGCAATTAATTGCGGTTTGTTGTCTCTGCCTACCCCTAAGAGAAAAAGGCGTGAGCGTCTGAGCATATTTTATGTATATTGAAATTTATACATACCAGGGATACTAGCCATATTATCACTGACATCAATTTGCCGAAGGTTTGGAGGTGCGTTCTTATATTCAAAAGCAGTAATATAGACCACCTGTAATTTAAAATGTTAATTAAATATTTTCTAAAGTAAAAACATCATCAACCTCATGCATGCATTTTGTGTAAATACGAGTATGAAGCAAATTTCGTGCCAAAACATAATATTTATGATTAGCACGAAACTGAGAGCCAATTCTCGTAAAAAATAAGTTCAAAATTTCAGTCTCAGTCTAGTCGCGACCTCAAATCGATTTCCCAAATGTTAAAAAGTTTTATTCTTATAACCGAAAGAATACCTTTTTCGAAATTTAGGAGATCGATATAAGATTAAAACTAGAAACAGCATAATTATTACCTACGTATAGAAGCAAGAGCTAGCCCTCTTGCATTTTCCTTACGAAAGCACATATAAAAAAAGATACTATATTTTTTAAGCACAAGCTTTAGCTAAAATAATCATCTATCTTTAGATTATATAATCTAAGATAAGATAAACATAGACAGATATGGAACGCTACCTACCTCATTCCCGTCTTTAAGGAGTTGTCTGACGACGCCATCACCTAAATTCGCATGACTCCTCGATGGCATCGGGTATACGACCAGCGCTCGGTAAGCATAACTTGAGTCCAAGGCAATAGCCAATCCGAACAGTAAGTAAATTAGCGCATTCATTATCTGAAAGGATGAAAACTTACATTTTAATTTTTTATTTGTTTTTTACAGTCGGGTTTTTAATTTTTTGAATTATTTTTTTATTTATTTTATACTTCTAGTTTTAATGTACCTCCATTCATTCACTAAGTTCACAAACCTCAATCCGCAAGTAACTTGTACCTATCTATACATAAAAATTGCATTTTTTTTAAATTAAAATTTACTCATGATATACCTTTTTGAAATCCTCGTGACAAGTCCTTTAATTTAAAATGTATATTGCAGTATACAATTTATTTTTATTTTTCCTCTTTTAAACTATAGCGTATTACTCTGTATTACAGTGTAGAGAGAGTGGAGAGTCGAGTGAAGAGTGGAGTGGAGAACGGAGTGGACAGTGGATTGGAAAGTGTAGTGGAAAGTGGAGTAGAGAGTGGATTGGAGTGGAGAGTCGTTTTATTAAAATAGAAGCCGCGGGCAGAAGCTAGTCGTAGTACATGAATTTACTTTGCAGTATAATTATAATAGCCAATGATTTTGACAATGTACCTACTCTAGATGCGTAAAGTGTGTAGGTAATAGGTCACTTTGACGCACCAATCAACCAATCATAGAATATCTATAATTGGTTGATTGGTTGGTGCGCTTGGATAAAACTAATCATCGGTTTAAAGGGCCCTCATTGGTTGATCAATTCTTTTATTGGTTTTTTAGTTGACTAGTTTATATTTTTAGTTGTAGTAGCACAGGGGTGAATTTTTGTTCAAGATCCTTGTCTCTAGCCTTTCTGTTTCGACAAGGTTGGCATTGAGCTTGTTAAACAGGGGTATTCTAGTCCAAAGACATTATGCAAACCGTCTTTAGATATGATAACCGTATCCTTTTCGTCATCACTTTTAACATCATTGTGTTTATTTATTAGAGAATTCGGCCTTTGCGCGTTTTTCAATTTATTTAGGTATACTAGTTTATTGAATCTAAAGTATTATAACACCTTTCACAGCAATTACTTTCAATGTCTTTATAACGTTTTGACTTATCTATATACTTATAATAGCTGTTGCCCGCGGCTCCGCCCGCGTGGATTTCGAATTGGGTTACATTATTGAAGTTTTAGTAAGGATCCCTAAATTTTTTGGAGATAAATTATAGCCTATGTTACTCACAGATAATGTAGCTTTCTATTGGTGAAAGAATTATTGAAATCGGTCCAGTAGTTTCGGAGCCTATTCGTTACAAACAAACAAAAAAACAAAAAAACAAATCTTTCCTCTTTATAATACTAGTATAGATAAATCTGTAGAAGTGAAAATTCTGTAGGTACATTGAAAATATCAAAAAAATAAATAGCAGGGGGTGTTAGTAGACCGACACCGAACCCAAATATGTGATTAAAAAAAATTTTGTCTGTCTGTCTGTCTGTCTGTCTGTCTGTCTGTTTGTTCAGGCATCACGCAAAAACTACCGGTTCGATTACGATGAAACTTGGTATAATTATTTTTCAATATCCTGGGCAGCACACTGGATACTTTTTATCCCGGAAAAGTACATACAATAAAAGACAAATTTAATTTTGCGGTTCAATTCCTAGACCCGATTACTGTACCAACCGCAAATAATAAGTTTGTCATAAGTAAGTCATAAGGTTACGTCACCCGCCAGTGGTGTTCAAAATAAGATGAAATAAGATTAGTGCATAGTGGTGTTACCTATTAGTTTTTAGGGATTTTGAGTTTTATTAACAAAAAATATTGAATTTTGAGTTTAGATTAGTTATCATCAGAAATAGGTTTATGGGAGTGGGAGTGTGCATGGGAGTGGGAGTGTGCATGAGAGTGGGAGTGTGAGTGGAAGTGGGAGTGGGAGTGGGTGCGGGGGTGGGAGTGGGAGTGGGTGCGGGGGTGGGAGTGGGAGTGGGAGTGGGAGTGGGAGTGGGAGTGGGAGTGGGAGTGGGAGTGGGAGTGGGAGTGGGAGTGGGAGTGGGAGTGGGAGTGGGAGTGGGAGTGGGAGTGGGAGTGGGAGTGGGAGTGGGAGTGGGAGTGGGAGTGGGAGTGGGAGTGGGAGTGGGAGTGGGAGTGGGAGTGGGAGTGGGAGTGGGAGTGGGAGTGGGAGTGGGAGTGGGAGTGGGAGTGGGAGTGGGAGTGGGAGTGGGAGTGGGAGTGGGAGTGGGAGTGGGAGTGGGAGTGGGAGTGGGAGTGGGAGTGGGAGTGGGAGTGGGAGTGGGAGTGGGCGCAATAAGCTACTTCCACGCGAGCGGAGCCGTGGGCAACAGCTAGTCTTTAATAATACAATAATTATCTGTAGGTTGGACATCCTTGAACTACTATAATAAGTTGTATTATAGACTAAAAACAAAAAAATTGCATATCATTTAACAGACTGCTCTGTTCATTTTATCAAAGTTCGATTGTTTCAAGGTTATGATAATAATCTGGTCTAATACCTCCATTAATATTATAAAAAACAAATAATTTCAGAATGACTTACTGTGTATTTTGTAATGGATGTATGGTGTTTCGAGATATTTCGAGATTTCGAGTCTCTTTGGTTTCAGTCCCAAAGAAACCAAAAATTAGCGGCACTACTTATCGCACCGGTGTCAAGCATTACACTAAATGAATAATGTATAGTCATACATGTAATCATTTATATTATCTTTATTGTAACTCAAAATAAAAGTAGATTTCAGATTCTACGGATAATTTACTTTCTGTAAGATTTAAAATACTGCACTGGCCATATGTGTTTAGGTTGTTTGATAAACATAATCTACAATCTAATCAACATTATCTTAAATTTTTAGAAGGTAGGACACGACGGTATCTCCCGTCCAAAATGAGCTGTCCGACTGGGGTAGTACCTCCACCCTACAGAAGACCGCGGCTATAACCATTGTGTTGTGTTTCTGCTGGTAAGTAGGGTAGCCAGAGCTCACTGTACTCCTCCTCCCTCACCCCTTCCTAGCCACCCTACCCCTTCCAAGTCCATCCCCCTTCCCTTCAAGGTAGGCAGCGCGTGTGTGATACCCTTAGTGTGCACACGTCCATAGGCCACGGTGACCGCTTCCCATCAGGTGGGCCATGTACTTGTCTGCCACGTGTCCAAACCAAATTTACCTGCTGCCTCGTACACCTGCTGATTTACGAATGACGAGACGAGACGACAATCACTCCTCTAAAAACCAAGATGAACCAATCGAAAAGAGGCTCCTACCAACATTATAAATATGAGAGTTTGTGAAGATGTATGTTACTTTATTACGCTATAATAGCTGAACGGATCTGGCTGGAATTTGGTACAGGGATAGATTATAGTCTGGAATAACACATAGAACTTCTCTCCCTGGAATAAGTGCTCGAGAGTAATGGGAATTGGATCAGAATTACACGCGGGGCGATACCGCGAGATATAGAAAAAGAAAGATACCTTTTTTATTATTTACCAGCTGTGCAGGCGGGTTCGCCCGTTGCATACTATATCCCCGTAGCAGGAATAAATGTCCGTCTCCTAGTTCTAAGCTACCTCTCCACCAATTTTCAGCCAAATCGGTTCAACCGTTCTTGAGATATTAAATAATGTAACTAACAAGCTTAACTAAGGCTTAACGTGTTCCAGTACTATAGTATCCTATTCTTAGTTAAACCATCGTGTTTAAGCTCATAATATCAATCCATTTCTGTAGCACTATAATAAATAATAATACGTTATCAGATTTATTGCTAATCGCATAATATTAGGCGCGACATTATTCCCATCAACAGACTTCACTAAACGTGATGTTAACCCGCACATACACTGGCAGAAGCCCGCGGCTCCGCCCACCTTGATGTCGGTTATAGTGACTTTCGATCATATCTCCGAATCAAACATACAGCAGATTTTAAGTCTAACCAAGACCTTTCTAATAAATAACTACATCAAATTCCATTCAGTAGTTTTTTGAGGTTGAGAGGATGAAAATACGGAGTTTAGGAAATTATGGTACAGAGGTACAGCCCTAATTACCTATTGTATAAAAAAAATCTTAGATAGTAATATCAACAGTTTATTTATTTTTTAGTAGCCGTTCATTGTGAACATATTTTTGTCTACATATCCTTCATCTGGTGAATAAAACATCAAAAATTTAAATTACATAACTATGTACGATAATTCTAATTTGTTTTCTTTTTGGTCTCAACTTTCTTTGGGCATATAAAGGTACAGATACGGCTAAGTAATTTATTCATAACAATTATAACCACTAAGAGTAAAGCTATTAGATCAAAATAGAAACGTTGATAGAATGGTACATCTAAAGCTGGAGAACGCAGGTGTAGAGCACCACGTGTTTCTACTACATGTCGCACCCAGAACGCCAATTCATCACCGGGCTTTATTGGACGGCTATGATATACCTTTGACCATTCCTTAGCCTTTAACTGGTATCTGTAAATAAAAAAGCGTCCATAATTATAATGTCTAAGAAGTGTTGTTGATGCTATTTTATTGGGACATATTACACTTTTGCTTGTAGAGTACTAAAAACATAATAATAATATGGTAATATTTTAAATGTGAAATTTTGTGAAGATATTTTGATATTCGTTACTCAATCACGCTTAAACGATTGAACGGATTTGGGTGAAATTTAGTGCAGGTATAGATTATAGTATAAAATAACAGAATCACAAAAACGTTTTAAAATAACTTTCATCAATAACTTACGTAGAGTCTGTCGTCATTTTTTCGATGGCAACTTTCAAGTCTTCAACTACATTATACGTCATTTCCACTTTGATACCGAAACCCTTTTTCTCAGCCTTCTTAATGTTACCAAACTGGTCACCAAATCCTGGCACACCAATAATTGGTACACCAAAGTGTAAAGTTTCAGCAGTTGATAGGAGTCCTGCATGACTTATGAAAATGGCACAATTTGGGTGAGCTGTAAATTAAATAAGTTTCATTTAAGGCGTAATTTTTAGCAAAAAGAGATGCGAATATTAAGATGGATGTATAATGTAACAAGAATGGACAACATGAGGAATGAATATATTAAAAGAAGTTTGAAAGTTGTACCAGTGAATGAAAAATTGAGAAGAGAGCAACTGTCGTGGTAAGGACATAATTTGAGAAGAGATGAAAGTAATGTTATCAATAAGGTTCAAAGTATGAAGGCTTTAGGAGCAGAGCTAGGCCAAGAAAAGATAGATGGAACGCGTGTAAGAGGATGGGAGTGAATGAGGAGATGACATCTGACATGAATTAATGGACGAAAATGGCAAGTTGCGTTGAACCCCAAACCATTGGGATAAGGGTAGTTAGGTAGATAGTTTATTAACAAAATTAACAGAAAATATAATACTATACTAAAACATAACATACATAAAATACTTATTTGTGGCAACCAATTTGATATGTGAACATTTTTAGGAATATTAGGTAACTGTTCTTCAAACTTCCACAGTACAGTTTGTTTCAAGGTTCCCAACATCTTTAATAAATTCTGTTTTATATCCTCTGGCCAGTCTTTGCTTCGCAGGTTTGATCCCATGCTGAAGTATATTACTCCATCTTTGGCATTGTCCATTATTTTCTTCAGGTCCTAAAAATTTTTTACAGTCTATTTAATATTCTTCTCGAACTGTTTTTTTTGTTTATATTCAGTAGGTCACTTAATCAACACCAATAGATTTTTTATTCATTTAAGTACTACAAAAAAAATCCAAAAACTATTTTCAATCTTGTAAGCTTGACAATTGACGAAGTTTCATAATCATCCTTTTAATATGAATAAAAATTTAAAAGCAGTTTTAACAGACAAAGAAATTATCAATTAATTGCTGAAACTTAACATTAATGTGCTATTAGTCTCACAAATATGCTAACTGCCTGGCTGGCCTAATTCAAAGTTATAATATAATATATATACCTCTGGTAAAGGTTTAATATCTTCATCAATGTGGTACCCTCCGACGGGCTTATAGCTTTGAGGTAAACTGATAGCCTCTCCCATAGAAACATGTGAATAGCCCAATACCAAAGATATATTATAGCGAATCTCTTGAAATGATGGTGGTTGACGTCCTCTTTTTATTATCGCAGGTGCTATTAGTCGGTTATATGCTTCAGTTTCCATTTCATCGAAATATCTGAAAATATATAAGTCACCAAATTATTGGGAGATATTCAAGAACCTTTAGATAAATTAACAACTTCAGTTATTCGAACGTAAACCCTTTCAGCTAAGCTGAATTGCTTGTCTCAGGACTGGGTTCACGTCGATAGTGCAATGGTCAGGATTCAAAACCGGAACCTCTCGATCGTAAGACTCTTAACCACTAGCTACCGATGCTTATTGAAAATAATACCAAGGCCACCCATAGAATATTAATTTCAATTATTGAAGCTATTAAAATCACTACCCATTACATATACATTACATTACATATACAGAATTTATTTTGAAAATTCTGTATAATTTTTAGAATATTTCTGAATTTACTTACTTGTTTATCAGTGCTATATCTGTATAATAATTATAAGTATATGTATACTATACTTCAAAGTAATTATCAACGTTATGTTACAAAATAATACTTTTTACCTATGAAATAGAAATTCTGTTTGTAACGAAGACCACAACTGTTCCACGCGCTGTTGGAATGAAAATGGCATCACATTTGGAGATAAGCAATCTGGTAGAATAGAAGGATTTGGTACAGCATCTATTCGTCTTAAAATATCTGCATTAACTTCTATGGGAGACATCCAAATTAACGGACAGTCGAATGCTGCTGCGAAACTGTAATAAAAATTCATTAGCTATTCAATACAATTCTCAACCCTATAATTAATTAATAGATCATTTTTAATTATGCAAGAAGTAAAAAAAAATATCAGGTAATGAAAAACTATAAGTAATATTATGAGCAACCAATACTAGCGTGCTATGCTATAATACTGCTAAGAATAAAGCTAATTAGGAACACCAAACATGAAATAAAATCTCTTCTTTTTATGAAGTTGATCCAACTACGATTATTATCTATTTTTTAAATTTTAAACCGTAACTTTGTTTTAAATCCTGTGAAATTTATTTTTTACTGGTGTGCATTCATCACGCAAAGCCATGTTAAGTACACTAATGTCTTACCTGGCTAATACATCATTATACATAAATTCAATTATTACTACATCAAATTGTTTCTTAGGATCAGTTAACAATTTCTGTACGTCTTCGTTTTCCAATGTTTTTATGCCAACTTCAGTCATAAAGCGCCTCACAGCTTCTGGGTCAGTCGGAGCTGTGGCATCCATTAAAGCTTTGATATTAATGGAATCCGCTAAAATACAAGAAAATAAACGTTCATACTAATAACATTATAAACATTCTAATAAATAATACATCGTTAAATGCAAATCGAAACTTAATTGCAGTAATATTCATATGACAGATTTAAGAGGCATTCAGATTCGAAACTCTGACTGCTGTCACTCCCGGAAAACTTCTGACCGCAGAAAGTAGATCCCGGGTCACAAAATGGTAAAGATCAATGGCCAATGCTTTCACAGTAGAAAATAAGTTTTTAAAACATACGAGGTAAAACTTCTTCATTGCTGCTGACGTCGATCTGATGAAGTGTAGGAGGAGCATTCTTATATTCTATCGACCTTATATAGGTAACCTGTAAAAAAAATAATGCATCTATACCACTGATATTGCAAAACTCCTTTAAAATATTAATATGCAGAGTTCATTTTCTCTATATTGAAGTTCATTTGTATATTTAGCAACGTGATTGATGTTAACATAAGCATTTATATATGAGTCAAACAATGAATTGTAAGTATAAAGAGTAAATATACCTACGTATATATTTGTATAGGTACCTATTTATGTTTATCTACATGCGTTGTTAATATATACAAGTACAAGCGTATAAGTATTAGCATCTTATATAACATACTATCTATACGTTTCAAGTTTATTTATTTTGGTTTTGAGACATACTGACTTCATTTCCATCTTTGAGTAGTTCCCTGACGATGCCGTCGTTAAGGATTGAGTGGCTCTTGGAAGGCATCTGAGTCACTACTAATGCCTTGTATGCGTCAGAAGGATAACTTAATGCCGCTATACACAGCAATACATTTATGAACATCGCCATGATCTGAAACAAAATTGTAATAATGTAATTAATTGGTGTTAAAAACAAGAAAGAACCAGTGTAAAAATAAACCAACTATAAGGGGCCAAGTTATTAATTTTAAAAAGACTTTAAAATCAAGCTTTTAGTTTTTTAGTTCTTCAAGAATGGCATTAGAAGGTTTTTGCGGGGTAGGCAGCACGAGTGTGATGCCCCTGGTGTTGCACGCGTCCGTAGGCAACGGTGACCGCTTCCCATCTCAGGTGGGCCGTATGCTTGTCTGCCACCTAAGTGGTATAAAGTAAATAATAATAAGTGGTATAAAAAAACCAGACCAATCAAATGAATCCAAACTTGATGGATTTATCTTGTATAGTTCAGAAGTTCGCATGACTCCATCTTTAGACCCTAGATATCGTGTAGCAGCAGAGCTTGTAATAATAATTATTTATTATGTACTCTCAGTAAAATATGATGATGATGATGATGATGATGACAAGCTAATGCACGCGGCTCGCCCTGTTATCGTTTTTAGTCATATCTACGGTTCTACTCATAATTGCAATCAAACGTTATGGCAGATTTTAGGGATAACCAAGACCTTTCTTATAAAAAACCGCATCAAAATCCCTTGAGTAGTTTTTGCATTCATCGCGAACAAACAGACCAATCGATAAACAGATAAGAATTTGGAAAAAAAATTTTGTTCTAAACACAATTCTTTTTTTTTTCATTCATTCATTTAACATACACCAAGATTTTTTTAATATCTCCGAAGTACAGACACAATTCATTTCCAATTTTATTATAAGTAGTATAGATAGATACATGATTATGCTGTAATTGTTATCCATTTATTGATGGAGCGGTTTAGCGCTACTATTGATAATTATAATTGGTCTATATACAAATCGAAATTGAAACGATAAATGGGTATAGTAGATATAAAAATGATAAATATTAATATTATTATTAAATTACAATTGTGTCAAGGTGTTGCTGAAACTGTTACTAAAACCTAAAATGATTGAGCTTATTGGAAGTGGTCCACGTTTGACCACTGTCTCACCTGGTGGTAAGACTAAGTAAAGATATAGTCGAAGATGTAGCACGCTTGCCTAGAAGCTAGGAATATTAAAAGATGAGGCAGCTCGAAACCGGCGTGAAACCAAAATCATGAAAGAAACATAATAATATTGATTTGACTAAACCGCCAACTACCTTAATAAATATGAAATATTTTTCTGTCAAATACTTCAAAATTCCCCCTCCTCTCTTTTAATATGAACCTTATGTTTTATGACGTAAAACTCAAATCTCCATCCATCCATCTCCATGACAGAATCGTCGATATCGGCAGACCTTGCCATAAGATAGATAGCATAGCATTTTAATTGAATATACCTACTCGTATTTTATGTAATTTTATCAGCCTTCTCAAACGACATCTAGTGTGAATAACTGGTACTATGTTAATGTCGCATTCCTAAAAAATACCAAAGAAAGAGGGCATAGTGCCCTAATAACCTTGACTTTGACCTTTCATTTACCACGGTTTTATTTCATCATTTTAACCGAAACTGAGACTTATGGAAACTAATGATGACCTTGTGAAAAGCGAATTTATTACACAGTGTAGTAGTATTAACGCAGTTTACGCAATATTATTTAACATTCGAGTTCATTAAACTTTACAAGACAGCTGCCGTGAATGTTTTAAAATACATCTCCATTTCATTCATAATGACAGCTACAGCACGTGTATGCAGTTCTGGCATTAAGTAATAACAAAACACTTACTTGTTATTAGTGTTCTTACACTTATTTGTTGTATGTCACTAATCACTAATTATAATTAGAAATGAAGGAACACTATGCCGTTTGTAAGCAATAACGACCTCTCCCCGCCATGGGTTTGACATTACTGAGGCAGTGGGAAGAGGAAAGATATCAAACAAATCTTGGGAGTCGTGTGTAACATTCGTACGATGCTATTAGTACTCTTACTGGCTTTTATCATTTAAAATCCTTTCTTAGTGGATGCCTACAATATAAG
The DNA here is from genome assembly GCA_963576445.1 of Lithosia quadra. Taxonomy (NCBI): domain Eukaryota; kingdom Metazoa; phylum Arthropoda; class Insecta; order Lepidoptera; family Erebidae; genus Lithosia; species Lithosia quadra. The sequence goes on from OY754894.1 coordinate 4,105,227, forward strand.
CATCTCCTGACAAAATTTTAAGTTTGTAAGTCCAGCGGTTTAGGCCCTGCGTTGATGAATCAGTCAGTCAGTCAGTCATCGGGCCAAGCAATTATACATATATATATATATATATATATATATATATATATATATATTATGTTACGGCTAATACCCGAAGTGCGGCTGCACCTAGTTTTAGCCGGTTAGAACTAGGTGTAGCCACTTACCCTAACCTAACCGGCTAAAACTAGGTGCAGCCGCACTTCGGGTATTAGCCGTAACATAATATATAGATTTATTTAGTTCTACTAGCTGTTGCCCGCGGCTCTGCCCGCGTTTGTTTTTGTTCGTTAGAGAGTGATTATAAGTAACAAACATCCAAATATTCATACAGACTTTCACATTTGTAATATTAGTAGGAAAGTAGGAATTAGTAGGCTATAGGGTATTTACCTACATTATTGTCGAAATCTTTTGATTCGATCGCCTCACCTCGCAGCGAAACAACTAGTATAGCAGAAGATTACAGTACTCCGAGTTAGTTTAGAACCTAGGTACTATCAAATAGACCTAAGTCCGCAAAATAGCATAATAGCCGAGTTTCGGAAGCTACAAAGAGAAGCTGTTGTTCCCTATAATAGGGAACTTCGCCCCGGCTGAACTTCGCCCCGGCTGAACTTCGCCCCGGCTGAACTTTATACCGGCATCAAATTGATTGAAGCGACAACCGGCGGACCGGACTAGCGGCCGAGACGCCTGGTGGAGTTCCTGCGGAAGACACATCACCCTCGCACGGGACCAGCCCGGACCCCAAGTTGAGTGGATTGCTCAGCCTTCCGTAAATAGTGGCGTGTACCTATACCCAAACCGACACTCGAATTTGAATTGTGTATAAAATAATAAACCGGACCTAGTTAGGTAGTGGGCGGAGGCGAAAGGCTTTTTTAAAACACGTGTGTTGACATGTGCTCACGTTCATGAGCAGAATGAGACTGACTTTATTATTTTAATGTAAGCTTATATACTAGTTACACAACAATAGGACCTTGAATACAGGTGGGCTCTTGTGTCGCCGAATCCCAGGAGGTGATACGAGAAGTTTATCTTAGTGTTGTTTATCTTAATACTAATTACATAATAATGGCTCCTTGAGTACAGGTGGGCTCTTGTGTCGCTGAGTCCCAGGAAGTGATACGGAAAGTTTATCTTAATGTTCTTGTTGTTCTCGCGGCCAGTGTGTGGTCGAGATAAGGGCCGTGGTTACAGGGACATAACTCCTCCCCCCTTAAGATGGAGGCGCGCCGAAGGCTGCTGCTGCAACTGGACCGCTTCAGGTTCAGGCTGCTGTGCTGAGGTTCGCGTCGACTTGGGTAACCACCAGAGCTTGTAGGCTGCTACACCGGATGCTGCTGCGATGATGATGATGTATAAAAGTACTGAGGGCCAGCTGGGTGTTGTTGAGATTATTTTGAAGTCTTCGTCTTCTATGTTAATTTCATTGGTTTTTCTCAAAGTTTCCTTTAGGGTATCTAGTTTTACATTTTCCAATTCTATGGTGATTGGTGAAATTCTTTTATTGTGGCTGGATCTAGGTAAGGGTATTGTTGCTATTTGACTTATGTATCGTTTGTGTGTCATCAATACCCTGTCTAATATTTGCACCTTACAGCTGTTATCTGTGGTAATTAGGAAAACTCCTTTATTGCGTTGATATTGCACGTCGTCGTTGCAAATGGTTTTCATGACTTCCTCCTGTTTCATAATCACAATCCAACTGTTTTCTTTGATTTGTTCGATTACGTTAGTGTTGTAGCTTGCAGTTGCATAAGTGCAGTTATGCGGTTCTTGATGCTGTATCAGTTGCGCGATGCAGTCGTTGGAGTGTAGTAATGTCTGCCATTCAAGGTGTCTGCAGATGACGTTGTCTTCTCCAATCTCGATGCATGGCTCGTGAGGGTATGCAAACTCATTATTTCCCAAGACTAGGAGAGGATTCTTAGGTATAAGTATGGTGTTGTTGTTATTAGGGATGGAGTAAAGGTGTAGTAGGTTATAGGATTGATCTGCAACTATTGGTATGTCTAGAATGAAGGTCAAAGTTCCATTTGTGCTGAAGGCTTTAACTGTTATTGCTTTTTCCCAAAGGTGGATAGAGTTTACGTTAGGATTGAATGGTAGTTTACCACTGATTTCATTCTGAATTATGTTTAATTCTTCTATTAGAAAAGTTGGGTCAATTATACTTGGGTGCATTTTATTCATGTGAGAGAACGTTAAGGCATTTTCTAACGTTTCTAATTTATCGTAAAGCTGCTGAAACGATGTCTCTATTTCATTAAAGATACTTGTTGTTAAATAGTTTGTTTCCAATTCGGTATTTTGTTTAGTATATTTATTGATTGCACTCGCAATTGTGTCTTGATTAGTTTTTATTTGTTTTAAATTGTTTTCGTATTCTTTAATGAATTCCTGCATAATGCTGATTGTGCGTTTCTGGTTTGATTTATTATTATTTAAAGCCGACTGTATTGCTTTTAATTCGTTGTCGTATTTAATTGCATCGTTTTGATCTAAGTTACCTGTGATTGCTTTTACTACTGATCCTAGTCCGTCTATCAATCCACGTTTTTGTCTGTATCTAGACTTAAATCCTATAATCTGTAATCCTAAATATTGTAGCCTAGTTTCTATAGTATCTATGATGTATTCTATTTGTTTTCTAATAGCTACAGTACTTATCGAACTATTGTGTTTTAATCTAAAAGTAAAATAATTACTACATATTTCTAAGTAGATTTCTTTTAAACTAGTTATGTTATATGTTACTGCTAAATGATAGGTATCTATCTGAAATTGTGCCTTTGCTTCTGTTAGCACTAGCACTCCATTATGGTTGTCTATTGGCTGTATGATCGCTGTGCTTGTGGCGAGCCTGAAGGCTGCGATGATGGTGATGACACTCCTGAAACATTTTCAGGTCGCCTTAGTAAGCGGAAGTGAACTCTGATAGTTTTTGCGTTCACGTGTTTGCCAACTATCTCTGCTATTTGTTCTGGATGAATTCTAACTATTGTATAAGGACCTAGGTATTTAGGTTCTAGTTTGTTGGCTCTCGCTGTTTTTGCTACTTGCTTGTAAACGATGTCGCCAACTTTGAAGGGTGCTGACTCGGTGTTAGCGTTAGCTCTCTCAATTGACTGTTGTTTTTCATTATTCAATCTGGCGTTAATTAACTTATGTGTGTTTTCCATAATTTGTTTGTGTTTTAACACATATTCTTGATAAAATTCCTTAGGGCAATGAAGCTCCAATGGATTCCTGCTATCGGTGTGACCGTATAATAATTCAAAAGGTGTAAAGCCAGTTGCAGAATGAATTGCATTGTTGTATGCCATAATCGCGTATTTCATTAAGTTTGTTGGTTCATCTCTATCTGTGATTCTTTGTATTCTTATCATTTCAGCAAGGGTTGAATGCAACCTTTCGATAGGTGAATTTGAGTTTGGATTGTACGGGGTGGTAAAGTGAATATGTATATTGTGCATTGCGCATATTTCTGTTATTACTTCGTTATCGAATTTTGAATCGGAATCCGTAGTTATCTTTTTCGGTATTCCTATAACTGAAAATAAGCTCAATAAAGATTCTGCAATGTGTATGCTTGTTGCTGCAGAAAGTGGTATTGCTTGCGCATATTTTGTGAAGTTATCTATGATAGTCAAGAAAGTTATGCCTCCACTGCTGTACAGATCCATGAACATATGTTCCATAGGTTTATGTGGGGTTTCCGTAAGGGATAATGGTAACTTGAGGGGGTTGCGTTCATATTTACTTTTTAAGCACTTGTCGCATTTATTTATAAATTTTTGTATTGATGTTAACATCTTGGGCCAGTGATAATTTCTATGTATATGTTTGTAAGTTTCTTGTATTCCTCTATGTACTGTTTTTCCTTCATGGTATTTTCTGATAATATCTACTTGTTCCTGTATATTGTCTATTAGTGTTACTCTATTAAGACAGCGTATGAGTTTAGGGCCTCGATTGCTGAATATCGTTCTGTATACTTCGCAAAATAGTTGATAAAAGTCTTCATGGTGAAAGTAGCAATGAAATAGTCTATCGGGTATAGTGTGTTCTTTCAGGAATTGTATAATTTGATTTTTTGTGTCATTAATTGGAATCCAAACGTCTTTTATTATTGTTTTACCTTTAGACCTATCGTCCACTTTATAGGTATTTCCTGGAGATTTTCTAATGTGAAATTGTTTCAATTGTCTATCTATTGCGTCATTTATTTCGGGTATTTTATTTATGTCTACTTCTAGTGCTGGTGCAACTGTTTCGTCTGTATGAACGTTTGTTGTTTGCTCCTGCTGCTGACTTAAGGGTTCAGGTGTCATAGGTATGAGGAATGGTTCCGGTGTAGGTGCTTCATTTATTTGAACATTAGCTGGATAATCCTGTTGTTGACTTAAGTTTTCAGGTGTTATCGGTATATCTAATAATGTTCGTATGTCTATATTTGCAAGTTCTGTGTCTATGGCTGAAGTACTAGGTTGTGGCTCATTTGAGTCAGTGTTGTTGATGCTTTTATTGTGATGTACCACTTTAATTCTAGAAAGTGCGTCTGCATTTGTGTTGGTTTTACCTTTTTTGTACTGTACATCAAAGTTATATTCTGCTAGTCTTAATCGCCACCGAGTTAATTTCGAGTTTGGGTCTTTAATAGACATAATCCATGTTAATGGTCTGTGATCCGTATATATTGTGAAGCGTTTACCATACAGGTAGGGCCGAAAATATTTAATAGCCCATACTATACTTAATAATTCTTTTTCAATTGTTGAGTATCTCTGTTCTGTATCCGATAATGTTCTTGAGGCATATGCCACTGGTTTATCTAAACCTAACTGTCCTTGCGAGAGAACTGCACCGATTGCTACGTCTGATGCATCTGTAGTGAGGATGAATGATTTTTCGAAATCTGGGTACTGTAAAATAGGTGCGTTTATGAGTACTTCTTTGCATTTCTCAAATGCGTGTATGTATTCGTCGTTTAGTTGAATTTTACTGCCTTTTTTTAAGCATTTTGTAAGTGGTTTAGTTAAGTTAGCAAAGTCCTGTATAAATTTTCTATAATAACCGACTAATCCCAGAAATGACTTAGGGCTGGACCTCATCTGGCAGCACGGAATCGCCTTTTTCCGTCGCCCTTTCTCTTTCTGTCGCTTAGAACTGCCATTTGCTAGACCGAGACAGAAAGCATAATGAGATAGCACGCGGCGGAATCCTCGAGGCGATCGGCATCACGGACAAAATGCAATGGTCGGCAGGGAGACTCCGGAACGCTGAAGCGCGCGATAGCATGCTAACGCATCCTTTCACCGCCGATCACTTGCTATCGCATGCTGTCTCACTCTATCGTACAATGGCGCACGCGTAACATATTGTCCATGAACCGCTCTCTGCTTCCAAAAAGGATGAACCCAGTATCTCCGTTTTATTTTGCGAATGCGTTTCTTTTTATTATTTTGATTTTGCATTTCTTGCAAAATACACGCTAGAATAACTGCTCTCTCTTCCGTGGTCCTATCCATCTCGCGCTTGAAACTAAACTGATCATGAAAGAACGCGGCAGTATGCCACCCATGCTGCAGCATGCTGACGCGTGCGATCGCCTTTTTTGTCTGCGGAATGCGACAGCGCGCGTCCGCATGCGGCAGCATACTGCAGCACGTGGTAGCACAGGCGGAACAAATGCGATTCCGTGCTGCCAGATGAGGTCCAACCCTTAATTTCCTTTTGTGTTTTTGGTATAGGAAATTTCTTTACTGCATCAATTTTATCTGAATTTGGTTGTAGACCTTTGTCTGTTAATGTGTGACCTAGGAATCTGACTTCCTTTTGTAAGAATTCTGATTTGTTAAGTTGAATTTTTAGATTGTGTTCTCTGAATCGCTCGAATACCTGTTTGCATTTCTCTATGTGTTCCTGAAGTGAAGTTGAATAAATTATGACGTCATCAAGGTATGTTAATACGTTGTCTAGACCACGTAATACGGAGTCCATAAGTCGCTGAAATGTACTTGGTGCATTTTTCAGGCCGAAGGGCATCCTCAGAAATTCGTAATGACCTCTATCTATGCTGAAAGCTGTTTTTTCTATATCTTTTTTATGCATCTCTACTTGATGGTAACCTGATGCTAAATCTAGCGTAGAAAAATATTGTGCACGTCCTAGTTTATCTAAGATATCGTCAATATTTGGAAGTGGATATTTGTCTTCTATAGTCTTGTCATTCAGTTTTCTGTAGTCTATAACTAATCTATACTTTTGTTCATTTGATGCATCCATTTTCTTTGGTACGATATGCACCGGGCAAGACCAAGGCGAACTGCTTTCCCTGATAATTTTTTGTTCTAATAATTTATTAATTTGTTTTTTAATTTCTTCTTTTGTTTTAGGAGCCTGCCGGAAATTCTTTACATAAATAGGTTTATCCTCTGTTAATCTGAGTTCATGTTTAATTTCATGCGTAAATGTTAATGGGATTTCCTCGCAGTGGAAAATATCACGATATTTAAAACAAAGTTTTCGGATTTCCCTATTTTCTTCTACATTCATGTGTTCAGTGCGTAATCTGTCCATGTTTTTCTTTAGTAATTCGTCAAGCTTTTGTTTGTTCTTATTTGATATTATTTGTGGTGATTCTGATTTAGTTATATTTAATTTGTGTAAGTTTATATTGCATGATTTTCTTACCGAAAACGCTTTATTCGATGTGTTAATTATTGTTGTGGTGAGATTCCCATTATTGACTGAGACTAATGCAGGTGGGAAAATTAATCCTTGCTTTGTGTCTAAGCCATTAAAATAGTACTCACCTTCTTGATAGCTACATAAAAGGTTAATTGTTTGCTCACATTTCGGGGAAACTTTTTGTGTTGATTTAATATCGTCCCTTATTGGTATAGTGGCTTTTTCCGTTCGTAGTATCATATTTTTAATGTCTATTTTGCTTTTTAATGGTATTAATAAATCTAAGCCTAGCAAGCCAACAAAATCTGGGTCAAATTTAAATACTAGGAATTTATGTGTTATACTTTCGTTAAAAATGTTTTCTGGTAATTCTATGTATGCTACTTGTCTGTGTTTAGACGTTGCGTGTGCCGTTTTGATATAATGTGTTTCATTTTTAATTTTAATTTTTGCTTTATTAATAATGCTTAAAACTTTCGGGCTGATTAGTGATTGGGACGCGCCTGTGTCGATTAGAAATCTTCCTCCTAATTCATTTAAGTATATGTAAGGAAGACGACTTTGATTATTTGTATTCATAAAAATTACGTTTTCAGTTGGTCGGAAAACTCCTGAAGAAAATTTTCGTCTATTTCCTCGGAAGCATCGTCTTCCTGATCTTCGTCGTTAATTTCCTGATCGTTATCAGGTTCGGTTATTTCTTGATAATGGATTTTTTTAGGTTGCTCGGTATTAGAGATAGGTTTCTTAAAGTCTTTTTTCACAAAGGATGTGGGTTTTGTTTTGTTTTTCGACCCATTATATCCTGTATTATTTTTAGATGAGTTACCGGAATTTAATTGTGCGCGTTTTACCCGTAAGGTTAATTCTTCCTGTTTTGCGATTGTTATAGCTTGGTTTAAATCTGTTACGTATTTTATTTTCACGCAAAGAGCTGTGATTGGGTTTAATTTATTTAAAAATGTCTCAAGTGCCATTTCTTCATAAAATTGGGTTTTTGTTGGGTTTTTCTGAATAAGCGAAGATAAAATGTTTTTTATTTTGTCGCCTAAGGCGTCTAGGGAACTGCCGTCTCTAGTTATTTGTATTAACTCGCTAATTAACTGCATTTCTGTTCTATATTCACCGAAATTTCTTAATAATATTTCTTTTAAATCTGTCCAATTTTGTGTCATTGGGCTTAGAGATAAAGCCTCAACAGCTTTACCCGTTATTTTGTTTCTAATTAAGTGGATCGCACAAGGGTCGTTTCGATCCACTAGCATGCTTAAAGCACTCTCTACTGCCTGAATATAATATGGTAGCGTTTTTCTATTCCCGTCAAATGATGGCAATATACGCGAGAATGTTGTAAAATCAGTGATTACTGGTTTTGATTCTATAATAAGGGATTTCTCACCCTGGGCTCCTGCTTCGTTGGCCATGTTAATCCAAAGAAATAGGTAGCACAAAAGTAAGGGAATCGTCAATTACTGTTTCGTGATTAATATTTACACAAAAACACTTTGTACCTTCACACAAACACTACAAAAATTGCAGAAAAGTGATTGGGACTAAATTGGGGGTCTCGGGAGTAAATGAGCTTGAACTTACCCCACGAGCATAGCCGAAGTGTAGGCTTGATGTTTTGAGTCTGCTGCCGTTGCACGGTGTTTCTTGCTTTCTTGTGCTGCTCTGCACCACTGGTAGATTCTTTGCACGCGGCGGAACTTCTAGATCTTCCTGGATTTACACGAAGAACTCGGTTCTATCGTCGCGGATACCGACTGCGCCAGTTAGGTAGTGGGCGGAGGCGAAAGGCTTTTTTAAAACACGTGTGTTGACATGTGCTCACGTTCATGAGCAGAATGAGACTGACTTTATTATTTTAATGTAAGCTTATATACTAGTTACACAACAATAGGACCTTGAATACAGGTGGGCTCTTGTGTCGCCGAATCCCAGGAGGTGATACGAGAAGTTTATCTTAGTGTTGTTTATCTTAATACTAATTACATAATAATGGCTCCTTGAGTACAGGTGGGCTCTTGTGTCGCTGAGTCCCAGGAAGTGATACGGAAAGTTTATCTTAATGTTCTTGTTGTTCTCGCGGCCAGTGTGTGGTCGAGATAAGGGCCGTGGTTACAGGGACATAACTACCTACGGAACTAAGTTTTTTTATTCTTGACCCGTAGGGCCCCGTATCATTCGGTCTTTTATATTGAAATAGTACTAATAGTACTATTTCAATATAAAAGACCAGAAGATCGATTTCTATGCCGAATATTCGGAAGCTTACCTATTCCAGCAAGTGAACTGCAACAGGTTGATTGATACTACATGCATGTCTACTTGTATATATCCTTATATGTATGTCCTACTTACTAATAAGAGACTCCTTGTATTTTAAAGAGGACTAGTATGAAATGAAACAGCCAATTCGTACAATTATGCTTTATTTAGGTTTTAATTTTTCTTCTTATTTATATCTATGGTCTTTTTCGGGCATGCTATAGCACACACGCATTTTAATAATTTACAAATTCCAAGTAAAGCTAATACAATTATAGCAATTATATCGAGGTATAGTCGTTGGTAAAGTGGCACCGCGAGTGCAGGAGAACGTAAATGCAGTGCTCCACGTGTTTCCACCACGTGTCGCACCCAATGTGCCACCTCCTGCGCAGGCTTCATAGTACGGTCGTGATATATTTTTGATAATTCCGCCACTCTTTCTTTATACCTGTAAAAAAAATATTAAAAAAAACCATAATGTAGACTTTCTTTTGAATGTACATAAGCCACCATAGTCTAATCTTTTATTATGGGGTGTCATAGAGTATGTGCCATGAAACGTAATTTTAAGTTTCGAACTGAAGTGCCTGGCAATTGGTAACACTGAATTGTGTGCAAGTGAAAGAAATTCGAAGTAAATTTTTGACGTTTCGTCAAAGTTTTGGTCTCGATGGATATGAAGTGTCACAATTTTATTATGTCCAGTATGTAAGGGAATAAAAATATTTGAGTGGCAAAAAAAATGCTTTGCCATTTGTTCGCGTTTCGTGAGACCTTGAAATTTTGTATTTTTTTATTGGTATTAGGCTCGCGTTTGACCACAATCTCACCTGTTGGTAAATGATGAATGTATCTATAATTTTCGGTAGACGTATGTATTGTTTCTTCATAATCTATAACTCGAATACATATATTCAGGTAAATTAAACTGCTACTTACGATGGTTTAGACAACATTTCCTTTATGGCCACTCTTAGGTCTTCATCTACGCGATGAGTCAGATCTACTTTAAGGGCAAACCCTTTTTTAGTGGCTCTGTTCACATTGACAAACTGATCACCAAACACAGGTATGCCAATAATTGGTACACCGTAGTGGATCGTTTCAGTTGTTGATAGGAGTCCTCCATGGCTAATAAAAAGGACGCAATTCGGATGAGCTGAAAATTACATTCTATTTTATATTTCTTTTAAAATGTTACTATACTGTACTTGAATATGATTTTTTAATGAGTTTTGGATCGGAAAAAGTTACTATCCAGGACGGGACTTGAACCCGTGACCAGTCCCTTACAGGGGGAATGCTCTGACCAACTGAGCTGCCTCGTTCGAGCGACCCGTTCTAAATGCTCAATTTTTGCCGATATAGTACCTATTCTACGGCTTAGGGTGCCGTTCAAGTCCCGTCCTGGGTGATCACTTTTTCCGATCAAAAAATCATTAGGAACAGTTCATACTAATTGCTTTAAAATTTTATTGAATTACTTGAATATGTTATAGTTACTTGCATAATATAGCATCAATAGATTATACAACTCTCAGTTTTAATTTGGTAAATTACGTTCATTACTATGACAAATTTTATGGAAACTCTTTGAGTCTCGTTTCAACCCGAGAGGGCCATCGCTAGAGACCCTGACCCGGCCCATGGTCAGCCGGGGTGCGAGGGAAATGCCTTTTAGGTTACCTTACATCCAGACGCTTGAAGACCCGAGACGGCGTGCAGTTTTAGTCGGTTCAAGTTCGACATAACCGCCCTAGCTGGCTCACTGGTTTTAGGTATACGTGGGGAATTTGGCACATCCGCTATACATCTTCAGACACAGTACCAGAAATTTTAAATTACACAAAAATCTCACTTAATATACTCGGCTGCGGTGCCCATTTTAAAATATGAACATTTTTGGGCACATTGGGCAGGTCCTCTTCGAATTTCCACAACACAGTTTGTTGCAATTCGCCGAACATCTTCAATAGGTTTTGCTTGATTTCTGTTGGCCAGTCTTTGCTCTTGAGATTTGAACCCATGCTGAAATATATTACTCCATCCTTTGCTGTATCCATTATTTTTTTCAGATCCTGAAAACGTAATTATATAAAACCATACTTACACCTATAAAACCTACGGAAGGAAAGCGTTGAAGACGAGAATGTATCACAAAAATGGCGGTGACTAACCATGTGTGAGTGAATTTTGGGCTTCAATGTGTTACCCAAATTCGATTAAAATGTAATTCCTGGGTATATTTTCTTACTATTACCGGTTTTTACGTCATTCGAATGCACAAGACATGCGCATTTTTTTTTTCATTATTTATACTGACGAAATTGAATGACGTCTGCCGCGTAGTGGTTGACTAGTGTGTGTGTGTGTGTGTGTGTGTGTGAGTGCGTCCCAACTTGAACGTATAAGCAAGTGGACTAACTAACTCTAATATCGTCAGTTGCATTACCTCAGGTAAAGGTTTAACATTTTCATCAATATGGTAGCCTCCTATAGGTTTATAGTTCTGTGGTAATCTGTGAGCGTCTCCCATAGATACATGTGAGTTGCCCAGAATCAAAGACGCGTTGAATCGAATTTCTTGGAAGGTTGGTGGCTGTCGGCCCCTGGCTACAATGTAGGGAGCTATCTTTTCATTATATACGTCAGCTTGTAGTTTATCGTAGTACCTAGAAAAAATATATATTTAACGGATTTTACCACTGCATCTAGCGGAAATGCGAATGATAAATGGATGTGTGGTATGACGAGATTGGACAGAATAAGGAATATAATTATGATGAGGTATGAAAGTTGAAGAGCGACCGTCGTTGTATGGACATTGGACATTTTATGAAAAGAGATGCAAGTAATATTGTTAAAAGGTTCAAAGTATTAACTTGGAGGGCTTTAGGAGCAGAGAATGCGTGTAAGAGGATAAGGCAAGGAAGGGTGTGACTCAGGAGATGACATAATATGACAGGAATGTATGGAGGAGAATGACATATTGCGCCGACCCCAAATAATTGGGACCAGGGCAGGAAGATGATGATTACTAAACGGGTTTAACTATATAAAAAGCCCACCAGCTAAATCAAATGATATTAGGAGTGTGCTCACGTCGACGGTGATAGTGTGATAACCAGGATTAGAACATGTCACAAAATGTCAACTCCTAGTTTTTTTTATTTATAGTACTTACATATAATCCGCATATGAATCTGCAATTCTTCCCCATAACTCTTCTAATCGTTGCTGGTATGTGAAAGGAGGTGTATTTGATGATAGTACATCAGCACTATATGAAGGATTTGGCATTGCATCGATCAATCTCAGAACACGAGCGTTTACTTCCACTGGAACCACCCATATTAGTGGACAGGCAAAGACAGACGCCAAACTGAAATAAAGTTCAGCAATATATTAAGATATAGAAACAATTTGTTACTGAATATCTATATAATATAAAAATGTATCCCCTTGGTCACGGCATCACGTGTGAACGGCTGGACCAATTTGGAGATAGCTTAGAACTAGGAGACGGACATAGGATACTGCTACAGGAACGAAGTATGCCGCAGGGCACAGCTAGTAAATTATAAATTTTACAGAGACTTTCTTAATAACAAGTTTTCTAGTATGTGCTTAATCAGGCAAATTAAATGAGGCCTAACGTGACGGGTTTAAGTAGGTATCTAATATTTAGTTCAGAAGTTCCTTTGACTACGTACTGTCTCCATCTTTAGACCCTGGATATCATGTAATATTAGAGTATTTGCCACAATGTTTTATCTTGTTTGGTTAGTCCCAGTCGGGCTGCTCAATTTGGACAGGAGATACTAGTATTAGTCCTAGGAATAGGTTTCCATGGATAACTAGAACGGGAGTAGAATTTCAAGCGGTTGAAACCGCGGGCGACAGCTAGTGAATGAGACGTCTTAAAATTTTTATCATGAACATTGGAATACTAATTTTAATAAATAATAATAAGTAGAACAAATGGAAATACCTTGCAAATATGTCACTGAACATCCACTCAACGATCACCACATCAAAGTGTTCGTTTGGATCGCCCAACAGGTCTTGTACTCCTTTGACGTTCAGAGTCTTATCATATAAAGATACCATAAGGTTCATAATATAGTGCCGGTTATTCGGAACAACTTTTTTTTCTAACATGCTAGTAATACTGAGGGAACTTGCTGAAATAAAAAGGCAGGCAGACATTTTAGATATTGTTGCATAGCTTATAAAGTGGTCAATTGTACTATACCTAATTATAATTCTATTTTTACTAGACGGAAGCGTCTTTACTCTGCTGGATGGTAAGAAGCTAGGATAAAGTTCGCAAGATTTAGACCACCATTCCAGATACCATCCGTCCTAAAATAGTGGACCTTGACGGCCTAGACAAATGTCTTTTCAGGACTTGCTTAAAGAACCCGGGATTGTAAGAAGAAAGAAACATGTATGTATGCGGGTGGAGCATTTGCTTTATCGTGCGTCAAAGAAAGGAAACACCGAACCGCTGAGTTCGGGCAGTTAATGTAGCTAGAAAACAATTTTATTTTTATGTATATACTAACCAGGCTTGGCATCGTTATTTGAACTAACATCAATCTGACGAAGGTTCGGAGGAGCATTTTTATACTCAAAGGAATTGATGTACACCACCTGCATTTTAAATGCATGTTAACAAAATATATAAAAGACAATATCTAAATATACAGCGTTTAAACAACGTTCAGTCAAAATTTGGAATGGTACCTATATCTGAATATACGAAAGTCCTGTAATCATTTACAAATAGCAAAGTCGGATATTTGTTTAGATTGTACAACACCTTTGGGGTCCAAGTAAACAGCAAATGAGGCTCAAGCGCAAGCTTCCCTCTCGGAGTTGAGTGGTCAGACAGACCCTTTAGTACTATCACCTCCGAAAAAGCCACAAATTGTGAACTTTGGACGTAAATGGAAAATCGCTGTGATGATGTTGATGACTTGTTTATTATTGTACTATAAGAACTGAGGGTTCAAACTGTTATGGAGCTTATAATAGACACGCTCTTTTGCTAGGCCCATAATATTACCTACTATAAAAATGCATAACAACAAGCACTTTATTGATGTAGAATTTGAAGGTAAAACTTATCAATAGAATATATAAGATTAGATAGACTCAAAAAAATATATAGCTGTACAACGCTTCGAAGAGTACGTTAAGCCGTCGGTCTAGGTTGCCATATATGAACAACCGCGTCGGATATTTGGAGCCCTAAAAAGTCTAACAAATGGTCTAACTGCAGAACTTCGATATCACCAATGCGTTGTGGAGGTCAGATAGTAGTTGCTTCAAAGAAAATATCGAAGTACGCTGCTTCGTCGTTAGATTGAAAACTAGACCCAAACGGAGTTAGGAAAAGACTCGGAAGATGATACGTAGCTGTTCTAACCTCATTGCCATCCTTTAGAAGCTGTTTGACTATAGCATCACCTAAGTTGCCATGGCTCCTGGATGGCATTGGGTATACTACCAATGCTCTGTAGGCATCGCTCGAATTTATGACAAAGGCCAATCCAAATAGGAAGTAAATTAGTCCCGCCATTTTCTGAAACATAAAATTGAAAAACATTAGGTCGTTAAAACGAAATAAAAAGAAACAGATCAATCATTGTAAACTAAACTGGGTCGGCTCTACTCCCCGAATGAATTTCAACCATAAATATATTAAACAGGTAAACCTACTAATATTATAAATGGGAAATATGGGAAGATGTTTGAATATTTGTTACTTAATGCTCTAACGCCTTCATAAGTCTGGCTGAAATTTGATATAGGAATAGATTATAGTCTGAAATATTGCTCAGGTTTATCCTTGAAATAGGTTCCCATGGGAAGTGGGAACGGAATCAGAATTCTACGCGGGCGAAACCAAGGGCAACAATTCGTGGATTTAATAGAGATAAAAGGAATCTTTTTTTACCTAAAAATAGTTCCAAAATACTCTCGTAAAATACACTAAATTAATACTGTTATTCATTCATACACATCTTAATTTACAAACAATATGGCGTAATATAATCGGTGATGTTTTTATAGCACAAAAACCGGTATCGCCGATTGGTCTATTGTTTATACTCTATCATTTATTATTCAACTTTAATGTTTTATCATACATGTATTTAATATTTGAACAAAACTTACAATTAGGCGTGGATTCACAAGGCTGCTTTCTACTTCCAAGGCTCTATCGTTATTTGATCATATGCTACGTAACAGACATGTACTCTGAGAGATATCCGTATCAATACTGTTATTTTAGGTAACTATTTGATAAATTATGTACAAGTTCAATGTCCACATCACTTTATTATAATACCGTACTAGCTGATACCCGCGATTCCACCCGCCTCAAATTTTACGTAAGTCTGACCAAGGTCTTTATAATAAAAAGAAACCGCATCAGAATCCGTTCAGTAGTTTTTGTGTCTATCGCGAACAAATAGCGCATAACACATAAATATAATATGTGTACCCAAGTATATTTTTTATATTTTCAATGCACTGACACATCTAATTTACAATTTTATGATAGTATGGATTATGCATGTTTTTAATGTTAGTTCCTGTATTTTTATCATGGTTTTATAGATAAGAGCCGATAACACATAATCGTATCCAGCCGATCTCCTTATCGTTGCAAGCGAGTCTCTTGTAAAGACCAAAAATATTACATCACCGTTAGCTACAAATCTTAGAACTAACCAACTACATAATGTATTGTTTGTTGTCGCTTTGGATACTTTGGATGGTTATTTAATCTGTTTTTGAGGTTCATTTTGATTATGAGTTGTGGTTATGAGATTTTAACTCCTTGTAGGTACCACTGTCCGGTGCTGTTGCTATATCATGATTATCTTTTAAATTAAACGGTTTTATTTAAACTGATCTGTTTGTTTGGGTCAAATCTAGTAATTGATATTTGACCCCTTTACAGTTGTCTAATTGGTTTGATATTTGGCAGGAGTCTTTAGTTCTGATGACAATACAATTTAAAACTGTTAAACTTAAAAAAAATCACAATTTATTTAAACATGACGTGACTGAGAGGTTCCAGGTTCGAATGCTGACCATTATGCAACCGACGACGTAAATCCGCTCCTAACACTAGCAATGTAGCTTAGCTTTAGCTGTTGCTAATATTATTATTTATTAGTAATCGAAGTAACTATAGCTCACGGAGATATCCAGCTGTAGTTACTTAAAAATAAGGAAATATAGAACTGACGTAGGTATGTATCTTTTAAATAGAGTAAACATAACAACATCAACCTTGAAACCAAGTTCAAATGTTGATGAAGCAAAAAAGCACATAATGGCATTTCAATAAAGGCTAAAGTTCTGTGAGTATGTGTATCGCATAAACATTTATTCTCCTCTCACTCATTCATTCGCTGTCGGGCGCTTCTGTGACTGTGGCGCGGCTGTTATACTCTGTGGAGTAGTTCGTTCAATAGTTCCTTGACAAGAATGAACTATTAATATCTACCTATTTCAGTACTTCTCAAGTCTATTTTGAACCAATGTTTCTCTGTTTGTTATGGCTTGCCATGATATTATCCGCTCACGAAGCGTTCAAGATCTTGGTGGTATTTCCTAGACCCTCTAAAAGTCATGGGAATCTCGGTGATGGTATTGTCAGACATTTACTTAAAGATGGGCATGAGGTAAGAACTATACAAAACTTTTGTTTTCATCTTGCCATGTATGAAAAAATTATTCATAATTATCTGCAAGTTTGTATCTATGGATTTACTTAGTTTTTTTTTTTTTGTGAACTTTACTTAATCTCTTACAATCTTACTATAAACTCCGTGATCCGTGATTAAAATATTGTATACAAACTTAGATAAATAACGAAAAAAAACTTTTTTTTGCTATCATGGACAAATTGAATCAAAATTAACAGCTTTACAAAATTAATAAATAAGCTAAGCCTTATGATGATAAAAGTTACATTACTTTGAGTTTAAAACATGACCGGTATCTTTAGTATTAAAACTACTGAAAAAATTCCGATGCAGTTTTTTTGTTAGAAAGGTCTTGGTCAGACTTAAAATCTTACGCATGGTTGATCACAATTGGTTGAGTAGAACCGGAGATTATAGTCAAAAAACGCAAAAACCGACATTCAACGCGTAAAAAATTTAAATGAATAAAAATATTTTTAGTGTGTTGATGATCATCATCATAATCATAGCGATTTCACTGTAACGTTCAAAGTTTGCATATTCGCATATTGTTTAATTGATTTCTTCCGGGAGCAACTGCCGTCTAACCTCGCAACCCTGACAGATAAATCTGCGCCAGAGCCTAGTCCTTTGTTTACAAGTTACACCGACTAGAAGGTAAGATCGGCTTAAATCTCAAGGGTGCTAACAGGAGGCATTATGTCGACTTATGTGGTATAGTGATAGAGCATTCGAATGTTAATTCAGAGGTCGCGGGTTCGATGCCCGCTCAGTGAAAAATTAATTGGCATTTTTCTGGGTAAAAAATGTGTTTAGGTATGTTTATCGGCATTCTAGAACCCATAACACAAGCTGGTTAAGCGATGCTTGCTTAAAGCCTTGTATGGTTTATTGTTAATTTATTTGTTACCACAAGTTATAGGTACATAGTTCACAAGTAGCGCGTGTAGAATATCGTAGAATATTGTATTAAGTTATTTCGTGTCTTTTGTAAAATTTTCAGGTGACTTACATTTCACCGTTTCCTTATGAATCTGATTCTTCCAACCTACGCGTGATAGACGTAAGCAGCAACATCGAAGTAGTTCCATGTGAGTTTTACATTTTTCCAGTATTTAATAAAGCAACGCCCATTTTGAACAGTTTTTCAGCCCACACAAGCAAAACGCCACTGTCATGTACCCAGATATACCTACCTACCCAACTTGGTTGTTCGTACATAGACGAATTCGTGGAACACGGATCTTTCTTGGGACGCTGAATACAACTGTGTTAAAAAATCATAGCAGGCCTCCTAAAATCAATTTACTCACCTTAACTTTTAAAATATAAAGATAAATTCGTAGATGTTAGTATGTTTAAGTTTTTGCTGTGTCTTAATGACGAGGTGTATTTTAGAGATTAACAATAGGAATTTTCGATTATATTTATCATTGGGCAATAGAATGAATAATGACGTTCAAGAATACCTTAGTAACAGATAAATAGACAGCAACATTTTACAAAATCATACATTTTCCAAGAGGTCAGATTCTCTGCAAAAAAATCGCTTACTATTGCTGCCTTTTTCAAAATCAATTGAGCCCTCAAGGTTGATTTTACGATCATTAGATAATACGAGTAATAGACATACCAAAGTCTCCTGCGTTGTCCGTACAGAAACCCTCTTAACCTCCTTCCCCAATCTCTCCCCAATCCCCATCCAAACTTTCCCCAGTCTTCAGGGTTGGCAGCGCGAGTGTAACGCCTCTGGTGTTGTACACGTCCATAGGCCACGGTGACCGCTTCCCATCAAGAAGTATAAAAAGCATGCTCTAGTGCTCAATGCCTAATAAAATCGAATAACTTACTCATTTGCCTCTTCCAGTGACAATACTGAAATTTGAGACAATATTGAACAAAGAAGTCGACGTCAGTAATCAAGCTCTTTTTATCTCAATGATGATCGACATGGCAGACTTCACTATTCAGAACGACAATGTTCAAAAATTGCTCAACGATCCGAAGGAACGATTTGATTTAGTGATCGTTGAATGGATATTCACAGATCTGCTATCTGGGTAAGTAAACGTTTTAACTTTGTCATGTCTACTGAACTCCAGAATCTGCAGCATCTGCATCTCTCCAGCACTTTATGCTTTCGTACAGAGCAAAAAATGCAATTATGTTTTCAAATAACTAACGTGCTCGTCGAATAACGGCCTGTGAATGATTCAAAAACGTATTGTGTTTCAGATTAGCTGCAGTTTTCGATTGTCCGTACATTTGGTTTTCAAACTTGGATATTCACTGGATATTGTTAAGATTGATCGATCAGCCTACAAACCCTGCATATACTTCAGACATCATATCTTTGAATTTGCCACCGTTTACATTTTGGCAACGAGTATCAGAGTTATATACACAAATTGAAGGACAGTATTATAGATTTATGTAAGTTGTTTAATTCAATTTATTTTAATTTGAATTGAAAACACTTTTCAATACATGGTTTCAAATTAATGTCTAGTCAGTTGCAGTTATTATAAATGTTTTTATTTTTTAATCATTCTGTACGTTTATTATCGATTTTAAGCTCTACTTATGTATTGATTTATTCGAATCATCAAACGTTTAGAGCATCTGATGAAATGAAAAAAATTATTGACAGAGTAATCAGAGTCATGGTATGTCCATGTTGTAGTGTAATTACTTGAGAATCCAAAATCAGGTATTTCAACGATATGGAGAGGCGTATATATGAGAATTCATTGGCGCCAATAGTGCTGAAGCGAGGAAGACAGCCACCGCCTTACTACGATATTCAATATAACTCGTCACTGATTTTGGTCAACTCACACGTGTCTCTGGGACGAGCAGTCAGCATCTCACAGAATTGCATACCTGTGGGAGGATTCCATATAGAAGAAAATGTAAAACCTTTACCCGAGGTATGTATTTCCAGTGGTACCCATACCCGAGAGGGGGACACAGAAAACGCATTTCTGACTTTTGCAACCCAAAAAGCTCTTCAAGGTTTAGTTGGTTTATTATCGTACGGTAAATAATTAAAACTTCCCATAATTTCCAGGACTTACAACAGATAATGGACAACGCAAAACATGGAGTGATATACTTCAGCTTGGGTTCGAATCTGAGGAGCAAGGATATACCAAAGGTTATGAAGGATAAACTCTTAAGGATGTTTGGTGAACTGAGACAGACGGTTCTATGGAAATTTGAAGAAGACCTTCCTAATAAACCGAAAAATGTTCACATCCTAAATTGGGCGCCACAACAGAGCATACTCGGTAAGTATTTAGAATACTGGAATAGTGTTGTTCTTTACCAATGGAATTCCAAAAATGGCTAAACGTGTTGAAATCAGTTTTACATAAAATTATCTTATTTCAGCTCATGCTAACACTATACTCTTCGTGACTCACGGCGGATTATTATCAATAACTGAGACTATCCATTTTGGAATACCTATTATTGGTATACCAATATTTGCAGACCAGTTCATCAATGTAGCCAGGGCGGTAAAAAGAGGCTTTGCTTGCAGAGTAGAACTTTCATACGATATGGCAGATAAACTAAAGGAGGCTATTGAAGAAGTAATTACAAATTCAAAGTTAGTATCTATTTAATACCGGAGTTGAAGAATTTCAACTCACAAGACTTCCATATTTATACGTTTATGAATTAAATTATTATCAGTCTCTATAATAATAATAAATAATTTTTATTAAGGTTCTCCAAATGCAAGATTAGAGCATGATCATTTTTACTCTCGCTTACCCTACGTTTGCTTAATTTGGTACTAACTACTACCATAAGTTGATAACGATAATATCACTTTTTGTCTATATTGTTTTATCTTTAACTAGAGCTATGACTATTTACACTAATACAATATATCAATCAATACCATTGATTACCACACAATGAATAACATCGATTTATCTAAAAATTTCAATTCACCTTTTAATATTCACAAACCCATTTCTTAACGTAAAATTTTTGATCACAGATATGCAGAAAAAGCTAAGGAGCTCTCTTTTATATATCACCACCGTCCAGTACCTCCAGGCAAAGAAATATTACACTGGGTGCACCACGTTATTGAAACACGAGGCGCCCTGCATCTGCGCTCGCCTGCACTCCACGTGCCTTTCTATCAAAAGCTTTACTTAGATCTGCTTGCTATAGTTCTAATCATGGTATATGTAGTTATAAAGTTAATGAAACAAAGTATAGTATATTTTACAATAAAGAATTTAGATAGTAAGAAGAAATTGTAATTGAAAAAAAATCGAATAAAAGTTGTGGAGTTTCAGATATTTTCTTGTTTAAATTATTCTAACCTATTTTTAAGAGACTGCCACTGTACAGGGATCTACCAAAATCCCGGAGGTTCAAGCCAACATCACCAGCAGATCGGCGCACAAGCTAAACAACGGATAAGGCTTTGGCGTAGGCTTTCCTTTCAGAGTTGGTCAGATCATAATTATGGTAGTTGCATCCGGAAAAGCTGAAATACCGAGAACAAGTAGACCTCGGGCTCTAAAGTGCAAACTTTGGACGCAACTATGCAACCGCTATGGGGGTCATGATGACTGCAGGCAAAAAGACCGATCAATAAAAGGTGTGTGTTGTGTGGTGTGTGGTGTGAACCAGCGGTGGTCCATTTGCTTACCTATCTAGTCTTAAATATTTTTAATTTTGACGTTTTGTAAGTGCCGTTTAATGGTCTATACAGAATAAATAATTTTTGCCCAAAATGTCAGAAAATAAACCATCACTGGATGTCCCACTTGGAGGCAGAGGGTATGTATCAATTCACATTCTTATCCATGGGTCATGGATCTTTTCCATCAGTCTGGAAAACATCATTTTTAGCGATTCAACCACCCATTGTACATTAAATACTTTAATAAGTACTACTATTGTTATCGTGTATAATAAAAATATTGTTACTTTTATCTATATATAGGTACTTATCTAAACAGTCAGACGAACGATAACTGCAGTTATCTCTTGTTCAGGACAACTACATTTGTTACTAGGTACATAATAGTGTTGCTGCGAGTTATGTATTATAATTTTATTTATTAATCAAACATGCAGCAATATTTTTTATTGCATAAATAAAAAAATAGATTTACAAATGTAAAAAATAGTAACCCACCGGTATCGGGTACGTGGATTAAGCCACCGCTGGTGGTTAGGCCACAACACTTGCGGTACGTGCATCAAGCCTTTTACGTAACTACCAAATGCAAGCCTCTTGAGAAACATCTCAAGATTAACAACAGCCAATTGTCTAAACCAACATTAGTTTGTGAATCAATACCAGAAAATAATAACACTAAATCACAAAGTCAAGTCAAAGTCAAGTTGGGCTGCAGGGTGCCGGTGCTATGATCATCTTTTTCTTTTGTAATCAGGTAATTAGACTCCTCAATAGCCGCCATACTGGTACAAATGACCTGGAAATTAAGAAACATTGTAGTATTACACAGGTAATGAAGCACTGAAAATCCTATAAACGAAGTGGCCAAACAAGCACACATATAGAATAGATATAGATATATCAGAGGATACATCAGAAGTAGGTATCTACTATATTCTATATTGACGAAGCTAACCAAACATTTTGAATAACATTACACAACATTGTATAACACTAGCAAACATGACTGGCATTTTCCTAATCACTTCTCGTATCTATATCCTATACATTACATCAATTTTACATTTTGTACGTCATTATCGTAATTTGAAACCAGTATAGGTAACCATGGTTAAATCTAACTCATAAAAATATTCCCATACTATTAAGTGACTTCATAGACTGCCCCGTATTTGTAAAAATAATCTGAAAACAATGTATAAAAATAAAAATTACTGTATATACCATTATTAATTTTTTACGTTAGTATGAAGAATTTTCGGTAGATGGCGTCGCTTTTAGACGAAAATTTTTATCCAGAATAGATCAAACACCGGTGTCAATGTAGATCAGTGTGCTTTCAAACGCCATTAGGCCATTGGCACTGAGAAAGATGCGCAATACCCCTGTAGGTGCTAAGTTGATTATAGTAGCAGCACGATATGATGGCCGGTTTGACATATTACAATAGTGACGGAAATGTCAATTTACTCTCGATAAAAATATAATAAAATCTAATAAGTTTTTATTGCAAGCAGTACTTACCCTACCTTCAAAAACTTTAGTAAAAAAAATATAAATTTTTACCTACTTAATACATTTGAACGAACTGAATATTGGAATTAGGAATGAAAATGAGTATATATTAATCCAGCTTCCTTCAGTGATTGCACTAGCTTTTTTCTTGTTGGATACTCCTTCAGTAAATAGTAGCTACACACATGTCTTCGACTGGTTTTGCTCGTTTTTTGAAGTTTATTTTCTTCTGTGCCAGTCTCGCCAGATTTTTCTTTAGTTATCTATTCGTCTAACAGTTATAGGTAAAATTGACCTTCCATTTTGAGATTCACGATCGAAATGTTACGAAGGCGTACCTTTACCGAACACACGTGCCTGACTGTTTAGAACTCAGCTCTGCTCTGCGTACGTTCGGCCATATCGACGAAATCCACAACTAAAGGCGTAAACAGAGTAAGTTGAGGGCTACCATTATAATTATCACTGTTAGTGTATGTAATGGGGACCCCTTCCTGAGACTTTACCATCAGGCGAGATTTACCATTTAGCTTACCATCAGGCGAGGAGGTCTAAACTATATCGCAATCGCACTGCACTCCTAGTTTGTACTTTTCGAAGCAACGTCAAGTCGAAAATGCTTTGTTTTGACGTAAGTTTTGTTATTGGGCTTGCCAGTGGTCCTAATGTCGATTATATAGATTTTATTTAAAAAAATTGAATTTCGAAAAACAAATACCGAGTTGTGTGAAATAAGTAGGTACACCAATAGGTAATTATAATCTTATAAAAAAAAATGATTGTGGGACACTAATATACATTATATAATTCAGAAATCAATGTAATAAATAAATATTGTGTCCTAAAATTATACCTACATTCGATAAAATTTTATGACTTACTGTACGTCACTATTGACAATAAAGAACAGCAATTTGCTCTTTCAAAATGTCACAATAATTGATACGAAACTTCATGAGCGGACAAACGTCAAACCGGCCATTATATCGTGCCGCAGGTATAATACTTTGCTTAGAAAGGAACTAGTCGTAAGTTGAAATCCAGAGTCTTTGATGTAAATTCGTAGGAAAATTTAGCATACAATTGCTTCAAATTTTGTTTATTCATAATCACAACGTTCCCCTTGATGATCGCTTGTAGTTTAGTTCAAAGCCAGACTAACTTAAAGATAAAGTTCAGTACAGGAACTAAATTTGGTGTTTGATTTGATTAGGTTTATAGTATGAATTTCAACTGATAAGCGCTACAACATTACGGAGCACGTATTTTGTATCTAATCTGCAATAATTATGATAGTGTAATATTTTGTCGCTATCATAATTGGTTACAAGGTTAACAAAGTCACCATACACCAACTAGATACCGGTATCTTTTAAGAATGATTGTCATGAACGAATTGTGTAATGAATGATATCCAATAGTGTCCGTATAACTACCAACAGTAGCGATAATTGAGATATCAATATGATTGATAGTGGTTTTTTTTCGCTCTTCATAGTGATAGCACCCAAGTTATCAATTTGCCGTCACATAAACTTTGCATAAGTTGAAAAATCTATTTGAATTCATATGAATCTGTTTCAAATAAATATAGGCGTTCGATTCAGTAAATAGCTTTACGCTTTCGTAAGTTTTGAAATCACACATTTTAAAAACGTAATTTTACTGAATCAGATTTTTTTATACTACGTAGCTGGCAGACAAGCACACGGCCCCCCTGATGGGAAGCGGTCATGGGAAGATCCAAGGTTGTTTCTCATTTAAGGTCACTACTCCATCAGGATAGTTACAGAGAACCTCTTTCCTTATTACAATGCTGTCACTTCTTTTAATTTCGAAATTGCTTACATACCAGCTCACCAGCTCTTGTTGGCTGGCTGTTCAATGCAAAATTAATATGATTATTTTCAAAAATTCATTCATCTACATGCTATTCTAAATCGAATCACACCACGATCATATTATATTTCGGAGAATTAAAAGAAGTTTTGGCTTAAAAACCATTGGTTGACTAGACTAATAACCAAATATTTTAATATAAAAATATAACCGATTTAGGTACTCCTTTTTTAAGTCGTAATACTAAAACCGTCAGAATGTAAAAAAATATTTTCTGAAAACCGCATTAAAATCGGTGCAACCAAACGCGAGATATTCACCAACAAACATACATACAGGTCCAATAATAAATCTCCTTTTGAAGTCGGTTAAACAACAAAAGATACATAGATCCTCGAGGCATAAGTATCCAAAAACCGTCACTTGTGATGTCATGTCTGATTTTTTTATTAAACCTTGTACCTCAATAAGTGTATATCCGACATCAATCATTTATGATGTCCTAACACGTAAATACATAGTCGTCGTTAGTCGCAGTACCACGTTTCATTGGACAGGTAGTTGCGCTCGTTTACAGTCAGCTCTAAATATCATCGAATACATACAGATGTTTGTTTGTTTGATTGATTGATAATATAATACTAGAGTTTTTATCATTCACAATCGAGCAATACGGTTAGTAAGTTGTCTGATTCGAAGTGTTGATTTTGTTCAAATAATCTACTGGGCTTCTATATATAAATTTTAATTTAAATATTTCGTTCTTGAGTGTTATTATTATTATAGAATATTACTGTCATTAATAGTGTTTAACTGAAGCATTTTTATGTAAAATTAAAACGAAAAAAATTAAGTATTTTAAGAGAACAAGAAAAATGTTTGAATAGTACCTTGTTTTTAAATCTACAAAATCAGGTACTTTTTAAATGATCTAAATACTTACTACAAGAATGTTATCTAGAGTACTATCGTTTAATCACAAGAACACCTATTAGATATACCATTATTACATAAGTAAATTGACAAGCAATTCATTATCGCAATGCCCTACGTATTAAAGCACGTGTATGTTCCATTCAGCAACAATTAAGGCCAATAAGTTCAAATTTGACGTTCTTGAATTTATAACGATTTTTTGTTATTTTGAACAGTGTTTTTCTACAATGAAGACGTGTGTGATATGGCTTGCCTTGATATTGTCATGCTGCGAAGCATACAAGATCCTGGTGGTATTTCCCATGCCCTCTCCGAGTCATGGGATACTTGGGGATGGTATCGTCAGACATCTACTCAAAGCTGGACATGAGGTGAGTTAAACTATGCTTAGTTTGGGTCTAGAGAGCGCAGTGTAGAATACCGTAGAATATTTATTTATTTTATATATTGTCAGTCTAAGAATCAGTATCACCAAACGTGAAAATCAAATAAATTTTAACACGCGATGATGTAATGATCACATAATATATCACACGGTTATGTAATGTTAAGTCTATAGGTTTATATTGTTCTATACAAATTTAGTTTTTACAAATAGTAGTTACGAGTAAATTTGCTCTTTATACATACAAACTTGAATATACAGACTCTACTATTATGTAGATACATGAATACTATCGCATATATTCACTTCAACGATTAAATATTTTTTACCGTACCAAAAAAATCATTACTAAGTGTAGTTCTCTACTAACTGCTGCTAGACTAGCGATTACAAAACTATATCATTAGCTGTGTTGTCCATCTTTCTCTGGATATCAATTATATCCACGATGACCCTATTCATGACAGCGTTAAGAACTTGGAGATACGAGTATATAACTATTCACTATAAACTATATTAATTTGGACCCACAACTTTAAGAGTACCTATGCATCTTGCGTTTAAAAAGTGGATCACTAAGTTGAACATCATACACATGTTCAATTCACTTGTCAATCTTATCATCTTTGCGTTAGTCCCGGTTGCATCCGAGGTTTTCACTTCGGAGTCCAGGTAGAGAGACCATTGGTCCATGTCATCTTCGACGATGCCAAGTCAGTACTTCTTGGGTGTACCTAATACCCAAGAAGTACCCTCTTCTACCGGAGCGGGGTGTTCACTATGTTAATTTTGCCGTAAATCAGTGGAACAAACCTAAGTATTTTTAAAATATCTGTAGATTTTTATTTTGCTTTGCTCAAATACACTTCATTTTCCCTAATTTATTCTGAGTCTGGTATCGAATGCAAATCGAGAGAATATTTTATCCACAGTATCTTGTACAAAATGGACAAAGACACGGATCACCCTAAGACTTTCTGAGTGTCAGTATCGATGTTTTTGTGGGTCATAGTGGTACAGTAGTAAAAAAGTGGGAAGTGGGAAGAAGTTCATCATCTATACTATTATAAAATTGTAAAGTAGCCGTGTCTGTACATTGAAGATATTTAATTGACTTTTTCTTCTTCAGGTGACATATATTTCACCGTTTAAATATAAGGCGCCATCACCCAACCTTCGCACTATTGACATCAGCAGCATCGGTGAATTGTTACCAGGTTAGTTTTGATTTTCTTTCATAAATCAGTGTTTTCATAAGCATACATTACTGTAAAGTAAACACTTCTTCAATATATTAAGACTTGCTCTGTGATTACCCTCAAAAGATATAAATCATACGAAGATGAAACACAGTTTTAGAAATTCCTTGAGAGAGAAAATCTTCGATAGATTGACATAAAAATAACTGATCTTTTTACTTTTGACCTCATAGTCTAAGTAAATAATGCATAATGGGTGTTACATGGCGAGTGACAAATTTGTGTTTTTAAAAACTAATACTTTATTTCACTAAATTAATTACAATATAATTCTTAAACTTAGAAATGCGGATACAAGAGATGTGGAAACAGTGAATGCAGGAAATAGAATGACTGAAGTGTACCAGGATCTGGGTATTTATAGGGTTGGAATACATTAGGGATGTTTACAATCGTTAGTTAATATTTAGTACATAATGTCATTAGGGATGTTTACAATCGTTAGTTAATGGTATATGTATTACAAAGTTCATGTTTAAGACAAACAGTGATATAGTACGGCTGTGGTGTATAGATAAGGTGGAGGATATGGTTATATAACACCTCCCCCCTTAGAACAAAGATTGGGCGGTTTTGCCCAAGTTTTGAGGATTTATGTTGGAATGGGCGATTTCTTCTTCGTCGTCTGAGGTGATGCAGGATGTTGTAGTGGTCGTGTCCATGGACACCATTGGTATCTGGATATGTTGTCGTCGTTGTGATCGGTCGAAGCAGTTGTTGAAAATTTGAATACATCCGCCGTGGTTTGCAGAATTTCTTCTTCGAAAATATCTGAATGGGTTTATGTTGCAGCATTTCAGGAAGATTATTAATAGCAGAATGAGTCCGATTGATAAGTTTAAGTATGAAAATGCTGTCGAATTTTCTTCAATAAAGTTTTCGTTTTTATAAAGTTGCTTAGTGTGTATTTTAATTTCTTCTTTTAGAGTCTTTAAAGAGTCTAATGGAATACTGTTCACTTTTATTGGTATTAATTCTGGTGCATTTTTCATGTTGAGCTGTTGGTCTTCGCAGATGGTTTCAAGACGATGGTAACAACTGTTACGATGGGGTGTGTAATATTAAAAGTCTTGCTGTCTTCAGCTGATAGAGTGGCTAGGGCTGTGTATAATTTACAGCCTTGTTGTAATGAAATGATGCCGATGCCAGACATCGCGCTATGAGTGGTTTTGTCTTCACATTCTAATGCGTATTGAATAGTCTGTCGTAAAATGAAGATCCAGTTATTTGCTGATTCTAGTTTCTGGAATGTGTTGATATTGGCGGCAAAAGTAGCTGTTTCACAGATTTCAGGAATATTCCGTGAAGTACTGGTTAGAATTGACATTTCGCAAGTAGGTCTTGAATTCACATTGTAGACTAATAGTTTGCAGACGGCGATTTTTGATGAAAATTTCTTGCAGTTGTCGAGTAAGTTCGTTATAACATACTGTTGTCTCGTAGTGCTTGTGGCAAGGTAAGTTTGCTCGGGAAGGATGATTGAGTATAAGGAAGAAATGCCTAAAGAGATTAAAAACGAATCAACAAAACAACTATACTCTGAACTATCCTCTTTCTTTGCTAATTCATTCAACCAAACCAACAAAAGCATGTCCCTCGAATTACGCACTTTGCTAAAACTAATTCCCTCCTTCGACACTAATGACAGTAATCAAGTTTATAGATTTGTTAGGTCATGTGCAAGAACATTAGAAATTTCCTTGTACTTAGCTGGACGTTTCATTTCGAACGAGCGGTTGTCTCCAGGATTTTTGAATCTCGGCCGGCGGTCATCTCTCTCGCACACTGCCTAAAATTGCCATGATACGTTAAAATTTCCCAATCCAAACCTGTCAAAGTCAAATTTACGCAAAGGCTGAGTTCTTCGGAGCTTCATTTTGATTCTAGTTGAGCTTTATGAAAATTCACAGAACACCGTACATATCAATTATTATTAATTGAGTAATATTTATAGAAATTAATAAAAAAATTGACACATATTCGCTTCTTAGATTGTGGGTGACAGCCATTTTAATAAAGAAGCAACACTGTTTACCAAAAATTCGTAAGGTGACCAACCATCCGTATTTTGCGGGATAGTCTCCTACTAGAAGCTCCTGCATTGCAATAAATACATAGCATAGTCCCACAAAACGTCAAATGCTTTCCGCACGTTTACAATATCCATCATAATATATTACAATATTAACTGTAGAGAGGTCAATTCTATACATCCATACTAAATTATTATAAATGCGAAAGTAACTCGGTCTGTCTGTCTGTTACGCTTTCACGCCTGAACCGCTAAACTGATTTTGATGAAACTTGGTATAGGAGTAGATTAGACCTAGATAATGAACATAGGCTATGTTTGGTTGCGATAACCGACATCCACGTGGGCGGAGCCGCGGGCAGCAGCTAGTTGAATATATTTAAAAGATAACTACATATTGGGAAATAATTAGTGATCGATACTAATGCAAAAAATGCAATCAGTATTTTTTTGTCTTTCTGTCTGTCTATCTGTATGTGCACGCATGGATGAAAAACTACTGGAGGGATTTTGATCAAACTTGATACGATTATAGTTCATACTTCTGGGCAACATATAGGCTACTTTTTATACAAGCTGATATACCCATGGCTTCACCCGCGCTTCGTTTTTAGGTCGTTTTTGGTCATATCTCCGGTTGTACTTAACCAATTGCAAGCAAACATACGATAAATTTTGAGTCTAAGTAAGACCTTTCTAATAAAAATTCGTTCAGTACTTTTTACGTCCATTGCTAGGAAGCTGGTCATATTAAGTATATAATTTCAACTTTGACGCTTATTATTTATTGCTTTCTAGACATAACCTATACCTACTCAAGTAGGTATTAAGTTATCGTTTCTAAAAACCACTACACTTTTTTATTTGTTCACGACTGTACATACTTAGACCACGGTAGTATAAACTTACTGTATACAGGTTGACTCAAAATATTATTATATATTTATTATTCTTCACATACAGACAGATAGAAAGACAAAAAATTTACTGTTTGCATTTTTTGCATTAGTATCGATCACCAATCATCCCCCAATAGCTATTTTGTAAATTTATATATGCAAAGAACAGAATTGACCTCTCTACAGTTTTATTATAAGTATAGATCATGTATTTGTCTTATTTTGTTCCTTAAATTTACGAAAGAAAGTATAATAATGGGACAGGGATTCACCTGACGATTTTTAAAATTCACATTATCTTTCAAGTCCGTATCGATTCATTCGTTTTAATCGACCCTTTTTTAACAGGTCACCTCATTATGAATATAAAACTGACAAACGTCAAATGTTACCTATTAATGTGACGCTACTATAGGAAACACCCTTTTGTTGCTACTCTGTCGCATTGGGTTTGCCTGTAATGACACTGTATGTATAAAATAAATAAATACATAATCCTTCATTTAATGTCAATAATTTATTTTGTTATTACATGCTTACATAAGTAAGTCTCAATTAATAAATAAATAAGTTACAAAATTACTGTTACAAAATACCATTTATTTTCATGAGCATAGACGTAAACTACATCATATATCCCAACCTTGCAATTAAACATGGTCACCGCAAAGAAAGGTACGCAACCCAACCAACTAGATGGAGACACTGCAATGTATGGCCTTGCAGTATCCATTACTTTTAATATTCTTGGTCATGTGATTCCGCTTTCAAATTGGCTAGCTCCGACCAGGAGTCAATACTCTTAGTATATGCTCTGAATAACATTACTGGTGCAGGCGCATCAGATGTTCATTGTAAAGAACATAACACATGGATTAATTTGCGCTCATTCTTAATAGATAGGTTTTCTAACGTAAAAACATTAGGGCATCTAAACCTTGAACTACAGTCATTATTCCAAAAACCCGCTGAATCTGTGACTGAATACTTCCATAGAGTAGACATATGTCGTAGTAAGATAATAGAAAAATTAAACGCGGAAATTATAGACAACTCATTAATAGGACGCTTAGCTACAACTGAGGAAACAGCTCTAAACGTATTCACTAACGGGCTTAATTCTGACATAGGAACGATGTTACGTACAAAACAATTTTCATCACTTAACGACGCGGGGCGCTTCGCAATTCAGGAGGACAAGATTCGGGCAATGAATAACGCACGCCAATCATTGTTCCAACTAACTACCAATCGACCCGCTATCAACAAAACAACACAACAAAAACCTATATTTAGGGAATCTAACCGACCCTCACCATCTTTTAACCAACCCCATCCGCCAAATATAAACCCTAATAATTCAGTGAATAAAAAAATTTGCAACTATTGCAAAAATTTGGGTCACCTAATCACCGAATACCGAAAACAGAAGAACGAAGCGTGAACTCCTAGATGGTCTTGGCTCAATCTTAAAATGGCTCATCGGCACACCAGATGCTAAAGACGCTAAACACTATAACGAATGCATTCAGTTACTAGAAAAACAACAAATCTCGACAACTGAAATTCTGAAACAACAAATACAAATTATTTCATCTACAATTACAAATTTCAATGACACAATCAAAAAAATATCTTATGATGAACAATTAATGAATGAAAATTTTGAAAAAATTAATTCTTATTTTAATTCAACAAACAAAATCTTATTTAACTTAACTATTGCCGAAGAAATATCTACTGTAGGTATCCAAGTCCTTGAATCAGTAACGTCCCTAGAAAGAGAAATTGACGAAATTATTACTATTCTTTTCATTAAGTGAGGCGGAATCCATCCTTCTATCATTTCTGTAAACCGATTATACAAAGAGTTATTGTCTACTAGTCCTGCTAGATCTAATAGAAATCTCGTTGCCCCTATTACTCTAAATAATATTCATGAAATTTTAGAATCAGCCACTGTTACTTCTTATATTTATATAGAAAAACTTATATATATCCTAGATTTTCCCTTAGTTAGAAACGAAAGATTTTCCCTCTACCATCTATACTCTATTCCCATACCATATCATGATTCTTCCTTATACTCAACCATCCTTCCCGAGCAAACTTACCTTGCCACAAGCACTACGAGACAACAGTATGTTATAACGAGCTCACTCGACAACTGCAAGAAATTTTCATCAAAAATCGCCGTCTGCAAACTATTAGTCTACAATGTGAATTCAAGACCTACTTGCGAAATGTCAATTCTAACCAGTACTTCACGGAATATTCCTGAAATCTGTGAAACAGCTACTTTTGCCGCCAATATCAACACATTCCAGAAACTAGAATCAGCAAATAACTGGATCTTCATTTTACGACAGACTATTCAATACGCATTAGAATGTGAAGACAAAACCACTCATAGCGCGATGTCTGGCATCGGCATCATTTCATTACAACAAGGCTGTAAATTATACACAGCCCTAGCCACTCTATCAGCTGAAGACAGCAAGACTTTTAATATTACACACCCCATCGTAACAGTTGATCTTGAAACCATCTGCGAAGACCAACAGCTCAACATGAAAAATGCACCAGAATTAATACCAATAAAAGTGAACAGTATTCCATTAGACTCTTTAAAGACTCTAAAAGAAGAAATTAAAATACACACTAAGCAACTTTATAAAAACGAAAACTTTATTGAAGAAAATTCAACAGCATTTTCATACTTAAACTTATCAATCGGACTCATTCTGCTATTAATAATCTTCCTGAAATGCTGCAACATAAACCCATTCAGATATTTCCGAAGAAGAAATTCTGCAAACCACGGCGGATGTATTCAAATTTTCAACAACTGCTTCGACCGATCACAACGACGACAACATATCCAGATACCAATGGTGTCCATGGACACGACCACTACAACATCCTGCATCACCTCAGACGACGAAGAAGAAATCGCCCATTCCAACATAAATCCTCAAAACTTGGGCAAAACCGCCCAATCTTTGTTCTAAGGGGGGCATCGTAAGATATTTTTTTGATTGTGTCATTGAAAGGAGATACCCCATTTTGGGCCCGAGTGTACAGACATCAAACCTACCTCAAAAAATTCGTCTATTTTGTGTTATAATTTTGTTTAGACCTCATTAAAATCAGCAATGGCCAAGTGTGACAAAAGTTTTAAAATGTGATTTTCATTCATCAACAAGCTTCGTAAACGTTGAATTTACTTAATCCGATCTTCGTAAATGCGCTATGATAATGCTTACTTTATCGATTGGATTTTGTAAACAAATCGATAACTAATAACTATTAATTTAATTTGTCAATTCGTGGCTTTATAATTTAAATGATTTCAAAATAGCTATGTAGCATCTTTATTTTCGTTATTCAGTTAACTAATCAGAAATACACCAGTCTCTTTCATAATGGAAGTCAAAATATCGATTCTAGATAATTGATTTTATAGAATTCATAATTATCTGTAACGTCATAAATATGTCATTTTCACTCCTGTCACTGTAAATGTCATACTGATGACAAGGCAGCATGGTTATAGAACCTTAGCCTGTTCCGAAAGGAGCAAATATAAAAAAAAAAAACTGTAAATGTCAACAAACAATTCATTCGCTTCGCTTTCCTTCGGCTCTTTGAGATCGTTGTTTTGTTGCTTTTACTCTGTGAATTATATGATTTTCGAACTAATTGACCCTTGCTTGATTACCGGACACCGTTATTTGCTATATTTGTAGACCTTGGCTTTAAAACTGGAATTATGTATTACAACATAACCTAAATAAACCTATGAACAATGCTCGATTTAACAAACTTGGCCATTGTGAATCGTCGTGAAAATCAGGCAAACAAAATGTCCTTAGATGGTCTAAATATTGGCTAATTTTCAACCCTGTACGTGTAGGCCCAAGATTGTATGAGAGTTGGGGTTGTCCTTTGTAATTGTAGATGAAATAATTTGTATTTGTTGTTTCAGAATTTCAGTTGTCGAGATTTGTTGTTTTTCTAGTAATTGAATGCATTCGTTATAGTGTTTGGCGTCTTTAGCATCTGGTGTGCCGATGAGCCATTTTAAGATTGAGCCAAGACCATCTAGGAGTTCACGCTTCGTTCTTCTGTTTTCGGTATTCGGTGATTAGGTGACCCAAATTTTTGCAATAGTTGCAAATTTTTTTATTCACTGAATTATTAGGGTTTATATTTGGCGGATGGGGTTGGTTAAAAGATGGTGAGAGTCGGTTAGATTCCCTAAATATAGGTTTTTGTTGTGTTGTTTTGTTGATAGCGGGTCGATTGGTAGTTAGTTGGAACAATGATTGGCGTGCGTTATTCATTGCCCGAATCTTGTCCTCCTGAATTGCGAAGCGCCCCGCCTCGTTAAGTGATGAAAATTGTTTTGTACGTAACATCGTTCCTATGTCGGAATTAAGCCCGTTAGTGAATACGTTTAGAGCTGTTTCCTCAGTTGTAGCTAAGCGTCCTATTAATGAGTTGTCTATAATTGACGCGTTTAATTTTTCTATTATCTTACTACGACATATGTCTACTCTATGGAAGTATTCAGTCACAGATTCAGCGGGTTTTTGGAATAATGACTGTAGTTCAAGGTTTAGATGCCCTAATGTTTTTACGTTAGAAAACCTATCTATTAAGAATGAGCGCAAATTAATCCATGTTTTATGTTCTTTACAATGAACATCTGATGCGCCTGCACCAGTAATGTTATTCAGAGCATATACTAAGAGTATTGACTCCTGGTCGGAGCTAGCCAATTTGAAAGCGGAATCACATGACCTAACAAATCTATAAACTTGATTACTGTCATTAGTGTCGAAGGAGGGAATTAGTTTTAACAAAGTGCTTAATTCGAGGGACATGCTTTTGTTGGTTTGGTTGAATGAATTAGCAAAGAAAGAGGATAGTTCAGAGTATAGTTGTTCTGTTGATTCGTTTTTAATCTCTTTAGGCATTGATAGATTTAATGTATATAAGTTTTATGGGTCTGGAATATAGGGATTGATGATACATTTTTGGAAATGGAAAGAGTAGAGCAAAACAAGTTATGCCACTTACCACAATAACAGTAGTGTTAATTGGATCTGCATGGTTCGGCGAAGTTGTCAAAAGCTTGCAGCTACCGTCGCGTCAGTGTCTTCTGCTGGGCGATGCTGTCCCGATGATGAAGATTTGACGAACGTTTACTTCGACTTTTCACGAATTTTTGCGAATCCTACCGACTGCGCCAAATTTGTTACATGGCGAGTGACAAATTTGTGTTTTTAAAAACTAATACTTTATTTCACTAAATTAATTACAATATAATTCTTAAACTTAGAAATGCGGATACAAGAGATGTGGAAACAGTGAATGCAGGAAATAGAATGGCTGAAGTGTACCAGGATCTGGGTATTTATAGGGTTGGAATACATTAGGGATGTTTACAATCGTTAGTTAATATTTAGTACATAATGTCATTAGGGATGTATACAATCGTTAGTTAATGGTATAATAATATGTATTACACAGTTCATGTTTAAGACAAACAGTAATATAGTAATGATATAGAGTACGGCTGTGGTGTATAGATAAGGTGGAGGATATGGTTATATAACATGGGGCGATTAAAATTTAAAATTGATCTATAAAATAAAATGAACTTATCTCAAATAATAACTAAATATACAATTTACCTGTTCTAGCGCACTCAATGAGCTTTGAGGCAATAATAAACAAGGAAGTGGACTTTACTGATCTGAATATGTTTTTCCCCATGATGGCCAGCATGATAAATTCAACCTATCACCACGAGAATGTTCAAAAGTTGCTCAATGATCCGAAGGAACAATTTGACTTAGTGCTCGTTGAATGGATGTTCACGGATCTACTTTCTGGGTAAAACATTAACAATGTTTCAAGTTTAACAAGCTTATAATGTACTAGCATATTTTTATGCTTGGAGGATCTTCATAAAACGTCCCATCAATCAATTAGGCTATTACAGTCCACAGCTGGACATACGCAGAGGCATATAGAAGATGTTGGGATAACCCAATGTACGCCAAAGCACCCAAACCTCCGCCTTGCATATCAGTATCAACAGTTGGTACAAATTATATTGCCAAGTATATATTGCCGTTTTGGGAGGAATGGTGTCTAAAACGGCGGCCCGTACCCTCTGGACTTTACCCAAGCTTCTTACCATCTAGCGGGGCAGAGTCAATTGATGGACTTACTATAAAAAAAAAGCAAATAGCTCCCGGCTCATCAGATTTTTCATATTGTTTTTTATTAAAAAGTTTTGATTGTTTCATTACTGATGGCGATGAAATGACGACTGGTCCCAGGAACTATATTTGTATTATAACAGTGATTTTATGAACCAATGCTTAAAAGCCATTACATACCATTCCCATAACATCGTGATCTTGTGAAAATCTCGGTTGTATCCAAGGCTTCTACCTTATAGCTCGAGTTCCAGTTTCCATTTTATGTTAGACTTATTTAAGCCTCCCAAGCCAGAGAAAAAAGCTTGCGTTAGAGCATGTCTTCTAGCAGGTGAAGTTAGCTTGGGCCCCCATATTAAGGGTCCCATACACATATTATTATAATTCCTTCATTTTCATTTATTTTAATGTTATCACAATTATTATTTTCCAACGTAGTCTTATTATTTATTTCAGTTTCTCAGCCGTTTTTAACTGCCCATACATTTGGTTCTCAAGCGTGGATGTTCACTGGTTGGTGACTAGATTGATCGATGCACCTAACAACCCTGCATATACTCCAGATATTATGTCAGCCATTATGCCGCCGTTTAATTTATGGCAGCGTGTAACAGAATTATATGCACAAATTAAAGTGAGATACATCAGATACATGTAAGTATGTAAACACCTTAAACACTAGTATACGCATAGTTTCCCTACGCTTAGTATGTATCATGACTTATTGCCTGACAAGTCATGATACAAGACATGAATTAGGATGTATAACACTAATTAGCTGTTGTTTCCCAAAAACAATATAAAAAAATAAATATGCAAGTTATTAAAATTTTCTACAACGAACTTTGATTTGATTTAATTCAGGTACTTCGGCGAAATGGAGAGGGCAGTGTACGAGAACGCATTGTCATCAATTGTAGCTAAACGAGGGAGACAGCTACCTTCTTTTTATGAACTTCCATTTACTGCATCACTGATGTTAGCCAACTCACACGTGTCTCTGGGACAGGCAGTCAGTATTCCACAAAGTTTTAAACCTATTGGGGGATACCATATTGAAGAGGATGTGAAACCTTTACCTGAGGTACATATTTCTTTGTAAAGAATTCCTTTATACTACTGATAGTTCTTTAAGGTATATCTTCAGGGTTATCAACAGTATGTATTAAGCACCGACGATCTTAAAGTAGATTAAACAAATGAGGAAACCAGAAGTTGCATTTATATTAAATGCCCGTCTCATAATGAAACTAAAAAATACCATTGCTGCAAAATACTTAGTAAAACATTTTGGTATCCGATTATTTTTTGACGGCCTCTGTGGCGTAGCGGTAGTGCATGCGACTGCTACGCAGGAGGCGCGGGTTCGATTCCCGCTCAGTGCAAATATTTGTATGCATGAATATGTCTATTTGCATTGGTCTGGGTGTTTCTATGTATAATAAGTATGTATTTACGAAAAAAAAAAAAGTATATAAGTATGTTTATCAGCATTATAGAACCCATAACACAAGCTAGTTAAACTATGCTTACTTTGGGTCTAGGGAGCGCTGTGTAGAATGTCGTAGAAAAAAAAAAAAAAAAAAATTATGAAATTGATAGCAAACCTAATGAACGAGTAAATATTTGTACTTGATAGCTATTAGGTAATACTTACACATTTTGTTTGTTTCGTATCAGATCATTATGAAAAATATCATTTACAGGATTTAAAGAAAATAATGGACAACGCTAAACATGGAGTTATATACTTCAGCATGGGGTCAAATTTAAAGAGCAAATTAATGCCACAAGTTATGAAAGATGGACTCTTAAGGATGTTCGGTGGACTGAAACAGACTGTTCTGTGGAAGTTTGAAGAAGATCTTCCTAACACACCTAAAAATGTACACATCTTAAATTGGGCACCACAACAGAGCATACTTGGTGAGTTCACTATCTATATTTATTAATGTATAAAAGTAAATGAGCTGAACTGTACATTGGAGATGTTTAAAAAATACTTGAATTATATTAAACGAAAGATTCTGAACACAAAAATATTTTTATCCAATTCTTGTCTTTTGTAATATTTGTTCGCGACGGATGCAGAAACCACCAAATGTATTCAATACGGTTTTCTATTAGTAGGGTCTTGATCAGACTTCAAATCTGCTATATTTTCAATTGCAATTGGTTTAGTGAACCGGCGATATGACCAAAAATGATAACCGACTTTCTCAGGGCCGAAGTCGCAGGGATCCAGCTAGTTTAACTAGTAACATTTACCATTAACAAACCTTTTTTTATCGTCATCATCATTATTATCCTAGCGTGTGTGTCTCGATTGCATCTGAGATGGCACCTCGGAGCCCATGGTCAAGTTTTCTGCTTTTTCGTCTCCACTAGATACGATTTTGAACAACCTTATTTTTGGACAATACACATTTAATAATGTTTCTATAATTAATTTCAGCTCACCCTAACGTTGTTGTCTTCATCACCCACGGCGGATTACTATCAACGACTGAGACTGTTCATTTTGGAGTACCCATTATCGGTATCCCAGTCTTTGCAGATCAATTCATTAATGTTGCCAGAGCTGCGGCGAAAGGTTTCGGTTACAAAGTAGATCTTGGATATAATGTGGCAGATCCACTGAAGGTTGCTATCGAAGAAGTGACTAATAATCCAAAGTATGTATCCAATTTCTTTGAATCCTTTTTATAAAGATGGTGCAAAATCTTAGTGTGAATTATGTAAGTAATTTACACAGGTATACTAGATACCTTAGTTGATAAGCTGTTAACATGAAGATTTAAATTCGCATGAATAAAGTTAGCTTTGTGTTAATAGTTAGAGGAATGTTCTCCTATATTTGCAGATTTTTTCTTCACTTTAGCCATACCATATCTGTACCAGCTTTTCTTGTGAAATTTAGCGATACCCCCAAAATCAAATTCTTATGAGAGCATTAAAGTTCTAATTTTTTTAATACAGTGGTTAGGTATAATAATCTAGCATTGACAACATTGTGTTAGATACATTATTTACTTAAGGATAAGATAAGATTTCTATTGGTAGCATTATTAAAACAAAGTCTAAGTGGAAAAGTACTTTGAGAAAAATATTGTTATACTGCACTCTTACTAGGTACTTTACAACCGACTGCTTTCACTAGGTATTTTGAATTATGGTTTCACGATTATTAGTATAAGTTGTACATCCCACATTATTAAAATCATAACACTAATTGCACACAGGTATGCACAAAAAGCTAAAGAGCTATCGTTTGTGTATCACGACCGGCCAGTAGCTCCGGGCACCGAATTGACACACTGGGTTCGACACGTTATCGAGACACGCGGCGCTCCACATCTGCGTTCGCCAGCACTCGACGTGCCATTCTATCAAAGGCTTTACTTAGATCTTCTTGCAATTATCTTAACTTCTGTATTTGTTACTGTAAAGTTATTGAGACGAGTATGTTGTAAGTTTTGTACAAAAAAGAATGTAGATAGTCAGAAAAAGAAGAATTAAGGAAATAAAAATATATTATAATTGTTTTTTTAAATATTATTTTGTTTAAATTACCGATAATTTCTGGGATTTAGATTTTATCAAAATTGGATAGTTCCGCTTTAGGGAATGTATTTCCGGCGTATACGTTTTCAATCACTTAGTTTCAGAAGATACTTAGAGAAACCCTGTAATTGAATAAAAACTGTAAATTTTGTGTGACTGCCACCATAAGCCGTTAGACTAATAACACTGACAGGCAACAAATATATGTATGAAGAAATGCAGGCGCTGTTTGTACTGAGAGGAAGAGTAGAAAATTTGGCAACTTATCACAAAAACCACACGCGACGCTAAGAAACGGGGAGATAACCTTTCATTGATTAATGAACACTATGAACAGAGACGACACGACATCATACGAAGTTCCATAATCTACTTATTATTCATCATTAGTTATATCAATTATATTATTAATTATAATTGCTACAAACACCTTGTATATAAAAATAGATTTCAAATCGATCAGTTGTTCTACTACCATACTAGGATCTTTCAAAATGGAACCTACCAAACATATCAAAATCGGTTGTGCAGCTTTGAAGGTTACTTATATGAACTCACTATCACGTGTTTTTTATAGTAACCTGCGTAAATATTTTTTTACTGGAATTAAAAATAATTGAGGATTACAAAGTTCACGATTCTCTTTGCTCAGCAATATGTATGTTTCTATTTAGCTACGTTTTTGTCTCCTGCTCCAAAGGTTTCGTCCGACACGTAACG
This sequence comes from Lithosia quadra, assembly GCA_963576445.1. Classification (NCBI taxonomy): domain Eukaryota; kingdom Metazoa; phylum Arthropoda; class Insecta; order Lepidoptera; family Erebidae; genus Lithosia; species Lithosia quadra. Next base: position 4,146,038 of record OY754894.1, read on the forward strand.
CGGCCGTTGTTGCCAGTTGTAGTTATCAATCATTAAGTATTTACTATAAAAAAGTCTTTGTATTTTGATACAAACCAAGCAAGATCGTGTTAAGGTCAGTATTGAGACAGTGATAATCTATTTTTTTACGCATAAAGCTATATTTATGTGTATAAGATAAGGTAGCAAAGATCGCTAATAACTCTTTGTTGTGGAAACAAATATAACAAGGTAAATAGAGGTTTCTGAATAGAGTAAATAAAGTTAAGTTACGTTAACGCCTACTAATTCTCCGTGCACAGTACAATATTGTGCGTTAGTAGATGTTAAGTAGGTACTCAACTTCAATTTCTCAGTTCCGAAACCGGTCTTTAATGTTATGTGGGCATCTAAACATAACTAAACTATACAATACTAAGTATAATTATCTATGGTTTGATTAATCACTCAGATCGCTACAACAAACTAACTTTTGGCTACTAAATGGAGTTTGATGTCAACAAAAACTACCGTGTACGCCCATATAACCCTGAACCATAATCAGGGGCCTCTAATGAACGTGACTGGCACATCACATAATAGTGTATGTACATTATGTGTTCTGTTATCTTAACATGAAATATTATCTTCAGTAGTTATTACGAATTATATGATAATGATAGTAATGTACCTAGTTAGAAAGGTTCAGAGTATGAATGTACAGGATTCTAGGAGAGAAGGTAGACCTAGGAAAATATGAATGAATTGCGTGAAAGAATAGGTTGCAAAGAGAAGAATAAAATGCTAACGTCTAACAATGTGTGGAAGAAAATGAGACCAAGTCCTTACTTCCTACTATTCTATCCTACTAATATTATAAACGTGAGAGTTTGTAAAGATGCTCAATCATGCTCTAACTGAACGAATCTAGATGAAATTTTGTACAGGAATGAATTATAGTCTGAAATAACAGCGAAATAATACTTGAAATGACATGAATCAAGCACGCAGAGCAGACGCACGCACCGCGCGCCCTTTCAACGCAGCGAAGGCCCTTATTATTGCTAGTGTCCTCCAAAGCGTATTCGTTCAATTTAGCTAACAATCTATTAATTAAAACAACGAATAACACTGAGTTAAGCCGAGTTTACACTATATGAGTCCATTCAGGGCCTGTATTCTGCTATTTTGAATTAAACCAAACCTAAATTCCACTGATTCATTTAAAATCTTATATGAAAATATTTAATTACCTACGCATTTTTATTTGTTTCATTTTTTAAACTTTATTTTAATGCGGTTAAAGCTTAAAATTAAATGGTATTGTAAAGAGTCAGTCGAAAAGCAGTGGCTTGCTTTAAAAGAAAAAAAATCTGAAGTGAGGTCTAGCTAGATCGAGTGATCAGCCACTGGGACGCACGCTTCTCGTTGTATGATATCCATGATCCGAGTTTACTCCAAGATGGCAACTTCTTACAACCATACTGGTAGATTCGTATTGTGAATGCTCGACCTTATACTGCCTAATTTAAAACTCAGTCAAGTATAAACTGGGTACAAAAGTATACATCAATCGGACGGGGCAAAATCATGCACAATGCAGCATCTGAATGATGCTATATATAATAAGCAAAAAGTGTAGGTCAATATTTAAACTGCAATAAAGATAAATTGCTAGTTTCGTAATATTGTTCTATCATATGAAACATTACAACATTATGTACGTGGTGAAGTGGTGTGTGGTATATTTCGCTGTGATATTATCGTGCTGCGAGGCATACAAGATTTTAGTTGTATTCCCATTGCCAGGCAGGAGTCATGGGAATCTTGGTGATGGCGTCGTCAGACATTTACTTAAAGACGGACATGAGGTTAGTTGAGACTAAAAATATCACTTTTACCTAAATATCAATCGTAGATGTAAATCTAACTCCAGCCTACTTTTTATGGAATGCGAGTTTTGATGAATTTATATTTATATCGTTTTTAAATTTATTGATTTAACGCGTATATTTTCATCTATTAATTAGCATAATGCAAACACGAAAACGTCGCCATTATATAGCTGAATAACTTTGTGAAAAAATATTCAAAGCTATTGTTGCATTCCTAATGTTAAATCGCGGTATGATTTTGCTAGACAAGACAGCAGGAAGTAAAACTTACCATTAGAGAATTCCTTTAAAAATTCATATTTTTTGAAGTTACACGGCAACTATTCAATTTCTGTACAGAAAAAACTTGCTATTACAATTTTGAAAAGCGTTACAGCCTACACCATAAACGGTTTAAATGATTGTACTACAATCTGTTGGTAATATTTTAAACCCCATGGTTCAATATTGCTCAATGACTTGCGATGATTCATTAATTACGCATTTCTAATGAAATTTTCTGATGAAGCCAATAAATCTACCTACCATTGATGAGCACAAAAATATGAGCATATAATACAATAATGGCGACGACGACGTTCTGTTTGCGGCATTGAGACAGATGATGAATTTTGATTTACACAACATAATTCTAAACCAGAGTGTCCCAAACTACCTACTTAACGAATTTTTAAATTAACTTATTATATAAACAAAAATGTTTCCAGGTGACATACATTTCACCGTTTCCTTATGAGCCTGCTTCGCCCAATCTCCGGGTGGTTGACATCAGCAGTAATGCCAAGATTGTGCCGGGTAAGTTTAAATACATCAAAGTCTAATAAAAATGGATTTTGTTTGACTTTGATTTTGTTTTTTAGAAAGGTCTTGGTCAGACCTAAAATTTTACGCCTATTTGATCACAAAAAAGGATATCTCTTAGTCGAAAAACGCGAAAACCAACGTCCACTCGTACGAACCAGCGGGCATAAGCCAGTGTGTAATAAAAGTAAATAATATATGTATATAGTTAGTAATATAATTTATCACTGCCTTTTCCAGCGAACTTTATACAATTTGAAAAAATTCTAAAAAAAGAGATAGATTTAGCTAGCGACACGTATACATTTACCCAAGCGATTGTCAGAATACATAATTACACAATTTACAACGAAAATGTTCAGAAGTTGCTCAACGATCCAAGCGAACAATTTGATTTAGTGATCGTCGAATGGATATTCACAGATTTGTTTGCTGGGTAAGACTACTATATATTTTATTTACACTGACACGAAAATTTTCATACTACGAGTTTAATAGGCAAATAAGTCTAAAATTAAATGAAAAGAGTTCATTCTTTCTACATCGAATGCACTAGCAACTACACTATGACCTTTCTAACCTGCTATCATTTTCAGTTCTGTGTTTATACTGTTCCACTAAACCATTCCATGTACATTATGGATTACTTTTAGGGGAACCAATTTCCTCACGATATTTAATTTCTACTTTGTGGTTATCATAACAGCAATAATTCTAAAATTTTGAACTTGACGTAAGAGGGAGAAATCACAGGAGTCAATACTCTACAGCTGTTTGTTACTATTATTTTGTTTAATACTTTGTAAAATTGATGGTGTTTCAGTTTTGCAGCAGTTTACGATTGCCCATACATTTGGCTTTCAAGCCTGGATATTCACTGGTTAATGCTAAGATTAATAGACCAGCCATCAAATCCAGCGTATACTGCGGATATCATGTCTTTCAATTCACCTCCATTCACTTTCTGGCAACGAATAACAGAATTATATACACAAATAAAATTACACTATATGCGATACATGTAAGTATACTAACTTAATGATAAACAAATAGTTATTATATTGCCTATTATATAGCCTTTCTTCAAAAATATACGCAAGGTTGCAAGTTCTATACCATTGCTACAAAAAAAATGGTTCCTACCAAGGCCTAAAAGCTTTATGCGATGCACTGCTGCTGCTGCAAACAATAGACCGCCTATTGTCGTGCCAACTGTGCCCAAATATCTGCACAGCTAGGGACATGAAGGTGGCTAATAAGGGAGCTGTCGGTGTCGCCTAATTTTATATATTTTTATTTTATTAGTTATTGCCATCGAAACGACGAACGACCTACATAGTCGCAAAAATGACAGTGTACCCATACCTAAATATCTTTAATAATTTATAATTCAGGTACATAAATGATATGGAGAGACAAGTATACGAAAGCGCATTAACATCAATTGTGCGGAAACGAGGCAGACAACTACCGTCTTATCACGAAATCCAGTACAACGCGTCACTAGTGTTAGCCAACTCACACGTATCTCTGGGACAATCCGTCAGTATCCCCCATAATTACATAGCTGTGGGAGGATACCATATTGAAGAAGATGTCAAGCCTTTACCTGAGGTATTTATTATCTTACAAGATAGTCACATTATCAAAATAACCAAACTATAGGGCACAAAACAAGTGCAAAAGAAAGAAGTCGTTACTTGTGTTATATCAGTCCACAGCATTTTGTAAAATAGGAACTTTTTGGAAGACTCGTCTATCGTTTCAAATAGATTAGGTTTCGAATATTTTGTACCTGCTAATTTCATGTGTAAAAAGTTTGAATAAAAAAAGACTGTGTTGATATCTGAATGGCTTAAAATTTCTTCCATTTCCAGAATTTGAAGAAAATAATGGATAACGCTAAACATGGTGTAATATACTTCAGCTTGGGATCAAATCTAAAGAGTAAAGATATGCCAGAGGTTATTAAAAATAATCTCTTAAAGATGTTCGGTGAACTAAAACAGACTGTTCTGTGGAAATTTGAAGAAAACCTTCCTGATACACCTAAAAATGTCCATATTTTAAATTGGGCACCGCAGGAAAGCATACTTGGTAAATATTCATCATAACAATAACCGACCGCATATTTGATATGAATTTAGTGAACTAGGATTACATTTGCATGGAATTGTATCAGAGCGCCAAGTGGCCGCAAATTTTCGATCATTATAATGCAACTCACACTTGAAAATACAATTAGTTCATTCGCTATAGTTCATTCTTCTAAAGAGATTCAATATCTATAAAGTACAGCATTTCATAGTATTTCTGTTATTTGTTTCAGCTCATCCTAACACGGTCATTTTCATCACTCACGGCGGTTTACTATCTACGACGGAGACTATTCATTTTGGAGTACCCATTATTGCTATGCCAGCATTTGGAGATCAATTCATCAATGTTGCTAGGGCTGTAAAGAAGGGTTTTGCTTATGAAGTGGATATTTCATATGAGATGGCAGATAAACTGAAAGTTGCTATTGAAGAAGTAACTAACAATCCAAAGTTAGTATTAGTTAATAAAATAAAATATATAACTTATCGTAGAACACTAAAGAGGTTAGTCGAACAAATATCACAATAAATTACAAACTTAAATTACTACTTGGAACATTTTTGTCCAAATAGTTCGATTGTCAAACACAATCTAACTAGGTACTTGGCATTTATTGTCCAAATAGTTCGATTGTCAAACACAATCTAACTACTTGGAAATTTTTCGTCCAAATAGTTCGATTGTCAAACACAATCTAACTACTTGGAATATTTTTGTCCAAACTGTCCGATCATCGAACTGTTAGTAGGGCTAGTTGGAATAAACCAAATTTTTTTTTTTTTTATTTGATTAAATTTGTTGATTGTAGGTATACAGAAAAGGCAAAACAACTGTCTTTCGTTTACCACGACCGTCCAGTAACGCCGGGCAAAGAAATAAGACACTGGGTGCGGCACGTTATTGAAACACGTGGTGCCCCACATCTGCGCTCACCTGCTTTCAACGTACCTTTATATCAAAAGCTTTACTTAGATTTGGCTGTAATCCTAGTAGTCACCATTTTTATTGTTATGAGGCTAGTAAAATATGTTTGCTGTACAAAAACGAAAGTAGATACCCTGAAGAAGTCCAATTAAAATGAAAGTTTAAAAATTTAACTTAGTATTTAATTTTTAAAGTACGGTAAGTAAGTTTACTACATTAGTAACTGTACCTTCGTAACGCATAGGACTATCACCAATAATTGTTCTATTATATTTGGGTTTCATAACCCAAATGAAAAACAGGATCACTTCGTCGTCCGTGTATTTTTATTTGTATTCTTATATTGTGTACACTGATCTTTATGTAGCATGTTCCTTATTACCCAAGAAGGTACATAAATTACAGATTTATTGTTTCATTTTTTGAGTTTGTTTGCCAGGAATCGCTAAACTGCATAATAATGCTATTATCATACTTTAAGATGCCTATACAATAAGTTATAAAGGTTTTCACACGCCTATTAAATGAGTTATGGTTGCTCTTCGCTCTGTCTGTCCTTTTAATTGAGAACACAGATAACAATTACTGTGTTAACTTACTGTCCACTAACCGTAACCCATTATTTATGAATTTAACGACCTCCGTGGCGTAGCGGTGGCCGTGTCTTATATAAAAAAAGCGGTAGAGCATTCGACGTTGACATAGGTCGCGGGTTCGATTCCCACTCAGTGCAATTTATATGCATGAATAATGTATATTTTCATTGATTTGGGTGTTCCCATGCTTTGAAGAGCACGCTCGCTAAGCTATAGTACTTTGATATCGTCAGTGGGTTGTAGAAGTCTGGGGCCTAATTACAAACTCATAAAGAAGTATTATTTCAATATTACTTAATTTCATAGTGTGAATCGGAATCAGTTAAACGTCGTCCGTTATTGTATACAAGTGTTCCGTGTCTTGAAAATCTACTAACAAATGTAATGAAATAAATATATCCAGAACATACCATAAAAGTAAGTTAATACCACATAATATGTTGTCGCATCATAAAATATTAGGAATGTACAGATATCACAACTAATTCTCAATTTTATAATAGTATCCTGAGTGAAAGATGCTAACACAAAGTTAATGATGAAATACATAAGTAGGTAGTTACATAAATGTTTTAGTTCAAACGTGACATTGTCACATCGCATCATAAAACCAGTCTATAATAATAAATTAACCACACGAACAGTTAAAAAACACTTACTAGAATTACCGTAGGGCAATTAATCTAGCCACGTCAGTGTAGTCATTACCTCCTTATAGTCTTGTGTAGTCAGGTTTCTAATTTGAAGAAGTTTATTGTGTTTATTAAGAATATTCATTCAATGATGTAGTGTTAAATATTTTGAGGTATACCCATCGATATTTGTGCATAGCAAAGTAGGTATTGAAAAATTCAATCGTTATCGTTCAAAATTGCACCTTTCTTTGTAAATAATTGCAATATACTGTGGTATCTAAAGGACGGTACGTTATTGTCTTAACTACGTATATCGATATTGTATTGCGCAAGCTACTTACTATAAACTAGCACACAACAAGATAATCTTACATCAGTTGTAGTAGTAGGCAGCTGTTCAAAGTTATAATTTTGATGTTTGGGTTTTATTTATATGAGACTATCATTCTGAAACAGAAATGTCTGCGATTAATCTGTACCTGGTATACATCATCGTGATGCTAACATCTTGTGAAGCGTACAAGATCTTAGTGGCATTCCCTGTTCCTGGAAGGAGTCATGCAAATCTTGGTGATGGTATCGTTAGACATCTATTAAAAGATGGGCATGAGGTAAGTAGCATCGCTGTTATTAACATTAGTTTCCTATCATCTTACGCAAAATCATGTATTCGTAATAGAATTATCGTAATCTTCACTTTGACCAACCACTGATGTGAAATCATTCCTAAATCTAGTAAGTAAGTAAGCTTAGCTGAAGGGGTTCACTAGAGCACTAATAATATGTGACCCATGATATATTATAACGCGTAGCACTTCATATCATGTGTAACCTATGACACAGAATAAATAAATTGTTGCTGATCGCACGCACATACCCTTTTATAACATTTTCAAGGTGAAACTGATAGTACAAAGAAACTAGAAACAAAACGATCGATGTTCAACACTTGTTTAACAGCCACTTGTTTGAGGACAAAGAAACAACTTTTGAAAATTATTATTACTGTCAACAACTATTATTGGTCCAGCTGCAATGCTTCGATATCGCCTAATGTCACCATTGGGTTGTGAAGGTCAGATGGCAGTTGCTTCACGGAAAATATAGCGGTCCAGCCAAATCCGCAGTTAAGACTGGTAAAGCGGACCCCAGACTCCGAGGTGAAAGCTTTCGATGCGACTGGGAATTAACGCTAGGATGAAGAAGATTGTCAACCACTGGGGGATAGCGTCATAACTTTCTAATCATTTCCGATATCCACAACTTCGATAGGCACCAGTGATGGTTAACGAAAACACTTTTATAAAAATTATTCTTATTGTCAACCACGAGGGGGACAGCGTCAACTTTCTAATTCCTCATATCCACCACGGGGGAACATACTAAACTACTTTTTAAGTAAGTATATTCATTTTTTACGTGTGTACCCTCAATGGGGACTACCTCACCAGAGCTGGTGAAGTGTGGGGATCGAGTTGACTGAAACTGCGGAGTTTCGTCAACGTTAGTCTTTTACCAGGGACTCAGGGTATACCTTAAGAAGGAACTCTCCAGAAACTCTGGGATACTTTGCTCACCAGTCATAACGCAAGTGGTCTCGCCGTGATATTTTGTATTTCTATAATTTTTAATTTCAGGTGACGTATATTTCGGCGTTCCCTTACAAACCTGCTAGTCCGAACCTTCGTATGATCAACGTCAGCGCTAATTTCATGGCCATGCCAGGTACTAAAAAAACTAAGAGAAAAAGGGGTGAAAATGAGAAAAAGGGCCTAATAGGGAAACAGTTTTACAACACCATGTAGAAACCATGTTTAAGTGAATATCTTCTTACGTGATTTTGTGTGATAAACAAATATTTGTAACTAATTTCTTTCATATGTAAACGGGGATTAACGCGATACACGTTAAAGGTATATACATACCTTTGGATGCCTGACGTTTCGACCAGGTTACACCGGCCGTGGTCACAGGCTGACTGTTTCATTTTTTTAATCCCCGTTTACGTATAATAGTTATGGAACGCGAAAGTTTAAAAGTTAATAATTTCTTTCAGATCATATATATAATTTACCAGCGATAATGAACCAGCAGTTCGATGACTATAATGCTCTATTTAAATTGATGATAAATGTTTTGAACCTCACCTTCCAAAACGACAATGTTCAGAAGTTGCTCAACGATCCGAAGGAACATTTTGATCTAGTAATAGCTGAATGGTTGCTTACTGAACTGCCTGTTGGGTAATTTTTACATACTTTTATTAAATTTTTCATATCACCGTCATCCTCCGAGCCCTTTCGCAACTCAGTTGAGGTTGGTTTTTCAGTACGAAGCGGCTGAATTTCGATATTTTCCGTAAAGCCATTTAACCTCCTCAACCCTTTAGTGACATCGAAGTTCTGTAGTTAGACCATTTAGGGACCATCCAACTACCCGTTAGGGACGACCATAGATGTTGGGACCGGCGGCGGCTCTCTTTTCTTCTTTATACTCTGTCATACCGTTCATCCGCTGGTCGCTTATTGCTTGCACTTGCCTAAAGGTTATACGCATAGTATCAATAAACCTTGTAGGTAGCGCTAAAAACAGTTGTAGGATTTCCTTTCACGAATTAGAGTTAGAAAATGAACAAACAAGCTAACTTGCATTGTATAAAATAAATATTCTTGATTACAGGTTTGCAGCTGTTTACAATTGTCCACTTATTTGGATTTCAAGTTTGGACACTCACTGGTCGATCTTGAAATTGATCGATCAACCTACAAACCCTGCGTATACCGGACACCTGATGTCAACTCACTTACCTCCGTTTACCTTTTGGGAAAGAGTTATGGAATTATACAACCAATTAAGAGTTCAGTTCTGGAGAAACACGTAAGGCAACATAACTGACTTAAACATTAGATAGGGTTTAATAAAAGCACAAAAATCATTTATGAGATTCATTACTAAGATGACATTATAATTATGGCTCCAGTAACAGCCTAGATGAATTTGCACAGTCGATTCCAATGTACTTAATACAAACATCTTATTTCTTATATTCAACTACACTTATTGCATAAAGAAAAATTGGCAAACAGGTACTTTGATAAATTGGAGAAACAAACATTTGAAGATTCGTTGGCGCCAATAATAGTGAAGCGAGGAAGGCAGGCGCCTGACTACTATGAAATGCAGCACAACGCGTCGCTGGTGTTTGGGAATTCTCATCACTCAATGGGGCAAGCAATCCCTATCCCACGAAATTACATACCTGTGGGAGGATACCATATTAATGAAGAAGTGGAACCTTTGCCTGATGTATGTATTATATCCCTACAGCACCCGAAACCGTTAGAAAAGACTTAACGCAGATATTGACTTTCGGGTATTCAATGCTAAACATTTTTCAATCACAAGAATGTTTATTTTTGGTTCAACTAATTTAATGCCGCCTCTACACTAAGTGTGCAAATAACAAAATATCCACATAATATTTTCAGGATTTGCAGAAAATTATGGATAACGCGAAAAATGGAGTAATATACTTTAGCATGGGATCGAATTTGAAGAGTAAAGATATACCGAAATCGATTAAAGATGGTCTTATTAAGATGTTTGCAGAACTTAAGCAGACTGTACTGTGGAAGTATGAAGAGGATTTATACGATATACCTAAAAATGTTCATATTATGAAATGGGCACCGCAACACAGTATACTTTGTGAGTTTTATTTATTTTGGTACCGATTTTTACTGACGCAAAATATAATAGAAATAAAGTAGGCAAACATTTTTTTAGAGATTACTGATATTGCGTGCTTCATAGAACATTGCATAATGTCGTCCAAAGCGACCTCCAAATTGTTTACAAATTATTCACTTACCTTTCGGCCTTAATGTAAACTGCCTCAAAAAAGTAGTCTGCAAACAACTGACCATTTTATTCAAATGAAAACTCTCAGACTTCGTAAGTAGTTTGTAAAAATTTCAGCTCATCCTAACACCGTAATCTTTATCACTCACGGTGGCTTACTATCAACGACAGAGAGTATTCACTTCGGAGTACCAATCATTGGTATACCAATTTTTGGGGATCAGTTCAACAATATCGCGAAGGCTGTGAAGAGAGGATTTGCTCGTAAGGTGCAGCTTTCTTTCACGATGGTCGATGAACTGAAATCAGCCATTGAAGAATTAACAACTGACCCAAGGTTTGTATATGTTTATAGCAGACGCAACGATTAAATTATTGAAATAATAGATACTTGTAATAAGTATAAGGGGTATTATTGCTAGAACGATACTAATAACACAGAATAAATAATAGTAATAATAGTGCTACATTCCAAAAAATATTGTAGCAGCAGTGATGGTATGTGCCTATTTAAGAAACCCTGGAAAACCTACTGATTGTAGTATCCGAATATCAATTCCTTATCCGAATCTTGTAACAGAAGGGATATTAAGGGAATTATGAGGGAATATCCCTTATATTCCCTCATAATTCCCTGTAAGTAACAAGATTAATTATGAGGCTACCTTCTGCAAGAAGTTAGAGTTGTTTTGAGTTATTTATTGTGATTTCTTCTAAAACTTTAACCTTTTATAATCACAAACCATTTGGAATGAAGTGATATGAACGCAATGACTGAAACTTTTAGACTGATGTTACAGGTTTGATCAACTCCGAAAACCATTTCAGTTTAGTTAAAAATCCTTCCTAGTTATCGTGTGCATGTCTTTTATAGTAACCATAGGTACCCAAACATTTATCGTATTTTGATTCTAGGTATACAGAAAAAGCGAAAGAACTATCGTTCGTGTACCACGACCGTACGGTACCTCCGGGCAAAGAAATAACACATTGGGTAAGGCACGTCATTCAAACACGAGGCGCGCCGCTGTTGCGCTCGCCCGCCCTCTACGTGCCCTTCTATCAAAGGCTTTACTTAGATCTACTTGCTGTCATTTCAGTGGTTTTATATGCAATTATAAGATTATTAAAATATTTATATAGCTTTAATTACTCAAGACAGTTGTTAAATATCAACAGTATTAAATTAAAAAATAAATAAAATACATGACTATATTTGTTTGTTTGTTTTACATTGTTTCAATATTAAATCTCGGTCTAGTCTCGATGTCATGTCGATCTTCCAAATATCAAAAAGGTATTTATTTATCCATAATACGCTTTATGACATTTGAGAGATCGACATGAGATCGAGACTAGACTGAGACTGAATTTTGATCATATTTTTTTAGCAGCACGAGAATCGGCCCTCAGTTTTATTACCTATTTATTTTTTCTACTAAACATAACATGCTATTGTCCCACTTCATGTAAGGTTACCGCCTCATGAATAAATATGTACCTACATGATTTAAGACAAATTCAATATTATATTGTATGTAAAGTTTCTAAAGCCTATTAAATTAGTTATAGTTGCCGTTAACTTTTTATGTGGGAAAACAGACAAAAAATATTTAAGCTCCTTAAATTTTAAAAATAAACATGTGTTTATTAATTGCCCTTCTAGAATCAACTAAGAATAAGAACAACTTTATTGTTATTGTACCAATTTGACATCAATCAAAAGATGCATAGGTACATAGAATACACACTACAAGGGGTCGGCAAACTACGGCCCGCGGGCCGGAAGATTTACTTCTAGTAATGAATTTTGGAGTAAATAAGTTTCAGAAAAGTATGAGAGATACTAGAAATTAGCTATGAATCCGACCACATGTGTGAATCATCTTTCTCAAAAATTTACATAATGATCTACCTACAAAATATTATCGTCTAAGAATTAGGCAGTGACGCCGACCTCCTCAGTCAGCATAGGTATGGGGTTGTCTTACCATCGGAAAAGGGCCAACATGCTCTGCTTTTACTAGGGTGACAGGCGACAGGGAGTGACGGGTGAGCTCTACTGTAGAGCTCATCCGTAACCCCCCGTCGCCGGTAGAGCTGTAGAGCCTCTACAGCTCTACCAAGACTTACGTTCCGACATCCGACATCTGAAATCCCCTGAACACCTGTTTTTTTCCTTTACTTACGTATTTTAATGACAAATATAATAGAACAGCATAATTAAAATAATGACGTAGATAGATCTTCCTTAAAATGTACCAACATACCTACAAAATAAACACTTATTGTTTTCTGTATTCTAAGTTTATAGCGAGCAAAATCGTAATCAGTTTATAATCATATCTAGTTTTTAGAACCTCCATTATAATATTAAGTAAATTTTTATATTTAGGTATACTTTTTTTGGTGTCGTAAGTGTAAAGTTTTAAAATATTTTTATGTTGATAATCAGCATTTTTTTATTTGTTAACTAGCCATGATTGCGACTTCATCTGGGTGAATTTAGATTTTTAAGGTTGTATTTTATAGCGCAAAACCTATCTTTCTTCTCTTTCTAAAATAAATCAATTATCATCATATCAATATCATAGTCAATTTTTTTTATTCATTGTTCAAAAACGGTTACATATTATAGGTAACTATATTAAAGACCACCCGCCTAAACCACAAGGGTTTTTCTGCAGGCGGGAGTTCGTATATTGGTTATATAAGTAAAAGAAAAGAAAAAAAGTCCAACCAGTCTAACTTGGAACTTCGATATCGCTATTGGTCATAATGACCATTGGTTGTGGAGGTCAGATGGCAGTCGCTCCACGGAAAATATCGATGTTCAGCCGCATCACAGTTAGACTGGAAAGCCGACCCCAACTGAGTTGGGTAAAAGGTTCAGAGAATGATGATGATCGTAGATATGCAGAGTAACTGCAACATTACCTACTCGTTTAGTTACTTCATAAAAGAATTTCAACTATTACCAAGAAGAGAGCCTTTACTAAAGCTTAGTCCGTCAATCAGCAGATCGGTTTTGTGTAATATCAATACCCAGCATCTGCATAAAACTCAACTTTACAGGAGAGCCGATAAACGTTGTCGTATCTTTGAGAGCGTGCCATTTTAAAAATGCTTATCGTTCCTTCTTGGGAGTGATGGCTAGTGATACCATATAGTCAAAGTTCTTGCTAGCCGGGTACGTGGAGGCTGGTCTATAAGGTCGAAAAATAAATTAGTTTTTTAAATATATCAGATACTATGTTTTTAAATTGGACAGCCGAGAGGCTGGTATGCAGTGGTGATGTAAGCGTGGGTTCCAAAGATCTTGATAGGATCCACACACCTCAATTCATAAGTACTTATTGTTTGCCCAAAAAAGAACCACCTTTGCTACGAAAGTGCATCCGAGTTAGGCCAGTAATCCAACTGGATTACTAGGCCATCGGATGACTGCTACCACTACTCAGCTAGTCCCTACAACGAACAAATTTTTTTAATCTTCATTATTTCGAGGTTTCGATTTCGTAAGTAAGTAAATATTATGTCAACCCTGTCGTTCCTTAATTGTAAGTTAAAACAACAAGTTTTAAATATATTGTAGTATTGTAAAATAATTAAAATTAATTATACTTAGTAGGTGTATTCCCTAATCCGTCTAAAAAGTCAGACAGCTGGTGACAGAATTTTTGGGCTGCTTCTGACGTGGACACCTCAAAAGACTTTGTATTAAACCTATATCTAATACTAATAATTTAATTTTAGTTCTTTTACGTTAACGTTCTGACGTGGATTTGAGTTTAAATATAATAACTCCGTCCACTTTATTTAATAAAAAATTGACAGAGAATGCTTTTATATTATACTACCTAATTAAAATTAAAATTTAGTTATTAGTATTATTCGTTAAAACAACAATAGAATGATACAATGTACACAACGAGTCCAACATAATCAAGCAGCCAATTAATTGTTGTATGTAACTCATAAATTACTAACACAGGAATCTCCTGCGCACGTTTGACTTTGGCTGAAATTCGACAACGGCTTCGTTTAATGTCGATAAAAGAATTTAATGTCGATACTTGCCTATTGTAAGTACAACACTAGGTATCTGTACCATCAGTTTTGGTATACTATAAAGAACTCGGTATATTATCTGCCATGTAATGGAATGGATGGAAACGCATGGAACTAGAGCTCCAGGCCAATTGAGGTGAAATTCACTACAAACACTTTGTTGTTTGTCGGCTTGTCTGTCTGTCAGGACCTTTCTCTCAGAAACGCGTTGAGTTATTGAGTTGAAATTAATATCAATAGTCAGATCTTCAACTACTTGAAACTGTAAAAAAATCAAACTTCTAAGTCAACACATTCAAGAGGAATAGACATTTACCTTGCAGAATAATTGGGACGTCCTTCTCCGACGTTTATGCACTCGAGTGGATATGAAATCCTCGCGAGTGCATAAGCAATAATATTCGGTTCAATTCCATAACCATCGATTACATAAATATCGAACATAACCGCCCCCGCTGCCCGCGGGGGTTGTTTCATGGAGATTTCACGAAACGCACTCACGAAAAAACAAAGAGGGTATCAAAACCTAAGAGTATAGAGAAAAAAAAAAGGAAATTTAACTTTTAAAATTAATTATGTAAAATTTTTTAGAACAGTTTTCTGTACTAAAAAGCATTTAAATTGTATTGTCATCAGAACTAAAGATTTGTACCAAATATCAGACCAAGCCAGCAACAGGAAGGGGGTCAAATTTCAATTACTAGATTTAATTTTGACCCAAACATACAGGTAATATTACAGATAGATAGACACACATACTGTATAATTTCTTTGTATATAATAATTTACACGATATAATACATGCAGGATTTATTGTTCAGTTTAAAGAGTTGTGATAACATAAAAACAGTCCATTATTTTGTTCACACGAATATTAGATAGGTATAAAATAAAGAGCTGTTAGGGTAATAAATAATCTAGCTTTGCAAGTTGACTCATCAACTCCTCTCTTGCTTTATTTTCTTCTCTGAAAAAGTTTAAATAGTGCTAACATACCTAAATTTTCATTATATAGTGTACTTATCGTTAAAATTTGACGTTCTTATTGTTTAATACTGTTTTGATGAAAGCAATTACTTATTAATCATCCGAGAGTAATGTGAGTAGATCAATAATTGGGTTATTATGCAAAAGAAAATTGTAGAGTTAATCATGCTGCTGGTTTATCATGCTACAATCTGCGTATCCATTAGTGTCCAAGAGCAAAAGCCAAAGCATGTTACATAGAATGAATATAATAAAAAAATATCATATTCTAAATTATCAAAATTTTATATAGACATCCAGGATGACATGGAAAAAAATAAGATGTGATATTCCACTCGAATTATCTTGCCAAGGAAAATACCTCCCTTTTGCCACAAGTGTTGATTTACCCGCGAAAGACTGAAACTTAACAACATTATTTAGTACCTACCTTATTTTTGTATGATTTTTATAATAGAAAATGCCGGGAACGAGTGCATACCTGGTGTGCTTCTTCGTGATATTAACATTCTGTGAGGCGTACAAGATCTTAGTGGTTGTCTCTATACCTGGCCGGAGTCATGCAAATCTTGGTGATGGTGTCGTCAGGCATTTGTTGAAAGATGGACATGAGGTAAGTAAGCATTCCTGTTTCCATTCGTTGTATAAAAATTCACGCAATCATTATCTACAACCTAGTTTTTGACTTAGTCGCCTCGTTTAAGTCCTCAATAAGATTGTGAAAGTGTTAGGGCACAATGGGCACGCTAGGAGATATTCCTATTCTTTGTAGAGGCACACCACAATCGCAGCCCCACTCTCTGCATCCAAGTATGTAGTCCCATTTCACGCGGCTTGCCCTGCTGCATCCGACCTGGACCCTTAATCAATTAGGTACCTAAGGAATATCCAGGTCGTCCATTGCAGTTCATGCACGGGTTTTAGATAGTTTAGATGTGATTTAAAGGGTTCGCATTTTCTATGAGCCACCTCTGGCATCAGGCGCTCTCCGGTTGACCCAACAGAGCAACAGTAGAACGCAGAAAAGTAAAGTACGTAATCTCTACGTTTTAATTTCAGGTGACGTATATTTCGGCGTTCCCTTACAAGTCTGCTAGTCCAAACCTTCGTATGGTTGACATTAGTGGCAATTCCAAGGCCCTACCAGGTACGTACAAGAAACTAAGAGTGAACTTCTTAAAAAAATACACTGATAGACACTTAACGGTTCCACTCTTTTTTTTCCGTGCGGAAATCCTCATGGATATCCACCCTGCGGCCAGCGGAGCAAGTTATGTCGGACTCTTACTGACTAAAAACGCACACCGTCTAGGTCTCCTGACGCCAGGGTGTAAGGTGGGGTACGGGTCTTACCACCGCTAATACGGCGTACCCCGCGCTTGGTTGTCCAAGTCGGTCCTTCCACTCCACCACGGTATCCCGGCGGCGCTGGGCGTTATCGGCTCGATGCCGATGGATATGCCTCTCATAACGATGCAGGATCCCGCTTGTGGCACGCTCTGAGGCCCATGGAAGAACAGGGAACGGTTACACCCTGTATAACATCTGACTTAAGCTCTGGCGTCACAACATACCTAAACTTCAGAAGATCCTAGCTCCTGTGCAACAGCAGTTACTGAGGCGATTCTAGCGGGTATGGAATGCTTCACTCCTAACCGCTGGATCGCGACGGGGGCTAGTAAGCGACCGTGGTTTAATCGGCCTTGCAGAGAGGCTAGTCTTAACAAGCAATCTGCTTATAAGGCTTGGACCACGGCTCTTGCGAACACGGATCCAAATATCGCTGAAGTGAAGCGGAAATTGAATGCCGCCTCGAGGTCCAGTAAAAGAGCAACGGCTAGGGCCAAATTTGATTTCATCGGCAGAATTGGTGAACGGCTGGCGCGGTACCCGTCGGGTACCCGTGCATTTTGGTCGCTCGCCAAAGCTGCCGAGGGAAATTTCTGTCGGCCTTGTTTGCCGCCGCTGCTTAAACCCGACGGCAGTCTGGCCCATGGCGCTAAGGAGAAGGCCGATCTTTTAGGTAACCTCTTTGCGTCAAACTCGACAATGAACGACGGGAATGCCGTACCACCCACTATACCCTGGTGTGGTGTTTCTTTACCAGAAATAAAAATCACACAACGGGTGGTCCGGCGGGAGCTCAAATCCCTAGACGTTCACAAGTCGAGTGGGCCTGATGGCATATCGGCAATGGTGCTTAAACAGTGTGCCCCAGAGTTGTGCCCTGTGCTTACACGTCTTTTCGCACTTTCCTACTCCACGAGACAAGTCCCAGCTTCGTGGAAGACCGCTTTCTTGCACCCTGTGCCTAAGAAAGGTGACAGGACAGACCCGTCCAATTACAGGCCTATCGCTATCACCTCCCTCCTCTCGAAGGTAATGGAGCGTGTCATTAACGCACAGCTCCTGAGATACCTAGAAGGAAACGATTTATTGAGCGACCGGCAGTACGGCTTCCGCCACAGTCGCTCAACCGGTGACCTTCTTGTGTATCTCACACACCGATGGGCGCAAGCCATCGAGAGTGGGGGTGAGGCACTGGCGGTCAGCCTGGATATAGCGAAGGCCTTCGACCGGGTCTGGCACAGAGGTCTTCTGGCGAAGTTGCCGTCCTATGGACTGCCCGAGGGACTTTGCGAATGGATTGCCAGCTTTCTGTCCAACAGAAGCATTCAAGCCGTTGTTGACGGCAGCTGCTCGGACCGCATGGACATAAATGCTGGCGTTCCACAAGGCTCCGTGCTATCCCCGACCCTGTTCCTGCTGCATATCAATGACATGCTGTCTGCTGACTCTGTTCATTGCTATGCAGATGACAGTACCGGGGATGCATTTTACACGGGCCGGGCTAACCTCCCTCGGTCCGCAGTGGAGGAAAGTCGCGAACAACTTGTGTCTGAAATCGAGACTACTCTCACAGGAGTGTCCGATTGGGGAAGACTAAACCTAGTCCAATTCAACCCCACTAAGACACAAGTTTGTGCATTCACCGCTAAGAAAACCCCATTCATTGTAGCGCCACAATTCCTGAACACACCACTCACCATCTCCTCGAGTATAGGGATCCTTGGTGTCGATATCTCCAGTGACGTCCAGTACCGTAATCACCTCGAAGACAAGGTCAAGTTGGCATCTAAGAAACTTGGAGTGCTCAACAGGGCGAGGCAGTACTTCACTGCGGGGCAAAGACTTATTCTTTATAAGTCACAAGTCCGGCCCCACATGGAGTACTGCTGTCACCTTTTTGCCGGGGCACCTGCATACCAGCTTGACCCCTTCGAGTCGGTACAAAGACGTGCGCTGCGGATAGTCGACGATCCCATACTTTTAGGCGGTGTGGAGCCGCTTAGCCTGAGGAGAGATTTCGCCTCACTGTGCGTCTTCTACCGCCTATATAATGGTATGTGTTCAGATGAATTGTTCGACATGATGCCCACGGCCACTTTTTATCATCGCACCGCTCGCCGCAGGCAGGGAATTCATCCTCACACATTGCATCCGCCTGCAGTGCGCACTGTAAGGTTTGAAAGAAATTTTATTCCGCGCCCGCTTAGGCTGTGGAATGATCTCCCTGCCGTGGTTTTCCCTAGCGACTACAATATGGGGTTCTTCAAGAAGGGCATTAGAAGGTTTTTGCGGGGTCGGCAGCGCGAGTGTGATGCCCCTGGTGTTGCACGCGTCCCTAGGCCACGGTGACCGCTTCCCATCAGGTGGGCCGTGTGCTTGTCTGCCACCTAAGTGGTATAAAAAAAAAAAAAAAAACTAATATTGATGTTAATATCTACTTTCAGATCATATGTATAGTTTACCAGTAATAATGCGCCAGCAGTTTTTAGACTACAATGCCCTATTTACCGCCATGATAAACCTTTCGAAAATGACCTTTCTAAATGACAATGTTCAGAAGTTGCTCAACGATCCGAAGGAACATTTTGATGTAGTAATATCTGAATGGTTGCTTAGCGAACTACCTGCTGGGTAATTATCATATCTTTGTATTAAATAGTTTTTATAAATACCTATATATAGTTACAAATAAATAATTCTGGACTGAGAAGGTAAGATCACTTAAATTACCTAATTGTTTGATACAAACATTTCAAAGGGTGCTGTTTAAACCTAAGTTTATGGTCCAGTGAGCTGTTTCTGGATAATTCAGACCTCCTAGACTTAACTTTTTTACCGGGTAAATCACGCCTGTTCCGAGATAATAAAATTTTGATCAAAAATTGACGTCATTTTTTATGCCCGGCTCGTCTTGAATTTGTTAATTGTTAAAAATATCGAATTCAGTTCGTGGAAGTGAGTTGTTGGTCCCCACTCGAACTATTTAGTTCATACGATTATGATATTTTGTTTTAGTGTTATAATGTAATAGTTTGTTTCTTACTTTGTTATAATAAAAAATGATCTACAAGAAGGTATTTTTCAATATTGTTAATAATTGCAGGTTTGCAGCTGTTTACAATTGTCCACTTATTTGGATTTCAAGCATGGACACTCACTGGTCGATCTTGAATTTGATCGATCAACCAACAAATCCTGCGTATACCGGACATCTGATGTCAACCCAAGTGCCTCCGTTTACCTTTTGGCAGAGGGCGAGAGAATTATATGACCAATTAAGAGTTCAGGTCTGGAGATATATGTAAGTCAACAAATCTGCCTAAAGCATTTTAAAGGTTCAATGAAAGTATGTTATAAAATACTTCAAAGCAATGCTGACAATTCAATAATTCCTAAATCAGTTAAATCAGTTAAATCTGAAACAAACAAGTCATGTAATAAATTCAACTACGTAGTTACCTATCACACACATCGCATAAAATCACATAAAATTAAATTTTCTTTATTATCATTTTCTACTTAAATGAAGAATGTTTGACAAACAGATACTTTGACAAATTGGAGAAACAACAGTATGAAGAATTGTTGGCGCCAATAATTGTGAAGCGAGGAAGGCAGGCGCCATCATATTATGACATTCAGTATAACGCGTCGTTGGTATTTGGAAATTCTCATCACTCTCTGGGTCAAGCAATCCCTATTCCACGAAATTACATACCTGTGGGAGGATACCATATTAATGAAGAAGTGGAGCCCTTGCCTGATGTATGCATTATTTCCCTACTGCACCGTAATCCATTCGGAAAGGCTAACCTTCTTTAGGCAGAGATTTAGGTACTAACTTCTTTGCTTTCAACTTTACAGGACTTACAGAAAATAATGGATAATGCAACAAATGGAGTGATATATTTCAGCATGGGAACAAATTTGAAGAGTAAAGATATACCGAAAGCTATTAAAGATGGTATCATTAAGGTTTTTGCCGAAATTAAGCAGACTGTACTGTGGAAATATGAAGAAAATTTAGTAGACATACCAAAAAATGTTCATATTTTGAAATGGGCACCACAACACAGTATACTTGGTGAGTTTTTTTTATTAATTGGATTATTTATTTGAGATTGATCTTGAAAGCGATAGAGAAAATACAGCACAGGGAAATAAAAAAGAAAGGGCCACCATACGCGGGCTTATTTACTATAAAAAGTAAGGCAACTCGTCTCCCGATTAATTACTTCCACCAATGCTTGGTGACAAACTAACAATTCTTATTTACTTCAACTCTCATCTCAGCTTTGGTAAGTCTACCTTCAAATAACTTCTTTATGCATTTGGTATACAGTTGTTTTTACTTCAGCTCATCCCAACACCGTCCTCTTTATCACCCACGGTGGCTTACTATCAACAACAGAGAGTATTCACTTTGGAGTACCCATCATTGGTATACCAATGTTCGCCGACCAATTCCACAATATCGAAAAGGCCGTAAGAAGAGGCTTTGCTCGTAAGGTACAGCTTTCTTATACGATGATGGATGAATTGAAATCAGCTATTGAAGAAATAACTACCAATCCAAGGTTAGTATGTATTTAAAATAATAGTTAAGTATAATAAAAAAATGGTGGGTATGTACCCTGATTAGGATAGACTGGATGTGGAGGGAGGAGGATCTTGTATGGCGTAGATTGGAAAAGGCCTATGTCTGGCAGTGGATTAAATTGATTGATATAACCCCTCTGCAACAGAAGGACAGATACGCAAAATCCCTGACCTAGGGATTTGGTATAAGATACGCTTTTGAGTGCAAGGAACCTCTGGATAACGTATTCATATCTAGTAGTAATATAAAAATATAATAAGTAAAATTTAATTCTGTGACATACCTAAAGTTGTTTGCACTGTGATCTTCAGTGAGGAATATTTAGAGCTTCAAGTTACATTAAAAGGATTCTTGTGAGAGTTAGCTTTCCTTTACAAATGAGCGTAATGGTTAGGGCATACATATGACACCACAGGTTCCACCACAACCAGTTAAGCTTAATTAAACATCTTTCCACTTGTCTGAATTTGTAGTAGCCGTAGCTTTTGTTGCCGAAATAATTGATTGTACTTTGTTCCCAGGTTTGCTGAAAAAGCGAAGGAACTATCGTTCGTGTACCACGACCGTACAGTGCCTCCGGGCAAAGAAATAACACACTGGGTAAAGCACGTCATTCAAACACGAGGCGCGCCGCTGTTGCGCTCGCCCGCCGTCTACGTGCCCTTCTATCAAAGGCTTTACTTAGATCTACTTGCTGTCATTTTAGTGGTTTCATATGCAATTTTAAGATTATTAAAATATTTAAACAGGTTTAGCTACGCAATAAAGATTTTAAATAACAAAAAAAATGTATAAAACACGTGCCCGCGACTTCGCCCGTGCACGATTTCATTTCTAAGGTTTAAATTTTTTTGCATGGAATCATATTTCTTTTTACAAAATTAAGTAGTAGGTAGTTTATGTTACGGCCTGTACCGTAAGCCGTTCCAGAGATTACCTCATTCAAACCGATAGTAAGTACCTAAAGACAGACAGAAAGACAATTTTTTTTTGTTGTTATATGGATCGTACATTTTAAATTCTTAAGCATTGATTTAAAACCTATTAAGTATTTTAGTAGTAGGTACAAATAGACACTTCAATTTTATTTACTTGTATAGATGTGCCTATAAATAAAACTATAAAATAAGTTAATAATAATTAAGCTTGTTTTATTTTTGCTATTACATATTAACATGAAATAAGTAACTCCAATTTATCTAAGTACCTGCATTATTATTATATAGATTATACGGACTTTCTCAAAAATTTCAGAATGTACTAGAGGCGAGAGACTTTAAGAATTGTTGAACTAATCTTAGAAGACTGATGAAAGCAATGCGTTAAAAAGGTTATATGTATGAATATGTAGGGCTTTAAGGGTAGAGCTTACAGGTAGGGCTAAAAAGAGATGGATGGAATGCGTGAAAGTGGATATAGCAAGGAAGGGTGTAACTGAAGAGATGACATGTGACTGGAACTTATGGAGGAGAAAGACTGTTGCGCCGACCCCAAATAATTGGAGGGCAGGTAGATGATGACTAATGAGACGAGGTGTTCTACTGACGCATCTAACTAGGTAGGTACTCGACATAAAAAACTGATAGAGGTTATAATCATGAATGGTCAACAATGCAATACCTAATCTCACGTTACCAAACTTTGCGTCCTGTCAAAATTTATTTAGGTAAATTTATGGCAAGTTATCATTATTTGCATGAATATAATTAAATTTGGGACCCATCAATCATCGAGGTGGTGTTATTAATTAGAATAATAATAATGATAAATAAGTACTAAATGCAATAATACCTACTATCATCAGAAGTGGATACTGATACCATTCACTAATTAATATTTCAAGTGCTACTGTTCATTTATAAAAACACCGAAAATGTACGAAAGCGGTCAAAGAGAATTCAACATTCGAAAAAATCATTACTTACCCGCTTAAAATTTATATTTATTAAAAGAGCTCTACTTTCAAAATGAAGGCATTCATAGTATTCTGCAGTCTAATATCAATAGTTTATTGTAAAAGTTTGGTTTCTTATAACAAGGATTATGAACGTAAGTAGATTTATTACACCTAACTGCTACCTACTCATATATCTATTGTATGTTGTTGTATATTATCAAGAGCGTCGTGAAGGGGGCGGCAGGAGGAGATCCTAAAAAAGTCTAAATCTTTGACTAGATTTTAATGATATCAAAACGAATGTTTATCGACTACTTACTCTTCTCTTCAACCTAGCGTTTATCCCAGTCGTATCCAAAGCTTTCACCTCGGAGTCTGGGGTCCGCTTTACTAGTCTTAACTGCGGATTTGGCTGAACCTCTGCCTTTCGCTTACCATCAGGTGAGGTGGAGTCATTTTGACGTGTCCTATATAAAAAAAAACCTCGATATTTTCCGTGAAGCGACTGCCATCTGACCTTCACAACCCAATGGTGAGATTAGGCGATATCGAAGCATTGCAGCTAGACCGTTGTTGTTGGACTTTTTAGGGCTCCAACTACCCGTAACGACTGCCATAGATGTTTGTATGGCAAACGGGCCCAACGGCTTAACGTGCTCTCCGAGGCGTGACCAGACCAATGCAAATACCCATATTCATCCATACAAATATTTGCACTGTGCGGGGATCGAACCCGCGCCTCCTGCGCTATCTGCTGGCTGTCTTTATCGACTACTATGATATTCAAATTTAGTACCTAAATATAAAAATACACTGTATGTTTAAATACAAAGTCCCAAATTATTTTTAATGTTATAACTTATTTATATGTTTATTTATTGTACAGTCAAAAATTCCTGAAGCTTAAACAGCGACGTTGAACTCTGTACTTACCGTTTACCGTTATTATTACAATCGCTGTAGATGTAAGGCTCGTACTACCAGCAAAAGGTTTCATGGTGCTGGACTTTATTTGTGTGTTGTGTGTGTCCACACTTGCATGTTACCCTACTCCTTTTATACCTACTTACTTTACTGTGAACGTGTTCATTATCAAAATCATTTTAACGGTGCTCCCGATTGTATCCGAGGCTTACACCAACCTAAAGTGGTAGGTACCTATCATGAGAAAGATATAATTTATCTTTCTTGGCTTCCCATGCAAAAAATCGCTTATGAAATAGCCATGAGAAATCCAAAATAAGTCAACAAAGGTAAGTCGCCATCAGCATATTGGCTTAGGGTACATATAGGTAGGTACGTTTATTACACCTAACAGAAAAGAAAACATGATGGACGTGGGGTACCTACGTTTTTTTTTATCGTACGGAAATCCCCATGGATACCACCCCCGTCGGCCATCGGGGGTGGTTATGTCGGGATCGAACCGATTAAAACCGCACGCCGTCTCGGGTCTTAATTACCAGGGTGTAAGGTTACCCAATAGGCATA
This sequence comes from Lithosia quadra, assembly GCA_963576445.1. Taxonomy (NCBI): domain Eukaryota; kingdom Metazoa; phylum Arthropoda; class Insecta; order Lepidoptera; family Erebidae; genus Lithosia; species Lithosia quadra. The sequence continues at coordinate 4,171,204 of OY754894.1, forward strand.
TCCCTCGCACCCCAGCTGACCCTGGGCCATCTACGGGTTTAAGATGCCCCCCTCGCCCCCCCGAAAGGGGGGTGGGGCGAGCATCGCGCCACTTCGTCGACGGTGGGGTGTAGGGTGACAGCGGCCGTCCTGTCACCCAACCGTCGGCGCGCAGAAAATGCTCGCCCCCCGCTCGCTCCCCACTGTGCCTTCTGCTAGTCAGAGGGACACGTGTTGAGCCTCGGAGCAGCCCTCTGAGGGCCACTCCCACCCCGGCCGGATTGGCCGCAGGCAGCAGCGTCTCCCGTGGCGAGTGGGAGGCGCTGCTCGCCTCCGTTGCCTAGGTGCACCACGTGATGGTTCCGGCCCGCACCCGGACGTTGGGTACCTAATTTGATTAAAAATAATATGTCCCATCTGGTTAAGAGATAGGTAGTTAGGTAAAGGTCGATCTTCACTTGTTGATCTACTACTACGAAGCCAATTCAAAATAATACATAATTGGGCATTTTCGTGAAAATGGCTACCAACCCACTCATGTGATGTCCCATTATATAAATTCCAAGTAACTGACGTTTTTATTTAGGTACATAAAGTGTCGAGTTATTTTTTATTATTTCCAAATGACTAAAGCTTCCTTTTTTACTTAAATTATGAACATAAATTTAAAACAAAGTAATAAAATTAAATCCAGAAATGCGCCATCTTACGTCTTGCAGTACTGTCCTCTTTTACTGGTAACGGTCATGACCAAAACGTATCTAGGTTTCTATTTATTTACTTAGGTTACTTGAAATAAGGGGCCTTTTGATAGTAAAACAATAAGTATACCTACTTAGAATCATGATTTATTGAATTTATCACTTGAATAAACCAAGAATTAACTAAAATATCTAAAACAACATCAGTAACGTATTTTCACAGATAGGTAGCATTTTAAAGGAAAATGCCCAATTATCTCAGTATACCTATCTGAAAAACATAAACAATAGAACAATGAAGTACCTATCGCGTCATCGTAGATTAATGAGAAACAGTCAATTTTGTCTTTTTGATATTATTTGCCATTTTGCTTTGCGTATGTTCTTATTAATAGATTATTATCAAAATCACAAAGCAAATAAGAAGGATTTTTTGTTTATCTGAAGATTCTGATCTTGCTGCAAATAACAAGGTAGGTACCTACCTAGTACAGATTCTGAGATTCTAAAGTTTCAGCATGAGGAGATGTCGTTTAGCGTGTAGGAGTAGGTCTACCTGTTGTTCGCTTCTTCCTCCTTTTGGACTCCCAATTTATATGACACACTTCAAATTGTTTATGAACATTTTTAATTCAACAGCGTTGCGATGCATCAACATGTGGGATGAAGGCTGCATTAACGATCAACTTTGGGGAGCTGGTAAGTCACAGAACAATTTGGTACACACATACGCCACACGGTGATCACCGAAAAGATATAACGTGATAACCACTTGTCCACCACCTTTATTTCTAAAGGGAACGATGACGACTACCTTGGTGGCGGCTTCAATCCTGGCAAGCGATGTGTGAACATGTGGGACGATGGATGTGCCAATGGACAGCTCGGCGGAGGCGGTAAGGTTTTTTAAATAAAAAAAATGAATGTGTAGTAAGATGTGCGCTATGACATGTGTTATATAACATGTACACAACGCCATCTAGCGACCTCCTACCTCGTAATACTACTAACGAAATCCTGAATAACGAAAGTGAAGTTCACACGCTGGACATCATTTGGTGTAGAAAGGTATAGGGCACTGCTGACACTTTCGGAGCATAAGTCAACTTCACCTAAGGTATCTAGGTACCTAGGTATTAGGTACTTGTGGGTGCACCGGCTAAACAGCGGGGGAGGGTCTGGCTTTCCCCTAGTCGCACACTGTGAGATTTTCCTAATCTAGCTCGATTTAATTGAAAATGTCTACTTGCTCCAATTTCCGTAAAATTTTTATATTATACAGCAGATAAGTTCTTCGTAAAGACACTAATTTATTTTTTATGCTGGATAGTCAGGAAAATAAATAACACACTTCTAAACTCAGTAGGTACATTTTATCGTTCTTAGTACGACGTGTTCGCTAGATGATAGTTGTTGAGTCTAAATAAATATCCTCATTAATGTTATTATTACAAAACTTCTGTTATTGGATACTTTAAGGTATGTGCGACATATTACGTTAAAAGGATAATTGTTTTAACTGCATTTAATATCTTATTGGTACCTAATGATAAAATAAGGGCATTTTCATAAAAAATCGTCAAAGTAAATTGGACAAAAAAAATAGTTATTCAGGGTTATTCACCTCTCTTAACTATTTAATAATTTAGCCAGAACCCTGAGCTTTTGCTTTCGTTTAGAATTTATTGCGCATAGTTGTGACACCCGAACATTTTTTTTTTTCATTTTTTAGAACGGCTGTACAAATAAAATAACAAGAACAGAATGTTTTGATGTATGGTGTATTACAAGTAGGTCAATTGAATGCAAGAACATTAGAAATTTCCTTGTACTTAGCTGGACGTTTCATTCCGAACGAGCGGATGTCTCCAGGATTTTTGAATCTCGGCCGGGGGCCATCTCTCTCGCACACTGCCTAAAATTGCCATGATACGTTAAAATTTCCCAATCCAAACCTGTCAAAGTCAAATTTACGCAAAGGCTGAGTTCTTCGGAGCTTCATTTTGATTCTAGTTGAGCTTTATGAAAATTTACAGAACACCGTACATATCAATTATTATTAATTGAGTAATATTTATAGAAATTAATAAAAAAATTGACACATATTCGCTTCTTAGATTGTGGGTGACAGCCATTTTAATAAAGAAGCAACACTGTTTACCAAAAATTCGTAAGGTGACCAACCATCCGTATTTTGCGGGATAGTCTCCTACTAGAAGCTCCTGCATTGCAATAAATACATAGCATAGTCCCACAAAACGTCAAATGCTTTCCGCACGTTTACAATATCCATCATAATATATTACAATATTAACTGTAGAGAGGTCAATTCTATACATCCATACTAAATTATTATAAATGCGAAAGTAACTCGGTCTGTCTGTCTGTTACGCTTTCACGCCTGAACCGCTAAACTGATTTTGATGAAACTTGGTATAGGAGTAGATTAGACCTAGATAATGAACATAGGCTATGTTTGGCTGCGATAACCGACATCCACGTGGGTGGAGCCGCGGGCAACAGCTAGTTGAATATATTTAAAAAATAACTACATATTGGGAAATAATTAGTGATCGATACTAATGCAAAAAATGCAATCAGTATTTTTTTTGTCTTTCTGTCTGTCTATCTGTATGTGCACGCATGGATGAAAAACTACTGGAGGGATTTTGATCAAACTTGATACGATTATAGTTCATACTTCTGGGCAACATATAAAATAAAATAAAAACGTAAAATATCGAAGTTCAGCCGCATCACAGTTAGACTGGAAAGCCGACCCCAACTGAGTTGGGAAAAGGTTCAGAGAATGATGATGATGACTTCTGGGCAACATATAGGCTACTTTTTATACAAGCTGATATACCCATGGCTTCACCCGCGCTTCGTTTTTAGGTCGCTTTTGGTCATATCTCCGGTTGTACTTAACCAATTGCAAGCAAAAATACGATAAATTTTGAGTCTAAGTAAGACCTTTCTAATAAAAAAGCCGCATCAAAATTCGTTCAGTACTTTTTACGCTTTGCCATTGCTAGGAAGCTGGTCATAATAAGTATATAATTTCAACTTTGACGCTTATTATTTATTGCTTTCTAGACATACCCTATACCTACTCAAGTAGGTATTAAGTTATCGTTTCTAAAAACCACTACACTTTTTTATTTGTTCACGACTGTACATACTTAGACCACGGTAGTATAAACTTACTGTATAGGTACAGGTTGACTCAAAATATTATTATATATTTATTATTCTTCACATACAGACAGATAGAAAGAAAAAAAAATTACTGTTTGCATTTTTTGCATTAGTATCGATCACCAATCATCCCCCAATAGTTATTTTGTAAATATATGCAAAGAACAGAATTGACCTCTCTACAGTTTTATTATAAGTATAGATCATGTATTTGTCTTATTTTGTTCCTTAAATTTACGAAAGAAAGTATAATAATGGGACAGGGATTCACCTGACGATTTTTAAAATTCACATTATCTTTCAAGTCCGTATCGATTCATTCGTTTTAATCGACCTTTTTTAACAGGTCACCACATTATGAATATAAAACTGACAAACGTCAAATGTTACCTATTAATGTGACGCTACTATAGGAAACACCCTTTTGTTGCTACTCTGTCGCATTGGGTTTGCCTGTAATGGCACTGTATGTATAAAATAAATAAATACATAATCCTTCATTTAATGTCAATAATTTATTTTGTTATTACATGCTTACATAAGTCTAAGTCTCAATTAATAAATAAATAAGTAACAAAATTACTGTTTGCATCTTCAATAGCTTTTAAATATATTATAGTAAAATAACCTTTTCAATGAATTTGGCCTCTCTTTATAATATTAGTAAATATGGAAACGTAGACTATACCATTTATTTTCATGAGCATAGACGTAAACTACATCATATATCCCAACCTTGCAATTAAACATGGTCACCGCAAAGAAAGGTACGCAACCCAACCAACTAGATGGAGACACTGCAATGTATGGCCTTGCAGTATCCATTGGTTCTAATATTCTTGATTGAATGATTCCCTTACACAGCCGACAGATAGTAATTAATAAAATATTTTTTTCATTTGTAAAAAAATGCTGTAGCGTTTTATTAATTTTTTTTCAAAATCTTGTTTTCAGTTTCGAGTAAAAATATTTAAATCTAGTAAATATCTTTTATTTCACGAATTTAATGTTTCATTCATCTTAAATAACTAAATTTGTAAAATCGTTAGTTTGTCATAATAAATAATTAAATCGAGATAGATTAGGAAAATCTCAGTGTGCGTCGGGCGTGAGAGGTTTGACGATAGTATAAAAGCCAATAAAAGGAGAGAAACAGAAGATTGGGCCGCGGGCTCCAAAGTGCGAGTTTTTGTTGAGTCTGGGATTGCCGCTCGGATAAAGAATAAGATATCACCTGTGTCAACCGTTGCATTAATTACCTATATTTTTCAGGTAAAGACGATGACTATCTAAACGGTGGTTTCAATCCAGGCAAGCGTTCTTTACACGACCTTTTCCTGAAGTTACAGAAGAATAAACATTACAACTAAATTTTTACAACCCTTAATTTTGTTTGTCTCATCGCTGGTTATAATAAATTAATAAAATCATTTATAAAGTATCTATTAACTTGGTTTAATTTGGCAACCTACACGTTTTGTTTCCACGCAACTTCCTCCTGGTAAGGCAATAAAAAAACAAACTGGTCATCATCCGGAGTGCGACCAATCTATGATATTGCCAAACGAGTTTAGTGAGCTCTTTTAGTGAATTCTCAAGAGCTGCGTTGTGGTGTGGGCTCCTTTCCTGGTTTGGAGAGGAATCCGAATCCTGGGGTTTTGTTGGCTGTCCTAGAGTTAAATATGAGATAGGTACGCTCGTCTTCCATGGAACTACGGCAAACTTGTGGGAAATGTGACTTGCGGCGTTCCACAGGGGTTAGTGTTAGGACCACTCTTGTAAAATATCGCTTATCGGTTACGGCTTGGTATGGTACCTAATCACATCGGCTCGTGGCTATATAAGTAGGCATTGGTTTCGTGAGAGGCCACTTGTAGGACCCAGCCTTGTCCAAGCCACAACTTGAACAACCAAGTGCAGGACACGCCACTAATTGTTAGTAGAACTTGTCTGTAGTGAGGACACCACATTCCACACGCTGGTGACTTTATTAGTCTGTGGTATGGTGTTTATACACTGACCTCCGATAATAGAATACCGGAGTATTAAGTCGATACCATGCCGATATACCTACCTACTATTTTACAAAGTCCTAGTAAGATCAAAAATTCATCGAAAACGCTCAAAAAGTAAAAAAAAAAACCAAAGTATTATAAAAACTTTATTAGACCCACATAAACGGTGCTTCACGCACAAAATACTTAGACAAAACACTATAAAAATAACTTTAAACATTTCACAGTACATTCACTGATATTACCGATTACTATATCCTAAAACTATATACAGATTAATGAAACAGCTACTGTTATTGGACGAAGGCAAATGGCAGTAAGGCTAAAATTTGCTTGGCAAGTACGTTAAGTCTTTAAGTATCAGTACATTTTATTAAATTTTACAAACAAATTATACCTTCAAGTCAAAATTGATAATTCAGGAATACCTAGGAATTTCACAGTAGGTACTCGGTACCTACTGCTAGATTAGACTTAGTAGATATCTTTAAACAGATCAAGACTTGACTCAAGTCAACTAGCCAGTATCAGAATAACTAAGACCTTTGCTATATCCAAAAGTAAATTGTAGAAATTGCTATTCCGAAAGTCAAACGATTTTCATGGTCGTTTTACGAACATAATTCGGCAATATAGATAATGGCCACGATCGTCGAATCTGGTATGTTCTAGGAACAATATATTAGTGGGACCGTACGTTAAAATACGTATAAAGTTCTGCTGCCATAGTATGTAATGCAGTTAGTGTTCTTTTTTTATGAAGAATAAATAAAATTTAGAATTGGAGCAATGAACTCAAGAAAAAATCATAGGCACTTAAATACCTGTTTTAAAGTTAATAGCTGTCAGCTTATCTCAAAACTGTTGGATACCTGTTTAACTAAAATAAATATTTTGTTTATAACAAAACTTAGCAACAGGATTTCTTAGTAATCAGAAAATTATCCTGGAGTCTTTTTGCGAACTAATTTGAGAATGCTAACGCCTATAATATTATGATCTCTCACAAAAGAAAACAGAGCCTTGAAGTCTCTGGTCACAGGCAGCATGGCCACCAAAGCAATACCACTTAGGTAACAGACAAGTATAAGCCCCACCTGATGGAAAGCGGTCACCGTGGCCCATGGACGTGTGCAATACCAGGGGCATACTTGCACAGTATCAGTAACGTTTTATACCCTTATCAATTTCCACTTGAAGTTAACATTTTGAATGCCGTTCATTACATAATGATTGTTCAATTCCTAAAAACTATATGACATTTAATTTCAGAATATAATTTCATTAAACATACTTAGATCTAAAAAGAATTATAAAACTCATGATTGTACACAAAAGGAAGTTAAGATACTATTAAAATTGAGAAAAATATATCACAAAAGAGATGTTAACACAAAGGCAATTAATGGTATTCCTAAAAGCGGTGGGTAAAGCGTTGTAGGATTACTTAACATAAGGCAACTTGTAATGGACATGGCAATTACTAAGGCCTATATTAATAGATGACACCTCTGAGTCTGTACACTTTAAATGCTCTGCGCCAATGACGTAATTCGCAGAGATCTCAAGTGCACGCTTGAGACATATCTCAGAGGTAAGTGTCATCAGGTATCAATCGAGGCCTAAGAGCAACTTGTACTCAATAAAAGAAGAGATCAAAATGAAAAAAATCATACAATTTAATTATTAAACTTCTGATTTACTTCATTAGTGTCATATTTCTACCTATTGTTTATTGTCAATAAAATCGAACATTTTATCATTTTTATCACAGCACTAAACTTATCAACAAATGTTTGACCTTTTAGTTATGTTCTATTATTTCATCACAAATAGCTATTTGTTTCTTTACAAATAATTTTTTTTTGTCTTTGTGTCACACACAATTACATGCCCTAATAAGGGCGAAAGCATACATCCCTAACGTCACAATTAAATAACAAATAAGTATAAGTACATACTATGAGCTACATTATTCTAAAATAATTATAAATCCTCATCTCGTAAAGTTTAGTCAATAAATTAGCTGTTATAGGCATGACCCTATAAAACATACGGATGGAACATGTTGAAGAATACAACTGATGTCTGCCCACTTGCTTATACCTAAAAGCTAGCATGCATGCACCAGTCAGCCACTATGGAGCAAACGATAATATGAACAGTCAGTTTAAGTAGTGAAATAAAAATATATGTCTTGTGTAGTGAAATTGTGTAAAATCGTAGTGACAGTAGGTAAACATAGCAAGGAATCACATTTCAATCAAATTTGGGTAACATTTTGCAACCCAAAATTCACTCACACACGTTTTGCTGCCACCATTTTTGTGAGTCATCTTCAAAACATTCCATCCGTAGGTTTTATAGGTCCATGGTTATAGGTAAAATTTTACAATGTACAGAATATTAATTAAATAAAACTCAGTTAGATTGTCCATGCCAATGATCTTGAGCATAGTGTGGCAACTCCATAGGTAATTTATTGTAACCAGTATTCAGACTTGGCCCTGGATTATTAGCAGTACTTTTTTGAGTATTTGCCTGTCTAAATTTTGTAGAATATTTATAAAAGTCAGACATTTCAAAAGGCTTTGTTTCTTCTCTATACGGTATACATTTTCCTTGTTCTATAACGGTCAAATTTTTCGGGGATTCCAATGAAACTGCTCCTGGTGATAAAACAGGTGGACTGTGAGGCATCTGATTTGGACTTTGCATAGCTGAATGTCGACCAGATGAAATCATTATTTCATAAGCCTGTGAGTTCCCTATACTAGATGTCCTTTTTAAGCTTGAACTTTTCTTTAAAAGTGGCGCTTCAGATTTTGTAGGTGAATCTAGTGATGTCTCATACCATTGTTTCTCTTTGACCTTCATATCAGCTTGAGAGAGCGGTGAGAACTTACCCATAGACGCCGGGTCATAAGAATAAACAGATTTTGTGCTGACTGGTGTCAAAGGATCAGGGTAATGTCTCCTATCATCCCTAATACAGTCATCAGTCGAAACTTGTAACTGCATGTGCATAGGATTTTTAATCATATTGTGTTCTCTTAGCGGCAGCGTATTTGGTACAGGGACTACTCTTTCTATCGGAAAATGAGGTTGCTCCTGAATATCCGTTTGAGACCGATGTTGATACACTAGCATTGGGGGCTCATGTTTCATATTTTCTAAGTGTAACTGATTATAGTCACTATGAGATGTTAAATGATAGGTTTGTGTTCTTTGTAACGTATTTCTTCGGACTCCTTCTGGACGCCGTTTTGACTGTGCTGGGTGCTGATGAACAAGACCAGTCAAATGTTGACTTTGTGCTTTTAAATGTGAAGCGTACTGGTATAATAGTGGAGTGTTACGCATTCCATTTTGTACTGGATGGGGTGCAACATTACCATGAGTATAATGAGTTGTTATATCTGGATGACTGGAACTAAAGTGCGTCTCTCGTAGCCTGGACACATTGTGAGCTTCTGGAGTATTATTACAATATAGTTTATTCATATAATCTGTTGTTATAGTATGGTGCCTGTAAACAGGACCTTGTTGCAGATCATTTTGGATATTCTCATTCATAGTATCATGCCGTCCAGATAATGCTGGATATGTATGGGATGTATGGATAGAAAATGTATCAGTGTTGCGTTCTTGAGGTGGTGAAGGAAAGAAATTAGAACAGCTGGTTTCCGGACGACGTACGTGTCTCGAATGCGCACTTTTAGTTGACACCCCTGATATTGATGGTGTAGATAATCTATGTGATAAGTTTTTACGTAAATGGGCATCCGGATCGTGCATACGATCGCCAGTAGCTGCTCTAAGTCGCCTCGATGAGTTGTCTGAACCATCTTGAACGTCTTTACCTTCAGTTGACCTGTCAACACTCTTTACGCTACCTAATCTTTCTCTTTGTGGCACTTCTGGGCTCAAAGGCGCTTCAGGCGGCATAATACCAGTTAATTGGACTTCTTGCACGCACAGTTTATAGAGCTCTTCATTTTTCGCTGCAAGCATCTGCTCTAATTCTTTCTTTCGAGCTTGCAGCTTCAACATTTTGTCCTGCTTATCAGAATGTAAATCGCTACCCATTGTGCTGGTACCCATATTACTGGCGTTATTTAATACACACACAACATAAGTTCGAGTAACATAAAAACACAAAACCAGTGATAAACTCAATTGTTACCGTAAAATCGTAAAATAAACAGAAAATTAAAAATTCCTAAGCGTTGACACATTTATCACACGCACATCCGCGCCCATGTTTGTTTGTGAAAAAAAAACACAAGTTTGTCGCGTTCAATTTAAAAAAAGGAGTTGGTTCATAATAAACATTAACAAAAGCACAATTTTAGATGACATTTTTATCACATAAAATATGCCTTTTTAAGATTTGCTTTGAGAATAATTAATAAAATAAATAGGTATATATTTTATTAACATGAATGAATTTCAATGAATTTCTTCTGATAGTGAAGTGAAGCCACGTGCCGCAAGGCTTACGCCAGTATCGATATATATAAATAGAATAGAACAGATTTCGTAAATATCAATTCCTTGATTTTGAAGTAAGTAATTTTATAATTTAATGAACAGTCTCTTGAAGGTTGAGCTGCTTTGTTCATTATACCTGATTATACCTATAGTTTATTCGAATTGCTAGGATATTGTTACTGTTAATATTTTGCAAAATTGCCAGCGAATATGTTGCGAAATTATCTTATTTTATTCGCTTTCGTGTAATAAAGATTAGTTGAAGTAAAAAATGAAGAAGCTGCTTTTTCTCATCATGTCTTCAACCCTAATATTTTAAAAATACAAAATTTTTATAACAATCCCTGTTTTATGCATGGCCATTGCACTTATTTACTATCTCCCAAATGTACTTGCATAAATATAATATTACCTAACCTTAGTGAGCTACACATATCTAATCGATTAGGTAGGTATCATTTATTTAATATCAGTCACCATCCCTAAAAAAACATGTCTCATCCCTATAATATCAAGTCAACTGTCATTTGTCATTTTATACTCCGTCCAATTCCAATCCCATTAGCCGTAGCCGACGATGTCTATTAGCCTTTAAAATTCAGGAAGGCCTGCTCGTGACCGCCAGTAATGGTCATGTAAATTTATATACACTTAATAGCGCAGTATCTACCTATCCACTACCCATTCCATTCCTTCTCCTGTTATCAAAAAATCAACGAAAATGAGTAAAGTATACAAAGCAGTAATTACTGTCGCAGATAGATACGTACCTGGCCGATTCCGTCCACTATGGGAACATCCAGCTGGTAAGTTATTATCCATAAATCTATAATAAGTAGTTTTGTTTAAAACTAGATAAATTCATAGATTCGTTTTGTTATAGGTCCTAAAACTATATTCTTCTGGGCTCCCGCATTCAAGTGGGTAAGTAATGCGGACGTATTATTCAAGGTCATAGCCTATTTATAATTTCGCAGACCTTGTCTAAGGGCAACTGTCGTTTATACTATAAATGTTATGAATAATCTACTACACGTTCGCTATAAGTTGAGACCTGACCGCTAGACGTCACCAGCACGTGTTTGTACAGCGCACGAAAAAATATCGGAAACAAGCTTCTGCCCAAGTCGTTACCTACCTGTCTACCTATTTTTTTGCGAACAGTACATCACGGGCGACTGAGGGGCAGTGCAGGAGGAAGTAGGCGGAGAGCCCAGGTCTCAACTTATAGCGCACGCGTTATATTGCATTGAAGACTCACAATTTTACTTTATGGGTGTAACATAATTCATTAGGTACTGATGGTGTCAATAAATATTCATATCATGGTATAGGTATAATTGAATGTAATAGGTCAAGTTTAAACAACCTTTAAAGCCAATGTTTAGACATTGAGCATAGTTTATCCTTTTTTTATAAGTTTACTTCAGGCATGTGTATACATAGTCTATTTTTATTAAATTAAAATGGTCATAGGTAATTGATACAGGTAACTTACATAAATGTTGCATGTTAATTTTAATGGGATATAAAACTTAACAAGTCCAATAATTATTACATTTACCAATTATTATATAATAATATGTATTGTTATTTTCCCATATTTGGTTTAGCTGACTTGCCACTTATCAATTATTTTAATGAAATATAGTGCAGATACCTATTCCCAAATAATAATTATTAGATAAATGAATGAATAGGCTTATCCCAAATCCCAATATTGTCCAGGTCATCTCCAATTAATGTGTACCAGAGAAACATTATGCCTCTGTGCCTCATACCAGGTAGTGTTATAGAGGCAACAAATCTACTAAAGTTATGATAATTTACCTATAGATATGAGTGAACTTTTTTCTAAATATCATATTATGTTATAGACTAATGATATTTTTAAAAAATGAAAAAAATAATGACTTGTTTCAAATAGCAATATCACTTTCAATCAAAAGTGGATACATTTGCCACCAAAAAGTAATTTCGCGTTGTAATGTATTTGCACCACGTTTTGTGCAAATTGTGTGTAATTTTTTTGCACAATTTTCCTGCAATTTATTATGTTCCATACTATTTGCACGAAACATACGCCCATACGTGCATACGCATGAGGCAGTGGCCAACCTTATTCTATCTGGGGGCAAAAAGGTATCATTATGTTATTCATGGAAGGGAAAAATATTCGTGAATGTTTGTTAGTGTGTGTGCTTAATTTTTATGTCTTCTTGCAAATCCCAAACACTACATTCATTACAAAGAATGAACATATAAATTGATACAATATTAGGATAGTCTAAGAGTTTAAGTATACCTATAAAAAACATTTTGATAAATACACCAATAAAATGATCTTTTCCTTTTTTTGCGTGCGGAAATCCTCACTGATGCCAACCCCGCTGTCAGCGGCGGCAGTTATGTCAGACTTTAACCGACTGAAACCGCACGTAGAGATGAAAATAGCAGGCCATAATAAGTTTCGGGTAATCAGTTCCAGGGAACACCTTTACTCCGTAATCAGAGCCAAAACTCGCATGTGACACTTTGTTCCTACGAAAAAATGTTACGTATTTCGTATGTGTTTCACGCGGGTCCGAAGTTTCGAGTGTTTCACGGTAGTCCCTAGGCTTTTCATTTGTACCTTCATATATCACTCACTTTCAGGGATTGGTCATAGCCGGTTTGGGTGATTTGTGTCGTCCCAGTAACAAGATATCTATTTACCAGACTGCTGCTCTCTCCACTCTAGGCATGGCCTGGATAGGACACAACCTTAACATAATGCCTGTGAATTACAACCAGTTGGCTGTGTACTCTTTGATAACTTTGATTAATAGTGGCCATATGACTCGGGGTTTCGTGAGTCAACACATTATAGTAAATGGGAAAAGAAATAAATGAATAGGATGTTCACATAACTGGCAGTTTGATAAAATTGCATATAATTATTATTATAAAATAAGTACAAGATCTACTTAGATTAAGAATGTTGGATCTTGTTATATAATTTTTTTTAAATTCTATGATTAATTTAGTACGATTATAAAATAAATTCTGTTATCCGTTTTGCTGACTACTCCTTTGTGGTCTATGCAAGGTCTGTCCAGTAGGTATAATGGTTACTGCAAAATCACAGATCGCTGATGTCCGACAAAACTAAATTTATCTAATCTTGTGTATGCAACATGGCATTTATTTTACAACATTATTAAAAACCGACAACTATTTAAACCTTTAATAAAAAATTGATAGCACGTAAGACGTAATCAAAGCCTCAATCCTTTTTTTGTTCGGAAACCGTCAAGCTTCGGCTTAACGAAGTTAATGGTGAAATCGATATATTGGAATTGAACCTAGAATCGCACGTCTACTTGTATTGCTGGGGAGTTACGTGATCCCTGAGATCTTGGCCGCTAGCGTTGGCGATCTCGTCACGTTCTTAGGAATTATTTCCCTCATTCTCTATAGAGGAGGAGGGAATGATGGAGTGCGCGGAACACGACGCGTCAACCTATCCTATGGACCGTACAAAAGATTTTATACATTACAGTAGCCTGCAGGCGTCTTAGAGGCGACTATCGCAAGTCTTGGATAATCTGAACTAGATTTTGCATAAGGTTGCAAGCAAGACCTGCTCTATTAGGTGTATACAACCTTTTGGTTAAACAGAAGTCCAGTTTTTAATATGCCACATTACGTATGAACGAGTACCTAAACCATTTTCTCGCCTTACATAATGATCACTAAACCGAGTTAGATTCTTAACTAAACCATTTCATATAGCCCTCACTTTCAGGGATTGGTGTTGGCCAGTTTGGGTGATTTAAGCCGTCCTGCAGACAAATTGTCCTTACCCCAGTCGGCTGCCCTTGCTGCCACTGGTGTGATTTGGTGTCGATACTCCCTCGTTATAGTACCAGTGAACTATAGTTTATTTGCTGTCAATGTGTTTATAGGAGTATCAAACATTTACCAAATGATTCGGGCTTACCGGTATCAGCTATCGGTCCAGGATAGGAAAGATAAACTTAAAAAGAAATTATAGGTTGAAGTCTCATAAATATTAGTTGCGTCTGTTAAAACAACAATGGTAATTCTCTCTACGGCATTGCTTATCCGTTCCGTGTTCCGGTATAAGTTTAGTATAAGTCGCGTCTCAAGTATCAACCGTTGAAGTAATGAAACCAATCGTAGGTACCGGTTTATTTTTCTATATTTTATTACTCCCTGACAAATCCAACTGAAACTATGCGTATCGCACTGTAATTTACTAAAGAATTGCTTAAGAATTAATAGATCTATGCCGGTTTACGTACAACGTTTAAAAAAAGCTTTAATAATAAATATCGTGTTTATATGGCAAGTAACATGTTAAAGCTTATTATTAAAGCCTTTTGAAATATCAGATTTCGTAAAGAGGTATGAAACTGTTTTTTTTTTTTTGCAATTAATTAAATTTTTGTAAGTAGGTACTACTTATGGTGACGAATGTGGGGTAATAGTGCCAAACTTTTAAATGTAAAATCGATTGTAAAGTCAATATTGATAACAGGTTGAATCAAAGTAAGCATTTAAAATTATTTCAATGGTAAAATAGATGCATACATATACTTTAAATCTATAGTGGGTACTTGCTGATTTAACGTTAATTTGTTTAATCCATGGAAGTAGGAGTAGATTTCTGGTAGATATCTATGGGTAGATTGATAGTTAGATTATATTTAGATTTATATTTACTGGGTGTACTATGCCAAATCGAATGCCAAATAATCGAATATCAATTGATCGACAACTATAAATCGAACATCCAAATACTCGAACGTTCATGAAATCGAATGTTTAATACATCGAACATTCAAAATATCATACACTCAATACATCGAGTGTTCAAAATATCGAATGTTTGGTTAATCGAGCGTTCAACGCATCGCATATTCATTCTATCGAAATATCAATATACTTAGGTACTGAATACTTTTTATATGGTAGAATACAAGAAAAACACAAAATTTACGAATAAATCACAATCAAGTTTTCTTTAATTATTACCGGTTAAATGAACATAATAATATAATTAATTATGCAATGTAATTCACACAAAATATTAAGTAGTTACATTTTATATTTTGTGTGAATTGATTTAATATTTTGTGTGAATTGCAATTGCACGTAGAAACTCTAATAATGTCATATTGTTTTTAGTATCCAATATTTTTTTAATAACATTATCATTTCTTTTGCCTCTTTTTTGTGGAGTAGGACCCAATCCCGCGTTTGCCTTTTCAATTTTCCTATTTGTTATAGCTTGCTCCTTACCTAAAAATTCTATGGTAGCATAAAGACCCCGTTTGTGCTTATCGAGCAACGTGTTCCATCTTCTGTGCCATCCTTCAATGTTGTTTTGAGTTCTAGGAAAACCCAGTGTATTGTTTTCAAAAACAGACCACAGTGAAGGTGGAAACATCGGTGATGAGCGTGATATAAATAATTTATTATTTTCCATCTCACAAGAACGCATATTTCCCCAAACATAATATTTTCCAAACCAGTTGGTGATTTCATTTGCCTCGTCGGGTAACACTTCTTCTCTCAATTTATCGAAAGCGTCTGGTATCTCTTCTTGGGGTAAATAAGCCAGTGCGATAATGTGTCTTAATTTAACAGCAAATTCAGCATCCTGACCATATTTAGTTTGCAATCCATTTTTTTGAATTTGACGCCATACATTTTGACCCAAGTGGATTAGACAGCATTTGTGTTGCGCATCAGGAAATTCTTGTCTAACACCATTAATTACCGCCATCTCGAAATCCGTCATTATTACTTTTGGGTTCAATTCTATGTCATATTCTAGAGCATATGCCTTTAGTGTTGCCTTTACCCTACAGACATTTTTCACAAAATTTACTTGTAATGCACTACTCAGTCACAATGCTTTCTGTAGATGAACATTACATTTATAAGGTGGTATACCCGGTGAAAACAATATTACAATGTATGCGGGTAGTATGAAATAAATATGACTTACATAACTGATCGTTCAGAAATAGATCTGATTTGTTTTTACGAAAAGTTACGCATGTTAATAAAATGATACATTTCATTTTCAATTCACACAAAATATTAAAATGTAGGTACCTTTCACCGGTAATAATTAATTGCATATAATAATAAATTAACATGTGATTTATCAGTAAATTTTGTGTTTTACCATATAAAAAGTATTCAGTACCTAAGTATATCGACGCTGGAAAGGCAACCTTGCTTATGCGCCAAATTCACGAATATGAGTTATATATATCATTAGAATCGCCTGATTTTTCTCTATCCGTTGATCTCGGTTTCATCCAATTCTGACCATTTTTGATGGTCAATAAGCCATCAGTGATTCCGATTTTTCAGGTTAATAAGCGCACAATTTTAGCTCTTTTTAGAAAATTTGTCTCTTAAGCTACACATATTTTTGTTAGATTGTAGGTTAAGCAATATCTCTTTTCCAAGATATTACGTATATATTTACATAAGAAACTTTGCTTCGCCATGGACCTTTGCATTGTTTTGACATCAGACAATTAGCCGCGCTAAAGTTTCTCAAGATATGGGACTTCAGCAATTTATCTCCGCCGCGTCTAAAGCATTATCTGCATATAAGCAATTTTATCGAAAAAACTAAACTATGCTATTGGGATATAAGCAATTTAGCTTGGACTAGAATATTTTTAAAGTAGCTCATAAGCAAGTTTACTCCACTGTACATTTTAAAAGAAATCATTGTAAGATATTTTTTGCTTTCATTTACTTTCCACTTTATGGTCACTTACAACGCACTTCCGTACATGTCAATACACGACGAACGGCGCTTAAGCTACATTTGTTTTAATGCAATGTTGTATCAGACACCGACATTATCAATAGACGCGGCTGCGCACGGGCGCATCAGTCACTCGCGTCTAGTTGACTCGGTTGTTACATGGCTTTCGATCCATAACAGCTTGCCAAAAATTCATTCTAGCCTGGCTAGGTTGTGATCACCAGCACTTTCGATCTTCTGAAGAATTATTATAAAAAGCTGATTAGGGAGGACTATTATGTTGTGAATAAAATGAATGATTTAAAATAAAAAACCTGACTGCTGTTGAAAAGACTGAAACAAGTTTTATAGCAGGCGGTACCCATTTGAAAATCATAAACTTAAAGAAAATTAGTGGGTACCACCTGCTATTAAACTTGTTTTAGTGTTTTCAACTGCAGTTGAGTTTTTTTTTATATTTTAATCATTTATTTTTTAGAAGACTAATGTCAAATTTTGTTGTTTTGTGCTTTGATGTTGAAATTTATGGGAACAAAAGACTTAAGAATAATAATTAATGTCTTTTACGAAAATTAACCTAATACTTTGATTTTATCGTAAGTAGTTCTTTTATTTATGTAAATCCTTGAATATGCTTACCTATAAGAAACATTATCTAAGCCACGATTTGAGGTCAGTTAGAGGTTCAGAGTTTTTGGCAAACAATTTTTTTATGGTTTGATGCATATCACTGAATTATACCGCCGTTTTTTTCGAATGACTGACGAGTTAAGACATTTTGCTCTGATATTAATTACATACTTTTGGTCCATAAGCAATAAGTGCAGCAAAATTATCAGCTGAACCATGGCCTATAAGAAAATTAGCCTTGCCTGAGGTCTGGAGATTTATTGCTTAAGCGACAACTAATTTTGTCCCCTGACGTTTTTTAAGTAATATTTTATAGTGAATCTGTGGCAAATCCTTTTTTAAATAGTCGTGTCAATTTTCAGGCCGTTCTGATTAAAATCATATGATTTACGAATTTTTTTCGAAATTTTCAAACTTTGAATCGCTCTCCTGTAAAGTTGCTAAATGGCACATAAGCAAGGTTGCCTTTCCAGCGTCGATATTGATATTTCGATAGAATGAATATGCGATGCGTTGAACGCTCGATTAACCAAACATTCGATATTTTGAACACTCGATGTATTGAGTGTATGATATTTTGAATGTTCGATGTATTAAACATTCGATTTCATGAACGTTCGAGTATTTGGATGTTCGATTTATAGTTGTCGATCAATTGATATTCGATTATTTGGCATTCGATTTGGCATAGTACACCCATATTTACTGTAGTTGATTCAAAATTTACATTATTAGTTATATTAATACGAGCATTAGAAATCTTTGCCATCCTAATAAACATAAAATTTTCCATTTTCATACAATACGTCTTGATTTCCTTGAGAAACAGACGGAATGTTTTAAAATATAGGTGACAATAAGAAGGTATACCTAGATTCCTTCTAAATCATCTTACAAAAATTCATACCCTGTCGTTTTTTGTTTCATCATTTCGCTTCATCATATCACCAAACGCATTTGTGAATTCATCCATATATCATAATTATTCAAATGTATGTTCATTCTGAATGTCGAAACAAATTTTCGGCCTAAAGAATTCGGCCCCTCACACTTTGTATCGTTCACTTTCAGGGGTTGGTGATGGCTGGGTTGGGTGACTTGAAACGACCTGTCGAGACTTTATCTATACCTCAGTCCGTGTCCCTAGCAGCAACCGGCATCATATGGTCTCGATACTCCCTCGTCATTATACCTAAAAACTATAGCCTTTTCGCTGTCAACGTTTTTGTAGCCTTTAGTAGTCTCTACCAGATAAGTAGAGCCATCAGATATCAACAAAGCCTCAAAAAGAAAGAGAGTACTCAATAGAATTGTAACCTATAAATATTTTTTTAAATATTAGGTTGACAGTTCATGAGAAACCTTACAATTATCAAATACTACCATTACTGGGGTTACAAGTTAAAAAAAAAAACAGATCTTGTAAAAATAGTATTTTTTTGAATCTGTAGTGATTAAGTACATTCTATAGTTGATTACGTTTTCAAGTTGATTACGTTTTCATTTTTTAACATAGATATACGTAATCGTTTAGAAACGTGTATGGATTATTATGGGTATTACAATATTTTAACTGAATTAGTGTCAATATTTTATTTATTTATTTTAAAGTAAATTGTAGGCAGTAGTTTAGTAAATTAGTTTGGGAAAGAGAAATCTATAATATCTACTTATACTTTTAAGTATAAGTAACGCATCTAATACGTAACAAAAAACATGCAATCATAATGTGACACAGACCTAGGCAGACAATAAACTACTTTAAAACGCGGTAGTTGTTCAACAATATGTCTACATACTATAAAGTTATCTTCTTGGAGAGAATCCTTAATGTTTCAAGTACTGGTTTAACCGATAAGATAAAACACAAGAGGTACTATATAAATTTTATCTTAGAAAGCTTGAGATTTATTATTTGTTAAAACTATTTTCTATGGCCTGTATTTTGTCGGTATTAAGAGCCAGTTTGAATGTATCCTCTTTGTACATTGTTTATCTACTTGAGTTATCTGTTGACCTTGCAGACAGATTTCCATACTTATGAAGAAATAATGCTAACTACTAATGAACATTTCTGTAGTATTTTATTATGTCTGTATTGAAAATAGTTCAGCTATTGTCTATATTTCAGCCTAGGCACGGTAGGAACTTCTATTTCCTCTGTGTTAAGATAAACTTATCAATGTGTACCTACCTAAACAATGACTCAACATCTTGATTAAATGTCTATCTATCAAGTATTCTTACAAATCTGTTCATTGTCACATTCAAGTTATCATTGCATTTTTTATTACTCACATTGCGGTGTATTTCTTTTGATATTTATTCTCATAAAATAGTTCAGAAATATCAGTTTGAACTAATTTATCACCGCGACCGTAACGAAATTATACTAATGACACACAATGCGTTCAAATCGTAACTAATGTAAGATGAAACGATGATTTATACATCATCATTTTCTTCAACTGTGATATTTGTGAACGTAAACGTGGTCGTTGTTACTTGTTACTCGAATATATTGTTACCTATATCACTAATGTAAAGCAGCGTCATTAAATAGTATTGTAAAGAAAATGTCGTCTATTTTTGTAATACCTTTTTAATTGTGAAATATATATTTTATATTATAAAATCTTTTCTTATTTACTTTCATCTTATTTCCATTACTAACCGTTTATGGCCTTCGATCAAGTGTTGCATGTGATCATTTTCTTACTTTCATTAATGCTTCTTGATCTTGATAAATTTCAATAGAGAAATCTACCAAAATTTAGAAAACTACCAAAACGTTATTTTTAATCTATGACTACCCACTCAAATGGAAAAGAGTTTGTTATTTTCATGACATGACCCTACGTAACTACAATTTATTATCAATATCATCGGTCTTTATTATCTTAAGTATCACTTCATGGTAAGGATTGATGACTTAGCCTGCGGATGACGGTAGGAGGGTGTACTACAAGTAAGATGATAATATTATTTTTGCATGCACTTTTCTCAACTTTACACTCAACAAGCATGCTTTGCTGTACTAATTTTGAATGATATGAAAATTGACAATGTGACCAGTCTTTATATTAATTTCCAATATTTTGTTAATTAATTTCACTTTAGTTTGACTTTTTATATTGAGCTTTTTAAAGTCTGGTCACATTACACCTATATTTTGGACACTGGAATGCTTGCAGAGGGTGCAATTATACGAGCACTTGCATATGCGCTGGTATTTCGTTCCAGAACTGCTAATAATTTCTGTGAAATAAACTTCCAGGCCCTTGTCCTGACATCGTTAGACAGCTTCACTCGCCCACTGGAAGTTGTGTCCACCTCTCAGTCAGCCACACTCGCTGCCACAGGCTTAGTCTGGACGAGATACTGCCTGGTCATAACTCCTATAAACTATTCTCTTGCTTTGTGCAACTTCATGCTGGGAATAGCAAATAGTGCGCAAACTTGGCGCGCTTACAACTTTCAACGGAAAAATGCTATTGCTTGAAATATAGGCTTAAGTTTTTTTTAGCTAGTAAGTAGTAATAGTAGTAGTTAATGACTTAGATGTTTTTATTGCCATTTTTTGTGTTGTTCCCACGAATTCAGTAGAAGGTATGGTTTAAATTGCAGGTACCGCCAGCAAGAATCGTTGGACATTTTTGATAACTAAACGCATTTAAAGTTTTATTTTAACCTAAACATAGTCTCATTAAAAATTTTAATCCTACGTTTAGTAAACTTGAATAAGGAGTGACGGACTCGTGGTCACCCCGTTTGGTTTAATGTCAATTCTTGCCGACTGTATCATAATAAACAATTTATAGTTATCATTCTCATATTACCACTTATATAATGTCACAATACTAGTCACAACTCGAATTAACTACAAGTAGTTTCATATTTTACTAAGCCTTTTAACTGCATGATACAAAACCACCCATCTTGCTACAAAGATACTACCTATACCTATGAATGTTAAATATTTCTATGACACCTAATATAGTTCAATTTATTAGTTAAAATAGCTTCCTCTTATAGTGAACACTGCTTTCCTTAATATTTAAGATCACCAACAATCTTATAAATTCCTATAATTTGTTGCCGAAAATCTAACGTTTTATATCTACTTATACCTACCTACTTCTATTTCATAAACAAACATCTACTAATTTTACATCGTGATTTTGTACAATGCATTATAGAAATGGCTATTTGTTAATACAGGTAAATTATTTACTATCCAAGAAAGCCACCAATGCCACGATTATTTTGCCGTCTTTGTCAATATTTTGTACAGAATTACTACATACCTACTATTATTGTGAGCTATGTTCTATAGACAAGTTAAGGAAAATCCAACAACCTAAGATGCAAATGGACTCAATTGTCACAGAAATAAATACATAGTACCCACCCATAGAAAAGAGGCTAGCAGGAAAATAATTCAAAATAGTACCTATTAAAACCTACGGATGGAACGCGTCGAAGAATCCACTGACGACACAAGACAGCCAGTTTGCTTATACGTACAAGTACTAGAGAACCATTACGCGCTGTACTTTACGTGGCAAAATAAAAAAAAAACAGGAATTGTCTTGTGTAGTGAAATAGCAATGTGACGACAAGAAAATATCCAGGAATCACATTTTATCAAATTTGGGTAACACATTGAAACCCAAAATTAACTTACACATGGTTAGCCGCCGCCATTTTTGTGACACAGACTCGTCTTCGACACGTGGCGTCCGTTGGCTTTATTCGTCCATGTATAAATCTAAATCCCACCGAATGATCCCAAAAATTTTGCTTTCTTGTCTTTCCGAAAATTGCTAAAGATAGGTACCTATTAGGTACATAACCCAATACCTATAAAACCAACCTTGAATTTAATCGCTTCCCTTTATGGACTTATCTACCGACTAACTAATCTATACTAATACTAGCTTTTGACCGCGGCTTCGCCCGCGTGGAAGTCGGTATCGCCACCAATTAAACGACTCTACACTCGACTTCACTCAAAGTCAAAGTCAAAGTCAAAAATCATTTATTCTGTATAGACCATTTTAAGCGGCACTTACAAAACGTCAAATTATAAATATTTAAAACTAGAAGCAAATGGACCACCGGTTCGAAACGCGGCCCAGACCTGAGAAGACTCCGGCAAGAAACTCAGCGGGCCGTTTTTTTTTGGTCTATTTACAACAATTGCCTTAGTCTAGATACAATGTTATTTAGAGTAACATAGTTGAGTGAACAGTTCATTTCCAAGCTTCTTTATCATCTAAATAATCTTGAATTTTATAATAAGCTTTTTGGGAGAGTTTTCTTTTAACAACATTTTTAAATTTACTTACATGGAAATCTCTAATTTCGCTTGGGAGTTTGTTGAAAAAGCGTATACAGTTACCCCGAAAAGAATTACTGATTTTTTGGAGCCTACTATCACAGGCTACAAGATTGTTTTTGTGCCTGGTATTTATATTGTGCCTATCACAAAGTCTTGGAAATTGTGAAATATTTTTCCGCACATACATGAGATTTTCAAATACATATTGTGAGACTACAGTAAGAATGTCTATTTCTTTGAATTTTTCTCGGAGGGAGACTCTTGGGCCCAAGTTATAAATAGCACGCACAGCCCGCTTTTGCAAAACAAAGATCGTGTTTAAGTCTGCGGAATTACCCCAAAGGAGAATTCCGTAGCTCATGATGCTATGAAAATAGCTGAAATAGACGGTTCTTGCCGTGTCCACGTCTGTTAAAGTCCTAATCTTTTTTACGGCGAAGGAAGCCGAACTTAGCCTACTGGCTATTTTTTCTATGTGTGAACCCACTGTAGCTTCCTATCAATGCTTAGACCTAAGAACACTGTTGATTCCACAAGGTTTAACACCTGTCCATTGAGTTGTACATTGGTTTCCACCTGTGCAACATTAGGTAGAGTGAATTTTATGCATTTCGTTTTGTCTCTATTGAGACAAAGATTATTTATACTGAACCAATGAACCACCCTTGCGATTGCACTATTCACTTCGTCGTAATTATTTAATTGTCTTTTAATTTTAAATATCAACGAAGTATCGCCAGCAAACAAAACCATACTGTTTTTATCTTTTATATAGTACGGCAGATCATTTATATAAATTAAAAATAAAAATGGTCCGAGTATCGAACCCTGTGGAACGCCCATTGAGACCACAGATCCTACTGATCGTGTACCATTAACATCGACCCTCTGAATTCTATTATTCAAATATGAAGTCAGAAGCTCGAGTGCCTTTTTCCATATTCCGTAATGTTCCAATTTCCTGACTAATGTGTCATGGTGAACGCAATCGAATGCCTTGGACAGATCGCAAAAGACACCTAATGCATCATGCTTATCTTCCCAGGCTTCGTAAATACAATTCAATAATTCAATACCAGCATCAGCAGTCGAACGTTCCTTGGTAAATCCGAACTGTTTATCATGAAATAATTTGTTTTTACTAAAATGGGTCAGTAGCTGCCCAAGGATCAGTTTCTCAAATACTTTGCTCAAGGTCGGCAACACAGAAATGGGCCGGAAATTAGAGGGATCCGTGGAGCAGCCGGTCTTGAACTCTCCACTTCACTCGCCACTCCACTGGCCACTCCACTCTCCGCTCCAAAAGTGAAGGATAAAAAGTATCCTATGTCCGTCTCCTGGTTCTAAGCTACCTCCCTACCAATTTTCAGCCAAATCGGTTCAGCCGTTCTTGAGTTATAAATAGTGTAACTAACACGACTTTCTTTTATATAATAATAGATTATGCAGCTGAAAAGCTTGTCTGTTTGCTTTAACTGAAAAAATCGAATATTAATCTTAGATTAGGTACTTACCTTTAGTATAGTTGGCTACAAAAGTTGTTAAACACTGACAAAATGAAACTTTTTAACTTTGATATTATGATAAACCTGTCATGAAAGGTTTTAGAACTAATTATGATCTGTAGATTGAAATACGTTGACCTGTTTTTGTTGCTGACTGTACATTCGGTACAAAATAATTGTTTTTAGAAGTAGTGTTGTAAATTGTAGTATTTACTTGCATGCTTGCCTGATATAATCTCAGTAGTGAGGGATGGTAAAATGAATATTAAATGTGTAAATATAAGCAAATAATCAGCTGTCAGTTAGGCGTGAATAAACTAGTACTCAACTAAAAGGAGGTACAATTTTAATTCGACTTTTATCACCTCTCGCTGCCACGTTGTAGTTTTAATTATTAGTTGCATGTTTTTGTTTTATTATTAAATTTTTTGTGTTAATTTCTTTTTTTTATTTTAACATTTTAAACTGCTAACTTTAGAAAAAATGTGTAAGAAGTCTATGGCGTCCATAGGTTACGATGATTAAATTTAATCCCAGTGAGGTATGCTTGTATTTTTTTTATTATTATAATTAGTCCGCCAAATGACACCCCGCTGGATGGTAAGAAGCTACGGTAAAGTCCAGAGGGTACGGGCCGCCATTCCAGACAAAACGCCCCAAACTAGCGGCCCTGTCTTGACGCCTAAACAGATGCGTTTTCACGCCCCGCTTAAAGAACCCGGGATTGTTTTTTTTTATATATATAGGACACGCAAATTTGACTTCACCTCGCCTGATGGTAAGCTGAAGGTAAAGTCTTTCGAAAGAGGGTCACCATTACATACACGTTTGTACGATTGTACACCATTTTCTTCTAAAAAAAAACTACAACTATAACGAAAACAAATGCATTGTTTTAAATACTGATCTTTAATCTTCAACCATATTCAATAATTGTTCCATACCGACTGGGATAAACGATCTACCATTATCAGTGGAATACATAATTACGTTTCTTATCACATAGCACTGCAGATTACCAATCTTATACAACGGTCTGCCTTCCCTAGTCTTACCAGCTATAGGTACAAAAGTTATACCCTTTTCTAAGCACCTAGTTTCGAGTAACTCTGAGAAGCTCTTCTGCTGTGTCGTAGACGCTAATACGTCGGCGATTCTAGAAGTTTCCTTCGGTTCGGTGGTGATCGTGAACCGGGGCGGTGGAGGCGGTTCGACGTTATCCAGGTCGGCGCTGCGGTTCATCATGTCTAGAGCTTTCCGGAAGGCGTCACGAACCGCGGGTTCTTTGAGAACTTCTTCGGGAAACATTTTCTGGAAGAAACAACAAAATATTGGTGTTTTTGTTTGAGTTAAATCTAGTAATTGAAATTTGACCCCTTTCCAGTTGTCTGATTGGTGTGATATTCGGCAGAAGTCTTTAGTTCTGATGACAATACAATTTAAACCGTTTAACTTAAAAAATGTTTTTTCATAATATTAAAATGTATTGTGTTGTTCTTAATATTGTGAGAACATACAGACATACAATTTAAAAATCAGATGTTGAGGCGTAGCTTCATAGATGCGTATTCGTCATTATACGCTTGCTTGCACCAAATACAAAACAATAGAACTCCTTCGAGAGAGCTGACGCCTGTCATCTGTCGAGGCGTAAATTGTTTTTTTTTTTATATAATAGGGCACGTCAAAATGACTTTACCTCGCCTAGTCTCAGGACTGGGGAATTATAGAGAACGCACCTGGGGCCTTACTCCGAAAAACGAAAATATTCGTATCCGTTGACGTTTTGACCATTTAGCTACCCCGAAAGTGTTTCGTTTCGGATTTCGGATCCGTCTTCGATCGTTTGACATTGAGGTTGACGATCGTTATCAGTAACCTCCTACTCCCAAAATACATTTGACGTTTTTGCTGTCGTTGTTTGACAAATTGTCCGTTTTCGTTCGATCCGAAACGTTCATGTTCGATTTTCAGAGTAAGGCCACCGATTACCTAATAGTTCGTACAGATAACGCACTGCCTGGAAAATCAATGATACCTACTGAGATTGATACCTAAACATCCACGTGACCGAACGGCTGCGTGCAAATATGTATCTTAATACTCGACCGTAGGGTTACTTTTACTTTGCAGCCGCTTGGCCGTACTAGTAACCCTGTGATGCTAGGGTTGCTTTTCTCAAAATAAAAATCTAAGTAACATTATAGGAAGGTCCCTAGGTACATACTCACGTGTGTATTCAAGTCTAACAAAATAAAAAGACAAACAAAGATAGCCTTGCCTCATATGAAATGAAGGTAGGTATGTACGAGTAGGACATTCTTCATCTTATATTAATAAGCCTTCTTGGCAGTCAAGTAAAAAGAAGTAGGTAGGTATATATACATTTACGAAAGTATCCCGGTGCGAACTCACGACCCAGGCCGCTGGTCATTCATAATAATAATTAGGCCAGATTATTTTATTAATTTAATAGCCTAACACAAGTATGTAATTAATTCAATTTTTTTTATCTTAATACAGTATCAAAAAGACAGGTTTATATTTGACTTGTTGGATTCACATCCGTACTTTACAAGGAGTACCTAGATATTACAATAGCATGCATTATTAACCCAACAAAATTCGGATGAACGCATAGTACATGCGTTACGAGCGCGCGAACGGCTATTGACAACCCGACCGAATAAAGTATAGCAGAGACCGCCTAGACCCCGCGCGGAATAGGTGATTATAGCGCGCAAGTACATACAGTGCGTTAGGCCTGGTAAGGCCCCTGTTTATTTTCGTAAAAAGGCAAAATGTATTTTTGACACTGACTATACGCGTATGTATATGTGTGTGTTCAGTACGCGGGGCTGCACAAATACGTATTTTGACGCGTGTATGAAGCTCTGCGTCCGTGGATAGTAGGTGTAAGAGAATGCTGAGGTACCTTGAAGTCGGTGTAGGAGTTGAGTACGGTGGCGTGCGGCGGGTTGGTGTTGAGCCAGGCCGCCAGCGCCGCCAGCCAGCGCGGCAGCAGCGCGCGCGCCGCCACGCCCGCCACCCCCGCCGCGCCCAAAAGCTCCAGCCACTCCACCACCCACAGCCATGCCGCTGGAACACACACACACACAAACACACACATTATACTCAGCTGATCTATTTCATATATTCAAAAATAGTTTTTGAGCAAATAAATAATCTACACTAATAATATTATAAAGAGGAAAGATTTGTTTTTTTGTTTGTTTGTTTGTAACGAATAGGCTCCGAAACTACTGGACCGATTTCAATAATTCTTTCACCTATAAAAAGCTACAATATCTGGGAGTAACATAGGCTATAATTTGTTTTTAAAAAAAAAAGGAATTCGAAATCCACGCGGGCGGAGCCGCGGGCAACAGCTATAATAAATAAATAAATATTCTACGACATTCTACACAGCGCTCCCTAGACCCAAAGTAAGCATAGTTTAACTAGCTTGTGTTATGGGTTCTAGAATGCTGATAAACATACTTATATTTTTTTTTTGTAAATACATACTAAATAAATAAAAAAAATTATAAATTCCCTTCATATAAGTTTTGATAATAATTATGTAGTTAAAACATTTATCTTTGCCTATGTGCAGATAGCTATTGCATGCCTGTAACCGGTGGGACATGTCTTCCTTTGACATCATATAACACCTTAGATGTATAATTGATATTAATTATGTTACATGTACGGCAATAAAGTTTGATTTGATTTATAAATCAAAATAAAATCCATCGGAAATGAACTGTCCGACTGGGGTAGTACCTCCGCCGTACAGAACACCGCGGCCATAATAACCATCGTGTTGTATTCCTGCCGGTGAGTAGGGTAGCCAGAGCTCACTGTACCCCTCCTCCCCCACCCCATTCTAGCCTCACGTCCCCTTCCTAGCCCTCCTTCCTTCCCTTCAGGGTAGGCAGCGCGTGACACCATTAGTGTTGCACACGTCCATAGGCCACGGTGACCGCTTCCCATCACGTGGGCCGTGTGCTTGTCTGCCACCTATGTAGTATGAAAAAAAGTTCTACGACATTCTGCACAACGCTATCTAGACCCAAAGTTAGCATAGCTTAACTAGCTTCTATATGGGTTCTAGAATGCGGATAAACATGCTTTATAGTGTCCGACCGAAACTGGTTTTTACGACCGAAACCGAAACCGAAAACGAATTTCGGCAGCCGTCTCAGTTTCGGCCGAAACCGAAACCGAAACTTCTGAATCAGACGAAAAACGCTGTTCTTTCATAATAGATGATTCAATATTACAACAAAAGAAAGGTTGTCTATTAGGTTTAATCAGTAGGTACTCAATTTACTTTAAATAATTTATTTATATTCGTGAACTATTTATGGATAAGGTTTTAAATTTAGGGTCCGGAACCTACACGTGGTGCACCCGTGCAACGGAGGCAAGCAGCGCCTCCCACTTACCATGGGAGACGCTGCTGCTTGCGGCCAATCCGGCCAGGGTGGGAGTGGCCCGCCAGAGGGCTGCTCCGAGGCCCGCTCTCCACGTGTCCCTCTGACTAGCAGAGGGCACAGAGGGCAGCGAGCGGGGAGCGAGCTCATTGTCCGCACGCCGACGGTTGGGTGACAGGACGGCCGCCTGTTACGCGATGCTAGCCCCAGCCCCCTTCGGGGGGTCGAGAAGGCCATCTTAAAACTGTAGATGGCCCGGGGTCAGCTGGGGTGTGAGGGATATGCCCATTGGGTAACCTTACACCCCGGTAGGTAGGTAATTAGGACCCGAGACAGCGTGCGGTTTTAGTCGGTTCAATCCCGACATAACCACCCCCGATGGCCGACGGGGGTGGTACCCATGGGGATTTGCGCACGATAAAAAAAGGTTTTAAATGAAAAACCGAAATAAAATAAGTATAAGTATTAAGTTTAGTAATCATTATATTGGTACCTACTTAAAAATTATTAATTTGAACGCGAAACTCTAAATCCTTAATATTATCACTACTAATGCACTATAGTAAATACCATGTACCTAACTAATGTTTGTTTACATAATATAGCATTAGCGAAAGAGTTAAATTAACCACAAAATGTTTAGATTTTTATGGTAAACTTGATTCTACTATAATCTGGGTACTCCTTTGTTATATTAAATTACTTTTCGAGGTACTCTTATAATTATATCACATGAATTCAAAACATATCACACGAAAACTCACAATAAACACAATGAACTGCAAACAAACAGGTTACGACATGATTACGCACGTGGACGCGGCCAAATGTCGTCGTCGCTTGGATGTCATTTACCGCGCCGAACACACCCGAGCACAGCGCGGAATCTCCCGAATGCAGTTTCGGTTTCGGTCGTAGTTTCGGCAGGTTTGCTGCCGAAACCGAAACATAACCGAAACTCGTTTTATTGCCGAAACTCGACCGAAACCGAAACCGAATATTCGGTCGGACACTTGCTTTATATACGTTTTTTAACACCCAGACCAATGCAAATAGACATATTTATGCATACAAATATATGCACTGAGCGGGAATCGAACCCACGCCCTCTGTCGTAGCAGTCAAAGTGTAGTTACTTTGACTGCTACGACACAGAGACCGTAAAAATAAATTACTATATTATTAAAAACTGTACGTCCTAAGTACTGAAAGTGACTTACTGTTCTCGCGTCCTACGAGTTCGAGCGGCGCGTGTTGCAGACAATGGTCGAGTTTGGGTACAATGTGTTGTGCCAGCAGGCCGCCCAGGGCAGGCCCCCAGGCGCCCCGCCAGGCCCCCAGGACGGCGCGAGCCGACGCGTCGGCCGGGTGCCAGGCTGCCAGGGCCGCCGCTAGCCGGGAGCGGATCAGTGGGTATACAGCCGTCGCCAGCGCTGAACCTGTACACACAAGTATATGTTAAGGTTTCCTGGATTGTTTACTATTTTTTTTTATAAGGTGGGGTCAGTAGGAGGTAGGGAATTCAAAACCAGAGTTCTGCATTCTTTACACATGCATACGAAAATAATTCAGAATGCAGAATTGACTAATATACAATTATTAGCTTATTCCCGCGGCTCAAGCCACGTTGCCACGATTTTTAACGCAGGCGATTGTGATCAAACATGCGTAAGATTTTAAGTCTAACCAAGACTATCAAACAAGAAAAAAACAAATAAGTATTTAGTTTTTGCGATTATCGCGAACAAACAGACAAGACAACTTCAGTTGTCTGGACACACCTGTAAAGGTTTTTGTAATTGTGAAGACTATTATATAAAAAACTAGCTGTTGCCCGCGGCTCCGCCCGCGTGGAATTCGGATTTTGTTCCAACATTTTTTCGTGCTATTAGTAAAGATGTATGGAAATCTGCCCGATTTATTGACATTAATGCTCACTGCTCCGCTCCCTTTGGTAGTAGCGTGATGATATATAGCCTATATTACTCCCAGATAGTGTAGCTTTCTATAAGTGAAAGAATTATTGAAATCGGTCCAGTAGTTTCGGAGCCTATTCATTACAAACATACAAAAATAGGTACAAATCTTTCCTCTTTATAATATTAGTATAGATAAATAGGAATTCTAAAAAAGCAGGTATTTTTATGTACAGAATCCTTCACATAACATAACCAAGATTTTTTTAGGTATCTTCAATTTTATTTTACTTCTCTCAAAAATTCTTTTGGATTCTACCAATGTATAATATGGTGCCATTTAATGGAATTGCACCCAATCCACCTTACAAAACCATGGCAAACATTTGATTATGGCTAATAACCGATTGCGGATAAATGAAAAATTAAAAAGGTATCTCCAATGCCCAGACAGTTAATTTACAATTTTATATTAGTATAGATTTAAGTAACAACACCATGAATTGATGTTAATGTTGAGGCGCAGCAGCTGATACTCTCGATTGTAACCTTACTAACCTGCCATTTCATGCCAGGGCAGAACCCATTGGTGTAGCGGTTGAGTGTCCCCTGTAGGGTCCCAAGCTCTGACAGCGGCCAACACTCGCGGGACCACGTAGCGAGTCACGCAGTTCTGTGACACCCAGAGGGGACACGCTTCCTGCCCAGCGACTATCGCACGAAGCATGGGATCTGGATTACGGGGGTTCCAGTTTCTGTAATATTTCCACATAAACGTAAGACAATGTTCTTATTAAACTAACCACCTTTTTTTTGTAAATGGCAACGCACGAGACACCTCTGCCCCCGTAGACAAGTGTCACAGCGTAAATTGCTAAGGAATCGAATAGATTAGGTCGACCAATCACATCCAAGCTCGTCGCCGGTGTACGATGCGAGCGCCGAGGCGAGATCACGAGCTGGAATGTGATTGGTCGATCTAATCTTTTCTATTCCTTAGCTATATAGACTTGTGACACTTGTCTACGGGCCCTGGTATTGCAAACATTCGGTTACGGCCACTTATCAGGTTAAGTGTTTGTTTGTTTAATAGATTTAAAAACCTAAACAAATCAAGGTTGGTGAATCGATACCCAAGACAACCAATTTGTTATTTAGGTTTTTTCGTGGGCAAATCTCCAGAAGAGGGGAAGAACCTGTTTGGAACCAAATAATACCCTTCAAATTATTTGGACCCAAAAATATAACTGGCGGTCTATCCTTATTCAAATTATTATTTGGTGCAATATCTTGCAATACTTTCCTGTCAGTCATCTCCTGAATACTTTCCTTTCCATGTCATCTCTTACCGCGAAGACCGCGGTAGCCTAGTGGTCTGGGTAATGGACTGCCGAGACGAGGTCTCGGGTTCGATCCCAGGTTCACCATGGCACACACCAATGACTTTTCGATGCTTTTCGAAGTTATGTGTGTATTTATCGCAGGTTTATAAGTGCCCGGTTAATGGCAATAGGCTCGCCACCTATTACATTGGAACCTAAACATAAACTGGCGAAATGTTCATGTTTAGGTTAGTGCTAGCACCTCTGCCTACCCCTTCGGGGATATAGGCGTGAGTTTATGTTATGTTATGTTATGCCATCTCTTACACACACAACCTATCTTGGAGTTTATAAGTATAAAAAACGTTACTTACTCAGCTGCGGTACTGATCTGTGGAACGTAATGCTGCCATAGTAAGCTGTTGTACGCATCTTCGGTTAGCAGTTTCCTCCACTTCAATAACGTAGGTATGGGCTCCTCAGGAGCTTGCAATGGATCCCATGTAGCTATTAGGGCAGACAGCAGGGGACTGACTATGTTACCCGCGATCGTTCCTAAGCCAAACATTTCATACTCCGTTGGGAAGGATTCCTAAAAGAAATTATTATGATGTAATTAATATCTTTATAGTAACTACTCGGCATAGGGACGTATTTTGAGCTTATTAATTTAGTTAATTATAATATAGGCAAACATAAGAACATTCTTCTTCAACCTAGCGTTAATCCCAGTCGCATCTAAAGCTTCCACCTCTGAGTCTGGGGTCCGCTTTACCAGTCATAACTGCGGTTTTGGCTTGAACTCGATATTTTCCGTGAAGCGACTGCCATTTGACCTTCACAACCCAATGGCGACATTAGGCGATATCGAAGCATTGCAGCTAGACCGTTGTTGTTGGCCTTTTTAGGGCTCCAACTACCCGTTAACAACCGGGACCGACGGCTTAACGTGCTATCCGAGGCATGACCAGACCAATGCAAATACCCATATTCATGCATACAAATATTTGCACTGAGCGGGGATCGAACATAAGAAAACATAAGAACATTATTTCACGTTAATAAATTCTAGTAATTCTATGGTCTCGGTTGAGACATTTTTAATAGCCTAAGATTGGTTTATAAGGGCGCCTCCGCCCGTAACACTCCACTTACTACCAAAGAGATTACGCAATTGTCAAGATTTTTAAATTATACCTTTAATTCTGCTAATACGTCATGCGCCCTCTCCAGTGATATATCAGGCCTGTTCAGCATCTCAACTCGCTCCAATATATCTTCCACTTTGGATATCACTCTGTCCTGGTCTTGCAACTTGAGGTTGCACTCCTCTAGGTCTCGTTCTAATACTACGATCTCATCCTCTGCCGCCTGGAGCTCGCGGGCGTTTTGAATGATATCCTGAAAAATTAGAATTTCCAATAGGATATTTTAGAAGGCAAATTGACGTTTAATGTATTGTTATATAATATAGGGGCATGATAATAAATTAGGTTCAAAAGCTGAGGACACCACTTTAAAAAAAAAAGGTAACGTTTGTCATTTATTTTATTAACCCGCGAGCAGTCGCGCCTGGGTCAAAAAGACCCAGAGCTCTAGTTTTTGTGCCATAACTTTTTCTTATTAGTTATTTCATATTGAGGTTCCAAGTACCTTTAAATTGCGATTAGATCAAACAAACTGTGTATTCATGTTTTTATTCAATAGATTTCATGAATAAAATGTGAATACATAGTTAAATTCAAATTAACTAATATAAAAACCTTGAAAAAAGCAGTGATAACCTCACTTTTTTAACATTTGTCTGCAATTATTTTCATTGATTTAATAAAACAGTAAAACATTTCTAACAAGCCCAATCTGTTCTGCACCCTTTTTTTAAGCTCGGGTAAAAAAGGTGTAAGTTTAAGTAAGTATGAAAGGGTACCTGTTCGCAGCACTCGACCACTAGCTCGAGGTTGTGGGCGAGTTGCGGCGCGGCAAAGTTGACGAGTTTACGTCGCGGCTCGTGCTCGAAGCGCGGCGCAGCGGCCCGCAGCGCGTGGTAACCACTAAGCACGCGTTTCTCCTTGCCCGTCATGTCTATCACCGGCACGCGCGATAGCTCGTTGCTACAAAGAAAGGACGCTGAGTAAGAACTCACAGTGGAGACGACCATACAATTTTAGATTAGGGGTCGTTTGGCTCACTATGAGACGGGGACCGAGGGTCTGGTTTCATACATTGTTGCATAAATACGCGAACTGGCAAATGGAAAGTAGGACGCCCCCCAGCAAGATGGATGGACGACCTGAAAAGGGTAGCTGGGATAGACTGGAGGCGCAAGACGGAGGATCGGGTGCTATGGCAGACTGGATGCGCAAGACGGAGGATCGGGTGCTACGGCGTACATTGGGAGAGGGCTATGTCCAGCAGTGGACGTCGATATGCCGCGGGAACAGGTAGTATATAAATATATATCATATAAATATGGTATGTAGACCCTTAGCCCAAAATTTCAGCTGCAAGAATAAGAACGGCCTAGCAAACAGTTTATCATTGTTAAATAATTAGTTAGTGAGTGTATACAGTTAGTCCTACAGCATGCTGATATATCCAAATCCTACCTGGAGATAGTATGCATCGTGGGTTTACCCTCTTGGATGACGTCAGCCGCATCCCGGTAGAAGTATCGGCCCTTGTGCGACTTTTTCCAGTTGTAGTTCTTCTCTTTCGTCCCTTTCTCTTGCTCCTCTTTCTCTTTCAGACGACGCTCTTGTTCTTGTTTTGCTTTTTTCTGGAATATCATATTAAGAAAGTCAGTACCTACCTATAATTTTTATTAATATATTTCATCATCGTACTGTGGTGTGCCGATTGCGTCCGAGATGAAGCATTGAAGTAAATAAGGGTCGGCAGCGCAAGTGTGACGTCCCTGGTGTTGCACACATCCATAGGCCACGGTGACCACTCCCCATCAGGTGGGCCGTGCGCTTGTCTGCCACCTAAGTGGTATAAAAAAGTAGATCCCAGGTTCGGAGGTGTTCACCTTGGAACCTGGAATCTGCTTAATTTATTTCATTGATATCAATCAATTAGTAA
The DNA here is from genome assembly GCA_963576445.1 of Lithosia quadra. NCBI lineage: Eukaryota > Metazoa > Arthropoda > Insecta > Lepidoptera > Erebidae > Lithosia > Lithosia quadra. The sequence goes on from OY754894.1 coordinate 4,206,630, forward strand.
TAATTAGTAAATATGGTAATAATTATAAACCAGTGGTTTCCTTTTAATTAAATTTAAGGCTAGGCTGTCCTGGCCCTAAAATTGTATTAGGATAAAAATTAATACTTACAGCAGATTTTTCTGGCCCATAAGCACCGATAGCTCCTCTACCCTTCCTGACCGTGGCCTCGATAGGAGCCGAGATACCTTGTAGGTCTTTACCCAGACCCATACCAGGTTGGTAGCCCATCTGTCAAATTAAAAAGATATTAAGCATGTAATAAAAAATATACTCGGCTACTTGTTACTAGTAGTTTAGTTGTATTATCCGTTCGCGCTAAGTTTGCCGCTGTCAACTGTCACGCGTTTAGCGTTGTCTCACTCACTCAGTGCTAGTTCCAGTGAGAAAATGCTATACTGACGGCATTTGACAGCGGCAAACTTAGCGCGAACGGGTAGTATGTAGTTTGTTCCACAATATTTGCGTAGGTATATTTATTGTAACTCTAAAATAAAATTATGTAACTCTTCAATAAAATTATGTAACAGAAAATATTATAAAGTGTTACACAAACTTCTGCAAAAGATGACTTTAAATAAAAAAAAAAAATTATATGTGTGAAAATTTGTAAAGATTTTTCGATGTTTGTTACTCAATCACACTCTAATGGCTAAACTGCTTGAGCTCACTGAAAAATATTATGGCAAGTAACCCACCTGCAAGAGTAGCTTAGCACCAATACCCTTAGTATGCTTTTCCCAGGCTCCAACATTGCCCCCCAAGTTAACAGTTCTCATGCCTTGTCCTTGTCTTCTTATACCCGCTGTCTCTGTCTCATCTGGATTCTGAGGAACGTCCTCATCAGAACTGTCTGCGGCAAACTTTGGCCGAGATGTGGATGCCTCTGGTAGTTGTATTTCTGGAATATTACATAGTAGATTTTTGTAAAGTAGTTTTGGAAATAGTTAAATTATTTTTTTATAAATGCGTTGTTGAGACTTAGGTAATTTTTTTAAAGACTATTTTTTTTTCATTATACTGGCACATACTATAATTTTATTATTGTTGAAATTAATTATGCATCTAGTTTGGTGATGGCCTCCACACCCCAACCCCAAGAGGAAATGTATGATAAAAATTACATCAGCTGTACAACAGTACAAAATCCATCATCATCATCCTAGCGTATGTTCTGATTGCATCCGAAGCTTTCACTGCGAAGTTGGCTTTCTGACTTTTTTTTATCCATTTTGCAGTCTTGAGCATCCCTGGTAGTGAGATCATTGGCACACCTGTATGCAACATAAAACCAGCACCGCCAAGTCTACCCTTCCAACTGGGCAAAATAGCATAACATTTTTGGTATTGTTATTCTTTCTTAAACAAGAACCTAAAAATACCTACCCTTCTTGGCTTCGTCTTTCTTCTTGCCCGCCTGTTGCACTCCACCTGCCACAAAACCAATAGGGGCAGAGAAGTCTTTTGGTTTGCGGACAGTTTTCCTAATATGGTCTTCATTGTCCTCTTCATCACTGTCTTTGGCCCACATACCTAAAATAATTTATAGTATTTAGTTTATTATTCATTCAACACAATAGTCATTTCCCAAATACATCCAAGGTACTTATACCTTTAAAATGAAAAGAATTGACATTTTGAATTTATTATAAAAAGAAAATTATCACATGAAATAATCATGACATGATATTGTTAATTACACAACGGTAAGAAATATATATACTTTACCATAAATCTGTTGTTCTTTTTTGGCTTTTCTGTTTCTATTTGGATTAAATTCATTGTTCAAATCGTAATCAGTGATTTCAAAACGAATTACTTCGTCGTCCGACATTTTTGGTGTGTAAACAAATTATTTGTAAATAGTGCCTGGTAAATAGCTTGCAGAGAAAATATTGATATTCAATAATATTAAAGATTAAAATAATATTTCAGCCGATTTCAACAAACAAACAAAACAACACGCGTAGCGTAACTGACACTGACATGACGTTGTTGACATTTTATTAGTGGTGGCATTACCAGTTATATTTCAATATTTCGTTGGCCTGTTACGTTGTTGGAAGATAACCGTTGTTGTAAACAGTTCTTAAATTATTACTGTTATATTTTTATACCTACCTAGTACCTACTCCTACTGTCACATCAGTCACTTTATGTTGTGCATAGACAATTTTTTATTTTCTACTTTTTAAAGTCTCTATGGTCATGTTGTCTATGACAACATGGCCATAGATAGTTTTCCTTAACGACTTTTTTTCCATTGGCAATGTTGCTGACCTGTTAGGTTGGTAATGGTAATGTTGACAACGGAAAAAAATGTAACGACTAGTGTATTTTTGAGAATACTATTTATTTTCATATTGGTAATCGATAAGATGATACAATGAGAATTATTGAACAATCCTAATGTACTTGGCAGCTGTTCTCACTTCATCCATATTGTATTTTTTTTTCTATATTTTGAAGTCCCATAATATCAAAAGTATATATTTTGAATTTAAAGTGGTTCTGAGATTATTTACGTCATTAGAAAGATTAGGGCCTAAAAATTATACCTTTGAAATATAGCACCTAAAAATATTAAAAAAGAAATTTATAATTTAATTGAAAAATACTGGGTTATGAAAATGGGTTCAAATTAGTTTTACAAATTAGTAATTAAACCTATGAAACGTATTTATTTTTCATAAATATATTCTAATTAGTATTAAAAAAAAACTATATCAGCATTATTACTTTAAAAGACAAAAATTAAATTACCACCACAGCCATTTTTCCTTCTATCACAAGATAAGCTTTATTATAAATTAATAAAACGCGAATGACGTGTAGAGATAATTTCTAAACTAAACGTATTATTTTGGCACTTTCCTTCCTATACGTTAGGTAGAAATCAGTTCATGGTTATTTGTCCTTGAAAATTTGACAGTTTCAATTATATTACCAATTTATTGCTCGTTTCTCGTTTTTCGTTTTTCGTTTTTCGTTTTTCGTTATTCGTTTTCGTTTTCGTTTTATTAGCCTAAAGCTGTCACATCAGTCACATAATATTGTGCATAGACAATTTTTTATTTTCTACTTTTTAAAGTCTCTATGATCAGCCATTACTGAGAAAACAATAAATATTTCGACTTTTACTGTCGAAATATTTATCATTCGTTGCTATTGTGATTCCCATTATACGATAAAATTATTTTAATGGATATGCAGGCGGTTTAAATTAATATAGTAATATTTAATTAAGTCTAAATCAAAGACGATAGATAACTTATCGTCTTTGGTCGTTATCTATCGTCTTTGGTCTAAATTCTAAAATGTACTCTATTTGATTTGAAACACTGACCTGTAATAATAATCACTAGACTGGCTATTCTATAGAAAATGACAATTATTTTTTGTGCTGATTTGAAGCGCCGCGTTTGACAGACGAGTGTACTGAGAACTAATTAGTTTGCAAATGGCCGTTGTTTGTTTACCTATCTGAAATGGAGTTTGTGTGAAATTCGAAGTTTTTTAAGTAATTATTGTGTTTGTGCTACAAATTGAAGTGTTTTAATTTATATAAAGTTGGTTTATGTTGGATAATTAAGTAGGTATTCGTTATGAGATCGTGTGTGTATTGTAAAAACCAGATATTAAGAGAAGGGCAGTGGTGTTTCTTGTCACAAGTAAGTAAATATAAGAATTTAACACTTAAACTATTATTATAAAACCGTAATTTAGGTTATTTTTTTATTATTATTTATTATGGTTATTATTTAAATAGATATCGCCATTGGTCATAATGACCATTGGTTGTGGAGGTCAGATGGCAGTCGCTCCACGGAAAATATCGAAGTTCAGCCGCATCACAGTTAGACTGGCAAGCCGACCCCAACTGAGTTGGGAAAAAGGTTCAGAGAATGATGAATTTAGGTTATTTTTACTATGATAAGCGAATACCCTTCGAGTTAGGGGATTTATTATAATAATTCATAATAATATTTTCATAACCAATAATGTCTAATAGGGATGTCAAAATGTATATCGGTAATTATCTATCCAGTGCCAAAATTCGTAGGTATACTTTTAAACACAAAAGGCTTGGTATTATGCACTACAAATAATTTTATGAACATATTAAAATGGTATTTTTCATTAATAAATACTTCAAATTGAAGTAGGTAGTTGAAACAGTGATATTTGAAAAAGTTTCATCGATACCAAGACAGGTTGCCAAAATGGCGATTTTCAATGAGGCACACTGTAGTGGGACTGATCGCCAGTCCAGAGTACTTATACAGGTCAGTGATTTGAAACTACAATAGAATAGACTATAGACGTACTCAAGAACTTTATGGTCCAGATAAACGCCGCGCAAACACGCTATACAGATGGTACAGAGCGCGCGACGTTTTTAATTTCAAGAATTGGGCATCTTCACGGACGGCTCGGCTCGCGTAGGATCATGCTACCCAGCGTCATTTAAACGAGCAGGCTTGTCCGGTTTCCAGATTCGGATTCCAGATCAGAAACGTTATGAATTCAGATTCGATAACCTGAATTTCATGAATGAAATTTATTTTCATACAAAATGTCCAACGAGGCGACACGTCATTCATAGGCGTTATAGACATATATTATACTATATATATATCAACTTAATATTGTTAGAACTATAAAATAAAATAAAAAATATTGTTAGAAAATTATATCATTTTAAATGAAACATAATTTTGTATTAAGTATCCATAATCATCACTACTATCATCAATTATATTTAGATCAGATTAAATAATTATACCTTTGCAATATAGCACCTAAAAGATTTTTTAAATAAATTCAGCTTATTATAATATTATTATAATAAGTATCATTATACTTATTATTATAACTTCCTTGGACGTACTGAATAAATATTGAATTTTAAAAAAGAAATTTATAATTTAATCGAAAAAATACTGGGATATGAAAATGAGTTCAAATTAGTATGAAACGTATTTTCCATATATATATGTATATTCTAATTAGTATTAAAACAAAAAACTATCTCAGTATTATTACTTCAAAAGACAAAAATTAAATTACCACCACAGCCGTTTTTCCTTCTATCACAAGATAAGCTTTATTATATAAATTAATAAACCTGAACAATACGTTTAGAAATTATCTCTACACATCGTAGAGATAATTTCTAAACGTATTATTTTGACAGTTTAAATAATAATGAATGAATAATACAACACTTTCCTTCCTATACATTATTAGGTAGAAATCAGTTTTTGTTATTTGTCCTTTTGTCCTTGAAAAATTGACAGTTTCAATTACCGTTTATCGTTTTTCGTTTTTGTTATTTGTCCTTTTGTCCTTGAAAAATTGACAGTTTCAATTACCGTTTATCGTTTTTCGTTTTCGTTATTACTGTTATTAGCCTAAAGTAAGTACGTAATATTGACAGCGTTGATGACATTTGACAAATCTGACAATGACTGAAGAATAGTGAAGAAAGTTACTTTTTTTTTTTCTCCGTTGTTTGACAACAGGTTGTTTGGCTCGGCCATAATGCATTATTAAGTTATTTTTTAATATGGCAATATTTAAACAGTTATCTAATATATTTGCCACTACTACATTTTATTGACGATTGAAGGGTAAGTTCGTGGAGCAGGCTTTTAGCTGTATTCGTCCCATCACCCATGGAACAGAACTTTTATTCTAGGATTCTAATCGATTACAAAATCGACTAAATGTGTCTGAAATGTACAGTGAATGATAAAAAATTGCGGGGATAAGAAATTAGGCCAATTATGCTAATATTACCGGCTAATTATGTAGCGATTTAAATATTGCACTGTGATACGCGCCAGCAGACATGCTAGTTAATGAACGAGCCTCTGAAGCGGGTTTTCCTCATTGTCTTGGAATATTATAGAGTCAGACGGCAGTCGTTCCCGTAAAAGATAAGCTAAACTATATTTTATACTACACTTGCAAGACTTATAACTTTGAAGTTTAGCCAATTCCAGCGTAGTACACTTTCAGCAGTAAGAGTAAGTAGGTACCTATACTTATTGGGTGCGGGCCGCAATATCCACGCGGTGCACCCGGGGCAATGGAGATTTCAATGGCAGTGCGCCTCACCTGGGGGTCAAGGGGGCCATCTTAGGGCGCCAACGCACTAGCGACAAGGCCGCGGCAGCCAGTGAGTTCTGTTTTAACAAGAAATCGCTTATGGACCTACGCACTTAGCGGCCACCGTTGGCTGCGGCGTGCAATAGCATGCCCCGCGACCAGTATAGACCGCACGACATGTCGCGGCTGCATACGCACTGGGCGACCAGGCCGCGAACGTGGTCGCTAGTGCGTTGGCGCCCTTAAAATCGTAGATGGTCCAGGGTCAGCAGGGGTGCGGGGAAATGCCTATTGGGTAACCTACCCCAATAATTGAGACTTGAGACGACGTGCGGTTTAAGGCGGTTCGAATCCGACATAAACCCCGTTAGTCCACGGGAGTGATATCCGTGCGGATACTGTTTAACGGCGAAACCTCGGGGGACATAATTTTTTTTATAAAAAGCAACGGAGGGAAGAAAAACAAATTTATTATTCACATTCTTTATTAGTCATAATTTTAAGTAGGTATATAAACGTAACACACGTCAGTATTGTGCTTCTATTTCAGGTTTTGAAGAATGGTCACTTGATTTCACTGGCAAGGTAGAGTATGGATATACAAAATGGCAAGTTTATTCAAAAAAGTATTACAAGGTCTGTCAATATTTTTTTTTTCCATTAAAAAATTTCGAATATGCGTGTTTATAATTTTTTAATAAAAAATATTATACAAATATATTATTGTAAAAATGATATGAGTCCGAATGAGACATGTTAGTGCGACATAAAACAGTCCCAAATAATATTCGATGTTTATCGAAATGAGTCGAATTTAATCTTACGTGATTATATCACAGAAAACGTTTTATATAAAACATGTCTTTAATGTAGACATCACACAATTTCAGTGTATAATTTTGCGCGAATACAATTTTGAATAAGAATACATTGTTAAATGTAAATAAAATATTTTGCATCCTTGGGACGGAAACGGACGACATTCAAACTCTTGCTTAGGACGTAACCTAAAAGTAGCACACTACTTATTAAATATATATAATAAAGTCAAGAACGGCACTACCCAGTAGCTTTGAGCGTGTTTATAAAAATCATATTATAATATTTAATTATTTTAAATAAATTTCATCTGGTATAGACACTCGTAGTTGTTTTGGTCATATTATACGGGAAGACAAAACACATAAAATTTACATTAAACCATAAAATAATCGTTATACGAAAATAACTACATAAGCGTTTTACACACAAATTAATACATATTTATCAATCAATTAAAATAAAATTAGAACAAAGTCAGTTAGTAAAAGAATGCAAGAATATTATTTTGACATTGTAAATATACCTCAAAATTATTATTTATTTTTGTTCGTCATCTTAGTAGGTGTCATTCCGAGACTGGTCGCAGACCGCAAGCGCAGATGGCATTATATAGCTGCGGTCAAGCGCAGCGAACTTTTTGCTATGTATTTCTATACGACACCGCCTTTGATTGTTTTCTGTAGCGGTATCGGATTGGCACCTTTAACAGTTAGGGCAATATAAAAAATAGCACTTTATAATAATTATAATCACTGGGGCTAAGAAAATATAGCAAAAAGTAAATTTGCCTATCTGATGTAAACGTGAATAGTCTCACGGCTTCCAGCATGCGGGTACAACAGGGTATTTTACTGGTGAATTCATTAATAATAATGAATATTTTGGATTTTTTTCTTTATAATTACTGAAAGCCCGCGGTAGCCTAGAGGTTTGGGTAATGGACTGCTGAGACGAGGTCTCGGGTTCGATCCCAGGTTCACCATGGCACACACCAATGACTTTTCGATGCTTTTCGAAGTTATGTGTGTATTTATCGCAGGTTTATAAGTGCCCGGTTAATGGCAATAGGCTCGCCACCTATTAATAAACTGGCGAAATGTGGGTGCTAACACCTCTGCCTACCCCTTCAGGGATATAGGCGTGAGTTTATGTTATGTTATGTTAATTACTGAAAGGAAAATCACTACCTAACTTTGAAACACAAAGTTTTGTTGTTCATGTAATAGTTATAAGGTATATGTAATACAATGCATCATGTCATTAAAAAAATAAAATGTCCATACACAAACACAAGTTCAAAAACTTAAATTGTTAGTAAAATCATTATACAAACACACAGTCACACAAACTATCATTTGTATTAATAAATATTCACCAATTTTTGAACATTATAAAATCACAGTTCAAAATTACGTCGATGGCAATTGATTTCAAATATGTTAAAAATAATTATTGTTACTAATATTACTAGTAAAGTTAGGTACCTAGAATTAAGTATGTGATGCTTAGACACTAAAAAAGTGTACTCGTGGTACAATCTAAAAAACTAATATTAAAATTTTGTTCGACATGTCTGATATTTGGGCTGTAATGATTTTTGGATACACCGTAAGTATAATGCGATATAGACACATTATCTACTTCACTAATATCGTAACAACAGTGTGTTTATCATTCTAAGTACAAGTTTTTATTTATCATTGAGGTTTGATACATTCTGAAGACTTCCAAGTATATATACGATGCTACATAATGGTGCGTATACATTTATTAATTAAAGACTTTAGAGCCCAAATATCGTATCTTATCCAAAACTGTCGAGTGATATTTACATTTTATACTTTCGCTATACCTAAAAGGCAACTCTCAACACCCGTGGTTGTGAACACGTGTTTTTGAAACACTTCTTGAACTATAATAATGTGAGAAGAAACTACTTTCACGCAATGGCGAATGCTAAATTGACATTTTATACAATATTCACTACAAATCATTAAAAACATATCGATTTCTTTTTGTATCGATAACAAATCATCGTTATAACAAATTGACTAAAAGTTAAAAACAATTTATGGCCAACACTATCGACTTTCGACATTCAAATGAATGAATGATTTTGCGTTGATGACGTTTTTATTTTTTTTATTCCATTGAAGCCATCAGCGGCCTTGGCTCTCAGTCATAACGCCACAGATTGTATATAACTCTCATCTTCGCAATATTCTGCTGATAATCTTAAAGCGTGTTCTTCACATAAGGCTGCTAATTCCTTGAGCCATTCGTCTAGAATTACTGCATTTAATATTGAACGAAGGGTGACCGATTGATTCCAATATGACTCCTGTGTAAATATAGGTCGCCTCTGTGGACTAGCTTGGTTGGTGGTGTTTTGTAGGCTGTGTGCATTGGTTTGTGAAGGGGATGAAGCTGTCAACATGTAAAAACACATTAGTCGTGAATTTCTTTGGGTTAGTATTCTTTACGTAGTACAGTCAGCGTCAAAGGTCTATGATCATTTTCAGATTTTGAACAGTAGTTTTGAACAAAATAACTTATAGTTCATAATGAAAATGATGTTTAATTACTTAGTTGCCTCTATTAAACTACCTTTAAACTTTGATTACAATATAATGAAAAATTTTCATTTGAATTTTTAAGTTTGAAATCTGTGCAATCATCATAGACTTTTGCCGCTGACTGTACATGTAGGTCATCATACTTACAAGACAATCTCCTGCCGAATATATTGGATAGGCTATTTGAGAAACTCCTTCGTTTAGATTCCATTCGTTTGAAAGGGGAGTCGTCCGGCCTCTGCGCTGGCGACGCGTCTCGGCTTTGTACAGTGTCTATAATAGTACAAAGAAAACAATGTAAAATAGATTTTATTGCCGAAATGGCGTGCGGTTTTAGTCGGGTCGATTCCACCCTAACCACTCTTGCTGGCGACAAGGGGGATGGCGTGGGGATTACCGCACGAAAAAAATGGATGCGTAGCGACAGTCAATATGTATCACGATTCTATCAATAATATTGATGTGCTAACGCAATATTATTGACGTGCAAGCAAACGCGATTGATCTATATCATAAAATTAGATCTTAATATTGTATTGACTGGATATCAAGGGCACATAACATAACATAACATAAACTCACGCCTATATCCCCGAAGGGGTTGGCAGAGGTGCTAGCACCCACATTTCGCCAGTTTATGTTTAGGTCCCAATGTAATAGGTGGCGAGCCTATAGCCATTAACCGAGCACTTATAAACCTGCGATAAATACACACATAACTTCGAAAAGCTTCGAAAAGTCATTGGTGTGTGCCATGGTCAAGGGCACAATGAAGATTATATGTAAGATGATTTGCTTGGGACCCAAATGGATTATATATTATACCTAGATTATTAGTGTCATATATAATAACTATAGATTCAAAGTTAGCACTAGCGCGTTTTTACAGTTATATCGAGTCGTTGTACAAAGAAAAATGCATCTACTCACTATCCTCTGTATTTTGTGATCTCGTCTTAACTAGCGCCATCTCTCGTTGTATAAGGAAAACTCTAGCTTTGTCCACCAGTTCTGCAGAATTTTCTAAACCCTCGGTCAACTCGTCTACTTCTTCCTTTAGCTTGCTTAACGTCTGAAAACATAAGTGGGAAAATTCAAATCAAGAGTGGATAGGATCCTTCTAGGTAAGCGTGATTCATCATAGACCACATCGTCACTTACCATCAGGTGAGATAGAGGTCAAACGTAAGCCTATCATGAATAAAAAAGTACATTACGAAGGTTACTATAACGATGAAGCTTTTTTTTGAAACAAAAATACATTATACAAAAAAAAACTTTAATTTTATGTTACATTCGTATATTTAGCAAATAATAAAATTACCTACATATTTAATGTCAATTAAAGTCTGTTCTAAAATAATAAAGTTTGAAAATTATTTAGAAATATAATAACGTCAATACAAAATAGCAAAAAGAGTTTCTCTCTGGCGGGGAATCGAACCCCGGTCTCCCGCGTGACAGGCGGGGATACTTACCACTATACTACCGAAGACTTACAAGTCGTAACGAAATTAGCGATCTCTTTTGTATCGAAAGTAAAAAGTGACTGGGAAGAGAACTAAATTTCTTTAGCGCTGTACAAATCTCATAATAATTTTATGGTGGTACACGTTTCGAACTCGATTCGAAAGAAATTTCGTCCTGGTCCCACTGATCTCACAAATGATTGAGCTACATACGGAATGTGCTTCAGCAAATTGCTACTATAAAAAAACAGACAAATTTTACGAAAATAGAAACAGTTTGGAGAGCATTTTTTTTATACTACGTAGGTGGCAGACTAGCACACGGCCCAACTGATGGGAAGCGGTCACCGTGACCTATGGACGTGTGCAACACTAAGGGTGACACACGCGCTGCCTACCCTGAAGGGGGAGGGCTAGGATAGAAACATATCTATTATCCATACATTATTTTAACTCACTTGAAACAGCGAAGGCACATTTGGCTGTAGGTCAACAGTGGGAGACAGCAGCAGTGACGTCAGCAGCGGGGTGGGCAGTGACGACAGCTTGGACAATACGCTGGTCACTCTACAATTTGCTACCAAGTCCGACTCTAGGAGCGATGAGGTTTTCTTTAGGAGAGTGCTTAGTAATGGGCCTGAAAAAAAAAACATATTGAGAACCTCTATTTTGAAGTCGATTAACAATAGGTTAGAATACGTAACTAGATATTCTGTTTTTAGTTATATACAACGTTTAGTTTTAGGTATATACGACCGTTTCGTTCAAAGCTAGATCCGATCCCCTCCGAATACACAACTTGATAACTAGTGCGTTATCGGAGTTTTTGTGGATATTAAATTATATTTTTACATGAAATTGTACGATACAGTTAAACAGAGACAAGTCAAACATTTACTTGTGAAATAGATATTAACAAATTCATACAACACAATTTAAAGTTAACTCACCGATAGTTGATTCAGCACTGGCCCTGAAATTCCTTATCAAAGGCTCTCCATTAAATTCCCTCACCTCTTTCTTCCGAAAACTCCTCCTGAATAATTCTTCAGCAAAACCTTCGCTATCTTCTCCTTCCTTATACTTAAAACTTTCGTATCCACTACTCTCTCCCAGCGATGTGAGACTATCGTGTTCCTTTCCTTCATTCAATACTTCATTCGTATGTTCATTCAAAACTTCATTCGTTGCCTCATTCAATACTCGATTAGTCGATTCCTTCAATATTCGATTAGTTGCTTCATTCAATACTCGGTTCGTGGGTTCATTCTTTGCTTCATCTTGTTCATTCAATGACGTCAGACTATGAGGCTGATTCTCCGAACTGTCACTTGTTTTAGTTTCGTATCCACTAGTGCAGGATATCAAACTGTCCTGTTCTTTCGTAAGGGCTTGTGTATCTGCTGTCTCTTTCGTTTCTTTAGTGTTGTTGTTCGTTTCGCGCTTTTGTATGACACTGTCGTATTTCGAAGTCCAACTTGAACACGCGAGTACTCGGCTGACGATTTGGAATCGTGAGTCGCAAATGTATGCGTGATAATTACCGTATAGTGTTTCGTTAGGGTTCTGAAAATTGGGCAGTAATTTAGAAAATATCCAATACGAAATTATGTAATCTAAAGTGGAGTTTGAGTGTTATAAAATTCTGGATGACTCAGTTTAATTCTCCTTGTTTCCATGCGGTAGCAGGAAAGGCCTACCCACGTCGACAAACGTATTTTTTTCATACCACTTAGGTGGCAGACAAGCACACGGCCCACCTGATTGGAAGCGGTCACCATGGCCTATGAACGTGTGGAACACTAGGGACGTCACACTCGCGCTGCCGACCTTAAAACAGATCAGTTGAAACAACAGGAAAAGAAAGTTCGCGTCGTCCGATCAGTCGAATGAAGCAGTCAGAGCACAAGGCCTGGGACTCAATACAGCTATTTTGTATTAAACCAAGCCACTGTCATTACACTTACACTCTGAAAAAATGGCATTTTATTTTAGACTCTCTTTATATACATTTAGAGTCTAAATTTAAATGAAGAAAGTTCATCACGCATTTTCATTCGTCCTATTTTTTACTTTATTTTCATACAGTTAAGCCCAAAATTAAATGGCATTTTTAGAGTGTCAGTAGAACGACAGAGGCTTTCTTTAACACAAAATAGCAGAACTAATGCACTGGGCGCTTTTTTTTTTTATATTCAGTCCGCCTATTGACTTAACCCCGCTGGATGGTAAGAAGCAAGGGCAAAGTCCAGAGGGTACGGGCCGCCATTCCAGACACCATTCGTCCCAAAACGGCGGTCCCTACCTTGACGGCCTAGACAGATGCCTTTTCACGCCCCGCTTAAAGAACCCGGGATTGAAGGAAGAAGGAAACACGTGTGCTTTACAATTAGTTCGATTATCGGCCGAGCACACTTACCCCATAATTAACCTTAGCTTCGTGGACTAGATAATTGACCGGTGACTCGTCGTGCACTCCGTTGATCCTCCTCTCCTGGTTGAAGTCCAGCACCCTTCGCTCGCTTAGCGCTAGCTCATCACACCATTGCTTCGTCTGTATCAATACATTAACTCACAGATATTATATTCGTGGGTGAAATATCCCACTTACGACGGGGAGGGTGATCTCCCCTATGTGAGTGGGGTATTTCATCTACTCGCGTTGGTAATAATAACAATAACACATATTATCTAGATGAAAAATCAGCCAATTTATTGTAAAACATATTTCCCAAACTAATGGAACTAATATTATCAGGTTGTATATAATTATTTAGTAATAATTATAAAAATTGTATCATACAGTCGTTTTACATTTTTCTTTGCCATAATTGTATGTTTTATTTTTGTGTATGCATGCAATTTAATATATATAGTTGAATAAATTAATTATATTCTTATTTATCAATGAATACATTCTTTTTTTCAGCATACACATTACAAAATGCTTGTAGCTACATCAATGTATTTATTGATGTATTAAAATTAAAAAATATAATATCGTTCACGATTCAATCACATTTATCATTGACTGTACCTAAAAAAAAAAAATCATAATATAGTATGTATCCTTTACCTTCTCCATAGACCTGGAACAACATTTCGGCGACAGCCCCAAAAGAGCTACAGCAGCGTTCCTGTACTGCGCGGGGTCTGTGATCTTATGCCTATAGTTGACAACAAGATGGTGGCCGTTGATCAGGTGCTTGAAAACCATGTCCAGCATTACATCTTCGCAGTTCAGGTCGATGAGAGTCTCCATGACGGATAGTGCGACTAACGACAGCTGGAACATTGGTAAACAATCATCTTTTAATATATTTCCGACGGAGGGAAGCAACCGTAATTGGCCCAGAGTCAATGAGGGGCGAGGGAAATGCCTTATGGGCCACCTTGTATCTTGGGTCTGCAGTCTGCACCTTATACCCAAAACGACGTGCGGTTTTAGTCGGTTCAAGTTCTACATAATCGCGCCCGCTGGCTAGCGCGAGGGTCTGTTGTATATTTTGGAATGACTACTTTTATCCGTGGAAATGTTCCCATGGAAAGTAGACAGGTGAACCGAATTTAACGCGGGCGAAGCCACGGACAAAGGCTAGTATGATATACATGACATTATGTATGTATGTGACACGAAGTTTAGAATCTAATTCATTTACCTAGGTTCCAATTATTATGTCTAAACAAAATTATTCAATTTATGTTGTAACTAGACATAGGAAAGTACCACCAACCTGAGAATTTCCGTCAAGTCTCCTTTGCAGAACATCGATGACCCTCACTCCGTCATATTCGTAGATGAATAGGAAATGCAGCACCGTCTTCAACAGCCCCCATCTTGTCACACACCGTAGCAACAGTTCCAAGTACGCCATAGCCGCTGCCTGCTCGTTCACACCACTCTGCAATGCGCCCCTTTTCGTCTACGATGCGTACTGCGTTAGTCGGCTTTATTGCGTAGTGGGAATCGAGCGGTTGAGTGACAGTTTTGGAGGGAAAAATCTTCTAATTTTTTTAAAAAGTGTCATTTTTGAGTAGTAAAGTATTTATCGATATGATTTTCATATCTAGTGTTAGAGAATATGGTGTTAAATACCACAAATTGTTAATTACTGTGCAAAATAAAATGTGGGTTAAACGAATACACAAGTGTTATATCTGAGTTGCATGTCCAACTGTGAAAATATTAATCGAATCATTGCTGCGACAATACGTTGCATGGTTTAGGAAAGAAGAGAAGATTAGTTAGATTTATAAATAGTATGACATTAATACAGCGTGATTTTATAGTCGTTATGGACCCGAAAAAGGGTTACTCGGAATAATAAATGATACCATTTTGAAATGTCCAAATTGGTGTACGAGTTATAATAAAAAAATTAACTTGTTGTAAACTTTTTCACTCGTTCGAGTAAAAATCTTATTGGAGCTTCGATAAAAATTCACAGTTAATTTTTAATGAATGAATGTGCGCTCGCAGGCATATTTCGGGTCATGGCATGTCGGTGTTGGCATTGTCGTGGTCGTCCGGGATGCATTGTGATTGGTCAGTTTTCGAAATTTTTACAAAAAAAATTTTAGATTTTTAAATTAATGGCTCCAATCGATTCTGTTATCGAAACTGTGTCCAAAATTTTTCGGTCTAAACGACTATAAAATCAACGTGTATTAATGTTAAGTAGGTAAATAATAAATGTTGAAATAAAAACAAACAATCAACATTCGTAATAAGACAGTCAGTTTTAGGATGGGTGACCGTTCTTAACACACCGAGACCGCTCCGTAAATCGGAGAGCACGTTAAGTCCGATTACCATAAGAACATCAATGGCAATCTTTACGGGTAGCTGACCACATCGTCACGTACCATCAGGTGAAATAGTGGTCAAACGTAAGCCTATCTTGAATAAAAAAAGAGCTCTCGAAGTTCGAAAACTGGTGTAACTACATAACTTCGATATCGCCAAGAGTTTGTGAAGGTCAGATGGCAGTCGCTTCACGAAAAATATCGAAGTTTGGCCACTTCGTAGTTAGATTGAGTTGGGTAAAGGCTCAGAGAATGATGAATGAACATTCGAAATGAAATTTTCCAATACAAAATAATATCAATCTTTTTCATCTTAGCGTCATACCAGTTGCCTTCAAAGCTCCCACTTTGGACCCGGGGTCCGTTTTCCTAATACTTTATTTGGTGTACTGACGAAAGAAAATCCTGCACCAGATCCTCGTTCATTGTTCAGCTGGTGTATCAGCTGGCAGGTGGGGTTGACTCCATCCCAGATCTTGGTAGTGCCCTCACACCACTATGAATGCACTACTCTTTAATCAAACTTCTAAGATTGAATGAGTAAAGATCATTATTATTACAAAAAAAAAAACTAGTAGCGGCAACACAGGTAATATTGGAGTCTCTCGAGTACCTATTTTAATATTTCTGTCACGTGACCAAAAATGAGTCATTTTAGTAGTCAAAAAGACTCCACGACTCTAGATATATGAGTGTACAGGGCTCTGCCAACATCCTTGAGCCCCAAGCTAACCTCACCTGTCAGTCCGTTCACCGGAGCTACAATGGAAGAGGCCCAGCGTAGACTTTCCTCTCAACATTAGGAGGTCAGACGGTTGTCGCTTGAAAGTTGATAAGTGGACTTCTAGCTACAAAGTGCAAACTTTAGACGCAACTGGGACATCACTATAATGACGACTAGAGTCTACAGTCCCGTGTAGACATCACACGTTCCATCTAATAAAGTAAACCCCTAATTTGACAAATCTAAATAAACCTCCACCAACCAATTTCACACACGTCACACCTATGCCATATAGGAATGATTCGATATAATGTAATGTATGAGTATCGAATCGTCGTCGGCAATGAATCGATTAATGAATGATGTTACCGTCACTTAACCGCTTATCGGTATGGCCACACCGGTGCAGTCCCGCGCGTGCAATGAAAGCCCACTGACGTGATGTTACATCACATCATGTCGCACAAATACGATACATGGTAACACATTAAAAAGAATCGAAGATACTTTTAAAAAATAAAAACAAAAAGTTATGGTTTACAGTCTGTATCTCCGTATTTTTTTTAATGTGGATAAGAAAGTGTATTATTTTGTTTTTATTCTGTTCTATTTTTAAATCTCCAAGGAGATGTCTTTTTAATTTTTATGACGGTAGTATCTACTTACTAATATAGAGTAAAAAGTATGACCAATTAAAAAACAATAATACACTTTCAAAATTAAAAAAGAAACGAAGCAGACTGCTATTTTCTGATGTTGGTACATGGTATTGTTCTATTTATAGAAATAGGTTATTAATAGAACATTGTTTTTTTCTTTAGTATAGGTGGAAGAAATTATGAAACTGATTATAGCAGTCTGCTTTAAACTCAAACATGTTTTGTTAATGTTTGTCTATCCATCACACGCCATGATCAATATACTTCATAAATAATAATAATAATAATGTAACCAGTGTCAATGCTATCCATGGAACCATATTACTGAACCATTTCGATCAAAATCAATGATTTCACACAAAATACCGTTTAATCTACTACTTTGCGGAATGTTCCTGAAAGTATTGGTTGTAAGAATAAAAAGAAATAAATCTTCTATACGATGGTACAGGTGTACCATCTTACCATCAGCAGGTGCTGATTGATGGACGAGGCTTCACGTAGTTGGGATGCCAAACGGCAATTGTTACTTTAAAAGCTATAATAAACCAAATAATGAAAGGAGGAGATAGATTAGGAGAGCGGCTTTATAGCGCAAGTTTTTAATTCAATCGGGACTAACGCTAATGATATTATATAGTGCTATCTAAATCCGCGTGCAGATGAACTATCAATCATTCCTTCATTCAAACGAATGAATATGAACTGTTACATTCAGGAACATTCTTTATGAGTAATAGATAATGTAGCATAAAATCACACGAAATGAAACACCCTCTATAATATTTATATAACTGACAAAGCTATACAAATTAATACGCGCACACGTTAATATCCAAAATAACACACAATAATAATATAATTACTAATATACTCACAAAATATATTATACTGTACAATAAATAAATAAATAACACCATTTATATAACCATTTCATATCCATAGATACTTATTTATAAGTCCATAACTCATAGTCATAACACATATTAGAATAATAAGTGTTTTTATAATATTTTGTAAGAAGATAAGTATATTTTTTTTATATTATTGTTATTTTAATAAATAACGATAAATTATTAAAATTTATAATAATGGATTCCTATTTGTTTCTTATATGCTCACCTGCCAGTACTGAAACAAACACTAAATAGTTAGTAGTCCACACTAAAATTTATAAACGGAAGTCTGTTTTTTAGCTGCTAATTTTTTTTACTACTTAGTTGGCAGACAAGCACTCTGCCCATCCGATGGGAAGCAGTCACCGTAGCCTATGGAAGTGTGTAACACCAGTGGCGTCACACTCGCACTGTCGCCCTGGGGTGGGGCTTGGAGGGGAAATCTCTAACCACCCCTAAACTAAACCCCTACGGTCTTATTACAAAACACGGACTAACTTTAAACCCAGGTTTAAAACGTCTTTAGACCATGGTTTAACGAAAATGTTATTACAAAACGCGTTTTAGTACTAAACCTGGGACTATCTCTGGTCTAAAGATAAACCTGCGTGACACCTAGTTTAACGTTGGTCTAAGTATCTAAACCACGAAAATAAAACGTCAAACTTGTCATTTTGATTTGATTTGTGGAAAATACCAAAATACATCATATTTTGGCTTACTTTTTCCTCGGCAGTCCAATTTTCGACCCTCTTTTTCTTTTCTCCTTCCATTATTTAATTCAAATTTAAAAGTTTAAACCACTGGAAACGTAAAAGTTAGTACGGGTATTGAAATGATTCAAAAGTGGGTATAAAAATTTAAAAAAAAATTGAACAACGCGCGGGCTCCGAAAAACTACGCTTCATTTAACGTTCATCATAGATCGTCCAATATTATAACAATGATTGCTAAATAAAGGCATGATAATGATATTTTACTATAAAATAAAGTCCAACTATCGTTCATGACTTTAAATTTAATAATTATAATGTTGTAAATATTTTTTTCACCATTTTTTAGTAAATAATATTTATTAACGATTTCAGAAAATTTTTGCTTTCTGAGAAAACGGAACGTTGCGACCGAATGATATCACAATGAACGAACAAAAGTTTAGAGTAATCTGTGGTTGTTATTAGGCCAAGATTTAAACCATGGCCTAAGTAGTCCACGGATTATTCTGTTTTTGTAATAAGAAGAAGTTTAAACCTTGGTCTTAAAATTAAGCCTGGACTTCATAGTCTGGGTTTAAACCTGACTTTAGTCCGTGTTTTGTAATAAGACCGCTAATGACTAAACGATCGTAATTTAACATAACTACGACATGACTTGAGCTACTATACATATATATACTACGTAGGGGGCAGACAAGCACACGGCCCACCTGTAGGAATACTTTCAGTGGAATGATGATTTTGGTCGACACCCACATGAAATCGAGGACTAAAGTTAGTACAATATATTTTTGTAAGAGAATGATTTTAAAAAATGCAAGAAAATCCATATTCATCATACCCATTCATAAATCTTTATATAGGAAATTGACTTAAAAAAAAAAGGTTTTATACAAGTCGGATTTTTTTCTTCTTGTAATTCGTCCTCTCCATCCACCGATGGACATAGCTATTGGAAGGTAGGCCCAAAATTTGCATCCTCCTTTGGTAAATTTTTGTGCATATGCTCATGAAGGTTTGTAATGCATACCGGGCATTTGCTGGTTAAAGAGAAACATTCTCAATCATGCAAGTGGATAACTTCACTTTTAGACAAGATGCACATTCATTATTAGTAAGAAATAGTAAAATAACGTCCTATGTGATGGTTGAATCGTAGTCGTAGACGGAAAACGGTTGAAAATTATAATAAGGAAGCAAGACTTTCGCATATTTATGTAAGACTTGGTTTGAGAAATTGTTAGTTGATAATTTATTACAACAAATTCACACTGAATATATACTTGGTAATATTTAGCAGGAAAAAGTAAACACTAATCAGGATTGACTTCACAAGTGGAATTTTTCCTTTTTTCCATATACGTTTCAAGGTAGGTAATGTAAGTAATTTGTTTAGCTTTTTAAATTTTAATGATTGGGGTCTAATTTTGCCCGAATCATTAGCGACATTTAAATGAAATTATGAGTTCTTATTTTAATATGATATATTTAATAAGTCCAGGCCTAAATGGAATTAGTCTTTATTCTGCCACTATATTGTTTCTGAGTGTTAACTTGTTCCTACTTAAAATTGTTAGACAAAATTGACAATAAATGCTTCTAAACTTACACTCCCATATGAAAACGTGAACTGATAAAAGAACCTCGCCTTGAAGCATCGGTACCTTAGTAGTTAAGGAGTCGGCCTTACGAACGAAAAGTTCCGGGTTCGAATCTTGACCATTACACTATCGTCGCGGCGACGTAAAGCTACTCATAACACAAGCAATTTAGCTCGTTGGAAGGGGGACATACTAGTATAGTGCACGGTATCTAACTTGGCAAGAGTCTGGAGTAGTGTGGGCCCCACTACTCCAAAATCTTGCCAAGTTAGATGCCGTACACCATACTTGTTTGTGGCAAAATGTGTCGCATAGAAACAAGTATAGTGCAAGGCATCTAACTTGGCAAGGTTTTGGAGTAGTGGGGCCCACACTACTTCAAAATCTTGCCATCTCACATGAACTAAAATTCTTAAAATATCCTATTTTTTTATAAGTCCACGTTTTGTAAATATATACTTACAGTTTTACAACATTGTAACAACCAAACAACTGTTTTATGCACACCCCGTATATAAAGTAGACATGTAACCAAGCGTCACACGATTAACAACAAATCTCTTTAACCTGCCACCACCTTTTTAACATTTACCTGTAGCAACGCCGGGCCCATTACTGGCACGAGGAATCCTTGGTATAGCAGATCGAGAAGGTGCTTCTTTATAGATGGGTGGGCGACCTGGCGGGAAAATATAAGTAAATATTCACCATCTAGACCTAAACTTATGAAAATTATTCACATTCTCTAAGTTTGGTTAGCTTTTTTATCAGGACTATTGGAGTCTTATGGTCAGAAAAATAGCCAAACTATTAAATACCTGTGCAACAGCGTTACAGAACTCCAAAGAATCGATGAACAGCGTCAGCTTATGTACTTGGTTCACATCGTCAGGTGTTAGGCGGTAGACTTTTTCGTCTAGAGTGCGTGGCAGAAGGGAGTAAAGACCGCTGAGACCTGCAGGGGAAAAACAATATTCTTTATAGCGAGTTGTTATATTTCATGAGATTTATCACTATCCGGCAGCTATTCCCGATTGATCCAAAACTTGCACTTTGGAGCCCAAGGTCAGCTCAACTTCTCTTTCACCTGCCTATATTTTGTTTGGTATAGCTTTTACGGTAACGACTACTATCTAACCAAGCAACCCCCAAAAGGAAACCGGGTAACCACATAGGCTTTTCATTCAGGGAATAAATTCCTGTGGATTGCGGGAACGGGATGGTTATTTCACGTGGAGAAGAATATTAGGCATACCTGTTGCTAGTACTGGACACGTGTTCCCAGTTAACATGAACTCAGCTAGCTCTGGACACCTGGCGGACATCTTAGCGCATAAAAGCAAGGCATCTCTTGCTGTTGACCCTGTACTGCCTTCGCGGTGGACGGACGATAGTAAAAGACGGACTATGATGAATCTGTAATAATAATATAAGTACGTGAATTGATGTAAATAGGGGCTAAAATCTTGACAATGTATCATGGATACGTAATACGAATTTTTAGGTCTAAAGTGGGAAGCGTGGGGCGTTACATAGATTATGTAAACTAATTACAGGCTCAAAGGGCTCGCATCATTGGTTGATCAGTCAGTTTGCTGGCCAGTAATTGCACATGCGCGACCTTTTGTGTCAAGGATATAAATCACAGTCATGGCTTCTATAACCAATGACGGTATGTGACGTGCTTTTTAAACGCACCTCACAGGGGTTTATTTTCGATTAATTTTTAGTCGAGTTAGCGTTTCCGAACGATTTGATTTGGCGGTTGTTTGACACAACGTCAACTTTGACATCACCTTTCTTCTGAATCTTCGATCGATAAGGTCATTGACCAGGTCATGGAATTTTAATTTATTGAAATCTCATGTAATTGAGGTTAATTTTACCTGGGGGGCTAGTATTTTGCTTCCTCATAATGTTTCCCATGAGGGATTACTAATATTTTTGGTGAGTTTACATTTTTCTCGTAAAATTTAACTTTGTTGAAATC
Source organism: Lithosia quadra (assembly GCA_963576445.1). Classification (NCBI taxonomy): domain Eukaryota; kingdom Metazoa; phylum Arthropoda; class Insecta; order Lepidoptera; family Erebidae; genus Lithosia; species Lithosia quadra. Next base: position 4,229,001 of record OY754894.1, read on the forward strand.
TGCCGTATTTTGGTCTGATGTTAATTGTCGAAATTCTCTTGTTTTAGATTTTTATTTCCAAATGTATATGACGTTGTTGCCTGGCGGAGGCGTTATTTTGATGGATTGAGGCGGTAAGTTTCTCATCTTTCAGAAATTTTGGGACCTCGTGTATTCCATGGAGGTTAGATTGTTTACTAATTATGGATTTTGTTTCAGGTTCACGTATTGTGACCGCCTTTTTCTTTTGGCTAATTCTCGCTCTTACTTTATTGCCTTTTACTTGTGCTTTCGACACCCTATTGGCATTTTGGCGCTGGTCTACACCTGTTCCTGTACGCTCTCAAATTGGTTGGCATTACCGCTGAACATACCGCATGGGTCTTATGGCCGCTTGGATGTAATTGCCACGAGCTGCTCGCTCTTAAAGGAAGCATGTGCTACGCTAAGGGATGCCGTGAGCTTTATTAAAATTTAATTTCTAACTAAAATCTAAATAACACTTTCTGAATGCATTGGTGATAATGATATAGGTTAATGACATAGTGTTTTTGCTATTCTATTCACTATTTACAACTTAGCTTTAAATTCTTAAAATATAACCTTATTTCTAATTAGATTTAAATGCACACTGGAATGCTAAGAATAAAGCCTTAAACCTCTATGGCGGTTTTATTTAGTTCACCTCCGGAAGATTAGAAGTATCAAATCTCCGATTGTCTATCCGTTGCATCATGGGATCTCCAAGGCGCCCGAACACTCTTAGTTAAATATATTTCTTTTTTTTATAGGAGATCACATAATGGTAATTATTTAAACTTTTTACTCACAAACCTTTTAACACACATATATATATTTTTTATTATTACAATGTCGCTCACGAACAGGGACTTGACAGTGTGCAGTTATCTTAAAATCTTATCACCTTTGCATTCTTAACATGTTAAGAACAGTGTTTTCTTCATGTATGTATACTGATGTATAACTATATTTCAGTTTTAATTTGTTACTTTGTTTACTTTGCAAAACTAACCAAACTACAGGTTGGTACTTTTGTTTGTATCTCTCATTTACAGGTGAATATTTCATTTTGTATAACATTTAAAGTTACTGTTATCATTGTGTTATCTTGTATAACCTTAGTTTATTATAAGTAAGACTATCCACCGGGTAATATAAACTTAATTACTACTTCATAACCTTCAAACACATGTGTGTGAAATCATAGTGATAACTTCTGTTACTATTAAGTGAACATAAACTATTTATTCTGTAAATCATTAATGCATTCATTATCCTAAATAACTTTTGCAATAATATTTCATTTATTGAGTTTGTTTAAAACTACTTTTGAGTTAGTATTTTTGAAACATAACAATTAACTTCAATTCAGTTTATTTATTCTCAAACTTTTATAACTACATTAATTAGAAAGTTATAGTGTAGGTATCTTCTACAACTTTCTATTAGATTTCTCATCCTTTTATAAACCAAACATGGATAAGGAATCACAGGTCCCGTCCATGCCGGAGGTTGTTGAAAATACTGTTCCAGTTGGTGCTCCTACTCATGAGTTCCACCATGTTTTGGCTGATCTGACTGAAGTTATGGATCCTTTTTCGAATAGTCGGGGAGCTGGCGATTGTAGTCCGAGAGCTGCATCTTCATTTAATATGATGAATGTTATATTGAATGATAACTTGAAGAAGAACTTGCCTCCTATTACGAAGTTACCCGATTTGAAACGAAGTAAGCTTTTATATGATGGTAAATCGTGTGTTAGGGAATTTATTACCCAGGTGGAAGAATATTTCTTGTTTAAAAATTTTAATGAACATGTTTTGGTTAGTTCATTCTCTGATCTTTTGTCAGGCACTGCGCTTAAATGGTTTCGTAGTGTTCGTATTCATATCTCCTCTTGGCAGAGTCTGAAGGCTGCGTTGTTGAAACATTTTGATAAAATTGAATTTGATTATCACTTGGAATATGAACTCCGTACTCGTAAACAAAAGTCAAGTGAGTCATTGCCAGATGTTATTACGGATATAATGGACATGGCAAGCCGTTTGTCTATGCCTATTTTTGACTCTTCCCTCATAACAATTATTAAACATAATATGTTAAATATTTATACACCTTTTGTGTTTGGTAGAACTATTACTTCTATTGACCAGTTCATTAACCTCAGCAGAGAATTAGAGAATATGGTGTCAAGAAAGAATTTGAGTGAGAACAAAAATATTAAAAAAGAGAAACATTCTACTCAAATTAGTGCTGTTAAATCAGATGATTTAACTTGTTTAAAATGTAAGTCCTCTGGACATTCTTATAAAAATTGCCCTAAAATTCCTGGTGTAATTTGTTTCAAGTGTCACAAAGTTGGTGTCATTACGAAGAATTGCGACGTTTGTACTGCGACTCAGTCAAAAAACGCGTCAGGCCCCATCGAGCCCTAGTTTTTGATAAAACTTCTGGTGACTCGATGTTGAAAAAATTTAGCAATGCTCCGGATGAAGCCACTTGTAAAAGTGAATTTAATAATTGGTTAGACTATTTAAAAGTTTTCTTTAGTAATATCGGGGCTGCCCCTGTTTTGTTTGTTAAGCATAGTGATACTAGACCTTATTTGAAATTTAAAATTAATGATAAACTTTATTCAGGTTTGTTAGATAGTGGAGCTTGCAGTTGTATACTCGGTTCTAATATTCATCAAACATTTTTGCAATTAGGTTATAAACTTAAACCTCATCAAGGTAATGCTGTTACTGCTGATGGTTCTCCACACAAAGTTATTGGAACTATGGTTCTGCCTATCACTTGTGAGGCCGTAACTAAAAATGTGGAATTTTTGATAATACCTTCTTTTGTACCCTCAATTATTTTGGGATTCGATTTCTGGTTGAAATTTAACCTTGCTAAAGACTTATGGAATAATATTACTTTTGAAAATGAACCCACACCTTGTGTAAATGCAGTTACTTCTGTTTCTGAACTTTCTCCTTCTGAGAAACTTAAGTTAAATAAAATTATTTCACTTTTTGAAAATATTTCTTATGAAAAGAAAGGCTTAGGTCTTACTCATTTGGTCCAACATAAAATTAATGTTACTAGTGAACCTTTTAAGCAACGTTATTGGCCACTTAGCCCTGCTAAACAAAAGGAGCTTTATGATGAAGTAGAAGTTTTATTAAAGGAAGATATTATTGAACCTTCTAAATCCCCTTGGTGTTCTCCAGTGTTAGCCGTTGAGAAACGCGATGGTGGAACAAGATTATGCTTAGATTCTAGGCGATTAAATTCAGTAACTGTTAAAGATTCTTATCCTTTGCCTTACCCTTCTAGAATTTTAGATAACCTTCGTGGTGCTAATTATATAACTACCATTGATTTGTCTAAAGCTTTTTTGCAAATAGCTTTAGAAGAATCTTCTCGAGAGAAGACTGCTTTCGTTGTTCCTGGAAAAGGTTTATTTCATTTCAAAAGGATGCCGTTTGGCCTGTCAAATGCACCTGCTGAGCTACAGAGGCTCGTAGATAAGTTATTTGGTCCAGAATTTGATAATGTAGCATTCTGTTACTTAGATGATCTGATTTTGATAAATTCTAGGTTTTCTGCTCACATAGATTATCTAAATAAAATATATAAAATTCTTAAAGATGCTGGGTTGACAATTAATTTAAAGAAGTGTAATTTTTGCAAAGACCGACTTCGTTACCTCGGTTATATCGTTGATAGTAATGGTTTACATACAGACCCTGCTAAATTAGAGTCAATTGAAAGTTTTCCACGCCCTGAAAGCGTTAGACAATTAAGAAGTTTTCTTGGGCTATGTTCTTATTACCGTAGATTCATTGATAAATTTGCTGATATTGCTTCGCCACTAACCAAATTAACGGCAGGAAGCAAGAATTCTAAAAAATCCCTTTCCTGGAATGAAGAAGCTGAAGTTGCTTTTCATAATTTAAAATCTGCATTAGTTTCTGCACCAGTTTTACATTGTCCTAATTTTGAAAAACCATTCTTTTTACATTGCGATGCTAGTTCTGTTGGAATTGGTAGTGTCCTGAGCCAAGATGATGATAATGGAGATCAACATCCTGTAGCTTATTATTCTAGATCACTTAATAAATGTGAACGAAATTATAGCACAACTGAGAGAGAGTTGTTATCAATATTAGATTCCATTGAACATTTCAGACCTTATATCGAAGGAATGAAATTCACAGTTATCACTGATCATGCTAGTTTAACTTGGCTTCTTAAACTTAATAATCCTAGCGGTCGTCTTGCACGTTGGGCTGCAAGAATTTCTCAGTTTACTTTTGATGTTAAATATAAAAAAGGTTCCTTACATTTAGTCCCAGATTGTTTATCTAGAATAGAAATTTCTGCAATTAATGTTCCTTTAAGTAATAATATTGTTTTGCCCGATGAGGATATCGTTGATCCTTGGTATAGGAAAATATTTGTAAATTGTCAAAAGTTTCCTAGAAAGTATAAAAATTTCAAAGTTGAAAGTGATACTTTATATAGATTTTGTAAAGATAAATATAACCCTAATAATCGTTTAAATTGGAAAATTGTCATACCTAAAGAACACATTTTAGACACAATTAGATCTAATCATGATGATGTTAATTCAGGACATTTAGGAATTCATAAAACCTTGCATAAATTAAAAATACATTATTTTTGGAAAGGTATGTTTATTGATGTTCAAAAATATATTTCTTCTTGCGATATTTGTAAAGCTTATAAGTCTTCTACTAATCCACCTCATGGAATTATGGTTAATCCTAAGCAAGTTGATAAACCAATGTTAATGCTTTCTATTGATATTATTGGAATTCTTCCAAAAGCTTATTCTGGTCACAAGTATATACTTTCAATTGTAGATGTTTTTACAAAATACTGTTGGATATTTCCTATGACAAGCGCTACTACTAAAATAATTTGTAAGATACTTGAAAAAGAAATATTTCTTAGGTTTGGAACGCCTAAAATTCTTGTTTGTGATAATGGAAGCCAATTTACAGCGAAGCAGTTCGTAGGTTTTCTGAAAAGCTATAATATTAATAAAATATTTTATAATACTTTGTATACACCACAAAATAATCCTGTAGAGAGATATAACAAAACCATCGAAACTTGTATTTCTTGTTTTGTCAAAGATGATCATAGAACTTGGTCAAAATATTTGCCCCATGTTCAATTAGCTTTAAATAATAGTGTGAATCTAGCTACAGATTTCACCCCTAATTTTCTCATGTTTGGAAGAGAACTTATTTTTGATGCTTCATTGCACCGTTTTAGTAACTCTTTTGATAACCTTGATCAACTTGATGTTGTTGATAGGGCTTCTTTTGCTTTTTCACTTAAATCACTTAGTGATATTTTTATTAAAGTTCAAGCTTCACTGCTTAAAGCTTATAAGCGTAATGCGCGTTATTATAATGAAGGAAGAAAGGTCATTTCTTTTGAGGTGGGTGATATAGTGTGGAGGAGAAGTTTTGTGCAGTCTAATGCTCCTGCATTCTTTTCGGCTAAGTTAGCACCTAAGTTCATTAAGTGTGAAATATTAGATAAAGTTTCTTCTAATGTTTATGTTTTAAAAGACCTTCACAAAAATTATACTGGTCGTTATCATGTTAAAGATATAATTAAATATTAAAATTATCACTTTTTTTTGGTAATATCTATCCTTGTTTTTGGTACTTTGTTGGAAGTTTGACTCCATTGTAAGGTGATGTTTGAAAGGGTTTGGAGTCTTGAATGGAGATGTATGTATGATTTAGGAACTTCACATCAATTTATTGATTTCAATTTTAGATTTATTCAACGATAACTTAGGTCATTTTAGGTCTTGTTCTTGTGCCTCTACTCCACATTCAATTGGTCCACGTCAAAAGATCTTATTAGTTTAATTATTTTATAGGATTATTTTCCTGTTAATATAACATATTTGTTATTGCTTGTATATTTTGTACAAATTTACGAATATACTTTCTACTCTAGTTTATATTGGAGCGGAATTTAATATTCATTTTCTGTGTTAAATTCACTTGACTTATTCCATTCACTTTGGGGAATAGAAAATTAAGTTTCTTGAATTAATTTTTTTTGTGTAGTTCTGAGTTATTTTCTTAGTATTAAGATTCTCGGATTTGACGCATTTTATGCATTTACTTTATACCTTGTTATACCATTTTTTTTTGGGAAACTTGTGTTTTACTGGACTTGGCGAATTTCGTGCTATTGTGTTTCATACACATAGTCACACTTCTTTTTTTTGCGTTTGCGCACGGGAAGCTGGTGGTGTTGAACCGGTCGCAAATTGCAATTTTTTTTTCTCGGTTGTGCTCAGAAAGTCAGTGGTGTTGTACTGGTCACAATCGACATTTTTTTTGTTTGCTTGTGTTCGGAAGTTCGGTGGTGTTTTGCCGATCACAATGCTTACAAACATTTTTATCACCTCTTGTGTGATTTATTTTTTGATGTTAGACGTGGGAGTTTGAATTTGAGGTCGGCGGTTTTTCACCTAACCGACAATTTAAAAGACTTCATTGTTTTTTTTAAAAGTTGATATAGATTCGGCAGCGTTGGTGCTTTACCGTTATCTTGTTTCTTCTTTGTTTTAGGAAGCGCTGGAATAGAGTCGGTGGCGTAGGAGCCTAACCGCACTTTTGTATTGATGCCTGGAGGCTGGTTAAGATCTGGGATTAGATTCGATGGCGATGGTTGCCCAATCGTTATCTGGATTAAGATTGTGTTGGATTTGTTTCTTTTATTTTCACAATACTTTTGGTGTTGGGATTAATTTTTACTCCTTTTAGAGTTTAGTTTTGGAAGAAGAAGTTTTCCAAACTTAATTTTGTTTTTGGAATGTTTTCACATTCTTTGTTTTTCTTGATTGTTTTGCAATACTGATTGCTGGGTGTTGCAAGACATTTCGGTTTCTTTTGAGGTTTTTGTCTTCGTTTTTGAGTTTTATTTTTTCTTTAAAAAAGGAAGTTCCTTTCTTTTTTTTTTGGGGAGGGATGTATTGTGACGTGCTTTTTAAACGCACCTCACAGGGGTTTATTTTCGATTAATTTTTAGTCGAGTTAGCGTTTCCGAACGATTTGATTTGGCGGTTGTTTGACACAACGTCAACTTTGACATCACCTTTCTTCTGAATCTTCGATCGATAAGGTCATTGACCAGGTCATGGAATTTTAATTTATTGAAATCTCATGTAATTGAGGTTAATTTTACCTGGGGGGCTAGTATTTTGCTTCCTCATAATGTTTCCCATGAGGGATTACTAATATTTTTGGTGAGTTTACATTTTTCTCGTAAAATTTAACTTTGTTGAAATCTGCCGTATTTTGGTCTGATGTTAATTGTCGAAATTCTCTTGTTTTAGATTTTTATTTCCAAATGTATATGACGTTGTTGCCTGGCGGAGGCGTTATTTTGATGGATTGAGGCGGTAAGTTTCTCATCTTTCAGAAATTTTGGGACCTCGTGTATTCCATGGAGGTTAGATTGTTTACTAATTATGGATTTTGTTTCAGGTTCACGTATTGTGACCGCCTTTTTCTTTTGGCTAATTCTCGCTCTTACTTTATTGCCTTTTACTTGTGCTTTCGACACCCTATTGGCATTTTGGCGCTGGTCTACACCTGTTCCTGTACGCTCTCAAATTGGTTGGCATTACCGCTGAACATACCGCATGGGTCTTATGGCCGCTTGGATGTAATTGCCACGAGCTGCTCGCTCTTAAAGGAAGCATGTGCTACGCTAAGGGATGCCGTGAGCTTTATTAAAATTTAATTTCTAACTAAAATCTAAATAACACTTTCTGAATGCATTGGTGATAATGATATAGGTTAATGACATAGTGTTTTTGCTATTCTATTCACTATTTACAACTTAGCTTTAAATTCTTAAAATATAACCTTATTTCTAATTAGATTTAAATGCACACTGGAATGCTAAGAATAAAGCCTTAAACCTCTATGGCGGTTTTATTTAGTTCACCTCCGGAAGATTAGAAGTATCAAATCTCCGATTGTCTATCCGTTGCATCATGGGATCTCCAAGGCGCCCGAACACTCTTAGTTAAATATATTTCTTTTTTTTATAGGAGATCACATAATGGTAATTATTTAAACTTTTTACTCACAAACCTTTTAACACACATATATATATTTTTTATTATTACAGGTATAGGTGCCTAAAGAGCTTTAGCTATAGGCTTAACTCACTCTACAATGTATAATCTATGTATAAATGAGGTATGACGAATAATAAAAGAAATCTTACTCGGCATGTGATCCTCTCTGTGTGTGCGTGGTCAAGAAGAACAGATCTATGAACTTCATATTCTGCATCAGGGCCACACATAGCTGGTTGAGTACCGTCACTAGTTCAGCTGAAAACACAATAATACAGTGCTTACATTTCAAATATATATTTTTATTTATTTCACCATATTTGCGCATTACGGACAAAGTTAAGAGACTATTTCCAGTATTGACCAGAACTACTAAATACTTCTATTACATAAATTCTTTAAAAAAACAATATATTTATATAACAATAATAACCTGAGTAACCCTGTTTTTATCACTTATTCAAAAGTGCCTAACCTTGATAAAAATCAAGGTGAGATACTCAATAACTTCATTTATTGGCATTGAGTAAAACAGTTGTTAGTAGTGAACCTCGTCAGTAAAGGCAGTTTATCCAGAAAAATTACTTATGATGCATCCTGGATAAAGGAAGTAGTAATGCTTCTCTTCCTCTTTTTCGGAGGAAGCGTTGCTACTGGTTAATGTTCTGCCGAAGCAGGCGTAACCAGTGATCGGCTAATGCCCTGGCATTTTGAGTATTTATTCGGCCCTGTTGTTTAGCGTGTTTGGGTAAGTGGATGTTTGGACAGTAAGTTTTTGTACCACTTCTGCTAACTTTATATCAAGTACCTACTTCAATATTTATCTCTGCATCACCCTAAGGTAGACTGGTAGATAATGCTTTTGGCATTAAGTCCGCCTTTGTACATAATTTTGTGCATAAAGTTTAAAATAAATAAATAAAATAAATAAATTTTACAGGGTTAGGGTTCTGGGGGGCTAAAAAGGCCACATTGGATGTTTCATAATACGATCATCTTATCTGTCAGGTGACATAATTTACATAGTGGCCTTTTTAGCCCCCCTGATCACACAAGTCAGTCATTCGTAAGACAGTGAATTCTCAAATCTATAAAGATAAAGTTGGGTCTTACTCTCAACATTAGGCGGTGGTAATTCATTCCTGAAGCCACTGAGCAGTTTCAGCAGCGGCCTCAACAACGGTTCCGCAGCTATCACCTGCAAAATAAGATTACTATTTTAAAAACTATGTATCTACAAGTCGTCCTGCTGATTGACAGACGAGACTGCAGCGGTTCCTCTCGAGATTTTTGGGGGTCAGATGGCAGACGCTTCGAAAAATCAAAATAAACTAAATTGCAATATATTACAATTAGATTTAGTACACGGATGAAGAAGCAAATGGACGTTCTATGTATTACGTCGCCCTCGGTATTAGCTTAACATATTCCAAGGTACCGACGACCCTCTTATAGTCACCACCAAGTAACTTGATAAAAATGTCTCCTGCATGTGCACTAACTGGCCAATCAAAAAGCAATAAAAGGACAGATCAATCAATGATGCGAGTCCTATGAGTATTATATTTCTATGATTGGTTGATAGGTCAAATTGTCAACTTATAACTGCAGCTTTACATAAAATAATGAACATAAAATGAAAAGTTTCGGATTTCACTTTGGCTCTGAAGATTAGAAAAATCATTATGCATCAACTTAATCATTGATTTTTTTCAATGTAATGATAGTATTTAAATATGTGAGTGTTGAGTTACTTCTGAGGGTGACTGTACTTTGTGTCCTCGGTATACGTATAAATTCCTAGTATAAGCATTTCTTTTTCGAACAAATAGGTAACAAGTTTTATTACATGTATATAGATACGTGAATATAGATATGAAGATATGTGATCACATACTTGTGTACTATAATGGCTGATAAGATTCCCAAACAGCTTGAGTTGTTCCAATCGCACGACATTTTCGTATCTGTAACAATTAAATATTTTAGATACACCTCAACTGAGTCTCCTTTCTTTTTAGTTTCCTAATGTAAGAAGGACCCTAGAGTTGGGAGGTCAGATGGCAGTAGCTCCTGAAAAGCCGGCATACCAAAAGTGAGGTAACCACCATGAGGATGATGAGGTTTAGAAAGACTTTAAGAATTCTTCTCGTTTTTACTTTCCTCTTTCACCTGTGCAGTATGCAAGCATTCATTTCACATGCTCACGGCAACAGCTTCCTATCAGTATCAATATAAAAAATATGGTAGACAAGTAGCAGACTTCCCGCGTCAAAAAACTAGAACACAATGTACTTTATATAATAAATAATTAATTTCCGGAAGTGCGGGCCTAAGGTAAGTATATTACTCTTTTATGATAATTTCTGTTGCATATCTCAACTGATACAATATTTAACTTTAAGTAGCAATAACTTTGAAAAATAGTAAAGTAAAATGATATTTGTGTTCAAGAGTCGTGACGAGTATTGTATTATAACGTCCGTCTCGTTAGGCCAGTCTCACTGTGAGCTTGAGGTATAAAAACTATTCGACAGACCTACCATGGCGCGCATTGAGCAATTCAGTTTTGTGCAGCAGTGTAGAGGAAGAGAGAGCTGAAGCTATACACGGGGTGTAGCTCCATCTCTCCGTTCAAGCCACTGAATTGCTTAACGCGTAGGTTCGCAGGTACTTATTCTATGATGGGGTATTTCGATCTAAAAAAATCACGTATCATCAAAGGCGACGCTAACCTTATGTCTAAATGTGAAATGATAAATTATCAAATAAGCACAGTCTTTTATAGAAAGTTAGCTGAAGTTCCATCAATTGCAGTAATCGATAAAAACTAAAGTCTAGCCAGTACGAAGACGATTTATTTAAAGAACATTGTGTCATTTTGTACTCATAGGTATGACCGAGTTGGTCACTATTTGAATAATGTTTACATGTTTCTTTATCTAAAACTGTATTGTATAAGTATATAACGAGCTTGTAAACATTACAAACTAGACTAGCACGATGTTGATAGTCATATTTTGTGCTATATCTCTAAATACACGATTATTATTGCAAGCAGACTTTCGTTTGTGTTTGTATTTTATTGTGCACATACCTGCGAAGGTTACTGACTAAAATCTTCCACGAATAATATAACTGAAGGCGTCGCGCTACGTAGCTATACGCCTTTGACCATTAGGTATTATTACAAATAGGTATTCATGAACGTCTAGAACGCTAGTTGCAAGTTTGTCCCTGTGACGTCATTGTGAGAAGCACACAAATTACAATACAGGCAGGTATTTTTTCAGTTGAATTTGTTCTAGCTCGAATGTCTTCTTATGTCCGTATCCGTCCATAGCTCATATCCTAATATATATAAATCTCGTGTCACAATGTTTGTCCTCAATGGACTCCTAAACCACTTAACCGATTATAATAAAATTCGCACACCATGTGCAGTTCGATCTAACTTGAGAGATAGGATAGTTTTTGAAACGGATTTCGACATCCACGCGGGCGGAGCCGCGGGCAACAGCTAGTACATTATATTCATAATGGGAGGAGAGGGATTTTGTACTGATGAGTTTAAATCTGTGACTCGTCATGATAAACTCCACAAGTGACTAGCCGAATAAAGAAAATGTTATTTTGTACAAAAATTAAACAATGCATTTTCGTACAAAAGTCACAAGTTATCTCATGAATTTATAAAAACATAATGAGATAACTTTCGCGCCACTATGGTCATTGCATTGCATATAATTTATTTGGATTTTTCTATTACGTCGCGTGCGAGCGTTAACATTATGTGTTTTGACATTGGCAGTATGAACGTAAACAACGACTTATTCATTTAAAGCATTTTAGTTTTCTAGATTTCTTTTCTGCCTTCATTTCACCGCCTTGAGGGTAAAATTTGTTGAGACGCGTGTAACCAGTAGCAAGTGAGTACATATCTATGTAATTTTCTTCTTACTTGCAAGTGCTTCTTTAAAAATTACGGTCTATCATACAACCGTTCATACCTTATTTTACCTCCTCAGTAAGTGACGGTTCGATGTTTACTTGTAATAAGTTAAGAACAGAAGTTATTTTCACATTTTTAATATTAGTATGGATAGCTGTAGTCTTTGTTTAAGCGCTAAGTTTTTGTATATTCCTATTTTGTATTGGTATCTATTGTCTGATAAAGCTAAGTACTTACAAAATATAATTAATATCATAAGTAGCACAAAATGGAAAACAAGTACCGTTATCTTATGCCATTCACTGACTGATTAAAATTATCCTGATAAGGATTTATCGTGACGATCACGGATCAAGTTCTAATTAATTTATATTATTTATTGATTATATTCATTTATTATATTCAAAGGACTGTATTAGGTATGTGATTCTTTGCATGGCTTTCACTTATGTGAATAATATTATGGAAAAATATTATGTATTTGCTGCTTTAGAGGTGAAGCGGTTGCTGTGCATGAGGTTATGGGTTCGATTCCTATTTAAATCTGGAAAATGTCCCGCTGACTAGATTAGGCTCGCTTCTTTCTACGTGAAATCATGAATTGTGTCAATGACCGACAATTATTTTTTAATAGCTGTTGCTTCCGCCATTGTTCAGCGGCTTAGTCAAAAAATAAAAACCAGAATAACAACTATCTGATTTCGCATCAAGGTAACAAAAATTAAATTTTAGTATACCCACACACCTACATTGTTTAATAATTTTACACACATAACATCGGATGTGCTACTGTTTTATTATATTTAACTCAATCAAATATGACAATAATTACTTAACAAAATGTAGAAAATATTATATGTATATTATTTATACGAATAAAATAAATAATAAACATGTGCAGGTTAAAGAGCTACCAGTACCGAATGATGAATGAAAACAATTTTTATTTTCATAATTAAAAAAAAAATTGAATAAAGAATTTAATTTCTTTTTCATTTTTAATGTTTAACTTCAACATTTTACTTTATAAAATTTCATTTACTTATTAGTTGAAGGATTATAAACACCCAAAATAACCAAAGAGAATGAATAGAATAGATGAAGATTTAGATTCTTTTTCACAAAAATACACACTAAATTATTATAACCATGACTGTCCATGACATACTACATGACATGGCAAACTAAACCAAGTCCTGTGCAGGTACGTCTAGTAGATATAGTAAACTATTCAAGGCAAAATGAACAATAACATATAAATTTACATAAATAAATAAGTTGGCTAACATTAGGCTAATAGATTCTTCGTTCGTTATACTAATTGTCAAGCGAATCACGTTACAAAGATTACCACCATCGCAGATGTGTTCGCATTGTTAAGTCATGTTTTAAATGATTAACTAGAACAGTATGAGGAGCATCTTATGAGGCCGTCAAGCTTAGAGCCACTGTTGTAATATTATTGGTTATCCCCATTCCCGAGACTATCTTTTTCTTAACTTCAGGCGAGGTAAAGACATATTGACATTATTACTAAAAAAGGTATAGGAGATACAAGAAAACGTGTCTTAGGAGCCTTTAGTTCTACATTTACAAGTTTTATTTTAACTTGCTCAGTTGTTTTTTTGTTTCTTGGGTCAAGTCTTGGAAGCTCAATCAAGTCAAAGCACAGGGCGTACTTCTACGCCCTGTGCCCGTAGCCAAGTGGAAAAAGTCTAAATCGCTATCGAATCGTATCGAATAGAATAGATTAGGTCGACCAATCACACTCCAGCTCGTGATTCCGCCGCGGCGCGCGCATCGTACGCCGGCGACGAGCTTGGATGTGATTGGTCGACCTAACCGTTTCTATTCGATCGCGATTTACGCTACGGAATACACTGACATTTGTCTACGGGCCCTGATGCCAGATTGGGCTCGGTATAATTGCTTATTGTTGACAATACGAAAACATGGTATTATGAACCTAGATAAAACAATCGAATCCAAGGCTCTTTTGTTTTGTCCACGTAAAAAAATAATCTTATACTAAGTAATATCCAGGGGCTGAAGATGGCGATGGTAGGTGCTCATAGGAACATCTGAAATAAAAATATAAACCCGTCTTGTTTGGGCTCATTTGATTTGTCTGGTTATGCATTTACAAGAAAGCTTGTAGAAGTCTTTTTAAAATGAAAAACTTATTTGAAACTATTTGGGCATGCACAATTGTTGTGATCGTAGCGTGAGCTCTCCATAAATGTGAATCATTCATTATACAACGATCTGGATGTTCCACAGTCTTGAATAATATGGCTAGAAAGTACCAGATTAGATAGATCTTATCAGTGGATAGCTACCAACGCAACGTACTGATTATGACTTGTACCAAGGTATTGTTGATTCGTTGATAAGCGTGTACTTTTATTTCGTCACGTCAGCCAGCGCATATCGATAGTATTGCTTTTGATCAAGAATTCCACGAGAATGAAATGAGAATGACTAATTTTAATACAATATTTTTTATACCACTTAGGTGGCAGATAAGCACACGGCCCACCTGATGGAAAGCGGCGACCGTGGCCTACGGACGCGTGCAACACCAAGGGCATCACACTTTTTGCCGCGTGCGGTTTTAGTCGCTTCGATCCCGACATAACCAGCCCCGACGGCCGAAAGGGGGACAATCCATGGGGATTTCCGCACGATAAAAAAGGGGGCATCACACTCGCACTGCCGACCCTGTTAAAACCCTCTAATGCCTTTCTTGAAGATTTTAAATTGACATGGTCATTTAAATCATAATAGTTGTCAGGTTAATAACTATGTTTGTTTCTTTGATTGAGAATCCGATACTCATTTCGGCCCTGTTTCAAGTGCCATATTCCTAGGTGTACTGGTGTGTGGCGACCTAACTCTCTACTCAATCAAAGAAACAAACTAACAAATATCCCGTCAACTGTTATAATGGTAAAAAGAATATAATAAAACCGTATACCTACCCAACTAAATAACTAACTATAAATTTAGTGACGATATTAAAAAATGTTCGGTATCAAAATGACTCACAGGAAAATACAGAGATATGGACATAAAATTGTATTGGTGTAGGCCGTGAATTATGTGATAATTAGTGTGTATACTTGTATCATAACACACTCACAATTGTATATTTCCAGAAAGTCGGGCAATTTGAGGCAACATCTATTATCGCCAACTTATTTTTAAGTCACTTAATAAGGATAGTCAGATAATGTCGTCAATAGGATACTTTTATGGGCTGTATACCTATTTATCGTTCGATTGAACCTAATAAAAAAGCTTAAATAAGAGGCACGCGGCAACTAGTAGATATACTAACAATGTATACTTAGTACTACATTTTGGGGTCGGCAGCGCGAGTGTGATGCCCCTGGTGTTGCACGCGTCCCTAGGCCACGGTGACCGCTTCCCATCAGGTGGGCCGTGTGTTTGTCTGCCACCTAAGTGGTATTAAAAAAAACTAATTTTGCCGCATATTAAACAGAAGGTGTAACTAATTGCTCCCAGGTGTGGTCGGCTTGCGACCTTTCACCAATTCACGTTACGTATTGGAGTCTGAACTTGAAACCTCTTCATTGCTAGTCTTTCCTGCATTAACAACCTATGGAACAATTTTGCAACCACGGAACTACATATCCTGGGCCTCGATTCTGCTAAAGGCAAACCACTGTTATACCATTGACACTCTAAAAAATGCCATTTAATTGTAGACTTTATTGTTATTAGGTTAAAGTCTAAAATCAAATGATATTTTGTAGAGCGAATGAAAAAGTAAAATGAATTATTTTCATTTGATTTCGACTTTAACTGTATAACGGTAAAGTCTACAATTAAATAGCATTTTTTAGAGTGTCAGTGGTATTACAGTGGTTTGCCTTTAGCAGAATCGAGGCCCTGAGCATTGACCGCCCCCTTATTTTGCGTATTATATTATTTTTTCCACTTGCGACATAAATCATCAAATATACTTACTTCCCAGTACATACAGCCCACTCGTACAGTTTATCCAACAGGTTTTCACTAAGCAAGTAGTCAAGGCAGGCGGCTGGACTTGTAGCCGTGTTGATCTCCCGCGCTCTGGCTTCAAGGACCAAGAGTGTTGTTAGCTGTTCTAAGTGGTTGACTACGCCTAGGACATCGTCGTGAAGGTGTTGAGGCTGAAAGGAAATGGTGCATTCTTAATATTTTGTTACAATTTTAACATAAATGCCACATGTCGTCCCGCAAATCAGTTCCAGTGAAATGCCTAAAGATTTGAGGTTTCCTCACATGTTGCGAAACTTGCCCTTACAACTTTTTCACCATGCGCCCGATTCCGTTATGTCACGTTTTGAAAACGCGAGCTTTCAATTCGATTAGAAGGAAGTGAATATAAAATCACTCATGGTTTGATAACTTTTCAGTTAGATTTTGAAAAATTATTAGATGCATACCTATTAAGTTTTCGAATCTTTTGAAATCACACGTTATAGAAACGTAATTTCACTGTAGCAGACCCTAGTTCAGGAAAACAATTTACCTGTGATTTAAGTATGATTTCATGCGCTTGTTGCCAGTGCTTGCAGAAGGAGTTGTAGCAGGCGTGGGGCTCGTAGTCATGGCGGGGGTCGAGGGAACGCGACAGCTGTCGGGCGAACGAGAGGCTCGTGGTACGAAGCCAACTCATGTTGCAGCGTTATTTGTGGATCATCTGCAAAAGAGAGCTTATTATAGACTTTATAGTCACTATAATTAGTGACTATGATGGTCCGATTTTAGCATTGTTGCGAGTGCAATGATCACGGAGGATCATGAGAAGGTTCTTCCGTGATCATGGCAGTGTCGAAAATTCGGACACCTAAAACAACACAACCACTAAAGGCTACTATAATATTAGCAACATAAACACCAATATAGCAGGATCCGGCAACTCCTTATGTCGAATATTGACCATCTGAATGGCTCAAGAAAATTTTGACCGATAGCGATGGACTGACAGCAGGAAAGATGTAGATAGTTGGTTGGATCCTGCAATATTAGTTACTAGTCTGCCAGATGTTTTTGGTCCCCACTAATATGGGATGGGATATAATATGGGATCTTGCGGTGTTTTATAAATAACTTGATAATTTTATTGTGAACTAGCGACCCGCCCCGGCTTCGCACGGGTGCAATGCTGATACTATTTCTGCATGTATTATACATATAAACATTCCTCTTGAATCACTCTATCTATTGGAAAAAACCGCATCAAAATCCGTTGCGTAGTTTTAAAGATTTAAGCGCACATAGGGATATAGGGACAGAAAAGGCGACTTTGTTTTATACTATGTAGTGAAGTTATTGTTAAGTAATGTAGTAGGTACACTAATAAAATTTGCGTGTGGTGCATTGATTGCAGTAGCAGTAGCACACTCGTTGATACGGTGCGTAAACATAAACAATTCTCTAATTAATAGCATTGAAAAAGAGCGGCCGTGAGTTTTTATTGCATTTTCTCGAAGTTATACCTACCTACGTGTTGCATTGCGAACTTGGCAGTGAACATAATTGTGGAAGTTAGTGAGGTTTGGCGGATAATAATGATTTAGGAATTCAATTGACCTATGTTATAACTTGGTTCAAGTACTTTTGCTTTGTGAATAATTCAGCGTAATGACGGCACCATTTCCTGTTTTAATTGCATTAAGAACGAGGCTAATTTAGATTTGTCTTATTTACATATTTTTCTACACGATCCCTAACAGCGTTCAGGCTTCTACCACGCATTATGGCCAGGGGTGCGTGGTCAACACAATCAGCTCGCCAGCCGCTCGCTCTTCACTGTGCCCACTGCTAGTCAGAGGGACACTTGGAGAGCCTCGGAGCATCCCTCGCCGGTGCCCGGGTGAACCGCGTGGAGACGCTATCATCTGCGGCCAATTCCGGTCCAGAGTGGCCATGTAGAGAGCAGCCCGTAGGGATTATTCTATTAAATTGCACTTTAACCAGATTACCGGTGTAGGTCTACAACAAGTGATCTGGTGTTCGAACCCCGGCCATTACACTATCGACGGTGACGTGAACCTACTCTATGATGAGTAAAACCGCAACCATTGATTTCAAGCAATAAAACAAAGTACATGCTATAAGGATCCTTCCTATTCTAACAATAAAAAAATAATGGAACAACATTTGCTTAGCATTTAGCATCAACTGTAGCATTTAAGTATTTAAGTGTTATCATAACAAAAGCGTGCAACACCTATCACAAAATGACAACTGATGTTTAATCTGTGGCATTATTAATTGATTATAAATTATGCTTATTATGCTTATATTTTTATAATACCATGTATGTAATAGGGATAATTCTAATATTATATATTATATATATATGTGTACTATGTCTAAACCATTACACACAAATAGAGGATAGTTGCTGGTGATTCATCACTCTGGATGAGAACATCACTGCTGTCTTTAAATGTAAATTTACTAGCTCTTGCTCGTGACTCCACCCGATCCCTTCCCATGACCCACAAGAACCTATTCACAGGATGAAAAGTAGAGTCTAGAACAATCTATCTGTGCCAAATTTCATCCAGATCCATTCACTTGTTTTTGTGTAAAAGAGTAACAAACATCCATTCTCCCAAATTTTAATTGAACTTAGAATTTTATTAAGTAACTATAAATAAGTAGTTGTGAGGTTTGCACAGTCTGCTTTGCCTTTGAATGACTATAAACTTTAATTCATTTAGATAAGATTGAAAATGATTTTTTGTACCACTTAGGTGGTAGGTTTGTAATATTTTGCCCCCAGAAGCCGCTGCAGGTCCATACTCTCAGTGGGAATAGGCCCTTAATGATTAAGGAAGGTTCCAGTTATAATTGATGAATGTGAAACATCACAGTGAAAACAGTAGCAGCTTTCATTATTGTTAATGAAGATTTTGATTACTGCACAACAGTTTTATCCAAGGAAAAGATGAATTTAACGTATCCCCTACAGGTATCCTCATGAATAATCAGTTTAAAACAGGCACATAACATTGTATTCTTCAAAATATAGTGAGGTAAATGCTCTTACCTCACTTTCACACCATAACAAGGGACCAAGAAATGTGGTGAGAATGTGAATATTGATGTACCTGGCTGTGTGGGAACTTAAAAACAATGCCATTTAGATTGTTGTTAGTGAAAACTGCTGAGTCAGTATTCTCACTATTAGGGCAGTCTAAAATGAATGAATAAGTGAATTATTCCAAACCTCCCTGAGTTTTTTTTTATACCACTTAGGTGGCAGACAAGCGCACTGCCCACCTGATGGGAAGCAGTCACCATAGCCTATGGACATATGCAAAGAGTGGACAGAGAGGCATCTTGGACTCAAACCATTGGCTGAAATAGCAACCAGGACTATTTGTATGGACCACACTCTCCACTGTGCAACATTTTTTTACTATAACATCAATATTTCTAATGGATAATATTGTAGCGCCTGTACAAGTTTATTTATGGCTTGCAATTTATATTAATATTGTAAATTATGTAACATATTACTAAACATATAATGTAAACAAATAAAAATACCAAAACATTGTACTGGTTCAGTCTTTAAAGTATGATTTTCATTCCAACAAAACAGACTGTACTCTTTCGAAATCCTTATTTGTTATATATAGCAGCTAACTTAATATTCAATGTCGAAACAGCTCCATTACATTTCTCATTAAAATGTGATCCGTTAAACATTTGTCCTTGCATAATAAAAGACTTAGACTTCGAATAGTGTATTTATGCTAAGCACCAGAAGCGGGAAATGATAATGATTAGTATATATCATTAAACAATAACTGGATGTGCCTGAGAATTTGGTGTCTTGTATTTCAATCTGGGTTTTACTTATTTGCGAGGAACTAACTCTACCTTTTTAAATAAAAATAGTCTACTTATGCCTTATAAATAGGTAATCAAATTGACAACCACTTCGTGGATATGCCAGAACAAACGACAAAAGTTGAAAAATAGTTTTATGTACAGTATACAATATGTACATACATCAACAAAACTTTTACTTAATTTAACTAACAAACAGACTCTTCAGTTCTGTTACTTCTGTTTATTTGCATAGACTATATAGCAAACTGATAGTATTTAATAGCAGACAGTAGTTAGATCAATCAATTTAAGTTAAATTCACGAACAACAGGTACTTATGTGATGAACCTTGACATTAGTGACTATTACAACTATTTTAATATAGGTACTGTACGATACCTACATAAATACTGTGAGTTAGTGTATCGTAGTACCGTTTGCGACATTGTTAGGGCTTAAAGTAGGAAGTAATGTAAATATACTTACGGCAAAAAAGATTCTCGAGTCGGAAATAGATGCTGCGGGAAACAAAATAAACTACAAAGTTACATGATACGCAGTACACTACACTATTATATCACTTGCCACTACAGTAACTTGTTCACAACACTCTTTATTTACAATGATGATATTTGTATAATTAAAAACGCCATACGATATTCTGCTTAACTTATCAATAGCAAACTAAAAAACTACAGATTTACAGATCGCAAAAAAGAATGCAATCCCTAGGACAACCATGCATGAATGACAGCTAGTGATGTACTAGTTTTTAAATTTTTAACACTGACTAAAATGGCAAAGTGTTACCATAAGCAAAATATACTTAGTCGATTTTCTGATTCGAAATATAAATACTATAGACAAAAATTGTGCTTCTCTTCAGTGAATCGGGTGCGTAGACAGAGAATAGTAAAAATTCGTACAACACAACAGTTATTTCGTGCGAAATTATGAAAGTCTGTAACACATAACGTTTTAATGATTTTAATTTTATTATGAAGAGTTGACTCTTGGAACCACTTGAACTTGTTGAAGCGTTTCTGGAATTTAAACTTTCCTGTATGTTTTAATAAAATAAACTCATAAGTTTTTGTGAAACGTAAGCAAAAGTAAAGAAAACTTAGGTACCTAGGTTTCTAAATAACCTATATCGTAGTCGTAGTCGTAGACCAATCGTAAGTAGGTACATCTATTGAAAAAGTCGAAAGGGGCCATCACATTCTGACGGCAAGATGTATTTGGAGTTTGGAGTAACTTAGCGTTTTAAGAATAGGAATGCGGTCATAGTTGCCGGTTCTCGGATTTTGCATAGCCAAAAACCTAAAATATAGCTACTACCAATGATATTTTTACTTAAATAATATCATTGGCTACTACCTATATATGGTAGCTGCCGGTCTAGTCCAGATCCTAGAGAGTCCAAGTTCAACGGAGTCTTTATTAAAAACTGCGTGGCTGTGGGTGTGACATTCTTAGGTAAGCTTATTGTCTTTGTCAACGCTTTGTCTTGATCGGTCTTGATAGTATAAGTTAAACAAATATAATACAAATAAATATACCTATGAATAGGTAAGCAATATATAAAAGATCCACTGTTTTCAAAAAACATGCAAAAAAATAAAGGTAGTCGCGTAGTGCGAGCAAATCAAGATGATAAACGGGCAACTCTAGACTCTCAACCTAGTCATTCAAGAGCCAATTCAAAACCAGATAATAATAGAAAGAGTTCTACTACTCCTACTCCGATAGATTTCGACAACTTTTTGCCCTGGGTGTGCCAGGAGTGGGATGTACCACAAATTGTTATAGTTATTCGTGTAAATCCAGGTAATATAATTAAGATTGATTTTTTATTAATTCTTTATTGTAGGTACCTAGCTATCTAAATAGCTAGGTACACCTCCTACAGGTACCTAAACAATAAAATATAGCAATAAATAAAATATAAAAAATGAAATAAATCAATCAGAACATATATTATTATTTAATATCTATTTGCATTCTAGAAGAAAATGTGAAGATTGAAATTGAAAAGGTTATATCCAATAGTTTGAAAGATATCCAAGAAGAAACAGAGAAAATTAATAGTAAGAATAGAGACTTTGGAACATTAGATTTTCAGCACTTAGTAAAACATGACAGCATATTAAAAAAGTTTGTTATTATAGAAGCTTATTATGACGCTCAAAGCCAACTAGAACAGGTATCGTTTGTACATTGCCGTGACGGTATTCCAAGAAAAGTCATTCGAGCTATAAATCTTTGCCTGCCATTTCACTCGAAACTAACTCGTCTAAACATTTGTGAAGGAGGTTTAACTCCTCAAACATTAACCGAAATTACCAAAATGCTACCACATTCAAATATAACTATTATCTCTCTCGACAATTCCTTAATTCCTAAGGGTCGCTACTCTGCACTTGTTCAAGAAGCTTCACAGTTGAGCTATTTATCTTTGAATAGATGCGGAATAGATGATGAAATTTGCAAAGAAATTGCAATGAATATGGTTTATGAAAAACCTGCCACAAAATCTCTTAAAGTATTGGAATTAGCTTCTAATGGTATTACCGATATAGGGGCGAAATTTTTGGGAGAAATGCTTCGAACGAATCGTTGTCTACTGCATCTCAATTTAGCAGGCAATAGAATTACTGATGATGGTGGAATGGCTCTGTTAACATCTTTGATGGAATTTAATTTAAATGCTAATGAAGTATCTGAGATGAAAAAAAGACGTTACATAGTATCAAAGAAAAAACTGTCTTTAAAAAAAAGTCTAGAGTCCGAACTCACAGTGATTTACGAAGATACTGATACGTCCAAAGTTAGTGATTATACTACATCTTTGAAGCATAGTACAGTCAGCTTCCTAACGCACGCTGAGGACTTTTCATCGAATGGTGGTAAATATATAGATCCGTATTCTCGTTCGAATACAGCGCTGAGGAATGGATGCTACTTTGCTGAAGGGAACTTCGTTTTATGTTCTTTAAATTTGGCCTATAATTCATTACATTACCCATTTCTGAAGAAAGTTGATGAAGTTGTAGCGTACCAGCAACGTATGATAGACTTTTCGGTCGCTACGGGCCTGATTAGGATCGTTATAGATGGGAATTATATTCCCGAATCGTGTCAGGAGCTTGAGCGTATTTCTAATAGCTTGAAGTCCAACATAGATAGAAAACAACCAAAACCGATTGAAAAAAAGCGACGATCTTCAATAAGAAGCTTAGCGAAATTGAGGCTAAAATAAGACTAGACTAATCATTATAATTCTTACTTACCACATTGTTAGATACCATTCGAAAAATACCAGCTTACAAAATCTTTGAAATAGTTTTTTGCTGAAGGATGGATTTTGAAAAATTATCTAGGTACCTAATAAACAGGCAGATAATTTTTTTCTCTCTTATGTGTAACATAGTAATCTGTTTCCTTTGAACCAATGTGCTAAGTATTCCTTTGGCTGATCACTCTGCATTATGTTATTTATGTTATGTGTCGGTAGTCGGTAGTTGGTAGTGTAGGCCAACATTTTATTTATTATTATGCAGGTAAAGTGATTTCTAGTTAGTTACTCTTGTGTTAAGGCTTCAGTTGAGTCTCGGAATGTGTTTTTGCTGAATACTCAGTGAAATATTTCAAACATTTTGAGGGTATTTTTAAACTAGGTTTTTTTTTTTTTTTTTTTTATTACCAAATTATACATAATAGGTATAGTGAAAATATAGTAGCATTTATAAACCACTACGGTTTGTGCCTAATGCTACTTGTCTACTAAATTAGGTAGGTACAACTTAAGTAACATTTATTTAGATAGGTAGGTAACCTTATATTTTTTTACATACTTAGTACTTTGCATAACCATCCAGCCAGACAAATGCCATTAGGTACTCAAGGAACCCGGCAGAATCACTCCCCAGCTCTCTTCAACACTAAAGGTCCTTTAAAAAGTGACATTTGAGTTTTATTTTAATATTATCAGGCGAAATCACATTACGTAAATCAGGAGGTAGTTTGTTGATTAGCCTGGGGAGTAGGTACGCCGATGTTCGCTCGCCGTACATATTGTTTGCTTTCACCGTCAAAAGTTGGTTTCGTGCGATGGCCCTTGTGTATACAGGATGTTCGATTTTATTTTGTAATTCGACGTTAAAAAAATGTTCTTTTAATAAGATAAATTTAAATTGAGACTGGATAGGCAATACGTTGCAATGTTTAAATAACTTAAGTTCGTCATCTTGGCATTGGTCCTTAATTTTTTTTGACACAATATTTTTGAGAATTTTCACTTGCAGATTATAAATTTGAGTAAGGTAAGTTTTATATGTACGGCCATAGCTGCTAAGTCCATATTGGATATACGATTCCGCCAGTGAGTTGTATAACATAAGCTTCATTTTATATGGTATCCGCTTTTTAAATAATTATAATATTCGCTAAAAATTGTCTCAACTTATTACAGACGTGTTCAATATGTTTTGCCCAGTTAAACTTGCTATCAATTTCCAATCCTAGGTAGGTACTTATATGTTTTCACTACATCTATAAGCGGACAATTACATGATCCAGTATTTGAACTATGCAGGCAACTATGTTTGTGTGCAATTATACTCGCAGGGGGGATACTTTTACTGTATGGTGATTTAATAATTATAAGTTTTGTTTTATCGGAATTCAATACAAGACCCGCATTGTGGCACCACACCATTAGGGAGTTGAGGTCGGTCTGTAAAAGGTCACGAGCTTTTTGAGGATCCTTGTCAGCTATTATGAGACATGTATCATCTGCAAACTGGTAACATGTGAAATGTTTGATACACTTGCTCATGTCGTTCACATATGTTAGGAAGTAAAGAGGTCCCAAAACTGAACCTTGTGCCGTACCCTTTGTAACCTCAATGGGTTCACTTAGTGAGCTACCAATCTTCACGGTGAATTTTCTATTTTGAAGGTAGTTTGTGCACCAATCTAGCAGAGGACCACGTATTCCACAGAGGTTTAGTTTGTTAATAATTTGCTTATGATCAAGTGTATCAAATGCACGCGAAAAATCAATAAACACTGAAAATACAGTCATTTTCTGATCAAGGTACTCGTTAACTTGATCGCTAAATTTTGATAATAATCCCGACGTACCTCTCCCAGTTTGAAAACCAAATTGGCAACTATAGATCACGTCGTGTTTGGCGAGAAATGTGTGGACCTGTTGGCAAATATATTTTTCCACTATTTTGTCAATAGTGGAAAGCAACGTAATAGGGCGATAGTTAGAATACTCATCTCGTTTTCCTTTTTTGAAGACTGGCCTCACACAGCCCATTTTCAGATCATTAGGGTATATGCCACTCGTTACACTGCTATTAATTAGATTGGCTGTAGCTTCGGTTATACCAGGTCCTGCAATTTTAATATGTGATACTTTTATGTTATCTACTCCTGGTGCCTTGTTTGAATTTAATTTGTGTATAATTTTATGTATTTTGTCACTGGTAGCTTTCTTGAAGGTACTTAGGTACTCTTGAGAATCTATTTTTTATGTATCTTGATTTGTTCATTCATAAGTAGATAAAGTAAGAACCTATAGATAAGAACCTATTAAGCATATTATTTTATGTTATTCGGATACCTAGGAACTTCTATTCAGTTAAATAAATCGAGCACCCAGTCTAAGGTGAGAGTTGGGTGATTTTATATTTTGTGCAAGTATTTTTATTGATTTAAGTGAAATTATACTTAGGTTACGCATTACAGATGTTTTCTAGTTAACTATAGATTAATTAAGTTGCTTTTGTGTCTTTATAGATTTATTAAGACTTTAATACTTAATATTCGCGCAAAATGTCAGGATACCTATAAACCTAAGCCCATCTAATAAGGTTTAAGTAGGTATGTATAATTCTGCTTCAAATATGTAATAATATCTAGTTTTAGATATACTTAGGTATGTTTAGTAACGTACATGATTATTTTTATGTTTACCTAGATACCTATAATTATTTGCCCGTTATGATGAATCTGTGAGGCAAGATTTGTGTTAACCTTTTCGATGCTAAGAATAAATTTATATTTTAGATGCTAAGTGAATTTAGCAGTAGTGAGTACCTAGTACGTACTATTTTAGTTTATTATAAGTAGAGGCATTAGTTATTTCATTATAATCGTCTTAGCTTTAGGTGCGGTGACCGCAGCAAATTCATATTCGGGACGTGACATACTGCTCCTGCTTATATTGGTATAGCAAAGGTCACAATTCGCAGCCATGTACCTAAAAAGACAGGCCTAAAGCATGGTTTTTATAGACACTGCCCTTTCAAGCAATTGTGTTTGTTTGAATGAAATTTTTAAGCATGATAACTATTTCCAATGATTTTCTGATCGGAAAAAATGTTCAATATCTAAGATGGGTCCAGGTAGCTCAGTTGGTCAGAGCATTCCCCCTGTAAGGGGCTGGTCACGGGTTCAAGTCCCGTCCTGGATGATCATTTTTTCCGATCAAAAAATCATTGTGTTTGTTTGTTTGTTGTTATTTATGAGCGTTTATTTATGTTATAATTAATGTATTTCTGTTAACAGTTAGTTACATCTACCTGTATTGAGTTATCAGTTAAATAAAGAAAATCTTGAAGGAAACAGTGTTTTGTTTTTCTGTACGTCACGCCTATATTATAGTGACCTAATAATTCACAAATATCTCAAGTGATTTTTGTGATTTCCAACCATGGGCAAATTTATATTAAGAAGTTATTGTACCACTTCAGAAAAGAAAAGGGATCCAAAGAGTGTGCTCACCTGCCTAATTTATTGGAAAATACACCGTAACCGCCTGGTTTTACCTATAATTTCATGCCTACTCGTTCATCAAGGTCAAATCTACGCATAAGATAATATCATTTTGACTTGCCCAACGACCCAAAGTAAATCTTTGCCAATCCTATTTGTGAACAATTTACACTAATTTGAATACCTTTCTAAGTGTTTTACGTTGATTTCTGAAACTTATATCATTTCAAAAAAAAAATACCCATGGTTAAAGATAAGAGGATTCTCGGTCCATTTCATTCTATGAACTCCTTGAATGTCCTTAAGTCTAGTTGTTCGTCGGGATCAGTGCTGGAACATGGCTGCATAGAACACCAAATAGAATTTGCAGATGTCATCCTAGCTGCTGTTACTAAATTCGAGTGTCCTATCCGTGTTGATGTATGTAGAACCCCTTCGCCAGGTGAGCCTTTTTGAGTTGTTAAATCAGGGGTAAGTCTGATAAACAATGATGCCCTCGACTAAGTAATATCTATGCTATGCTAAAGTAGGTAACATCCATGCGAAACACTTTTTTGCGTTAATATTCTGCGTATTAGAAAACTTAAACAATCTTTAAAGTTATTCGCTAGCTATGGCGTGCTTGACCAAGGGAAATAGTAGTATATTTATATAGATAGATAAACAGTTACTTTTTTGTTTTAAGTTAATAATTTTGTTCAGGTTTACTTGATCCTAAGCGACTGAAACCGGAAAAGCAAGTCAAAAACGGAAAAGCGCGCTCGCCTATGACCTGCAATCTCCGTTTAGATTCAGATGATTCAATATCGCTGGGCACAAGACAATACGAACCATCAGGCTTGGAAGATGCCACTTTAACATTAACTGCAGTTCATAACTCTAAAAACCGTTTAGTGGCAATATCTATAATCAATTACAGATGTCAGCGGATACCACGAGTGATGATGCAGGTACTAGGTGTAATCCTTCCTAGCTACACGAAGCTAACCAAGTTAACGATGAAGGACTGCCTCATTGACAAATACACCATTCCTGAACTAGCGAATATACTTTCTGTTACTAATATTACAGAGGTTTGTTTAGACGCCTCAATTCTACCAGAAGCGAATTATGCTATTCTTTTGCAACAAGCAACGTCTCTTCAAAATCTGTCTCTACAAAGATGTAATATTAACGACCAAGTTTGCACGCAAATAGTATCCAAATTACACTATCGACAGCCAGCGGAAAGTAAATTAGTCATTTTAAATTTATCCTCTAACCGCATATCAGATGAGGGCGCAAAATCAATAGGTGAAGCACTGAGGAATAATAGACATTTGCGATATTTGAACCTAGCTGACAATCAAATAACTGACCAAGGTGCCATACATATATTTTACGCACTAAAGGAATTTCTTTTGACAAGCGATGAAATTATTAATAAACGGGGGCAGTATATGAAGTATTTGAAGAACTTTTCCGCTGTTC
Organism: Lithosia quadra; assembly: GCA_963576445.1. NCBI lineage: Eukaryota > Metazoa > Arthropoda > Insecta > Lepidoptera > Erebidae > Lithosia > Lithosia quadra. Next base: position 4,257,215 of record OY754894.1, read on the forward strand.
TCCAAAAATGTACAATAGATTTTGAAAATAATAGTAATAATAAGATCAAGAAGTCAGTTAAACGACAAGTATCATCATCATTAAGTTCGCCTATGAAAAGTGTAAGAAGTAAAGTTAGCTTGAGGAGTGACAGTCGTTCATATTCAATGGACGAAAACTCTACGAATGCGAAAATAGACTCGCTAGCTTTAAACCTAGTAGGCCCCTTTGATCACCCTTTCCAAAAATCCCAGGTAGTTAACAAAGACGGTGATTTTTATTGCAGGGGTAACTTTGTTTTATGCTATTTGAACCTAGCATACAATAATTTAATGTTTGCAAGTCTGCAGATGCTGCTAGACGTATTAGAGTACCAGAAAATGCACAAGAGTGATATTTTAAATGGTTTAATAAAAGTGGTACTTGATGGAAATAATCTACCTGTGAAATGTGCAGAGCTGGACAGTATTAATGTTATCTTTAGAGAAGTCACTCGTAAGCTTCCACGTAGTAAGACAGTGATAGCAGAAAGATAGCCCAATGAACGAAATGACAATAAAGTATCGAAATAAATAATGAATACTCTTGTGAATATAGTCCTTTATTAATGGAATGATATTATTATGTGTATTTACAAAAATGTGATGTAAATCTAAAACTTATGAGCTACAGGAGTAAAATATTGAACTTAAATTTACAACACTAGTTTTGGTAACTTTCGGTAAAATCATCATCATTTCGGTGACTATCTAATAAAAAAATCGAATTTGATAAGTTTACCTAAGAACTAATAAATAAGGTATTTAATATACCTACTCAGTTTAAAAAGTCAGCACCGACTTTGTAGTTTGTCAATAATGTTGGTTAATACTGGCTCTCTTATGATTGAGATTTTAACTAAATGTAGTTACTTATTTTACATTACTACCTCTACACTTCCAACTACTTATGTATAAACGAAAAAAACTATATTGAACTTTTGTTGACATAGGTGCACGGTAGGTGTTCTTTTATTTCTAATGCTTGCTTTGCTTAGCTCGCTTATTTCTTGGCGGTAAATATTCTCTGTTAGGCGGTTGCGGTTGTCTTCCTCCATTACTTCCAGGGAAACTGGGCCCACTGGGTCTACCTGATGGGTAGCCTTGGCTTGCAGAACCTGTTCCAGGATATGGCGTTGTTGAACTTGGATATCCAGAATTTTGAGATCCTGGGCCACCTGATTGACTTTGAGGGCCAGTAGGGTATGATCCAGGTCCTTGATAACTTGGGTAACTGCTAGAAGGCCCTTGTGCTCCAGGATAACTTCCTGAAGGACCTTGCGAACTTGGGTAGTTTCCTGACGAACCTTGTGTGCCTGGGTAACTGCCATCTGGTCCATTACTTGAAGGTTTATTACTTGATGAGTCTTGTCCTGAGTATCCAGATGTTCTTCGGGTTTCACTGGGGAACGGGGTGGTCGGGCCTTGTTGTCCAAAGCTGCCTATGTAAGTGTCACTAGGCCGTGAAGTTCCAGAACCTGAATAATATGATCCTTGCGGCCTTCTTCCCCCGGAGTATTTAGAGCCAGAATAATCATTGAAGCTCGTAACTGATGACTCAGAGGTACCTCTTATTGAGTAATCATAAAGTTTAGCATTTAATTCGAATAGCCCGGGAGCTGATTCGCAGTTGAATTGGTTCCACCACACACAAACGAAGTTTTCTTGAGAGAATACCGTGCCGTTAGGACAGAGGAAGTCATACGTTCTGTTATTGGCGCAAACGTGGAACACTTGGCAACGTGTATCGACGTCGGCATAATATCCAGGGTACTGTTGAGCTTTACAATCGAAATTAGTCTGGGGGATGTAGGACAGAATTGGATAATCTCTATCAGGCTCACCAGGAATAGCGGAGTAATCACCACCTTCGTAATTACCAGTATTATCAGAAAACCCACCATTTTCAAAATTAGAGCCACGTTGTCCCGGATAGTTCTGTGCTTGTCCAGGGTATCTTGATTTTTGTCCTGGGTAATTACCGGAAGGTCTACGAGAACCTTGAGTATAGGGAGAATCTTGCCCAGGATAACCTCCAGATGGGCCTTGAGTGTCTTGAATAGAATTAGTATCATATGCAGGTGCTCCGGGATAGCCACCAGGTGCACCAGGGGAGCCGTTATCAGGGTAGCTTCCAGGTCCACCAGGAGATCCACCGGGTCTCCCAGAAAAACGTCCAGGTCCACCAGAGGAGCTCCCTGGTCCTCCAGGATAGCCTCCAGGTCCTGAAGGTTTATTTGGACTTGAGTACAGTGAACTTGGGAAACCAGGTGTCTGACTAGACCCTGGATAATTTTGAGGTCCGGTCGGGTAACCGGTAGTAGGACCAGCAAAGTCATCGCTTTGAGGTCTTAGAGGAAAAGGCGTACTGGTGCCGCCAGGTGACGCTGGAGAGCCCGGACGACTTGACGTTGATCCAAATTGTCTATCGGGCTTGTTGTACTCGTAACCGTTTTGGGCGACTGCCAGAGCCAATAGCACTGAAAAATAAAAGAGCATGTATGAATTTTGTATAGTTATTACTAGAAAAAAAGTTTCCTAGATTCAGGGCGTATAGGGCCTACCCAAAATCTTTGAGGGCCAAGCCAATCTCACCTGCTAATTAAATACTGCACCTGTTAAATAATGTACGAGGCTCTCAAAAAAAATACTTAGGCTAATATCATCTAAGTTTTTTTTAGAGAGCCTCGTATTCATGAACGATTCTGAACACAAAAATATTGTGTTTGGAACTGTTTGTCTGTTTATGCGCGATGGAGGTAAAACTGTTACTGAACGGTTTTCGATGCTTTTTTTTTCATTTGAAAGATTTTGGTCAGACTTAAAATCTTACGCATATTTGATCACAATCAGTTACGTAGAACCGGAGATATAGTAAAAAAACGCGAAAACCGACGCCAACGCGGGCGGAGCTACGGGCATAGGCTAGTAAATAAAAAGTTTAGCATACATACCTATACAAACATTTACGAAATACCCTCAGTGTTATCTAGACTAGCACGTAAGATTGATTGAGCGACGCAGCTTCGGGCACAATGGGATTCTCAGATGAGATCGCGTGGGACAGCAACGCGACACTATGGTGATGCACCGGAGTATCGACGCGGTTTCGCAACGAATTCGACCTAATTATGTTTAGACATACTAACTAGCTTCTGCCCGCGACTTTACCTGCATAGGATTCTGATCCCGTTTCCGCTTCCCATAGGAATCTATTTCAGGATTAAAAGAATGTCTTATTCCAGACCTAATTACCAACTCTGTACGAAATTTCGGACAGATCTTAATTTGAGAGCGACTGCCGTTTGGCCGGTTGATATAAGTTGTAACCACATTTCTTGAGTCGGCTAGCTAATAGCAAGGCGTCGTCACGGGTCCCAGTGTGTCACCACAAATACAAAAAAATTAGAAACACACTTCACCGGAGAAAAGGATAGTATCTTGGACCTCATATTACTAAAGCAGTGATAATTGTGTTACTTTCTAAATCTCTCACAAAGTGCGGTATTCCGCGAAGTGTTAAAAGGTGTCGCCATTTTTCATTAGGCAGTGAGCAAAACTCGTGGTTGTTCTAAATTCAAATAGGGAAGTGCTCTATATTCGAAATAGTTCGTTGCTATACTCCAACCACCAGATGGCGCATCTTTCGTGAGTCTCATCACGATCGCGACTTAACAATAGAATAAGGAAGATTCAGATTAAACAAACATATCACGATTCTCAAATAATTAAATGTGACAGTTATTTTACAACCTTATCACCTACAGCATGGGTTCAGATTTAAGTGAAAGTATCAAGATAGAGGAGCATTATTAAATTGGTCATAATAAATAGTGCGAATAATTAGCACTGTTGTTTATCGTTGAGAATTGAATTACTGAAGCTAAGGTATTTATTAACAAAAATATTAGGTACATTTCAATTCAAACTTAATAATACAATGAAAATAATAAATAATAAATATACATTAAAATTAATAACTAAACAAAATACATATTTACATGGCGTCATAAAATTCCTCCGCATCATTGCTGACTGGTAATGTGCCCAGAAGGCTGGCAGCATTGCCACGCTGAATGGCAATGCTGATTCTTTGTGCAAGATAGAGTCCAGCCTTTTGGGCATCCGTGGCTTACTGAAGCTAGAATTAATGTGGTTTTCATATACTATTATGTATGGCGCCCAACCAAGATTTTTTGAATCCAAGCCAACCTCATATGCACTGCACTGTAAACCAATAAATCTGCTGATTTCCTTTGCAGTAGGCTTTCCTCTCGGGGATTGTGGAGATAGGGGTTAAACGACACGGCAGTTGCTCCATAAAAGCTAAGATAAACTAAATTGAAGGGGGGCGAGTGGACCTTCAAATCAAGAAGCCAAGCTATAGATGCAACCGGGATTGTTGCTCAAATAATGACGATAATGTATAGGTAGGTATGTGAAGTAAATTAAGGATCATCGGCTTAATTAGTTTGTGACTTAATTACGTCATGCAGGTACTTTGTGGCTTAATCATGCACTTGAAGATGTTGCTTTCCCGATAGGGCAGGTCTATTCATAGTCGCAAAACTCGCAAAGCTGCAAATACTGCAACAACAAACCTTATGCAACGTCGGTAAATAGGTTCTTATAGAGGAAAATAGCTGAGCTTGACAATTGTAATACTCCTTAATTATATGCAGTTGTATAGGTCTCGTACGTGACGGCAGTTTCTTCCCGGAAACAAAAGATCGTATGCCTATTCATATTTATTATTCGATTCGTATAATTCGTGTTTCCTTAAAGAATAATACATGCAAGAATTGGTTTCGTACAGAAAGAGAAGGTTGAGAGAGACAATATTTCAAGATGATAAAGTTTGAGTAAAGATACTTTATTTTCTTTGGTAATTCCGTTAAATGTTCACGCTAACCCCTCCAGCCCCCTCAGCATGGCGTCCATATGTGACATTATGTCGTCCATGTGTGACATTATGTCTTCTTTTCTCTCGAGTAATGAAATTGTAGAAAAGTACCTAAGTAGATAGGCAAGCTTTAGGTGATGTTATGATCACGCTTCAACCATTTCGAGAGAAAAAAAGAAAAATGTTTGTGGACAATGCTGAGACGTCGTCGGTAGTGTAAAGGCCAGGATTCGAATTCCGTAAAGTCCGGGACGTCTCGATCGTAAGACCGACTCTTTACCACTAACTCAACCATTACGAACATGACCTACTAAAGTTAAGAAAATAGTAAATTTATATTTAAATCACTATCTCAGCGTAATTGTTTCCGGTTTCATCCGAGATTTTCAGCTCGGAGCCCGAGGTCTGCTTTTTATTTTTCTTACATGGATTTTATGGGAACGAGTGCTGTCTGATCTTTCAACCCCGAAAAACTCCTGTGCCGTCAATCAGAACCTTGTCCGTCAATCAGCAGATCTAGCGGCTTACAGGTGTGCCCCTAATATCTTGATGGGTCACAAAATATTTAAATACCTACTTATGTTAACAAAAGTAACATAACTATTCTATTACCTACGTTTTATCAGGATATATTGGAAAGGTACTTACAGCAAAATAATGACAAACGTAGCATGATGTCGGTGCTCTACTCCTGAGCTAAGTTAGACCTGTAAACAATAAACCTAATTAGTCATTAGGTACATAGGTACATATTCGGGTCCAAGGCGGAGACATTGTGGTTATCACACTCGAGGGGGCCATCTCGAAACCAGAGATGGGTCAGCCAGGGTAAGAGGTAAATGCCTTATGGGTTCCACCTTACACCTTGGTATCTGTAGACCAAAGACGGCGTGCGATTTTAGTCGGTTCGATCCGACTTAACCACCCCGCGAGAACGGTATAGGTACACGATAAAAACAAATGGTAGCGTACCTACCATCCCTGACTAGTAACTATTCACTCTCTCGGCATTCGAACATGAACCTAAGAATACAATAGTACCTACATGTAAATATGAACTTAGGTACTTATTAAATTGAACACTTCTACGTAAAGTGTACGATTACGAACACCCATTGCACGACAGAGAGACTGAAGATTCCATATTAGCACTTTAAACGTAGCCCTGGGCAGGAATTCCCACAACAACTCGATTTCAAACTGTTTGCAGAACGTGACTGACACATCACTGCAGGCGAAATAAGTTTCCCACTAATTCCCTATTAAAGGGTAAGTGATGCTACTTGTACCTAGGAATCTGAGTATTTGCCACTAGAGAAGACTACCAACAAAGGGAATTTAAATTATTAATTTATATAATCTACTTCTCTACATCACCAATTGTTGTAAAAACTACATCAATTTTTTTCTTTTATACTACGTAGGTTGGCAGACAAACACACGGCCCACCTGATGGGAAGCGGTCACCGTGGCTTATGGACGTGTGCAACACTAAGGGTGACACAGGGTTACAGGGGAGGTTTTAAGGATTTATTTTATATTTTGATCAAAATTACAGTTACGCTGAAAAAAAACTTAAGTAAAGCTGTCTATTGTTATAAAATTCTGAAATCGAGATTTATGTGCTTAAATACATCTTCTTACGTAACTTTATGAGAACAACAACATAACTGACCTAGAATTTACTTAAATAGCACCTGTAATTAATATATTACTCTGATAAACATCTCAAAAGCTCTATTTAAAGCGAGAAGAAGATAATGGTAACGCATGAATCAAATCGAAGGATGTGTACGCCAAGTTAATTACATAGGCCATTATTCGGCTTTCATCAATAAAAATACGGCCATTGTGTTCGTAATGGTTCGCGAGATGTGTGTGAATTTTACAGCAATTTATAAGATTTAGGAGTTTAACCGTGGCCTCGCCCCCATAATATAAAAAATGTGTATTGCCTATTCTCACCTTCAGGGATGATGAAACACGAATTCTTTTGTTATCAACTTTTACTGTCTTCAATCATCTTTTACAGGGTTGGATTTTGAAAAATATCGTCATTGGATCACTTCTAAGAGTTAATTCTAAATCGAGATTTTTGGTGAGAGCCGAGTCAGTATTAAATAGAGTTTAATTTTGTGTTAATAAAACTAGTATTCCTAGCATTAATTAGACTTACATTTTGTGTTAATATAATTCCCTAGTCCCTACAAAATGTGTTCGACTAACAACAAAGGGGCCAAATTGCTAATATCTCTTAATTATCGTCCGCGAACATAAACCGCAAAGGCGTAACAGGAAATAAAAACTATCATAATACGTGTATATAAAATACCAATAAGCACATAATAACTTAGTAACAAAAAGTTACATCCATTCTTACCCCAGTAAAAATACTAAGATTATTTTTTTTCCAAATTACGTTCTCAAAATTTGACCCATCTTTATTTACGGCAGTTTTGGTTACGCCAGTACAAATTACTCTATTGTCTGCATATAAATGCATAGTTCAAAATTTAAATTTGTAGAATAACAGCTTCCTTATGTAGCAATACCTAAACTTTCGTTATGTTATTTAATAATTGCACAAAAACAAAGAATCGCCACTAAATTTAATATCGAATGCGTGACGAATTGTCCAAGTTATTCAAAAAACTGTTTGTCACGCGATCGATATAATCTTCTTCACTTCAGGCAATGTACAGAGATTTTATCATGAGAAAGGATTTAAATTTGATTTCAGAATATTTGAAATGTACCTACTACTTTCATAGATATTTTGTAATCGATTGTTCTAGAAGTCTAACTTTTGTCTTTCTAGAAAGAATATTATGTACAGAGAGAAATTTCACAAGAGAGAATTGAATATTTACTTCTTCAACTTCCATGTCTTAATTTTTTTATATATAGTGCGATCGCCTGTATCACCGTTATATTTCTCGAGGACCTCTAGATATTGTAAAAAACAATTATGTGTACCTAAACCTGAATCTATTGATTGACTTCTCTATAGATCAACAACAATCAGTGCCTGCTAATATTTAGTTTTGCTTTAAAATATAAGTTGTTCCTCTGTGCTTTCCGCCTAAAATGATCCAAACAAATGATCTCTAAAAATCAGCAAGAGTATTTCATATAATGAAGATGCGCTGTAACTACTTTGCACGGAAATTGCCCAATGAATGGATTGCTCAAAATAAGTGGTGCCGGAAACCGAGTGTGCGAACCTAACACAGATTACATTACGATTAAATGAAGATAAAGCGAACTAGTTAGGAGATGGGTCCGTACAAACAATCAGCTGTTGTTCTATTTTTCAGGCTTGTGTAATTGTTTGGTGAGAGAGCGATTCAGGGATTACGTGAATATTTTCAGCTTTAAATTGTCTTCGCTGTTTCTAACAAACACGCAAAAACTACATCATGTAAAATTTAAAAAGTATTAAAATCATAATCACTACCTGTCTAAGAATTTACGTCAGTGGGCCAATTCTAGCGGTTTTCAGGATCATTTTACTAGTTCGGTTATAAAACCACAAATGCGCGAGATTTGATCCAAGAATTTGCCTACGGCGGATATTTTAGCAGGGTGGCATTATACTCCAAGCCGTGGTGCTATGCTTTTTAATTGTTTGTAGAGATATAACCTTGGATTCTGTTGGACATACAATATAACATACCTATATACCTAGAAATATGCGTATAGAGAATGAACGAAACAAATTAATGAGGCAAGTGTGAATGGGTAATCTAGTAAGGATTAACCTAAGTTATAGACAGATTAGATGGAATGATTGGGATGGTTCGTACTGTTGATGGGATGGAATGGTTCTTTCTGTTGACCTATTGAAAGAAAAAGAGGAAATATAGAATAAGTAATATTATGTCGAGAAAAATAAGAGATGTGATCGAAGTAAATGAGAATGAGTAAATTAATGAGAACGAGAGCATAATATTAAATACTGGGTGAAACTTGAAATTTGGCGTACCTATTCATTTGTATCCCAGGCGTCCACTACTTTGAAGATTTTTAACAAAATAAGTTTAATATGTTGCAGTACCGCCAGCCGTTTGGGTTTAAACTAAACCTGGAATTTGTACATACTAGGTACCTTTTTTGCATGTAGGTAAATACTTTAGTTTATATAATTACCTAAGTTTTTAATTTAAGTTAATATTTTCATCAATAAAATGTATTTTCAGGCTCAAGTTTCTGAAACTCTAACTAATTAATATTCCCCCCATCGCCTTCTGATAACAGCAGACCACCATCTAACTAAGGGTTTCCTCAGTTTCTTCTTACATATCCCTAATAATATCACTGTCTACTTATATTATCTATCCAAGTCTACCCCAGTGCAACGTCGATTGTTCGCACATTTCGTACAAAAAAATCGTCATTGTCAGAAAGCCTATGGTAATTATGAATGAGAAAAGAATGTTGCAGTACATACCTACATTGTGTGCTGGGTATGGAATAACGTTTTTATAAGTTACAATTTAATTGTGATCAGCACTCGTGGTATTGAAGTGCTGTTTATAGTGATTATCTATTACTAAATAATACAGATTTAGAAATGGTTCAATTATCTGTATGAGAAATGTAGTCATAATGGTTTATTTACGCGACTTTCAGTTGCTACTGACCGAAGGCCGTTCACAGACAACAGTTATACCTAAATAAATAAATAATGAATATTCTAGGACATTCTACACATCGCTCTCAGACCCAAAATAAGCATAGTTTAACTAGCTTGTGTTATAGTTTCTAGAATGCGGATAAACATACCTACTTATATAATTTTTATTTGTAAATTGAAGATTAAACATACAAACACCTAGACCAATGTAAATAGATATAGGTATTCATGCATAGAAATATTTGTACTGAGTGGGAATCAAACCCACACCCCGTCGTAGCAGTCAAATGCATTATCGCTACGCCACAAGAGGCCATACAATATTTCCACTGCAATCGGAAAATCACCCAAACTGCCACACTTCTGTTTCGCTTGTACTTTTTACACCTCTCCATTCTTTTACTTATTTTTTACACTTCTCCATTTTACACATCCACATTACAGCAAAAAGAATCAAAATCGATGAAGCCGTTTGACAAAAACGCGTTTTATTGAACTTGTTCGAATAACACAAATCAAGTAAATCATAATTTTTTTTTAATTGTTACTTAATTATTACTTAACAATATTTTATTTTTAAAATACAATATTTTTAAGTTCTTTTATAATGTACCTAAAATCGCTTTAGATACCTACATTACAAAATAAATTAAAACAACTTATAAAATTTCAATAAATCTGATTAAAGAAAAGATTAACTCACCTTTCAGTGAGTTCCTTATTGTTGGCAAGATAGAGATGAATTTGTGAGTTGAGTGGGTGACAGAATTCTGTACATTTAGTCGTAATCAAAAATTGATGATTTTTTTTTCTTAAGAGTAAATACCGAAATTCCCGCTAATTTCTCCAGATAAACTTATGTTGGCCGTTAGTTCACATCGGTAGTGTAGTGACCAGAATTTATTAATTTTCAGCAGCGAAAGGAGAAAATGAGTTTCATAATGATAGGTGATGCCCAACTTGACCTCTAGAAAGTAGAAGATGTGAATAGGAAAAAGTGAATATCCAGGACGGGACGCAAACAAAAAGTTTTTAGAAAAAAAAGGACAGTAACAAAAACATAACAGAGGATAATTTAAAGGGAGCTTAATTTACAAAAAAAATAAGTACAATATATCGTACAATATATCTTTTTTTGAAAATTGAATAAAAAAAAAATTTAAGGGAATCCTGGTATTGATTTCTGTCATTACAATATATGAATTAAGATAAAGTATTTCGATTATTTATTTTTTAACCGATTGCCAAGAAGGGTTATGTTTTTATATATTGTGTCTAGATTATAGAAGAGCTTTGAGCCTTATTATTTAAAAGTTAAATAACTCTTTTGCAGCACAATTAGATAGATTGTAGCATAATTAAAATAGCATTGAATATGAACAAAAACATTACAAGTTAGATTCGATATAGATATTCTTATCATTATTATGATTATGTTCTGAATTTTTTTTTTCAAAGTTTTAGATATATTTCACCAAATCATGTTAATAAATAAATATTAAATATCTTCAGATTAGATAAGTAGTAAGTCTCAATATGTCCTTTTACTTGGTAACCTTTTCGGGTAATTTGGGCAATTTTGGTCAATTTTAATTACGGGTAAGTTAAGACTATTTTTACACCTGGAACCGCATTTACCACTTTCCGAACCTCCAAGAAACTTGATTACTGAACCCCCTATTTTAAGCACTTTTCATAAAAAAAAGAACTCACCGTATGCGAACAGAGCGCTAGCGAGTGCGCGCGTACTGTGTCGAGCACGGCGCACGCGCACGTGCTTTTATCACTATACAACCACCACCGAATACACCTCTTAGGATATTTACTACGGGATGTGTTAACTCAAGAGTAAAATTTTAATACAATACATCGGATATTAATCGTTTTTGTAATTGACTGTGCTAGAGTAATTAAAAATATTCACATCATAAATCGATACGGACGAAAGGAGACTACGGACTCGTGGTGATAATTGATATAACTATTTACGGTCAATAATATTGACTCATTTTAGGTAACACAAATAGTGCATACTCATTTATCACTAACGTCTGTTGTTTTTACACGTTGAATATGCGAATCGTTGCCATGTGAAGAACTCCCCAGTGAACCTAACAGGGATTAAACATCTGTCCGAAACCAGTTGGCCTCATAGAAATATGAAGAGGCACTGCACTCCCTCAAATTGGGCCTGCCCTTGCCTGAATGCCCATTACCACCAAGCACATACTCACGAAAACCAGAGATCGCTACGCGTTGCATGGCCACAGTTAAGTCAGTCAAAGTTTCAGTGTATTATATACGCATTTCTACATTGTAAGCTCTATTAGATATAGGCACAGAAATAACTGTGGGAAATTTGATTTATCGGTTTTCTAATGAGTAGTATAAAACATTGAGAACCTGTGGTTTACCGAAGTATTTGAATAACCGATTTCCTTTGGTTTTGAAGTTAATTATTAGTTCCATTGTTTCGGAGCTCAGCTGAACCATTGAACCTAGGCTAAATAATATGCAACTTAGTTATTAATAACTGAATGGACTAAATTCTAAGACGGTTTTGGTTTGATACATTTAAATTTTTGTGTTTAGAGAAATAAATTAATAATTTGTGCTATTTTGTTATTTACTTGATTTTTAATTTTTAGCAGTCATTGTCACAGAGAGAGTAAAGATGAGGATTGACCCATAGTTTTACAAAGCGAAATAATTCGTGATAGCACATGTGTAAACTTTAAAAATATATACCTACCTTATGTACTTTTCTCAGAGTAAGAGAAAAGCCTAAAGTTAAACTTGAGTCTTTTCTAATGTTATCCATTTACAAAAACCAGCTCCTGAGCTAACGTGTTATTCTGAACAAAATTTCTAGAAAACTGAATTAAGTTTTTATCTTCTTAATTATTTATTGTACACACAGTAAATAATTTATCATACATTACAATATAGCTTTATCTATAAAGGCGAACTTAACTCTATTGAGTATTCTTATTTTGTTTTTAATAATTATGAATAATTTTTATTTGATTCTTTTGACTCTAAACAATTGAGATAATTGAACAAAACCACAGAACAAAGAAAAATCCTTAGAACAAAACATACGTGCTTTAGACTTTGTATAGAGCACGCTACCGGTAATATCTTAATCGCATCTCGAATTATTTCGAAACAAAAACTCGATCAACGCTCAAATGATTGCCAATTGATAGAAAGTACAGAGTATTATCTACAATTACTTATCTCGAAATCATATCTGTTAATGATTACTGAGGATGGCATGTCATGGTATGATGTCACATAATGATGCCTTAATTTACTGGAATTTATCGATATACTAGATGTGCCCCGCGGCTTCGCCCGTGGCATACTTCGTCCCCGTGGCAGGATAAAAAGTAGATATCCTATGTCCATCTCCTAGTTCTGAGCTACCTCCTCATCAGTTTTCAGCCAAATCAATCTAGCCGTTCACGCGTGATGCCGTGACCAAGGGAAATAGGGATTCATTTTTTTATATATAGATAGAAGTTCGTAGATAATTATTAAAAGAGATACTTGTAGGAATAGAGTGGACCCAAACGTAGGTCATTTCCTTAGCAAGCTTCCGACGTTTGTAAGGAATGGCATGCCGGCTAATGGTCTATCAGGGCGGTTGCATCGGGTGAAATGGAGTACAAAACGAGAGCGAACCAAGGGGAAAGCCGGGGACGCAGTTGAGTCATAACCTGCCTAAGCTAAGATAATAGTGACGTTTCAGCCCCGCACTTATTATTTTGAATAGGAATAGAGAGAGACGGACTTTGATTTTTTTACAACAAAGTGAAAGATAAAGAGTGGCCAATAACTAGGTACGCATGTAGTTACTTAAATAATAATTTTATCACAATGACGGAAGCTGTAATATTTATGTTCTGTCTCCATGAACCACTGACTTATCTTTTATGCGTTTATATTTATATCTAAATACATGAGTGTATACTTATACATACATACATACATACATACATACATACATACATACATACATACATACATACATACATACATACATACAATAAAAATCACGCCTTTTGCCCTTGGGGTTGGCAGTAAGTAGTATGTATTTTTTGTAAAATACACGAGTGTATTCTAAATATTCTAATGCACAGTAAAAACACAGTAATATACAGAAAGTAGAGCGCGAAATGCTTTTAGCGTACAGCGCTGCAGTGACACTATATCTACCTTAAGAATTAACACTATAATGGCATTGTATTTACTTTTCGACTGAATTTAACATGGAGGATCGTATCCTAAAAAAATATTTTACTAGCATAAGTATTAACAGATAGACATGAAAGGTTTAGGCGTAGTGGTAGAGCGTTCAACTGCTAAGAGGTCGTAGATTCGATTCCCATACATATATGCTCTTGTCGCATATCAATCTTCAAAAATCTATTTGTGACAACCTCTTCTCTCTACCTCAAATAGTTGCGATGAATGCCGCACTGCACTGGCGTACATACACGCCATCGTAGTATACCTTACTAAATATTCAGATTTCAAATAAAGCTACGCGTTGGAAATAAAAAAAATGTAAATCATTACGAAACGTTTGCATACAAGTTGTTTCGCATATTATTTGACGAGTGTCGGTCAAGTGCGAATATATAAAATATAAAATGCGAAAACTGGTAAATGGTTTACAGATATATTACTGTATGGCGTAAATGAGATTTGTAAAAAACTGTATGTTTTCCTATTAAAGAAAAATAAAAAATAAAATATATTTTTCATAAGCAATTGACAACTTGAACAGTTGAATATCAAGTTACAATTAATTAAACCATAAAGCGTTTTGAGGTTTTTGCAAGTAGGTAAATATTTACTTGAAATCCTGGATGTAGGTTTCCTGACAATGAAACCATTGTTAAATGCAGCACGAAGACAGCTTCTAGTTCCTCAAACAAAGCAACTTTTAAAATTTGTAACCGCAATTGCATGCTTCGTGTAAAGCTTTGAGCTTTTCAATATTCTCATCTCACGTTCTCAGTATTGGGCAACATTATGCTAGTGTCTATTTGTTACGGTGCAAATAGACGCAAAACGGGATGAAAGTTGTGCAAAAGACGCTCAACTTTGCCCTGAAGTAAGTAAGTACAGCAACTTATTTCCGTTAACCTCTCCTAGCTAAATTGCTCGGTTTAAGAGTGGGATCACGTCGATAGTAATGGTCGAGATTTGAACCCGGGATCCCTCAATTGTAAGACTGTCTGTTCCTTGCCTGAGTCTGTGTTTCCGGAAAGCTATAACCTAGGAGTTTTCAAGTCACGAGTGAATAGGTTCCTTCTAGGCAAGCGTGATTCATCGTAGACCACATCGTCACTTACCATCTTACCATCGGGTGAGATTGAGGTCAAACGTAAGCCTATCATGAATAAAAAAAACTGTTTTTTTCCTGAAACAGACAATTTATCTACGCTTCGGTTATACATCATTATTTATCGTATGGTTTATCTCAATCGGGGATAATGTAAATACATTTCATTATGGTGAAAGACTATCTCCAATAGATGCAGTGATTCCGAAACATATAAACGACCTCAATTTAACCTTATAGATATAGAGTATAAGATACATAAAATAATTTTAAGTGAAATATAAATGTTTACGAAAGCTTTAAAGAAAGATCGCATCGAAACAAGCTTATGTGATCAGTCCCTGCGGCTGAACACCTTGTAATACACAAAGTAATAGCGGAAGTTTTATTAATGGAAGATTAAACACATTGGCGAGTTGACTTAATTACTAAACCGTATTCAATGATGTAATTTAAAGTTTATATTATTTACCTACATAGATTGGGTACATTGGGTATGTCTAACTGTTGCTCGATAACATCAGCGATTATTGCAAGAACTTACACAAAATGACTGGTTTTTTTTAGTGAAGTAGACGAATGAATGACTATTATGTAATGGATTTTCTACTTTTTCTTGGTAATGCCTTTCTAATAAATAAATGGTCGATTTGTTTCTTTGTGACCCGTTGCATCTTTTCAGCACAATTTTGACCTTTGACCCCGAATAATTTTGGTAGCACATATAAGATCGATGGGGAAGTTTAAAATATTGTTTATAATGGTAAACCCCAGCTCGCCTCCAAAATTTAGCTCTGTGGGAATTTTGTTATTTCAAATGTCTATATTGACCGGACTATTAGACATCAACGAGCTACCTCAGAATGTATAAAAGTTCAATTTCTAAACGAGAATCTACTAGATAGAAAGTTTGACTACGGTAATGTAGGTAAACAATATTTATTTACAATATCTAGTAGCTATGAGTATGTTTATATCATTCACATATTCCACACGTACATTATAATTGGGTACTTAGGGGCTACTTATACATAAATATGAGAAGATCCATCAAATCTCCCATAATAAGGTCAAGTTCACGCGGCGCGACTTGCGTAACACTAAATTTTCTCAAACGTAATTGTGATATTATTGACCTTAGTAGGTTCGGGAATTCCATAACCATCTATAAGTATTGTCATCCGGTTCGTTGTCAACTTGAAAAAGGCCTAATGAACTAAGTTTATCGGAAGATATAATTATTATTTTTGTTTAACATTTATATTTATTGTTGTTTTTAACCAAAATGTCGAATATTTTTTATAATGGTGTAAAGATATGCTAAAGAATTGTTTAAAGACCTAGGTTTCAATATATACGGAGCGAAAAAAAGGGCATTAGTGGGTTTGGTGACAGCTTCTCATCAGGTGGGCCGTGTGCTTATCTGTCAATGCGATTACTAACTGGTATGCCTCGCGGCTCCGTCTATGTTTAACCCTGGGTCTTTGTATCACACCAGTCAAGTCAACCATTATTGATTTTATCCCGTATCGTTTCTATACATAGCTTTTTTAATGTACCATGCATTTGTACTATACCTCCTCCTCCACCTCCAACCTCCTCCAGCTCCAACCTCCACCTCCCTCCAACCTCCACCTCCCTCCAACCTCCACCTCCCTCCAACCTCCTCCTCCTTCAACCTTCACCTCCCTCCAACCTCCTCCTCCTCCAAGCTTCTCCTACAGTCCCAGCTCCTTTAAAAAGCATTCAATAAGGCCGTCAAGCTGAGGGCCGCTATTGTATTACTGAGGGGTAAGTATTGCAACTGTGTGGTGTAATAAAATGAATGCTATGTACTGAAAGACATACTGTTTATTTATATATTGTCAAGAAATATTGGGACGGGAAGTGCAGCGCGGCGTAGTAGTATTGAAATGTATGTAATGTTGTGATTGGGAGTCGAAATTGTATCATTTTTGTAGGATATGACTATGTCAAGTAATTTCCCAAAGTCTAGGTAAAGTCTAAATCTAGATCACATTCCCACGGCCCACGGGAACCTATTCCCGGGATAGCCTATGTTTTATTTCAGTCCCTAATCTATCTCTCCTTTGTTCGCTTTATGACAGATTCGCTGTACGACAGAATCGCTTTATGACAGATTTGCAGGGCTATCTCTATGCCAAATTTGATACACAGCCGTTTAGCAGTTTTCGCGTGAGAGAGTAACAAACATCCATTACTCACCATTCTCACCAACTATATCATATGAACAGGATTTTAACATCACGCTACTGCCCTTTGGAGAGTATGAAAATAATGGCTAATTAAGCATTTATAAAATTCATTGTTATTAATACGAAAATATTTATTTAAGCCGTCGGTCCCGGTTGCCATACAAACATCTATGGCAGTCGTTACGGGTAGTTGTAGCGCTAAAAAATCCAACAAAAACGGTCTAGCTGCAATGCTTCGATATCGCCTAATGTCACCATTGGGTTGTGAAGGTCAGATGGCAGTCGCTTCACGGAAAATATCGAGGTCCAGCCAAATCCGCAGTTAAGACTGGTAAAGCGGACCCCAGACTCCGAGGTGAAAGCTTTGGATACGACTGGGATTAAACGCTAGGTTGAAGAAGATAATTATTATTATACAAGTCTCACATGGTTCAACAAGCATGAAGTCGAGGTCGACCTTTGGGCTGTCTTCTTCGAATCAATGGCAATATTCGGCTGCAGACTGCAGAGATCTCTAATAATTATTAAATTATCTGTCCTGCCAGCCACCTTAGTCGCTTCTTTCTGATCTTCAATCGTACGCTTTCAGGGGCACAATTCCACCTTAGTGGACCGACTTGGACCGACTAAAACCACACGCCAGTTCGAGTGCCAATTGCTGGGGTGTAAGGTTACCCAATAGGCATATCCCTCGCACTCCAGCTGACCCCGGGCCATCTGTATAATATGTACTTAAGATTTAAGAATTTTCACCATTATCTTGGCATTTCACTTGCAATGTCGGAGGCGTCACGCGATGCCACCTGCAGAGGGAAAGAAGGCCTCATCACCTCACCTCATACCCTCAACACGTAATCAGTATGAGGTACACTAATTGCGTTCAAGTGACGGTTCACACGCGCATCCGTTAACTAAGGAAGGAGTTAACCACATGCTGAGTATCCAATGGGTCAAAACTTCGAATAAACCAGTACTATTCTAATATTGTGAAAGTGCAATAACATAATGACGCACAGTTCAGTTTTGAGTGAAAGTTAAAAAATATCGGGCCTACTGAAATTGATCTTCGCAGCCACAAATATTATAAATTGAAAAGTTTGTTTGTTTGTTTAGAAGTCAGTTTAATCTCAAGAATTATCTACTGGTTTGAAATGAAAATTTGTTTTCTCATAATGTAAATATTTTATTTTGTAATTACCTAAGATAGTTTAATAATAATGCCAAAATTAAACCATTTTTGTTTAACGAAGTTTATAAAAGAGCGTTGAATAAAAAAAACAATATTTCTGGTTTATTAGATCAGTCTAGTTTTATATTATTTTAACGATAAACACGTTTGCCACGAAAAAAAACTAATAATCACATGGTTATTTTGATGGTAAGCGGTTATCTCAGCATGTGGACGCTTACAACACCATTTCACTTTGTTGTGTACTAATTTGTATTGTCTTTCCTCTTTAGGTACGCTTTAAGTGAGATCGAGACGAGATCGGAACTGAATTTTGAACATACTTTTAATCAACATCAAAACAGGAGGAGGTTTTCAATTAGACTGCAATTTTTTATGTTTATTACCTCAGAACTTTCGACTGGGTGAACCGATTTTGATGATTCTTTTTTTATTTGATAGCTGAACTTCCCGTGTGGTCCCATTCCAATTTGGTCCGTTGAAGTTGATTTACTTTCTTTGCAAAGTTTTATTATAAAAATTGACCCACAGTTCCTATAGTTCGGGCAATCCATTCTTAGTTAAATGTCGCTGTAAATTCAGATTCAACTCTCAGTGTAAGTAATCTTACACTGTAGGGCACCACACCTTTGAGCAATATTATGACATCTCATTGCTGTTGCGGAAGTTCTATTCGTCCTGTAGGGTTAGTCGTGATCTGTTACTTTCTCATTAACTACTGTTGAAAGCCCTTGCAAACAATAGTTGATAGAGTCGACATCTAAAGGAGTGTGGAGGTCAGATGGCAGTCACTTCACGGAAAATATCGAAGTAGGTACGCCGCTTTGTAATTAGACTGAAAAGCCGACCCCAACTGAGTTGGGAAAAGGCTTGGAGAATCAGACAAGTACTTAATTAGGTAGGTATATATACATATTTGAACTTTACGTGCATGGCTGAGATATCACCCTCACATGGTGGGTCAAATAATTCCATCTAGAACTAAGCGGTTAAGTGCCTCTTTTCTTTCCATAAACTCATATATTTGCCGCCCCATAAAGACTTGAAATTCTTTACCAGCGCATGTTTCCTTCCTCCGGGGCGTGAAAAAGTATTTGATGAGGCCGTCAAGCTGAGGGCCACCACTATAGCATTATTGGTGTTTGTCATGGTGTCATTCCTGAGACTTTACCCTTAGCTTACCATCAGGCGAAGTGACGTCATATTGACGTGTCCGTTATATTAAAAAAAAGCACGTAATAATTTTCAAAAACTAGACATTACATAAACAATGAGATGGAAGTGTCTATTGAACCTCTAGTTATTTTTTTGCTTACGTCACTTAACTACAGAATAAGACAGTTAGAGTAATTTCATTATACATAATTATAAGGTATATAACTAGCTAATTTAGTTATTATTCGGAAGAGGAATTAACTAGTTTTCAGATGTATTTAGCGAGGTGCGCCTGCGCCGATAACATCTCATGAGAATTGTTCTGGTTATAAGTGACTATCACAAATTCACACAATGTGGTTGCGCTTACATGGTCGTTAGTGTTTTGTATATCTGTATAGGTATAGGTAACTACCAGAAATCAGAACGATACCTACTTTCTTGAAAATTGGGTAAACCCGCTTCACACTTTTGTCAAGAACATCAAGAGGCTGATCCCTTCGGGATACAAGCCAACCTCAACTACTCCGCCTCACGCTGGTACCTACACTTACTGATTAAGGGACCATGCGCACTATGCGCAGGCGCAGGCTTTCCTCGCGGGGCTTTATGAGACATGGGTATGTAAAGACTTCTACTTTTACAATAAATTGGTTTCATATCCATTCCCCGGTTACGACTCCTCTTGAACTAACCTTCCCTTAAAAGACCTTATTTTTATATTGGTTACTTCAATTTGACTTCACCTCGCCTGATGGTAAGGTATAGGTAAAGTAAAATTAAAAACACCGATAGTGCTACAATGGTGGTCCAAAGCTTGATGGCCTCATCGAATGCTTACATACGCCCCGCTAAAAGGACCCGGGGCTGTAGTCTGTAGTTCTGAACGGCAAACAAAAATATACCTTAATAGAATTAGAAAGAGTTCATTCGACTGTGGCTCTACGATTAATTCATAGTGTTCCAAAAGTCATTTTTCATAACGATTCGAAATCGTTTCGATCATATACTTACCGAGCGGTACTATCAATAACTATAAATACTGTAATTAAACCACGTCACTTGTCTACTCGAACCATACTCGAACTTTTACTCATAGGTCAAAATTAGATCATACCCATACTATGACACGACATGGTCTAATGCTAGGGTTCTCGCCCTTTAGGCAATGGCCTACTATTGTAATTATTACTCTTAAATGTCAGCCGATGATGACGTGAAGCTGACTGTTGTTGGAATCTTCGCCAGTTTCTTTTGACAGATAAAATAGTTGTTCTTCATTAGGTAAGTTTAACCTGTCATGATAGATTTTAAGGTTAAGATGAATTAAATGCTCCACAGTGTTAATTTTGGACGCAAGCGAGAAATCGCTAGAATAATGATCAGGGCCTCGATTCTGCTAAAGACAAACTACTGATATACCACTGACACTCTAAAAAAATCCATTTAATTGTACACTTTATTGCTATCAGGTTAAAGTCTAAATTCAAATGATATTTTGTAGAGCGAATGAAAAAGTTAAATGAATTCTTTTCATTTGATTTTAGACTTTAACTGTATTATGGTAAAGTCTACAATTAAATAGCATTTTTAGAGTGCCAGTGGTAAAACAGTGGTTTGCCTTTAGCAGAATCGAGGCCCAGTTCATTGAGAAGTTAAATTTGGGGTTTGGTCGAAACATCGGAATCGCTAGACAAGGAAAGAATTGGGTTAAATAAGTCAAAGAAGTACTTAGGAATTTCTAGGGTGGTCATCTAGATATTCGGGATCCAAGCCAACGCCAACTAGTAAGGCGGTATCTATAGGTATAGCTTTCGTTAATCAGCAGGTGCTGATTAACGAGCAACGAGGCTTTGGCGTGGACTTTCCCCTCAGAGTTAGTGGATTCAAACGGCAGTCGCTCCCGAAAAAGCCAAAAAGAACGGAATTTTGGATATCTATTCTAAAGATAATCTCGGTTGTATCAGAAACGTGTAATTTGGAGTCAAAGGTCCACCTCGTGAGGGTGGCTTTTTACCATAGGTACTAATTAAATATTCTCTCTCCAGCTAAACGCGTTGTCATGAGCTTGTATCCTCAACCTCTTCACTCCAAGTTACTTTAGCTGAAACAAGCTGAAATACCTCAATACAGTAGGTAAGTATAATTCATTGTTACCATTTTCGCACAGTAGCCCGTCAAAGCGACAGGTCACCTCATAATCCGAATATTGTTACGGCTAACGACATAATTAACTATTAATTAATCCTTTTACTATGTACTGTTCTCTATGTCCCAAAAAGTTAAACAATAGACTTGTATCAAATATGCATACTTAGGTGATTTTTTATTTGAGTTGAAAACAATAGATTGTAACCAATACCGTGCTCTGTTCGCGCATTTTAAATAATGAGAATTTAATGAATGAATAATTTGGATTTTAAATTATTGAAAGGGAAGCCAAGGTAGTGTAAACCGTGAGTTAGAGCTCACCGCAAATTGTGAACCGATGAAAACCCACGGTGCAAGACATTAATATAATATTCTGCCACATAACACACAGCGCATTATTTTATAGACGCAAAGTAAGCTAAGCTTAAATATCTTGAAAATTTTAAAATTCGACTTGTGCGGTTTTTATGGGAGCGAACATCGTCTGACCTCCCAACTCCGAGAGAGAAGCCTGCACCAGAGCTTCGTCTGTTATTAAGCAGGTGTTGCAGTTAAAGTTGACTTGGGCCCCGATAATCTCAATGTGACTATAAAATCTCTCAAAGTTTTCGGCTCCCCTGTAAAATTAACAGAATACGAACAAAAGAACTTAACGGATACCTACATTTTGGTACTCTAAACTTATAATACCCATGTATAGCGCATACCTGTTCAATGTTACAATAAATAAATAAATACCCGAAATCTTACTTATTCGTCAACTGGCTAACGTGGACTCGCTCATAAGAGTGAGTTATGGCACCCATTATGACCTTTTCGAAACGTTTTGAAAATGCGTACGATACGCTAACAATATAATGATATAGAATTAAATGAAAAATACATAGTTTCTAAACCTGTTACCCACTTAGAACAATCTTCTTGTCGCAATAACGAAGACAGGTAAATTTGACCTCAGTTTAACTGTATAGTTTTTATAATACCTATCTACTTACAAGTGAGAGAGATTTTAATCTCAATTAAAACCTGTTAAACGAATTTTAACCTTTTTTCAATTCAATTACCTACCTAAACGGTTCATCGGTGAAATCCAGCCTTAGTTATTCCACTTTGCAACCCGAGGTCCGCTTAATGTTTTTGATTGGTATGTCGGCTTTGACGGGAGCCTCGTCTGGTGATGAGCAGGTGCACAGACTTGCAGATGAGATTGGCTTGGGCCTCAAGGATATTAGCAGGAGAGGACCCTGTATTTCATAACCATAAATGACTAAAGCTTTGTGTAGGTACTTATAAATAAATAGGGTTTTGAATCATAACTTGAAACAACTTCAGCATAGAATTTTAAATTGCACACAAACATTTCATATGCATGATAAAATTGTGACATAAGGGATCACTAGGCTTCCATGTCAGGTCAGGATCATTAGTCATATTCATTTAAGACAAATATATAGTGTACGAATGTGGACTGTATGCTTTGGAGATAAAGGTTAAAGGTATAAATACACCGATATCGCAGATTTCGAAATTTGTTGCCGCGACACGATCTCATAAAATCATATTTGAAGGAGTAATGAGCCTGTATCATGATTTGTACAGTTGAAGACAGAAGTGTTTGTGATTCTATTACCGTCTTTACACATAAATATTTAGATGGATTACATTGAAATACATTTACCAATAAAAGTGAGACCAAAGTGGGGATGTGGTAGTGATTAAAGACCAAGTAAGGTTGGCTCCAGATTTTGGTAAGTTCCATACAATATAAATGTACCTACCTATTACAGACAATGTAGAGGCTATCTTTTCATACATTTACCTCCATTTTTACCTCATATGCATAAGGTATGAGTATGATTATAGACTGACCGCTACCGCTGTACCGCGGGAGCGGTAATGCGGTAGCGGTCGGTCTATCTATATCAATAAGAGTAACATTTTTTTACTTTAAACGGTAGATAATATCTATAAACAAACAAATTAACAAGATATGGTCGAATGCCAATGTCGCACATTGAAATAAAACTACTTTAACGTTTTTAGTGTACACAATAAATACCTAGGACACGAAATAAATAGCAATTTTTTTTAATAACATAATCGCAAAAGAATCACACTTTGTTGGTGACAGTACACAACGCCTTTTCTCACCGGACTCATCAACACGCGGGGACGCATTATCGTTAAGATATCGCTGCACTCACGGTTTGATCATGTTTTGCGGCTTGACGCTTAGATACAATGGCCGCGAAGATACCGCAATATGATTTACACAATTTGAACTTGACATTTTCAAGAATAATAAGAAAACTGGATCATTAGACTGTTAAGTCAAAGCCTATATATTATTACCTACTAACTGTTGCCAGCGTCGAATTCCGACCCCGAATAAAAAGTTGTCTAAATCAATCAATAGCCTATCGACGTCCACTGCTGGACATAGGCTT
Source organism: Lithosia quadra (assembly GCA_963576445.1). NCBI lineage: Eukaryota > Metazoa > Arthropoda > Insecta > Lepidoptera > Erebidae > Lithosia > Lithosia quadra. Next base: position 4,281,285 of record OY754894.1, read on the forward strand.
CTCAAAATGTGCGCCATACCACACAATTCTCTGCCTTCCGCATCCAGTCCATCTCAGCTACCTTTTTCTGGTCGTCAGTCCATCTGGCTGGGGGACCTTCCATTTGCCGATTTGCGCTCTCCACTCTAGGACTTGGTGGCTCCAGTGGCTTCAAAAATAGCCTAAATTAATGTGTTATTTCTTTGTCTACAGAGACTGCTGTTCTGCTCTCATTTAAGCACACCATCCCGTATTACATGCTAGATATTTCCACGGCGTTCGATTTGGTGTCGTATGACCTGGTCTGGGAGAAGTTGGCTAGGAAATCACAGTAGTAGAGAGTTAAATCAATACTGCGATATTGGTTTAATATTAAGTAAAACAGATAATGTTAGTTGATCAGGTTCATTATCAGATACGTATGGGCTGGAGTGTGGGGTGAGGCAAGGTGGCCTTATTTCGAATGTCGAAGTTCATATTGTCTCGATAAAAACTATTTTTATACTACTTAGGTGGCAGACAAGCAAACGGCCCACCTGATGGGAAGCGGTCACCGTGGCCTATAGACGTGTGCAACGTTACGGGCGTTCTGGTCCTCTGTTTGTACGTAATGATCCCAAAGATTTCTAAGTAGGTATCGCTTATTCAATGTAGCCATAACAACACGAACTGTACGGACGCGAGTGAATGTGTGAAATGTGGAACAGGGGAGAAAATCATTAGGTATTTCATACATAATGTGATTCTCATATAAATACCTGCCTAATTCAGTGTAGGGATTTGTTTGTTAATCACGAAAGTGACGGAATGGGAAATGGTTTTTTCTTCAAGATTCCGGTGGGACGAGTTTGTTGTAATTAGATAAGTACAATAACTAGTTACCCGGACAAGATAAAAAGATTGGAATCTCGTGTACCTAACCCAGAAAACGCCGTTATACTTACATAAGTATTCAAATAACAGATGGATTAAGTACTTATAAATACTGTATTGCCGTACCTACAATAAAATAGGTAGGTACTTTATATAATAAACTGGTCTCCCGCGGCTTCGCCCCTGGCACTCATGTATCTCAAATATACCGGAATATATAAGTTCTACAATAATTTATGGAAAATTACCCGATTTCTTGCCATATATGATTACTGCTCCGCTCTCCTGGGTGGGTAGTAGCGTGATGATATATACCTGCAGTAACCTGTAATCGCCTTTTTACACTGGATTGTGCATTGTTGATCATTGTTAGATCAACATTTCTCAAAACTTTTTTGGCGTAACAATAATTTTTACCATCTGCCAAGAGCTAAATAATAAATAATAAAGGTTTTTACTTCAGTACCAAAAAATAAAACAAGTTGTTTATTTCATTACATATAAAATTTAATTATCAAATCAAAGGTAAACTCATTGTTATCACTAATAACAAGAAATATACAGTGTCGTACTGGAAAGTATACATCGATGCTAATGCAATCATATTTGAATCTTACAGCAAAAGCAAAAAGGTTCAAATTCTTTAGCACATTTTATGTTAAAGCTAGCGTTAAATTGAACCGCCTCGAAAAGTAAGCGGAACTCAAGATTCAACTCGAAACCATCTCAAATAAACAGCCACAATATTGCGAACCCTACGGAAGCCAGAATACTAAAATATTCAAAATTAAACTCAAACATTCCAATACCTACATAAAATATTGTTTGCTAAATCAACTGGTTATTAAATAATAATATTACAATAATATGAACATTTAAGACTACTAAAATATAGACTTACGTTATGGTAAGGCCTCTTAATATTAAAAAAAAAGTAATAAAATAATGTCTTAACCTTGAAAGCTTTCCTACTTTCCTACTCAATTTTATTTGAAAGAAAAAATATCATTACTCATTCCATTTTTAATCTGTACACGAACGTTCCATTACGTCAAAGCCGTTGAATAAATACTTTCATTCAATCCTTGCTTCTCAAAAAAAAAATATTTCGAGATTCAATGTAAATACGAGTTGTATAATGAGAACCTAACACCAAATGATACATTTAAAATCTAATTACATAATATATTGCCTCTACAAAAGCGAGGAATAAAAATATACAAACTATATATTCTAATACTTTTATTATTAGTTTTAATTCTTGTCTGAACTAGATAGAGTAGGATTACTAAAGACAATTTCGTTATCACTATGTTTTTTAATCATCATTGGCGTTAGGGCTCCGCTAAAGAAATAATGTTGATAATTGATAACACTTAAGTTTAATTTTTAGCACCACTACTTACATCAAAATAAGGCTGGGAGTGATATAGGTGGGAATGCCAAATATTTTTTAATACTATTCAATTTCATGTATAATAATCATATACTTGTCTATACACTTATAAATCATATACTTATCTGCAGGTAAATATGGGTATTAAAAACCACTAAAGGTATATTATTTAGGTAGTTAGTTAAAAAAATGAGAATTTCGGGCATTTCACCGAAACACGAATACCTAATTAACTGCTATTGTTCTATATAGATGCACTACCCTTTTCACCCGACTGTCAAGGCAGGGCTAGGTTTTATAGACTATCTATATTTTATGCAAAGATTATAAGAACGTTGCAGGGTTAAGCAGTATTATGACAAGTATATAATCAAGATATAACCACCACTTCTCATATTTTCGAGACTTGATTTTGTCATCAGTTTTACTAGTTTTACCAATTTATCCAGATTCATTGAACAATACACACAATAGCCGGCAAGTATAGGTAATAAAATGTACGTATCCAAAATGTAGTATTACGTATAAAATAGGTACAGGAAGCACACTTTTAGCGCTACCAGTAGCATTACCCAATCACAGCCAATGGGCCGTTGCAAATATCGTTCATGATTGGATAGGATCGCGCATCGGTAGCGCTAAAATGTGCTTTCAACATTTAACATTGACGACATTCGATGTTCAAAATTGTAACCGCACGACAAAATCTTAAATTGACTGTAATTAGCAACCAATACTTGATTAATTTTTGCTGGGTGAGATTAAAAGTGATCAACTTTAACAGCGACGGTATTCAAAGTGGTGGTAGCAGGCAGGTGTATTTGATCCCAGTCTGTGCTGAGATGTGCTTCGGTGTCTGTAGCTTTAATGGTAAGACCTAGGGATGGCACCGCATTAGCGCAGTGTGGTAACCGCAGGGTCACAGGCCTCAGGAACACCAGGCCTTGGGGCCCGCACATAACTAGTGGGGACAGCATCGCTTCACCTGAAGTAAAGAAGAGATTAGTAAGGGATAGAGGAAGTGGGCATTACAGTAGACCTAGCATGGGTTAACATGAAAAAAAAAACATTTTTTACAAGAACTAAATAAATTAAATTTCTACGAATATTACGCAGTCATAATTTACTACTATTTACGCTTAAGTCTTTAACTGAGCTAGATTTTTTACATAACATATCAAGTTACATGTTTTTGATATTTTAAATAACCCATGGTAAGTCAGCTGATTCATTTGATTGCTTTTTACAAGTACTTTTATTTCGCAGGCAAAATATTTAACTAACATACTTTTAAAGGCATTTTTGCAGAAATTATGGAAAAGAATTAAGAAAATTATTGTATTGATAATAAGGAATGTTGAAGGAATATTATTTATTATTATGTGTGATGAATTGTTTCTTTTTAAAGGGTGCGAAAGTTTATATAGGCAGCAAATATTGTGGAGGGTAGTTGTGAAGTAAACGTACAACATCGATTGAACACACAAACACAAATCGCGACACATTAATGCAGTTTAGTAGTAATACAGGCAAGCAAGCATGGAGAACAGGCACAATACATGAAATGCAGCAACTAAACAATGACAAACAACGGAAATAACGTTACCGAAACAATACATTTTACTACAGCCCTATTTGAGAATAACAATGCGATAAAACTTATGTCGGCGATAGCTTACATATTAGTATAATAGCTAGAGATATATTAGATAACGGGGCGTAGGCCTTTCGATCATGTGCTTACGAATAATATTTATATTTGCGGTAAACCAATATTGTTTTTGGTATAAGCTATATTAGCTTGAATATAGTACTGACCGCAAGTTTAAGTAAAAAATTGATCAATCAATCTCAGTCATAGTAGAAATGCTTACACACATTGCAATCACACAATCACAAAAGAATTTCAAATAAATTAGTGTACCTAACAACTAAGTTTAATGGCCTGTATACCTATGCCATACCTACAATAATGTAAATTAACATGACTTCAAAATATTAAAAGTAGTTTGAGATACACTTCTTTTTGCGTCCAACCAGGATGAAATTTCGAAATGGATCCAATATAGATGAAAAAATTTAAAAGAAACTAAAGGTGCTGAAAAGAGCCCGAAATTTGAAGACAAATAAAGCGAAGACGTCTTTGAACAAACTGTACAGTGCACTAATATATTCAAACTATTAGTTAAACATACTATCACGATGGATGTAAGTAGCACAGTCGACGTCTGCGTGGCTTGACCTCTAAGTACGAGTGTATTGTGGGGCAGAAACTGCGCAAATATAAATACAATACATGTTTATACAACCAATGTTAGTTTTATAAACTACTTAGTTATTAATGAAAAAATATGCGATACTGTGAGTGATATTGAAGCATCTACGTTTATGGTGCATGAATATAATTCAGTAAAAGTATAAATAGATCTTTTAAACAACATTAAACTATAGCAATATTAGGAAGCCGATCAAGATCTAGAAGAAATAGCTCAAATTGCAACCGCTATGAATGCCGTACATGCGGAAATGCATAATATCGTGCAATAAATATTTTAAAATATATAAAATAATCCGTGTATCAAAATCCACAACATCGAATCTAATTCGAAAACTAATTCTGAACAATCACAATTCCCATTCCTGTGCATTTCAACGCCAATCCATTCGCAAATATTAAATGCCAATTAGTATGTGCAGACTACATCACTACAAGTAATACGCGTGCTTCATTATAAAAGCCTCTTTACCGTTGTCCATATCGATGGGAGGTCCCCCCACACGCTGGCTCAGCCGCGGATCAGACACCGTAAAGTAGATCTTTTGCTTAATCCCTGGGGCGATTGCTTTTGGTGGTATTATTAATGACACTCCCCATTGTCTATCTTCTAGAACACCACCTTCACTATCGAATATGCCCCAGGTAGTATGTGGACCATCTGGTGTAACTTCTCGTTGTCTAACTTCATTAGATTCGTTCTCGTCAGACGTTGTTGCTATCACTGTGTTTTGGTTTTGTATAATTGTAGTCTCATTCTGGCTGGATGACATGTTTTCAGAGTTCTCTTGACTAATCTCTGGACTGTTTTCTAATATTTTTTCACAAAACGTTACGCTCCTGCTAGCTTTACTAGATTTTTCAAGCAAATCCTGTGATGTGTACGGCGTACTTTGTGGTTTATTCTCAAAGTTCATGCTACACTCGGATGCGTATTGTGTCTCCATAGAAGTCGTAGATTCGTATGGAATTGGTGAAGTGGTTACTTTCAACGCATTAGAAATATGATCAGCTTTTCCATGTAATCTAGGAGCATACATTGGTTCGCCCTTTAATATGTTAGTTTCCATATTTTTTGACTTTTGCTTCTCTGCATCAGTCTTTGAATCAGTAAGTCTAAGTTTTGAAAAATCTATTTCTTGGAAAGTATCGATTTCAACCTTACTGTTCTCAGCTTCTGCTTTAGTTTGATATAAAGGTTCTCTACGAGATAAGTGATTTGCATCACTAAGTTCATAAGGACTACTTCTAGAACTACCTTGACTACTCTCCTGTTCATCAGGCTGTGCCACTTCTTTAGTCTCCTGTTGGGACTCATAGATCACACTCTCTTTCAAATCTCTTTTGGAAACATAAAGAGGTTCTCTAATTTTACAAGAATCGCTTTCATTTGCTTCTTTTCTAGTTTGATATATCATTTCTTTTTTTGCTTGATTTCTTTGCTTTATTATTTCAAGCTTCTCTTCCAATCTTATACTGTAACTAGATTCTTTCTTAGCTAGTAATGCTGCTTTTTCTCTCAAAATTTCCTGCTTAGATACATAAGTGCATTCTGCAGAAGCAGGTCTTCTCTCTGTTCTAACATCCATCATTTCGGAATGACTTCCATATTGTGAGTCTGAACAACTAGATTTGACTTCAGCCCGAGTAGCATATGGTAATTCTGTTTGTCCAAGCCTCGCCATCATTTCTGTTCTAGTGGCATAAGGAGGTTCACTCATACATTTGCTCATAGGGGAGGTTCTACCGGGGAAATTAACTGGTGTTTGTAACCTTCTGTCCGGCCTAATTCCATAGGAACTTTCAGTCCAAGACGTACTTGGTGGCGGATCGTATGTTCTTTTGCCATAAATAGGTTCTTTGGAAGTTTCTACTCTCTGCTTCAGCAAATCATCTTTAGTGCTGTAAGGTGATTCAGAAAATCGCTGTCGCAACATTTCTTCTTTAGTAGAGTACGCGCTGTCCGGTGTTATTCTAGTCCGTAACATTTGTTCTTTGCTTGAATACGGCGATTCACTATACAGTGAATCAGATTGTTTTGCAAGCTCTTGCCTGTTTGTATACGGACTTTCAGATGTAAAATCACTTCTGGTTCCATAAGGACTGTCTCTTACGACATCGGAATTTGTACCGTATGCACTTTCTTTTGCGATTTCAGATCTAGTAGCGTAAGGACTTTCGCGCATAACCTCTGTTCTAGTAGCATATGGATTTTCTCTTATCAGTTCAGATCTGTGAGCATAAGGATTTTCTCTCACACACTCTGATCGAGACGCATACGGATTCTCTCTTACGCATTCAGATCTAGAGGCGTAAGGCGATTCTCTAAGAGGCAGATCCAATGTTTGACGGTTTCCATAGGGATTCTCAAAACTCTGGTTAGACATTTCCGATCTACTCGCATACGGGTTCTCGGATGAAGTGTCATAAACAGAAGTATAGGTTCTTCGCGGCTTAGGAATAGGGTCATAAACAATATGGTCTTTACTTTGGTATACAGGTTCTGGAGGTAACGGCTGTGTGGGGTGAAATGGTTCGTGCTTCACTTGCTGCTGTCTTTGGTAAATAGGGTCTATTTTGGTAATCATATTAAAGCTGGAGGTCTGTCCGTAGATGCCTCTCCTATTGTATTCTATAAGAGAATTCTGTCTACGCAACAGAGGGGTAACTTTCGGTTCGGTTTCTATGTCACACATAGAATTCTGTCTCCTTAAACTTTTAACAACCGGTTTGACGTCATAATCTCTGACGGTGCATATCGACCCGTTTCTTTCATCACAAAACGAACTCTGTCTTTTCAGAATCGTTTTTAAAACAGGTTTTTCACAAGACGACGAGTTACTTCTATGTATCATTTGGTTTCTGATTTGTTGGTTTCTCATATGTATGCTCATATCTCCAAGGTCAGATTTCTCTCGTCTCAACATCGGCATCTGTTGAACGTGAGGTCTCTGTTGCAAGTCACTCTCGCAAAGTGACTTCTGGCGAGATACCTTTTGTGAATTTTTCGTTTTCGAACGGAACAAATCGAGAACTGCATTTTTTATGAACGATGGCTTTTTAGATAATTTCTTTTTAGTTTTTGGTGAAAACGTCTCGTCCCTCTCCAAACTCGAGTTCATGGCATCTGATGAACTGCGGACACCCACAACCAAAGACCCACTTAGTAACTCAATGATAAATATTAGGACACATCAGATAATCAAAACTGACTAAGAAAAATACAGAGAAACGACTACAAAATTGAATCTTTTGGAAGGTCCGATTGAGCATGACAATTTTCAATCAATTTTGTGATTCTATAAAAAGCATATTGAAATAATGATCATGAGAGATTAATGAAGAAACATAATTATGATATTATGAAAGAGAAAATACATAATGTAAGATGAAAACGAATTGAAAGAGTAAAGATATTTTTAGAGATCTGATAAAATACATATTGAATACGAAAGATATTGAGATGAAATACTTAATTCAATATGCTTTTATAACATAATCAAGTTGCACTAAAATGCAGACACGCACTGCCAATAGTTTGTACCGTAACAAACAACAACTAATAGATTACAAAATGTTATTTCAATATTACAATTTACAGACGCCCCGATATAGAGATATATGTTACAAAATATATGTATTTATATACCACATACAATACCATACTAATACTGTGGCCCGACAAGACAATGTTAGTCGTTTGTGAAGCGATTGGTGTTTGCATGTTAGAGCAAATTGTACAGGCCTACACTTTGTGTAGGGAGATCTGAGAGAATGTTTCTGAAACATGCATTTTGTTTATGGGGAGATATTATGTAAGATTTAATTATTCGATTATAACGATCTGTTCGTGAATAGTTACGAGTTTCGATATGAATAGTGTACAGTAAAATACAGGTAAGAAAAATGTTGCCACACACAAAGACTTACCTTAGATTGTGCATATGTTGAGGTTTTCTATACAGTTCGAACGCTGAGCCTCTTTGTTCTCTACTACCCGCTAAATCTGTAAAAAAATATCACTTGTTCTGAATGCTGTAGGGAATTTTTACTGGTGCGGTCATTTTGCTTAACATATCTAGGTACGCTTCGGGAATAATTAATAGACATAATGAAGAAAATAACCAAAATAATAAAGTAGATTCAGGGTGAAACGAGGAGCGTTTAAGAATGAAATGGTTTTTCATGATTTTCAGCGTAACTAAACTTAATCAAAAAAGAGAAACATACTAATTTTAGGTAATAACAAGATCTATGAATACAAGATTTATAAAAATTTCATAACCCTAAACTTTCTATCTATGGTAGTTTATAAGTTAAGTTACCGACGCTTCTGTCATTCACTCATTCATTCAATTGAATGTGTCAGACTCACCTATGAGATGTGGGTTGTGTGGCAGGTTGATAGCGCGGTGGTGTGCCGGTGGACCGGAGTACGGGGGTGACTGCGGGGGCATTTGACCACCGTACATATTCTGTGGAAGTCATTTATAACACTCATTAAGACAAAGGTAGTAAAGTTACTACCTATAGTTTCTTATTATTTCGTTTTTTTTACCCACCGAAGCAATTTTTTTTAGATAACTTATCGTAGCAAGTGGAAAGAAGTTGTCTCTACCTACCCCAATAAGAAAGGTCGTGATTCTACACTACACACATTCTACACAAGCTCTCTAGACCCAAAGTAAGCAAAGTTTAACTAGCTCTAGCTTGTGTTATGGGTTCTAGAATGCTGATAAACATACTTATATACTTTTTTTTTGTAAATACATACTTATTATACATAGAAACACCCAAACCAATGTAAATAGACATATTTATGCATACAAATATTTGCACTGAGCGGGAATCGAACCCGCGCCCCCTGCGTAGTAGTCGCATGCACTACCACTCCGCCACAAGGCTGTCATGATTTGTATGCTTATGTATTTACTCCAACTACACCTAACAAATACCACAGATGTTCGTATGGCAACTGGGTCCGATGGCTTGACATGCTATTTGAGGGGTCTACTAAAATCTTTATTTTAAAATAATGTGAGTCCGGTAGCTACTCACATTGTGAGTGCCTACATGTTGCAAGTATGTTACCTGTTGGTAATTATTGTGATTATGTGGCCGGTGCGCAGGCTGTGAGAGCGAGTGTTGGTGCGAGTAGTGTGGCGCGCCTGGGAACGAACCCGCACCTCCCGCACCCGACACCCGCGGTGGAGGACCACTCGTTGGTGGAGGGGGCTCCATGCTCTGAGGGTTAAATGTACGAGTAAGTATTTGTTCGAAGAACGACCCCCGATCCTGAGACATTGTCTTTAGCTTTCCATCAGGCGAAGTCATGTTGACGTGTTCAATATGAAAAAAAATGTGATCAATAATTCCACCCTCATTCCCACTAGGTACTGCAACTCCTGTAAACCAGATCCAACAGTAGAGACCTACGAACACACCGAGTAGTGTCACTCGGGAAGTCCCAGGGAAAGTTACAACTGTATGGGAACCCGCATCGAAATTAGTCAGAAGAATATTGGAGGAGTGAATGTGATCAGTGATCAGTTATTGATATAGAAAGATTTGGGATTGGGACACGACGGCTAAACGTGCTTTTCGAGGCACTAAGGAAGGATCACAACACAAATGCTTAGAATGGTCACCCATCCTAAGACTGACCTGGCTAGTATGGCTTAACCTAGGCAATGTGCTAAGTTAGCCACGAGCCAAACGGAACTATTGGTAGTATCCATTATAATTTTCAGATTGGCCAAGATTATCTGAACCTAAGACCATCCAATTGGTAGCTGGTACAATTACTGATCAATGGACAAGATTCTGAAACAAGCTTCCCTCCCGAGTTCGGGAGGTCAGATTACTACGTCTAACCTCCCAACCCCGTCATCCTACGAATAGAATAGTCAAACTTACTCCGTTCCTAGGGTGGTGGTTGTCTGGCGGTCGGTAGTGCTTGGGTTTGGGCGGCGGGACGGGCTTGTAGGGCGGCACGGGGGCGCCGCCCCGGCCTCCGTAGTCCGCTTGCGAGGCCGAGTTTGTACGCCCACTGTGGACAAGTGTAAAATATATTCAAATAAATTAATAATAAACTGCAAATGGCTCTAAGTTTGCAAGATTAGACTACCTACACTAATTTACATACAAACATCGCAAGCTTATGAATAAAAAAAAACTAAAAAACAAAAACAAACCTGTATTTGGCATGGTCATTGGTAGGTACATTAGGTAACGACGGCCCCCGCGCGTGCATTGGCGTATGAGGACTGTTCCCGTTCATAGGCGGAGGCCTACTCGTCTGGGGGCTTCGGTACTCAGGAGCTCTATACCACAAACGAATATAATATTTATACACTTTCTCTGAAACTAACATAATATAAATAACGGAAAGTATTTTTGATAAACCAAGTCACTGTCAATTTAGTAAGTTTTGTAGTTGAAACAACACTAAGGGCTTGCATAGACGAGGGATTTTTGTCCGCGGACTTTATTGTCCTCTAAAATAGATCGCTTAGAATTTAACGTTTTGTACGCGGTACTTTTAATCCTTCGTTTGCGTTATTTGATACAATCGTAAGCGATCTATTTTAGAGGACAAAAGTCCGCGGACAAAAATCCCTCTTCGGCGCAGGCTATAAGGCGGGTTTCACGAAACTATTCACGAAAACATAATATGACTCCAGCATCGTAGTGTGCCATTTAAAGATACCTTCTAAGAGACTATTTGGCGATAACGTGAGGACGCTAGTCCACGACTCGCGTCGTCTGAAAATTTCCTAATGTAATAGACGCTCACAAATAATTTCTATAATTTTTGCTTAAAGTTTGGTAATCACATGAGACTAGTGTGGTTGACTGGCGATGTTAGGTATAACTTAAGGCTCTAACGGCCCACTCATTTCAGGTACAAAATACGACACACAACAGCACACAATTGATAACAGTACTATAGAGACATCACAATACTATAGAGACATCAGTTATACCTATGTTAGTTAGATAATAGTGATAGCACGTGAATGATAACCGTACGGTGTTTCGGGATCGTATAAACTGCAGGACACATTTTCTACTCCTAAAAAAAGGGACTGGTGTGAATGCAGCTACTATTGCTCGCCCATTGTCGAAGAAACTATTGTGCGCGTGCGCAGGGTCCTTTGTTTCCTTGTTCTGTCCACTTTTACTTATAGATAATGTCTTTGTTATATTAAACTGACGACGACGGGATATATTTTGTGAAGATTTTGCAAATATTTGAATATTGGTGGGATTCATTGCCAATACTGGTGTAAGGGACAGAAATTTGCATGATGGAAGTAGTTTTTTTTTATATTACAGAACTAGCTGTGCAGACTTAGATCTGGGCATAAGCCTAAATTTTGTCCAAAAAATATTTAAAAAAATGTCAAGGTGCTAGATAGTAGCCGATCCTCAGACCTAGGTGTTACAGGTACATATGCATAAAAAATTTGATAACAATCGGTCAAGCCGTTTCGGAGGAGTATGGTACCTAACTAACATTGCGACACGAAAATTTTATTTATAAGATAAAAATAACATTCGAATTAAGGAACTCCTTCTTTTTCGAAATCAGTTCAAAACGTGAGAAACCAGTTGAAGAGGTCTTAGTTTAGTTAAATGACTTACCTATAATTGTTTTCAGGGCTTCTGTACTCAAGTGAGTTGTGTTCGTGCGAGTTGGAGTTTCTTTGAGGACTCTGTGTCATGTTGCTTTGGGACATAGCGGTTGGGTTCGGAGGAGGAGGGGGTTCCATTTTTCTGTAACAAAAATTACGAATAAGTAACATATTAATTAAATGTGTTTTTAATGCCTTCATATGCAACCCTTTCAGGGTTAAAAACATTGGAGCTCATTATAATAACTGGGAAAGGGCATAATAAAGTTTGGAAAACGCTGTCCTAACCGGATTTTGAAAGCAACTGTAACTGGATCATTACATTTTATAAGCGTTCGTGATGCAGCGAGAAAGAACATAACATAAACTCACGCCTATATCCCCGAAGGGGTAGGCAGAGGTGCTACCCTCATTTCGCCAGTTTATGTTTAGGTCCCAATGTAATAGGTGGCGAGCCTATTGCCATTAACCGGGCACTTATAAACCTGCGATAAATACACACATAACTTCGAAAAGCATCGAATAGTCATTGGTGTGTGCCATGGTGAACCTGGGATCGAACCCGAGACCTCGTCTCAGCAGTCCATTACCCATACCACTAGGCTACCGCGGTTAAAGCAAGAAAGAAGAATGGAGTTATATAGGGTGTATAGCCTTACACTTACTCCTTATAGCACGTCATGGTTAGTCTAAAAGAGCTGTAAGGCCCGTAATTAGCGTGTTAGTAGGGTTTTTTTGATGTCGGACACGTCAACATGACTTCACCTCGCCTGACGGTAAGCTGAAGGCAAAGTCTCTGGAATGGGAGTCACCATTGCAAACACCGACAGTGCCACAACGGTGGCTCTCAGCTTGACGGCCTCATCAAATGCTTTTTCACGCCCCGCTTAAAGGCCCGGGACTGTATGAGGGCTGTGATAGTTGGGAGGTACTTACATGGAGGGAGGGGCTACTTTGAGGTCGTCAGGCGCGTTGGGCGGCAGGCGACACGAGCCGTTGTTGGCCGCGCCGCTGTACTCGTATGGGGACGTACCGTCATACGAACTCTGTTAGGTAACACAACAATAAATAAATAAATAAATAGTCTACGACATTCTACACATCGCTATCTAGACCCAAAGTAAGCTTAGTTTAACTAGCTTGTGTTATGGGTTCTAGAATGCTGATAAACATACTTATATACTTCTTTTTTTGTAAATACATACTTATTATACATAGAAACACCCAGACCAATGCAAATAGATATATTCATGCATACAAATATTTGCGCTGAGCGGGAATTGAACCCGCGCCCCCTGCGTAGCAGTCGCGTGTACTACCGCAGCGTACCTACATTTTAATGTGTATTTTCAGAAGGTTAAAAAAATAATTATGGGCAGTAGGTAATTATGCTGATGTGGCGTCCACAAACGGGGACTCGCAAGAAAATTGTGTTTTAGAGTTAACTTAGATGTAAGCTGTTTTTGTTCTTGTGCGTGTCCATCGAATAAACCGTTTTTCTTTATTTCTTTCAAAATTCAGTCACAGTCTAGTCCTCGATACACCTGCTAAACAACAGTTGAGATTCTGATACAAACTTTCCTCACAGGGTTGGGGTCAGATGGCAGTCGCTCCAGGAAAAATCAACATACCAAACAAGTAGCAAACGGACCTCATGCTCCAAAATGAAAACTTGGGTCATGATGATGATGACTAAAGTGTTCTATTAGTATAAAACTAAACTCACCGGATTATTAGGATGGCGAGGCCTATCCAAGGAGCCCTGTCCTTGCGTGGGCTGTATGATCATGCTGGTGGGTCGCGCGGTGTACGTGGCCGTCTCGTCACTGCCCGCCTCCTTAGGGGGGCCGAACAGACGCTCCTGGGCGCTTGGACGATTTCCCTGAACGCATGAAGGCTTATTTAGAAAAATAACTGATGCTCATGCCTACTCTATCTGCGCTGAGGTCGGGTATCGTTTTTTTGTCATATCTCCAGTTCTAATGAACAGCAGATTTTAATTCTCATTAAGACCTTTCTAATAAAAAAAAACCATTCAGTCATTTTTACGTCCATCGCCATCTATCGCGTACACATACTTAGACAAGAATTTGATAAACATTTAAGTTCAGAATCGTTCATTTAATATCACACAAGTTTTTTTTTAATTAATTTAATTTTTTTTATTTGATTTATTATTAAGTAGATAGATATTTTTTATTCAGATTATTTATATGTTGATCGAGTGCACTTGGTACCTATACCTACATAGTGAATTAAATCATAACATAACATAAACTCACGCCTATATCCCCGAAGGAGTAGGCAGAGGTGCTAGCACCCACATTTCGCCAGTTTATGTTTAGGTCCCAATGTGGTGGCGAGCCTATTGCCATTAACCGAGCACTTATAAACTGAATTAAATCGTATTTGTTAAAAATCTTCACAGTAGGTAGTAGTCGCCAAGGGAATGAATACGCCAAATTACAATATTCTCCCTTATCTAAAAATAAAGTTGATCTTAGCACTTACGGGTGGGTTATGTCGAAGGTTGTGTCCAGGATGTCGCCCGGGCGGCGGTGCAGGCAGCAGCACTCCGCCCGCCGGCCGGTTCACTACTCCTCCCCGGGGGGGAAGCTCTGGGACTAAAGGGAAAACAACGGCACATCAATTACCACATACTTACAAACAGTTACCTACCTACAAAACTACCTACCTGAGATAGCATCTACCTACAAAAGATTTGTTGTCTCAATATAAATCAGGCAAAAATTAAAAGCAAAAAAATATACCTGTGCCATATAACGGCGAGTGTGGTGGAGAATGGGTCATAGGACCGCATTGGTACGGAGGCACTTCGTTGTTCCCGCTCATATGCGGTCCCTGGCTGTGGTTCAAACCATTAGTGGTCGCACCATTTGTAGTTGCTGAGAAGCCGTACTTGCTGTCTCCGTAACCGCCTTGCTGTTGGTGAAAATAGAATATTGGAAAAAAATTTACCAGTTTTACATATAAATGAAACATTGATATCTTATTTCAAATTCGATTTCAAGTCACATTCAACGAAAGCTAACTTCGAGTTTGTTTGAGGGTCTTACTAATGTCGTAAATACCAAACTCTTTATTGAAATAAAATACATAGGTAGGTAGGTAATAATCAAGTACTCGTTTAATGCATCTAAAGTCCATATATTATACATACCTATACCGAATTAATAAAAAAAAACACAAATTAAGTCGGACTCCAAAAATAGATAGTTATTTCTTTGTACCCAGTCTTTTAATATTCAATAAACAGAAATAAATCATTTCTACATAATTATGGCGAGAGATTCAAAAGGAAATACTCAATTAATGATCTTAGCTGTCTTTAACATAATTTACTGTTTTGCCCTAATAGGTATGATTGATTTTATAATAAGCAATAAATCTAGATACAAACCGTATAAGGCGGGGGCACAGCATCGACCATGTGATTCATATCGTCGTCTCTATCCATATTGTCTTGAGTCGTCGCTATCGAGGGGTCGGACGACGACTTGACTAGTCTCGGAGCCGGGGGCGGACTAACTTCCAAGTCACTCTCAGGACTCGAAGCATACGATAGCCTGTTCTCTGTACTCGACGACATTGAGAACAAAAAGTCATCGGACAACGGCTCAGGCCTCTGTTGCCGCCAAATTTATCATCCGCCATTTTGTAAACGCCCGCCATTTTGTGTTGTCGACCATTTTGTTGTACAGCAACGTCCGGTAGGGTGGGTTATGGAATGGGGTGATAAGACAAGACAAATGAATGATTGCAAATAACATATTACAGAAACTAAAAACGGGGTTTAGTGTCTGTGAATGATTAATGGTATTTTGGGTTCTTTACACACGTCAATCAATATTCAAATGTAGATATTAATTAATATACTTTACCTATTATATGACTTGCATTTATATTAGGTGCAACTGCATTAGTTTCGGCTAAAAAGCTTGGCACATTGCATTTTTAAACATTTCTATTTTATCTAATGATAACATTTGAATATCGATTAAATAATAGGTGGTATTTAACACTGGTATTGTGATAATATTTACAAAACAAAGTCACACTTTGGATAAAAGATTGGGCTAAAACTAAACCATTATTTTACAAACAAAATAAAATATATAAAAACCAACAATACTTACGAGCAAATTAATATGAAGCAGGCAAGCAGCCAATATACAAATAATAAGCAGTAAAACAAAACAATGAATACTTGTGCTAAATCTAAAATGGTAACATTGGTAGGTAACTATATTTTTGTTAGTTTAACTTTCTACTCTAAACATACCCTAAATGCTGCTCAGATATAGGTTTACTAATGACAGAGTGAATATCTCTTTCTGCCTCATTTTTAGCCTCCTGCTCAATCTTTTCAATCTCTTCCAATTTCAGAGTAGGGAGAGAAAGATTTTTAAATTTATTCAATGACCTTTCAGACACAGTGGGCAAGGTTCTTACTTCGCTGAACCTCCCAGTTTCAACTGCAGGTTTCTCACTGCACTTACAATTAGGGATTCTACAGGTCTGTCTGAATGGCTTGTCTAGAGTTCTGAATATTGGTTTCGGCATTTCTTTTTGTAGTCGCGCCTTCCATTCAGGTACTTCGTTTGTCTTTTTTATTTCGTTATCTGTGGTGAAGAACGAAGCTGGTCTGTATTGTTCTGTCATTGGAACTACAGACGATGGCCTAGGTTGAATTTGTATTGGGGACTTTGTGGTAGTAGTTTCGAGAACGCTGTATGGTCTGAAAGCTTGGGGTGGATAGACATTTCCTTTAGAATAAAATTGAGACAGTTCTGGGGAGGTATTCAAAGGAGTTTTAAGTTTTGGACTTATTTTTCTATGGTAATAATTTTGTCTGTCATCATAGGGGTAATTCGCCACAGTATGTCTGTTATTAACGGGGTGAGTGATTGGCACACTATACGCATTGTTAGGCATGCAAGGGGTTAATGTTTCTGAATAATAATAAGGCACTACATGATTCCTGTTAGCGTCATACAAATGGTCGTGATGTTTAGTGCTAGGGTTAAGGTTTAATGGGGGTAAGTTTTGGGGTGAACTGACAGGTCTTTGGGGAGATTGGGGGTATATATTCAATGGGTAGGAGATGGGGTAGAAGGCGGGGTAAGGGGAGGGTGGGATAGGAAAGTATATGTCCGACACCATTTCAACGTGCTATACCGCCGCAAGACAGAACAGAAACGAATTGGTTAATGTAATGTAGGTATTATGATATTCAATGTGGATACAACTTGAAGTGATAAAATAAAGCGGCGAAAATAAAAGAACGTCATATTTAAACAGTTTTGTGAAATATAATTAATTTATGTAATTAAATTTATTTAAGAAAAACAAATATCTTTAACCCGGAAATAATTTATATAATCTTCACTGTTATAATATGCAACGAAATTTTTACAAAGTTTTCATGGTCACAGTGTTGTGGTAGAACATTCGACTGCTCAGTGAAAATTCGCAGGTTTGAAGCCCGGTAAGTGCAAATATTTGTAATGATGAATACGTATATTTGCATTGATCTGAGTGTACGAGAAATATGTTATTCAAGCACGTTTATCCGCATTATAGATCACATATTACAAGCTAGTCAAGCTATGCTTACTAGCCTTTGGCCCTATATAGCGCTGTATCGTAGAAAGCTATAAATTATTCAATAATACTTCTGATTTAACTTTCATATGAGTGTATAGTACCTAAAACATGTTGTATCCACATTACGGTCGCACATTAAATAAAGTACAAATAAATTAGGAACATAGAGAGCACATAACGTTTACCAAATGCACCAATTTGCCTTTACCAAGCAACCATCTCGAAGCGTGATGCGTTTACTGTTGTCACTGACGAATGTTTACATGTATTTAGAATTTCAATATTATAGCGAAACATGATATGGAATACTTTGTTTTGTTATAAGATAAATTTATAAATTATTATATAATATTATGTAAGTTATTAAATATGTAAGTAATTATAATTTTTTTTCTTTCTTACGCTTGATTGATCAATCGAAAAAAAAAACATTAAAAAGGTAACTATCGTTAAATAATAACAAAAATGCAAACAAAAAAAGTTCGTATTTAGGTGGGTAGGTATTTGAATTTCGAATAAAATTTATCTTATAACAAAACAAAAATTTCCGTCTACCCCCAATTTCATAATTAAATCTATTAATTAGTTCACAAGCTCTCACCTTAGTTTCCGACACCCACAGCTGTTGTTGCTGGGTCCTCTGTATGAGGTCGTTGAGCTTACTGAACCAGGTGTTCTGGTTAGCCTCGCTTAGCGTGATGGTCTGCGTGAACACATGGCCCCAGACCCGCTCCATGTGTTGGCATTGTTCTAGAAGCTTCTTTGACGATTTGTGGGCAGACCTGAGAATTTTATTTGTATCATTAGCTGTTGGCCGCGAATCCGCTCGCATAATAATGCCATTGCTGCGACCTACAGAAAACCTATTCTCGAAATAAAAAATAGTCTATTCGCTGTTACATACCAAAATCTATTTCTGTACGTAATTATTTGGATCCATTTAACCGTTCGTTCTCTCAACAAACATTCATGTATCCATCTATAAATCAAACTTTTGCATAAGTACCTACTTATTAAGATTTACAATAACTTAGATATTTCCTTAATTTTGCCATTTTTATACTTCCCAGAATTCGTTCCTTATTGGCGGCACTATCGAATTGTGTGTACAGGATGTTATTTTTCCGAAATCAATGGATTCAATTCCTGGCTAAGACTATTGATTTTTTTAATATAATGATGCAGTTTTATTTTTCATCAAAAGCAGCCCCGAGACTCCTTTAAGCATTTTTCGCTATTCCTTATAGTTTCGGATTTGGCCATTCATGCTCAGTTGAAAAACCCACCCTCTATTATGCACATATCTCTGTAATACATGAGTATTTTATGCCTTAGTTACTTACTTAGGTAATCCAGCCCTTAGCTGTTTAATGATATGTTTGTTGTCCGCCTTTAGGAATATGACTATAGGGTAGAACTGTGCGTAGTTGAGCCGGTCGACGGCGTTAGGCGTGATGTCCAGGAGCGCGTGTTTGCCTCGCTCCATGATGCTCCGGATGCTGGACAGCCGGATGATGCCCGTCGACTTCGTTTTACTATCTTCTAGGGAGCTATCCATTTCTAGAATAAAGAAACAATATTTTGGTAAAAACTAATTCGCCCTTGTGATTCTACTATATACTTCAGTTTAAAGTATATTGTATTAATCCTGAACCAAAACAACTGGATTTGGAGACATTCACTGAAATTTTTATCAAAAAAAAAAAATTTGCTTGGCTTGTTATAAAACTTACTTAGTCGATTGTAAGTTGATCGATTGTATGTAAGTCGCTTACAAGTTTGTTATTGGTTTGTTGATTGTAATTTAATCGAATGCCATTTTGCCAATTGCGGTTAATCGATTGTAAGTTAGTCGATTATTAGTTAATCGATTGTTGTAATTCAATTGTATGAGTTTTAATAAGTAACTTATGAACTCACTAGGTGAGGAGAACTTGTCGGGACTTTCAGTGAGTAGCCTCTCCCTTGCGATGTCCGCCACTGCGCCGAGTACTATGACGGGGCGGACGAAGCCGGGCTGCTTCAGTACAACGCGCTCGTACGCGGGGAACTTGCTGATGCTGTCCGATAGAACCACCTCGTCCCAGTGCTCCTGTAGGGAGAGAAACGTTATATAAGTTTAGGTATAGGTTATGTAAAAATTGAAGCGACTAAAACCACACGCCGTTTTAGGTCAGACACCGCAGTGTAAGGTGACCGTAAATCATTTCCCTCGCACCCCGATTGATCCTGGTCCCAGCCCTAGGGCTTCCAAATGGCCCCCTTGGGTGTGTGGTGTGGACTATGGTGTTGCCCATTTTGCCCCAAAAACCTCTTTCCGGGGCATAATGCGTATATGGGCGGGGCTCCCCCCCCCCCCCGGGCTGATTGACAGGCGGCCTCATCTGCCACCACAAAAACAACTACCTATAGTTTTCGCTCAAAAATTATATGTCTGACCTTGCCCAAACTCTTGCTCCTCCTGTGCGTGGAGCGTCTCCTCCTGAAGAAGTTGTGTTTCCCGTCGTTGCCCGACATCTCCTTCTTGTTGGCGTTGAACTGCGCCGTCGCCAGCTCCTCGGCGCGCGCCTTGTTGGGGATCGTGCCTTTCTGGACCTCCTGGTTCGTGCGACCTGGAAACGACACTAATTTGTAAAGAATTATCTGTAAATTATACGTTACGGGTAATCTCCGGATCCCCTTTTAAGAATATTGCATTCACGAGGGAAAGTAACAGTTGGGACTGGGACCTGAATAGAAAAATATTGTATGTTGGACTATATACATTTCAAGTTGAAGTTCTATTCAAGACAACATTCGGATGTTTGTTACTTAATCACATTCTAACCGCTTAACAGATTTGACTGAAAGGAAATGTTTCACAAATGTATGGACCTTGAGCCCGATAATTGTACACTACTTAAAAAAATAGCTAGACAATGTAGTTTTCATTTTTTACTATTCAATTCTTATAATATTGCCTCGTATTATGGGCGGAATATAAACACTTTCTTGCATCACAACAAACATGGCGGACTAAAACTATAAAAATGTACCTACCCATTATTTTAATAATTTATGCCCTTGAATTTCGGAGGCGAATAAATTCAATTGTATTTTTGTCAATAACCGGTATTATTTCTCTTTTTTTCTGTATTGTGTACAATTATGCGGCCCAAAATGAAACATCTTCTTTGTACAGACTTAGTTTAGAGTCTGGAATAACACTTAAAGGCATTTTTTTTAAATCTCTGGCTACTTAGTTTCCCATGGGAAGCTCAGAATAGTCTCGTTTTTGCTATCAACATTACTTGACTGCTATACAGGTGAGAGCGTTTGCATGATTATAAAAAAAAATCAATAATTTATTTGTACTAACCTATCCTATAAACCTGCCAAGCACCAACAGTTCCGTTATGAAGCGTGTCCACAACATGGAACACGTCTCCGCACCTAAACGACATCTCGCCATCTGTAGGTTCCGTGTAGTGGAAATGCGTCTTTATGTGGAATGAGTCGCCGGCTGGAACAAAACAAAATGGTAACTAAAAACTAACATCGCCACGCGGTTTCACTCGCGTAAGTCCAGACCCCGTGGGAATATCAGCAGAAAAAATAAGCTATGTTACTGAGGGAGTAGCTGAGTTCAAATAGTGAAAGAATTTTTGAAATCAGTTCATTAGTTTCAGATTTTATCGACTACAAAGATTTTTTTTTTCATAATATTCAGTTTTAGATATAAGTAGATCCCTGCAGTTTGCTTTGGCTATCCCACTTACCACCGGGAGCCCAACATGATGGTTATTATGGCCACTTTCATAGAAAAAGTTAGCATAGATACCTACTAATTGTTTCAAAATTAATTCATTTTCACGAAATGTTGAACAAAACTCACGCATTTGTCCGCTGGCTACGGCGTTGTACTCATCAGGCGAGTGCTGCACTATGAGATCGATCCGCTCCTGCAGGCTCAGCAGAAACAGCACAGCCTCCTCACGCGTCACGCCTTTCATCTCCATGTCGTTAACCTGACAATAAACATGCCCTTTTTTAATAACTACACATACATACAGGTTTAGAGGGGATTTGACGGCCTCTGTGGCTTAGCGGTAGTGTATTCGACTGCTAGGACATGGGGCGCAGGTTCGATTCCCGCTCAGTGTAAATATTTGTATTCATGAATGTGTATTGTGCATTGGTCTGGATGTTTCTTTGTATAATATGTATTTATTGAAAAAAACTACATAAGTATGTTTATCCGCTTTCTAGAACCCATAACACAAGCTAGTTAAGCTCTGCTTACTTTTGGTCTAGATAGCGTTGTGTGGAATGTCTTAGAATATTTATTTATTTATTAATTATTCAACTGGGCGTGGATGCCCAAATCTGAAACTATTAGGAACAGCGAAAAATGCTCAAAGGAGTCTCGGGATCGATTTTGATGAAAACTAAGACTACTTTATTGAATTTTTAAAAAATCAACTGTCCTAGCCAGGAATAGATTCATTCATTTTGAAAAAGAAACACCCTGTATTATTATCCATTCGTTAGTGTCACTTATAACAAACGAATTATGGGAATTAATGACATATTATGGCAATTCGTTTGCATTTCAAGATTCATAGCATTAATTACCTTGAGTATCTTGTCCGCGGGCTGCAACCCCTGCAGGGCGGCGGGGCTGGTGGGTTGCACCCCCGACACGAACACGCCTGATCTGTTGCCTCCGCACAACCGCAGCCCCACCGACCCCTCCTTTTGGAAACTGATCAGCCTTGGTTCACTGCTGTAAAGGATATCATAAGGTAGGTATATAGGTATATATATACTTATCACATTATTGGTAGTTCAACTTTAGCCCAACAACATAATATTAGTTGCTTTTACTTACGATGGCTTATTCCTTTGATTGTTAATGCCTTCCTGCTCCTCGTATATTTGTCTTCTACTGCTGTAATAATCTGTAACAAAGTTAATGAACAATATTCAAATTCAAATTAAAAAAATTCTCAACGCGTGAAAGTGAATATTCGTCAGAGGTTTTGGTCAATTCATCCCGCGGGATCCACATTAATATTTTTATTATTTTTTTTTGGTCAACTCGTCCCGCTTTAAAAAAAAGGTAAAATGTATTGTATTATTTGAAATATTGGTACATTCATAAAGAAAAGTGTTTGGGGAAAAAATTATACAGCCATAGATAGCTTGATAAGGCTAATATTATAATTAAAAAAATCACATTCGTTTGATTAGAAATAATGTTAATGATTAGGAAGCAAGATTCATAATTTAAGTTGCACAATGGAGCACATTTTTTTACAGTCGTTCAATATTACTTTGTGGGTACTTAACCATTTTGTATTTGCTGTATTGAGTACCATCCGATATTTCGGCTCTGTTGCAAGTGCCATTATCACGGATGTACTGGTATGTGGTGAGCTGGATGTTGGGACAAATGACCAAGTGATTGTAATCATCAGTTACCTTCATTTCTAGGAGGTGGCGGTCGTGGAGGTTGGTCGGGTGTTTCGTGTGACATCGGGCCTCTTCGGGCTTCTCCGCCGCGGACGGGCGCCGCCACGTACAAGTTCTGGCCGCTACTTGAATACCCTGGAGAGGCTTCGGCAGCGCCGTATACGTTGTGAGATGTTGCTTCTGTTACAGAGAGAGAAAATTATTAGAATATGGATCTGGAAATGGTGACCATTGCTTTTAGGACTACGCTTCAGTTTATCATGAATTCATGACGGACTAAATATAGGTACTTAAAAAAAATTGGTAAAGTGCCGACAAATATATTAAACAAAAGTCGGTTTATTCGCACATGCGTGCTATACGGACTAACCAAAAACAACAACCAATAATAGGACTGTACAACCAATGGTGCGAGCCGGCGGTACTCCCCTGGTTAAGTTACCCTCAAAATATTTCTTTTTGAATTCTGCAGTGACAATGGCGACTTATGATGGTCACGTCTATGGTTTCAACTCTAGAATTGTCTTTGCCAACCATCCCGTAAAAGTATTTTTAAATTGTCTTTGGATAGGTACTTACCTAGACTATTATAATTATTCTGGTAATTTCCATTCGTCACAGTTTCTTCCCTAATGAGTTCTCTCGTCACCACCAGGTTCAGTCGATCCTTGCATGACTCTATCAACTTCCTGGCTTCTTTCAGTGTCATGGCGTCAGAGACTGGTGAGTTGTTGATCCTGGTGACTACGTCTCCCTCACAAAGACCCTGACCGCCTTGGTTTAGTTGTTCGCGAGCCCGCATCGTGAGTTCCTTCACGTAAAGCTTGCAGCCTAGGACTATACCAAAATCTGAAAGTAAAAACCAAGATTTTATTAGTTAATACTGGATGATCCCATCAATTCTAACAGCAGACTAAATAACCCTCTAATTTTGAATGTATAGGGCCCTATTAAGATTTTCGAGGCCCAAGTCAACCTGTAAGCCTGCACATCTGCTGACCTGCTGATTGCAAGGCATTCCTCTGGGGATGTAGGCGTTGGATGTCAGTCGCTCTCATAGAAGCTAATAAATGAACCCATAAGATGGAGTAAGAGAACCGAGCTTTGGAGCCCGGGAACCAGATCTCCTACTAGCCTACTCTTTCTTTGATTTTATTTTTCTTGGCTTTTGCTAAAGCAACTGCAGTCTGACCTCTGAACCTCGAGAGGAAAACTTGAGCCAGAACATCCTAACCAGCAGGTCTCAAGATTTGGTCTCAGGTGAGGTTGACATAGGCCTTGAAGGTCTAGTTAGGAACCCACCAACACCGATATGATTTATTTATAAAACGAATAATCGTACAAACCTTCTTTCTTCCCGTTCCTAGTGAGCGCTAGTTTGATGGTGGTGGGCGCGGTGGGGGGCGGCGCAGGCGCTCTCCGCCGCACCACCAGCGAGACTGTCGCGCCACTGTCGCGCAACACTTGCACTGCTCGCGCGTATTCAACATTTTCTAGTGGCACACCGTTGACCGATACTATTCTATCGTTGACCCTGAAAAGAAAACACTGAGATATTTCAAAACTGTCTCGTACAATCAGCTTCAAAAGTATAGATGATTTTTATTATATTTCAATCAAATTTTTAAAACAATTAGGTAGGTACCTATATAGAGCAAACAAAACATTTTCATTGAGTCATAAATTATTTTACTCAAAAACAATACTTGAAAATCTGAAAATGAGCATCTACTTTTGACGCAGACACCTTACAGACAGTTAGTACACCTCCTCTGCTTATCCCTTCAGAAATACACAGACGTGAATAATATTATACCAGTTACAGAAGGTTATCCAATAGATTTAATCATTTAAAAAACACAGACCATATAGGATTGAGTAGGTAGGTACATAAAATTAAAGTCGTCCACTGCATATGCACCCGCATGCGGGTGCTTGTTCCGTGTAAAAAATATACACGATTTGCACGAAAAAGGCACCCGTTTGCATGCATAAGGCAGCGGCAGCTGTTTAAGAACAGGTAAGTAAATAAACGAAATACTTACTGGAGTTTGTCCTCAGCAGGTCCCCCTCTAAGAACATCAGACACGGCTATCGATGGATCTCCACTGGCGAAATGTGGGTTATCTCGCCCGCCGGAGACCGCAATACCGAAACCATAACTTGGCACGCGGTTTAGACGGACGCGATGTGTCTCCCAACCAGCACTGCGTTCAGCCGTCTAAAAAAGAAGAAAAAATCGTTCATTCATGGAAATGTTTCATGGTTGAGAGATCGCTATTTACTTTTCAGAAGTTCAGAAAATCGGTTCAACCAAACGCGAGATAATCGTGGACGTCCATACAAACATACTGGTCAACCAGTGACATATAATAATATGTACTACCTCACCAAGACCAAATTTTGAGTTGATAAACGTAACGTGACAATGAATGAAATTTATAGCTAAATGTTTAATAAAGATGTTGCAACTGACTTTTCACCCTGTAATTTTATTCGCAATTTGCATCCATCAGTATAATAAGCACTTGAGTCTACCACCAGCTTTAGAGCAATAAGAATTATACAACTGTAGTTATCCTTAACCTGTTAAGCAACGATGAATAAAATAATAGTAAACTTGTTGTTAATAGCTTGATTACGTACTAACTTTAAGTTCAGACTGTGGTTTAGGTAAAGACCGGTTTTACATAATCTAATCTTGTACTAAAATCATCATAAGCAATAATAGAGAATTTTTCGTGTGTCTTAATTATTATTTGTGTGGTATGCACCTTTTAGAATAGCCATTGGGGATGGAACCCAGAACTTATAATGACACAGTTGGCTACTCAGCGTCGTCAACGACGTTGAAGACACTCGACCGGATACGAACTAGTGATGCAATTTGTGGAATACCTTGAACCACGCCATAAAGTATCTGGTTGGCTATCATCAAATAGTGTGAAGTTATATTAACGTGCCCTAGATAAACAAACTTATGTGTGCTGTGTGTCATTACGTCTGCAGCACTGCAGGGCTTTACCACTTCACACTTCAATAAAGTGCGCAGTGGGAACGCAGTCGCACGTCGACTTCAAAACAGTGGGGAGTCTTTTCCGGGGCGGAAGCGGGTCAGATTCTACCGCCTTGTTAAAGTTTAAGGAAAAGACTAGTACCTACCAGATGTACCACAAATATACACCGTATGGCGTATGGCGTAGCTACTGGTCCATAAAAATATATGAAGTACTTATTTATTCCGTTGATTGATAGCTTGGTGGAACTTGCTAAACACAGTTACCACATAATAGTAAGTTACTATAATTCAAAACCTTTAAGAATTCTGTGAGGCGAAACCGGTCAGATTTATTGTGGAAAAGTAGGTACAAGTGAATTAATTCAATATGAATAGATTACTTGCTCATTGGAAGCTTTTAAAAAACCATCCTAAGTGCTTCTAATTGCCATTACTTGCCAAATTAGCAATCGATTGCTGTGCAATATATGTGTTTATAATAACCCACGGAAATAATTATTTTTTAATCACTATTGAAATTCAATCGGCGTTCAATATGCAAGGCTTACTGTACAATGCGATAAGCTTCGACATTTCAAGGTTTTGTTACATATGAAGTTAAGTATTTGGAATGGTAACGCACGATCGGTCGTGCGTCCGCGCTTCATATTATATTGTAGTGTAGGTAGGTCATCTTTACATATCAAAAATAATGGTGTAGGTACTTCGCATGTTAAGAAAAATTATTGCTTTAATTTAGTTGTCGGTCTAGCAAATTTTAATTATGGAGTTCATTTCGACGATAAGTTACCATCACGATAAAGTATTTGTTATATCTTTTTTTCGTGCGGTAATCCCCACGGATACTCCGGTGGCCAGTGAGGGTGATGTTATAACATAATGTTTTGTAAAGAAAAGAATTTTTGCAATTTCTAAAGCTATGGTAATGGCAAATCTAACTTCAAGACCATAAAGATAAATTCCTGATCTCTCACGAATTCAAATCTTGGTCACTACTGTCGTAAACCCACTCCTTACACAAGCAATTCAGCTTGGCTGGCGTTAAGTTGAATACTAGTAATTTCAGTTGTAGGTACTTGTTACTTGTTGTGCAGTAACCTTTAAAGATATTTTTGCCGGTTTCTTACCTATTTTCTCGGTAAATATTGTTCTAAAGAAATGTATTTTCTAGGATCAGACGAGGCAATTAAGTGTAACGAGAAATGCGGCGAGGAATTTTTATTACTTAGTGTGCGGTGATAATGCGCTGGCGCATGCGTCATCGCTCAGGCATCAAGGCAGAATTCACGCGTATGAAATATGGGGTCAACCCGGTGAACTCAAATAATAATAACCTTTATATACTTTTTTGCATGTTCTATTATATACTTCTTCCCCTTCTCACGTTGATGTCATCTATGTGGATAGCTCAAAGCTAAAATATTTATTTAGGTAGTTCAATTATGATAATCAGTTTAAGTACTTTGATTTCTATGCCAATATGTTTATAAACCTTACCGTCCGTCAGTTTGAAGCTTAACATCAGATATTTAACACAACCATTTCACAACTACGACAATAGGTATTCAGGTAAACTATGAGCAGTCACAGGCTGCAAAGTCCTGGGCCTGGCAGCAGGCTACTACCGTGACGAGAAAACGTGTGATGTTAGGCAGATCTCAAAACTATTTCCCTCACCGTTAGCTCTACATGGTGATACTAGTGATACGTCAAGGATTTTCATGATAAAACAGAAGAAGTAAATATGACCTCCCCTCATGCAAGCAGTTTGAACGGTTGTTACAATACCACGACACAGTTTGTTGAACTTTAAGAAACACTTGCGCGCTAAAGCGAATTATTATAAAAATGTTTAACTAGCTGTTGTCAGCGGTTCTGCTCGCGTGATACACTGATACAGTTCTCACGACCTACAAGACTATATATAGTTCCCGAATAAAATGTTCCTATTTTTTTCCTACCTTGGATCCAGATCCCCTCAAACGTCACAGGCGCGCGTTTATAAAAACAACCATGAAAGTAGAAGGCGTATGTCAGAATCGTAGCAAGTGGAAAGATATTGTGGCTATAAAAATGCAGAGTACCGAATGGTAGACAGAATTACTGTACATTAAGTTAACTTAATCCACCACCGCCCGTCTCTCCTAATGTGCGAAATGTCAGTCTATCCCAATTATCTTTTTCAGGTCGTCCGACTATCTGGCTAAGGGGCGTCCCACTTTTCGTTTATCAATGTTTGTATACATATTAGGAGATAAATCGCAAATTTGTACAAAATATTACAAGAAGTTTAAGTCTTTTTGTTTAAACAAAGAGCTGAAGTTTTCCGGTTGATAACGTACAAGATTTCACAAAGAATCGTTTTGTTCTCGACGCCGAGGTTTTGACAACATTCACCATTGTTGTCCGGGTTATCATTGCCAATCTGTCTTTGTATTGTTTGCTTTTCATGATGTGTTGATATTATTGGCAGGAGCGGATATTAATGGTAGGATGCCGGCTAACAGCAAACATACTTCAAGACGTACTTACAGAAAGATCTTGTTTATCCAGCCTCGGATTAACCAAATCTACACGTTATCCGAGCACTCATTTTGAGGTTCATGCTCGGTTTATAACTAGGTAGTGTTATCCTACAAAAAAATTAGGATAAGAGAATTCTGCACCGCCCTTTCCTCTACTAATTTTCTAACTGCTTTCTCCATGCTTTCTCTATAATGTCTCTACGAGAAACTCTCTTATACGCAGACAATTTCAATCAAGAAGTAAATTAATTTAACACCAATGAAATATGTTGACTGATTGTTTCTATAAGAAAGCAATGTAATATCTATTTATTGGTACTAAATATGAGATTAATTAAAGTGTACGGCTTCGGATTACGAATGTTCTGAAATCTATGTACCCATACCTACATTTTCCGACAAATCCGTTGATTGATCAAAGTTATTTTTGTGTTATTAATGTTATTAGACTGAAGCCTTATTGGCGATGTGTTAAGAAAAATGTAGGTACGATAAACGGCAAAGAATATTTCCCAATAAAGTAGCGGTAGTGCATTCGATTGCTACGTCGTAAATCGCGGGTTCGATTGCCGCTCATCATAATTACTTGCATGATCTGGGTATTTGTATGCATATGATGTATTTATTCACGTAAGTATATTTGTATGTTTATCCGCATTCTAGAACCCAATATGACCAGGTCTGTTTAGTTTTGGTCTAGATGTAGGGTTACCATTTAGGAATTCGATAAGTCCTGACAAAAATCCGGACGTTTCTATAAAAGTCCGGACACTTCGTTGTAGTGGCCTGGTAGTGCGAGCGGGGGGGGGGGGGGGGGGAGAGGTAGAATACGAGGTGCGGGCAGAGAGATTGTCTTGCCTTGCAACGCATCGAGGCCAAAGGTTAAAATTTGAAGTTTTTTGAGTTTTTCTCGAGAACTAGGTGGAGTATTTTGGATTTTGATGCGAGTACTTAAACAGGTCAGTGATTTTGATATAGGTTTTTTTATTAGGAAGGTCTTGTTTAGACTTAAAATTTATCTTATGTTTGGTTGTAATTGGTTATGTAGAATCGGAGATATAACCAAAAAATAAAGCACGGGTGAAGTCACGGGTATCAGTTGGTGTAAAAAGTAGCCTATTATGTTGCCCAGAAGTATGAACTATAATCGTACCAAGTTGGATCAAAATTCCTCCAGTAGTTTTTGATGCATACGTGCACCAGACAGAAAGACAAACAATATAATGATTGCATTTTTTGCATTAGTATCGATCACCAATCATCCCACAATAGTTATTGTAAATATATTCAATGTACAGAATTGATAAGTCTAATTTTAAAAAATCCGGACAATTTAAAAAGCCGGACAAAGTCCGGACAAGTGCCTAAAAGTCCGGACATGTCCGGATTAATCCGGACGGATGGTAACCCTATCTAGATGGAACCTTTTTTTTAACGTTAGCCATTAGTTTCTTCATAGAAGCTATAAAAAAATTATCACACTTGTTTAGAAACCTCAAGTACGATCTTATGCCTAACTGGTGGCTTTACAGAGTAATTTAGAACGCACATGTCATTAATATTCACTCTTGTAAAAGAACTAATGTATGTAGCTACAGTTTGGCCGCTGAGACTATGCGTTCCTGACACATGTCAATTCTTCATGACTAGTTATGTACAATAAATAACTTGTACCTAGAACCGTTCTCTAAACCTGTTCCCGACTTACAATAACATAATAATAATCACAGTCAGCAATATTGTGACAACGTGATTTCATTTACTTTTAATTTTATTCTATTTGGCTATCTATCTGCCTTATTTGTTTTTCCAATTTTTAATTTTTAATTTTGTTTCATTCTTATTTAATTTTATGTGATTATTGATTGTAATGATGGGTTATTACCTGAAATAATAAAAAAAAATCATATTCATTTCATTCATTATAAAAATATGATTCATTCTTTCTATTAGCTTGGGTAGGGGCTTATTACAAAATTACATTATTATAAAATTATAAACGTTCTATTTTATATTTTTCAACCAACAGATTATTATTATTAAGATTACTAAAATATGCGGTTACAATTGCCTTGTTATTTTGTCTCATCACTATGAAAGCGAACATTTGACATAAAATTGAAACAGCGCAGTTTGACGTGGTTGGACGTGGTATGACTTTTAAAAACTATTGATTTTATATTTTTAATTAATTAAATAATAATCATTTTGGCCCAAAATTAATCTGTGTATTGTAAATTGGCACAGTAATTAAATTTTTAATGTTATCACTCGTTAATAAGGTCAATAAACGATATTTAAAATTTTGCCGTAAATTATACACCAGTTCAAAGTTACATCGCCCTTTCGCTCACAACCTGTCAGGAACGCATTCTTTCAGCGATTCTATAATAGCTATTCTATTGGTGGCACATAACGCAAAACACAAGTGTCTCACAAACTACGAAATAGTTGTGTGGCATAACAAAAGACACATGAAAAGCGTGAAGTATACACGTATTAAGTTATTTTGCTCGGTATTTCTAACATTTATGTTTCTTTATTAATTCAAGGTGATATATTTATATATTTAGAACAACTAGAGGTACCGTAATAGGGAATTATGTAGCTCTTTCTCACAGTTTCTTCACAAATACTTATATATTTAAAGTCCCAAGTTACGGCTCTATTCAAAGTCAAAAGTAGTAATAATTAGCAATAAAGAGACACTACATAAAATTCTGAGGCTTTTACGAATAAACAGGGCCATTTTGAGCATTTTGCCCCATCGCAACTGAAGTGTAGAGTCTGTCGTTAAAAGTATAGGCAAGTAACTCAAATGAAAATCGGTTTAACAAAATGCAAGATATTCGTGGATAAGCTACACATACAGGTCAAACAGTAAACTTCCTTCTGAAGTTCAGTTAAAAACACTAATAAATGATTAATGAACTCATGATCCAAGCAAGTTCGATGAAAATTCTACTTGTTTCAAGGGCAAGGACAACGGATGTAGAGCGAAGAATCATTCCGACACACTGGAACATGTTGGGACATGTTCAACCCTGTTACAGCTTGTTCAAAACTGGAACCAAATCTCGGCAAGTCGATTAGCTGGAATGCAGGACCAAATACCCGACCCAGTAAAATTAAAGAACCGGTTGGCATTTCTAAAGAATCTACGTTTGCACTAATTTTTATTTAAATACATTGACAGTTACTTGAAAAACAATCCTACATAATCTTATCTTCACAGTGTCTCTTACTCTTACGAATAAATTTTCATTTCAAACAAATAAATATCGATGAAGTAAAGTACAATCGTGTAAAGTTTTTCTGCAACTGATTGATCAGCAGGTAAGGTTGGCTTGAGTCGACTCTTTTCCCACTCTATTCCGTTAATTTTCCGGTTACTGTAGAGCACGTACCTAATCTCTTATCTATACATATAGGTAATAAATCTGTAACTGATCGGTGTATGTACATGGAAGATATAGGTATGAGAAAAAAAATATTAGGGGACTTTATGAATGCAATAGATGACGTCAAAAGTACTCTTGGTTAGACTCAAAATCCTACGCATATTAGTGAACCGGCAATACTTATTAGTAATAAAACGCGAAAATCGACATCCACGCGGGCGGAGCCGCGGGCAACAGCTAGTAAGTAATAATACATAACATGCTTGTGAAGAAGCTACACGACATTAACGACATAGTATTTGTACCTATTATCCATTTCACAGGTGAGTAAAGCCACTCAAATCGCATTACCGTGGATGTAAGACGAGAGAACACAATTAAGGTTTCAGTGTTACAACGTTTTGTCACCGGGACAGGAATGATGACGTTCCAGGTAGGTACTCAGTGATTTTAACTACTTGCATGATGAACGGAGAGACCAACAAGTTGGAGCCACGTTGAGACTTTTGAAAATACAACAGTTTGAAAAGTTCTATCAAAAGATTGCCTCATTAAATCTACCTAATGTTTAGTTAAAAGAAACATTTCCAAACATTAAGAGTGTCCATCAAAGTTATTTATTGAAATTATTGTCAGACGACAAAAAGACGACTCCTAAAATTTTGCCCATTTATGGATAATGTTATACAATGATTATTGGGCAACTATGGATCGAAATGTTACGCCTTTGGGCATGCGCCTACGCTGGAAGCACATCTGAATAAGAATTATGTAATATTCGTATAAAGTTCAGAGATTTTGCCCATAACAAAGAAACGAAAATATTTTAAAATAATTTTATTGCATAAAATTCAATTAAATAATAGTTACAGGGTCGTGTAAACCCCAAATGTTTAAGTTCGGAGGTTCGTAAAAACAATCTAGAGATCTTTCAGTAGGGGTTTTAGATTAATTTTCTTGAAAAAATTGAATGAAATAAACACAACCTATAAGAAAAGCAACATCCGTAACATCCTGTATAAGAAAAGCTAATTTTCTACGAAATTGAAAAGCAATGTTGCCATTCACTTACAACATTATTTTTCATCTTAATGTACCTAATATTTGAATAAGTTTTGCGGGGAAGGTTCGTGGCGTAACAATGAACCCAATTAGATCCGCACCTGACCTTTTTCTACTTGGAAAGGTTAACTTGAAACCTACTAATATATGACCTACTTAAAAGCTGAGTCGCGAGAAAGAGGAAGCACTATGTGTATCAATGAAATCCATATCAAATAGTATATCAGTGGCGATAGGTCATCGATGGGAAGACGATTGGAGGGAAATCGATTTAATCGATTAGCTATATTATGCAATCGAAAAGTCTGGTAGGCACGTATGGGACCTCATAGATTACATCATCAATCACCTACTGGATGAAATAGTGATGTAACACAAGCTTATAATATGTAAGAAAAATGTACGAAACCATTTTTATGGTAAGTTTAATATTATATCCATATCATGTGTTTTTTTACGATAGCTTAGTTTCACTCGTTTCACAGTTAAAAAAACTTTAATTTAGAACAAAACAACGAAATTCAATAAGTTAACAAACCTATTATAACTTTATTGTTATGACATCATTTATAAAATGTCAATAACGTAAAAAAAACCTTTGACATTAGTGAAGGAGAGATTCCATTAGCGTTAAGTGACTCATTTTCTGAACCGGAACTCAGCCTCCCGGCACTCTCAAAGCTGTAATCATGTGCAAGAGGTTTTAATATTGCACAGGAATTTTCATTTTATCAGTTGGATAGGTAGCAGCTGCAATTATTTAGCTTATTAATTAAATTACAGACTTAGCTGCTACCCACGGCTCTGCCTGCGGGAGATTCCTTTAGGTATCTTGTAAAACATCTTTTTACAAGATTTGAATTTTGCAATACTAGTTAAGACCGGTGAGAATAATTGCGTTCAAGTTAAATTAAAATATGTTCGCATGTTTTAATCAATGATATTGATTCATTGAGCAAAATGCGGCGAACCAGTTCGTCATAATTGAAATCCTTTTTATAAGAAAAAAATTAAAACAAACCTGGCTTTAAAAATTAGATAGGCACGAGTATTATAATATGACAAATCCAACATGTTCCTTTTTAACCCTACCACTAGATCTTATCACTTTTAACCTAAATACCTCTACGATAAGAGTTGGTTCCGAAGGGATGTTGTGTTGTGTTTTAGGCAATTAGAACTTTCCCTTTATTCCTGTTTTAAAACATCTGTCTGACTGTGTGAAAATTCACATTTGATTTATAAAAACCACACCTCCGCCCTTCAAATCGTTAACAACATGAAAAAACTAGCATACACTATCCTATTCTTTACACGTCTGTTGCACTCTCTCTTACAAGGCAGGTACAATAAAAGGTGGTAATGAATTCATTTACGTTGTAATGACTCTTATAAATGCCACTGGTAAACAAGAACTAGCAATTACCCATGTCAGAAAATGCATTATTCAAACTACATGTGCATTATATTGTGTGCTCACCTTGTGTTGCTACATTCTACCAAGTTTAAACCAATAAAAATTAGTACCGTAACGAAAAGTAGGGAAAATAGTCATTTTAGAATGGTTATGAATAATCAACAATGTGAGTTTTACACATCTTCATCTTATAGATGTAGAGATATATAGATCGGTTTGAACTTTTCAAAGTTTTAACACACTTTACTGACACTTTTAACAAAGGATGCCGGCGACGCAATGGTTTAGTAGGGTATCTGAAGTCCAGTGACAAAACTGATAATCATGCTCACTGTAAATTCACAGAAGCTCAATATCCTCCGAGGCCTTTCCAACTCAGTTGGGTCGGCTTTTCAGTCTAACTACAAAGCGGCGTACTTCGATATTTTCCATGAAGCTAACTGCCATCTGACTCCAAAACCGATTGGCGATATTGAAGTTCTGTATTTAGACAAGTTGTCGAAATTTATAGTGCTGAACTACCCGTAACGATGCATAGATGCTAACGTGCTCTCCAAGGAGATCACACATAGAGACACATAACATTAACACATAGAGATCCCTACGTAGGGATCTCTATGTGTTAAGAATCATCCATCGTAAGACTGATCTGGCTGGGATTGCTTGCTGCCATGAGCCCCTCTCGAATTCACAGAAGCTGATCCACTTTCTATAACAAACTTTCTGTGATATCTCAGGAATGAAAGAAAAGCAGAAACTGCATCAGCTGCATATTTTTCTGGACAAGTGCTAATACCTAATATAATTAACTGAGGAACATTTAGGGTCTAGTGGAGTATCTGTGTGAATTTCTTCTGTTGATGTTGAAGATAGATATATTATGTAGTAAAGTAATTGAGTAAAAACAAATAACTACGTGTTAATGGTGCTTTCCCTATAATTAATAGTAATTAAACCCATACATTTTCATAGTAGAGTCGCAGATGTAATTATGTGCAATTTGAATGCATTTTACAACGCGAGTTATCATCAAACAAAATCTTGCGAGCATAGTTATTTCACCCACGCACCGCAATTACATATAGAGCCTATCAACGTAGGTGCTCGGTTTACTACAATGTATTGTAAGTTATATTTTAATGTTATGCTATTTAACTAGATACTTAATAATTGTATAACTATATCGTCAAATATTTCCTACCTGTAACTTTTCAAATCCAAAGTTATCCAGCTTCATCGCGAAGCAATTTAGATAAAAGTCATTCAACACATTCATTCATATATCACAATTTTTTTACTAAAAATTATTGTCAATCACTAACACGCAAAATTTTATAAATTCACAGCACTTTTTTAATAAACACAGAGTACCAAAAAAAAGATATCAAAAAATCTTTTTTTTTTTAATTTAAAATTGGAATGTAACGAAGGCTGTATTGTAGGCGTCCACCGATGACGCCGTCTCGCGCCATATGAGATTACAGAAACAGCCTTCTCGTATCGAACTCAGAAGGCGCTACATACTTAACACAAAATTAAAATGAACTCTATTCGTGTTAATTTCCGTAACTGGCACTCGTTTTTCAACTTGGTCGAGTAAATATTAGTATGGCTGGAATAAAGGTTTACTGCTACGCAAATTAAGGTTCTGTTTACACTTCAGTTAGTGTACAACAGTGTAGCCGAAGATGGCATGGCGTGGAAAATATTGACAAAACATTGGAAGTTCTTGCTAAGGAGTTTACTAGAAATTAATACAGAAATTAGTACAGAATTGGATCAATATTTTTTTTCTTAATTTGTTTAACAACGAAGCGAGATAAATCTAATTATTTAAGTTAGGTACCTTATGTTACCATACCTATTATGTTACCTTTGAAAAAAAAAGTATTAATAATAATAATCTTACGCATGTTCTTTATAAATATTCAAAATACAAAATCAATCTATTGAAACAATAGACCAAATCTTGCATATAAATATTTGCATTGAGCAGGAATCGAACCTGCGAGCTATAAAATGATACCACTATGATATATATTTTAGAAGTTTTCGCCCGCGGCTCCGCCCGCGTGAAATCCTGTGTTTAGCATGCTAAACGACATACCTCCGTTAGGAGTAACGACATACCTCCGTTAAAAGCTGATTATGATGCATGGTATGCTATCCTGTTTTAAACTGTTCCATAGTCCACCTAGCTGGCATGAATTCGTACATTAAGTTCACGGGCGAGTATTAAGTATTTATCAATGTCTAAGGTACAAAAAAAACCGGTCTAGAGTGAGTCAGACTCGCGCACTGAGGGTCCCCTAAAAACCTGGATTAAGGCATGAATTTTATTGTGGGTTACAGGCTTTATGTGAACGAATGATGTCTAACCTTCCCCCCCCCCCCCCCCTCCCCGCCCCTGATGGGCAAATCTTTACCAGAGACTCATCGTCAATCAGCAGGTAGACCGGCATGCAGGTGAGGTTGGCTTAGGTCGCAAAGATTCTGATGAGGCTCCATACTCCTGAGTTTTTTTTACAAGACAAATGAACCAATGGGGCATTGGGGGCCACCAAGATCTTCCGGGCCCAAGCTAACCTTACCTGCTAGTCGGTGCAGTAGCTGACTGACAAACTCGGCTCTGGCGCAGGTTGGAAGGTCAGATGGCAAACCAAATCAAGATAAAGATTAGAAGAGCGTACCAGTGTTCGATCACATAAATAAAAAAGGTTTAAAATTAGAATTGATTAGTCTAGTATCGATTGATACTATATTAGGGGGCGTTGACGTAGATTTGCATGCACGTGTATAAACAAAAGACCTGTTTGTCATATATCACCATTTCTGATCAAATTCCCAATACAACATTGGATATGTCCTATAGAATTCCAGAGACACATTCACAGTAAACGGTAGGCATGCGACATCATTATTCCTCCAACGATACCCTGTGCTGCAAAAACTATAAATGTCACACATGAGGACAAAAAACTTTTGACCTTTATGTCAACAGGACAAGGTGCAATATTGAGTAAAAAACCGAACTCTGAAACGCTGCTACAGAAACAATGGACATTCTACCATACCGTAATCACAAATGCTATCTGAGACTTTTTGGATGATTTAGCTCATACTGCTAAAAGTTAAGGTTCAAATTCGTGTACCAAAATATCAGTATATCCTAGAATTAATATTAATATCAACATTATGATGCGTCGCAGCGCCTATCGACAACATATTATTGAATATCAAGTACAGGCATTTGCTATAAAAGCGGATAAGTGTATTCTTGATGTCTAAAACTTAGTATGCTATTCGTGAAAAGGAGAACACATGAGGAGAGGAGTTCTGAATTAAGGGTGTTTCTATAAATTAAAACGAGAATTAGACTGCGGCTCCACTAGGAGACACGACACGCGACACGTGTGATGGCGGCCCCTGTTATGTAGCGGTAGAGCAGAACTTTGTGCTGCTACGTCGAATGTCGCGGGTTTGATACCCGCTTAGTACAAACATTTGTACCAGTAGGCTGAGTAGGCTGGAGCCTAGGGCGGCAGATTTTAGGGGGCGGCAATTTTGAGCTAAATTTTTTTTCATATAAAAAAGAATATAGGTAATAATAGGTAACCTTACACCCCGGTAATTAAGACCCGAGACTTGTGGCCGACGGGGGGGGGGGGGGGTGGAAGTCATGGAGAAGAGTTTGAGTGTTTCTATGTATAATAATACATATAGATAATGTATTTACATAAAAATATACAGTATCTAGTCAATATAATACTATATCCTTGGGTCTAGCTAGCATTGTGGAGATATTAATATACCAACCTTTTTTTTTAACGTGCGGAAATCCCCATGGATACCACCCCCGTCGGCCATCGGAGGTGGTTATGTCGGGATCGAACCGACTAAATCCGCATGCCGTCTCGGGCTTTAGTTACCTAATGGGCATATCCCTCGCACCCCAGCTGACTCCGGGCCATCTACGGTTTTAAGATGGCCCCCTCGACCCCCCGAAAGGGGGGTGGGGCGAGCATCGCGCCACTTCGCCGACAATGGGGTGTAGGGTGACAGGCAGCCGTCCTGTCACCTAACCGTTAGCGCACAGACAATCAGCTCGCCCCCCACTGTGCCATCTGCTAGTCAGAGGGACACGTGGAGAGCCTCAGAGCAGCCCTCTAGAGGGCCACTCCCACCCCGGCCAGATTGGCCGCAGCGTCTGCTCGCCTCCTTTGCCCATGTGTATGTGGTGGTGACCCCAGTCCTGAGACTTTGCCTTTCGCTTACCATCAGGCGAGGTGGAGTCATTTTGACGAGTCCTATATAAAAAAAAAAAGGTGCACCCAGTGAAGGTTCCGGCCCGCACCCGAGATTAATATACCTAGCTGAAGTTGGTGTCACAAGTCTGCCACAGAGCCTTGTCTGTCAAACAGGTGTAGGGCTTGCAAGTGAGGTTTGTATGTGTCCCATGCACTAATGTAGTAATGTATTAAGTACAGTTAATCACTCATGTGCAGCATTTTGCTTATAATATCCTAAAACATTATAGTATCAAATATAATAAAAAATGAAACAAATATTTATAAACAAAATATGGTTTATTAAAATTGGATATCCTAACTAGTGTAGGTGAGACAAAATAGTACACGGTAATGCTAAGAATACCCAGGAATTGTTGCTAAGTTAGTGCCTTTGAAATCTAATACCTCGTCAGGATTTGATTTCAACTTTTCTATCAAAATGGGTTTATTAAATTTGAGTTCATTAAGATATTCCTGTTTCAACAACCTCATTTTTCCTAGAACCTTGTTCCGATATGTGTCTTCTAAATCAGGGTCGTGTAACATTTTTCTTAATTCTTGTAAATTGTCTGGTAAACCTAGTTCAGCATCTTGATATTCAACTGCGATATTTGAACTTCTTTGTTGTACTTCATTATGCACTTTCTTCATTTTTTTATAACAAATATGTTTTTCTGTAACGTCTACAGTTGACTGTCTTCCTTCATCATCAAATACTATTTTCTTTTTAGTTGTACAATTACATTCATCTTCAAACGTTTCTGAGTACATTTTTCGTTTTAAATTCTGGGAACTAGAGCCAGTCTCATTGTCCAAATTCAATAAATGTCCATACTTGCTTTCAATTCTCTTCATAACCTGTTTACACTTCATATACACGGTTTTCAGTTCCTGTATGTCGCTGGAGTCTATTTCAATAGCATTATCAATATTATCACTGTCACTGGATGTTATTTGTAACTGCTCACTTTTCTTGTCCTTTTTAACAGATTTTCGTTTTTTACCCATGGCCTCTTGCGTTAGTACTGATTTTTCTTCAATAGAGCTTGTGTTTGTTGTGTTTTGAGAAGCATTTGATAGCTCTTTTACATGGTTTTTAACAATGATATAAGATTTTTGCTTCAGTGGTTTTTTAATAACAGCCACTTCCATTGGACTCTCGCTATCTTCGTGTACAACCATCATTGATAGTATTTAATTCACTTATTAGGAATAAAATAAATTATTTGTTGTTTACGATTTATTTTACATTTTATACAAAAATAAAAACACGTGGATTGCAACAAAGCACACCCAGAGAACTATATGACACTGACAAATCTAGTGATGTAACGCTAACTACGCAGCGGCGCGCCGCGGCCGCCATATTGCATAGTCACGTCCATGCGCCATAATCGACTAAATGCGCAGTCGGGTGAATCCGCCGTTTTGATTCTTTCTTATTTATTTTGAACTTTTTTTGAAACTTGTCGGAAATGCGTGTCAAACGCATTATATTGAAAGGTTTTTTAATAAACTTTACAAAACTATTAGAGGCACTAAAATCCAACAAGAGAATCAGAAGTTATTGATCTTCAAAATTATTTAATTGAAATGGTATTGACGTCTATAGCATGGTAATGATTTTTCTATAACGGTAATGACGATATGTTAATGGGAATGATGAAAAACTGAATAACACTTGTTTCTCCTTTGTTAAATCACTATAAACATAATAGAATATTGCAAATAAACTTTTTTTCTTTTAGTAGAAGTCATATTGACGTAACCGACAGTTACGTCAATAATATGACTTCACTTCTCAGGAAGGAGGTCCCCATTACATACACCGACAGTGTCATAATGGTGGCCCTCAACTTGACGGCCTTATCAAATGCTTTTTCACGCCCCGCTTAAAGGACCCGGGACTGTAGTAGGAGGAAGGAATCACGTGGGCTGGTAAAGAATTCTAGGTCTTTATTGAGCGGCAAAAAAGAGGCACCGAACTTCTTAGTTCTTGATGGCATTGTTCAGCACGGTATGAGGGTGACATCTCAGCCTTGCACGTATTGTTCTGTATAGGAAAGGAGAGGATGGAACTAGTTGGAGGAGCTCATCAGAACACTCACCATGGTAGAGGTACCGCCTCTACCATGGTGAGTGTTCCGAAAACTGCCAAAGAGGCTATGTCTCGACGTAATTGTAACGGTTCGAGAGCGTTGGTAACTTGAGGAGTCCCAATAATACGGCCTGTACGTCGAGATGAGAACAGTATTCTACGCCGGAACGGATTTGTGTCTTGTATAGAAGATACCGCTGCTCCGGTGTGAAAAACCGCCTCACCTTGTTCAGGTCTCCAAGTTTCCGCGAGGCCGTTTTGATGATGCTCTCGATATAGTTATTATTAGTCAGTTTGCAGCGAACATCCATGCCAAGTATATCTAGGTTATCCTGAAGTGGCAGTGGAGTGTCCCGAAGAGCAGGGAGGGGAAGGAAAGGAGATACCTTTGCTGTAAACACACAAGCCTGCGTCTTCTTGGCATCGAACTCGACCAGGTTCTCAGAGCCCCATTGCGAAATGTGATTCAGGACCCGATCAAGCTCAGTGACATGAAACTGTCTTTTTTTCCCTACGTCAGCCTGCTTGTTCGCAGGGTGACCGTGATATCGTCCGTGTAAGGTGCTATCATCTGCATAGCAGTGAATGCTGCCTACTGACAGCATGTCATTGATATGAAGAAGAAACAGAGTAGGCGACAAAACGGACCCCTGCGCCTATCACAGAGCACTTGAATGCGGCGCTCCTGCAGGAAGTTCTCAATCCAGCTGTATAACAGTGGAGATAGATCAAAAGCAGGCGGCTTGGAAATAAGCGACTTGTGCCAGACCCTTTTTTTATCGTGCGGAAATCCCCATGGATACCACCCCCGTCGGCCATCGGGGTTCGTTATGTCGGGATCGAACCGACTAAAACCGCATGCCGTCTCGGGCCTTAATTACCGGGGTGTAAGGTTACCCAATGGGCATATCCCTCACACCCCAGCTGACCCCGGGCCATCTACAGTTTTAAGATGGCCCCTTCGACCCCATGAAAGGAGGGGTGGGGTAAGCATCACGCCATATCACCGATGGTGAGGTGTAGGGTGACAGGTGGCCGTCCTGTCCCCCTACACCCCACCTTGCCCCCCGCTTGCTCCCCACTGTGCTATCTGCTAGTCCGAGGGACACGTGGAGAGACTCGGAGCAGCCCTCTAGACGGCCGCTCCCACCCCGGCTGGATTTGCCGCAGGCAGCAGCGTCTCCCGTGGCGAGTGGGAGGCGCTGCTCGCCTCCGTTGTCCAGGTGCACCACGTGGAGGTTCCGGCCCGCATCCACTTGTGCCAGACCCTATCGAAAGCTTTGGTGATGTCAAGACTGATAGCCAATGAC
This sequence comes from Lithosia quadra, assembly GCA_963576445.1. NCBI lineage: Eukaryota > Metazoa > Arthropoda > Insecta > Lepidoptera > Erebidae > Lithosia > Lithosia quadra. Next base: position 4,323,648 of record OY754894.1, read on the forward strand.
TCACTATACTTGCCCAAAGCCTCACCCCCTAGATGGGTGACATACGCTAGAATATCACCCGTTGACTGTTTCGGCCTGAAGCCATATTGCCGATCATTAATTAGGGAATGATCCTCTAGGTGACGCATGAGCTGTGCGTTAATGATATGCTTAAAAACCTTGCACAGCACTGAGGTAACGGCTATGGGTCAATAATTGCCCGGGTCTGACCGATCCCCTTCCTTGGGGATCGGCTACACAAGCTGGCGGTACTGTACCCGAAGTGTTCTTCTTCTTCTATCGTATCGATGGCATTTCTGCTCTCAGATTTTACTTTCCCAGTGTGCTGCTACCTGGATTGCGTTCTCAGAGGGACTCATGAGTTCCTCTGGTGTGCAAGAAGTAACCCCCATCTTGACCGATTCTCCTTGCTTCGGTCGACCTGTGTCCGAAGTCTATTTAGAGACTTCCACGTGGTCCAGGGAAGGTCGTGTCTAGGTGGAAGGCTTTCCGCCCACGGAACAAAAGGGGTCGGTAACGGACTTTGAGCTCTCCAGCGAGTCACTCTGGCTTTTGGGGTTTCACTGTCAGCGGTAGCGCCGCATACCCAAAAGCTCTTTCGGCTTTTCAGCCTTTGTGGAACGTAAGGGTGGCCATGCATGGGGTGTCGGTGGTCCGCTTCCAGTTTGCCCCTCTCCATGCCACGTTTCTGCGAACGCCGGGAGGTGCAATGAGAGCCAGTGGGTATAGCAGCCGTACCGGAGTCGGCTTTAGACAGCCAGTTATTATCCGGCAGGCCTCATTTAGTGCTACATCCACTAGCCCAGCGTCACCAGCTGAATAGCACAGAATGAGCCCCGTTGCCCGCAGCACGTGTGGTGTGGCCCCCCAGGTTGTACTCGTCAGCCTTTTAACAGGTTATTACGAGCGCAGACCTTCTGCTTGAGGTTTTCGCAGTTCTTCCTAAACGTGACGGACCTGTCCAGAGTAACGCCCAGATATTTTGGAGTGCTTGCAGTGGACGATGTTGATACCACGCCACCGAATGTCAAGCTGACGCTGCCCGTCAAGGTGAGGTGTTTGAGGGGTTGGGCTTCAGTGCATTGCTGCCGTAATAGGAGCTCAAGTCCTCGAGTGCAGCATTCAAGTTTGCCTCTACCTCCTCAAAGGAACCCTGTGACGTAAGAGCCAGGTCGTCGGCATAGAGAAAGCGTGTCGTGCGCCCGAAGTGTAAGAGATGCAGTACAGACGCGTAAGCATGGGAGACAACTCCGCTGCACAATTACGTAGAAACACTGCTGGAATTCCATCGGGACCACTGGCTTGCCGGATATCGAGTGATTGCAGCACTGCACGAATATGGCGTTGCCTGATAAGGATGTGGTTGCACGGCCTTGACCAGGTGCCAGCAGCCACAACTGCCCGTGGGGTGCGCCACAAGCCTACCCAAGCCGTGCAATGCACTGGGCATCCGCTCTGATGTAAGCCTTCTTGCAGCATTACTTTGTGGGTTTGATGTACGCTGCTTTGAACCGGCCTACATTTGGATCACGGTAATCAGCTTCTGGTGAATAGCCTCTGCACACTATACCAAGAACGCACCCTGCGGGCGATGCTTGCCCCACCCCCCTTTCCCGGTGGCCCAGGGTCAGTCAACATCACCCAAATCAGAATTTACATGAGATAAACACACAAAACACATAGAGCAAGATCATTACCATTCACTTCTTATCATTACCATTAATAGAAAACAAATGGTAATGATGATAACGGTTATGACGTTTGATAGCTTATGAATTTTTAAACTAAATACCATGCTGCAGAGAGCACAACCAACCATTTTTATGGTATTGTACATAAAATACGGTTAGCGTGGGTATTTTAAAAAGATCTAGTAATTAGTGCTTACCTAAATTTCTCTGATAATGGTGATGATGCAAATACGTGACACACTGCCCCTAAGCAATGTAAGTTGAAAATTTTAAGACTCCTGCGTGGATAAAATTGACGTGCGCTGCGCTCCGCATCATTAGAGAGACTGGGAAAGGACATCTAGGGCGTCTAGATTGGGCTAGGTAGATAGAATTTTCGAGGAATACATCGTTGACGGTGCCGCGACGGTGATGACGAATTTTCGTGACAAAATTTATTTAATTTATTTTTATATGATATTTGATATCAAATCACATCATGGTTCGTTATGTTATTGTAGATAATGTATACTTTCGAAGTATGAAAGAAAAAACGGAAAGTGCTAGTACAATTTTTGGGAAATAATTGTGGAACTTTATTACTCGACTTTTTTTTGTAAACGGTGATGACGTTTGGTGCGTGTTTATTGAAATAAAAAATTAAATAAAGGATGTGTACTATTTTAAATACCGGCGCCTTACGTGAAAATATGTAGGAAAAGTCATGCAAAGTAAAAAAAGAAAGCTATTATGATAACTAATTTATTATTATCATATATTCGCAATTATTGGTTTTCCGCGGATTGACCCAGTCACTCGAATCTCGACCTACGTGTTTATACACTTGTCGAACCAACACTATTTTTAAACTACTACGTCAGCAAACAAGCACTTGGCTGGCCGGTGGGCGAAGAGCGTGTTGTAAGCAGTTCCTCTTGAAATGAGTTAATTAAAATGTGGCTGAATAGAATAGATTTAAAAAAAAAAATTGCGATTTTTAAATAACTTTATTGACTAACTAAATCCTTGTTTTTCCTCTTCTTTTTCTTTTTGGGCACATAATCTTCAGCATTATGTTCTTCAACAGTTTTCTGAACATCTATTAATGTTTCCAGATCCTCAATTTTCTTATCTTTCTTTTTCTTCTTTGATTTCTTCACTTTTTCTACATTTTCTGACACAATTTCAGAAATATTTTGACTAAAATCATTATTTTCATCAGCATCTTTTTCTAAGGTATCACTTAGTTGTGATTCTTCAACCTGGCGCTTACGTTTCTTCTTTTTCTTACTCTTTACCTCTTCAACACATCCTTCTAGATTAGAAGTTTCCTTTTGTACTTCACTTTCTTTAGAATTATAGCAAGAGAAACCCTGGAAACCAAATGATTGATCATTTTCAGGTTCCTCACCAATTTGTCCTGCACCAGAAAATCCTTTAAACCCGCAATCTGCCTCATCTCTATCATCAAAGCTGTTATCATTCTTTTTGACATTGTTTGACTTAAAAGCAGCTAATTTACTTTTAAAATAATCCACCATGCTGCCTTTGTCTGTAAACACTTGTTCTGTAGTCTTAACATCTTCTGTAACAGGTTCCTCTTGCTTTTCTTTATTCTTTAAACTTTTTTTGCCAAAAATATTAGCTAAATCTTTTTCGCTATAGCGAGTCAGGTCTTTCCCTCGGGTAAACTTGTGATAGTGTACCCGAGCTTTACTTTTCTTTGATTTAACCTCAAGAGACACACCACTGTGGATTTTGTCATCGTTACTGTTACCTGAAAAATATTGAAATGATTTTGTTAAAAATAGTTGTTTTTTTAATGCAAGACTTTATTGTGAAGTGAGACTAAACCCTTCTAAGTCCATAGGGTACAGTAACTACTTTAAATAGTGTGCCTTGTCTATAGTAAATCGTACCCATTTGTTTATGTTAGTTTGTATTTGCTATGTACTGAAACTATGACTATAAACACTAAAATCAGCGTCAATACCGAACACTGGAACTGTGTATTATGCACAAAGTTATCTCACAATAATAAATCTATAATTCTTATCATAAAAATTAATAATATTAGCTATCTGATACCAGATATGAATGTACTTACCGGACAAATTGGCTAACAATGAATTAAAATCGTCTTCATGTTTAGTCCACTGGTCATTCCTGTCCTCAAATCCCAGTCCTTTGTCATCATTCTTATATCGCGCCACTACATGCTCCACAATACCATTTTCATTGGCTCCTAACCCCTTGCCTTCACTCCACCCCATCTTTTCCAACATTCGCTGACCGAACTTATTCGAATCATTACTCCAAGCGTTGTTTTTAGCTCGTAAATTAATAACTTTTTGTTTCTGACGGGGTGCTGCTAACATAGCCATGTTAACTAAATATTATGAAATTGAAAACAAGAAATCAAAAAACATCACTTGATAAAATAAATAAAGTTCATAACCAAAATGACACGTGCTGTCAAAAGACAAGATGGCCGACGAGGTACGCCCGGTGCGCCGCGCCGCGACGCGAAGTTAGCGCGCTGCGGTGCACTGTAAAAAGGTCACCAGTGTTGTCAGCCCAAATATGCGTATTTCCGTAGCAAAAGTGTTCAAAACCGATATTCTTACCGATCATTCAAATACCGATAGGTATTTATTAAATATTCGGTAAAAAAATTAAAATAGAGTAGTAGTAGAGTAAAATTTCACTAGAGTAGAATTAATTATACAACTATTGTTATAACAGTGGGTTTGATGTTTTCATTAATATTATTTTTGAGATATTTTGTAAGGAGTATATTAATTTAATGATAAAACTAAACCATAAAAATTAATCAAAACAGTCTCTCACTCTAAAACTAAGTGAAAGGAATCTCCACTTGTACGTTTAAAGTATGCATCAATCTGGGTACATTCGTATTATACGGCAACATTAGGTATCGCCTCATTGGTTGAAAGCGGAGTGAAGTTGTTATAAAATCAAGGCCAAGTTGCGATTGGTACGGATTGGTATAGTATTATTCTGATGTTGGTATTAGATATATTTAAAAAATAATATATTTGGTCTATAATATTGGCCAAACTTTGACGGTCTCTTTGGCGTAGTGGTAGTGTTGGCATTCGACTGCTATATCAGGGGGCACGGGTTCAATACCATTCAGTAGAATACAAATATTTTGTAAGCATGAATCTCAGACTATAAAACACTATGAATATAATTTATTTGTATTGGTTTTGGTGATTCCTAGCCCCTACATATTTGCAAAAAAAGTAAATTAATAGGTATAGAAGTATGTTTATCTGCATTCTAGGTAGGTACTTAGCAATTAGTGTCGAGAGCTCTTATTACAAACAATATTTTCTATCTTTCACGATTTTTATAGGTAGGTACGGATTCTGAAAACTACCAGTAGTCGTTTTAGTGTGTTTCAAATTGTTTATAGAGTTATATAGTAGATGAAGAATGGGTAGGTACTTATTATGTATGATAGAATGATAAAAATATCTACCTAATGTTTTCTCATCAGCGCGAACAATAGCAAGCTAAATTATTGACGTATTTAGGCACAAGCACAATCAACCGGATTTAAAAATAAAATGTTCAAGTCAAGTCACAGTAGCTTGTAACCCAGTTTGTAAATTTAAACTACGGATGAGCGTCGCAAATTAATTTAGAAAATAAAATGGGAAGCCGACTTCTCGTGACAAGCACAAGTAAAAATCTGGTGCCTATTCAAAAAAAGCCGCAATGTTATTGACCATAAAGGTAAATCGCTTTGTTTTTAAATCTCGGACCGCGACATGCACGCGATACGCCTGTTACGTCACGATTTTGTGTGAACGTGATCAGGGGCGGAAGTCTCGACACATCGTTAAGGACTTTGCGATGAAATTCGGTCGTTAAATTCGTAGCGACGTAAACTTATCAATATTTGCAAGTCGCGACTGTCAAACTTATCAATTTTTGTCGTTAAGTTTACAAATTTCATCGCAAACTTAACAATTCATCGTTAACTCTTTGCGAGCATTTTTGACAGCCCGCAAAGTGCTTTACGATCGTTAACTATGTAATTTGTTGATATTTTTAGGTTATTAAATATGGAAATTGAACAATATAATCATAATAGAAATGTATTTGGTACAGGATTTCATTGTGCTTCAACGCAGGCGCGTTACTATCATCATCACATTATTTAACTACTACTTGCTGGCACTTTAGAGCCCGGTATAACGTATACGGAACTCCAAATAGGTTTCTGTGGGTTACACAATACACAGGCACCTATTTTAGGGATTAAAGTAATCTGTGTGCTATTTCAAACTATAATCTATCTAGTACCACAGGTTCATTCAGTAAAAATACATCCATCCATACAAATTCAAGTATTTCTGACAGTCTGTCTTTAGAAGATTATTTTCCATTAGGTAATAAGTGTTATGCTATATCACAATGTTTCATCATCTTAGCGTTGGATCTCGATTGCATCTGTAGCCTACATCTAGGTGCCAGGGTCTGCTTAGATCACATCGTTAGTTTCAGTAATAAAAATATCAGACAAATGTTAAATTGTCATGTTTTTGTTATAGGGCTAGTTACTAGCATAAAATCAGTGACTGCTGATTGTAAACAAATATAGGTAGTACCTAGTGTTATATAGCTATTCCATGAATTAAATAAAACTAGTATACACATCATAAATGCTTATTTTATTTCAAAATAAAAGGTATCTGTCATTTTCTTTATATAGAGCCTTTATATAGAGAATTTCTCACTCTTCACTTGGGCTAGATACCTCAGCCTACATCTTGGTACCCACTAACTACATGGGCTTGGGGAGCAGCTGCTGGCATCTGTAATGAAAGAGTATTTTTATTTTACTATGTAAAACTTACAGCTAATAAGGAAGGTACAATAATTATTACAATTATAAGAAAAAGATCAGTTACAAGATTTAATATAAGGATAAGACAAATTTTATTATATAATACATAACATATCTATTATTATCTATATATATGATATACTGTCTCTTATCTTCTATACACAATATTCACTTATTTTCCACTTTTCAAAGTCTCCTCCCGCAGGTCTGTTACTGTACATCTTTTTCTTATTATGTATTTTTATCTAGTTGTGTGTGTGTACATAAATATGTATAAATAAATATTACTTGCATAACAAATTTGAAGAGGAAGACAGCACAACAGAAAGAAACAAGGCAAGTCTAAGCTATATAAATTAACGGAGCACTTCAACCGTTCCCACCTAGTACTGGTCCCCAAGGGGTCTCTTGTGTCAATGAGATTAAACTATTTCAATCTGGGTATGTTCTAACTAGCATTAGTTAAAATATATGTTTTTGATACAACCTTGATGCTACTGTATTGCAATAGGTCATAATATTTAGTTACAAGTATATAGTACTCTTCTGATTAAGAGTGAATTAAAAGAAACGATACCTTGCCTTGATATCCTTTACCTCTTCAATATTGATGCCAGTGTTACTTTTAGGTGAGAAATTTTCTCCATTTTTCTTTCCAATCAGTAGCAACCTTTCATCAGCCAATTCCAAAATGTGCTAGGTGCTGCCATGCAGTGGAACAATGCAGTGAATCTATAAATTTAAATCATAAAACATTAATATTAATACTTTCAAGTACGTTTAACAAATTGGATTTGAAAATAAGATTGTAATCTATACCTACTTACTTGATTCACGTCGGACGGGAGCCAACGTGCTTTGATATAAAAATCACGCCGGATTGTGGTTTACACATTATTATATTTATTGCAGTTCACAGTTTACATTTTTAAATTCGTAAAGTATCCAACAATTTCACAATTTATTAAGTTTATTTAAGCTGACAGCTGACATGTTTCTTTTTATTATTCTGTTTGACATGGAAAAATGTTGCAAGGACGTAAACCTTAATTTCCTTTCATATTTTACAAAATAATTAAATCCTTTAAAATAGTTTGAGTAACTTAAACAATATGATTAGAAGGCAATGTCACAAAGTTAAAATACATAGTTTCTGTAAAACTTTTCCGTTAAAACTATTAATATCATGAATTAGTATGTAACAAATATTCCCCACTGACTGAAAATGTTATTACACGTCAACATTTTTTGCTCAAATTTACCAGACTATGAATACGAATTTCGTTAAGCTAACTGTCATCGTAAAGCACACATTTTAACAATTTTCGTCGGTATCTCAATTGAACCGACTACCGTCTGTCGCAAGCGTCGTTACTGCAACCGAATTTTGTCGGTATGTTATCTTGCTAATTCGGTAGCAAACCCGTAGCGATACATGTACAGACTTCCGCCCCTGATGATGAACAATACAAGTTTTTGTGACGAAATTTAACATCGTGATGGGAATTTGACGGAATATTATAGCAAATGACCATATTAACTCACGATGCAACAGAAACATTTAAATTTCACGCGGTAGGTATACTTAATCTAAAAATGTTGTAATATGGCAATACAATAACAGGCTGTAATATGGCAATACATAACCACAGAGTATATAATATTGTCTATGATAGAAGGTATAATGTTAGAGAACCATTAATTTTATAACTTATAATTTTCTCTGAGAAAGTTATTGATGTTGATGTACCTAACGATGCAGCCTTATTTTGTTAGAAGTTTATCATTACAGTTTCGTTTCATATTATATTTCCCTATTAAACTACTACGTTCATAACCACGTCGTTTGTACCTGACCAGGTGCGAACTCACAAGACCGGTTTTAAGAAAGTAAAAGTGCAGCCAGTTTTCTGACAAACAAATTCTATGAGTTTATTACTGTATCATCTTTAATTCTTTTTATGGGGAACTAGCTGATCCGTCCCGGCCTTGTATGGTACCTACCTAAAGTTATGGATAATAATACGATTGCCCTAAGTATGAACTCCAAAGCCGGTCCAAAGATTTAAAGAATATTTTTTTTATAGGCGATAGGCCCGCGTTTGACCACTATCTCACCTGATGGTAAGTGATAATATGGTCGACAATGGAGCACGCTTATTGTGGGCAAATATTCCAGGGACAAAAAGTAGCCTATGCGTTCTTCCAGACTCCCTGTAACCTATGCCAATTTTCAGCCAAATTCGTTCAGAGCTTATTAGAGCGTGCTGATTGAGAAATAAACATCTTCACAAACTAAGTACAAACCAAGTAGGATTCTGGATTTAATAAGATATCAGTATTGAAGAATCTAGTACCTATAAAAAAACTAAGACGATGAATACAAGTTCAGGTTGCGATAAAAACTGAAGAAGAAAAAATGCTTTGACCTATTAATTAACCCTGCTATAAAAGTTTATCTGAGGGCCAACCAACCACCGTTCTGATGGTATTTGCAAATTGAAAAGTTTTAATGTTTTTGTCTTACTTACCTACTACTAACAATTTCCATAAGCCAATATTTTTGTCCTCACTGTCCAACAATCGTAGGGAAATCCAAACTATATGAGGCCGAAGTACCGTCTTTAAGATACCACTCTCGCTTAAAACATCCTCCATTTCTTTAAGCAGACAAAAAATATTTTTAAAAATGTTCGAGAATCTCCTAATGAAAACTTGTAAGTATTAACAAAAGAGTTACTATTACCACAGAATACATAACAGTAGTAAACTACTGTGGTATTACAATTACGCGAATTTTATTATGACACGTAGAATTTTATGATCAACTTTTATTATCAGTATGCAAGATACTTAGTGTATACTTTTACACAGCAATAATATTTTTATTGAAGTGCAAAATCGCATAAAGTATAAGTCATTTTACACTTAAGATGTAGGTATTCATATTCATAAGTGAAAATAACTTAAACTGACTTTTCAAGTTTTAATCAGTGAAGTTCATTGTGTAAAATTAAAATCGAACGTGTTAAAGTGCACGGCATCTAACTTGGAAAGATTTTGGAATAGTGTGGGCCCCACTACAAAACCTTGCCAAGTTAGATGTTGTACAGTATACTTGTTTGTGGCAAAATGCCTCGCTTATATACATGTTTATAGTGTACGGCATCTAACTTGGCAAAGTTTTAGACTAGTGGGGCCCACACTGCTCCAAAATCTTGCCTAGATAAATGCCGTGCACTATTATCAGCTCATCAGTAGAATACAGGTTTAGTTGTCATCATCTCTCACCAGCCAATATCCCGGTTACATCCAAAGCTTTACACTTAGGAACCCGGTAGCAGCTTAAGACTGCTATCTGCCACCTCCAAAGAAAGGTTGCGGTCGGCAATCAACCGGGCTGCATGACTGGTCAGAAGGAAGTTTGATTCAGGCCCCGAAGATCTTAGTAGAAACCGTACATAATAAACACATCCTATTATTTAGAAATCTTCATGCAATTATCTGGAGGAAGCTGTCCCGTTTTAATAGGTAAACAGCAAGTTAGTGCAGGCTACTTAATTATTTATTTATTTACACCCGTTTTTATCGGAATGTTTCTCACTGTGACTTTCTAGCCAGCGATGTCTGGTCAAGCGAGACAGCCGGTGGAGAATATAGCACCATCTATGGTTAGATTGCATTTCACAAGTGAATTAGATGTTACTACTGCGTTGCTTAAGCTAGGTACTTTTGTGGTGTGTTCCATATGCACCTGCATATGTAATCTATACCTCTATACAATCTATATCTATTGATATTAGCTGTGCTGTTACCCGCGACTAAGTTTGCCTTAAGTTTTTAAAGCATTTATTAAAATAAATAAATAAATATTCTACGAGATTCTACACACGCTATATTATATAGACTTAGTGTGTTATGGGTTCCAGAATGCGGATATACATACCTACTTAGATATATTTTTTACATACATAGTTATACTTGGAAACACCAGACCAACGCAAATAGACATATTCATGCCTACAAATATTTACACTGAACGGGAATTGAACCCGCGCCCTCTGTCGTAGCAGTCGAATACACTACCGCTACGCCACAGAGGCCGTCAATTATTATAACAATTAAAATAATTATTTAGAGGCCGATATTTGTTTATAGTTGATATATGGAGAAAGTTATGATCTAGCTAGAGTTTCTTTTATAGATAGAATTCATAATGCGCCAAAGAAAGTTACACAGTAGCAAAGAAAGTTATAGGTAGGTTTCCCTTCTTTTCATTGTTTCCCGTTTGCTAAGGAGAGAAGTGGATTTATTACATCTCTAACTCCTCCAATTTACTTTTGATTAATTTCGATGCGGGTTTCAAGACAGTTTAACTTTCCCTGGGATTTTCCGAGTGTCATTACTCGGTGTGTTCGTGGATCACTACTATTGAGCCTGGTGTACAGAGGTTACAGTAGTGGCAATGAGGGTGGGATTAGTAGTAAGGTTATCTATCTATCTACCTATCTGTTCACTGTCCCTTAAATAATGTGTTTTTAGTTAAGTTTATATGTATCTAATTATCAGCGCCCAAACCCTACGGTACTCGTAATTTTTTTTCGTGCAGGACATTACGGTTATTTCAGACTCGAACCAACTCAAATCTGCGCCATCTCAGGTCACATGTACCAGGTGTGAGGTGAGGTGTACCAATAAGGTAAGTTCCCTCGCAACCCAGTTGACCCTTCGGCAGTACCTACCTAGTAAAGAAAAGTTTCTGACTTAGGCAAATGCTATGCAAGCAAGGCGTTTCGCGCGTTTTCACTAACCATAAACCACCACACGTCGGACCAGTGACCAGCAACAACTCTCTCTAAAAGCCTATCCTCCATATGATTGGCATTTACATAAATTATAATGTACTAGCCGTGCCCGCGAGTTCAGCCGCGTGGATTTTTTTTCGCGGAACTTTTTCCAAAATAAAATTTGCCTAAGTTACGCCTTATAAAATTATCTACTGCCAGCGAAATCTCGTCCAAGTGGGCACAGCTGTTCTTGAGATTACCGCTTTAAACAGACAGAGAGACAGACTGAGGAAAAGACGGAAATAATCAATTGTTATACATATATTTTGTCGTACTTACATATTACAAAAAATCAATAGGTAGGTATGCATTTATTTAAAGCAATTTTAATTTTGCAAACAGACACTCCAATTTTATATATTTGTATAGAATGTATATCAACAGACAAGAAATCATCTCATTTTGATCTTAGTTTATTCAATCATATCTTTAAATGTTCTCTTACATAACAAATATAGAAGAAAAGGTTATCAATACAGAAACAAAGGTGAAGCGGAGTCGTATTTCTCCACATTCCACCTGCTGTGTTTTTTCTATATGCCTTACATTATAATAAATAAGTATAGGTGCTCTATTGCCGTCAATCGGGTTCAACCAGTAACCGAAATTACTAGTAAGTACCTATGCCCAATAGCCCCTTTAGCTAATCTAAATTGCATTTGTGTTAAAAGTGGATTGTGTAGGTAATGGCCAGGATTCGAACCCGGAATTATTACAATAACTCTCGACCGTATGGGCGAATTCTTAACGACTAGGTAAGTAAAAAAAAAACAAAAAAACATGATTATGCACTGGTTAAAATATTTGTCTATTGTGCTCTAAAACTGGCGAGTTTTAGAAGCATAGAGTATGGAAGTGACACTTTTATTCGATTGATTCAAATGTAGAACTCTCTATGAAAGACCGCCATGACGTCACACAGGGCATAAGCCACTGTAAGTCACAAATATAGGACGTCTGCAATACTTCCCGTCTAAATCTCGAAATAGCTAAGATGCAAAAGCACCGTCCACTAAGCCATAAACTTATAATCTAAGAACATTTGCCTACATTCGTATGCTTATTTACATTTATATTGCTGTGAAATAATGCGAAATTATCTTTCGTGTTTGCTCTGGTGGTTACTCAATAAATTGTTGGATTTTATCATCTTGTGCAAGGTTACCTGGCAGCAATGCATTGTTGTGTTTCAGGTTTTGTCACAGCAATAAATTCTATATTTAGTGCTTATCTTGGTGTTACAAAACTCTAAACTGAACACCGCTAAAAAGTTTAGTAGAATGATGAAGAAACCAACTATTTTTAAGCTCAGCAATCAACCTAATTTAAATATGGAATACTTTAGCTCTATGTCTATTCCATTTATGTACCATAAATTGTTGTTTCTGTTTGACAGGTGAATCATAACTTAACACAAAAAATTTAAAAAAAAGCAACAAGGCACGGATTCCACCTTGGCCCGGTGCAATTTGTGAAGGAATTGGCATATTATATACCTATATTAATTAATATAATGAAAGTTGTAGGTGGGTAGGCACAATTAGTGCGTATAGTGACCATTAAACATTATAAAATGTAGACGTGTATAAAAATACGACCATAATAATGTTGGCCTCAAGCAAGTCCTGTGCTACCTCCAAACCAAACATCAGAGTTGAACGCACTCGATGACTCATTTATCGTTCAGAAACGTTTGCTTTTCGATAACAAAGTTCCAATCGTCAATAAAGCACTAAGCACACACAATAGCCATAGCGCACTTTGTATCGATTTTGTGCGAACCGATTTGAAAATTGAATTCTTGCGTGCCAAATGCAATTAAAATAATAATGTTATTCAGTTTCAAATAGGTAAGTATTTGGAATGGATTCTATCGCGATTTCTTTGGTATTATTTGGTCTTCATAGCTGCTGACAAACATAAAAAAACAGTTTTTTTTCAACGTGTGATAATCGCGGAAACTTCCGAAATCTTTGTTCTGTTTGATACATTTTTAATTTAATTGCGCCTGCCATCAAACCAATACACGAGTGCTACGAGCTACGACAGTGTAACTAGCAATAAGTAGGAACTCGTTTACCGAATATTTTGATATAAGTAATAAATATATTGTAATAGGCGTTAAAATATACGTAGGTATCTAATGGAGTAAGGCTTCGATGTAAAACAGACAGATTGAATGAAATTTTAAGCAATTGCATGCTAACTATTTCCAAATGATTTTTTGATCGGAAAAAATCGGAAAAAAAAATCAAATAGACAGATTTATTCTCAGTCTGCCTGAAGAGTACAAATGATGAGAGACAAAATTCCTCGAATAATAAAGTTTGAACCATATTCAAATTCAAAATGATTTTGCTCTGAGCGCCCATTCAGTAATTTCCTGTGATGAAATGATTCATGGGTACAATGAAATGATTCAATATGATGCACTAGCGATCGGCGAAGAATGTTGTCTATATAGAAAGGATTAAGGATTTTTGTTTCTTGGGCTTGTTTTTTGCCAGATTCAACCAGTTTATAAAATCAGGTAGAAGTTGAAAGACCAAAAAATATAAAAAGTGATGTACAGTGGATTAAATCGCAATATCTTAGCAACAATGGGAGCGTTACAACATTTGGAAAAAGTTGTATCTGTGGGCATCTACTCTTCGAAAAATCAGTAATAGGACGAATGGAGAGAACATTAACTTCTATAGTTGTCAATTGTCCATGTCCCCTAGTTTTTAATTTCTTCTTATAATATTTATTACATACATTCGAAATAATGCCTAAAGCCTAAGCTACGATCAGATTACGCGTGGTAAAGATATCTTAGATAACCTAAGTGCAGCACTATTAACTGTTAGGACTAGGCACCACAGAATTTTAATAGTTTCCTGTTCATACAAATATTTACATGAATAAATAGGCATTGTGTGGGTGAAGACCTGACGTGACAGGGCTATAACGTGGGAATCTTATCGTGTGACTCACTAATACGATATACGACCCAACTGCAATTTTATAAAACTGCATAAAAATAAACTACGCTACATACTTATTTTAAAAAATTTAAAAAACCCCCGACTCACAAAAAAGAACAATAAAAAACCTGTAAAAAGTAAAAAAATAATAAATAAAAAGCTATATTATTTACGTATTCATATTTTTAACTAACAGTTTGTCTCGTCGGGGGGCCCGCTCTATACCTAAACAATTGAGCATCTTGCGAGACAGACGTACGATTAGGTGAGCGGTCCCCGACGAGACAAACTGTTAGTTAAAAATATGAATACGTAAATAATATAGCTTTTTATTTATTATTTTTTTACTTTTTACAGGTTTTTTATTGTTCTTTTTTGTGAGTCGGGGGTTTTTTAAATTTTTTATTTAATTTTTTATTTCATGCTTTTTATAGGGGTAACATAAGTATAATAGCTAATTCATTATTTAATATCAACATACGTATATAATAGTCTATCGACAATTATTCAGAGCTAATGCGAATTGCGCGAAGTGTGGTTACAGAATTAGAAATACATTCCACTCCTCATATCTTTCGAATGGCTAAACCGATTTTCATAAAATTTGCGGTATTGTGATGTATAAGTTATGACCTTTCATTTGATACCCAACACGGGTATATTTGAACACATTACATTTTTCATCACCACTTTCACCCCTCATATCTTCGAAATGGCTGAACCGATTTTTATGAAACATAGCTAAGAACACTCTCCCCTAACTCATCTTTCAAACAAAACAAACAGAATCAAAATCGGTTTATCCGTTCGGGAGCTACGATGCCACAGACAGACTTACAAACACACACACACACACACACACACACACACACACACACACACACACACGTCAAACTTATAACACCCCGTTCGGGTTTCCGTCGGGGGTTAAAAAAGGAAAGAAAAATATCCTTTTGTTATTTTAATGCTGTTAAAAGATAAAACAGAAGCCAATAATTAGCAAAGGTAACGGTGTAGCTCGGAGGCTGAACGGGTAGGTAACCGAGGCCAAGGAAAATAAAAAAGTAAATTATTATTTAGCGAACTAACCACTTTGCAGCCGACAGCTGCGAATTGACGCGAAACAGGTTTTTGGCGGGAACAGTGACGTCATCTGACATGTGCCTTCCTTGACCGTTCAATTTTGGATGCTGTACAAAAACCAGGCTCTTTCATCTCGTATATACGGCTATTATTATTTTGTTAGTGTAAGGGACTGGTATGTTTGTTATCGCAAACAGGTGATGTTGAATTTTTTCTTACAGGTAGGTTAATGAGAAAATGTACTGAAAACTGATATGGAAGTTTTCCTGGAAAAGGATCATGATTTTTGAGTCAATCTACTTACTTACTAGGTACAACAACAACAACAACAACTCGATTATGTATATACCTGTTTCAGTAAATAGCCTTCTGAGGTAGGTACCTAAATTAAACCTACTCATAGAAATCTTTCATATTATCAAGCATACTTGTTTACTTCTATGTAGACCTTAATCTAATACTGTTAGGGTAGTTTATACACTAGCAACTAATAATTTATAAAATAAACCTACATACAGTCCGGACTATAGATGGGCTTAGCTATAACCTGTCATATTGAGCATTTATCGGGCGTTTATTGTCTATGGGCCAAAATCCCACCCATCTTTAGTCTGGACACTTATAAAGGTTTTTCTTCGGAAGGGAATCTCACAGATCCTTTCACACAAAACCTATAGATTAATATTATTAGGTATTGCTCTACCAGCGCTACAGATATGAAGTTTATGACGTGTCTTGGAGGAAGAAGTTTGGCCGTGTGCTTGTCTGTCACCTAGTAGTCTGACAAAAAAGAAACATCTGCAACTGAAGATACTGCACAAGCAGGTAAAGCTGTAGTTGACGTTAATGCTAACGATGACATAACTAATTAATTACAGCATTTACAGTTTATTGTAGAAGCTTTATTAAGCAGTAAAGCAATATCTTCAAAAAAACAATCACTATTGATATGAATTCAATACAATTTTATCTAAATCTTACATTACAGGCTCACAGATTCTATGTGGTGGACTATTGAAAAGCAAAGTGCATTCAGTTCTATGTATCCTATGTTGGCTATGTTGTAGAATATATCGCGATAAGTATCTTCTATCTCTATGCCATCAAATGCATGAAAGATAACCTGTTCAGAGTGAACAAAAACATGAAAAAAGCTTAATCTGCACTAAAGTTATAATGTTGTGCAATGACACGTACTGATTCTAAACAATTCTGTCCACTTGCATCCATATCCTAGCTTCAAATACTCATCTCTATGAGCTTGTTCAAGCATTACATACATAGTAGTTTGTTCTACTTTGATCTCATATCTCATAGTCCTCGACCTTCGGTGTGTATCTATCGATATTTATATATGTCTCGTTCACATTCCATTATTCGATGAATCAACAGTAAATGATATATACACATCAAAATATTATATCGAACAAGGCGTACCTATTTTGTAATAATAGGTAGGTACCTATTATTACAAAATATTTTCGTAATATCACTATCTTCGAATCGAGTGAACTTTCCTCGTGTTAGTTGCTTTCCAACTGTTCGCTGAGTCGCATGCGTGTAGTAATTTGAATCTGCACTCTTATCTAATTTCGCATGAAATGCATGCTACTGTAACTAGCTGTTGCTAGAAACTCGTTTATGACTATGAAATAGTTTGATGATTGCACAATAACTAACACGGTCACATAACGACAACTGGGACTATTGTTCATGAAATCTCTCTTTTGTTTATTATATAGAAGTTGGTTACCACAATCAAAATAATTCTCATATCATAGGATCATTAACGTACTTAAGATAACTGATAACATCTTTTGTGTTAGTATTAAAGTGTATGCAAATAAACTTTGTCTCTAAATTATCATTTCTGTTAAAAAACATAAGATTTAAATTTTGTTTGTATTGAATTTCATCGGAAAGCACTTAAATCTTTGTGTAGGTGAGATGAGAATGTAGTGTCACAGGGTACTAATACTGACCCACACCTAAAATATAGGTAACAAATAAGAGTCATTGCACTTCATAGGTAGGTATGCAACGGCAAACGTGTTTTGCCTCATCGATACCTACTGCGAGAAGCGGTCGGCTTACCTGAGAGTCACTCCGGACGTGGTTCAAATTATTCACCACCAATACGTTGTCCGTTGCTATTGGATCCATTTCTGTAAATTCATTATCCGTATAACCAAGTTTCAGTAACACATCACTTCACTTCAAGATCCGTCCGCGTACCGAATACACTTTTAGTCACTATAGAAAAACGCATCTAGGCACAGAAACAGTATACACATAGGCGTCTGACCCTCCCGAGTAAGGCTTCGCTGGCTTACTTTAAAACGAGAAACACCACCGACTTAGATCGATAAACCGATGTAATAACATTACGATGACAACTACAAAAGTTTACTCGGAATAAAAGAGTTTGCTACAAGTTTTGTTGAACACAACGTCTGGGCCGATGGTAAGGACGCCAGGCGGCGAAAAGTTAACCGTGCGTGATTTCTGGGGGACTCTCAAAAGCAAATGGTCATATAAGCTATCAATCTTTGCATACCAGAGTGGTGAGGTGAAACGGCGATGCTTGTTTCTGTGTGTACTATTACGAGAGTGAAAGGGACGACGCAAACGCAGGTACACCGCCTTCAAGTGGGCGAACAGTATCTACAGGTTTTGCTCTCCCACTACAAGGAGGCACGGAACGGACTCAGAGAGCCTCGAAGCTTGAAAGTTTAGTTCAAAAACATAACAAGCCTTAGATAGTCGCCGAATAACAACGTAACCACGCGTCAACGTTATAAATATACTATCATAACCATCGAACGGTATCAACTATGATAGTTTATGTGGTATTGTAATATGTTTTAAAACCACACACGTGGGTTTGTTTACAATGAAAGTTATTAATTAATTAATTTTTTTAGAGGAAAGTCAGTAATTAAAATTACAATTATCAATTCATTACTTGGTAGTTTAAGAGATGATTAAATGAAGACAATGAAAAATATTATCGATAAAGGTAATCGAACCGGTCCCAATGCATCT
Organism: Lithosia quadra; assembly: GCA_963576445.1. Classification (NCBI taxonomy): domain Eukaryota; kingdom Metazoa; phylum Arthropoda; class Insecta; order Lepidoptera; family Erebidae; genus Lithosia; species Lithosia quadra. The sequence goes on from OY754894.1 coordinate 4,342,141, forward strand.
CTGGTGAAGGCCGCTTGAGCTAACCTCTACACAGGACACTCCTGCGCAGGGACCCACGCACACGTACAAAGAAACTCGCATACATAGAACCACATTGAAAAGAGCTGTCAGTGCGATGCGCACCGTTGTAAAATAAGTATTTTTCTTACCTGGTCTTCTAAGTAATTGGCATTTTTAAGTGCTGTTTTCTATAAATACAATGCATGGTAGCTACAAAGTTAAACAGGTGGCAGTTCTTTATTAGGGTGCACAAGATGATATGAAAATTCAAAAACGTGTTCTGACTTCTATTAAAAGTAAATACTTATCTAAATAGGTACAGTCACAGTCGGTATTAGCTTAACACATTCCAAGTACCGACTATTTAGGTTTGAAACTTTACATAAAATAATAAACCAAATTGACAAAAAATGTTAAATTTACCTTCTGAAGATTTTTACTTTATTTATACTTGAGTGATTTCGACGTAAAGATCGTTTTTAAATTTGTTGGTGTTCAGCAAATTCTGATGGCGACTGTACCTAATATCCGTTTACAAAAATTAAGTGTTTAGGCTTGGTTTCATTAGTGACGAAGATTATCAATAATATACGTTTAATTCGTTTATTTAACTCAGTTTTCATAAGACAAATTCATAGAGTACAACTACCTAGTAACGCAGTTGAAATAGAATTAAACGCGTTTACATTTATCGGTGAGTCAGTTATAGCAGAGTTCTTATCATAATTAATGTTATAAGTACTGCAAATTCTTTACACTTGATTTTGTAATTAAGTTTGTGACTTTGAATAAATAAATATAATTATTATTATCTTGTTTCTTTTCTAGACTTTTAAATAATTATATCCAGCAGGCCAATTTATAGTTCGAAAAAAATTATGGATTTTTTAAAATACTTCTAGATCGTAACAATGCATTAAACTGCGTCAAGTGCTGTGGTTACCGTTCCCAGACACGGCAATAATTATTATTTGTATAGTAACAATTTCATCCTACAACATAGGTACTAGGTACACACCGCTATCGAGACCCGAAGTAAATATGTAGTTATAAGTATTAGTTAACTAGCTTGTAGTACGGGTTCTAGAAAGCGGACAGACATACTTGGATACATTTTCTTTTGTAAATACATACAATATACCTAGGTTATAAATATACATATTATACACACTGAAATGCGAGATACGGATTTAATGTACATACTTTCGCATTTACATTAGGTATTTCTTTTTGTAGTACCTAAGCACCCTACCATAAAATGCACCGTTTAAAATGTAATAAAATATGTACCTACGTAAAGAGGTTTAAATTCAAATAAATACAACCTCCTTGAAATCTCAAAAATATCATCAGTCAATCAAATGAAAAAAAAAATTATAAAAAATCCACATTAATTACACACAGGGAAGACGAAATAATTAAAGAATTTATATTCTCTTCCAAAATATCATGCATACATTGAAAGAGAATATAATTAATCGCAATAAGATGTCATGAACAAACAAGAATTAATATTCGTTGTTACACTTTCGGCCTTTGTATCATGTTTTGCTACAGTTTTTGACAAAGGCAAAAGGCCGCCAGGGCCATAGTGAACTACCAGGGTAAGAGAATCCATTTTCTTATTCCATCAACTGAGGGTCTGTCCCGGTTCCCGGTTGTATTCTGGCTTGTGTACCTATTGGGATTAGGCAGTTTGAAAGTTGCACCAGTAAATGAAAAATTGAGAAGCGAGCGATTGTCGTGGTATGGACATTTGGATATTGGACAGTTTATGAGAAAGATGAAAATAATGTTGTAAAAAAGCCTTAGGTGCAGAGGTAGACCTAAGAAAAGATGGATGGAATGCGTGAACCAGGATATGGCAATGAAGGGAGTGACTAAGGGGATGGCATCTGATCATATTAAGGAGAATGACATGTTGCACATTGGGAAAAGGGTGGCAGGTAGATGATGATATTGAACCCCGGGCCCGCTGTTCTCTTCAACAAGTATGTAGCATCTTTAAGCCGCAATGGAAGAGTCCTGTCTGTGTACCATGCTTTCTGTATTGGGTTGTGTGTTTTTTTATGTATGTATGTTTTATAATTTTTTTAAGAAAACGACCGCAGCAGTTCGAATCCGGGCCTACGTCCTGTTCGGATTTCTTTTCCATCTTACTAAAATAGATAATTTGCAGGTCCCAAGAAAACCAACCAAAATGATCCTCCAAAAATATAATTCTCATGTTTATCTCAGCCTAAAAAAGTAATGCCAGAAGTCAGTACCTAAGCTAAACTAAATTACGAAGCATCAAACATGGTCGGAATAAAACCAACCCGCCTATGGCATCTTACAGGAAAAAAGCATTTCGCATACATGATCAACAAACGCAGGAACATGGAAAAGGCCTACGACCCTGGGAAAAACTATTTATACCATTATTTTACGATAATTGGCATATCTTTTGCTAGTGCTCTCGGTGCTTTATATACCTACGGAGTGTTTAGTCCACCGAAAGACTGCAGTGCAACTATGAAGAAGAAAAAAGAAGACCCACCGTGTCCGAAAAAACCGTGCCCCCCTCCACAGAAAACAAAGCCCGCACGAGAGTGTCCGAGTTGCGGAGATTAAAAGCATATTCACCAATATTCAGAAACAATAAATTAAAGAAATAATATATTCCGTATTTTATTTGCTTCACTTATGTGGGAACGATGCGACACTGGACTTGGGATTGCCGCAAATATTCTTCAATGTTCTACTATTATAGTTTCTTAAGGCAGTGACTCCACTTAAACTTGGTCCGCGGACTCAGTTGACATACCTATTCATTTTTTTTTTAATTTCTTTGTTAAAGTGGGATAAACCGCTTTCAAAAACAAAAATAACAGATACCTACTGTTTATTCACCTTCATGAGGAAACGTATTTATTAAATTAGGCCCGAAAACATGTTAGGATTGAGGACCCACTTCAGATTTTAATCTGTAGGTACTACAGTGGTTAATTTTAATAAAATTTTAATCACACTTATCTGTAGGCTTCAAGAAACACAGGCAAAAGGGGATCCACTTTTTAGCAGTACCGTCCAGTTTTCCATATTCGCTTTACTCTTATTATAATAGGTATCAACATATCACAATTTACAGAAATAGATCTGTTAACATGATCAGGGGCGGAAGTCTCGACAGATCGTTAAGGACTTTGCGATGAAATTCGGTCGTTAAATTCGTAGCGACGTAAACTTATCAATATTTGCAAGTCGCGACTGTCAAACTTATCAATTTTTGTCGTTAAGTTTACAAATTTCATCGCAAACTTAACAATTCATCGTTAACTCTTTGCGAGCATTTTTGACAGCCCGCAAAGTGCTTTACGATCGTTAACTATGTAATTTGTTGATATTTTTAGGTTATTAAATATGGAAATTGAACAATATAATCATAATGGAAATGTATTTGGTACAGGATTTCATTGTGCTTCAACGCAGGCGCGTTACTATCATCATCACATTATTTAACTACTAATTGCTGGCACTTTAGAGCCCGGTATAACGTATACGGAACTCCAAATAGGTTTCTGTGGGTTACACAATACACAGGCACCTATTTTAGGGATTAAAGTAATCTGTGTGCTATTTCAAACTATAATCTATCTAGTACCACAGGTTCATTCAGTAAAAATACATCCATCCATACAAATTCAAGTATTTCTGACAGTCTGTCTTTATAAGATTATTTTCCATTAGGTAATAAGTGTTATGCTATATCACAATGTTTCATCATCTTAGCGTTGGATCCCGATTGCAACTGTAGCCTACATCTAGGTGCCAGGGTCTGCTTAGATCACACCGTTAGTTTCATTAATAAAAATATCAGACAAATGTTAAATTGTCATGTTTTTGTTATAGGGCTAGTTACTAGCATAAAATCAGTGACTGCTGATTGTAAACAAATATAGGTAGTACCTAGTGTTATATAGCTATTCCATGAATTAAATAAAACTAGTATACACATCATAATTATGCTTATTTTATTTCAAAATAAAAGTTCTCTGTCATTTTCTTTATATGGAGCCTTTGCAGACAATAAGAACTTCTCACTCTTCACTTGGGCTAGATACCTCAGCCTACATCTTGGTACCCACTAACTACATGGGCTTGGGAAGCAGCTGCTGGCATCTGTAATAAAAGAGTATTTTTATTTTACTATATAAAACTTACAGCTAATACCTTACTTGTACAATAATTATTACAATTATAAGAAAAAGATCAGTTACAAGATTTAACATAAAGATAAGACAAATTTTATTATATAATACATGACCTATCTATTATTATCTATATATATTATATACTGTCTCTTATCTTCTATACACATTATTCACTTATTTTCCACTTTTCAAAGTCTGCTACCGCAGGTCTGCTGCTGTACATCTTTTTCTTATTATGTATTTTTATCTAGTTGTGTGTGTGTACATAAATATGTATAAATAAATATTACTTTCATAACAAATTTGAAGAGGAAGAAAGCACAACAGAAAGAAACAAGGCAAGTCTAAGCTATATAAATTAACGGAGCACTTCAACCGTTCCCACCTAGTACTAGTCCCCAAGGAATAGATTGCTTTGGGTCTATTGTGTCAATGAGATTTAACTATTTCAATCTGGATATGTTTTAACTAGCATTCGTTAAAACATTTTTTTGATACAGCCTTGATGCTACTGTATTGCAATAGGTCATAATATTTAGTTACAAGTATATAGTACTCTTCTGATTAAGAGTGAATTAAAAGAAACGATACCCGTGCCTTGATATCCATTACCTCTTCAATATTGATGCCAGTGTTACTTTTAGGTGAGAAGTTTTCTCCATTTTTCTTTCCAATCAGTAGCAACCTTTCATCAGCCAATTCCAAAATGTGCTAGGTGCTGCTATGCAGTGGAACGTCTGCAGTGAATCTATAAATTTAAATCATAAAATATTAATATTAATACTTTCAAGTACGTTTGACAAATTGGATTTGAAAATAAGATTGTAATCTATACCTACTTACTTGATTCACGTCGGACGGGAGCCAACGTGCTTTGATATAAAAATCCGGATTGTTGGATCCGGATTGATTTGTGGTTGACATTATTATAATTTATTGCAGTTTACAGTTTACATTTTTAAATTCGTAAAGTATCCAACAATTTCACAATTTATTAAGTTTATTTAAGCTGACAGCTGACATGTTTTTTTTTTATTATTCTGTTTGACATGCAAAAATGTTGCAAGGAGGTAAACCTTAATTTCCTTTCATATTTTACAAAATAATTAAATCCTTTAAAATAGTTTGAGTAACTTAAACAATTTGATGAGAAGGCAATGTCACAAAGTTAAAATACATAGTTTCTGTAAAACTTTTCCGTTAAAACTATTAATATCATGAATTAGTATGTAACAAATATTCCCCACTGACTGAAAATGTTATTACACGTCAACATTTTTTGCTCAAATTTACCAGACTATGAATACGAATTTCGTTAAGCTAACTGTCATCGTAAAGCAGACATTTTAACAATTTTCGTCGGTATCTCAATTGAGCAGACTACCGTCTGTCGCAAGCGTCGTTACTGCAACCGAATTTTGTCGGTATGTTATCTTACGAATTCGGTAGCAAACTCGTAGCGATTCATGTACAGACTGCCGCCCCAGGACTGATCAGGACTCACAGTATCGCATCGTTAAAGAACTTAATGCAGGATGAGGTGGTTAATATGAGCATAAAGTATGACAGCACCTATTAAAACTTCAATAGTTGGCGGAAAGAGCATAGACAAAATTAAGAATATAAACACATTAATATGTCACGCTTTCTGTCACACAATCTGCCAACTTCCATTATTTGACGGCATGTTTAATATCTGGATAAAGCGTGAAAAATCAAAGTTATAATCAACTTTTAAATAATATTTTAGATTCATGGAATGGAGTAGAATTAAGAATTTTTAGAAGACCGTGATGGATGTGCGAGACACTTTAAAATTTCTTGCTGTAACAATGACGATGACTGCTGGAGTGTTGTATTCGTATGGGTTTATACAAGTTCCTTGGCTTCGGTTAAAACACAATCAGTCTGCTGACGTTAGTCAGAAGGCTGGTGACAACAGAACCGATGGAGGAACACCAACAATCACCCGAGCCGTGCCAGAGCTACATGTAATAAGCAACGGTGAATAGGTTCCATTATCAGAGTTGAGACTGTAGGGATGTGTCCACGTTTGTCTATCGAACCTTAAGATTAACCACGAAGACTACTATGATTCAAACGTGTATCGCTTTAAGTTAGATACCCACAGTAATTGCTACTTTTTGCAGTGTCTGGAATTACATTTTTTGGTTGTTAATATATTTTTATTTTAATTATTTCGTGTTTGTTTTCAAAGTCCACACGTGAGTAGTGTTATACTGTAAGTTAGTTTGTATCCTGCAGAAAACTCGTGTCGTGGATCATGACTCCTATCTCATCTTTTTCTAGAGAAACAGTTTGCTTGATGGTCAACAATATGGAAGCGAAAACTACAAATATAGTAATGATTGATGTGTAAAATTGAAGCTTTAGGGTGAGTCAGGGAACAAATATTTGATCATTATCGTAAACTCAGAGCATTATGACCCTTACATCTATATAATAATACTGATGATCTACAAAAAAAAACCGCGCATGATACCCGGTGCTGATCGCAGCGATGGTGCAGAGTGCGGACGCGTGGTCGGCCGCCGCCTCCTTCTGCGAGCAAGTGATGCTCGAGAAGGAGGCGGCGGAAAGGGTTCGGGAGAGGCTGCACAGAGCTCTCCCGAACGGCGGCGGGCGCGGACGCCTAAGGCGTCGGAGGTCTAACGACCTCAGTCCTCCATGAACGCTGGCCTGGGGGTGACGGGTGGAGCCGCCTGTCACCCTAGCAGAAGCAGGCTGGGGCGGCGGCGCGCGACAGCGCGCCCCCCCCCCCCCCCCTTTTCCGGGGGTATGACGGGAACCACGCGGTTCCCAAACCCGAGGGGGCCATCTCGAATCCGGAGATGGCCGGGTCAAGCCGGGGTGCGAGGGAAATGCTCTTTGGGCCACCTTACACCCTGGCGTCAGGAGACCCTAGACGGCGTGCGGTTTTAGTCGGTAAGAGTCCGACATAACCTGCCCCGCTGGCCGCGGGGTGGGTATCCATGAGGATTTCCGCACGAAAAAAAAAAAAAAAAGGTAAGCTTGAGAGCCCCTAAGATCTTGGTGGGCCCCAAAAACAACCACAAAAATGGCTGTAATACAACTCTGCCTATACGTCCACCAATATACAGGAAATTTTTGAAAAATATCTAACAAATCAAAAGTTCTATAACGAAATCGTTTCACTGTAGGTACTGTATTTTTATCAAATTATTGATAGTAGTGAGTCATGTCAATGTACAGTTTACGCCCCCAGAAATGATACCCAGGTGGTCACTGGCAGATAAACTAAATACGATATGAAGTTATTTTTGTTTTTATTCCAGGGATTAAAGCGTAGGTAGGTGATTCTGTCCGTCTAACACATTTTCACGCTTAAAATTCAGAATCAATTTTCGGAATATTAGCATAGATAACTTAATAAGTTATAAATTAGGAATTGTGATCTGGGAAACCGAAACCGGGCGTCATCAAACGGGTACCAGACCCGTCTTCGTCGGTCGGTGAAATTGGTAGAAGGAAATATCAGGCATTTTGTTTTAGAAAATAGCAATATTGCGCGGTAAATAGTGTTTCAGAAGGGCAGAGTTGCGGGCTGCTGCAGCTAGTATAAATTACCTAGCTAGCTAGCTAATATTTAAAAGTATTTATGCTAGCCATTTAACCGTTTGAAATAGACTAGAACCAATAAAATCTTATATGGCGTAAATAAATTAAAGACGAGATGAAATCATACTTGTATAGATTGATTTTATTATTTTGGATTTTTTTAATTCATTGTTTTTTTTATAATATATAAAGAGGAAAGAAAAATATGCCCCAACACGGTGTTTCGCCATGTTTTTACTTTTATTTTCGACATTTTTGTTTCGTAATGGAACCTACTTTTGCTATTTAATTTAAAAAGTATATCTAGTTGTCATTCTATTCATTAATTGTCAGTTAATTCGTCAGTGTTTATCGTGCGTCAAATAATTAAAAGATTTTTTTAAAGAAAAATGTTAATATAATCGTTTAAAAATACTATATTATGAACGGGAGGAAGTTAATAACCGATGTTTTGGTGTTCTCTGTCTCTTTCTACATGTCTTATTATTTAATGAGCAGTTTCATTACTAGAAATCGCGCAGCAGTCCGAAATAATAAATGATGATGATATTGTAGATATAATTGAACCGTTCAGATGTAAGTCAATTGGTAATTTTTTATTTGCAAGGTTCTCCTAAAATCGCGGATCCTTTGAGCGGGAAGTGAAAACCGAAAGCCACCATTTTAGGATGGACCATCAACATCATTTCAGCGTTTTTCCCGGTTGGATCCGAGGCTTTTACTTTGGAGCCAATTTCGACATTGAATGTGTGTATACTACTTAGGTGGCAGAAAAGACCTGTTAACGTGTGCAACATCGCTTCCAACCCTGGTTGGGGCCACTGAGGAGTTTGGGGAGGATTACGTTAGAGGTTATGTTTGACCTCTAATGTAACCCTCTCCAAACTGTGGAGGTAAGTGGTGATGATAATATTATATGGTCTACGATGAAAGTTTGCCTAGAGAAGGAACCTATTCATCGAGACTTGAAGATTCCCAGGTTAGGTATAGCTATTCGAAAATACAGACTCAGGTAGGAAATTCCACTCCTTAGATGTAAACATATTGAGGGTCGGGTCATCAGGTCTCAATGACTTGGAGATTTACAATAGCATCTCGTGACAGCATCTCGAAATCTTTGGGTCAAAGATCAATAGTTCAAATAATTAAACTCATAGTCACTGTTTTCAAATCGTACGACAGACTTTTTTTATTTCAAATAGAAAATTTCGCTAAGTATTTGTTTGTATGGTAAGTGGTAATAATGTAAGCGAAGATCGAGGTGTAATTTTAAAATCTAGAACACTTAAAGCTCAATTCCTATTGACAAATCCATACAAATAAAATTAATGAATATTTTGAAGGACTGCTTGAAATTGGATAATTCTTTTTATTGTGTTTGTTATTGTCAGAACAAGGTTTATAAGAAATAAAATTTTTCAAAAGTCCACGGGTTTGGTGTAAGTACTATAATTACACCGGGGTGAAACCAGGGTGCGCAGCTAGTTGATCATAAAAAAATGTTATGTTTCTATCGTCGTATCGTATCATGCTTGAGTGATCATTTATGAATATATTATAATCTACTGCATTTCCCCAGCATGATTGCTTTGTAAGTTGTAAATTCTATGTTACGGAGAGAAGTGAGTTCTGTAACATAGATTAAGCCGAAAACAACTGCTGGGATTTCACAGCAGATGCTTGCAGGGTGACATAAGTAATGTCCCTTAAGTTTTGTTTAACATTCAAAGCGCCTATTTTAAGTACGGTTCATCTAAAATTTATTTTTTACTGAAATTGGTGGTATACAGCCCACGCGCACTAGGTCTAAATCAAAAAATGATTGAAACAAAATACTACATACCCTTTTTCTTTTTTTCCTCCCAGGATACGTGTTCAACGGTTGCGGTGGTGGTATATGATAGAAGTAAGGCGGCGTGTAAAAAACATCCTCCATGCCAGATGACACGGGCGTACCCCGTGAAGGCACCATGGAACGCACAGTGCCATACAAATTTCTGTTACGTCCTTGACTCCCGTACATATTCATCGTAACACCAAATTCACGCAGGCTCTACAGTTTGTTGCTTTTGCACGTTCACATTTAAAAAGTTTATATAGCGCGGTAAACTGACATGAAAATTCTTTGTAAAACTTATTTTTAAAAATAAAAAATAAGCTACCGAAGTTTTTGTGTTTTTCTAAAGAACGAGGTTTTGAAAAGATAAAAAATATTGACAATATTTTTGTCTTTAGACTTTCGTTCTAATTTTAAATTGTTTAGTCGAGTTAGCGCGAAACCGCCGTGTTGCAGTCACTGCGTGAAATGTGTGGCTGGGAATTCAGTGCTGAGTTCCAGCCTGTGTACTGTTAATTATCATAGTTTATCAGTTTTTTCCAATGGAATACGTGGAGCGTGCAGGCTTGCGAGAGCAATGCATCGACATGTTTGTATAAAACACGCAAATTCGCGCGTCGATACACATCGATGGGTTTAAAAAGTTGTCATTATATTCTTCAATTAAATTGATAGGTACTTAATAGTAGGTATTTGTTAATAATATCACTGTCAATTCGTGTAGCCAAGACATACCTACCTTGATTCCGCATTATTATCATTTTTTCACTGACTGTACTAGCGCTAAGACATCATGCTAAGACATTCTTGGCTCTACAAATTGTCAATTTTCGTGCTAACCTACCCAAATCCAACATTCCCAAGAACCCTTTTTTTAAAGCTATAACAGTTACAGTAGATACTTATATTCATCAGGAACTAATTAGTAATAAGAATAACGACTCAACTACACTAACCTTTTTAAAGCATATAAATAAGTTAAATTTTTAGGTAAAGTAAGGCCTCCACCCCTGCAGCTCCCAGTTCTACGAAATTACACACACAAATATTAAAGCCTATACAATAAAGAGTAAACCTAACTTAAACGGGAATCGAAGCCATTACATTCTTATCTTTCCACTTAATATCAAAATAGAAAATATTTGATGTAACCCATGCCATCTAGCGACAAAAGTTAAAACTTCACATAGCCGCTTGTTCGAAAGCTGTACCGCGGAACCAAACAAGTATTAACTTCTGCATCATGAAACTAGATGGCGCAAAACATCGTAGCAGTCCGTTAGCAGTCCCGATTTGTTGAAGAAACTTCAAAACACCAAATTCCGAAAATGGCGGACCAACGGGAAAGAAAATCTAAATAATTTTACAATGTAAGTAGCTCAGCGCTATCAAGAACCACCAACCAATAGATTTACAACAAAATGGCTGTGAAACACCTAGCTAAGGTATTTTTTGCTTTAGTCTTCGACAAGGCACATTGTGCGGCTTTTGTCGGCCGTGACAATGGTTTTGGCAACAACTACATTTGGGCATCTTCACTAGAATCTGGTCTCCAGATAGCCACAAATCATAAGAAGCCGTTGATGGTAATCATACACAAGTCGTGGTGCCATGCCTGCAAAAATCTAAAGACGAAATTCGCCAATTCACCCGAGATACAGACGCTGAGCAAACATTTCGTGATGGTCAACTTGCTTGATGAAGAGGAACCGCCGAACGGTATTTTTGCTCCAGATGGAGCTTACATCCCCAGGTAATTTGAATTTAATAATTATGTACAATTCATATATGGCGTAGAAAATATTGTCATTCACGGCAAAATCCTTTTATTTCTTTCTTGGAGCAATAGTTTCGTCTTTGGATCTACTCATTTTAAACTTGTGATTCGGTTTCCATTGCACACTATATTTCTAATTCAAAGAAATAAGGAGGCAAAGAAATCCTATCCTTTTGATTTACTTTTAATTTAAGGGGTTTTTGAGAACTTATTTTCTTACGGGTGTATCTAGCAGTGGGCAGCAATGAACAGATTGATTGATAGAACATTTTACATATCCTTCTTTATCCGAATACCAATCATGGATGCACTTCGCGCACGCAACCCAGGAAATCTCTTGAGCGTAGTCTCGATCCCACGTCGATCTCACAAATGTCGAAAAAGGTATTCTTTTAGTTACAAGACTAGACTGAGACTGAATATTGAATTTTTTACGAGAATTGGGCCCTCTGCTTTTCTATTTCTCCTTTTCATTATTTAGTCATTTTGTTTTGATGGTGGACCTAAAACCTCCAGAAGAAACAGGAAATTTTACATGGCCATAATTTTCAAACCACCATTCCCATTTTACAGGATCCTCTTTATATCACCAAAAGGATCAGTGGATCATGAAATCTTCAACGAAGATGGCAGCAGTCAGCATAAATACTTCTACAGCAAACCTGAACAGATCGCCAAATCAATGAAGAAAGTCCTTGAGAAGTACCAGCTCGAGTCATTTGATGTATGAAGAAATATTCAAGCTGATTAAACCACGACGAGTGTGTGATTCAAAATGAGGAAGATATTATTTTTTTTATACCGCCATTCCCATTTTCCAGGATCCTCTTAATATCACCAATAGGATGAGTTGATCATGAAATCTCTATCTAAGATGGCAGCAGTCTGCATAAATACTTCTAGCAAACCTGAACAAATCAATGAATGAAGTCATTGATGTATGATGATAATATTAAAGCTGATTCAACCACGAATGGAGAATCATAATGAGGAAGAAATATCTTTTTAAGGCTACAAAACGAATATTTTCCTTAGCGGATGGATTCTGATAATATCACTTTCAGACCTGAGAAAAATTCATGATGGATTTATTGGTACTGGATGTGATAATTGATGCGATATCAATAAGACGATGATGTTCAGATCAATAAAGTAACTGAGACGAATATGTATATTTTTATTTATTTATAGGGTTACTATATGTCTCTCGCCTTGAGAGAAAAGCCTGAATGCTTATATTCGATCAATTTATTTGTAGATCGAAGGTATAGTATAAAGACAGATGAAAATAAATGTTGTTTGGTTCGATCAATACGTTTTCGATATTGTACTGTGGCTGCCGCATTACTCAAAATCAATATCTATTTTTATCTTAATATGTACGTACCTAATTGTTGTCGCGTTTATCTATTTACTATCGTATAACTACCGAACGATTTGACCGATTATGTATTTTATTATGTTAATCAACTAAAACGAGGTTACTTCCTTTCACAAGTGAAAATTCATTCAAATAAAATACATTTTCACGTATTGTTGTCAGGTCGTCGTTGAAAAAAAAAAACAAAATTGATCGTAGATTATATCGCTGGTGAAATTCGATCTTCGATCATAGAACTGATTGCCTGAAACTTCGCATGTTTCATGGTAGGCCCATAGATTAGACAAAATAATTACCTACTTCATCAAATTATTTCGTCGAATTTGCCAGACTATAGCCGTTCTTTTATTTAAATTATTGGTTTCACCCGAACATAAAAGCGTACTCACATCCTCGACGACGGGCTCGACGTACATCTCCATGGTATTGTTGAGGGGGGGCAGCGCCATCGGTAGGGGAGACGCCGCTGCCGAAGACCTCCGGGATATGCTGTTGCAGGAGCATTGTGACACAGAGCGACGTGAGCGGGGAGATTCTCTGTGGACAAATAAAAAAAAATGATTCTTGGACTCAAGTCACGTGATGTTGATAGCTCTAAAGTCAAGTAGAAAGTATCACAAAGATACTGAAACTGTATTCCATACTAGACTTATACCTGTCTTACAGAAGAAAGCAGTCAGACATGAAAATATGGTGCAATAAGAATATTAGGCACGAATAATGTGAGATCAGTGAACCTCGGCATCCGCTTTATTGGTACGTACCTATTTTTATAATAATTATAAATTGAACAATGGTTTAATATTCTAATGTAGGTACGTTGTGTTACCGATATCGTCCCATCCAACCTTAGATGAATTAAATTAATTCATCTAACCATCCAACCCTATACGTATGAGGGCGGGCAGCGGGCAGCGCATCGATCGCCGTAAAGTGATCGATAAAGGACAAAATATTTGTAAGTGCGCGGAACAGAAACGTGTCCATCCAATATAGGTAATTATTTTTCAATATCCATATTTAGTTTACAATCAAGTTTTAACGAAGCAAAATCTTTTTAAGAACACGGTGTTTGTGTCCGCCTTCGCCCAAGTAGCGGCATTTCTGAACATTTTTCCAACATTTTCATAAATCTTGCCCTAGAAATTACTAAAACAGCAATCAAGAAATTATTCAAATCGGTCCAGCTCTCATGAAGTTTTCCACTTAATAACTTAGCACTTAATCTTTATTTATAGAGATTAAAGGACATGGACGAATCGAACATCCATTTATCCGTCATAGAAATTATAATGAACTCAAATTGAATAATTTCATCGAGTGTCGTGTGGGAATGAGGTCAGAGACAAGCTAATGGTAATTAATAATTAATAACGTGAATTATTAGTGATATTTAATATTGTGGTACAATTTCAATACCGCCTTGATGTTCCCTTTCTATAACTTTCCGTTTTATATTGGTATCTATAGGTTTACGGATTTTTCACATAACACATCATAAAGCTATTAATATTATTGTCTTATCGTCAAACTGAGGACCACTGTTGTAGCAGCTCTTTGGTCTTATACTTTAAGGTTAGGTTCACAAGACGAGCTTTATCGTTAATAGCCTCATTATTTGCCACCAAGTCAGGCAGTGAACAAATGCAAGCTGACCTCTAACAAAAATAGAATTTAGGAAGAGTTTTGAAAAGCTTCGAGAATTGTATATTACCTTCTGCTTCTCCGACACACGTGATGCGACGTCCGGTCACATCTGCACCTGACTGGTACAAAGTAACCCAGTTGCGGTAAAGGAGCTGGCTCCATGGAGTCGCTGGAGTCGCTCCACTCCGGCTGGCTGAACGGGCCCATGTCGAGGACTGACGGCATTGTTACAATTTTCTTCTTTTCCTTTTGGTTGTCTCATGGAATATTCTTGCAGCTTTTCTTTCTTTTTTGTTCTTTTGGTTTGATTTATATCTTTATTAGGTACCTTTTTATTTAATATCTGTTATTTTCTGTTTACAGATGAATATCATTATTTGGAGTAGGCGTTGTTCCTTGCTACATATCTTCGCAGTCTTTTGAATTTCTGAGGTGGAAGTCACTTCACAGGAAATATCGAAGTTCGGCCGATTCGTAAATTAGGCTGAAAAGCCTGCCTCAATTGCGTTAGGAGAAGGCTCGGAGGATGAATTATGAAGATTGGAATTTTTCTTCATATTGATATTGCATGGATTTTTTATTGATATCGATCGTTGGGACTGCTAAAAGGGATCATAATAATATTACATAATTAAGTCCCAATTCATACGTACATTTTTTTGTACTCAATTTCGTTGGTACACTCTCCTTGTGGTTATTATGCTTGTACTGTTTAACTGTTAACACTATAGCACAATGAATTGTCACAAATCCTTACTCTGTGGTGTATTAGTCTTTTCTTTATTTACAAGTCTTGTATTAGCACTATAATACGCTTTCAAATACAGTTACTTTAGCACTAGTTTCACCTATTGTCTTAAACACTATCTCGCACTGACGCACGAAGCACGTCAGGATATTAAGGTAGTTGTAGACGAAATAACCTAATTTAAAAATATGATTGTAAACAAAATGATTGTAGATAAGGCCACGGGTGCGACTGCCAGCAATTAGAACTAAAATGTAAGTGATAGGCTGTGATAAGATAAATTCAAATAAAACGTTATTAGGTTAGGGTGTAGCGTCACGAATTTGGGACGAGCCGAACCTCAATTATTACCCTAGACGCACACTTGGCGACAGGCGACAGCGACAGCTCGGCGTCTAGACGCGGCGACAGTACCTACCGAGAGCGCGCGCGACTCACTTAGAACTAAAAATGTATGAAATTCTCGGCCGCAGCCGGTCGTCGCGTCTAGACGCCGAGCTGTCGCTGTCGCCTGTCGCCCAGTGTGCGCCTAGTGTTAGTATTATTTATCAGTAACTGTTCCCCGTGGCTTCACCGGAGTGGCTTCCCGTCCCCTTAATAGATGGACTATATGACATCGCTAATTTTTCTGTAGACCTATATAAGTATAGTTATGTTATAAAATACACAATTTCACCACATTATTTTGTTAGGTCTCAAAGGTTCATGCAGCGTTTTCGTTGGAAACTCCCGGACAAGACGGCTTAATTTTCTCCGACACCTCTAACAAATATCATTATATTTTAGCCTATCACTCTATCTATAGCCAAAAAAAAAACAGCCTGGAAATTGGTAAGGTTATTATTGAATTTATCTCAACAGACGCGGCGTAGGACTTTGTTTTATGATATGTAGCGATAGCGATAAGCATTATTGTAATTATGAGTGGACGTAAGTATGTATGTACAACCTTTACGCGGGAGGAGCCGCTGGCATCAGCGCTAGTGTCTTATAAAATCACAAGCCTTCAATACATTCTTCATTCATACACTAGGAAAAAAAACGTTAATGTTCTATCATAATTACATTATGGCGGTCTCCCTTTGTGAGTCACGTTTGTAAGTTCCGAAGAAAAAAAAAGGAAAAGAAATCGTTTCCCCGAGGAATGCGCGTGCCTTCACGTTCGGGAATAGGACAGGCCGTGGTTTTTTGACGAAACACCAAACCAATGGCCATTAAAATATTTGTTTTGAAACAATGGCAGTCGTGTAGCTGTTGTTTCGTGGAATAATACTATTTTTAACTGTTATCTAATTTTTCGACATTTGTAAAGATTCAAGGAAATATAATAGCATGACACTCTTTTTTTATACCGCTTAGGTGGCAGACAAGCACACCTGATGGGAAGTGGTCAACGTGGCCTATGGCTATTATATAAACCTTCTAATGCCCTTACTGAAGGGCACAGTCGAAATAAATAGAAGCTTTTAGATAAATTAATCATACAGTGATCGAATATGTAACGAAGCAACGACCAAACAAACAGACACACATTCCTCCATTCAATAGAACGACCTAACAATTGTATGTTAGCCATATTATGCAGTACGATTACGTGGTTAATCATCAGCTTAAGCGTTTAGTTGTACAGTTAGCAAAAAAGTCAACAAAATATACAGTTAATTTACTATTCGCGTGACTTAGACATATAAGCTGGTGCAAGTGGCAAAGCACAAATGACACCAATACGATTGTACCTAAGTGTTAACAGTTTCTAGGCAGTAAAAAAACCCAACTTAAGCTAATTTAAAAAGTATTGACTACGATTATTTATTTGTTGGGTTATTCCGTATTCATCCCTTATCTCATCCCATTTCAAAGTTTCTTGACTCATCCTAATTTTAATTCCACATTGATCCCATAGCATTTTAACTTCTTTTCTGTTCTTAACTCATCCATTTTGTATAGTTTTTATTATGATAAAAGGTTGGGCGTTAGTTTTCTGTAAGTTTGTATGTGACAAGTACCTACTGTCGTTGCTGACCATACAAATGCATACTTACATATAGCAATCAATTATGAACATAGTGTGAGTGTGACGTGACTGTCACATGCATTTAATAGTAACTACAAATAGAAGACTGAATTCATTCAGAGGTACGTGATCGCGGCTTAGTGGGAACTCATTCATTATTCTGAAGAATTTGAGTAACGTCCGTTGATGGTCTGGAAAACTATAGCGTAGCTTTATCGTGTAAGACTTTATTGTGTTTTGATTGTTTTTGCTCACAATCGGTTGAGTAGAACCGGAGATATAGTCAAAAAATGAGCAAACCGACTTCAAAAATGGAGGAGGTTCTTAATTCGACTGCATTTTTTTATGTTTTTTACCTCAAAACTTTCGACCGAGTCAACCGATTTTGATGATTCTTATTTTATTTGATAGCTTGCGCTTCCCGTGTGCTCCCTTGAATTTAGTCCGTTGAAGTAGGTTTTTTTCTTTGAAAGGTTTTTATGTCACTTTATATCGAGGGTAGTCAACGAGTGTAGGTATTTTTGGCATAGTAAAGTTACCACTTTTGGTAAGCACACAAGCAACGTCAGGGACGTCACACTTGCGCTGCCGACCCTTCAAGTTTCATGCTTATAGCCCACTATAGAGGAACAATAACTTTAGTTCAGAACTGTACTAAGTTGTATATATATAGTTACCTACCTACGAACGTGCTGTGGACATTTACTTAGTATGCGACAGTTGCAGTTCCGTTTTAAACTCGTGCTGTACAGCATAGGTACATTGTATTTCAAAACCGTATCATTTGTGCCTCCTTTCCCCTCCCTATTTTTTTTTAAAGCTGTTGTGTTTATTTTGCCGCGTTAAGGAAGCACAAAAATATCGGTAGAGGTAACCTGAGTCAGCATCAAAAGTGAATAGTATTATTTTCAGATTTGGAAAATTAGTTTTTGCGCAAAGTTGTTATATTCCGTAATGAAAATGCTTAGCGGGGTCTATTGAAATATTTATAAATTTTATCACAATATAAAGTAGGTACCTAAAATTTTCATTCTGTAGGTACACTCTTCAATTTCTGTACAGAACATAATATAGATGCCTACTTAAATAAAATTATACCAATAAAAATTACCTAACACAATTAGAATACAGTTAACTACTTGATATAGGCCTCTCCCAGAATCCAATCCTCTACGTTCCACATCCAGTACACACCGGCTACTTGCCCTTTCAGGTTGTCCTATCTTCCGTCAGATATTAGGTATAGAAATTAAAAATACAAAGACTGAAGCTTGAATGGCAGAAGAGAAGACTTTGAAATAAAACGTAATAAACAAACGGACTACGAGAAACTGTTCCCCGAACTTCTAAATACAGTCTCCAGTTAGCATTCAGCAGTAAGATGACTACTAAAACTATTACATCATGTAGCCATCATAACATGTACAACCTACATATAAAAATGCGATGCACAGCACCTTCAAGTAAAACATTAGACTTGACTGGAACCTCAAACAACGCCCACACTGGCACACGATGACTGATGTTTATTTTTTTGGACCCCACACAGTCAGACCGCAAGTTGAGATCCTATTGTAAATATTTTTTGATGGAATATAGTGAGGATACCGTAAATATGGGAGAGTAAGTTATTTTCTTACAAAATAACGGACTCGATAGTATATTATAATACTGTTAGATCCATGAATAGGAATATAGGTACGAAATAATAAACAAATAGACATTATACTATAAAGTAGGTACTCTTTATTCCGTGATAAAAACCATAAAAACTAAACTAACTAAACTTACCATAAAAGTGCGGAAGTTTGGTTTGTTTTTTACTAAACTACGCAAGAACGGATTGGATCTTTGACTTTACCTTTAACTTATCATCAGGCGAGGTGAAGTCATGCTCATGAGTCCAATACAAAAAAATCTCAAAGTAGTCTGTAATATCACATAGACTAGGTACCTTCATCTTGGGAATAGGTTCCTGTGGATGGTCAGGCGGTGCCGTAGATGACAGCAAGTACCTTTGACTATACGTACAGACGATTAAAAGCCTAGAAGATTTAAACTTTAAGTGAACGATTAGAGTTTAGAGTTCACAGGAAAATCGCTTTTCAATAAAGTGATTACGATGTCTTTTGGGAATTTTTTCATTTGAACAGTCAATGTCACTTGCATCCTTTTACCATTCAACCATCTAGGTATATACGAATGTGTAAGTATACGAAGGTACTACCTAGACAAAGGTAGGTTAACATGTTTTTACTTTCCCAGACGTCTTACCTTTTTAGAACATCACGTAACTTCACCATATTGAATTTCTCTTAATGGCATCCTTTCATCACTCGCCAACCAAAACGTTAGCAATAAAAAATGTGACAATGGATGATGACTTTACATAATGCCATCAAATTATCGTACAACACGGAAATTACATTAAAGTTAAACGGCAAGATGGTTCACGGAGCGAAAAAAAGAGAGTAATGATGATCGCTGAAGTTACATCATTTACCTTGTTATCTTTAAAAATATGTATCCCAATAATATCTTGGGACAGCTGATCATTAAAGAACGAGGCTCTAGTGCATGTTCAGGTCCTCTTGAGTTAGAGAATCATAAATTAACCCGAAGTATGAACAGTATTAAGAGAGCAGATGCTGAGCTAAGTGCAAGCTTTGAATGATGTGACTAACGCTGTGGTGATAATAATTTGGCTAGACAAAAGTCACTACTACATATCCCGTCGTGAACTTTTTAGTCGAAATAAAATACACCCGCCTCATGTATAAACCTAACGGAGTGGTTCTGAATCTCAAAGGCCCTCAGTTTGCTCAAGGACTGCCAACATACTGCATCTAACCTTCCCCCTTATTCCCCACAAAATAAGATTGGATTTCCTCTAATGCAAGTACAGGTAGCTATTGTCAACAAATGATTCATCGAACATTGTCTTGTTAGTAAGCAAAGCGAGAGTCTTTGGCAATTGCTTTTGTGGAACAGTTGCTGACTGACCTCTCTAATGAACGTATGTTAGATTTAAATGTTCAAGGATATGTTGAGAAAGCTAATTGTACATACTGAATTATTCAGAATGACAAAGTAAACTGTATTAAATGAAGTTTTTTTAATTCTGTGAAAGGTTTTTGTTGCATTGCATTGTGGCATTAAATTTTGGCTTGCTGACGTCTTGAACACAAATAAACTAGACTTGTTCGAGATGTTTAGCAATGGTGACCCCGCCAATGAGGGGCAGACCCCAGAAGTGCTGGCTTGACGTCTTATGATATACAGCGACTAAGCTTGTAGAAGTTAGAATATGGTCTAATTGCTAGGGATGTCCAAGACCGTGCGAAGTGTTTGTACCAAAAGAAACGGAGCCATTAATTCTCAAGAACTTAAAAATAGATTATGAAGAGACAAATTAATCTAATCAACACGTTTCCGAAACCACTGGGTAGGTGAGTATATTTATAAATTTTATGTTCTCTAAAGCCCTTTTAAATCTCAAATGAACGGAAACGTTTGTATATTTAGCTTCTGTTTATTTACGAACCAAAAGATAATTATACACGTAGTTTTATAATAGGACGCGCAGACTTGATTGACTGACGCAACATTAGATACATAATACCCAATCAGAATCAATTACAATTTCGTTCGAGGTTGAACCTGTTAATAGAGCTGTTACCCTAGTTCCTGAACTGTAGTTAGAGGATTCAAATTAAAGTTCAGAAATCCGATTTCAATAAAATAAAATTAATTATTAACAAATCTTAGATTAGACTATCACGCCAGAGCGGCCGAATGGGTCTGGATCAAAGGAGATGGAAAATGGTGGGCCCAAATGTAATAAGTTGAGATATGATCTAAAAAATTAGTCATATTTTTGTATCTTAGAATATGAAAAATCACCTCAATTCACAATCTGGAAGCGGAGAAATATGAGAAAATAGTTTTCGTGAGATTATCGATTGAGTAATCGATTACACAGTTACAAAAATAAAACATTTTGCAGTAAATAATTAACTCAAAATAATTAAATGCACTATATATACTTACATGCAATATAGTGCATATAATTACAGTCATATTATACTGAAAAACCAATAATAATGATTATTGATTTCATATCGATTCAAATCTCTCTTATATTACCTATTTTAGTCTATGTCACTGACATGACAAGACAGTTGCCGACCGTTTTTGTTTGCTCACTCGTTTCGTGTTTTCCGATGCGTTTTGAGTGCTTTCCCGATTATTCGTCATTCTTTACGACCACTGTTTTATATTTTACGGATTTGACCCTGCCTACCTTGTACGACCCTTGCTTTCACCTTGGACACCGAACATCGCTCACACGTTTAACTTGGAATTGTTATTTTGGATTTTACCGCCGGTTTGTGGATTGGATAGTAGTGAAACTATGGATCGCAGTGTGAATTGTGGGATATCCACTGATCACTGCAATACACTAGCCCGACGACCCTTACACGATGAAACAATTCTGTCCGTGATTCGGCTATAGTAATGCATTACTGCAATTTTATTGTAGGTAAACGAACTGTAGGCTGTTGCGCTCATATAATTTGCATTATATGGTACCTTAGCTGGGCTAGGTACCAAGATCATATAGTACCATCTGCACAATTTCTAGACGACATTTTAATTATAATAGAAGGCGAAAGAACACTATATTAAATGTTTTTTTACTTTATATTAGACATCCTTCCCCTATCTCCTTACCTGTTACCTACTTATCGCTTGAAGTCGTTGACGTTCATTCATATTATTTTTAAACATTTTCTAGTGAATATAATAACTATTAGTGCAAAACCAAGACGATATAGATAACTAATATCGTCTTTGGTGCACAAGAACACATTTTGCACTTCAGGAATAAGCTGTTAGTTAAAGATTGTAACATAACCTCACTTTTACATAATCTCTTATATCTCTGTTCTCAGATTGACAAAATCCGCAGAATTTTCAGTGAAAGGTTGATAATATATAAGCTATTAATTGACACTACTTTCATCTTCTTACAACTAGGCCCAAGATTGTATGTAATCGTTTCAGTCTCCTTTGGCACAGATAGATATAACTCTAGAAAAAAGCCTATGTTCTAACATAGGCTTTTTATTCCGGTACAAGTTTCAAACGGCATAAGTATTTATTTAAATTAAGAAAATCGGGATAACAAAATTATGAAAACATATAAATGGGGATTCATCTTGTTTTCAAATGATTATAATCTATCATAATTTTAAATGCAAAATAAAGAAAAATATGTTGTCCGAAATATGGCTTCCATAAAACACTGTGTGACTTCAAGTAAGAGGCAAGGGCAGGCAGATGATGAAGTAAAATTTCAATTATGAGATACCTATTATTATGAGAAGAAACACTCAAGATATAATACGTTCCAAATATGGCCAGCTTCTTTTTTACAAGACACGTTCGATTACTCACATAATTATTTTGATTCAAATGAGTATGTGTCACCTTACCTCGGGTTAAATCAAGCCAAGGTACAAGTAGGTGTATTTTTTGTTAACTTTTTTATATCGAATATCAAATATAACTAGTATATTATAACAGGTTTTTTGATATGAATGTAATGGAATCTTTCATATTCATTTCCGTCCATTGGTCGGGAGAAAGAAGACATAAATGTCTACGGACGCCATGCTGAGGGTGCAGATGTTGAAATCACTAGATTTCGCACAATGTGAAGGATCGACAAATAAGATTTAAATAAAAGACCTAATCTAACATTGGGAAGACGAACTATTGCGAGCTGAGATCGTAATTGAGTAAAGCGTTTTGTATGTTACAAAGTTCATCACAATCTTTCAGATCTATTATATATTAGGTACTCGTAGTAAGAAGAAGGTAGGATCCACTTCTCTCCTTAGCAAATGGGAAACTATAGCCCCAAATAGGTTGAAAAGGTTCTGTATAAAGGGTATAGTGTGGTCCTGTGTATTATGCTTACGTCAAGAATATCAAATAAATATTAAAACGTGGTATATTTAACTAAAACCCACTTGATCTCGTCGAGGTCGACTTGTACACGTAATTGTTATTTGAATGCAAGATCACGGCCTCTGTAAATATACGCATTTTAATAGCACCTTTCTAATTAATTGTTTCATTGGAACCTATAAATAAAATACTATAGAATTTCATATTTATTTGTAAAATGATTATAAAACCATTGAAGGTTTCTGTTAGTTTCTAAGAATTGTTGTTAGATGACTCCAGCGCCATTTTAGGACATGACATGACACACAGGATTACATGACGCTAAGGTGACAAAAGATATGCGAATTTCGTTCACGTTTCAGCTCCAAATATTCGCCTTAGGTGAAAGAAAAAAGGAAAACAATATAAGTAGGTATGTTTATCCGCATTCTAAAACCCATAATACAAGCTAGTTAAACTATGTTTATTTTGAGCCAGAGTCTGAGTGTCATAGAATGTCGTAAAAAAAGACACTGGGCGCGGGTTTCAGGACCTGGATGGTTTATTTATAGGAAAAGTTAGCATACTATTTGACTTTACCAGATAACGCTGTGTAGTCTGTAGTCGTAACAAAATTTTATTAACTGTCTCATAAAAAAGTTTAAGGGTTTGGAATGATTTGAATCTTTTTTGTATATTAGGTACCTTAGTCTTCATCATCTTTATTTAAAAAAAATGTACGAGTAGTTATTACCTTTGTCATCTTCAGTTTAAAAAAATACTCACGACACGTTCTATGTTCAAACGCGGTAACTATTTTGTGATGTCGTTTGTAGAAAACGTGACTGGTGATCCCATTTCCAATTCGTTTCTACAACTTTTTTTAACCCTAGTTAACCTTCCCTTCCTCATTTTAGATGAATGCCGCCCGAACGTGTGAATCATTACGAAGGTTTTTGCCTTCAACACACTTTTTGGGACCCTTAAAGAAAAGAGGTCAACTTCTTGAATGGATTTGTTACACCAAGTGGGGTCTCAGAACTTTGCGTTATTTCAAAGATATTTCGAGGCCTATTGAGTTTTGTATTGAAATATAAGACGCTGGGGTAACATTGGACGCTTGGAGTGTAAATTATTTGTCGAACACGAAATTAAAAAAAAAGAGACGGAAAAAATAATTTCACTATTTTGTCTCGGTCTTCTTCTTCGAATCGATGACAATAATTAAGCTGGTTGTCTTTATGTGTGCTGCCCAAAATTCGGCGACACTGACAGCCGGTTGGCTGACTGAAATATTTGTCTCGGTATCTACTATCGATGTAAATTTATCTAAATAGCGCAATACGCGATACTTGAGCGACCTTTTTCTTTAAAACTTATGTATAGTAAAAAGTATATAAGTACCTATCACTAATCTCTGGTAAAGCGTTAATACAGAATATACTCGTAGTACTTCATCAATCTTATAAAAATTACAAAAATTGTAGGTAAAACTACATTGAAATGTAAGTGGGTAACTACCTAATACTTTTTTTTAAATGTAACACCTAACGTGTTATTTTGTGTGTTCGTTGGAAAATAGTTTCCTCTGTGTGAAGTGTATTGAACTGATGATAAAACATTCAGACTTTTATTACATTGTTATTTTTTTCAAAACGTTGTCGACTGCCAAATACTTGTTAATTTACGTGTTGCGTTGTGTTGTGTCCCAAAATAAACATGAATTACAACGGAAATGACACCATTTGCCTACAATATAATGTACAATTGCATTTATTAAGAACGAACGTATTGAAGAAATACTTGTTAGTAAAAAAAAGGAATAAATAATAGTAATCGGAATTACTTATCTACTAGCATTCCCCTTAGCCATTCCGGCTAAGCTAAATTGCTTGTGTTAGGAATGGATTCACGTCGTCGTCGGTAGTAAGGGCCAGGATTCGAACCCGAGGCCTTTCAATCGTAAAGCCAAATTTTGTTGGCCAGTCCGGTGCAAGTATATATTTGCAAGAACTTTTTTTTTAGTAAGTTATACCTATAGGCACCTACCTAAAATAATAAAGACGGCGTGTTTATGTCTGAGTTAAAAATATTACGTTCATTACTTAACCACTGCTAAACATTTACGTCTAACTAACACTGAATCTGGCTATTCGTCATACCCTTCTATACCCACTAAGTTTTGCACCAGTATCACAAAAAGTAAGCAAGAAATACAACCCACCAAGCTATTTATGGGCAACGTAAACAAACGAACCAACTTCAGGCCAGTGAGAAAGAATACTTGAGAAAAATTATTAAAAAGTAAATAAGAAAACGAATAGGTAATCGATATTTAAAATCGATACGTTGACAGATTTATCATCTATTTAAGGTTGTAGGCAGTGTTCCATTTTTACATCAAAATAGAAATGAATGGCTAAAGAGATACATTGTTAATTTATTGCAAAACTTATTTATACTTAAGTACCTACATTTTTTCTGGAAAGAAGTAGTAAGTGACATAGTTAGTAGATTGCAATTACTTTCTTTAAGGCCCTAAGAGGCCTGGGTGACCTTGACGATTCGGAGTTCGCATATTGTTTTGCCGACGTCGCCGCCATCTAGCGGAAATGTACGGTACTGCTAAGAATAGTTCAGTGACTAGTAAACTGCAGAGGGAATAAGTATTATGTTCTGGAATACTGCCTATTTTATATGCGCCTATGCGCGTCACCGAGTCATGCGCGTCTACGGTGTATTGTAGACGCCAAGGCAGTCGTCAGGTCAGCCGAAATTTATATAACATACAAGCTTTTATTTAACTTACCCAATTAGTATGTATGTTTGTAATAAATACAAAGTGGCGGATTTTGTTTTTTTTTCTAATCCCTTTACATTGTTCTTTAGGTTTAGAATCGGTTCCCGTTAGCTGTTACCTGTGGTCTTTTACCTTTTGACCGATTTGGCGCAGGGGTAGGATACCTGCCTTCTGCGCCGGAGGTTCGATTCCCGAACAAGACAAATATTTGTATGCACGAACATGTCTATTTGTCTTGATCTGGGTGTTATCTATGTATACCGGGTGTAAGGGTAACGCTCCCGAAGCCGAAGGCCCGTGGTAGTACTCCGGGTACACTACATATTGGCATAATATTTTTTCGATTTGGAGATATTTTTTTTTCATTTTTTTTTAGATTTTTTTGCATTATGTACCTATTCTCCGTTATATTAGGAAGGGTCAATGAAACGACAATTTCATAAAAAAAACATCGCTACAGAAAAAGCACGCACTTGGCGCCATTTGTTTTTTTCCGTAGTGATATTTTTTTATAAAATTGTCTTTTCATTGAGCTTTACTAATATGATAGCAGGGGAGGGTGTAGACCTCCCCCTGTGAAGGAAAAAGTGCGGAAGCCCCCCCTTTTTGAGATACGATTTTTTAAATATTCTAACCTAACTTTCGTAAAAAACAAGATTTCTTGGTGGTTTGAACGATTTAAGGGCTGGGAGTGGAGGGGGAGGGGGTATAGAACCCTCCCTGTGAAGGAAAAGCGCGGACGCCCCCTTCTTTTTTTATACTTTAGATTTATTGGTGGTTTGAAAAAAAAAATAACCCTAACCTAATCTATCCGAGTTGGGGTGTTAAAAATGTTATATACCTACATTATAATACGTAATATAATTAAAAAATGCATAAAAATTAACTTAGACACTCGTGGGCGGCAAACATCGCGGACGCTCCCC
The DNA here is from genome assembly GCA_963576445.1 of Lithosia quadra. Taxonomy (NCBI): domain Eukaryota; kingdom Metazoa; phylum Arthropoda; class Insecta; order Lepidoptera; family Erebidae; genus Lithosia; species Lithosia quadra. The sequence goes on from OY754894.1 coordinate 4,369,019, forward strand.
CTTTTTTATATTCTAGATTTTCTAAGTGGTTTGAAAAAAAAATAACCCTAACCTAATCTATCCGAGTCGGGGTACGGGGATACCCATTATTTAGAATGTTTTCCACCGCGAAGCACGTTAGTGCGAAAGTATAATTTGTGGCACTTCGCCGGCCGCTGCCGCGGCACGCTCGCTTCGCTCGCTCGGCTCGTGCGTTGTTGTAGTCACAGTTCTAACATAACCTAACCTACAAAAGTTGGATCCTGCTGTTTTGTCTTTTTTTTAGGTTAGAATATGAAAAAAAATCGGGGGGCTTCCGCGCTTTTTCCTTCACAGGAGGGGGTCTACACACTCCCCCCGCCCACCCCACCCACTCCCAGCCCTTAAATCGACGGCCGGTATAAGAAAGTAAAGCCCAAAAATTAATAGTTATCAATAAATAACTTATGAAATAGATTAAATTATTGCATACAATCACACCAATTACCTATTTAGCCCACGTTAAGTTACATGAAGAACTTGTGCTATCAATCCAAATGTCGCTGAACATCAAGATTTCAAAATTAGGTTAACAAAGTATCTTTAATGTTGCCGTGTGTTAATATACTTTTGTCGCTTATGTTGTTCAGCTACTTTTGGGACAATGCTTGCTTAACCATAATAATGTATTTATTATGTATATATGTAAATATATATTGCATTTTCCCAAAAGTAGCTGAACAACATAAGCGACAAAAGTATATTAACACACGGCAACATTAAAGATACTTTGTTAACCTAATTTTGAAATCTTGATGTTCAGCGACATTTGGATTGATGGTGTACAGCGACTTAGGAATACTAGTGCACAGGTACTTTTGAAATACGCGTGTTTAACGACTTTTGTAAATTTCTGGTGTACAGGCTATTTTGTTTCCTAGTTGCGACAATAAATTATGGCATTTTATTGTGAACAGGTGTTTTGTTAAGTTGATTCTGTTCATCGACTTTTGGTGCTGACTGTACCTACTTCGTAAATAAAATTAGGCAGGTACCTACTAAGTTAATAAAATTATTTGTTAAGTTGATTCTGTTCATCGACTTTTGGTGCTGACTGTACCTACTTCGTAAATAAAATTAGGCAGGTACCTACTAAGTTAATAAAATTATTTGTTAAGTTGATTCTGTTCATCGACTTTTGGTGCTGACTGTACCTACTTCGTAAATAAAATTAGGCAGGTACCTACTAAGTTAATAAAATTATTTGTTAAGTTGATTCTGTTCATCGACTTTTGGTGCTGACTGTACCTACTTCGTAAATAAAATTAGGCAGGTACCTACTAAGTTAATAAAATTATTTGTTAAGTTGATTCTGTTCATCGACTTTTGGTGCTGACTGTACCTACTTCGTAAATAAAATTAGGCAGGTACCTACTAAGTTAATAAAATTATTTGTTAAGTTGATTCTGTTCATCGACTTTTGGTGCTGACTGTACCTACTTCGTAAATAAAATTAGGCAGGTACCTACTAAGTTAATAAAATTATGTAGGTACTCTGTAGTTTACGTCCTGTTTTAACATGATATTTTTTCTTATGTTTTGGCATTTTATAAAAGTCCCACAGTACAGCACTTTACAGTTTTAAAACGTCTGATCTTATTTATTCTATGATAATTACAAACAATAAATTTAGCATAAAAGCAGTATTTATAGCTATTAACCTAAAGATATGAACTTAACTAAGTATTTCTATTAATATATATATATGTACAAATGAGTGTAAACTCGTCAAAATCTATAAAACTTTATCTGAAGTCGCTCCGAAACCGGCGCGCAGTCCACTCTCGATGAAGTTCCGAAACGGACTGCCGGCAGGGCTCGCGGGGGATTACAGGGCGACGGAGCAGGCACTCTCGCGTGGATAAACTTCAATTTTCGTGTTAAAATTAATTTTCACCAGTTAAAAACGGAATGAAAATAAAACTCTCAATTAAAATTATTCGCATTATTAAGACCTTTCGTTTGGTGTAAAAACTAAATAAAATGCTTGAGCCGATTTAGAGAAATTTTGCAATTTATGTCTGAAATAGGTATTCGTTGGAGATTTTTTTCCTAAAAAGTGGTCCATGAAAATACAATTTCTTTCAATTAAAAATGTTTATTAGATGTTCATGCGTCATTAACATTTTTTTCATTCGAATTCAATAGCCAGTTATTTAGATATTTTGTTTCAAACATGCAAATATTTAGGCATTTCACCCTTCTTAAGGCCTTAATGAGATCTGTTCTAAATCCGCGGTCCTACAGACAGCATCGATCCTTGCACACCTTACCAACATGGAGTATGGAGTGTATAGGCACTAATTTTAGTGTCGCTTCCAGATTAAGGCAAATATATAGGTAGTTAGTAGGTACATATTCATCAGTATTCATCTTTCTTCTGCAATTTCAAATATTATTATTTAAATTTAAAAAAAGATCTCGTATAAAGTAATAGCATCAAATCTATACTTATAATAAATCTGTAGAAGTGAAAATTCTGTACATTGAAAATAAAAAAATAAAAAATAGCAGGGGATGTTACTAGACTGACACCGAACCCAAATATGTGATTAAAAAATTTTTTGTCTGTCTGTCTGTCTGTCTGTCTGTCTGTCTGTCTGTTTGTTCAGGCATCACGCAAAAACTACCGGTTCGATTACGATGAAACTTGGTATAATTAATCTTCAATATCCTGGGCAGCACACTGGATACTTTTTATCCCGGAAAAGTATAAACAATAAAAGACAAATTTAATTTTGCGGTTCAATTCCTAGACCCGATTACTGTACCAACCGCAAATAATAAGTTTGTCGTAGGTTACGTCACCCACAGTTCAAAATTCAAAATTCAAAATTCATTTAAAGGTCACAGGTGGATAGAAGATGTTGTCAATTACATAAAAGTATCACCGTAGCATGTCTGATAAGACGTACAAATAGTATTATCATAATTATTATGAACCAAATCACACTAGGTACAAATTAAATTGTGAAATATGTAATTTATTTAGATGAAATTATGTTTTTTTATGAGTAGGTTAATTATGAGTGGTGTTCAAGTAAGATTAGTGGATAGTGGTGTTGGTAGTTTTTAGGGATTATGAGGTTTTTTGTATTTACTATCAAAAATATTACATTTTGAGTTTAGATTAGTTATCATCAGAAATAGGTTTATGGGAGTGGGATTGGGAGTCTGCGTGGGAGTGGGAGTATGCGTGGGAGTGGGAGTATGCGTGGGAGTGGGAGTGTGCGTGGGGGCGGGAGTGTGAGTGAGAGTGGAGGTGGGAGTGTGAGTAGAAGTGAGAGCGGGGTGGGGGTGTGAGTGGGAGCGGGCACGGGGGTGGGAGTGAGAGTGGGAGTGGGAGTGTGCGTGGGAGTGGGAGTATGCGTGGGAGTGGGAGTATGCGTGGGAGTGGGAGTGGGAGTGTGCGTGGGAGTGGGAGTTTGGGTGGGAGTGGGAGTGTGCGTGGGATTGGGAGTGGGAGTGTGCATGGGGGTGGGAGTGGGAGTGGAGGTGGGAGTGGGAGTGTGCTTGGGAGTGAGAGTGTGCGTGGGATTGGGAGTGGGAGTGTGCATGGGGGTGGAAGTGGGAGTGGGGGTGGGGGTGGGAGTGTGAGTGTGAGTGTGAGTGGGAGTGGGAGTGGGAGTGGGAGTGGGAGTGGGAGTGGGAGCGGGAGCGGGGGTGGGAGTGGGAGTGGGAGTAGGAGCTGGAGCGGGAGTGGGAGCATGAGTGGGAGTGGACGCAATGAGCGACTTCCACGCGAGCGGAGCCGCGGGCAACAGCTATCATCAATATTATTTTTAAGTTGAACGAGACCCTTATCGCATCTCTATTCTGCCTTAATTAACTTTTGAAATTCGAATAATCATAACCATCAATTTGTCTATGCACCCGCATATACTAAAATAAATCTCCACAATTGGAACAGGAGGGTAACATTAGCCTGTATCCGTATTGATGTCTGCCCGTGCCGTTATCTAGATGGTAATAAAACTTTATTGTCTTGTTATCAATGTCAAGTAACCTTTAAAACAAATGCTACCTTAGCATTTCTAAATAGGGCTCAGATTTCTTCAGCTTATTTTTATGTGAACCCATGAATCTCCGTTCAAGGCCTTTTGTGGGCCCCATGGATACCGTTTCAAAGGTTATGTCCATCCTCGACTTCACACGGGTGAAATAAAAATGGTGGTTACGTTTGCATTATCATTAACACTGGCCCCTTGAGGTATGAGTTAGTAGAAAAATAAATATTGAAAGTTTTCGTTTTGTTTGTCCGATACCAGTATTTATAAGATGGTAACCAACATCAACGGACATGAAAATGTTTAGATTTATAATAGTACCAGTATAAATGGTTTCCTAGAGTACTTACCTAGATAAAATAAAATAAAAATCGTGAAAAAGTTTTAATACCATTGATCCATCAATTTTTATGTTTCATTTTGAATTAATCAATTCAACACCAATACTCGTATAAACAGTACACTTGTGCAAGGTTAGACTTCGCAAGTATACTAGAGCGTGCGTGGCTAGCATTAAATTTTGCTAGTGCAAGTTTTCGTTGTAGCATACTCCTTAGTGAAATTAGAGAGGACTAATTGAAGCAGGTGTCCGAGATTTGAGTGTTTTAATTTATTCTTAGCGTTGGTAGCCTTTGTGTGTGTTACAATTGTAATTAATGTCTGTATCTTCATGTCTCTTGTTTCCGGCAAAAAATATCTCATTTGCCAAAACATTAGGTATCTACTTACCTATACTTTTTTAAAACAAAAAAATCAATTAATTTCGATTTCTATACTAAGTAGGTAAAATATTTTTAGCCGACTTTAAAAGGTGGTTTATTGTTTAACCTGTATGTTCTTTCTCTTATAAAAATACCTCCATACCTTTTAGTCCTACTTGGAAATCGAACCCTCTCGAAGTATCTCACGATCACATGCTAAATTAAGTGCAATTGCATACCAGACCCGTTAAATTCCTCACGAACGCTTAAAATTTATTTATAATGTGTACATATAGCGTCCCATTACAAATCATTACTAGCATATTCATGAGAACTTCTAACCCGATATTCAATTTCGCAATGCGTATCACTTACCGCAATACTCTTTTTACACAATTGTAAATTGTTTATCCAAATGCTACACGTGCACTTTCAATTAATCAGTCCGCGCCCGCACTACACGGTGTAAAATACACGAAACGTACATTTAAATAAACCACAGAATAAACATACTTTACACCCTACACAATAACGCTGGATATTGGAATCTTTTAAGTAGGACAAGCTTTATTTGAAGCAGACATTAAGCTTAGTGTACATCGCCTGAAAAGTGTGCACATAGTTAAGTTTCTAGTAGACTCTCCTACATGAAACTATTCTCCTTAGTCAACTTTGGAGTGCTCCACTGTCCTACTCCTTTTATTAGTTTCCTTGCTGTTCAACCTCCGAACCCCAGGTCTTCGTATAGATGACATGAATACCAATGATCTTACTACCATGGATGGCCAAGACCGTGCAAAGACCCGAACTTCAAGGTGTGAACCCCGGATGTGACCCGAATGAACGCTAAGATGATAACGATGAATAAAAAAAATTAAGTTAATACCTCCTAGGGCAACAAATCCCAAGGGAAAGTCAAATAATTTATTCTAACTGGCAAATCTAAGCCCAGGAGACTACTAAACCCGTCCTGGATCCGTCTTTGTTGGCTGCCTCGTCAGACATTCTATTGTAGAACAGTTTGCAATTATAATGAGTTCAACGAGTGCTGAGCTCATCAATATTATTTGAGAATCACAGAAAATTTCCTTCCTAGCCCATTTCTAGCCCTCCTCACTTCCCTTCAGGGTAGGCAGTGCGTGTGTGACACCTTTAGTGTTGCACACATCCATAGGCCACAGTAACCGCTTCCCATCAGGTGGGCCGTGTGCTTGTCTGCCACCTACGTAGTATAAAGATTGTACGTACGTACAATCACGTAGATTTGTTACTTTGGTAAGGCTGCCTCTTTCCAAGATCTTCGGGGTAGGTACACGACACCTCTGATTACCTCTTCAGGGATATAAAGGGAGGTGTGCAATTAGCAAAATGATTAAACGTCTTAATCCAGTTCGAATTAGTTATAAACTCGGGTATGTATCGTACAGTCGCCGTTAAAAATTGCTGAACACTAGGATATTACAGATATCCTGGTTTTCAGCAATTTTTAACGTCGACTGTAATCTATCTATCTATAATCTAAATTCACAAAATATCTTTACATTTCAGCGGATGAGTACAATATATTATTTATGAAAGACTTTCGCTAGCACATATTAATTGTTTGCGAGTAATAAAAATAGTCTCAGTTACGCTTCATAATTTCAGCTCTCTGCCAGAGAAAAGACCGTCACAATTAGTCCAGTCGCTTCGCAGATAAGCCGTAACAAACAGACAGACAAAAAAATTAAAAATTGGATTTTTTGTTGTAGGTACTGTATATACATACGTATACAATCATCACATAGCTGTTCTATTTTGTTTATTTGTGTAGAGTTTAAAGTTAAGATGTTCAGTAAACAGGAATGTGTTCAGCTACTTTTGACGGTGACTGTACAACAATAGCAATACGGCAAATGGTAGTATTCATAGTCTCACGAGCTTTGTTCATTACTCATGCATGAGCAAGCGGCCTGGCTTCCTCCGCCTAGATATTTGTAGAATAGAAACTACTCTCTTTATAGCCCTATTAACTTACGGGTAGGTAATAGGTGAGCAGGAGGAATAATGAACGCTGTTTTAAGGATATTATTCCATATTTTAGAGAAGGATTTTGAGTAGCGCAATTAGTAAAACGTTGCAATAAAATGTGACGAAATGTGGGTGCTAGCACCTCTGCCTACCTCTTCGGAGATATAGGCGTGAGGTTATGTTATGTTATGCAATAAAACGTTTTGAAAGTAATTCCCTATAGATAAACTCTGCAAAACTGAAAATCGAGAGGGGTAAGTACTTCATACTTGAACCCGTGATTAGTCCCTTAAAAGGGGAACGGACTCCTAGATTCGCGCCCCAAGTCTTGCCCTGAATGTTCAGTTTTTCCGAGTTAAACTAAAGGAAGAGTCTTAAATTACATTCAGAGCCGCCATTTTTGTTCCGGGGTATTTCGAACATACAAACTTTCACGTTCATAATATTTTATGAGTGTGTTGATATTATGGATTAAATCGTTAAATAACAATGAAATAACATTAAATTAATCATACATGTCAAAAACCGTATAAACATATCGAATGCTCTTTTAAAATCCCTATAAATTTTAGTAAGATATCATGTGACGCAATTCTTTGGACATTTTGTCTAAAAATATAATATCTTGCTCTCATTTATATGAATCCAAGCGGATGACAGTTCCTTGTTAGTTTTATTTTGATCATATTACGATATTTTAATGGTTGCGTAGAGCCCTTCTTTTGGGTGTTAAATATCAAGAATCACTTGACTTTATCTATAAGCTTGCTTAAAGCGGCTACTCGCAGACCTGCCGCAGGGGCAATTTAGGGTGCAAAAGTGGGGATGAACCTAATTGCCAAGATTGTCCCTGCTTGCCTACACACAGCCGCTCTTACCGACCAAGTTCCACTTCTTGAGGTTGAATGTCAGACGGTAGTTGTTTCCGAAAAAGTCGACATCAATCAAAAATAGTAAGCGAATCCCAGATGTCTACGTGCAAGCTTCGTACGTTGCCGAAGCTTTTTTAATTGGACAAGCCTTGCACATGGAATATATATTATTATAGTAAGATGAAGGTTAACTTTTTTCAAATACGTTAGGTAGGCAGTCGTAACAGCTGTATGACCAGTAAAATCAATGAAAAAATCTGGTTGCAAATTACTTCATAACCGTAAATGTCCAAAACCCTAGAGCAATTTAGGTAGGTATCCGAAATAAGAGGAGATGACGTCGATTTCGTAGCATTTTTATGAACACGAAACGATTCACGAAGTCATCGTATTTTTCTTTATTACAAACATGTGGCGTGTTTTGCAGTCGCGTCTTGCTAAAATTACGTAATCTAGTCACTACTAATATGAATATCATTAGTTACTGCAATGAAATATCCTGGCTAAGTATTATATAGATAATCTATCTAATTACTATCGAAGACATTTTTAGATCTCAGCTTTTAAGAAGAACATTATGTTACAATACCGGAAAAACTAAACAGGACAGCTATCAAAGATAATTTATTTGTTTATTTGTTTGTATTTTTATTATGTCGTAGTAGTGCAATAAAAGTTTGTGAACGTTGAACCCGGTAGGTGGTAGTTCAATCGGGCTGTAGAATCTTGGCGTGTGAATCCAGCAGGTCAGCTAGCATTTTAAAAGTATAAATGAACCAGAAACAAACATCGTGTATTTTGTTCTAAAGAATTAAAATTTACGAATGCATAACTTTCGGGGTGTTGTACAGATAATGTCTCGGTGTACATTCGAGTATGATTCATTGGCGCAACCGGTCAAACGTGTGCCAAACCACAGCTAAGCCAAGCCGTCTAGCACTCAAAATGTCAAGTATATTTGTTTACCTCTCAGAAAATGTAAGACAATACGCTGTCTGACGGGTTGAATTAATTAAAAATCTAATCTGACATCTAGAGATTACGACTGACATTTGAAATGTTCTTGTCAAAATGTTTTGATGAAATTCGAAATTTAAATTAAAACGCAAACAAAACACAAATTTAAACTTCTAAAGGGATGTATGGATTATGTTTGTTTGTTACTTTTTCACGCAAAAACGGCTGAAGGCATCTGAATGTGGCAGCAGATTAGTTCCCGCGACCTACAAGAGTCAATTAATAAAAATAGCCAATATGCTATTCGAGGCTTGGCTTTTGAATAACAAACATTCATTCAAACTAACGTCTTTATAATCTGTATCAGTAAGATATTGGAGCTGCTAATTCCATTACCGATATCTGTTGGCCTAACTTTACAGTTTTAACATCTGGCAGTACTTTTTCATGTTACTCAGCCCCACCTACGGCCTAGATTTTCGACTCTAGACTGCCAATAAATCTAATACATTGTGACGAGGGCTAACAGAACTCGTGAAAACCAATAAATTCCAAGGATAGTCTGCCAACTACCGCCAATTTCTAAATGAGACAATGTAAGCATTTTCAGGTGAGTGTTTGTAAACCTGGCTAGCTATCGCCTAGATCCGTATCAGCAGTCAGGGAACCGACAGATCGGTAATGAGTCTACATTCTTCTTCACGCAGCTAGTGACGGGACAGCCCTATTTCCTCGTCAGGAGATCCCGATGTCCACGCAAGCTAGTCGCAGGGTTGTCACGTACTTATAAATTGTTTATACTTAACAAAATAATTGTGTGAGATGGATTTTCGATAATATTTTGGTTATACCTACCCGTTCCCATCTAAATATTATGAAACCTTTTAGCTACAAGTGTTAAAACTGTTTCCAAAATTCAAATAAAACATATTTTCCACAATTTTTTTGCTCGCAAGTTTTATTTCGCCAAACGGTACAGTGACAGCCCTATCAGATCTATGTATATCCGTCGGCTGTCGGGTGTCTGCGTGTTGACATCTTACGTATGGGTACAACAGATCTATGGGGAAATATGAGCTCAGATATGTAGCTCTCGTATTACTATAAAAGTTATATTATTTTTAGACAGTGTTCTAAGAGGCAGACGCGAAATCGCCATTCGAAACGAAGTAATGTGTGTTAGATCTCCTCGGACAGTTTGAAGGAAATATATGTTTCTTTAAAAGTTAGTTTATTTTGTGGGTAGTATGGGTTAAATTGGAGCAATTTTTGTCGTATTGATTTGAAATGTTAGTAGGTATCTGCTATGTAGATATAACACCATTGAGATGATCTGATGCTGGAATCAAATAGTCCAGAGTACCTACGTAACTCTTCAACGTCCTCTACCTACTAGTAACTCCTCGAGTTAGGGCTCATTTTTGCTTTGATAAAAATGTAACTTTGTTTTTAATTATGAAATTTAAGTACAAAATACTTACATGCACTCTCAGTATGGAAGGATCGACAAATCGTAGAAAAAAGTTGTCACATAAACAAAACTTCACCTAAACTCGTCTCTACTTTTTTCTGGGATTTCATTGTCCAAGAAGAGAAAAGAAGACATATGTCCACGGCTGCATTGCGTATCCTGCAGCAGCTTAAAAGTTAAATTATTTATATTTAATTTTGTTTATTCATGTTCTAATCTAATAAATATCTGATGAAGATTCTTTTAAAAATACTAAACGACTTGTGTTTTTTCAAGTCTATCATGACTTTAAGATATTCTTCAATTGTTCAATATTCACAATAGCTTCGGCTTCACGACTTATTTTATCGATTTATCTAGTTATCTACGAATAGAATGGATATTGCAGGGTCTGACTCAAATTATGACAATTATTTATTTATGTGATTCAAATAATTGATAAATTGTTCTGACGCTGGGTGAGCTTTGTTCCTCCGCAGTATGTATATCAATCAATCAATCAATCAATTAACCTATTTCAGTCCACCACTGGAAATACTGTTCCATTGTACGTCAAAGTACCATCAGGTTTCTTTATCTTCACTTTCCGCATTCAGTCTGTCCCTACCACCCTTTTCAGGTCGTCTGTCCATCATCTTATAGTTACACTTTTTTTTACTAAATCTCGGGTTCTATTCAACCGATTGTGATCATACATGCGTAAGATTTTAAGTCTGACCAAGACCTTTCAAACCAAAAAATCAAAAAATAAATCCGTTCAATAGTTTTTGCGTCCATCGCGTAAAAATTCCAAAAAACATTTTTATGTTCAGAATTGTTCACATAATATTACCCATTTTTTTAATATCTCCAATGTGTAGGTACAGACAGAGCTACTTTTAAAATTTTATAAGCATTTTATAGCATAGATAGATAGATGTTGGAGTATTACGTTTCCTAAGACGGCGGGGTCTCGTTCATTCATTAAATTGACGTGCGCTGTAAACACGCCTCCTCACTACTTATAAATTACTTACAGCATGCGCTTGCGACGCGGTTCATCACAACATGAATCTTGATGACATCATATCTATCAAGGTTGTGTAATAACGCAATAAATTAATTAAAACTAGTCTTAATTCAATATTATATTAGTAGAACACCTGCCTACATCAATCACTCACAATACAACGACGTTGATTGATATTTTGACTTCATCTCGCTTGCTGGTAAGCTAAAGGTTAAGTCTTAGGAAGGGTTACCATTATAGATACCGATAATGCTACATTGGTAGCCCTCAGCTTGACGGCCTCGTCAAATGCTTTTTCACGAGGACCCGAGGCTGTAAGAAGGAAACATACTTCTATTACCAACTATTAAATAAACTCTGCTTCTATTCTCTTTTTATTGGATGTCTAGGGCTGTACCAACTTGGAGGTACAAGCCATCTTCGGTGCAGGCTTTCCTCTCCAGGGTTGGGGATATTATCGCACGAATATAAAGAAAGAAAAAGTATGTACTTAGTATACATAGAAATCTGTTCTTAAAACACAAAAGGTTAAAACATAATTACAAAAAAATCGTTTGCTTTTCAATTGTGCCAAATCGGAAAAGATGACTTTGGCCTAGGTGTTGTTCTCAATAAAACGCCTATCCTGGTTAAATTAAAATAGCAGTCTAAGAAGTAATAAATTGGCATAAACACAGTCCTCATTAATCCGTCATTAGCGAATTCCGGTAGCCAATGTTTTCGCGTCCGACGCTGTTTCGCACAGGTCATTGCATTGTGTATATTATAAATAAACCGTTTTGTTCAATTAACTTCTTGTTGCGTTAAATTGAGATCAATTTATCAATAGGTCAATGAAACTTTTTTAATTTCAACGTAATAATAAAATATAAGTTGCAATTGCTGGCAGTTACTGCAGTCACTTGACCTTCTTTTTCCAATTAATTAAATATTTGGGATAACTTTACAAGCACTTAGGTATATTGAAATATGAAAAAATAAATGTTATTACTTAATATTAAACCTTTTGTCGTCATTTTCATATTGCAATTTAAAACACTAAATTTTTCACATCACTCACTCTCACTTTTTCGATAAGTTCGCAGTCGAAGTCGATAAGTTCGCGGTGGAAGTTACTAATATCATGTCACTATTTAAACTAAGTATAACAGTTGTCGCACCACTAAATTACTAAGTAAAAAAAATTAAATTCGAAATATGAATTTCGAAAAATTTGTTTCGAATGCGTCAGTCAGCGAGGCGAACGCGTCGCGACGCTCGAGTCGACTGGCCGCTTTCGGCTGCTTGCCAAAGAATCCATGCCTGAAAATATATTTATGTAGATATGGTTATTTACCTTCCATCTGTCACTTCAAGCACCGTTTTAAAAAGTATATAAAATCTGTCGCATCATTTGTACGTTAATTATAAACTGCTGTTTATACGTAAACTACTCTAGCTAGAGTCGAACGTATATTATTTTGTTTAGATAACTTCTAGCCGGGATCATTAACCTCATAAAAATGTATTAAGTAGCTTCAATGTAAACGCACCTATTACAATTCTGTAAAAGAAACAATAATTTCAAAAAAATCTAAGAAAGTTCTTAACATTTCTTTGTCGCAATAAGTGCTAACTCAAAACAATACAAGTAGATAATTGTCATGTCAGGAAATTACACAATAACACAGTGTGAATTACGAAAACTTGATGTTACAGCATAATTTTACAACTACAATCAATTTTAGGCTTTAAGTCTTCCCGATAAGAACGAATCCTGAACAAGCAATAAAGATTAAGCTTAATATCAGCATAACTAAGCTCATAACATCACAAGCTTTAGTACCTAATCATGACGATCAATAAACCTCTATATTTATATAAGAGCTCATAAAACTATCTAAAATAAAAGTTCTTAATACAAACGGTCTGCACATTGCAACTTACGAGACCACTGTAGCTTGATCCACCTTACATGCAAAAGTGAACCTTATCGTTTGTTAATAAGGGTTCTGTACTGAATCGTCTGGACAACGTGGGTGGTAAATATGAGCGAATTTAGGACAAATATTGTACGACCTAGCTTGCACCAAGACCGACCTAATTGTGACGTGACATAGAAATAATTGCAGCAAATTGACATTTGGGGCAAAATGGTGGCATGAAATATCACTCGTATCTGTCACTTGTAATAAAGCACGCAGGTGCAATTTGGTATTAAGATTTGTTTACTTGGATAGTTATGAAAATATTATAATTAGTTTATAAGAACAGTCTACGATCAGTTAGTGACTTGATTTTCTTCCACATTGCTAAGATAGCAAACAACTACATTTGATGGTACCCGTTTACAATGGCATTGATATCTGAAGATGAAAGAGAAGAGACAACAGGAGCGGAATATATAGAAAACAAAGGAAGAAAGGTCGGGTCAGTCAGTATTCCATTTAGCGCACCAATTTTCATTGCACCAAAATAATTCAGAACATAATATTGGCATGAGATAATTTTGGTGCAATTCAAATGGGAAAACTAATTCGAATTGCAACAAAATTATCTCATAACTATTCACAATACTTAAGACGTTTATGAAATAAAGATTAATAAACTTTCATTCTAAATGGGATAGAGGTGAATAGTTTAAGTACTTTCGCTACAAGAAAATCAACTAACTAATCATTGCCAGTGAGGTTGTTAGAAAGCCTAATATTCCGTGAGTTAATTGTCATTGGCCGTGAACAATATTCTAACATTGCGCCTTAATGAAGTAATTAACTCGCCTGCTAAATACAGAATTAAAAATAAACAGTTTTCTCAGTGCTGCGCGATCGTAAAACCAGTTAATTAAAAGTTAATAAAACATTGTGGGAAGTCAATCTGTCGGACTACCATGAAAAAAACATTCGAAATTTCAGAACGAAATTGCAGACAAATTAGTACCATAGTTGGGTCTGAAGAACTGTCACTTCGGCCTAAACTCCACCTTTTTCTTTGTTTTCATTGTACGTGCGAAAATTCTCTCGAATTTCACTTCACCAGGGCTGACGGTGAGGTGAGTATATCGGACTTAAACTAATTAAAACCGTATAGCGTTTCGCCACAACCGCCTTTGTGCAACAAGAGATTCGAAGTAACTTCATGGTACATAAATACTACGTCTTTCGTTTGTTTTTGTGCAGGCTCGAAGTTTCGAATGCACAGTTTATAGTTGCCCTTCAGATTCTAGGAAATGACCTCTGTGACTATGTTTAGACATGATTATTATCCACCGATGATCATAGATAGATCTCAGTACATAAAATCTAGACAAAATACCTTTAAACCTCGTTAGTACGGAAACTATTACTTTCACATTTTATGGCCAATTACTTCGGAAAAAGCAGTGGGTGTATGAGCTGGTACCAAGGTGTTCGGGCCCCACGTGCCTCACGGAGGGCGCCGAGTTGGGAGGACGTACGGTGGTACAGTTACAGCTAAGTGGTGACATTCCATGCACTCTTACTGTCGACCATGGCCAGCACCAAGGTCTGCAATGTGAGGCTTCACTCCAATGGTGTTACGAAGACACGGCGTACCGCAACCACCCCCTTTGCCTGTGAACCCGCCACTGAAAATCTTCAGCGCCCATTGGGGAGCAGTATAGCGAAGTCTTAGTAATAGGGTTTTCTTAGTTACCCTATTAGACCAGTGCCGATAGACTTTGAGACAAAATAAATTTATAGTAGGATGAAACCTGTTGTAAAAGGAAGAGAATATAATAAAAATAATAGGAAAAATAAATTACGGGCGATCTGAGCTCGGGAAGGGGGGAGGGGGGTGAGTTTTAAGGGTAAAAACGGTTTATCTCGATTTCCGGCAAAACTACAAGTCCTATGGAAAAAAGTTAAATGACAAAGTTGTAGGTAATAAAGAGACCTACAACTTTTCTATTTACACTTTTTTCACATAATCTCAAAAAGTATGTGAAAAATTCAAATAATCAAGTTTTTGGTTTTTTATTTTTATCTTAAGCAAAACAAATTTGTTTTCCACGAAATTTGGTGAAAACTTAGCTTTTTATGTCCCAAAGACACTGTAATTTTTTTGATTTGAAATACTCTTTTTTTCAGCTTATTTTGACTAAATATCGAAAAACCACCCCAATTTTCAATCGAAAAATCTCACGTCAAAATATCAGCTTTTTAAAAAAAGTCAAAGAGTTTTTTGTTCTTTGAAATCTCTTCTTTCTGATAATGTAAAAATATATATACATTGCTATGGTAAATGTTCTCAGAAAATGCAAAGAAGAAAAACTCGAATTCGAAATTAACATTTTTGTATTTAGTCATTTCCTCGTTGAGGTGGGATGAAAAGTTACATGTTGCACTATAACTTCATGGTTGCACTCGAGTGCAAAGATTTTTCACCTTGTGCTCTTTTGATTCCCTCGCTGAAGCTCAGGGTTCTATTTTGTGAATCGCTCGCTGCGCTCGTGATTCAAATTATGAACCCTTCGCTTGCTCGGTCATCAAAACTGAGCACGCGAAGGGTTCTAAAAATTGAACCCAGATCTTTAACGAGGGAATCAAAAGTGCGCAAGGTGAAAAATCTTTGCACTCGAGTGTAACTATGAAGCTATAGTGCAACACGTAACTTTTCATCCCACCTCAGCGAGGAAATGACTAAATACAATAATCACAAAATAGAACCCTGAGCTTTAGCGAGGGAATCAAAAGAGCACAAGGTGAAAAATCTTTGCACTCGAGTGCAACCATGAAGTTATAGTGCAACATGTAACTTTTCATCCCACCTCAACGAGGAAATGACTAAATACAAAAATGTTAATTTCGAATTCGAGTTTTTCTTCTTTGCATTTTCTGAGAACATTTACCATAGCAATGTATATATATTTTTACATTATCAGAAAGAAGAGATTTCAGAGAACAAAAAACTCTTTGAATTTTTTTAAAAAGCTGATATTTTGACGTGAGATTTTTCGATTGAAAATTGGGGTGGTTTTTCGATATTTAGTCAAAATAAGCTGAAAAAAAGAGTATTTCAAATCAAAAAAATTACAGTGTCTTTGGGACATAAAAAGCTAAGTTTTCACCAAATTTCGTGGAAAACAAATTTGTTTTGCTTAAGATAAAAATAAAAAACCAAAAACTTGATTATTTGAATTTTTCACATACTTTTTGAGGTTATGTGAAAAAAGTGTAAATAGAAAAGTTGTAGGTCTCTTTATTACCTACAACTTTGTCATTTAACTTTTTTCCATAGGACTTGTAGTTTTGCCGGAAATCGAGATAAACCGTTTTTACCCTTAAAACTCACCCCCCTCCCCCCTTCCCGAGCTCAGATCGCCCGTAATTTATTTTTCCTATCATTTTTATTATATTCTCTTCCTTTTACAACAGGTTTCATCCTACTATAAATTTCTTTTACTTTTTACCATTTTCATAGCTATCTGCACTGGTCTATATGAGGACAGAACCCTATAAAAGTAAGTTGCATCAAAATAACACATAAAATTTATGGTCGTAAACAAAACTTTGAATCATGATCTTACAAGTTGCTTAGGTAGCAAGCTCATAATGCAAATGAAGTAATACCTAGTATTCAATTACAGATTGAGCAACAATGCGGATTGTTTGTTTTGAACAAGGCACGTGCTCGTGCGCACAGTTCGCACAACACGCTGTAACATCGATCGATAAACTCATAATATAACTTTCCACGGAGAATTTAACACCTGAATTGCGCCATTGTTTAGTTGGACATAGTTTAATCTTAGGGTGGGTGACCTTTTCTAAGTTATTAAACACTAGCTTTCGCCCGAGGCTTTGCCCAAATGGAATTCTATTTCCGTGCCCGCTTTCCATGGGAGCTATGTTATCGCTAGCCTATGTGAAATCCAGACAACAATCCTGTGCAAAATTTCAGCTAGATCCGTTCAATTGTTTTTTCGTGAAAGGATAACAAACATTCATACTTACATCCATATTCACAAAGTTTCGCATTTATAATATTAATAGGAACTTATATGGAAGTTATGGAGCATTGTTTAATCATCAGCATCATCTAAGTGATCATCCGGTTACATCTGAAGCTTTCACCTTGCTTCCACTTCTCCCTCTTTTTTATCCATGTTACGACTTTCTTTGGTATTTGATAGTATAATCCGCGCGCGATCAAAATGTGATGCTACCTTTTGGAACTGAGACGTAAGTGGGCCGCCGGCTAGCCGTAGCGTCGGCAAACTCATGTCGAAGCTCACAAAACGAAGCTGTATTTTTAGTGCGACTAGATTTCTAAATGAGTTTAATTTTAAATGCGAGATTTATAATAATATTGTATGATTGTCTGTTTGTCCGCAAATTTTTGTGCGCGCAAAAATCAGAAACTACTGGAGGGATTTTGATCAAACTTGGTACGATTATAGTTCATAGTTTTGGGCAACACATTTTTATTCAAGCTGAAACCCGTGGCTTCGCCCGCGCTTCTTTTTAGGTCGTTTTTGGTCATATCTCCGGTTCTACTTAACCAATTACAACCAAACATACGGTAAATTTTTAGTCTAAGCAAGACCTTTTTAAAAAAAAACCGCATCAAAATCCGTTTGGTATTTTTTATCGCTATCGATGGACGTAAAAAGAACTGAACGGATTTTGATGCGTTTTTTTTTATTAGAAAGGTCTTGGTTAGACTCAAAATCTTACGCATATTTGATCACAATCGGCTCATTAGAACCGGCAATAGAACGCGAAAATCGACGTCCACGCGGGCGGAGCCGCGGGCAACAGCTATCTTTAATATACCGCCTTTTCTTATCTGATCTACATGGATCTACATGTAATCGTGCCAAAAATACCGAAACGACGACGACGAGAGTGATAGGAGATAGGACGAACATCAAATGTCTGACAGGTAAGAACAGTTCAACCGTTCTCGAGTTTTTGCAATACTAACAGAATTGCAATTAATTTTTATTTATATAGATTAAAGATTAATAATGAGTGGAAAAAGGGGTAAAATCTTGAGTAGTTAATCTCGCGAAATAGTTCTGGCATTTGATAGATATTTCAATCAAGAACAAAGTCGTTAACACGCTAACGCTACGTGAGAACTGTCATTTTCGATTTACTTTGACAAGGTTCCTTCACATTTTCATCGCGCGCGGATTATATTACCCTTGACACGTAGATACCTACATTATTATGTCATATTTTAGGACGTCAGAACAATACTTCTAGTGTCTTCCCTTCCATTCATGTTAGGCGGTTGCCGCAAAACTTGGTTGCACCAGTGAAAGCTTTGATATTTCAGTGGCAAGTTTTGTACCCTGAAGAATCCGTCTTCTCTGAACTAAATAAAACGTAATCTTACGCAACAGTGTCGAATGCCTGATCTAAATCTACAAGGAAATATTCGACTTACGAAACAAATTCAATACGTATTGTTTACATTAATACCTATTAAATGAAATCTCGTCAGACAATCGTCACAATAGGCATCCGGTGTCCATGGCACTATTTATGTAGGCGCCTATGTATTTTTGTTGCAACCTACAGCCATTTTGTCAAAATCTGATACAGTATGTAAATTAGTCAGGAGTTTAAAACAGTATACATTTTATGGTATACCTATTAACGATACACCGCAGCCGCATAAAATTCTGAGTTCCCGTAACTCATGGAAACCTATTCCACCGATCTGTCCATGTACCGACTTTTATCCAAATTCGTTGAGTGTGATTGAGTATTAAAATTGTTGATTAAAAATATTGATAATTTTTAAGTTTTAAATCTGTGCAATCATCATCTACTTTTCACGCTGACTGTACCGTCAGTACATTCGATGTTAACGATTCTCACAATCGGATGTAAAAAGCCAATAAAAGGTTGGCTTTCATGATTAGTGTTTATTACAGGACGTACTATTTTACTTAGTATGTAAATAGTACGTCCTATTTATAAATTGAACGTACTATTTGAGACAGTGAAAGTACAAACCTGTGTATATTGTGATTCATCACCATATTATCTTTGGAGTTATCACTGTATCCTGAAACAAGAGAAAAGTCAAGTTAACACTGAGAATACTGTTAGAAAATATATTAATTTCATGCACTTAACGGTTATGTTAACGTACATAATACGTAAGTATTATGTTTACGTTAAAGCAGCGGAATAGAAAGGTAGGGTAAGGTATATTTATATAAGTTCAAAAATTTTAACCAATTACTTAGCTAAAACTTTTGCGCAAATATTATTTTTGAAATGGTAATTACAAGACTCTATAAGAAAACAGTTTTTGGTTAAATAAGGATAATATTATGATTAAAATGTGTAAATGTTGTTCTCCAGGCACTGGTCGAGGGTACAATCAAGCGCTTGCCTTTGTGACAGTCAAGCTGACTAAACCACACGGTACTGCCGACACCATACCTATTGCTGACAGAGAACCGCCTCTTTCTCTGTCAGCAATAGGTATGGCGCATGTATCTACCGAGATTTACGTACAGAGTGGTTTGCCCAGCTCTGGTAGATGAAAAAATAGTTTCTCGGAATCTGGTTTCCTCGACAAAAATCTTCAGCTGCGACTCAAGACAAAGGCACGTTTAGAGCAGTTTATCGTCATTTCACCAATAGTGACGTAATAATATGTGATACAGTATTATCTCAGAAATCCTCACTGTCGCAACATGCTTACATACATATCATACAGCCTATGATCGAATGACAGGATGTCGATCTCACTAATGCACATACACATCGGACGTCGGCAACGACTTTTTCTAACCACAACTTGTCAACCATGATGAGAATGATCTGTGGAATGCGAGAATATGGTTCTTTTATGGCAAAACATATTCTACACTGGCAGTACAATGGCCTGACCATTGGACATTGGGCAATCAAGAATAAGGGCTCAAGCCTTATTCGATCAGACACGGATAGGTACATGAAGGTTGACGATAAGGGCAATTGCCTGCCTATATGAAACACCCTATGCTATCATCCTATGGACTAGATCTGTAACTAGACGGCCAATTCTCGTAAAAAAAATATTTTTTCAAAATTCAGTTCCGATCTCACAAATGTCAAAGTATTCTTATAACAAAGTTTTCAATATCCAATCTCATACATAACGCGATTGTGACTGAATCGTGATCGAAAGTTGAAAAAAGGGCAAGTAAGGTATTCTGCTAGACTTAGACTTCGTAATTGATAAGTATTGTACTTAATGCGAATGAAATGTAATTCGTATTCTCTTTCTTCTTTAGCTATCCGTCAAGTTTGACATTTGTAAAATCGAGATGTGATTGGAACTGAATTTTGACGAAATTAACCCTAAGACTTCACTAATCGCTGTACCTACGAAACTGTTTATTTTCATTTATTCATTTATTGTTAGCAAAATAAGCTTACAGTATACACCAAAGCGCTTATATGCTTAAAAACAATTTGAAAAAAAAGTACCCCTATACTGAAATTGTTACAACGAACATTTATGGAAGTTCACACTCGCAAACTGACACATTTTATGTTCTAAAGTTTCTAAACTGTCAGTCTTTGAGTTGAAGCTCAAAATAATTAGAATTCAGCCGACATTTTATTTATTTATTCTCATCACCGACAACAAAGGCATTTCATTAACAAACTGGGAGACAATTGTTTTGGTTCTATTCTATTCCTGAAATTAATTCTTCTTGTTTCTGAAGCTTTTAACTAATTATAAACAAGTTTTGATTGTTGGTAACTCCATTAGGTAGGAGCTTTCGGGAATTTTAAATAAGTTCTTTTGATTGTTACTTAGAGACGTAGGTGATACGAGTCACGCTTGGATTTGTTCCATTCATTTTAACTCATCTAAAAACTATCTATTGAGAGGGTAGGCAGGTACCATTAATTTTTTTTCATTGAAACAAAAAAGAATTAGGAAATGAAGCCCCGGTGTTACGCAAGAGAAGGACCGGTGACTCAATTCTGCTACCATGCAATTGCTGCGATCCTGGCACATGCTTTTCGCTACCTCTACTTAGTTGTAGCAACGCCAACTAGCAGGTGAGGTTTACTTGAACCAAAGATGTTGATAGAACCCTGTATCACCCCCTCCACTATTTATTAAAATCCTACCGAAGTTGATTTTGTAGAGAGTAAGTAGCCCTATCTGTGGTGTAGGTAACTCATTATAGTTATTTAGGTCATTTAATAGAAATGGTATAAAGATCAGCATCAACAATGCCTAATATCCGCTTAATTATGACCACACCTTCACGGTTCTAACGGCAATCAATTCGGTCACGGGTGGCTGACCGTCCACCATAACCGTTCATTATCTAATACAAACTGAAACAAATTCAACCGGCACTAATCGTACAAAGTTCAAATTAAAGTTCACAGATGAAGTATACCAAAGTAAGATAGACAGGTAAGGTGTCCACAGATTACATAATAGTTGAGCAGGTAATTGTTTAGCTGTGCTTATTAAATAAACAATAGCAAATCACCATCGTACTTATTGTATGCGATGGTGATCCCTAGTCCTGAGACTTTACCTCAACTTACCATCAAGCGAGGTGTTAAGGTGTCAAATGTAAAACAAAAAGTAACAAGCTGTAAAAATTACGTTCCTTCTTATTTATTTATTTTTATGGTTTTTTGAACGTTAATGCCATCAGTTAATTGCTTGAAATTTTGGTACTGGGTGTAGAGCTTCGGAGCAAGCCAAGTTCACCTGCAAGCCACCCGCTGATTACTGTATGAGGATGCCTCAAGCTTTCCCTTCGGTATTGGGAGGTCAGAAGGCAGTCATAATGACTGCCTTCTGATCTGTTTGCCGGAGAGGAGGCGAGAATGTAAGAATTCTTTTCTTACATTCTCGCCTCCTCTTTTACAAGTACTACTGACCAGCCTGCCATAGATACAACTGCATTTTGTTTTTATTCATGACAATAATTTTGGTGTGGATGGCGGGAAGATGAAAGCCACAGCTTATATTTGTAGTTACGATGATAAAATCTACATTTGGTTCTTCCGTTAACCGATTTGTGACAAATCGTTTTTGATGCCTTGCGTCCGGAATACACAAGCCGTTCCAACTCATTGATTCATATAAAGTGACCTATAATAGATTCGATTGAACATAATTTGTGTTGTTTATAGGCAATATGGTTATTGGGAAGCCTCGTATAGCTGCAATTGAGGTTTTGAAATTATTATTACTGTTAGGATTATGCTGTATGAGGCTGTATGTTTATTTTTATTGATATAGTTTGTGGGTATTTTATAGAATGTCGTAGAATATTTATTTTTATTTATTGGACATTGGACGAAGTTATTGGACTGGCGATGCTACAGACTTCTACCATCGGGTCATAATTAGGGTTTTTATGACTTTTTTTTAGAGAAGCTGGGTCTAGCAGGTAGTGACAAATCCTACAATAACATCAGGATAGAAAGTATTTGAACATGTTTATGGTTTATTACTCAAAAACGCTCTAACGGCTGAAAGAATTTGGCTGAAATTTGATACAGGGCTAGATAATATAGGGAGTTCGGAAAAACGAAAAGGCTACTTTTATCGCTGAAATAGGTGCGAAGGCATAAGCATCAGCTATTAACTATTTATATAAAGCAATTGACGTTTACTTTTATTTTTCAGTCAATAACTTTGTACCTTATGCTGTAGTCAACATAAATTTGAAGTAATACTCTCGTTCATGCCACATATTGAGACGTAATATACCCACAAAGATACGGATTCATAACACTACTCAGCAACTGTAGTGCGGCTGGCCAGATCAAACGGCCCATTGATTTTACTATCCAATATTAGTCATGAAACCATTGAACTGCACTAAGATGCAACAGGAAGCGATAAACTTGAGTTATGGCAGCGTTTATGCTACAACTGAAGAAGAAATTACTGCTTAATGTTGTTTGTGTCATACTTTCTAGCGGTGACACGGTAGCCTAAGTGTCTAGGTAATGGACTGCTGAAACGAGGTCTCGGGTACGATCCCAGGTTCACCATGGCACACACCAATGACTTTTCGATGCTTTTCGAAGTTATGTGTGTATTTATCGCAGGTTTATAAGTGCCCGGTTAATGGCAATACGCTCGCCACCTATTACATTGGGACCCAAACATAAACTGGCAAAATGTGGGTGCTAGCACCTCTGCCTACCCCTTCGGGGATATAGGCGTGCGTTTATATTTATGTTTATGTTTATGACACGGTATCGTATGGAATTCAGACTTACCTGTCACACCGCTAGGAAGCATCTTTAGAAACGTGTGGAGATTCCAATGGGTTTCACCTTACCAAAGCCAGTGAGATAGTTATGTCGGGATCCAACCGACTAAAACCACACGGTGTTCCGTCCACGTGAGTTTTTTACCAGAGACACCGGTACGTATACCCAAAGAAGGAACTCCCCTATCCTAGGGGTATACCCTTAGAAGGTTTAGGTACCTACGGATGCCAGGGCTACCCTTTATTTATCGTGCGGAAATCCCTATGGATACCACCCCTTGGCACTGCTCTAGTTGTTATTGTATACTAATAATTAATACTACTATATTACCTTTATACTTTCGGTATAAAGGTTTAGTAGCTCTGCTAATTATTCTTCTCTGTCAGTTTTACCAACAAAATTAATAAATCGGTTCCTTTGAACATAATATCAATGAATAGACAATTTGGCGAGAGGTCCAACGTTACCTTAATTAGAAAAAATTAAGGGCCTCTAGTGTATTGGAACAGCATGAATCACAAAGAACATCTAAGTAATTAAAATAAATAATTCATGTAGGTATTGTACATGTATATGGACATGAATTAGCAATACAAGTATAAAAGGAGGTGGATAGCTAATTTCATAATCAATGCAATAAACAATTCCATCAAGAACCAAGCGGTTCGGTGCCTCTTTTCTTTGCCGCACCATCAAAACCTGGAATTCTTTACCAGCTCATGTGTTTCCTTCCCCATACAGTCCCGGGTCCTTTAAGCGGGGCGTGAAAAAGCATTTGATGAGGCCGTCAAGCTGAGAGCATTGTGGCACTATCGGTGTTTGCAATGGTGACTCCCATTCCAGAGACTAAACATACATAAAACAAAATGCTTCGTTTCGCCCATGTTGTGAAGTGCCAGTTCGGTTGTTACAAAAATCTCTAAACAGGTACATTAAAAATCACAAAATGGACAAACTCTTTGAAAACTAGAATATAATAAAAGACAATATTTTTAAGTACTACTCTAGTTTTAAAACTCATAGGCTGAATATGTATCACACCTATGCCTCATTACGGTAGCAAATAAAAAGTTCAACATCTCGTAATGCTATGTACCTGAAAGCAAGTTCATTCAACTTTGACTAACAACCTCACTGTAAACAAATATGGCTGCCGAACTCAAAGTTAGCACTGTGTTCGATCTCATTATGGTTGCGTTTGTTTTTGACGGCTCGGTTATTAGTTTATTAACTTGGGCTTTTAGCTTGATTAGTTCTCAAGTTACATAACAGTTAGTTCATGCACTTATAACTTATCAAACCGTCATTTGAGTCTGCTCTTGAAGTGAAAGCAATTTAGTTTTATTTATCTATTCACATGTTTTAACAGAGCCTTGGCTTTATTCTAGGTAGGCTATAAAGTTCTAGAGAAGTAGAGACCGTCATCACTGTAGACTCGCAGGAGATTTTAAAAGAAAATTACTCAACTTTTCTAGCGCAGTACTATTATATACCTGATAGTAGGCACTGCGCTAGAAAATTCGAGTAATTTTCTTTTGAAATATTGCATTTTACTTTAAAAAAGACACATTTTATTAAGAACTAGCGAGTCTAGCAACCGCGGCCTTTACTTCATGGCAGAGTTTGTGGATTCGTACCGAAATGAGACCATAGCGCGAGTGGTCGGACCCGAGGAGGATCGTGAAGTGTGTTAGGAAAAAACAGACGGGGCAGCAGCGGCGCGGCGCGCGAGCTGTTATTTCGGCCTACCCTTGGGGGAGACAGACGTGACTTAAACCTAATTCTATCAAGTAAACGAAAACGCAAGAAATGGGCAAAAATCTCGCTGTTTTCTCGTGGTCCCAGGATTTTGTTCCATTAATGGGACCTCGTGGTCCCATTATTGTGTACCTACATCCTGTATATACAAAAGGATTTTGATCAATTAATGAGACCTGGTCCCATTAATGGAACATACCTTTTGTATATATAAGATGTAGGTACACAACAATGGGACTTCCCTCGTTGTCCCATTAATGGCACAAAATCCTGGGACCACGAGAAAACAGGGAAGAATCTAATTTAAATTACGTAGCACTGCCAAACAACAAGCGACGTTCACCGGTAACGTATCGAAACGCACTGGGCATTGTTCCAACCTGAAGTTAACAAGCACAGAGAAGTCCTGGGAAACTAGTTGTAAAGCCAAATTGGATTGACTTGATTGAGCCAATTCGAATACACAAACAATGTCAAAAATTATGTTATAGAAGGAACCTTCGGACTAACTAATTGTACAGTTAAGCAACATCCTGAGGTCCTAACCATTGTTTGCGAAAGTCTCCTCGGATATCCCCACGCTGGGCAGGAGGAACAGGAATGTCTGGCTTGAACCAGGACATGAAAATACAAGCCATCGGGTCTTCAGACGCCAGGGTGTATCCAGGGTCATCTCCAGTTTCAATATTTGGTAACCATGGTGCAAGTGCGGGAACAAGTTGGTGAAACCTGCTAAACAACGGATGAGGCTCTGGCGCAAGTTTTCCTTTTAGTGTTAGACGGCAGTTGATCCAGCAAAAGTCAACATAACCATCAAAAACAATAAGCGGACCTCAGGTTCCAAATTGCAAGGTTTAGATGCAACTGGGCATGCATTATAGTGAGCTAATTTAGAACCACCCTTACAGAGCCCTCCTAGACCTCTCCCTTCCCTTCAGGGTAGACAGCGCGTGTGTGACACCTTTGGTGTTGCGCACGTCCATAGGCCACGGTGACCATTTCCCATCAGGTGGGTCGTGTGCTTGTCTGCCACCTTCGTGATATAAAAAAAAGATCCTGAGACTTTTATCCCAGGAATAGGTTCGAGCAGAAGCTAGTAATTTGTACAAAGAAGCCTTCTTACTTGTGACATCAGACACCACAAACCACAACTTAAATTAGTATTATATTTTTAATGCTTACACAAAATCTGTTGACAACACATGTAGCGTTTGTACGGCCATTTATCTTGCTCGGACTAAATACGGAACACAAAACAAAAACAATATGTCGGCTCAATTTTAAACTTGACAAGTGTAAAATATTGTACGCGTATGCCATTACAATGATATGTTACGAAAATTAAATGAAAACAACCTGCTGGTTAAAGAAAAACCTTTTTAAAAACAAGCTTTTATTATTATTTACAATACTTATTACATTGTCATGGGACTTACATAATTATGCCAAATTTCAGCTCAATCGGATGACCAGAAGTGGTCGAATAATGGCTTGCAAGATTTGATTACAGACAACGGGACAGGTGAAACTAAATAAAAGCTTGTAAATAAAGGGAAATGTAACTAACTGATGTCGTTCGACCACATTTCGCTAATTTATTGTTTGGTCGCATGTACCTAATTAGAAAAGAGTTCTATCTCAAATCGCACCTAAGGTTAAAGTTAAGAGAATAAGGAGTATGAATACTAATTCTATATTATTCCATAACAAAAGGTAATAGGTACCTTGTACTTATCTGAAACTTTGTTTAGCTTGTGAAAGCTGTAAGGAATTATCTTTATGTTTAACATTATAATGCTGTGAAAATATGCGCAATTGACGACTCGGTCGGAAAAGAATTTCTATCAGACCAAAAGAAAGTTTTATGTTATAAAATAATTGTTTTGGAAGCTGACTATGAGCTGAAACAAATGTACTTTTTATACCAATTAGGTGGCAGACAAACTTAACCTATTACGAAGATGAACCCAATGTAGGATGCCATAAGTAGGTATTTCAGAATATCTATTAAAAAGTTTTGCTAGTATAATAATAATGATTACTAAGTAATGTAGAAGTCAATACAAAAATTTAAAAACAGGGTCGGCAGCATGAGTGTGACGTCATGGTGTTGTGCAACACTAGAGGCATCGGTAACCGCTTCCCTTCAGTTGGCTGTCAATGTCACCGAATTTTGGGCTGCATGGCTGCACAAATAATAACTTTTCTTTTCAATCTTAATATTGATGCGAAGAAGAAGATCAGGTGGGTCGTGTGTTTATCTGCCACAAAGTAGTCAATTATGATCATGGTGGAATTCTACGAATTGACTTTAATTAAATTAATATCTCCCTACTGTTCATTTAAAAAAGTAAGTAGATAGGAAGTTGCATTTAGATGGGCAAATATGTCAGTAAGTATATCCGATCCGGCATGAACGAATGTTAATTCACTCATCCCGGATTGAGTTTCAGAAACTCGATATTTATGATGCACAGCGCACACCAACTCACTTTAATATAACTTGAAATAGATATACAGTGTGATATGTTATGGTAAGGTGTGAAAGGAGCTATAACTAGGTAGTACTAAGATCTTCGATTTCGTCAATCAGCAGTGGTTGTACCGGCTTATGAACCGGCAGTATTTCGGCAGTCTTCTATAACAGATTCATTACCACCTTCATTTTTACAAAGTAGATCATTTGCCACGAAGATATTTCACATGACGCATATATGCGTCATTGATCTGGCTGGGGATTACTGGACGCATATATGCGTCTATGGGCACGAGCAGGTTAAGCTTCAAATTGAAATCATTCATTATCGTATAAATAAAAGCAACACATTATGTTTAGTCGTTCCCACATTGACCGCAGTTTCCTTTGTAGTGGCATGTCATTGAGCAGGCTTTTGTTCGTCTTGAATGAGCGCAGAATTCATTATTATGTGTACCATGTCACCATAATGACCAGAAGAGTGGTCATTGCACTTGAGTTAAATATAACATTTATTTTACGTTTAGATCTGCCTATGTTTTTCGCTCTATAATATTCTATTCATGCAGCGTTATCCAGACAAAGTGTGTTACGTTATTCTAGATTTTTAAATAATATTTGATTGTATTACTTATCTTAATATATATAAATCTCGTGTCACAATGTTTGTCCTCAATGGACTTCTAAACCACTTAACCGATTATAATAAAATTCGCACACCATGTGCAGTTCGATCCAACTTGAGAGATAGGATAGTTTTTGAAACGGATTTCGACATCCACGCGGGCGGAGCCGCGGGCAACAGCTAGTATACTATATATTTTAGTTTGAAATTCAGTGGCTCTTGGAGGAACGGGACAACACTTTTGAAGCATAAAAATAAGGATGTTCACGTAAAATATTTGGAAGTTAATATCATACTCCGATACTTGTTGTTTGTTATACTAATCATAAGCACAGGCGAGGTGAAATTTTATATTGATGTGACCAGTTAAAAAAAATATTAATTATTTACACTTATTCAAAAAATAATCTTATCACGTTAATGTTTTGTTTATTGTAGGTATTCAAGCTATTTGTTATGCGTGAAATAAAAAACCTATTAAAGGTTATCCAACCCAAAATGAGGTAAGCTGGGAACTGAAGAAGGATATAGACCACTATTAACTCAGGACTTCACCCGTTTTGGCGATCACCAAAATCCACGCGGACGAACTTGAATAAAATCGTAAACAGAAGTTGATACCGATATACTTTAGATCGATAAGAAAATCAGATATTCGATATTATGCATATATATGCAGTACTTTGATAAAAATAAACAATTGCTATTATGGAAATATAATATCACATTCCATTAAGTATAATAAAAGTGAACGTGTTACTTTATCATCACTGAAACCCCTCACGACTCACGAGCTCACCCCTATCAACGCTACCGAAGTGTCAGGGGTCAAATTACTGTGTTGTATTGTCACATCACTAACATGTTTTCTTTTTAATGCAATGTAAACAAAAGGTACATTCACCCTCAGAAGTTGCTTAATACTATTTTCACACGATTTATGTATTTAAATAAATCGATTAAATATTTGACGTAAGTACCTACTCGGTTTTTTTATATTGAAGCGTGAAAGCTTTCATGTTTTGTTTATTATTTTATGAATGGATGTGACCTTACCCTCAAATTTTCCTAATACCAGAGGTGACGGCTGACGGCAGCCATTGGCACGTATGTACTCGGCGTACTTAGTAAGAGCCAGTTTGCAAAATGCAGTTCAAGGAATACTTTTAGCCTCGTCCCCTTCGGCTGCCATCGTAACTGTGTTTCGTAACCAGTTACGATCGAAGTCTTTTCGTCCTTGATCGAAACCAGTTAAGATTAAGGATGTTTTCTTCCTAGTTCGAAACGAGTTGGTTTCCAACACAGCTACAATGGTGGCCGAAGTTCACCAACTGGTTTCGAACGAAGACGAAAAGACTTCGATTGGTTACGAAATAGAGTTACGATGGCGGCCGAAGGGGCCTTATCACTTTTTACTTCTAAGAGCGACTGTACCTTAATATAAACGTGATGATGGCGTGCGTGACAGTTTTGGAGTGATCGAGTTCAATTAAGTTAATGTAGGTGGAAGTTAAAAAAATGTATGTTGGTAAGGAGTAATTCATTAACATAATCTTGTTACTTAAGTAGTGTTTAGCATGACTACTGCTGATAAGAATATTTTATGGTGATGCCAATCTAAAAATTATTACTAATTATTCTATTTCAAATTACAGCTAATGAGGCGAGTCATTGAATGTATTTAATAATATTTTAGAATATTCTACACAGCGCTATCTAGACATTTTCAACCCAAAGTAAGCATATCTTGTAATGTGAGTTCTAGAATGCGGATAAATATGTAAAAATATACATTCTTACATAATTATAATACATAAATAAATAGCGTTAGTCTCTCATGTACAACCATCTGATGCTGGCAAACATCCCAGACCACACACACCGACGTTAAGCTAAGGTATCTTCTTTACGAGTATATACCTAATTCTCACTTAGCATAAAATAACAAGTAGACAATGTTTAAAAATATTACAACGTAAAACAGTTAAGACAAAAGCACTGGCCAGTAATAAGTTTTCAATGCAAACGCCTTCGGAATCCATTAAAAAAGTAACAAATTCTACACACGCATTCTACAATGGCGTACCGACGTGGACAGTAATAAAATTCAGTTTTTATAGTCGTCGCGTGTTTCCTTACACTGTTGCATACAGACAACTGACCAACCTTTTAACTTCAACGAGAGTCACTATTATTAACGAAATGCATTTTTAACTCATTCAAAACTTACACCATAAATCAATATTTTTTATTTGTTATACATAATATCAGTCATTTTAGTGAAAGGTACAGTACCTAATCAATTTAAAAAGGGAAGCCGGGAAAACTTGGTTACTGTTCAACCGATTCATTGACACCTTCATTATTACAGATGGCTACCACTGGTCACGAAGATTGTTCAAAGGACGCACATATGCGTCATGGTCTCACTGAGAATTTTTGACGCATATATGCGTCTGTGACCACGAGTCGGATAACTGGGTTTTAGGACATTTAGGACTTTAACCATATTATGAGGCGATAGCCTGTGAATCCTATGATGTTGCTCAACTTTGAGAAGTCATGTATGCCAAAACGCGACAAAGGTGGTGGGAATGGGTCTGGTGCTCGCCTAATTTAAAGAAGACGCAATAAGCACTTTTTCTTCTTCTTCTAACCTAGCGTTAATCCCAGTCGCATCCAAAGCTCGGGAATCTGGGGTACGCTTTACCAATCTTAACTGCGGATTTGGCTGGACCTCGATATTACGCATTAAGCACTAAATAGTGTAAAACATTTTGCAGCCTCCACAACCGACGGCCTATCTGGTGCAGCCGGCTAATGCCAACACCGTGATTGGCACAGTCCCCAAATATGCCCGAAGTTAGCTACCTCGTCTGCGTGACACTCGATATCGAATAAGAACATTACAGAATAACACCATAGATGTCCAATGTACATAATACACAAACCCAATGAAAATACGCTTGTAAAATTTAATGGAGGCAAAGCAGCATAACCCAAAACAAATACAGACAAATGGTATTCATTAAGTCTTTTGCCCATAGCTTTAATAAATAATCAGGTCGTCTGAATCCAGGCAGCCTAATTGCTCTGAATTTTTTACAGAATAATGAATCGTTTCTGCTTTGAAAGTTAGTTACGTATTTAAATACGTGCTCGCTGGAGATTTCTAGTCTAGTTATATCTAGAAGCTACATCCAATATTTCGAAAAGTGTGGTTAATGTTTGTAAATCCACAGAGCAAAATAATTTATTTTACAGCTGAAATTTTCGTTTAAAAAATCTCTACCTAGCGGATTCAATTCTTTTTATGCAGAGCGCCTCTTCCATTTGCACCTCAAGTTTATATTTTGGTGCCCCGAGTCCGCTCTCCTATTACTCCGTTACATAATTTAATTTATTTTGTCTTTTTCAGTACCGATGGCCGTCTACCCTACCTCCCACGGCGATAGGAAAGCCAGCGCTACAGCCTTGTCCGTCAATCAGCAGTTTTACCAGCTTGCAGGTGAGGTTGGCTTAGGCCCTAAGATTTTTGTGGGTCCTGTTACATCCAAGTAGTATCCTCTATCCATACAAGTTTATTTTATTTTAATGTCTTTGTAACTGACTGTGACCATTCCTTATTCAGAAGAGCCATTCATCAACCTGCTCTTGTTCCAATTATTTGCTGTCGGGTTCGGCGCCTAACACTCTCTTCCTTGATTTTATTTTTGTTTGATTTTAGTCCATTATTCAACCAAATAATTTTCTAAACAATACTGTATTGCTAGCGAAATATCAGTCAAATATATTCCGAATAATGGAAGCTGTAAAAAATGAACGAAGTTAGATAGTGTGAGAGGAGAGAAATAATAATTTCCCGTGGGAGCGAATGTACTGATTGCTATTGGAGGGCCTAGTGAGATGTTATTTATTCATGGATGCTTTTTGTTTCGAATATTCAGCAAACCTTTTTAACCCGATGGTCACTAGAAAGTAAGCCGTCATCGTAATCTTCAAAACAGGAGTATGATTTGCGTCTTTTACCCCTAACCTTTAACCTGTTCTAGGGGTAAGATAAACAGAAAAAGGCAAGAGGCATAAGGCATTATCAAAGCAAAATCGTACGTAAAGACACGGTTTTGCTCTGCTATCTAAGAGAAGGAGATATGGAAGTAGAAAGATTTGGGGATGCCTTTGACCTACAAAAAGACAAACATATGGGCTAAATTAACATAAAATACAGCCATTCTCGTAGCAGAGGAAATAAAATAATTAAGGAACACGTTTGACTGCTATGTCACCTATTGGTAAAGGTAAGTGATGATGAGGTAAACGATGGTACACGTTTGCTTTGTTGTAGTAGCAATTCGCTTGAAGTACCCTCTTAGGCCGCGCTCTACGTGCCGTCAATGCCGTTCCCATGTAATTCATCCAAATTCGAAATACATAACTCACATAATTATCGCAATTATCTATTAACATACAATGTGCGTTGATCTTGATCTCATTATGAGTTGTTCCAAGTTCACGGGTGCGTGGGATCGATGCCTTGGGAAACAATTGAACTTGTACATTTGAAGACAAACGGAAGCTTCTTAGAACTTAACTGAATGGTTAATTACATGTTTGTAAACTATGACATATGTTTTTGTGAGGAAGCAAAGTGTGATGCTGATACCGCCTAGATGGTGAAAGAACTATTGTATATTATATAGCCTATGAAATGTAATGGTTGGATGAATGTTTGCTTCTGTTTCACGTAAAAATTGCTGAACTCTAGATCTATATGAAATTTGGCACAGAAGTAGATTATAATTAGTCTGAAATAGCACATAGGCTAGCTAGTTTTTAAGCGTGACTACACCCGCATGACACATTAAACCTTTTCGTTCCCGTATTATGAAAGTTTACAACACATACCTACAATACTTAGCTATTTTTCTCAATTTTTCATAGCTTTCAACCTACTTGAAGTAAACCGATTTTTGTTTCTTTCTTAGCTATTAAAATTTCAAAGAAATACATTCACGATTTACAATTTTCTTCGAAATGTTTGCACAGTCTAGACAGATTTTGACTACAAAATGACTGCTAATGCTAATTTTATAGTTCTTGAATAAATGTTCACGTGTATGTTTCACAATATCTTTCTCACGTATCTGTGGCACTCCCATAGATAAGTAGAATAGCGTACTTCCGTGCACACAGCGCGATTTTACCTTTAATTTCAGTAAGTGCTGGGCAGCAATAATTTAAACGTCTACTCCTTAATGTGTATTGCAGAACAAGGAACCGACCGGCTAGCAACGAAATCGTACAATTGCTAAATTGCAATCGAACTGTTCACCAATTAATTGGGATCAATGAACGAACTTCGTGAAATGGCGGTTTAATTTCCTTCCCACCCATTTATTTGCTTTTTTTGTTGCACTTTAAAGTGAACGAAAGCGCGTTTTCAGCAACACCCCGTTACATTCGATGTCAGTTAAAAATTGATTCTGGCTTCCTCAAGGATTTTTTTATAAAAGTAGTTATTTTGTCTGAAAACTGACCGCGTTAGGTGAGGTATGGACGTATGGTAGCTTTTATTTATTTATTTATTTAATTAGGTATACAAACAGTTCACAATCATAGTACAGTAACTTAGATCTATAATAATGTTTTTGACCTAGAATGCGAACCTAAACAGTACACACAGCATGCAATACATTTCGAAGCAGAAACAACGCTACATTAGGAATGTAGATTATACCTATGGATTCCAATTGAAAGGCATCTGTACCCTTCAATTAGAACTCATATGCACAAAGAGAAAGGCTTGACAATTAAATTTGCTTTACAGAAGAGCATATCACCAACACACAAAGAATTTACTGAATGCAATTTATACCAATTACAATATTCTTACGGAATGAGATGTAGTTAGCGTTATACAAATCGACACCAACAGTTATGTCCGCACCTCTGTCACCGGAAACGACCAAGTCATTGTAAGCACGACACATTCGGGTCAGAGGGTTATAGAAGGAAGTGTTATTTAGATATACTTTTAATACAAAGGGTTTATGGCAACGTCTAGGATTGGGTTTGCAATTACAGTTAAAGTTTAAATATGACAATAATGGGGGAGAAGAGACTCGTGAGTGTATTAATTTATGTAAAAATAGTAGATCCTGTATATGTCGACGTGAACTGAGTGTGGATATTCTAAAATGTGATAGTCTCCCATCATACGAAGACAGCTTGCGGCCAAGGTGCTCCCTGAATGCAATCATTTTTAGAGCTTTATTTTGCACCTGTTCAAGTCTATCGTTATGCACTTTATAGCACGGTGACCAAACGACACTTGCGTATTCGAGAATGGTTCTTATAAGGGCGTTAAAAAGGTAAATGAAACTGGATGCGTTTTTAAAGTCTTTGGTTGCTCTAAATATGAATCCAAGAAGCTTATGCGCTCTGCTAACTATGTCTTCATAGTGGTCACGAAAGGTGAGTTTAGAGTCGAAACGAACACCCAAGTCCCTAACCACTGACGCTCGATGTAAGGTTTTTCCCTCCAGTTCATAGCCAAACAGCCGCATGTTACGTTTGTTAGTAAACGTGATGACTAGACATTTATCGACATTGAGATACATACAATTTGATTTGCACCAACTAGAAATAGTGAGGGCATCCGTTTGTAGCAATTTACAATCACTTTCATTTGTCACCGATGTATACACCTTTAAGTCGTCGGCATAAAGAAGACAAGGACATCGCAATTTATCTACAAGGTCATTTATGAATATGTTAAAGAAAAGTGGCCCCAGGTGAGACCCTTGAGGCACGCCAGATCTTATAGACCTTGGTGATGATTTAAAACCTTTCATTGCAACTATTTGACTACGATTAGATAGGTAAGACTGGATCCACCTGAACAAGTCGCCGTGTATGCCATACCAGGAAAGCTTCTGACAAAGCATGTGATGATTTACCTTGTCAAAGGCCTTCCGGAAATCAGTATATATGGAGTCCACCTGACCTCCGCCCGCAAAGACTGAGCATAAATATTGCTTATATTCCAACAAGTTTGTGATTGTCGATTTTTGTCTCATGAAACCATGCTGGCACTCTGTTATGAAGGGACTTACATGAGCATAAACGCTGTCATACACAACCGATTCAAAGACCTTGGCCACGCTAGAGAGTATACTAATGGGCCTATAGTTCTCACATAGTCTGGAGTCTCCTCCTTTCAGGATAGGTACAATATTAGCAGTCTTTGCCACAGAATAAATGTAATGTGCTTTACTATGTGGACCCTTTGTTATACACCTCGAACAGTCAGCTAGAAATAAACATAATATTGCCTCTGGTGAACTAGAGGTGTAAATGAATGGTGATTGACATAGTGATTGAATATTATTTTACCTGAAAGAAATCACAAATTGTAATAAAATCACCGATTACGCAACCGTTTTAGATTTTAAGATTTACACAAAACTGTATCTTTTTTTAACTAAAATTTGGTTGGTGTATAAGAATTTAAATAACTTGTGTATCCACTTATCGGCTTTCAGATAGATTATACCATATCAATGTCGGCCCATTCGTTTGAGAGCTATTCATAGCTAGATACATACGTTGCATTTAAAACACCCTCTTGTTGTGTTCAGGGGTTAAAAATTAAAGATCTAAACGAACAATACTTATTTACTAACGGGTCTAAAATGTTCTTAAGAATGCAAACCTTTGGACTCAAGAATTCGCTAATTTGATTAACGCAATCAAGGAGCCATGGAGGTGACCTAATCACCGCCAATCCAACTTCATTGGACTCATAAAATTTAGCGTTTGGTGCTCTCGAAATACAAGAAGGCCGTTACATGTCGGAATATTTGAGTCTCGTGACAATAAGAGTGGTCGTTTAATTATTTTTATTGCTTTAATGAAATGTAGACTGTTCTTAGATTTGGTAGACTCGCAACATGATTCTGTTTAAAACTGTACCTATAAAGAGCAAGACCGGGGTTTAATTCTTTTGTTGCAAAGCTAAAGCAAGCTGATCTGATGGGCGCTAGATTAGCTTGATTTGGCGTCATAAAGCGTAAGAGATTTGCCGAAGGTTTTAGGCTTAAAACTTTCAATTCACCAATTGCGAAAACCGAAGTACACAGTTGGAAAGTCAAATAAAATACAGATATCCATCAAGCAGGAATCGATAGAAACTAAGCTAGGTACAAAAGGAGACAAGAGACGAGGGCACCGTGGAAAGGCACACGTGTCACAGCCCGAGGGACGACGACAACTGTCAGTTTTAACATTTTACTGCAAAGTGAATTTCCAATTTCATACTAGGTATACGAGCCGTCGGGTGCGGGCCGGAACCTCCACGTGGTGCACCTGGGCAACGGAGGCGAGCAGCGCCTCCCACTCGCCACGGGAGACGCTGCTGCCTGCGGCCAATCCGGCCGGGGTGGGAGTGGCCCTCTAGAGGGCTGCTCCGAGGCTCTCCACGTGTCCCTCTGACTAGCAGATGGCACAGTGGGGAGCGAGCGGGGGGCGAGCTGATTGTCTGCGCGCCGACGGTTGGGTGACAGGACGGCCTCCTGTCACCCTACACCCCACCGTCAGCGAAGTGGCGCGATGCTCGCCCCACCCCCCCCTTTCGGGGGGTCGAGGGGGCCATCTTAAAACCGTAGATGGCCCGGGGTCAGCTGGGGTGCGAGGGATATGCCCATTGGGTAACCTTACACCCTGGTTACTAAGGCCCGAGGCGGCGTGCGGTTTTAGTCGGTTCGATCCCGACATAACCACCCCCGATGGCCGACGGGGGTGGTATCCATGGGGATTTCCACACGATAAAAAAAAAAAAAAAAGGTATACGAGCCGTCATGTTGCAGTAATAACTGCACGTAGGTTTATGTCTACAGGCGAATAAGTAGTTACTGTAAAAGCAATTTGGAACTTGAAGCTGAACAGCGATTCACCATGCAACAGAGAGAAAATGCTACATTATAGTATACAAAAAGCCAAATATGATAATGACTACATTATTTACGTAATTTTTTTACCAGTTTTATCGCGATTTTATTATGCATTA
The DNA here is from genome assembly GCA_963576445.1 of Lithosia quadra. Taxonomy (NCBI): domain Eukaryota; kingdom Metazoa; phylum Arthropoda; class Insecta; order Lepidoptera; family Erebidae; genus Lithosia; species Lithosia quadra. The sequence goes on from OY754894.1 coordinate 4,406,211, forward strand.
TTTAATATCCTTTACAGACGTTTCGGTTGTTCTTCAGCAGTGGTGTGACATCAGAATGCTCAGTACATGCGGTACCTGCTGAATCCTTATATTACCAAACGCCTAGATATTGCTATGGTGCCGAGTGCGTTCCTGAATCAATTTTAGTAATAAAAATAAAATTCGACAGGCGTCCGTCACTCGTCTCGTAGTGGCTGACTAATATGTGAGTGTGTGCATGTAGGTACAGTGGCTTGAATCTATAGTGTCGTCAATTGTATTCTTCAATGCGTTCCGTCCAAAGGTTTTATACGTCCATGAGAATAAAGACATTTTATCTATCTCTCATTATGTCTACTCTCTTTCATGTCATACATGGTGACCTTTTATCAAATTCTTTGAAGTGTAGAGACCAACAAGACAAAACTTTTGTTGTCTTATCAGTACATTTCTAAGTCAATAGACACTTATCACAATAGTTATCGTGTCACTCATATTTGTGGGAACTATGTAAGTACCTACATAATTGTAGTAATTTGTTAGTAGTAATTACAAGTTATGTTAATTTAGTGACTAAGGAAGCTTCGACTGCCAAGACAAATTATTTTGAAGTTGTGAATTTCCGACACGATTGTCCGTCCTACCGTACGACACTATTCAAATTTAATTACTATAATTAATATACCCTGCATTTAATTAACTAGCCTATACTTGTGGCTCCGTCCGCGTAAACGGAACGAAGGGATTTTTTGATGTCTCCGATGTACCTACAGACACAGCTAATTTCAATTTTATAGTAGTAGGTATAAATAGATGAACTACCTCACGCTTACCATCAAAACTACGTCTTTACTCGAACGTTTGAACATCGGTCTTATTACAAAACACGGACTAACTTTAAACCCAGGTTTAAAACGTCTTTAGACCATGGTTTAACGAAAATGTTATTACAAAACGCGTTTTAGTACTAAACCTGGGACTATCTCTGGTCTAAAGATAAACCTGCGTGACACCTAGTTTAACGTTGGTCTAAGTGTCTAAACCACAAAAACAAAACGTCAAACTTGTCATTTTGATTTGATTTGTGGAAAATACCAAAATACATCATATTTTGGCTTACTTTTTCCTCGGCAGTCCAATTTTCGCCCCTCTTATTCTTTTCTCCTTCCATTATTTAATTCAAATTTAAAAGTTTAAACCACTGGAAACGTAAAAGTTAGTATACGGGTATTGAAATTATTCAAAAGTTGGTATAAAAATTAAAAAAAAATTTGAACAACGCACGGGCTCCGAAAAACTACGCTCCATTTAACGTTCATCATAGATCTTCCAATATTATAACAATGATTGCTAAATAAAGGCACGATAATGATATTTTACTATAAAATAAAGTCCAACTATCGTTCATGACTTTAAATTTAATAATTATAATGTTGTAAATATTTTTTTCACCATTTTTAGTAAATAATATTTATTAACGATTTCAGAAAATTTTTGCTTTCGGAGAAAACGGAACGTTGCGACCGAATGATATCACAATGAACGAACAAAAGTTTAGAGTAATCTGTGGTTGTTATTAGGCCAAGATTTAAACCATGGCCTAAGTAGTCCACGGATTATTCTGTTTTTGTAATAAGAAGAAGTTTAAACCTTGGTCTTAAGATTAAGCCTGGACTTCATAGTCTGGGTTTAAACCTGACTTTAGTCCGTGTTTTGTAATAAGACCGAGTTTAAAGTAAGCCGGCTAAAAGTCAATAAGTAAGATTTTTCACGAACAAATGGCCGTGCCGCGCCGTCACATAAATTTTCAACCAACAAAGGAAGTTTTGTAGTTTACTACTGGATTTTATTTTATATGTATTTTAGTATGTGGATGTTAAATATAGGCACACTATTATGTTTCCTTATTATTCGTAATTGTAATAAAGATAAAGAACACACTGAACAAATTAAGGAGTTAATGTCGGAAAAAAGGCAGGTCAAAAGCACTCGAAACCGGCGGAATGACAGTTGTAGAGGAAGCGCGTGAAGTATGTCAGGACAGAGGCAGATGGCGGTCTGTTGTCTCTGCCTACCCCGGAGGGAAAAAGGCGTGAGTATAATGTATGTATGTATAAAGAACAAGTCAACCTTAATTGCAAACCGTTACACCTTAATTAGCAGATATTCCTCTCGAGGGATGTTGGATAATCAAACGGTAGTCGGATCCATAAACGCCTTATCCAAAAAGCAGCAGCAAGAGTCAGCGGACCCTGGGCTTCGAATGGAACCAGGAATAATGATAATGGTTTTATTGCCTGAAGCGTAGTGGTGAAAATCAGTGGTATCCTCACTGATTTTGTCCGCAAATAAAACGTTCTAAGGTCGGCTTTCACGGCTATCAGGTACTTAGGCACCTTCATTGCTTCATTATAAATGAGATATTTATTTGGTCAATACCTAGATAAAAAACTGTAACGCGTATTATTTTCATTAAGTGAAGAAAAGTAAGTAGGTAGGTAGGTAGTTCAGTAAAATCTCGTTTTAAAAAAAATGGTCGCGCTAAACAAATTTCTGGAAGCAGAAAAAACTACACGGTCTCGTTCAAATTAATTAACAAGCTGTATTCCTTTTAATTGAAAACAATATCAGTTGAGTAATTCGTTCGTTGCAGTACAACCGTTAAATCAACACCGAAAACTGTTGATTTTAATCTCAACTTTTTATAGCCCGTTTTAAATAGTGATGGGAAATCAACTTGACTGTGAACCGTATTATTTCTGTCTTTTTGGGAAGTTGTCCTTTTCCGCACGGAAAAAAAAGCTATCGTCACATAGTTGTTCACACAATGGTGCATAGCTCATTGCCACGCCACGATTCCTTTGCAATGTGCCAAAGAACCAACACATCCCGACCCCCCCCCCCCCCTATATACATCCTCCATCTTGGCTATTGTGTACTGGACGCTAAAGGATTTTGGTCACAATTGGGTTTCCAAGTTACAAGTACTCTAACGACCTGAATCGTAACCACAAACAAACACATGTCATGTCTGCGCCCAAAAAATCCCCAGCCAAGTCACCAAGCCGTGCGTCGGAAAAACAATCTTCGTGGCCAATGATAGCTATTTGTCAAAATGAAGGTGGCAATGAATCATTTTTTTAAGTAAAATATAATAAAGCAATTTAGATCGACTTGCCCGCAGTTATTTTCACTAGTAAATCTTCGCAGCACTAGCGATATGCAACACCGCCGGTTGTATTAATTTTTGTTTAGTGCACGACTGGACCTCTGAGCTATCGTCATGCACGTACAATCAGCGCTTTTGTCAGCACCTTGGCTAATACCATTTTATGGTAAGTATACACTTCAACAGTGTTACAAGGATACAGTTTTATTGCCTGAAGCGAAGCGGTAAAAACCCAGTCTTCAATGATACTGAAATGCCTCGGTAAGATAAGAAAATGGATACTAATGAATGTTTTTATGCAGACACACCCGAGCCTTTATTTCCACAAAGCTGGAGTATGACTCATCTCCATAATATCTCTAACCATAGTCAAAGTCAAAGTCAAAAATCATTTATTCTGTATAGACCATTTTAAGCAGCACTTACATAACGTCAAAATTATAAATATTTAAAACTAGAAGCAAATGGACCACCGCCACCGGTTTGAAACGCGGCCCAGACCTGAGAAGACTCCGGCTCCGTCAAGAAACTCAGCGGGCTGTTTTTTTTTGTCTATTTACAACAATTGCCTTAGTCTAGATCACAGAACAAAGAAAAATCCTTAATGTTCTGTGGTCTAGATACAGTGTTAGTTCGAGTAACATAGTTGAGTGAACAGTTCATTTCCAAGCTTCTTTATCATCCAACAAGCTAGTAAAGCTATGCTTACTTTGGGTCTAGATACCACTGTTTAGAATGTCCTAGCTAAAATATTTCTTAATCTTACCTCAAACAAGGCACCTCTTGTATCATAACATTCATAACATAACTTTACTAGGATGAGCTATTATTTTTCATTTCACAATACTATTCATAAAAATAATACCAAATTTTCCCTAATAAATCTAAATGTCCGTATGTAGTCAGTGATTTAACAACTTAGGAAAAAGGTGCTCGTAATACCACAACTTTGATATTTTGCAACTTTTAAATCAGGTTGGACAAATAAATTTGAAGCGAGCAGACATCCAGAACCAAATGGGTAAATGTTCAATCGATCCCCTCCCTGTGCGGCACAGACAGACGGGAAATCGAAAAATTAGTAGGTACCATTAACCACTACCACACTAGTCCTACTACCTATTGTGACTCCTATAATCGAGAATCAACATAAAAGCTACTGAAAAACTACAAAACTACACAATGGTTTAATAAGTCGGCAATGTGATAATTTCGAACGAGTTATTTTGAGTCCATAGTCAAAAGGTAAGTAAAAATTAAAGAATGCCCTGCCAGCAAAATCTGGGAGCCAATAGATCTCCGTAAAGTGCTCCCAGCTGACGATAAATGCAGTTATAATGACGGATAAACCACCCTTATTTAGTACCCTCGACCTCTATAAATTTCACAGTATGGACCAATTTTTTAAAACGTATGTAGGTATTGTCAGTACGCAATTAACGTAGTGAAATAACGAACTTGTCCAAATTTCTCTAAATTTTAACTTTAAGTGCGAGGCACTAAAAGTTTTCGAGAAAACCAACACAGTAGTTAAAAAACTGCAGGAACTGACTCGAAGCTTTCTCTGAAAACCCAAAGAGCTCTGGTCTCTCTAGAGAACAAACACTAACCCAAACTAAACCGGGATATAATTATGAGTAAAGGATGTGAGATGCTCAATGCTCATGTGGCCAACTCCGCCACATTATATGGCTATTAATCTACAAATTGAGAAGCTTATGGGATGTGACTTTCGATGCTTTAACACTCGCACTTTCAAGATTACGATCGTGCAAAAAGGTCAAAGTATTCGCTCGTTTAAATTGGAAATGTCAGGATTCAGGACCGATTTAAGCCCTCTGCAGTTACATAGTATACTCGTAGGTACAGGCTACGTCGCTACTTTAAACTATACTGGATTATATAGGTAAGTATAACTAAGGAACTTTTCTCCGGCATACTTACCGACTTCAAGTATGGTTTTGGATATTCAGCATTCCAAAATAAGGCGTTAGATGATCCTGTGATAGATCAGATATATGCGAGAGGCACGTTCGTATATTTAGAAAATGAATAATATGGAAAATTTGTAACTTTGTGTGACGTTCTAAGCTGGTTAGACAGGTAGATAGTGTTTTCATATTTTTTCGCATCAGAATCCACTACCATATCAATTATTGTGATGGATACTATCCAGTTTGAAAAGAGTCGGCCTCATGCTTTTCGGATCATGATGGAGAGGTGTACCTAATGGTTTTTTAAATGGTCTCCTACACAATTAGTTACAGTTGAATAAGCACTAGTTTTAACAAATTACATTTTAAATTTTTCATCATGATTAATGTGTTCTTCCAGGATTAAAATACGGTAGTAATTACAAATGACCGACAAAGTACGCTATCATGAGTATGATGCAGCAAAATGATGATTACTTACTGTTTTCGGTAATAGAAACCTTTAAAGCGAAAGTTTTCGTAAGAGATGAATTATACAAAGTTGATAATAAGTCGTGAAGACGATTCCCATGGTAGGTTCACACGCAGCGTCACACCCTGTGAGCAATAGTGATGTAATAGCTACTCAAATTGCTTCGGGGTTGGCCGGCCTTTGACCCCGAGCACGTCACTACTTTTAGTAGTTAGTACCTATGTAAATTAGTATCCTTTACTTTTCACCATTTTCCTAAAGGTTATTTTTCGAATGTGAAAACGTAATAATTACGACAAATACTTTTAATTCATGATAACACCATTTCTAAGAGCTATTTTTCCATTGATGTTCTAGAATGATGGACGGAATTGAATGTAGATGAAAAACTCCGTTGTCAAAAATATAACAAAAAAAGGAAAGCCCAGTAGGTACTATTATTTTAGGTAGGTACTTTTAATAGGTATCCTAAAACAAATGCATAAGCTTATAAGCAGGTTTATTTGTTACTAAACTTTGGTTCATAGATAAACCATGACCGCATATCTAAGTGTCTCGAAACAATAGGTTCCTTCGAAAAAAAAATTCGTATCAAAGGTCTCCGCAAACGAAAACAGGGAGGCTGATACGCGGGAAGCGGGTGCTCAATTTGACAGATGTTCTCAATAATTTCGCGCTTTATCGATTGCAAAAACATCTGCCTCCCGCCAAATATGAATAAAAAAAAAATTCAAGTTTTGAATGCCGAGACAGGTGCTAACGCTGACATCAAAGACATGTGTTGTACAGTACTCACATTTTTCTTTTTAAAATGGCATTTAAACGTAACAACAACAACCGTTAACATCATTTTCTTTATTGTTGTTCCCGGTTGCATTCGAGGCTTTCATCTCGGAGCTCTTCTCGTTGGACTGGCATGGTTTATAGGTAGGTACGGTTTTTATGAAAGCGACTGCTGGCTAACCTCAAAACCTTGGGCTGGCATGGTTTAAAAGATTTTTATGGAAGCGACTGCCGCCTAACCTCTAAACCCTGAGAGGAAAGTCCGTGGCAGAGCAATCGAGTTAATCAGCAGGTGTACCCGGCTTACAGGTGAGGTTAGCTTGGGCCCGATGCTCATGATTATACCTACGTGGTGTTATCATTAGCATCCAGTCCAGCACCATAGAGGTACACACAGTAACAGAACTGTTGTCACATTCAAATATGGAAGTGATATTTAAGACCATTAAGTTTTATAGGACGCCATGATTGCTTTCGTAAAACTGTCTCATTTATTCTTAATTATGTATTTAATTGTCTCTCTTATAGCACACTAACAGGACCAGTTATGTGCACAAGTACCGTGTGAAAAAAAAACGGACATATAAATTGAAATGTAATAGTTTTAGGTACTTAATAAACAAGCTTATGCTCGGATTTTAGCTACTGAGAGCAAAAAGTCCTGTTTGCAAATATGACCGTAAAGCAATAATACGCCATGGGAGCAAAACGTCCGCAATTAAAAAGTGGTAAAATTATTTTTTGGAAGCAATCAAGGATGTTATAATCTGGATTCAACAGACACTGAAGATTCTGTGGATACTTATAGGGAATCTGTGGATATCTGTGTAAAGTGACAATACAACTAGTCTCTGAGCCTAATGAAAAGAACCAAGATCAAGTCCACAGATTAATAGTAATGTACTACGTAATCAAGTCAAAAGCGAATGCCAGACTATGGATGCGGCCGGCACTAACAGGACAGGAACATCATGATGAAGTCAAGTCGAACTAAACGGTGCGGCGCGGCGTTCGCACATTTTACTCACTGAATTTCATTGAGTAAAACGTGAAAGCTCAGTTTAGTTAAATGGAGTTTCTGAACTGGACAAACCTTACTCCGAGCACCATTACTAATAGACCTTTTAGACTGGGTTATTGTTTAAGTAATTTTACATTATTCATTTATTTATGCCTCTGGCAAATGCCTTAGCCTTGTAATATCATTGCATTCACCAATTAACTTTAAAGTCAATTACCACAGTCAGCTGTTCAAGCTTATAATGTGAAATGAACACCTCAATGAATTCAAAAGACCAAAGATTTTTGTTTCTAGACGTGAATTAAAAATTTGGTTATTTAGCTATGGTTACTCTATTTTTTTTGTTGTCTGATTCGAATTCGGAATTCAAAATTAATTTTCGTGACATGACTTTTGTTCTAATTTTTTGTAGCTACATATTAAGATTATACATTAGATAAGATAAGAAGTCAATGCTTTCTATTCATGAAATTACCTACAGAAAAATCTACCGAGAGATCAAAATGACTGATTTCACTGGTTGAATAGTTTAGAGAGACACATCTACAGTGCTATCCCAGGATAGAATAAAAAAAATTCTGAACGGTTTTTCATTGCTGTCTTTTGTCTATAACAACGTAAAAGGTTGTATTATTACCGTGACATGTAAAACAAAAAATACACAGATAAGTTCATTAAGATTCCGTGTTGGCCGCCAAGCGTATTCATAACTCCTTGCCTTGACACTGAGTCGTGGCCTCACAATAAACTTACAACAAATAAGACTTGTTATGTAATTAATTGCATGACACTGTGTAAAGTAATAAGTTAAGAGATAAGAAGTCAAAGTCAAGTCAAAGTCAAAAATCATTTATTCTGTATAGACCATTTTAAGCGGCACTTACAAAACGTCAAATTATAAATATTTAAAACTAGAAGTAAATGGACCACCGGTTCGAAACGCGGCCCAGACCTGAGAAGACTCCGGCAAGAAACTCAGCGGGCTGTTTTTTTTTTTTGGTCTATTTACAACAATTGCCTTAGTCTAGATACAATGTTATTTCGAGTAACAAAGTTGAGTGAACAGTTCATTTCCAAGCTTCTTTATCATCTAAATAATCTTGAATTTTATAATAAGCTTTTTGGGAGAGTTTTCTTTTAACAACATTTTTAAATTTACTTACATGTAAATCTCTAATTTCGCTTGGGAGTTTGTTGAAAAAGCGTATACAGTTACCCCGAAAAGAATTACTGATTTTTTGGAGCCTACTATCACAGGCTACAAGATAAGGAGGTATTATGAGCCTTTAGAACGAAATACAATTACTTCTAGTCTAGTGGTAATTAGTATAAAATTATCTGTAGCATCATCAGTCATCACAGCGTTAGTCTCAGTTGCATACAATATATAGCTTGATAGGTTTAGAGTCCAGGGTGCACTCTCCTACTCGACCTGTCTATAATTTGGTTTGGTTGGTTTATACCCAAGAATCTTGTTCGTCAATCAGGAAATATAATGTTACCTGCCCCCGTAGACAAGTGTCATAGCGTAAATCGCTATCGTTTCGAATAGATTAGGTCAACCAATCACATCCCAGCTCGTCGCCGGCGTACGATGCGCGCGCCGCGGCGGAACGAGTGTGATTGGTCGACCTAAACGTTTCTATTCGATACGATACGATAGCGATTTAGACTTTTTCCACTTGGCTACGGGCACTGGTGTCACTGATAAACGTCAAACAGTTCGCGCCTATGCACTAACTGGACGTCCAAAAAAAAAAAAAAGTACACGCGAACCCTTTGAGCCCGTGATTGGTGTAATTGGGTGTAATATATGATCCGTGATTTTTTGATTGGCGTAGGTACCTCCGCCATTCCCCCGCACTTATCTATCACTAATTAGACCAAAAAATGCGTCCTGCGCAGCTAGAGTACAATGCAGCAATGCTAGTTTCCCAGTTTATCAAGGAACCTATCATTTATTTGCATCGAATATGGTTACAGAGGATCAGCTTGAAGGTGTGGTTGGCCCCGAAAATATTGGTAGAGCCCCATAATAAGTGTTTTAATAGTATTGAGTAATTGCTAATATGCACTTGGCAGTTTTAACGCATGTTACATACCTAGTGTGCAAATCAGATATCGCTATTGCGTTACAAATAGTTATTGAATCGTTTATCTACGGTTACGGTTACACAATATTAAAAGTTTACCTGTTAGTAAAAATATCTCTAATACGTCCAAATTGAATTTAAACGCTTATAACGCTTGATAAAGAATCAATCATAAACAGTTTCAACAAATTATGATGTTCTACTTCGTCGTAAGAGTTGTAACTTGATGCTTAAATAACTTTATCACAAATTAACCGTAGACAGAGATTAATAAATAGTTAGGTACTGCCGTAGATAAGGTCACATCAACATCGTCAGCTTAGCGTGGTACCCCCACCGATTACAAGCCCGGAACGTATCTAGTAATCTAATGTATCCTGTGGCCTGTAGTTCACTTTCCTACTTTCCTTCTCCATTTTGCACGAGCTGGCCAACCATGGACTAAGACATTAAACAAGCACTTCTTCAACCTCCCCCTCCTACCGGAGCCAGGCGGAAGTGTTATGGCAGGTCACAGCTTTCTATGCTACGATGTTACGATAACTGTTACTGTACCTACATATTGTGGAACTCAACTCATATCACTTAATTTTGAGCATTTATACGAGCATCAATGGCTTCAATGGTCGCGACTGCCGTCTGACACCCTCCCCCCCTCTCCAACGGTGAGATGAAAGCCTACACCAGAGGCTTGCAGTTAAGGTTAGCTCAGTCCTGAAGGTTTGGTGAGGCCCCAAACACCCGTTTATGTCTTTAAAATTGTTAGAATGATGTCCTAATCAAACGGAATAATTTCATTTTATTTCTGCTACTGATTGCCAATACAAAGTCAAATCAAGATTGGCCTCACGCTTCTGTTCAAATTATCATGACTGGACCATGACCCAGTGGAATACGTGCGAATCGGACAATTGGAAACTTAGCCATGATCAGGTAGATGACCGATTACGATCGCTTCTAGATACCGAGGACACCTTTGATCTTGAACCCTCAAATATCTTGACGATACTAGATGATCTAGCCGTAGTCGAATCCTGGCAATTGCCAGATAAATTGCTTCTGTTAGGAATGGATTGACCTCGGTAGTGTATTGACCTCGGTAGTGTATTGACCTCGGTAGTGTAATTACACTACCGAGGTCAATCCATTCCTAACAGAGGCAATTTATCTTAACTGTTAGCTGTAGCACGATGGACGGATGGCCTGAAAAGGGTAGCTGGGATAGACTGGATGCGCAAGGCCCTCCGCCTTGCGCATCCAGTCTATCCCAGCTACCCGAGTGCTATGGCGTACATTGGGAGAGGCCTATGTCCAGCAGTGGACTGCAATAGGCTAATTGATCGATTGATTGATTGTAAGTAAGGGGAATAGTAGTAATTTCGATTACCAAGATAGTCTTATTAAAAAAGGAAGCTTATTAAAGTATAAAGTACCTACAGTACCACGCATTTTGACCAATTTTTGGACTTTAGTTTAGTTAGTACTATTAATTATTCTGTGGTTTAGTCATATAATAAAGCGTGTTTTTGTTATCTATTTATTATTTTAGAATCAAAGGCCAATCTTGAGAGGCAACATGACACAAGAAATTTTGACCGTGTGTACATTATGTCTTGATTCAATTAACATCAAACCATAATTTTGCCATGTTGGATGCAACTGTATCACTTATAGATGTAAATAGGACTAAGACAAATGACTCAAAAGCTTTTCTATTTCGGTATAACTGTTAAGTTGAATACATTATCTTCAACTCGTTGACATGTACAAGCAAGCGATTTGCGTGTTGGACAGGAGACAATCCACAGTTTTTGTATCCGTTGACACCAGCTAACGACTTCGCAGTAAACGTAGAACATTTTCTTTGTGAAATTCTCGGAACCAGACTAACAAAATTGTATCATGTGCATTGGACTGGCACACGTATTGTGTAATACTGATGAAATCTTGTATTGTGTTCATATATAGATTTTGTGTAACTGTTTCACTATAAATATATCTAGGAAATATGTACTTACCTACCTAACAGCTAGTTTACATTTGCCCTGATATTACATTTCGTTGCTAGTTTTACCTAATTATTATTATGTCTTATGTTTTCTTTAAATTGTTTTAATAAGATAGGTGTCTTTGGTTAAAGTTTGGGGGAACAGGATTCACCATTATCTCAGTCATACATAGGATGTCATACGGTCATAGGCCCCTTCCAACTGCCAAAATTAACTGTCTTGCGCGGCCCCTATCCAAACAGCCCCTCGCGTCTTTGACAAGGTCAATGGTTTGTCTAGTGATCTAGTAACTACCCAACATAAACCCAAACTTCTACGACGACGGACGGACGTCTCTTTGCGAAAAATGCAGTTCTCGAAAATCGTTGATATTCTTATCATTCACTGTATTTTAATAAGGTCAACCAACGTCTGTGGAAACCAATCTACCTCCATTTTAAAATAGGTCATGGACGTATGAAGCAGAGGCCACTACATGCTGAACAATAATTGCTTTGTACACCATTTAGGCTCTACGATGTTATTGTGGTTTTAAATTTATGAATAACCCGTACTCAATAGTCCATTGATTCCTATAACGTAGACTAGGCGGGGTCAATTTCCGAACGCACCCGCATAAAATACACAACTTACTAACACCATTCAGTTTTAGTCGATTTTAATCCTTAAATCCTTGTAATAAAGATTGAATGTCAAATTTAAATACACAATTTATCTTGGTAAAGCAACAAATTATTGTCTCATAACAATCTATTCTCTTCCCCCTTTTGGACGGTGGTCATGCAATTTTTCAATCAATTCGGAATTGGTGGTGTTTCGTGCGAAGCAGACATTTCTTTGTTAGGTTTCGACATTTTCTTCAAAGTGATTGAATTTACCGTTTCGTGAGGATTAGACATATTACTTAGCTTTTCTTTCGGTAACTGTGTTTGTGTCATGACAATAATGATTAGAAATTAACTTTGCCACACTGCTGTGTTTGTAAGTATTCAAAAATCATAAAAACTTATCGAGTTGATACCTACTATAATTTTGAAACAACTACGATTAACGATACCAGCAAAAAAACAAGGACATAATAATGCAGTTCACATCTAACACAATTACACCGCTTAGCCGACTTTATAGTTATAGAAAGAAGGAAAAATTACCTAAAGAACTAGGCATAGAACCATGGGCCTAAGGTCTAGCTAGAACATCAAATAAAACAAATTTATGGAAGTAGGCAACTATTAAGTATAATTATCTTTGGATTTTGCGATTAGGGAAGAGGCGGAAATCGGCGGAAAAGTCTGTTTGAAAGTCTATTGCACTACTACTAGTAAATGCAATTTGTATTATTATTTTAATTTTCCTGTAAGGCTTCATGATGGAACTGTCATGAGCCGTTGCCGTTCTGTACCCAAGAGAAAAGCAAACACAATCCTTCATGCGGCATAGCGTGACCGAATGACAAAATAACTGTCATCTGGCTTTTGTTTCATTTTAGCATTCAAGTTAAAATAATATATAAAATGTAAAATAATGTAGTGTTTTTTTTTTCAAACCTATTTATTATTATAACGCGTGCGCTATAAGTTGAGACCTGGGCTCTCCGCCTACTTCCTCCTGCACTGTCCCTCAGTCGCCCGTGATGTACTGTTCGCAAAAAAATAGGTAGACAGGTAGGTAACGACTCGGGCAGAAGCTTTTTTACGATATTTTTTTTGTGCGCTGTACAAACACTCGCCGGTGACGTTTAGCGGTCAGGTCTCAACTTATAGCGCACGAGTAGTAAGTGTCAACGTTTTACTCAAAAAAAGTCATGGAGTAAAATGTGGCCATCATGGTCTTAGCGTCGTTTCCAGACATCCGTCCGATGCTTTCATCCGGAGCCCAGAGTCTGTTACTCCTTCTCCACGTTTTGATTTGGCTTATGCAGTTTTTATGGTAACTACTGCCATATGACCTTACAACCCCAAGAGAAACAACAGCGACTAAGCCTCGTCCGTCAATCAGCAGGTGTACTGGATTGCAGGTGAAGTTGGCTTGGCCCCTAAGGACTGGATGGGGGCCCAAAATGCGGCAAGGCAGTTTAATTCGTCGTGTTCCTTTCATTTGTCCGTGGTTCCATCCATTCCTACTATTGCAGAAATTCGCTGTTAGAATAATCATCTAGTCTAACCGAGAAGTTTTAGGATAAACTTTTTAGTTTTTTCGTAGAAATTATTGCCACTTATAAAATTACGAATAAAACATCTTAAAAACTTGTTCACATTAAGTTTGTAAATTATACAAGTAAGTACCCACCTACCCAGGTATAATAAAGTTAGTATACTTAGGTATAATAAAGAGCGAACAAGTAGCTACCTAAATTGTTTCTTAGAAACGATTAAAGAACAGAAGTTAGGTACCTACTTACCTACCTACTTAGGTACTACCTTTAAAGTTTAATAAAACCATAACATAACACATTAATTGAAAATTATAGTGGGTAGGTAGTATCAAAGACCATGATAACGTAGCATGTATGTACTTTGTTTAATTAGGTAGGTATTAAGTACCTATATACCTACCTATAATGAGGTCCATCAACATCTTCAGGGCTCAAGCCAACCTCACCTGCTGGTCAGTACAACAGCAGATCAACGGACGGTCTTGTGTAAATGTTCATCTCAGGATTGGGCGGTAGGACGGCAGTCGCTCACATTAAAGTCAACATAAGCCAAATACAAAAGAAACAGGTTCGAAGTGGACGAAAAAACGTAGGCAAGCGGACCCCGGGCTCCAAAGTAGTAACCTTAGACTTTGGACGCAATAGAGAATGATGATGTTCCTTAGTCTTAGTCTGAGGGATGATGACAGGATTCTTTCGAGATGGCATGATGAAACTACTCCAAACAGAGAAATAAGCTATGGGCCACCTTACACCCTGGCGTCAGCGTCAGTAGACCCTGGCTTGACGGCGTGCGGTTTTAGTCGGTAAAAGTCCGACATAACCTGTCCCACTGGCCGCGGGGCGGGTATCCATGAGTCTGAGGATTACCGCACGAAAAAAAAGCTAAGTACGGAAGTACCTATAGGTAGGTATCTAACTAATCGCTAGTGACTACGAGTGACTACGTATAAAAACACCTTGTCAATCTTTTTTCGTAGGTAGGTACCTATATTTGTGTAAACAGTTAGACTGAATTACTCATCAACCCGGCTTGCTAAGCATTTCCTAAACGCAGTAGGAAAAACATGCTTTATATTTACTCACCATTGACAATGAACCTGTGTCTATCGTTCAGAAGTTCCTTGTTCAATTTCGGACATTCCTTGCTCAGAACAACACACAAATCATTTAACTTCACACCGCTTTGTTTACCAACAATCTCAATGAAATAATTGCACTTATCACTTTCAGCCGCGCTTGATATCAACTCGAAATCGTTTAAATTAAAAATACCTTTTTTAACTAAAACGTCTAGTATGTTTGTATCGCATAATTCTCGTAATAAAATGTGTTTATGTCGTAGTAAACCGGCACGAACATCACCCACCGCGGCCATCGTTCAACTGACAAGTCGGCGAACAGCGCGGCGCGGGCTGACGGCGAAAAAAAAAACTCCATTCAATCGCCCCATTGAGTTGAGGAACAGATGCGAGCGTGTAGGAATGTATGCTCCACTTGGTAAGTTGGGTATGGGTACCATACCCTTGAAAAGGCCCCTGTTTTTTTTGACATTTTATGTCCCTTTCTTTCAATAGATGAACGAAAGAGATTCAAGATAATGTAGGTATTAAGTTGCTGATAAGAATAAGATACAGTAGGTTTAGGCAGTATGGCAGTAGGTATAAGCAACCAGTTTTGGCTAAATAGAAGGCAGGTAGGGACTATAGAGAGTTAAGATCAATAAGAGAGTTGATATGATGAAGTACCTATTACCTACCTTACTAATTACTAGCACATAATAATTACTAGTATTAGTAGGTACTTACATGATACCGATATTTAGTATTGTCGTTAATCCTTCCAGCAAAGTTAAATTACTTGTGTTAGGTTAGGAGTGGGTTCACGTAGTTAGTGTAATCGCCAGGTTTCGACCCAGGATCTCTCGAATAGTAATGCAGACTGGTTAACCACTAAGCTACAAACGCTTACTTCGACTAAGTAAAAATAACTTTTAATAAAAAAAAAACTATTAACTTTAGTCGAAGAACGCTTGTACCAATAGTAAAAATTATTAATGGTTTAGTTTGAAGGGTCAGTATTATCTATGCATTCACTAACATTTACTATGCAATTCAATGAGACCAATTAATATTGCAGGCGGAATGAGAGCGTAACATCCGTTGTGCACCTGTGAATCCTGTGATCCATCTATTCCTACCCCATCTCATCTACTTATAGGTACTTACTACTTATAGAGTAGATAAGCAATTATTTTAATCAACCTGTATAATGGGATGAACATAATTGGACGTTGTTTTTTCTCTAAACATGTACCTACAAACATACTACCCAATGCAAATATTTTGTATGCAAGAAAATGTACCTATAACGAATATTTGCATTGAACGAGAATCGAATCCGCAACCATAACAAACGAACTCAGTGGAACGCTCGATCGCTACAACGGCAACGCCTACAACACAGAGGTCGTCATTAAGGAGGTTTAAATTACGAAAATAATTTTTGGTTTAATGGAAAACCTATATGCTGGGCACCACTGACAGAACAAATAAAAATCCTAGCACGAACAGCTCGTAATCTAAGCGCATGGTCGTGCGCAGGACAAGTAAAATAACCTCCAAAGCTTGCCTAGGTTAAAACCAGTGTTAGGTAAGTACTAAACTTTTCAACGGTGCCTGACATTAAGCCATTGATTGCGGTGAATGTGTACTGCATTGCATAATGAATGCAATCGTGGTCGAATTGGATCATAATTCACTATCGAAACAGTGCCTTTACGTCGTGGCATTGACTGTACGACGCGAGACGGCACAACGGTAGAACACTCAACTGCTACATGATACATCGGAGATCGCAGGTTTGATTCCCGCTCAGTGCACATATTTGTGCTTGTGCACGAACAAGTCTATTTGCATTGATCTGGATATTTCCGAGCCTCGGAGAGCACGTTAAGCCGTCAGTCCCGGTTGTTATACGTGAACATCTATGGCAGTCGTTACAGGTATTTGGGGCCCAATCGATGTCGCAATCTCTAGGATCAGATGGCAGTTGCTTCACGGAAAACATCAAAGAAGGTATGCTTCGTGATAGCAACCCATTCATGTCCCACTGCTGGGCACGAGTCTCCTCTCCTCTAACGAGAGGGTTTAGACCTTAATCCACACACGCTGGCCTAATGCGGGTTGGTGGATCGAACGTGTCCTTAGGATTCCTTCTAGGACCTCACGATGTTTTTCCTTCACGATGTCAATAGGTGGTGAATCGTGTGATTAGCACTTATAAATTCTACAAAGTGAAATTCACATTGGAATTTGTCCGGCCGGATTCGAACTCGATACCATGGCCATGAATGCCGAAAAGTATTTTTAGATACCTACTACTAAACCTGATGGAAAGCGGTCACCGTGGCCTATGGACGTGTGCAATACCAGGGGCATTACACTCGCGCTGCCGACCCTGACGGGAGGAAGGAGGCTAGGAAGGGATGGGATAGGGGAGCTAGGAAGGGGTGAGGAGGAGGGATGAGCTCTGGCTATCCTACTTACCGCCCGGATACAACACGATGGTTATTATGGCCGCGGTCTTCTGTAGGGCGGAGTAAGTGCCTTAAGTCAATCAACTAGCCTATTGCAGTCCACCGCTGGAGATATACCACTCCCATTATTCGCAATGTGCCCTATAAGACCCAAGAGCACTCCCTTCCTTTTTCAAATTTTTCATTCAGGTAACCTTCAATTTGTAAAACAAAGAACATTTTTACGAATTATAGCAGTATGTAATAGGCAAACAGGACTCTAAACTAGTTGAGCAACTGGTTACATAAGTCTTATAATGCATTTTATAGTAGGTTTAGATAAATCTCAGAAATGGCATGTTATGTATATTTTCCTTGTACGATATTAAGCAGGAAGTTGTTAACATGAAATAAACAAAATGGACCGATAAAAACTTGTTGTGATGATGTTGTTAGATACATAATATATGTGCTTTGCTTGAGAAAAAATATATTTTTCGCTTCTGAAAGCAACTTGTCACCCCAGTCACCCCAGTGCACCTGCAAATTTAAGTAAGTAATGTTTGTTAGAAAAACATATCAAAAATAAATAATCAAAAAATAAAAAGCCTTCTTCTTTCAAGTCGGTTAAGTAAACTAAAACATTCTCTATAATGTAACTTTTCAACTTTCTCACTTCTCATCTTTTTTTCATTCACTGATTTCGAACTAAACTTCCTTTCATATTATGTTTCTAAGATACCTACTTAGTCTTTTCGTTCCCATCCATCGCATCACGTATCCACCTCTCCGACTCTCTGATACGTGCAGTGTTTCATCTTTTATTTCATAACCCCGCTTTGCCACCTTAGTAGTGCGAAAACTATTCCACTATTCATGATTCCACTATGTTTTTATAATTTCGTTTTTTTTTTACAACTTAGTCTAGATGACTATAGCCTAGGAGCTAGCTAGCTGGTGCCTAGGTATTATACTAATCTACTACTACTGTACTTTTAAAAAAATACTAAATAATCGAGTGATCGAGTAAGCTACTTAACTTAGTCGATTATTAAAGATATTTCATTATCTGTTGCACTTTATTTGGTTCTGTTTGACGTATACGAATGCGACGTTTTGAATAACCTATTTCTGTCTTAGCTTAGCTAATTGTAAAGAGAAAACATTAATAATTACTATATTTATGATTAAATTGAATATTGAAAAAGTATCACTGTGTCAGTAACAGAGTGTAGAAATGGCCCCAGTAAGGAGAAACTCGTTAGAAGGTAGGTTATTTTGATGATTATTACGTACACAACAGAGTTGTCTAACATTTCTTATGCTTTTTTCAACTTAATTTATTTGGTTTACTGCTATTTATGGCATATATTTTTGTGAACTCTATAACAATCTCCTCATTTTATTATAGAATGACGGAATATCGTCAATATTTCAATATCTAATTTGATTCTAGACACAGATTCGGGTTCTGATTCTGAGAGTGCGTCGAGTGCAAGCCGCAGTAAGAGTCCTAGCCCGGCGCCTTCAGGGAAAGAAGGTAGCCAGTCCAGGTAACTCAATAAATTCTACAAGTACTTACACAGTATCTAGGGCTTTGCATCAATCACTCACATAAATTCATGTAAATAATATCCATCTTGAATCCTTGATGTCAGTTTTATTATTAAATAAATTTGTATGATTGCCAGTTTTTAGTGTATTATCCAAGTAAATTATGTAAATAAACCAGTAGTGAACAATAGAATGTGTTATATGTTAAGTAGGTATTTGATTTTAAAATCAAGACAGTACCAAAAATTCAGCAATAAAAAAATAAGTACTAAGCATTCATAGCCCAAAAGTTAAAAAATATGTTACACTACAATCACTATGAGAGAACTCTAGGACTAAATTATTTGTGAAAATTATCCAATTTCAGGTCTGCTTCACACAGTCCAGCTAGCCGCAAATCAGGAAGTGAATCTCCTAAGTCAAATCACTCGGCACACTCTAGAAGATCTTCCAATGCCTCAAATGTTTCTAGAAGCAAATCCAACTCACCAGTACCACCTAACAGATCCCGGTCGGGATCAGCACAGAGCAACAAGTCTGGGTCCTCTAGCCCAAAGTCTAATGCATCAGGTAGCCCTAAACAAAGAGCTTCGAGATCTAGAAGTGGTTCTAGAAGATCTGGGTCAGGTAGCCCAAAGAGTAGATCTGGTAGTCCAAAATCAGGGCCACATAGTCCAAAATCCAGGTCACAGAGTCCTAAATCGGGTACAAGAAGTCCTAAATCAGGTACAAGGAGTCCAAAATCTCGGTCTCAAAGTCCGAAATCTCGATCGCAAAGTCCAAAATCTGGAACGAAAGGCAGATCACGTTCTAAGTCTGGAAGTGGTAGTCCAAAGACAAGGAAGTCTAGATCAAGGTCTGGGAGTGCCACATCAAGGTCTAAAAGCCCAGTAGCCAGGCCAGTTGACCAGGATAGTAGGTCAAACTCACCAAATCTAATGATAGATGATGAACAGGTTAAGAACAAGTCGAAAAGTAGATCAAGGTAGGCTAATATTTTTTTTAATAATGCTTTTTGATTAAAACATACCTTGTAACATATTATATTCCCTTTTAAACTTTCGCGTTCCATAACTATTATACATAAACGGGAATTAACGCGATACACGTTAACCTCCTGAGGCCCAAAGGCCTTCTCTGAGAACATATTAAAAAACTCACTAACGCCCAGGCCAAATTTGTGTGTTGTAGTCCTAGTAACCCAGTAGCCTCATACGAGGACATAATACGAATCATTATGATATTTAAAGTTTGGCGCCAGATCGCCATATTGGCTCCTGTTACTTGGTTGGTGGATAGTATTCCGACATTTTTGTGTAGTATTTGAGCTTAACCAATAACAGCTCAGTTGTCAGGCGATGTCAAAAGGTCAAACATGGAGCGCACGCGTCGTGCCGGTAAGTTATACTTCTTTATATTTGTGCAATCTGTAGTTTTTATGATAAAAAAATACGTTCAAATAAAAGTTAAAATAGTAAATTAATGATAAATACATAAATTTTGGTTACTAAACGGTTCTAATCTACTTTTTATTTCCATGCAATAAATATGTTCTTGTATGAGAACATTGGGCCGCTAGTCTATAAGTAGGCCGTTATTTTATGTCCTTGTGGGAGAACCTTGGGCGTTAATACCTACACTTATATTTTTTAGGCTTACAGGAGAATGTCATAGAAGACTTATTAGCAGAGTCAGAAATTGAAGACTTTCTACCCTCGGATGAAGATACCGGTGATCCACCTTACGACGTATTAGTAGAAAATTTACCATCCTCTTCAAGTGATGAAGGTACTGACAATGAAGATAGTCGAGTAAGTACAATAACTACTAGTCACCATGTACGTGGCAGCAGCAATAGACGCCCCAGACGCGGAAGAGGTGGCCGTAACGCGAGAATACGGGGTCTAAGCCGCCCCGTACAAGATAGCAGCATACGGAATATTTTAGTTCCATCTACAAGTGGCGCGACGGATGACTGGACAGATGACAATTTCCCCCCTAAGGAACTTAAACGATTAGAACCTTCCTACCTTATTATTAATACAGCTAATTTTAACAAAATTGATTATTTTCATCAATATATTAATGATGACTTAATTAATTTAATTGTCGAAAAAACCAATCAGACGGCGGTCAAGCTAACTGGCCGATCATTAAATTTTAATCTTAAAGAGTGTTATGTATATATTGGTATTTCCATGATTATGGCCACGGTAAATTATCCGAACTTGAGGATGTATTGGGAACAAAAATGGCGTGTGGAGATAATCGCAAGTAATATGTCTCGCAACCGTTTTCTACAACTAAGAAATTCCCTCAAACTCGTCTTCGATGACGATGTAAATTTGGATACCCGAAGTAAGGACAAGCTTTGGAAGGTGCGACCTTTAATTCAAAGGATGCAAGAAGGATGTCGATCTCAAGAAAAGCAAGATAAATTATCAATCGACGAAATGATTATACCATTTAGTGGCAGTTGTGGGCTAAAGCAATATTGTCCGGGTAAGCCAAATCCTGTAGGTCTTAAGGTTTTTGTCTTAGCAAACCCTAATGGACTCGTTTGCGATTTTCATGTATATGAGGGCTGCACTACTTATCCGCAATATGAAGAATCTCGTTTTGGCCTTGGAGAAAAGGCGGTTTTGACTCTGGCTGATACACTTGTCCCGGGTCACGTTTTATACTTCGATAGATATTTCACAAGTGAAAAATTGGTAGATGAGCTACATAACAGGGGCATAGGTTGTTCCGGCACTGTTATGAAAAACAGGATACCTGTGTCTGCAAGACCGGTATTAATGGATGACAGAGTTCTAAAAAATAACGGCCGGGGAAGTTTCCAGGTGTTAATCCGAAAAGATAAGAAGGTAGCTCTTACCAAATGGTTTGATAATAAGGCAGTGACATTGCTATCTTCAGTTGAAGGCGGTGAAAGTATTGATATCTGTCGGAGATGGTGTAAGCACCAAAAAGCATATGTAAATATTGATAGACCACGCGTTATTCGCAACTACAACATGCATATGGGCGGGGTAGACTTAGCCGATCGGTTGTTAGCTGTTTGTCCCTATAGATACAGAACAAGAAAGTGGACGCAACGCTTTCTATCACATATGATAGATTTAGCGGTATCTAACGCTTGGATACAGTACAAGAAAGACCAAATGGATCGCGATGTACCTTCTCGCAAAATCCTACAGCTAAGAAGTTTCAAAATGGAGCTTGGAGAGTACCTATTAGATACCTATTCGATGTCGGAGATTGTTGAATATAATGATATTATCCTTTGATCTCAGGTATGTGATAAGAGAATTAGAAGTTAGTCTTTTCGTTGAGTTTTTCTTAATTTTTATTAGGAGATTTAGTACATTTTTTTAAATGTAAGAAGAATTGTTAATTTTTATATGAAGATTTAAACTAAATTAAACACTATGTTGACAACTGATTCAGTTCCTTGTCCTGATTAAAAATAAAGATTAATATTTTAGTAAAATAATTCAATAAATATAGTAAAATAATACTACTGTTTTATTCATTTAGCAGCCCAATGTCATTCTGAGAGAACATAAACATTATACCTACTATTAGAATTGCGACCCAATGTCCTTCCACAAGAACAAAATAATTTATATATTTCGCAGTCAATATTAATTCCTTACCATGTTATTATTACTAGAAAAAAATATAGCAGTCATAAAATTACTGTAACATACTTTTTAAGATTGTTTTTGGTCTGGGCTTTAACGTATATTGCATATTATGTTCTTGTGCAAGGACATTGGGTTATAAAGACTACCAAGGCAAAATTCGCTTGGGCCTCAGGAGGTTAAAGGCATATACATCCGTCGGAAACGTCGGGCATCCAAAGGTATGTTTATGCCTTTAACGTGTATCGCGTTAATTCCCGTTTACGTATAATAGTTATGGAGTCAGACTGTGACCACGGCCGGTGTAACCTGGTCGAAACTTCGGGCATCCAAAGGTATGTATATGCCTTTAACGTGTATCGCGTTAATTCCCGTTTACGTATAATATTATATTCCACCGAGAATATAAGCACTTTACATGTGTACGTTAGATTCTTAGTTTATACTCTTTAATTTTCAAAGATAAAGTCTAAATCTAAGTTTTTGAGATGCAAACCTTAGATGGAAATGGGAAGAATGCTAATGTAGAGATACTTTGTAAACGTGTTAGTGTGCAGCAACTTTTTGTTTGGTTTGTTTCTCGGGAAATGAAACCAACAATAAATTTCTCGATTTTTATCTGCTATTTTTTTTTTAACGAAAAACTAACATTCAATCTTAAAAGGAGCTAGAGTATTGAAAAATTAACATAAATGATGTCAAATTGAACAATAGAATTATTTGCTTACAGATCTGGTTCAAGGCATTCAAGATCAAAGTCACGAAGCAAATCCAAATCTAAAAGTCGTTCGAGGTCGCGCTCTAAGAGCTCTGAAGCTGGTGATGGTGAGTATACACTTTACTTGTCACTTTTTCAACAGGAACACAGGTAACTGTTCAACCGATAATCGGGTCTCCATGTCTGCACGCCACTCTATGAGATCCTTCTGAATTCCATGATTCACGATTCTCCGTGGAACCTTTGTATTTGTTTCTTTGCAGAATCACATTTTCTTTGTCTAATGTGACCACACATCCAATTAATGAGAAACTACATAATGATCCTTCATTTCGTTTAATTTTTCAATTCAATTTGCGTTTTTCAACTCAGGGCATCACGTTTAGTCCTCAGAATGTTGTCGTTACCATAAGATAACTAGTGAAAACTTCTAATAATTTTTTTTCTTTAGCTGACAAAAAGAAAAGGGCAGTCGTCTCAGACTCTGAAAGCGATGGTGGCACTAAGGTTCCTAAACGGAGGAAGGGTTCAGACAGCGGTTCTGACACCAGTGACAAGCCTAAGAAGAAGGCCATGAAGATTATAGACACCGATGATGAAGACGAAGGCGGGAAGAAGGAAGACGATGGTGGTAAGACACTTTCCCAATACTGACTACATACTCTTCAGCCCATGTAACTAATAGGGTGCAAGACAAATATTGTTCACTGGACATGTGCCCAGACTCATTGCTGTAAAGCTCAGAAACCACCTGCTTAGAGGCCATGGAGTGAAATGGTCTAAGATGGTCACCTCGCTATAACGCCAAGCGGAGGAAAGGCGGAAGAGTTTAGAAAACTGTTGGTCCTCTGTGGCAAAAACCTTACGGAGATAGGGAGTGCTGGAAACAGCTAGAGAAGGCCTTTGTATCACAAAGGCAGGTTGAGTAACAGGACAGCTGTGCAACACAATCTTCTTAAATAATTTTTATTTTATATTATATTATTCGTAAACATTCTCTTCTAATTAAGCTGAAATAAAGGCTGAAATTGAAATTGAAACCTATCGATAATTCCAGATTATTAATGATAGACCCATAGGTGGGCTGTAGTGTAAGTCATGGTTTCAATAAATCCATACTCTGATTTTTGAAAATATTTTTGTGTATGAATTGGTTGGTAACCATTGTAACCTAAATTACGCAATCGTATTGTAGTTTATCATTATTTATTTATCCAAATATTTTAAAAAGAAAAAACAACACAACCTAGATACAAAACTTTAAATCGGTCCAGCCATTCATGCGTGATGCCGTGACCAAGAGAAATAAGGCGTATCCTATTTCTTACTATCCTAATATGATGTTATAAATGTTACAGTTTTTAGGAAGAATTATGTGGGTGTTTGTAAGGTTACAATGGTTACCAACCAATTCATACACAAAAATATTTTGAAAGATCAGAGTATGGATTTATTGTATTCTTTCGAGTTATACATACTTGATTGATAGCATGTACGTAGTTTACGAATATAATCCACTTTACAGTGACGGCAGACGCTCTGTTCGGTGATGCGTCCGACATAAGTACTGACAACGAAGCTGGTGGCGACAAGGCGTCAGAGCGGTCGCGCTCGCGCAGTCGCAGCCGCAGCCGTAGTCGCAGCCGCAGCCGCAGTCGCAGTGCGAAGGGATCGGATGACGAACGCCGCTCTGGGGATGAAGCCAAACGTAGTGGTGATGAGGTACATGTGCTTGTAGCCCTTGAGATGTTCACTTATTATTTTATTTAAAATATTTGTTAGAGAGATTTGATCCTTTTGATTGACCATATCGATTGGTGTCATAAAAGGTATGCTTTCGGATTTTAGCCGCTTCGATTACCGAGTCTTGCAAACGAATTTTGTAAAATTTTTGAAATGTTAATTTTTTTAATATCAAAATTTAGTCTTCTAATAAAATTGTTTATCTACATTATTTAAGATACTTCCCCTCCATATGGCATTGCCATGAGACACCTCCTACATAATATAGGTGTAGTTATAATTTCAATGACATATAATATAATTATATTGACCAACAGACAAACCGTGACAAACCAGATGAAGAGGAAGAAGTAGAGATCCCGGAGACACGTATCGATGTGGACATGCCCAAAATTCTGACGGAGTTGGGCAAAGAACTTCACTTTGTGAAACTGCCCAACTTCTTGTCAGTGGAGACTAGGCCTTACGATCCTAACACCTATGAAGATGAAATTGATGAGGAGGAGACTCTTGACGAAGAAGGTCGGGCCAGGTGAGTTGGTCTTCTGTTAAGGTTGGCCGCTGCGTTAAGCTGAACCTGACGTGAGAGTAAGTAGCGCACTCTCGCGGTGGTTTAGGTCGGGAAGAAATCGTATTCGTGAAACGATCGCATAGCGCAACGGAAGGCCCAAAATAGTACTATTTAGATTCATAATTATAGCAATAAAGGTCAAAGCGTGAGTAGAGTACGGGACGGGACCCAAGTCTCCACTCTTTCGACTGGTTTTTTTAAATGTTTTTTACCTCAGAACTCACACAGTCGACTGGGTGAATCGATTTTGATGATCCTTTTTTTATTTGATAGCTAGTGCTCAATTTGGTCCATTAAAGTTGTTTTTTTCCTAAGAAGCTTTAAACAAGCCATAATTATCTATAATTTCCAGGCTGAAATTGAAAGTGGAGAACACGATCCGTTGGCGCACGACTTTTGACAAAGAAGGCAACGCCGTCAAGGAGTCCAATGCTCGTATGGTGAAGTGGTCCGACGGAAGCATGTCTCTGCACCTCGGCTCTGAGATATTCGACGTGTATAAACAACCTCTACATGTGAGTATTACTTTTTTTAGGGTTCAGTACACGAAGGGTAATTAACAGATATTACGGAGGTAGGACACGACGACGGTATCTCTCGTCCGAAATGAGCTGTCCGACTGGGGAAGTACCTCCGCCCTACAGAACACCGCGGCCATAATAACCATCGTGTTGTGTTCCCGCCGGTAAGTAGGAGCCAGAGCTCACTGTACCCTCCCTCCCCCCTTCAGGGTAGGCAGCGCGTGTGTGACACCCTTAGTGTTGCACACGTCCATAAGCCACAGTGACCACTTCCCATCAGGTGGGTCGTCTGCCACCTACGTAGTATAAAAAAAAGTACCGTGGTGGAATGAAAAAAACTATTATTTTATTGTAGGGTTCCATCAAGAATTTATCTTTTGGAACGGGTTTCGTCACCAAAAAAGTTTGAGAACCGCTGTTCTAATGTATTGATTACTTCCACAGGGTGACCACAACCATCTCTTCGTACGCCAAGGTACAGGTTTGCAAGGCCAAGCCGTGTTCCGCACGAAGCTGTCCTTCCGGCCTCACAGCACGGAGTCCTTCACCCACAGGAAGATGACGCTGTCTCTAGCTGACCGGTCTACGAAGACCTCTGCCATCAAGATACTGTCCCAAGTCGGAGCTGATCCCGATGCCGATAGGAAGTACCAACTTAAGGTGTGTATTTCACCCATCGAAAACGGGTCGTTTTTTATTTTATTAAAGTGCCTTATTTAATACCTTATTTGTATTACAATCTAGCCTAATGTCGGCTGACGCGTAAATACCTAGATTATTACGTAAACATAAATCTGAGCTGACTGTCGTCTGACCGCCCCAACCCTAAAGACCCTTTTTTATCGAGCGGAAATCCCCATGGATACCACCCCCGTCGGGCACCGGGTGGTTATGTCGGGATCGAACCGACTAAAACCGCACGCCGTCTCAGGCCTTAATTGCCGGGGTGTAAGGTTACCCAATAGGCATATCCCTCGCACCCTAGCTGACCCCGAACCGTCTACGGTTTTAAGATGGCCCCCTCGATGGTTCACCTTACACTCTGCAGACCTGAGGCGTCGTATGGTTTTAGTTGCTTCGAATCCGACATGGCTCCTATCCGAGGAAATCTCGAAAAAAAAAGTTGGCTTACGCCCTGAATATCTTGGTTGGGCTTCTATATGAAAATTAACCGGTAAATATTGAAAATACAGAAAGAAGAGATGGAACTCCGCGCGGCCATGCGCTCGCGGCCCTCCACTCGGCCCAAGAGGCGCGGGGCTGGAGCCCGGGGGGCTACGGCCCAGAGGGACGACTCCGAGGACGAAGGCGGCGTGTCGCTCGCCGCCATCAAGAACAAATATAAGAGCGGCCAGAAAGGTAAGGACCTCACTTGATTTATCAGTCTATTCAAGACGTCTCTAGTTAGGAATAGTTCATTGAGTCACACGTATACAGACGTTCGGTGCATCTGCCGGATATCCGTATCCGACTACAATAAAGGAGGAGGTTCTCAATTCGACTGTATTTTTTTACAAGCTTTTATTAAGTTGCACCTGTCCCGTTGTCTGTAATCAAATCTTGCAAGCCATTTTTCGACCACTTCTGGTTATCCGATTGAGCTGAAATTTGGCATACTTATGTAAGTCCCATGACAATGCAATATTGTGAATAATAAAAGTTTGTTTTTAAAAAGGTTTTTTTTTAAACAGCAGCGTCTGTTCTGTCGTCATGCGACCGATAATACGCGACGGATCCTCCGTTATATATGTGAACCGACCCTAATAAGAATGTATTAACAAAAAAAAGTAATTTATTATGTTTATTCCATAACTACGCGTATTTTGGGTTTAGAGAGCGCTGTGTATAATGTCGTAAAATATTTATTTAAGTAACAATAGAATGTACAATATAATAAGTTAATGGGAAGGCAACCCTTAAAATTAATACTTTCTCTTCCAGCATCAGCAGGCGCCGCGATATACTCCTCGGAGTCGGACGGTTCTGACGTGGAGACTCGTCGGGCGCGACGCTTGGACCGGGCGAAGGCGCTAAAAGACTCCGATGACGAAGGAAGCGACGGGGATGCCCCCGCGGATCAAAATACACCGCGCCGTAATAGCAGCGCCAGTGGCTCCGCTAGCGGCAGCGGTAGTGAGTAGGGATTACGTCATAACTGGAGCCTTACTCTTGACTCTAATTTCAATTCCTATTTAGGAACAATTCCAATTCTATCTTTTCATAACACCTTCAGGGACCGTTTCCATACTACGTCACCCGTTCAGTGGGGGGCTTCAAAATATCTCGGTCACAGGGGGGACGGAGGGGGTTTAGGTTTTTGTCACATAGTCAATATCCTTTATGGAAATCTCTTTCGCATTTTCGAGATAATATTATGAAATTGCGAAGAAAAAAATACTATGATGTGAAAATGAGGGGAAGGGGTCTTGGGCCATACTACAGATGGTCACGAGGGGGAGGGACAATAGCTGTAAAAAATGGGTCACGTAGTATGGAAACGTTGACGACAGTATTATCAACATTGGATTGAAATCGCTCTTGGATTCCTCTTGGCCTTACGTCAGTCAGTGCGCAATATGCTGCTATCAAATCAGTCAAGAGTAGCGCTGCTGCCACAATTTCAATGCCTATTAATATTCATAATAGTCGTACAATTCTAAAACAATACGCGCTTGCGTCGAATTCAAGAGTGTTCAAGAGTTGACTGTATACAAATAATACTGTTGTATAGTAATAGCCCTCAGAATTTGCTGAACACTAAGAAATTTACAAACGATCTTGACAATGGAATATCTAATATATCTTTAAACTAATGATGGATCTATGTCCGCAACTGCGGATGTTTCATGGTAGATTTTCAGTACGTTATGGTACTTTACAAAGTATCCCCCCCCCCCCCACCGCCCCTCCAAGCTCGGCAGCGCGAGTGTGACGCCCCTGGTGTTGCATAAGTCTATATGCCACGGTGACCGTTTCCCATCAGGTGGGCCGTGTGCTTGTCTGCCATCTATGTGGTATAAAAACAGTTGTACTAGAGTACAGATCGTACATGCGAGAAACAATCAATAAGTTATCAGTATAACTATAAAAACAATGTTATCTCTTACCTACCTACTCTTTTTTAATTCGTGCGGAAATCCCCGCTGGTGCTACCCCCGTCGGCCATCGGGGGTGGTTATGACGGCTTTCAACCGACAAAAACCGTATGCTGTCTCGGGCCCAATCACCTAAGCTTATCAGTGGTTTAAGATTTTGGAGTAGTGTGGGCCCCACTACTCCAAAACCTTGCCAAATTAGATGCCGTACACTATACTTGTTTCTATGCGACGCATTTTACCATAACCAAGTATAGTGCACGACATCTAACTTGGCAAGGTTTTGGAGTAGTGGGGCCCACACTACTCCAAAATTTTGGCAAGGTAGATGCCGTGCACATACTTGTTTGTGGCAAAATGCGTGCACTATACCCAAGAGGTATTTTCCTCGTTGCATTGAAACTGTGACAACTAAGTTATTAATATTGTATAAACATTGACCTGACCTAAATAAAACTCTCTCGTTGAATCTAGCTTAGACAGCAGTCACCTTAAATACATTATGGTGGAACCACACTTCTCTATTCGCCTTTGTCACTCTTCTATGACGAATTATGGAGGGTTTAGTCATCTATAAGAATTTCCTCGAATACAATAATAATATAGGCGAATAGCGAAGTGTGGTTGCACCATAATGTATTGCTCAATTATGTAAGTCATGAACCTAAAAACCCTACGAACGGAAAGCGTTGAAAACAAGACTATTTTACCAACATGGCGGCGCCTAACCATGTGTAAGTGAATTTCGGATTGCAATGGTTACCCAAATTTGATTGAAATGTGATTTCTGAATATTTTTTCTTGCTGCCACTACGGTTTTTACACCATTTCACATACAAAATACAGCATGTCTTATGCTATATTTTTTTTTCGCCACTTTAAAACGGAATGTATTAAATGACGTTTGCTGCGCAGTGACTGACTAGTGTGTGAGTGTATGCGTGTCGACTTGTACGTATACGAAAGTGGACTGATTCTAGTGTCGTCAGTTGTGTTGTTGAACGCGTACCGTCCATATGATTTTTAGGTTTATGGTATAAGCTGTGTACAACATAGCATGAGGCGTGATTGATTGACTTTGTATTGTATTGAGACATACTGTTACGTGTATTTGTATAAATAACGATTTGTAAATATAGATATTTAAGTAATAGTTATTGTTTTATTATGATTTTATCCATTTTTATAAGTTTTTATTTAACTTGCTCTATTGTTTGTTAATATGGGTCATCTTGGAAATCCAATTAGAATCAATTTTTGATGTTAGATGAACTCAAATTTGGTATAAGTACGTGAAAATGCGATAATATGGTAACTATGAAGCTGGTCTAATGATGGAGTCGAAAGGTGTCCATGAGAACTCCGGAACTAGACAATATAAAACAATCGATTTTGCACTCATTTTTTTCTGTCCTGGCAAATACTCTGATGGTAGATATCTAGGGTCTGAAGATGGAGACGGTAAGTGGTCATAGGAACTTCTGTACTGTACTGTCTGTTTGGGAGCCATGGCATCACCACGTGCCCTAAAAATGGGGACGGAGAAGTGGGGGGGGGGGGAGGACTCTTTTGCTCACCACCGCGCGCGCCGCGCCGGCCACCCATCGCCCCCAGGTCTGCGGTCATGATGGACGGAAGACCTAACCTTGAGAGAAAAAAGATTTAATGTATCTATGTTCTACGAGGTCGACCGACCGTAATAATAAAACTAGGTACACAAAATTATAGAAACGTTTTTTTATTTTTTCTTCTTTTTTTTAGTTGGAACAACAGCAGGGGTTGTGGTTGGTATCTCATTCACTTCCAAGGTGACCATTCCTGTGTAAATAATTCTACCGACGGCTGTAATCTTCCATACCCCTGCATCTTCAGCAGTTATATTTGGTATTGTAAAAGCGCATTTGTTGAAATAAGTCATGTTTCTGCTATAGAACCTGTCGAAGGTCGTTCGGGGAGCGGTAATTTCGCAAGATTCAATGTTGGATAGCGGGTAGGCAAAGCTAAGGTTAAAAGTATCACCTATGTTAAGTTTTGGATGGGTGGGTTCCATTTCAGTAATCGCTGAAAATAAAAAAGTTATGGTAAGGTTATCATGATTTTTGAGAACTAAGTAATTCCTAAAAAAGGCACATAAAATACAATCAGTTACCAACGGACCCCTTGAGGGGACACGGACAGATATCCGGGGTCTGTTGGGAATAAATCCTCACGAGAGCTAAGTACTGTATTTAATATTCATTTAAATCTTAATATAAATATAAATCTCGTGTCACAATGTTTGTCCTCAATGGACTCTTAAACCACTTAACCGATTATAATAAAATTCGCACACCATGTGCAGCTCGATCCAACTTGAGAGATAGGATAGTTTTTGAAACGGATTTCGACATCCACGCGGGCGGAGCCGCGGGCAACAGCTAGTATTGATACAAATATATAATTAACTGTAGATATATTTTTTAATTTAATTTATTTTTCATCCATAGACACTCATCATCTTCATAGCGATTTGAGATTTTCGTCTAAAGTTTTCACTTTGAAACTCAAGGTCCGCCTTTT
This sequence comes from Lithosia quadra, assembly GCA_963576445.1. NCBI lineage: Eukaryota > Metazoa > Arthropoda > Insecta > Lepidoptera > Erebidae > Lithosia > Lithosia quadra. The sequence goes on from OY754894.1 coordinate 4,437,751, forward strand.
GCTTGATATGTTGGCTTTTACGAGGGTGACTGCTTTCTGACCTCCTAGCCTGGAAAGCGAACGCCAGAACCTCGTCCTTTGTTTAGCAGGTGCACCTCAAGGAAAGAATTTGAGCCTCAAGGATGTTCGTAGGACCATGTACAAAAACGTCTATTTCCACGTGATTTATCATTATTTCCTTCTAATTTATTAAAGTTTTTACTAGTACACTACGTTATTTTATCTAAGCCGTTAATACTTGCACTACCATAGATGTTACTTTTATGTAACCACGAAACAGAAATAAGTTGTCTGCCACCTAAGTGATATATAAAAAAAGTCAGCAAAAATACCTGTTATTGCCATCGTGATAACTTGAAACAGCTCAATCCATTCGCCATCCAAATCTTTAGTGTACGTACTAAAAACCCAGTTGCCAAAGTCTTCTTCTAGTAGAGGCCCGACCAAAAATTGATTTGGATCCAAGTATTTCAACCACTGGTCATATTCATCTGCAGGAAACACCGCATAACTATTCTTTTGGTTAACAATAGCTTTAGATTTCTTCAGAAATAGGACACCTATTGCAGTATTGGGAAAGTCATGTGTTCTTATGCTGTTCAGCTGTTTTAGCGTGTTCAGTTCTATTTTGGTCTCATCTCCATTAGGCCTTGAGATATAATATTGGTCGTTCTCATTGATCACTGGTGCTGACAACCGGACTACGTCGTTGAGGAAACAGTCTATGTAGAGGGGCTTGAGAGGTATCTTCGTTTTAGCTGGAAAGAAAAAATGGAAAAAATTATATTGTGAAAACATGCTAGACCACGCATGCGGCATACGCAGCGCACGTCTTTGCACCGACTCGAACGGGTCAAGTTGGTATGAAGGTGCCCTGATAAAAAGGTGACAGCAGTACACAGTAGTAGTCCATGTGGGGTCGAATTACTGGGTTTAGGTATTGGGTAAACATGTCCACAAATTAATATTTCATAATTTACTTTTGTTCGATTTGCAGGTGTGCAAATACTTACAATCTCTTGTGCAACTTATTGAAGTTAGTTTAAAAATATGAACGTTTTCAATTTATTTGTCACTAGCTGTGCCCCGCGGCTTGGCCGCGGCATCGTCCCCGTGGCAGGATTAAAAGTATCCTATGTCCGTCTCCTTAGTTCTAAACTACCTCCCCATCAATTTTCAGTGAAATCAGCCCAGCCGTTCAAGCGTAATGCCGTGACCAAGGGAAATAGGGATTCATTTTTATATGATTTTTATATATAAATAAAGATTAGTTTCACGATAAACCGAAAATCTGCGAAATAAAATTAAAACACATACAATTGTCATTATATAGTCGGCGGTAGCGCGAGTGTAAAGTGTGACTGGGAAAAAAGAAATGCTATCGGAAATATGGGTAAAAAATATTCCCGTTCTTCCTACCAATCGGCGCGGATTCCATCGGAGATCTGGGAATAACCCCATTTTGTATCTTTATTTTACTGATGTATTGTGGTAGGTACCTACCTACTTAGAAGACATTGATTTACAATTTGCCTGCGTTTTGTTGGTCTCAGCAATAATAGGCTATTAATAAGTGGACAGTGACCTGAATAGCAATGCAATCGTCTGAATGTACCTACTTTATCGAGTTAGCATTATGGCAAAAAATAAACTAAAATCATAATGATGTACGTAAGTAGGTACAAAAAAATATGGCCTAGGGTCAGTTGGGGTGCAAGGAAAAGAATTAGTATCGCGAGAGCTTGTGTTTGTTCAACCGACCAAAACCGACTGTTTGCCGGTGTGAGAGGAATCCGTGGCGATTTCCACACAAAAAAGTGCATAATAAATTGTATTTGAGTCACAAAATTTAAATAAATATTGCTGCCAAAGTTTTAAAACTCTTTAATGCCCTTCTCGAAGAACCCTATATTGTAAGTTTTAAAAACTCTCTAATGCCCTTCCCAAAGAACCCTATAATATATTGTAGTCGTTTGGGATAACCAGCACAGCAGGGAGATCATGCCACAGCCTGAGCGTAGGTACGCGGAAAAAAGATCCTTGCACGCTAACTTTGCGCACCGATTCCGGTTGCAATGTGTGAGAGAAAATTCCCTGTCAGTGGCAAGACTGGCAAGCGACGACGGACATGCTGGTTAGAACGTTCTTCGAAAAATTATGGATCATTTCCTCCTGAATGTACTTACATATGTTTTGTCGTTTCACTAACATCGATTTTGTATCTTGACAGCATGTTGTTTAAAACCTATAGACAGAACGCACTGAAGACGAGGCTGTGTCATAATAATGACAGCGGTTAACCATGTGTGAATGAATTTTGGGTTGCAATGTAGGTGCATATTACCCGAATTCTGGGCGATTTCTGGGTGTTTTTCTTACAGTCACTACGGTTGTTACACTTGTTACACCATTTCACTACACAAGATATAGGTAGGTGCTGTATTATTTTTTCAGTACTTAAACTGACAGAATCGAATGACGTTTGACGCATAATGAACAATAAAATTGTATTTAGTGGCTAGTGGTTTTTGTTAGTGGTTTAATTGAACCCAAGTTGGAGAATCCAAACTTAAGAAAAATTAATTTTGCCATTACTCTTCTAATAATGCTTCAATATTATGAGACTATTATAACCACTAAGGTGGCAACACTGCTACCACACCTCCCATGTCGCCGCCGATTTATCGGGATGTGTGTAGCCGGTCTAATACGGCCATGCTTGATTTGATAGCTAAACAAATAGTGTAGACGCCTATCTTTTCAGTAAATATACTTACAGTGATAAAAATAAATACGTTTTCTGCTATTTACATTCATAATTTGTACGATTATTTTTATCTTTCAAGGAGTTTTGTATGTAGAAACCAGTGACTTCTATGTACCTATGCTAAGTACTAGAGAAGCTGTTTGGAACAAAAATTGTGTTACGATTCCTAGACGAGGCTTCAAAGTAAATCCGTTAGCAAAATATGCAGATCGCATTCTGACTTTAGAGACCTATTTTTCGTAATAAAACTACCTAACTATGTTCAAAATTTCTTAAACGAACTATTGAGAGCGGATTACGGTTTCGAAGGAAACTTCAAACGAGAGTAGCTGTCGTCTGGTTTCCAAACCCGTGGAAAGTCTACGCCAGAGCTTCGTTCGTCAATAGCTGACCCTACCGTACCGACTTGCAGTTTGCTTAGGGACTTATTATAAAATACCTAGTTGAATGGATTTACATTATTATCTGCAAAAATTCAATACAAAATACTTACGTTTGCTCGAGTGTAACGGACGTGATGTGATTTAGCCAGTCATAGCCAAAGCCAAAGCCGCCATGTGACCTTCTCGATCCGCCCAGCCAGTATGTCAGCCATATACATGCATTATGGGAGAATTGTGTCATATAGAGCTAATGCCAGTCCGTAGATAGAGTATAGTCTGTCTGTTCATTAGCCAGCCGTTTTTTGAATAGGTATCTCTGATTGCAAATAAAGCGAATTGTTACCCCTTGCATTTTAGCAAACGTAAGTATTTTATATTGAATTTTTGCAGATATGTACCTAAATCCGTTCAACTGGGTAGGTATTTTACCACAGAATATATTATAATAGTACTAACGAATTTTACGACAGGTACCTACTGATACTTGATTACTTGTACTCATATTAGGGAATGTCGACAAATATGCTAAAACAGGCTTTTGCCCGCGAATTGTGCCATGTGAAGTTCTGTTCCCGTTCCAGGGAAAAAGTAGGCTTTGTGTTATCCCTGACTATAATTTTAGCCAGATCAGTTCAACCGTTTTTGTGTGAAGAGTAACATCCATGCATACTCTCTGCAGACGGCCTCTATGTCGTATGCGGTAGTGCATTTTTGACTACTACGAGTGCTACGACAGGGAGCGCGGGTTCGATTTCAGTTCAGTGCAAATATTTGTATGCATGAATATGTCTATTTGCATTGGTCTGGGTGTGCCTATGTATATTAATATGTTCTTTTGTATTTACAAAAATGTATTTAAGTATGTTTAATCGAATTCGAGAGCCTATTACACAAGCTAGGTAAACTATGCTTACTTTGGACCCAGAAAGCGCTGTGTAGAATGTGGATACTATATAACAATACTTTCGCATTTATAATAGGTAGGTATTAGCGATAGGATATAAATTGACAACCGCTGATTAACTGAAGTACTGACGTGACGACAATATTTGCATAAAGTGTCAAAACGTGACCAAGACGATGCATTAGGAATCTACATACCTAAGTGTTTTAAACTGGTAATTAAAATTATCTGCAATGCAAGCATAAAACACATTTTATTTAATACATTGTAACATTTGTAACGTTTAAAAATGTAACGTCTTTAATGTTTTTTAGACACCTAAGGAAATGTAGAATTAAAAGTTGTTTTACCTGAGGAAAAACTAGACAGAAAAGGCTAGAGGACCTTTCCGGGGTGTAAAGGGAATGCCCTCTGGGTTTTAAGACCCAAGACGGCGTGCGATTTTAGTCGGTTCTGACATAACCGTCTCTGCTGACCGCAGGGTTGGTAGGTATGTGTAGGGGTTTATGCTCGATAAATTTATAAAAACGCGAAAACCGACCTCCACGAGCGGAGCCGCAAACAAAGGGTAGTATTAAAATACTCTTGGCGGAAAGCAGTTTCCGCTAGGATATTTTCCAGCAGACGCCTTGAGATCTAGATTTCACTGCAATTATGTTTAAGGGCTATTAATTAGCTTGAATTGCGTTAATCACGGCAAAGTTGTTTTTGACTTGGGATTGTGTATAGAATTTGTTTCTACTGATTGAACGACTGCAATTATTGTATTAGATGTCTCGGGTACGATTCCCTGGCTGTGCGAAATGTTATTGGGTTATTTTGTTTGAAATTTTCAGTATCATCTAACCGCCGTATTACGAGCGACCAAAGAAACAATGGTGGGTAATATATAACTTCTGTTTAGCCCTTCATGCGTTAAATCGAGACAAAATGAACATCTTGACTATGTTTTAGAAGATTGAGTAGATATACATAAATACCTCAGAGTAAAAGAAAAAAATAGTCTGACTAAAGACGATATAGATAACTATATCGTTAGTTATCGGTAGTTATCTATATCGTCTTTGGTCTGAGATAGATACCTACATACCGTCAGATAAACAATACGTAAAAATCGTAAAGAATTGATAAAATTTAATCAATTCGATTAACACAATCACTCATGTAGAACAACAGATACTCACCTACAATTTTATTGACGTTACGTTTATAGTTGACACCGATAGAAAGAGAAGGCAACACTTGTAACACCAGTAAGAGTAATAACCTCTTTTTCACGGAGTCGGAAAACGCGTCCATGCCCCGACCGGCGAGCGCCGACTGATACTGAATGAGTTGGTACAATAATTGATAGTGCAAATTGTACTACGACTTTTCAATCAAGCTGGTTGTTTTACGAGGATTTGTCACGAATATTAACATAACATTTTTTCATGAAGATAAGGGGAGACAGGACAGACCTAGTAAGTTAGCACAAACTAGCCAGGTGCCCGATTGAGTAACGCTACGTTTTCAATACGCATGATTTCTATTCGATTAGAACTAGCCGTGCCGGCGACTTCGACTGTGTAGATTTAGATCTTTAAGCTGTCTTCTAAAATTAAAGTAAGTACGCTTATAATATTATCCACCTGCTAGCAAAAGTCCCGTCAAATTCGGACCAGCCGTTCTAGAGATAATGATTATCTTTTTTATATCGGTCACGTCAATATGACTTCTCCTCGCCTGATGGTGCCTAAGCTAAATCTCATTCAAACAGAAAGAAAGACAGACAAAAATTGCTCTGTTATTATTTACCTAAATACATCGTACATCACATCATACATTCGAATGCATTGATTTAAAACCTGTTATTTTAATATTACCAACAGAAATTTCAATTTTATTTAGGTATTTGTAGTAGTATAGATTATTATCTTTGTCAGATATTTTAGTTTCTAAGTATCCACAACAAAGCTTAATTAACAATTACAACATTGTATCTAACAAGGCTAAGCTTATGTTATAGATACTTAGAACAAATGAAGTAGAAAAAATATTCGTCGTATTTCATAATCATTTTATCATACTCATACAAACTTATCGTATTTACGTATACCATAAGTTGCCATAAGCATTTATTTAAAACTTGCTAGGTATTTTAATATGTATTACAAATATAGGCACTTCAATTTTTTTTTAATGGACCTATTTATAAATCTATGCATGTATAGCTCTATAGCTCTACATGATGACTCTTCTTTCATCCTAGCGTCGTTGTTACGATTGTCTTTTTTAATGAAGAAATGTAATTAATAGAATTATTACGAATGAAAAAAAAAACTTATTTTCATAGTAGACAAGTTTTTGTTTCAACAATAAAAAAAAATAACGGATTTTTTAAGCGAAGAACGCAGTCTTACGCATGATATCTTCGTATTAGGGCATTCCGGAGACTTATGTGGGACTCATCCATTCACTAAACCTCACTATGTCGCTTTCCACCTCGTCAGATCGCGGGATAGGCAACACCTTGACTCAGGTTTGCTTCAAATATAAAGTTATGTTTATGATCGAATTTTGAACAATGAGTGAACACTAGTTTTCAATTAAAATACTTCCTATTGCAAGTAATAAATGTCATTCAAGTGTGAACTGGCTAGTAGGTAGGTGACCCTATTTAATTGTAGGAAATACATTTTCTGATAGTGGAAACACTGAGGTACACCCAAATGTACCAGTATTTGATTCGTAATAGAAGCGCAAATCCCAGTTACATCCAAAGCTTACACTTTTGACCCCGTGGTCCGCTGTCCTGCTGCTCTTTTTCATTATTTGCTTTATTTTTTATTTTACGAGAGCGTCTGTCATCTGATACCCACCGATATAAGAGGAAAACCTGTGCCAGAGCGTTGTCTGTCAATCAATAGGTAGATATTCGATCGCCAAGCCGTCGTGTTCAAGCCAGCCGTTGGGCTAGTCTCGATGGGCGCAATACATCCTGCCCCACATTTTAAATATCATGAGTTACCTAAGCCTTAAGCATGAATTATATCACAATGAAATAAAGATCAGAAATATATTCCACAAGTAGAAATTAACAAGTAAAACGAACATCTTGTCATTATTCAGTAACTACATGTCTGTAGCGAAGGCTAATTTATTAAAAAAAAGGCAGATAACGAAACCTTCCTGCAGTTTATTTGCTGTAATAAAGATTTGTATATTTTTTTTTATACTACGTAGGTGGCAGACAAGCACACGGCCCACCTGATGAGAAGCGGTCATCGTGGCATATGAACGTGTGCAACACTAAGGGTGTCACACACGCGCTGCCTACCCTGAAGGGAAAGGGGGAGAGCTGGGAAGGGGTAGGGAGGCTAGGAAGGGGAGGGGGAGGAGGGATACAGTGAGCTCTGGCTACCCTGCTTACCGGCGGGAACACAACACGATGGTTATTATGGCCGCGGTCTTCTGTAGGGCGGAGGTACTTCCCCAGTCGGACAGCTCATTTCGGACGGGAGATACCGTCGTGTCCTAGGACCTCCTTGATTTATATTTACTACTAGACCAGTGGCCATTTATTCATTCTCTACGCGTTTACTCCAAAACCTATTTCCAATATTGTAGATAGGTACCTATACTTAGCTTATCTATGACATTTTTACGAAGCACCGTCAATAAACACTGAGTGTGTATACAGATATGTGAACTCAATAGCTATGATGATATTATCCACTTATCTCACGTGGTAATCCAAATACACGACGACAATTAGAACTGAAGATAATTCAATATAACAGTATTATCATCAACTTCAACGATAGTCGGTTGCATACAAAGCTCCTACTTTGGACCTCGGGTCCGTTCCCCTACTGTTTCTCTTGATTGTGAATTGACTGTCTTGTCGTTTGACCTCCGAACCACGAGAGGAAAGCCTACGCCTTTAACTCGTTATACCGTCATGTAGCGAGTTTTGCTTGGACTCTGAAGGACTTGGTAGGGCGCCATACAAATAATATAAAACTGTATTGTAATGTAACTATGCCCGACAGTTCATGAAAGGTATCAAAAGGAACTCTTAAGCGTGTCCAAATCCCCAATGAAAGTGGCAACACACAGCTGTACACCCAATTTTTTTAAGAGTCCAGTAGTTTATGTTTATTCGTTACAATAAATAAATAAATAAATAAATAAATATTCTACGACATTCTACACAGCGCTCCCTAGACCCAAAGTAAGCATAGTAGGTATAACTAGCTTGTGTTATGTTAAATAATACAAAATTTTCCTTCTTATAATATTACTTACCTAGTGTAGATAATAGTTTGTAAATATAATTGGGTTTAGAGATGTATGTGCGATCAGTAGTTCAGCAAAAATTGCATAATAAACAATACATTGAATGTATTATGTGGTAAGTACTAAAATATACCGACGTAACAAGTAAACTAAGTTATGTATTGGACTCAGTCGTGACAGCTAACAAAGAGCTGAAGTGAAGACGGACTCGTGGACAGTGTATCAATAATTATGCTCCTTAACAGTAGTTTGCAGAGCTAAATACTCACTAACTCCTTTGTGCTCTTGAAGTTTTTACAGGATTGTTAAAAATATATCGTTGTGCCTAATTTGGGTCTTGTGGATTTTCCTAAAATAATATTATCATTACAAATAATACAAATAGGCGGTAACACCTGGCGCTGCCGCTGGATAACACTGCTCTCTTAATAGACGCCATAGCACCCGTACGCGCCTTACGTATCCATCTTACCATCAGGTGAGGTGAAGTCATTTTGACTGTCCTTTAAAAAAATCTAGTCTTTACCAGCTACCTTTTTCAGGTCACCCGTCCATCGTGTTGGGGGGCGTCCTACTTTCCGTTTGCTGAATCGCATTTAATGACATTACGTTAGAACACGTTAAAATAATAAAGTAATTATACTGACGTGCAATATTTACCTCTTAACTATATGCACAATACGAATCTAACTGTAGATTTAATCTTTTTGTGATATATTGTTTCCTGTGCAGCTATGCTTATTGCACATAGACACGGAATTTGCAATGTTTCTATTACAAGTCCCAGTAACTGTCATATACGGGACATTTATGCAAATATATTCTGATGAATGCGTATTTTATGTCGATAGTCGATTAGAGTCTCAGATTAGAACTCATCGTTGGTTTTTTTGTAGGTTTTACCTACAGCGTGATATTTAGTGCTTCCAAGTGTTTCTTACCTTCTCCGGTCTAAGGCATGTATAATTTATTCATCGTGTAAACATAGGTTCATACTAAGAGCACATGTCCTGTGCTAATAGGGGTGGGCCCTCCTCAATGTATGGGGCTCAGACCAACACCAGCACACCGATACACTTGCTGGTTTACGTAGGAGGCTTTGGCAAGGCTTCCTCCGAGTTGTGATGTAAGCTGATAGTCCATAGTGCAAGCAAATACGATGTACCTACTAATTATATTGTTAGTACTTAAATATATTAATATAATGAAATTTTGAAGAAATTAGTATATCAACTTTTCTGTTTTCCGATCTAATCTAATAATAAAAACACTGGAATATAATTCGATTGATCGAGCAATAATATGGAGCCTTATGGGACATGGATAACACGAAATGATAGATTGCGAATCGGTTTCAATAAGGCGCAACTTCGCTGCGAAGAAAAAGCTTAAACTGGGCGATAGACTTAAAAAATTACAAGAATGTTTCTATACTTACTGGTAAAGAATATAATAAAAACTTATTTTACCCATTTAAAATAATAAATGCGTACTAAGGGAAGTTGTGGGAGAGGGTTTCTGTGCCGACAACGCATGAGACTTGAAGAGTCCAAAATCTCATGCGTTGACAGCACAGAATCCCTCCATTGAGCTCTGGCTACCCTACTTACTACCGGGAACACATCGCGATTGTTATTATGCAACAGCTAGTAAACAAATCTTAGATAAGTACTTAGTTTTATTGTCACGTTTAATATGAAATTTATATCTAAATTCTGCGTTGGTTTCACAGCCAATATACTTGTAAAAATGTAAAGGTTAGGCTACTGGAGCTGTAGCATCTTGAGCGAGAGCCTTCTTCGCGAAGGCTTTGTTCCAGGTGTTCCTGAAGCTTCGCCTCATCTGGCTAGCTTTGCTAGATGTCCATTCTCTATTCTTCTTAGGAATGAGAAGAATAATGAGAGTCACAACAGGTATTAAACAAATGAAAACTATCATCAGCCAGAACAGCGTCTCCGCAACAACTGAAAAGAACAAAACATAGTTGTTTTACTTATAATCTCGTTAAATAATAATAATAATATTCTACGACATTCTACACTGGCGTTATCTAGAGCCAAAGTAAGCATACCTTAAATAGCTTGTGTTATTGGTTCTAGAATGCGGGTTAAACATACTTAGATAATTTTTAGCAGTCGAATGCACTAATTGGGTATCATTGAAACCCAAAATTCACTCAAACATGGTTACCCGACGCCATTTTTGTGACACGACCTCATATATTCAACGCATTCCGTCTGTAAATTTAGATACATTTTATAGGTTCATGTTGTACATACCGTTATTTTCGACTGGTGAACTTATCAAGTTCTCAGTAGTGGTCATGGAAATCTCTCCGTCTGCTGTTGTGATCTTGGCGACGATGGTCCAAGGATGCAAGTCCATGGTGCTAGGATCTCTTATGTAGAGAGTGCACCAGCCTTTGTATAACGTTGGTTCTATTTCATATCCGTCCGGCACGTTGTCAGAAATGAAGCCTGATGGTGAAGAATGAATGAGAAAATATACCTACAGCATGATGTTATGATTGACGATTGAGCTAGAATGTCCTAAAATATTCATTTAATATAAAAATCAATATCGGTTCTTTAAGCGGGACGTGAAAAAGCATCTGTTAAGGCTGTCTGGGTATCCCTAGATATCCCTTGGGAATGGTGATCACTATTTTTAGGACTGCACCTCAGCTTACCATCAGGCGGGGTGTAGTCAATCCGGCGGACTCAATATAAAAAAAAATATTATAGGTAAGTATATAAATGTAACCAAAATTACTAGTATTCCCTCTAACTCGAGTGAGTTAGAGGGGAGGGGGAATTTAGCTTAACTGAATAGTTAAGCTAAATTGCTTTCGTTAGGAATAAGTTCACGTCGCCTTCGGTAGTGTTATGGCCCGGCCTCGAACCCGAGCTATCCCTGTAGTCAGGTCGACTCCTCAATCATTAAGTAGTCGATGCTTAATATTTGACCAAAGGCTCCACACCGACACAGAGCTAGGATAGGATGTTTCTTAAATGGCGACTTCACCCTTCTTTTGTCCTTTCAAAATTATGTAGGTATATCTTAATCATTTTCAAGAAATTCCTTAGTGTAAATAAAAATACAAAGATAAATGATACGGTCTGGTTGTTTGTGAAACTGTAAGGAAATAAAATCTCACCGAATCCATCCGACCTTATAAATCTGCAATAGTCGAGGGCGAGTTCTTTGTAGACTAGAGCTTCGACTACGACTGTCTCCGGCCCGAACCGATAGTGGTGCACCGACATTCTAGCTATATTGGCATATAAGAAATACAATGTAGATTTAGAATTACATAACATATAACATAAACTCACGCCTATATCCCAGAAGGGGTGGGCAGAGGTGCTAGCACCCACATTTCGCCAGTTTATGTTTAGGTCCCAATGTAATAGGTGGCGAGCCTATTGCCATTAACCGGGCACTTATAAACCCGCGATAAATACACACATAACTTCGAAAAGCATCGAAAAGTCATTGGTGTGTGCCATGGTGAACCTGGGATCGAACCCGACACCTCGTCTCAGCAGTCCATTACCCAGACCACTAGGCTACCGCGGTTTAGAATTACAATGTAGAATTAATTAATTAATTACAATATAGAATTTACAATGTAGAATTTATATCCTGAAAAATACGTGGCGATCGTTGCACTTGCATTGTACCTGGTATTTTAACACTGCAATAGAGTCATAACTAGGACTTTTCTTGCGTCGTATGAAGCCGGGAAAGGCCACCTTGTTCACAATTAAATTACTCGGGTCTTCATTAGACCGGGTAGCTATCACGTGAATGATATTCAGTACAAGTATAATATAGCTTCCAGAACTGGTTTTAACCAGAAATTTTCTGACAGAAGACCCTTCGTACCTGTAACGTCAGCAAAGGCAACTGCACTCTGTTCAGGAAGAGTGCTGTTCACAAGCCCCACGTGGCAATGCCAAGAACCTGCTTCACTGGCTAATAACCTCTTGAATCTGATGCCACACTCGCCTGCGTCCAAACCAGCTCCTACATACTCGAAGTTCTCCGAAGACGACATCCCTGGTTGGAAAGGAATATATATCAAGAGGCTTATTAATGAGGATACACTAGTAGTCTGTTGATTCCTTTATTTGTCGTATGATAAAGAAGTGGAATGCTTTACCCTCGCACGTGTTCCCTTCATCTTATAGTCCCGGATTCTTTAAGCGGGGTGTGAAAAGTAACTGTCAAGGCCGTCTGGGTAGAGGTCACCATTCTAAGGGCATCCTCTGGGAATAGTGATCACTACTTTTTGGACTTCACCTGAGTTTACCATCAGGCGGGGTTCAGTGAATCCGGCGGACTAAATATTTCAAATGGTTCACGGAAAAAGGTTTCAAGTGAAATATAATGTGATTTTCACTTACTTGGGAAAACATTGTAGATAGATCCATTTGGTGATCTGAAGTAGCAGTACCGTAACGCGGAAGGTATGGAGCAGCTGAGGGTCACAGGTTCATCTTCCCAATATGAGAGGCTTGTGTCTTTTAATGAGGGTGCTGAAATCAAGATTATATGGTACTGGTTAGAGGAATGCACGAGTATTCCTAATATAGAGGTAATATAGTTAACTAGGTATTTCATACAATAGCCTATTGCAGTCGACTCCTTCGCTTTACGCATCCAGTATATGTCAGCTACCTTCCTGGGGGTCGAATCGAATCTTAAAAACGTACATGAGCTGGGGTCAGCTGGGGTGCGAGGGAGATGCCTTTTAGGTAACCTTACACCTCAGTAATTGACACCTGAGACGATGCTAGTCGTTTTGAAGCCGACATAACCACCCTCGATGGCCGATCGACGGGGATTTCTGCACGATAAAGAAAGGGATGGCAACTCACTAGTGACAACAGACGCGGCCTCTGGATCTTTCATGAGGTGATCGCTCACCACTGTTAGAAACCCGTAGTAAGTGCCGGTGGAGGTGTCCAACCCACAGCGCCAGATCCCCAGATCTAAGACTGACGGCTTGATAAGGCGTAGCGTGCAGTCGTGATTATGAGCGTCAGACTCATAACTGAAAAATAAGACTTTACAATGTAATTTATGTAAATTCTTTTGCTGCCTTATTTAAAAACAAAATTATATCCCGTGATATTCTCAAAGAAATTTATTTAAAGCAAATCGATCGCTGTCTCCGAAATTAATTTTATTGCTGGAAGTATGACCACGAAACTAACCACACGCCCCAGTAGGAATTGGCATTTGCTGGTAATTCCCTTTCAGTGAAACTTTTTGTATTTTGAATTATTACTCAAAATACAAAAATATTTTACAATTACTCACTTGACAAGAGATCCATTGAACATGTAACCATCTTGTCCAACTCCATGAGCAGCGATCAGCGTATTGCCTCTGGGGTCTCGAAACTTGCAAGCGTGAATCTCATGTTGGGTAGGCACAGAACACGTCAGCATTATCGAAGGAAGATTCTCCTCCACGCTGGTCGTGACGCGTGGCATACCATCTGGAATTTGCAAGTCTTGTAACGATTTGGAATGCCAAACATGTTTTTATTACTTGATCTTAAGGCAACACAAGGCAAATCCTTAAATCTGAGAAATATAGAAATATAAAAATGGTTAATGTACGTGTTCTTATTTTACAGTAGAATACAGATGGGATGTTTTCTACGGCAAAAAAACAGAAATAAAATAAATACAGACATTCGGAGAGGGGTGAGATATTCCTTCGAAACAAAAACCAGACAAGGTGAGCACTGCTGGCGGATCACGGTCCAACGGTTATTTTAGGATGTGGTATTATACTATCCAGCGCAGCGCGTGAATTTCACTATCGCGATGCAGGAACTATAGTTCTGTATTGGTTCTGTAGTAGTCTTGAAGTATTTCAGTTTTCTGTCGCTAGATGGCGCTGGGTACATGTGGTACCTACCACCACGAATCTTTCAATTAAATTTGTTTTAATTACTAATTTGGGTTAAGGTCGTTTATTAAAGTTGGTGGGTAAGAATAATTAAATACGACACCGTTCTATAATTCAAAGGTTGCGTTATCTTTGCTTTTGTCCTTACCTCTGGTGTGAACTTCCACATAGAATTCATATTCTTGCAAGCGCACCGTTCCTGGTTTCCCAACTTGCATTTTCCAGGTCCCACTATGGTCTACAGTTACTCTCTTCAGGACAATTTTACACTGGCCAAAGTTATCAAACAGCTTGTGTCTATAGGGGTCTTGGATCACACAGTACACAGCATCTTCAGGACCCACTGATATATCTATAGAATCGCCTACCTCCCATCGTATGTTATCGATGGAGAGTTCCTCAGAATCTGTTTTAAGAGATAAATACCATATGTAGAGACTGATAGAAAACTGAAAAAAAAATAACGACAAGAGCAATAATATTGCCACTTAAATTGAAACCACTCCTGAGTACTACAAAAGTTTCCTTAAATGTAACTAAGGCCTCTCGTTAAGACGATTCTGACTAGGTGCTACTCTTGTGATGATCCGAAATCACCGGGTAGGTATTTCGTGATATAAATAATAATGAAAATATAGAGTTGTATTTATTTACCTATGACTTCAACGTTGACATGTCCTCTTTTTTTAATTTTCTCGCCGTATTCCACCACCCATGATCCATTATGACTATTATCGACATTCCTAACAATAAATCCACATGCAGACAAGTGAATAGGATCAGCTTCAGCATTTGCGAAGTCTTCGCCATCAGGGCCGTATAGCATACAAGTTTCAGGTACAGAAATGGCGTAATTTAAATGAAGATATAAATCTGCACCTTCTCTGATATGTATATCATTTTGTAAAACAAAGTTTTCTGAAATAATAGCATTAGTTGTATTAGAATTTACTATCCATTATCGATCAGTAACAATTATGTTAATCACTTTATCTTCTACGTGACTCGATACGCGTAGGTAAATTTGTTAAAATTATCGTTTACCTTCAACACGGATAGTGAAATGCAATCTTCTTTCAATGGGGTTAAATAATCTTGTCGCTCTTCCTAAAATGATCCAGTTGCCAATCGTGCTTT
Source organism: Lithosia quadra (assembly GCA_963576445.1). Taxonomy (NCBI): domain Eukaryota; kingdom Metazoa; phylum Arthropoda; class Insecta; order Lepidoptera; family Erebidae; genus Lithosia; species Lithosia quadra. The sequence goes on from OY754894.1 coordinate 4,453,151, forward strand.
CGTCTGCAACGCTCAAAACTATGCCACATTCTACTGAATCATCATGTATGATTTCTACGTTGGGCACGTTGAATCCATCTATAAAGGCATATTGTCGCCCATCTGGGGCTATCAAATGACAGCTTTCATGTATTATAATAGGGTGTGCACTCTCGATAGAAATTCTATGCTTCGTATTCATTTCGGTAACAATAAACTGGTCGGTTACATTTTCAATATCTCTTTGAATAGGATCTTCAATTGGGTTTACAGGATCTATAAATATACACGAAATGCTTAATTATTAGTATAATGGTACAGTGATGGTAAGACCATTACTGTACCATTACAAAAACTCTTTCATGATTAAAAAAAATACGTTGTTTCAGGTAAACAATAACGTCTTTGATTATAAAGATTGTCCCATGTAACTGAAGCCAAATCTTTTTTCTGGTCTAATTGGTTTCGTATAATAATTCGAAATTGTATTATTTATTATTACACAATACCAGTTGCCGTCGTAATGGGCCGCGTGATTGATTTATTAATCCCCATCCACTTTAGCTCAAATTGCGACCTAATGGGTGGTATCAGTATTTTCCGGTATTTTCTTTTCATATATTTAAGGAAAGGTTATACTGTACTGACATATTATCGAGAATTGGCATCATAGTGGGATCATCGGTGTGTTTACACTTAATATCTTACCTTCTTCAATAATTGTGAATTTTAGACGTCTCTCATCGAATAATATTCCGTTTCTGAACTTGCCAACCATCTGCCACTCACCAACTGCTCTTTCAGTAATAGGTGTAAAGAAAATTTGACAAATTGCTTCTGTGTCTGAACTATTGAAATACACCCCTTCAGGCACATCGTTGTCGTTTTTTAAACTGAATGTTTGTCCTGAAGGTGACCTGTAAATACAATCCTGTGTTGCACCTCTTGTTTGGTCAACTTTAAGACTAAGACTGGTACCAACATGGATCAAATGATCTTGACTTTGAAGTACAGTTGTGTTATAAGCTTGTTCGTATGGCTTCTCTTCATCTGTAATAGTTTCACTAAGTTAAATGCAATTTGTTGACTATTCAAACTTATAATTAATTGAAATTTAATAAATAAATTTAACTTACTGTAAAGGTTAAAAATTAATGGAAACCGAATTTCTGTTTGTCCCGTTAATTCTGAACGAAATCTACCATAGATAAGCCAGTTACCCAACATTTCTCTTGTAATGTCTTTGAAGAGGACACTACACAAATTAATATTAGTTACAGTGCTTCTTTCGATGTTGGAATAATTTGTATCCGTTGTAATTACCAAGTCTTCGCCAGCTGGAGTGATGACGTGGCAACTGGAAACGGTACCAATTGAAAAAACACCAGGGTTGACAGAACCACCAAGGTGTACAGGATGGGTAAACAACGTTCGATTTGTAATGTCCCACATTCTGGATCCGTCTCTGTCTACGTACAAATGAGAATTTATAATTAAGTTTAACCACGTATGAGAAGAGAGATAATCCACACCTTTGCATGCAATTTTATTAACGTATCATTGAACCATATATCTTGAAACTTACCCCATGCAATATTGACAGGCTGGCAGCGACTTTCTAGGGTTACTATTGATTTTCCACACAACCTCCAGATTCCTAACAAATCTCCAGTAATTGGACCAATGGTTACTCTACATGAAACGAAATTACTCTTTTTTTGAACCGTTACTCCTGGTATCGTGACAAGGTCAGCGTTGACCAAAAACCCATTAGGAGGACGGATATAGCACTCTTCTTCAAATGTTTCCTTACTTAAGGATATTTCTATATACTTTTGCTGTATTGTGAAATGATTGATTTCACTCAACGTTTTCTCCTCTGAAAATTTAAAAAGGATATTGTTCACGATCTTAATATTAAAAGTACTAATCGTACTTTCTAGCAGAAATGAATACCTTCGAGCTAAGCTAAACGGCTTGTCTTAGTGTAACTTATTAGATATAATGTATTTACGTAATCATGGCGCTTGCAACAGTGTCGTAATATCAGACAGTCAAAACAATACAAAGTTATCATTCCACTCTATTGTAAATCTATAATACTATTGTATTGTAATTTTTCATTAGTTTTAACGCAAAAAATATTAGCCTCACCTTTATGAATACTAAATATGAGTCGTTTTTCGTCGAATAATACCCCATTGCGAAATTTGCCAATAATCTGCCAATCACCGATCACGCTCTCAATAATAGGACTAAAGCTTATCTCGCAAAGTGCTTCTGTATCTGCACTATTGAAATGAACTCCATGAGGTACACCGGAATTGTGACTGTTTATACGAAACGTTTGTCCTGAAGGTGATATATAAATGCAATCCTCTACTCTACCCGCTTTTTGAGCTATTTCAATTGTGAGGTTAGTACCCACTCTCACCGAATATTCTTCAGGTTCGTAATTAGTAACATTATACGCTTGTTCGTGTGGATCCCTCTCATCTGTAATAAGTCAATTATTATAAACCCATTTACAATTAAAAAATACTCTAATAGGACAACTTCTGATTATATTTTTAATAACTTTTAAATATAACTTACTATAAAGTTTGAAAGTCAACGGAAGGCCAATCTGTCTTGCACCATCTGGATAACTAAACAGGCCGTAAATAAGCCAGTCGCCCAACATGTCCCTTGTAATGTCCTTAATGACGACACTGCATAAATAAGGGTCATAGGTAGTACTTCTTTCAATGTGTGGATACTTCAAATCTTCTGTTATGACTAAGTCTTCGCCAGCTGGAGTTTTGACGTGGCAGTTTTCAACATCATAGCTCCCAGAGACACCAGAATTCACAGAGCCACCGAAGTGAACCGGATGGGTATGCATTGCTTGTATATCTGGAGGTGAAATGCTGGCCCCATCTGCATGTTAAAGTTTTGTAATGTAATTTTAATTGATGTTATGCATTAATTACTTCCGAAGACGTATTATCGGGACGTGTCGACGAAAATGTCGTGCTTATTTCACAAGGTAGAAAGTTCTCAAGTTTTCAGTACATTTGAGAGGCTGAAGGATAGAAAGGCCAAGACAGTCTCTTTTGACTTTCCATTCGAACTTCAACGACTGCGAAATTCTACCTTGGAGTCTCACGGAGGCTCATGGGAATTAAGGATTGCTACCTTATGCAAGATCATTTGCCCGTAACAGTTCTCTTCAACCTGATGCCCAACTTCCCATGAATAACATTTAAAAAATAAACTCACCAAAACTTATAGTAACAGGCTGACATCGAGATATTTCAGATGTAACAGATTTACCACAAAGCTCCCAAGCTCCTAGCAAATAATCCTTCATTGGCCCTATGGTGATTCTGCAGGATACGAAATTGCTTTTACTCTGAACTTTTACTTCGTCCATTATCAAAAGATCAGCTTCAGTAAAAGTTCCATTCTGTAGTACGACATAGCACTTCTCTTCAAACGACTCTCGGGGCAGAGTTATGTCTATATAGCTGAGCTCTCTAACGACATGCGAGATTTGTTTTAGCATCATTGTCTCACTAACATCTTTGGAATCTTGTTCGCTAGATGATTCAGCATTTGGGGTATCATCTTGGCCTCTCCCATAAGCACTACCTGCAATGATAAAATTTTTATATTTCAGTTATTCTGATTAATTACAATTTAATTATTATTATTATTATTTGCGGGGTTTCCCGCTACAATAATGAAACCTATGTATTAAGATATAGAAGGAGATCAAAGATAAGAGATAGTACTTATGACTTAATCATTATAATATTTTTTTAATAAACAGAAATGAACTGAAAGTCCAAAAAATGCGTGGTCATTGTGCAGATTTCACCTACAACGGCAAGGTGAGCATAAATTATTGACAAACTCATCATGAAAAAAATAACAAATCAACTTTTATTGCTGTAATTTAATACTTCTTGCACAACGTTGATTTAATTTAATCTAAATCTATATTGTATGATAACTCAAAGTAACGTTTCCTGGTGATCCATTCATATCAATATCGTTAACAAATACAGCAGATACAATTATTATTTTATCAGCGATTATGTAGATATAGTTAACTTTTGGGTAGCCACAGGGAAGAAAATAACCTCGGATCGAAGGCAAAAACTGGACGACGATGATAATGATAACATTTTGTATTGAGTTTCTGAAAGATATTTAACACAATCGTAAATAAAAAAATCATCTGTATCTGTAATACTAATCAGGAGAGCTTGTTAACACTTATTTCACCATGAAATTACTTTAAAACAAACGGAAAGAATGAAGGTAAAAAATATTGTCGAAAATATTTTCATAGTATTCTTTAAAAACCCAACTAGTAGCAACCTAACAGTCGAAGTGTTCGAGTCTCTCATCCCATTAAAGAAGCTCTAGGTAGTAGTAGTCGCCCTACCAGGATCAATTTCACCTGCCGAACAATGGATGAGACTCTGGCCGCCTTTGGGACAGACTTTCCCTTCAGGATTGATGGGGGAGGGGGGAGGGGGGGGGGGAGTAGGAATGGAATAGCAAAGTAGATCCTGGGCCCTAAAGCGGGTGTGTTGGTGGTTAGAGGTAACGTGTAATCCATACTAATACATATTATAAATGCGAAAGTAACTCTGTCTGTCTGTTACGCTTTCACGCCTGAACCGCTGAACCGATTTTGATGAAATTTGGTATAGGAGTAGATTAGACCTCGAGAATGAACATAGGCTATGTTTGGTCGTGATAACCGACATCCACGCGAGCGGAGCCGCGGGCAACAGCTAGTAACTCATAATAACTTAAATACGGCAGTGAAATTTTTTTCAGTAAATAAAAGATTATAAGATTTAAATTATTTTGCCGCACAATTTTGTTTTATATAGGACCGCTGTCCTTAAACGAAACTTTCGCATTGTGCACTATATCGGTCCTACTGATTAGATTATAGAAGTAAACATACCTGTGATATGTGATATGAATAGGATGGGCAGTGCCAACCCGAAACACAACCTCATTTTGAAACAAGTTAAGGCGGACTGTCATTATAATTGTTAATTGTGTTGTAATTTTTGATAATCAGCGTGCTTACCACGTAACCGATAAGGATTACGATCAATCCTGATGCCCGATTCAGTAATACCACGTTTCCAAAACGTGTGACTTCAATTCGATTAGATTAGAAGGAATAATCGATACGTAAATCAATTGTTGTTTGATATGAGTTGTCAAAATAAAACCTATCTGCGCTTTTCTAAGGTTAGCAAACCCTTAGAATCATTCATAGTTTGATTCATTTATAATTAGATTTTGAAAAATCATTATCTTTGAGATTTCGTAAGCTCTGAAATCACACGTTTTAAAAACGTGTAAAACTGAATCAGGCCCTTTGGGACTATCCAAAGAGCAAAGTCTAGTGAGTGATATAGCGAATTTAAAGAGACAGAACAAAATAGTTTTCTTCAAGAAAAGATTAATACCGTTGAAAAATTAAAAGATTCCTAGGTCTAATTTTTTAGTAACAATTTATTTAGGTTACGAATTATTAAGCTTGGTTAAGCATCAAAAATTAAGTGTTAATATAAATATCAAAAATAATTAAATATTACTATTGATCCGATTTCCAATAACCAGAAGCAAAACAAACTCTAGACTTTGAGGTAAAAAAACGGGACTAGCGCAAGGATGATGATGATGATTATAACGTCCTAAATATTTATAGCTTAGAAACCACTAACATTTTAAATAAAAAGGATTTTTTTCATATCATTGATGCTACCAAAATTATTATCTACCAATGTATAAGCTCAACCTAGATATGACAAGAATGTATAATATGAATAGCATTGTGACTTATCATATATTGCTAATAAGTTCTAGGAAGGCATCGGCGTCTTTTTATGTAGACTCAAAAGACTCCTCAGCTTTAAAGTACTTCCCAAGCTAAATCATATAAAACCTGTACTGAGTTATTGGCGGAAGCATAGGAAACGCCATACACTAACAAAAAAAATAGACTCAAGAGTAGCTCAAGATTCACCGAACTATTTAAATGTTTGGAGAAAGCAAGAACATTACAAATTTCCTTGTTCTTATCATCCTTGGGAGAAAGGTAACGCCTTTCCAAAACATATATGCAACTGGCACCCACGCTGCTCAATCAGCAAAGCGTTCATAACAAATTTGGTATGAAGGTAAAAAACTATAACTACTCGTAGACCATGGTATACAAGAAAGTCTTTGATTTGAGGCAAATCAGCAAAAAACATATTTGTGTAATGCAGCCCTTAAATTTGATGCAATATAAATTATTTATTTTTAAAGCTAATACTTAAACAACTAAATATTCTCAGAATATTTTAAGCGTCTATCTACCAGATGCTGTTTCGACCAAAAAGGGCAAAAAAAAATAACAAGTTTAATTTTAAGGGAGCCGCCTTTAAATATTCATTGTAGTTATTCTGTTTTTAATATTTGTTATTATAACGGAATCATTCGTGAAAATTTGAACTATCTAGCTATGACCTTTCATGAGATACCGTCTGTGTGAATCATTTTTAGGTAGGTACCTATCCTTGGGTACGGAACTCTAAAAACTACTTATCATTATCAATGTGCTTGCATTAAACTATCAAAAGAACGGGTCGCCTTATCAGCAATCAAATTTTAAATGTTGTCAATTTGTACTTAATAACCCATATTTCCATAATCTCTAAAGGTATAAAAGTAGATATAATTGGTTATTCAAATGATTATGCGTACAAATATCTTAAGTGTACGACACACTTGCCTTTTTTACCGTACGGTAATCCCCACGGATGCCACCTCTGTTGGCCATCGGGGGTGGTTATATCGGTTTTAAGAAGGCCCCCAGGACCCCCTTCCCGATGTGGGGGACACAGGTTCCGGCCGGCATCAACGACTACTTGCCTAATTTTCTTCTTCATATCAGCGTTGTGTCCTGATTGCATCCGAGGCCCACATCTCGGCACCCAGGGCCTGCTTCCTGCTTCTTCTTCTCCACTTCGAACGATATTGGATATAGTCAGGCAGCTGGCGCAGATTGTGGTCGCACTAGCGAAGGTGACATTCCTGCATTTTATCTTCGATGTCGTGGACATGAAGGCTGCTGTGGATGCAGGAATTTCTGACGTACATGCATCATATCAGCTCTTGTTTATGTCGTTCTAACAGCGGCCACGCAATCAACCCATATATTTGTATAATTGTTTTTTTATATCACTTAGGTGGCAGACAAGCACACGGCCCACCTGAAGGGAAGCGGTCACGGTGGCCTATGAACGTGTGCAACACCAAGGGCGTAACCCACGCGCTGCCGACCCTGAAGGAAGGAAAGGGTGGGGAGGCCAGGAAGGGGCTTCAAAATTTGGTAGAGATCACTAAGTCTGTCAAAGAATAGATATGGCTGTTCGTCAGGACGATAATTATTAAATTGGTCTAACAAAAACTCTTGGTTACGGTATACGGACTTTTTAGGGCTCCTACTACCCGCAACAAATACCACAGAGGCTCGTATGGCAACTGTGTGCGACGTGCTCTTCGAGACACGGGAGGACTTTGAGTGTCCTATATATAATATTCTTTAGCAAAAAAAGTATTGAGTCGTGTCAACGTTTCGGCAAGTGTGGTAGTTCACGAAAAGCCGATTACAAAGATAAGATATCTACCAAAATATGGAACACATGTACCAATAGCATTGATTCAGTAGGGGTTACTGATGACTGTATTGTTATTATCTGATACGCAGACACCTCGATTGTCTCAATGTGTGATGGGTAACGAACTATCAAGGTTTTTATTCAGTCTGTGACATTTTTTAACATTATGAAGTTGTGTTTTGTTTTGGCAATTTTTATCTTACTCATTGGTAGGTTTTTATCTATATTTTGGAAGTAAAATCTTGTATAATATTTAACTAGGAGTGTAAGTTGTTCTGAAAGATGATAAGCAGAAAACAGATAATCAGTCGTGTGTTGATGAGGTTGATGAACCGGTGTAAGACATCAATGGTTAGACTCCTCAGTTATTTTGTTTCAATTAGATTATAAATCTGATACTTGTTGCAGAGAGCGCTTACAGCACAGCCAAGGATGTAGTCCCAAACGAAGAAATACTGCAAACGGAGAAAGAAATAACAAATGATGATGTTGAAGATATTAATGCTCTCATGTTAACTGAAATCATTCATTATACCAGAAAGGGCAATGTTATCGACATATCATTAGATAGAAAATCTTATGACGAAGTCTGTTATGTACAATCTCCCAACGATACGTTGATGAAAACATCTTTGCTTAAACTAGAGGGAGTTATAGTTGAAAACAGAAGTGACTTCGTATCATGCAGGATTACAGTTGGACCTATAGATGAGGACCTAATTGGAAAATGGAAGTTATGTGGCCAGTCAGTAGAGTCTGACGTATTGCGCTGCCAACCTGTTAACATCATCTGGAGTAAGTTTTACTTTTAGGACGTATGATAACTTATTTATAATTGGGTTTGTTGTTATTGGCCTACTAAAAACAAAGGTACTACTTGAGCATTGCTGACCCTAGCCTCTGCTCCATGGAGCTTCGACGACCATACTTAAAGTCAAGAATAATTTTCTAAAGAAGTAGAGTTATTTCACTGAATTTTTCTATAGGTGGAAATGTTGGACATCGACAATTATATTGCATGTGTTTGTGTGCGTGTTTGCATCTCTGAAACTGTCTAACATGGTGACATTAATCTTAGTTGAATGTCCGGTTATCAACATAATTTTAGCGTTATTGGAAGCTTTATTGGAACCTTAGAATTGAGGTCAATAATTCTTTCTCCTCCTTTTGATTTAGCTTATTATTATATTTACGGGAGCAAACACCGTCTGACCGCCCAACCCCTAGGGGGAAAACCTGCCCAACACTCTTAAACCTTAATCATGAGGTGTAGCTGTGTGAGATTGACACGGCCCCTAAAATCTTGGAGGTGCTAATTATTTTAGACGAGTTTGTAATTTTTGTTCTAAATCAGAGCGACCACTGTAAGCTGAGCTATGTATCGCAAAAAAGATTCTGAGGCGGCTGAAGTTTCATTATATATTGATTTATTTTATTATTTAGATAACCATGATTCGCCAACTGCAAACTGGTCAGTGGTATCTCGACCAATATTTGAACGTACTATGCTTCTTATAAATACCGTTGACGTCAGTATTGTTGGAACTGAGGCACAAGGCAGCATATTCTCCTGTCATCTCATTACTCCGGGTGGTGAAGACTAGGTGATGAAAACTGATATACAGTACCCTAACATTGTTCAAACTGAAGTGAACAATACTGCAGCGTGTGCCGTCAAGATTGATATCAATTTTCTTAATATGGGAGAATGGACTCTTTACGGGAGATACAGGTCAGATGACACACAGTCTGAAATTCGTCTGCCTATGTATTTATTTACGTTCAGTAAGTTTTGTTTTCTATATTTATAACAATATTAACTACTTAGTATGGTTAATAGGATTGTTGTTTGAATTTAGAGGTTAATATTAATACCAAGTAAAGTTTAATATTCTAAATTTGAAACATTATAAAATAATGGAATATTTTTTCAGATCCTGATAGTGCACCTAATGTAAGTGTAGTAGCAGATACAGATCGTGTAGTTAGTCTAGGCAGTAGGCATACAGAAATGTTGACTGGTCCAGGTGAATTAGTCGAATGTCTGTATGAAATGCCTAACAAAGAAATATTCAAGTTAGATGATACTATGAGTAGAGAAATTACTCTTTTGGAAAATGAAGGTGATTGCGAATTAACTATTGACCCGGTCACAGAAGAAATGCTTGGTGAATGGAAATTTATTGTTAAATACAATGATGTGATTAGCAATCCTTTATTCGAGAGACAGATTTTCTTCAACCTTGTTCAAGAAGGTAATGAATTTTTTAATACTTTTGAACTACTTATTCAAAATATTAAATACTATCGAGGTGCAGCAATGTGTAGTCAGTTACGAAGGCGGCACTCATCATGGTCCCAGCATTGTTCGAGATAACATTCAAAGCATACACTTTGAAACCCGGGTAGGTACGCTCCCCTATTCTCTCTACTTGTGTAGCAACTGTCGTCTGACCCTAAAACGCCGAGAAGAAAGCCTGAGACAGCTTCGTCCGTTAATCAAAATGTGAACTGGGCAGTAGGTGAGGTCCCGAAGATCTCGATGGAGTCCCATATTCTTAGTTTTATCTTTAACTACTGACAAATTAGGAAGCTTGAACATTATGTGGACTAGGTACCAACGATCGATGTTTTAAATGACCTCATTTATGGTAATAATTCTGCTTAATGATAGTGACTTTATAATAACAGCTGAATCTGAAGACATTGACGATAACGGCACCAATGAGAGTACTATAGATGAACCTATAGCTCTACTCAGTCAAATCAATCATTTTACAAGACGGCAAGCGACAATAGACATATCTCTAAGCAAAGAAGCATTTGAAGAAGAGTGTTATCTACGTCATGGAAACAGTGATTTGATCAATGTTGATCATGTAACAATAGAAGGAGTAAACGTGCAAAGAAAAAGTATTTTTGTCTCGTGTAGAGTAACCATTGGACCTATGTCTCAAGATTTATTAGGAGATTGGGAACTATGTGGTAAATCATTAGTCAACGCAAAAACCCGCTGTCAGCCTGTCAGTATCACATGGAGTAAGTGCTTGAATATAATATTAATCTTATCAACTAAATCTTATCTTTCCAACATTCTACTTTCTTCTTGAATGTCTGCTATGATAACCTTGGGAGTCACGAAAAGGGGATTGGCATAATTATGATGATCGCATGATGACCGTGAAGAAATGACTTTTGTTAGTCAATCAATTAATCAATCAATTAATTCATTCACATCGAATATAGTTACAGAGGTGATTATCTTAAGGCTCGAGATATTAAGTTATGACTTCGAATGCGATGAGAGATGTTGACTCTAAATCGAATTCTTAGGCAATTGTAATCTTTTCTCTGCCTGCTAAAAATTTAAAATTTATGCCCAAAATTATTGTTATCACAGTAAGAAAAAATGTTAAAACGAGGTGTGTTGAATGTGAAGTAGCGAGAAAAGTGCTTGTCAAATTTGCGCTGCAGATTTCAAAGTTTGCAGTTTGTATTGAAATAGTTTAGGTAATGCATAAGATTTACCGCGTCCCAGTCCGCGTTGTGGATAAAGTTATCATTTCTTTCTTTTTTAGTTTTTCTCCGATGTTATAGAAATAAAGAGAGTTAAAAATAAATGAATTCGACTACCTTGAAATTAAATACTTAAAGTAAAATAATATTAATATTGAGTAGTTGAATTACAAACTGAAGTTGTATCTGTATGTCTTACTTTTCCACAAACCAGTATTTATATTTTTAAAATAACATTATCTATACAGATGACAAAGATGGATCAGGAAATTGGGATCGTATAACTGACAAAAGTTATACTCATCCTGTCAATGTTGGTGGTTCAGTCAATTCTGGTGTCACTGGAAGTGGCATCGTTTCCACCTGCCATGTCGTTACTCCAGCTGGCGAAGACCTGGTCATCACGAGTGACACGACGTATCCACATATAGAAAGAAGCACTATTTCTGTTAGTGACCTGTGCAGTGTCCTCATCAAGGATATTACACATGACTTCTTAGGCGACTGGCTTATCTATGGCAGATTCCGTTCTGTGTTGGAACAAAGTGAAGTTCGTTTACCGTTAACTTTCAAACTTTTCAGTAAGTTAAATAAATATTGGTTATCAATAATTTAATAATAACTAAATACTTAATCGTAACGTATGTAATCTTTAATAATTATCAAATTTTTGTAGATGAGGACAATCCCTACGATCAAGCTTATAATGTAACAATACTCGAAGTACAAAACCATTTAGTAAATCTGGGCACTAATCTCAGTATTGAAGTTAGACAAAAACCGGGTGCAGTCGAAGATTGCATTTACACATTACCGTCAGGAGAATCATTGAATCTAATCAATTACAAGGCTAGCGTACCTGATGGAGTTACCTTAATCAGTTCAGATACAGAAGCATCGTGCCAAATTTCTTTTAATCCTATCACCGAGGAGGCAATAGGTGAATGGCAGATTGTAGGCAAGTTCAGGAATGGAATCTTGTTTGATGAAAGACGTCTTACTTTTAAAATTATTAAAGAAGGTAAGGCTATACGAAAATTATTTTTAAGTAATTTTGAAATTTTATTTAGGTTGAACCGGTGTGGCAGCGGTGTTGTCTTTTACATAGATCGATGTGGGTAAAAATCTTATCTAAACCTACTCAATAAAAATATTTTCTTATTATATCAGCAAACTCCCACTGTTTGCTATTGATATTTACTTAATATTTTATTAATGACGTGGGTCCTATGCAGGTACCGTACCTGTACTTGAAAAATTAAACTGCTCTTAAATAGGTACTCTTTTTAGATCCAGCAAATCCTATACAAGACAATGTAGAAAGAGTTATTGAAAGTAATACAGAACAAACTAGAATCACGGATATGCACACCTCACACGTATTTACTATCAGCAAAGATTATATCAGTGAACCCGAAAGTTGTCATTTAGTAACACCAGATGGATTGCAATATGCTTTTATACCAGGGTTCAACGTCCCTGGTATAGAAATTGTACATAATAATGCAGTAGAGTGTGGTATTGTATTACACATGGAAAGTGAAAATATGATTGGCAAATGGACTCTAATAGCAAGAGGGACCAAAATATCGAAGCCAATCGAAAAAAGAATGCACATCACTATGAGGGTTGAAGGTAAGAGATTTGTATATAGGTATTAATACGAGGAGAGCAAATATATCATTACCACACCAAGAAATTGAATTGAATTCATTGATAAAGTGCTATTTTTTAGTTAGATATTTTGAACATAATATTATATTCGCTTCGCGAAAAATATTGAAGGTCGACCACCTCGTTGACTGAAAGTCAAGCCCAACTGGGTTGCGAATAAGCTCGCAGGAGGAGGAGTTACTTAGAATACAAATTTTCTTATTCTTCATTAAATTTGATCATTCTGAAGTCCCAACACCTTTTGCACACAGCTCTTCGAAAGTAGAACACAGTATTTCACTACATTGTAGTCACATACTAATATTTTACTACTCCGTGATGTTATTTAGCAACCGATGTTTTTTTTTTCAGAACATTTTATTATAGAAAGTGACATACACATTAAAGAAGGTGCAGATTTATATCTACATTTGAATTCCGCTATACTAATGCCTGAAACATGCGTGCTTTATGGGCCCGATGGCAAAGAGTACACCAATGTTGAACCTGATCCAGTTTTCGTGGCTTCATGTGGATATATAGTAAGAGGGGTTGATCACAGTCACAACGGGACATGGGTGATTGAGTACGGCAACAAAATTAAGAACATAGGAAGTGTTGACGTTCATGTTATAGGTAATGATAAATTGGCTGTTTAATTACATTATTCATCATAGAGGCACTTAATCTTAGCATTTAAAAATCATTTTGGAATTAAAATATCGTTATTTTCAACTTATAGTCAAGTAAGGTTGAACACACGTTAAGGAGAATTCAATTTTTTTGGCAACCTCTACCTTTTAGTGGGGTTAAATCCCCTCAAAAAATGACGATATACAATACATTATGGTTTTTTTTTACTTTCAGATTTGAAGGACCTCTCTCTTGATGATATGCAATGGGCTGTTGGTGATTCTATCAACATAGCAGTGGGTCCTGAAAATGCTGTATACTGTTTGATTTGGGACGCCCTTAAAGTAAAAGTTTTTGACAACTTCGGCCATTGTAAAATAGTGTTGGACAGAGTAACCATAGATCACATGGGGTACTGGACGGTGTCCGTGGGACTACCTGGCTCGGTTCGTCTCCAACAATATGGATTCTATGTGAATGTTCATGCAAGAGGTACATCATTTTAACTAAAGCTCTTGACTTGATTTTCGTTTGGATTTTGGTTCTATCATTTGGTTTTATTTTTTAATACTCATCATTCATGTTAGATTATAAATATGACCGGTTACAAAATTAACTTAATTCATATTTGAAACTGAAAACCTTTCGATACCATAAGTCCAGCCCACACTTACGACAACTATCCAACAGTAGTAGCAAGTAGGTACAAGAAGCACAACATTCAGTTTTACAAAATATTGAATATTTGAATATTGGCGATAAAATGATCGATGATCATGGAATGAAAGTTGATGATTTCATATTTTGTATCAAGATTGCGACCGAAACCGAAAGGCGAATGATAAGATTGCAAAGACACGTTATTTAAATGTAACAAGCATTGACGGATTACGAATAATTCCGCTATATCCTTTGTTTATAGCAGATAACTTATCAAAAGTATATGTATACTTTCTATGGTTCTAGAAGCGATATCACTTACTTTCATAAGGTTCTCGAAACTTCCTCATGCTTGAACTAGATTAGCTAGGTGAATAAGGTACTAGTGTAATCCCTGTACATCAAAACCAATAAGTATAAAATCTCCTAAGAATTTACAAAACTTAATAATTTTATTAATTCGAAAAATATTGAAAAAAAAATCTCGTAACAAAATGATGGTATCTCGTGATTAGTTTCTTCGTGAGCAAGGCGATTGAAAAGTAACCAAAATGTTGTATAAATAAACAAAATAAATCGCAATTTAATCAGTTAAAATCAGCCATAATACATTATGTTCTATTATAAAAAAAGCAAATAAAAATAAAGATATGTGGCACACTGATAGACATAAGATAAGGGTACCTACTAATAAATGCAAGAATATGATGCAAGGATGTTTTATCAATGTTATTCTGTAGTTGGAAGTACTTTACTTCAGTTTTGATGGAACTGCACAATATCTGCCATATTTAAATCATAATAACAATTTTTGTCAGATGGCAAACCATTGGTTACTACTACCGTAACTGGGGATGACCCTTCGGTGATGCTGACTTGCTCTGTGCCTGTCGAACACGAGGTCCATGCTTGCAAGTTCCGAGACCCTAGAGATAATATACTGATCGCCGCCCATGGAGTCGGACAGGATGGGTACATGTTCAATATGTCAATTGTCAAGTGAGTTATTTTTATATCTTTACATTTTAGCTGGTATTTTCTCGTGCAAACTCACTTTACATCTCAGCGTGCTGCCGATGTTTTCAAATCGGAGTCTAATGTACGCTTACTCCTTTTCCGACTTTTGTTGCAACTACTTCGAACCCGTATTCTCTAACCGAAGAAAAATTGTGCCAAAGTCTTATCCTACAATCATCGTCATTATCATCATCATCATCATCACCTAAGTTACCGAACTTGGGTGCCGAAGATCTTAGTAGAGCCCCGTATGTGTGGGTGCTTATTGCGAGTTTTTCTTCATGTTTTAACAAGTTCTCATACAAAAAGTAAACTAAATATTTGCCCATTATCAGTTAATGTACACGGTGGAGACAACACATAAAGATCTTATTTATTTCAGCTACGAATCTGACGCTTACAGTCATGTCTGTACCCTTCGCCTCATCAATCCGTCAATTTTAGACCTGGGAATCTGGCGGTGTGCCTTGGACACCTCCACCGGCACGTACTACGGGTTCCTAAATGTGGTGATTCCTCACCTCATGGAAGATCCTGCTGTCGCCGCTTCTGTTAAGACTGGTAAGTCTTTTTCAGTTCCATCTTCTATTATACTAATAATCAATTACCACTTGATGTAAGTCCGCACATTACTTGACGCCTAGTTGGCTGATTCTTCTTTTGTTATAAAATTAGTATGAAAGAATATAATATAATATAAAATAATAATATATATAATATATACCTATAAAGCATAATATAAATTTCGGTTTATTAATTTTATAGAACCAGTATTGAAAGCTGTTTCAACTTCCTCAAGCCTGGAAGGTCAATCTGTAAGCCTGGGCTGTTCCATACCATCTGGATTACGTTACTGCTACTTCAGAGCTTGTAATGGAACGGTCTATAACGTATTTCCAAGTAAGTTTAATTGTTATTTGTAACACAAAAAAAACATGAGAGCCCCCAATATCATAGCTAATAATCAATTCGGATGAATGATATACCCTTTATGTGTGGATCTTTCTCCATTTTGGGGAGGTTGTGGACAATCCGGCATTCACGGCGTTCCGTCCAACCTACCTATTTTCTTTCAGAATCTTATGATATGTTCCACCTTTAAATTCTCTAGGTCTTTTATATTCATTGTATCTGATCCCATGATGTCCCATTTCATTAGTAAGTACATGGGTCACTCGGCGAGCAGCTGGAAACTAGTCCATGCACTCCAGACCTCAGGCACTCAGACGTCAGGTGCCTTTTAAGTCTCTTGAGATCATACGTTTACACGGTTTTGTAATATTTATCATGTTAATAAGTTGAATGTTTTAGGAATGGCACCAGAAGAGAATTTCGAGTATGTAGGAGCAGGTTTAGATGCAGGCGAGTGTGGCATCCGTTTCAAGAGATTCTCTGTGCGCGAGTCTAAAGGTTGGAGTTGCCATGTTGGGCTCGTTAACACATCTGCTAAGGAACAGCGTGTAGATGTATATGCTGATGTAAGAGGTACAGAGACGTTTCTAAAATTTGGGCTAACTAGTTTATCATTTAAAAGTATTTACATAGAACTGTTACAATACGATTTGTATTAAACATACATTTGTTCTTCTTCATCTGGGCGCCAATTTTAAGTTACAGCCAAATCTCTTACTTTATAAAAATACAGATTGTTATTTTTTCGAATTCAAGTAAATTTTCGAAAATCTTCAAATACAGTTTTATTAGAAGGACGCCCCCAGTAAGTAGCTAATTGATTCAGTTTTATTTCGTAAATAAAATAATGTTTTCCTTGAAGGAAAATTTACTATCTCCAGTATTTAGAGTACTTTCCCTCCAGATAAGGTCCAAAAATTCCATCCTGTATACTGTTACTGTCATATTTCTTCCAACAGTTAAGATGGTAGTGCGTCACTACTGGAACTATTCGCCGATTCTTGTGGTGGAAGCCCGTGTCTACAACGGCCACGCTCTGGACTACTGCAGATTCGTAAGGATCGATGGGAGAGGTGAGTTATTACTTTTTTGTTAAAGTAGTCTTGTTTATTGCTCTCATATTCATGCGGACTCCCTGGATAATCTGAAGTAGTACCGTCTGAAATGTTGACTAGAAAATTTTATGACGAAATTTCTTTAATACTGACTTCAGACAATTAAGTGAACACCTATATCGAATGTAAACGATATTCTATGGCTGTCCCTACTGGCGTATGGTTTTGCGTATGAGGGCAGGCATCGCTATCGATCTGTGTGAAGTGGTCGATGGGACACAATTATTCAGGAGTTCTTGGGAGTGTGACGTGTTATACCTTTGTTAATCAATATAATAATTTATCAGTATTCAGGGTTTAATTTCCAGTCTAACAGATCAGAAGTAAGATACAGGTTTTTACACATACGCGTCGTCATGGTAAGCGCTTACTAGTGCTTATCAACATTTGTGAGGTGATAAAGAATATAAATTGCTACGCTCCTGCTACGCTTATTTGCTTGTGTGTGGGTTCAAGTCGGTAGTATAATGTCCAGGATTCGAACCAGGGACCTCTAGATCGTAAGGCCGACTTCTTAATCACTAAGCTCAGCTATTTTTTATCTAACTACGGAGCGGCGTACTTCGATATTTTCCGTAAAGCGATTACCAGCTGACCTCCACAACCCGTTGGTGATATCAAAGTTCTGTAGTTATTATGTTACTTTAAGAAAATCTGTTTTTACCCACTAATTACTGTCCATCAGGTTTTACTTCAGATAACCTACCAGTTGGTTATGAAATGCACGGGTCGTTGCATATGGGTTTCTGCATCTTACACATAAGAAACCCTGTCGTGATGGACTTATACCCATGGACCATTGCCGCCAAGCTCTTGGGAGCAGAAGGGGAGATCTCCATGGCCACCACAGATAACCTGTTTCTTTTATCAGAAGATTCTAACAGTAAGTATTTTTAGAAGGTTTTCTTCAATAAATAATAGTAGGTATTTCTATCAATCTATCTATGAGATCCTATTGAATTTATAATAGGATTTGAATGAGCTGTGTCTGTGCTTCAGTAAAAAAAAATAGGTACTTGAGTTATGGTTTAGGAACGTTTCTGAACACAAAAAATATCTCTATTTGTATGTTTGCCTGTTTGTTCGCGATGGATACAAAAACTACTGAAACGGTTTTTTATTAGGGTCAGACTTAAAAACTTAACTCGGACTAAAAGACTGAAATTTATATTTTATTACTAGAATCGACCCTATGGCCCTAAGTAATGATCTAGAAAAAGAAGGAATAGTATCAATTCCCGTTCTTATTTTTTCAGTTGTTGGCGAAATTCTCTTCTGGATTTTAATCATCACCATGTTTGTAATCCCTATCACGGCAGCTTCTGTTCTCATTCCGAAGAAGAATAGAGATTGGACCTTCAGACGAGCTGGCCAGATGAGAGACAGTTTTAGGAAGTCTTGGAACAATTCCTTCAGGAAAATACCTTTGGGTCGGCCACAAGGAGCATGAATACAATAAGATTAGATTTAATTAAAAATGATATTATAACAGTACTTACTAAGAAAAATACTATGATCATGATCTAAATCTAAATAAAAAATAATCTAAATACTATGTTTATAGCATACACAAATTTATTTTCTGAATTGTAATATTCATTTTTATAACCAGCGAATATATAGAGATCTTATAAGTTTTTATTTTCTTGTAATATATAATCGCCTCGCACATGATTTCGATCACCAAAAAAAATTGCATAGAAGTCCGTTTCGCACAAAGTGTGCGATAAAATTTGTGCAAATTGATCACTAAGCCCTTTTTACATTACTTCATTGAATGATAAATATTTTCTATATCCCCAAAACATTTAACTGTCTATCACCTAAGTGGTATAAAAACGACGATTCTCTTGAATACCTGTGAACTTGGAAACTGCTAAGACATTGTATGTTCAAATCGAATTTATTCTGTCACATATAAATCAAGCCATAATGTATTGTGAATAATAAGTAAGTCGTTAATTACATAAACAAATGAGATGCGACGCGGGGCGGGTTATTTGTTTGACAAAAGCATTGCTGGCTACCTGATATGTATTATTGTATTGTAATATTATTAAATGAGATTTCTGAATAAAAAAAAAAAAATAAACAAATTAAACATGTCTAGTAAAAATCATGTAAATATATATATATATATATACCTATATATAGATGTTTTTAATGTTTAAGCACACAATTAAATGTATAATGTGTGAAATTGCATTACTTTTGACAAATATCAAAGGAAGTGATATTTTAAAATAGAATGTGTTTCATTTACGCCTATTACCTAATTAACTTCGAGTATTCATCTTCTATTAATTAATGGCTTCTGCAGCGGAATTTACACAATTTCACCAATGATAAGTAGGTAGTTTTTTTTTAATTTTGATGACGGGAATGCAAATGTCAAGTTACCAGTAAGTTTATTTATGCGTGTCCCGAAAAACCAGTCGACTCCCCTGAGGGCCTGCTCCGTTAGAGACTCCGTGTTCCTAACAACGGCTAGCCTATATTTAACGTGTAGTTGGATTTTAGGAGGCTGTGAGTATTTATAAACAAGAATAATCTAGCAAGGCCTACACTTCTGTTGCATTGGTAGTTGCGGTGATATTTCTGGCAGGTACTTTACGTAACGCCATGCCATGCTAAAGTTGTGTTGCAGAACTTTATAATGGGATATGAACATATAAGCCGATGCCCTGGCTTCCGCCATGAACCAATTAAGGACATTCCATTGCAGTCCAGTGATTGAAGGCCATTTTTGATTTTTTTTAAGTCACATTGGCTTACCATGATCATCCAGGTGTTTTTTTGCAGATACAGAGATGCAGATGCAGATACAGGTGTGCTTGACTGCCACCTAAGTGGTATAAAAAAAATACCCTGAAGTATATACCTAAATTTATACATGATATCTTAAGAAGACGCTTTTGTTCATGTTACATAATATAACAAATAAAACAAACTTTGTTTTTTATGACTACAAAAATAAAGTACAAAGTTTGTTTTATTTGCATGTCATTAAGCCTTCTAATATTAGTTTGCAATTAATAGCGTATAAATATAACGAGATGTCAATGACCGTATAAAATGAAAGTAGTGTTTGGACAGCTTTAATCACTCTTGTACTTTGTAGAATCCTACATCTCGTAATATATATACCTACCTACATCTTCCGCAAACAAAATGATACCAATCCAATTACGCTTCAATATTACATAATTTAATGACTAAAACGTTATCAATATCGTTTAAGCACTCAGGCTTGTCTTAAGACTTGATGTTCTAAGCCTTATTTAGAACCATAAGACGTGCATGTTGCGTTCTTACAATGTTGCAAAAAGTATAACTATCTACAAGCGTTTTGGTATAAAATTGAGTTCCTTTAAGATATCAGCCCTACTGGTTCTTAAGTATATTTTGATGATGGAATATATATATCTTGTAACAAGTAGGTACTTGTATTGTCTTATTTAGGGTCTATAAAGCAGTAATGACAGGGCCTCACTGCAAGCCAGTATATCTGCTGATATTCACAGATACTTTATTCATATTAGTACTCATGTTTTGTTTTATTATATCACAGATTATATAGGTACACCAGTACCTACTCTGCCCATTTGCCGGTTCATTGGCCAATTGAAGCCCACTGGCCATGTTACCCCATCTATCTAAATTTTTCATTACAAGACGAGACCTCCCAAGTAATCCCTCAATATTTAGTAAGGGTGACCACGTTCCACGCTTTTTTAAGGAGGGTGGCCACGGCTCTGCAATTTTTGGGCCGTAAACGTAATATAACATGTAGTTATGCTGGACACAAATCGTGAAATTAGATTGGAGAGCCATGACTCGTGTACTTGTACTTGGCTGTAAATTGTGCGAAAAGTGTGAAAAATATTCAGAGCCTCAATTGTGATAAAAATGGATCTGATTGTAATGTATAAACCTATGGAACTCCACTACATTTCCATAGAATTCCAATTAAACCGGCGAAAAGGTTAGCCTAGTGGTCTGGGTAATGGACTGCTGAGACGAGGTCTCGGGTTCGATCCCAGGTTCACCATGGCACGCACCAATGACTTTTCGATGCTTTTCGAAGTTATATGTGTATTTATCGCAGGTTTATAAGTGCCCGGTTAATGCAATAGGCTTGCCACCTATTACATTGGGACCTAAACATAAACTGGCGCTAACATCTCTGCCTACCCTTTCGGGGATATAGGCGTGAGTTTATGCTATGTTATGTTATGAAAAGGTTACAAAAATCAGTTGGGCTAGCCGGCATAGTTCAGTTTCGATTCCCGCTCAGTGCGATAATCAGTTTAAAAAACGTATAAATATTTTCATTGATCCCATTAGAATCCAGTTTATCATGGTCCCCGTACACTTCCACACGATCGAGCGTGTCGCATGCGTGGCCACGGTTGCGTTCACGTAGAAAACTATTCAGCGCAGTGGTCCACATGTTCATCATGTCCACCCCTTATTTTTTTATGTATTGAACATAACTTCGTCGTACATACCTACAATTTTCCTTGGTGAAACTTAGAGAACTGCAAATAAATCATAACGACATTGTTGTCATCGTGCTCCCAGCCATTCACGATTTTATCCAAAGTTACACTTTGAAGTCCGGAGTCCGCTTATTATTTTCAATTCGTTAGTTAACTTTTACGAGAGCGACTGCCGTGTATACCCGTAGAGAAAAGCCTGCGTCTGTTGTATGGTAGGTGCACTAGTAGGTGGGGTTGATTTGGGCCCGAAGAGGTTGGTAGGGCATTGTACACCCAAGGGCATTATTGTAGTGTCTTGTCTTGTACCTACAATAATTATATGTTTTCACGAAATCCTACAATAAAATGGTTAATTAGTCAATCCAGTTATACAAAGTATATTAAGATTTATTACGAAGTGACGAAAAATAATCCGATTAAATGTCATACCATTCTATACTATACTTACTGCAACCTGCTGGGCAATCGTTTTGGATAATCTGCAAGGGCCGCGTATTCTTTTTGAATGCTATATTAGCTTTTCCGAGTGTCCACCCTTTGAACTCTCAACTCCGAGAGGAAAGCCTGCAGTAGAGCTTCATTTGTTATTTAGCAGCTGCACCGACTAGCAGGCGATGTTCGCTTGAGCCTCGAAGATCAATGGAACAGTCGTTATCAAATTGCATGCATAAAAACTTTTTCTCTTAAATTTTTAAAATTTCTATATATTATGTTCTTCAACATAATTCCTCCTTCGAATGTGGAATCACCAAAACACTTCAAAAAAGACTCTACAAGCTTAGTGATGTGTATATGGTGAAGAGTAGGATAGGGTTGTCAGATGCCCTTGAGGAGGGTGGGAATTATTAAGTGACCCCTGCACCCACTGGAGTCACTCCACCCACTGATGGATGAACGGGTCGTGTATCCTCTAACTAACCTAACTAGAGAAATGAACTTCTAGATTACGAAATAAAAATTTTGAAAATCAAAAGCTAGATTATTATCGCAACAAAGTAGAGCCAAGGAGAGAATAGGAGGAAACAGGGGAGGTAGGTATTAAAAGTCGATATTAAACTAAAGGTTAAAGTTATTAAAACCCTAGGGCGTGATTAAGTAACGGCAAGTGTTAAAAAATCATATTTTCAATTCGATTAGAAAGTAATACTCTAGACTACGCTAGAGTCTCTAGACTTTCGTCAAACTGTAGAGATGCGCTGTGCAATTAAGAAAGTGCTTTATAAAACCGATGTAAGCTGATCTTCTCTCATTATTCTTTCCGATGCAGCGTGCTAAATCAAAAACCATACAAAAATGAAAGCCTTTTTGTATGTTTGTCCTCTATAAATTCAGATACCACTCATCCGATTGCAATGAAACTTTGGTAGGCAAAAATCCGTGAAGGTTCTTAAGTAAAAAAAGAACTGAAAAGGACATTGAAACGCATTGGCATTGGCTAGTATTTTAATAAAAATAAAGAACTTAGGATTGTGAAATTTAGGTAGTACAGTCGCGTTCAAACTCTCATTCATATAAAAACTATCTCTACATTGAGATAAAGCTATTAAATAAAAATTGTACTACCGGTTCCGCCCGCGTGTAGTTCTGATCCCATTCCCGAGTTTCAAAGGAATATATTCCCCGGATGAAAAGTAGCCTATGGGTTATTCTAGATCATAATAGATCTATCTCTGTCCCAAATTTCATCCAGAAACAAACGTGGATTTTGCGTGAAAGAGTAACAAACATCCGTAAATCCATCCATAGTCACAAACTTTCGGGTTTACGAGTATAATATTCTTTAGTAGGATTACATATTTTACGAAAGATTTTGAGCTAATGTGATCGTTTAGATCAACATGGAACTTGGAACATATTAAACCACTTCTGAGAGTGACTGTACATATAGTTGTAAATTTATGAGTATTGTTTAATTCTTTCTTTTTTAAGTTTTTTACTTCCTTTGCTGTTAATTTGCACTACTTGACCTTTTACTGTTGATAAAATTGTAATAAAGGTCTCAGATAAAGAAAAATAAACATGAAATTTAAAAAAATTACGAAACTGTAATTGAGTTTGGACAGCGTGAAGATCAATCCGTTTTGTCTAGTTTTTTCTTTTAAAGCGCAATGTCTGGCTTTAATGTGCATGACTGTGAACCGACAACCAATGCCACACTTTCTTCGAGACGAATTCTGACTGGTTTTTGATTGCATTAACATCTTAAAGATATCATTGCAATGAATATAATCATAATGAAATCAATATCGTCTGTTTTAATAAATTACGTGGCAACAAAACAAGTTATTCATTCTTACCGCAATGTCCTTTCGCCTTTTCTCTTGAGGCAAAGAAATGTGTGTACGACCGTGGCATACACAATGTGCATATGGAGCGAAGCTGAAGCAGTGGAACTTGATCTTACTACTTCGCAAAATAAGTTTTAACTTAGTGAATTAAAGTACATATTTGCTTAACATATTCTATGGTTATTAAACCGTTTTAGAATGAGGGATAAGGCAGCCGGCGCACCGCGCTTAACGTCATCAGTCAGTCACTGAACCGCGTTGTGGGAGCGCGTATCGTCCGCGCTTCGGAAGTTATTATCAGAATAACAAACATTAATAGTTTAATCTATTATTTGTCCGTCGACCGTGTAAACTGTAGAAGCATTTGTGTTACTAAGCCGTGATACTCCGTTAACTTTAGTGCCTGTGTCTATTTATATCGCAAGGATTTCGGATTTATACGTGAGTATATTGATTTTTGTCCTGCTACGTGACAGAATATATATTCCCTCGATTTATTATTCAACATCCTGTTTGGTTTCATTTATGGAATTATATGGTTTGATATCATTTACGCTTGAATTCAATGTTGTTAGTTTGATGGGAAAGCACGTTGTGGCCAAGATTCCGTTACTTATATGTTCTTTTGAACTTGTCTGACTACTATATTCAGTCAGCCATTTCTTTGCCGTTTGCTATACCAGTGAGAGTATCTAATTTCTAATCTTATTAAATATTCATGTTTAATGTGCTTCTTATTTTCGGTATTCTATAATTTTGTTTTCAACATTAGCATGTTCAATCGTGTTTATGTTAACCAGATCATTAGCGCTGTCTGTGACTCACATGCGGTCACGCTGTGGTCTATTTACTTATAAGTAGGTGACTATATAGGAATATCAATTACGGAACTTCTGCAAGAAATATATTCAATCAGATAAAGTTTCTAATAAGGCCTTTGATAGAGGACGCATTCCATTTGGAACTACAATATTTTCCATCGCACCAATAGCAATTATTCCATATCGCTATAGGAAGATTTTGGTGTAATATAAATTAGTGCTATTCAAATTAGTGCGCTGATTGAGACCTCATTTGAGACTATAGGTCTCAACAAAATAGGTCACTAATTTTACCATATTGTCATAAGCAAAGATACCTCTAAAGATGAACAGAAAACGAAGTCTCAAAACCTAAATTTACACAATAGCCTGCGAATGCCTACAAAAGATGATTTAGCACCGAATGCACATAATATATTCAAGACATGAATAGGAAAAGATACAGCGAACTCGAGCAACGGTACAGGAACAAAATATATGAACACTATTCAGTTATAAGAAAATGGAAGGCGGAAACGGTACAATATGCTAAGTCCACTGCAAAATATACAATACTCCCTTGAACAATAAGCTACATACATTTATCAACAGCAGATGAATCAGACGCTTTTGTTTTTTTAGACAAGCCCTGGTGTATAATATTGTTTCTAAGAAGGTTAATGTCTGAAGAGCGAAGTCATGTGTGTGTGGTAATTGCATTTTTTGCTCACTTAAATTGCTCATTTTTACGTATGTAATAATTACATTAAACAGAAAACAGTCATCCTAGAATAAGCTTGGAAGTTCGCACGATAGATAATTGCATGGTCCCAGAATTGTCCCTAGCGCTACACCATTAAAGTATGACATATCAATGGAAGAACTGCAATTTATTGCTTTACCAGATGTTTCTAGGATAAGATAAGGACAGTAATTTTCAGTATTTGCTCGATTATTTATTAATATTTCTTAATACTTAGAATCATCTTAAGTAATATCACATTATAATTATTTTCTTTATAGGTAAGGTACATGTTGTATGTTTATCTGTTTATTGAGTTTTATTCTCGGATTTAGGGAGTAGGAACTGCTAAATTTCAGTCTCTCCACGAAACTAAGGATGAATTACACTAAAGATAGGAAAAGAGATCAATTCGCAATGAAATGAGTGGGACATGCGTTAGTTTAGATAGATAAAGATGCCAAATAGATGTTCAAGTGTTGACATAGGTGAAGTCATATTGACGTGACCAATATAAAAAACTTTAGAAGTTACGTATTTTGAGATATCAAAAGTGAATTTTATGTTTTCTATATTGAGGATACACCAACATTTTAAGATATAATCAAAGCACTTTTGCAACAGATTAGAGGATTTGCAACATTTTGGTCGATATTGGTCAATTTTGAAATGTATTTGTACAAGACTGTCTTAAGAAATAACTAACAAGTTATGGAACATTATTGAGTAAATAGTGCAATCTTGCAGTTATAGCTAAAGTTTGCACTTTGAAGTGCGGGTTCAATCTTGCTTTTCTTTTCTGATTGGTTGGCTATTACAGAAGCGACTGTCGTTTGACTCACAAACTCTGAGAAGAAAGCCTGCACAAGCACTTCGACCATCAAATAGCACATGTAGATGGGCAGATTGGTTTGCAGAAGAGATTAACTTGGGCATCGAATATGTTAGTAGGCCTCCGATACCAAAATAATTGAAATTATATGCAATTTTCTAATGATGAAGTTCACCGATGAATATAAAAGCGTTTGATTCAATTTAAACTGCTTAATTAACTCAAAGAAATTCATTGTTAATATTAGAACTCTGATTAGTAAAACTAATTTTCATCCGTATCAAAAACCAAAACTAAAATAAAATAAAAACAAACAAAATAATGTAGCTAAAGTTGTGAGAGTTTTTATGAATGTGAAGTGTTGTAGAAGAATAATGTAGATCAATTATTTTTGATCTCGGAAATGTTTGTAGGTTAATGCCTAACAGCCAACAGGAAACTGTAGGCAGTTAACTTAACTCTACATTTGAAACAGCAAACGGCATTAGCCGTCGGATACCTTGTTTTATATTAATTACAGCTTTATTTTCTCCTTCATCATCATTAGGTACATGACATAAACAAAAACACTTTTACGCGTCTGTATAACGTCTGTTTTTCTGCTTATTTCTTCGAAACCATACAATGCATTTCGATACAGTTCTTCTTCATTCTTACTACTTACTTCTTTTTCTTCCTTCTTCTTACTACTTCTTACTAATATTATAAATCTAGTCTAGCATGTGAAGGGTGGTCTGTAAGGTAGAAAAATTTAAACAAACTCGTATCTTAAAATCAGAGTCTAGGTTTTAACGGACTTCAAAGAAGGAGGAGGTCTTCAATTCAACTTTATTTTTTAAATGTTAGTTACCTCAGAACTTTTGAGTGGGTGAACCGATTTTGGTGCTTTCCGTATGGTCCCATAATCAATTTGGTCCAGTTGAAGGCGTTTTTGAAGTGAAAACTTCTTTAGCGGCGCTGAGCACTTTTTTTTGTATGGGTAAAAACTTTCAAACTCGCGTCAGGGTCACGTGATGCTGATCGAAAAAGCGTAAGATCGAGGGGAAGGGAGAGGAACTAGTATCTCCCACTCTTTCTACCGTGCCTGAGTGTGCTGCTCTGTTTAGGCGGCACAGGGCGCTTGCGCGAATGACCGTGTGTGTTTATGTACAGCGTCCCACGCGTATCCAAGGATGGTGACAGCTGATTGCTTGACTGTTGTGTAGTAAATACACTGTTGTGTATTCGTAAATGTGAATAAATAACAACATATAAATTGTCATATTTGTGTACGATAGCGCAATAAATAAACATTGTATTCTACCTCATAAATGATAGTACTTTTATACTTATAATTAAACACAACGTTAATATTGAAGTTTTCACTTCTGCCGGCACTCCCGGAGTGCTATTTTTTTTTGTAAGAATCATAAAATTGGACAATCGAATTGCTCCAAAAACGTGTCGAGAACTTCAATCTCGTTGTCATTTATCACATTTGTTATGCGATCTAGATTATCACGTAATCGGCCAACGCAACATTCTACGCAATTTGTATGATGTGTTTACCATCTATTGTGTTGTTTGGATGAACATACATTAAGTCAACTCCAAATATCATTCTAAACATAGTGGCTATTATTTTGTACTCATTAAGTCTGTTGATTACGTAAAGATAGATCGAATAGTGCGGAGAATGGGCTTTGTAACTGACTTAAAATAGACAAAATTTGTCAGCTTTGAGATTAATTTTATACTTGTATATGTATAACGTTGGCTCTCAGGTGAGATTGACTAGGGCCCCGTAGATTTAGGTAGAGTCCCATACATCCCTACTGGAAGTAGGCAATCCGTGGGGTATACCTAGTAGTTTACTGTCATCCAAATATATGCTTGTTTGGTCCAATCATCATCTTTATAAAATTGTATCTATAACGATGTCTTAATGATGATTGTTTATGATTTTGTCTGATTACTTTTTTCTTTGCTAGTCACGCGATGACTCATGTCAAGTTTCTTACTAATAAATAGACATAGGTACAGTCAGCGTCAAAAGTAGTTAGTAGTTAATGTTTCATCTGTCTTCCTTCGCAAAATAAAATTTTACGTACTCGAAAAAACTTGATGAATTATTCGCGAAGGTGTTTTAACCGATGACATCAATTAATTATGTAGAAAACTGTTAAATTATACAAGGTGACACTTAATTATTCACTACAACTGCGTTGTTTTAAACCTGTTCAGGCTTAATTTATTTTTCGAAATGTTAAAATAACTTTACCATCGCGTTATCAAATATTACTTAATACCAAGAAAATTTTATACCTACTTATCACAAATGGAGCCTTACATGGCGTTGTTCCAATATCAAATTATACTCATAGTACGACTTTAAGCATTATGTCATCCGGCTATATGGCTCTAAAGTCAGTTGAAAAGTTAAGACCTATTAAAGACTAATACCCAACTAAAGAGTGTATACTATTGACAAAACGAGTCAACAAAATTCCAATAATCCAGATAAACAGCTAATATTTACAGAAAATGGATAGGTATATGCTTTATAAATTCTACTCTATCATTACGATATAAAGTCTATTATCGATTGCAAGTTCGGCATCTACGTCAATGCCGGCGGGTCTACGTCTGCTCGTCTCAACAATGGGCTGGTAACGTCACATACGTTCTATTGTTCAAGTTCTTATGCGTGCACAAATTTTATAATGCTCATTATTGTTCAATGGTACGGATCGCAATATCTTGTAATGTCCTATAAATCCTAAATTTTATAATTTCCTTTAGGGACCTATAGGAAATAATAAACCATGACGTTGCTTATGTAGGTATGTACGGTCGGCAGCGAGAGTGTGACACCCCTGACGTTGCACACGTCTATAGACCACGGTGACCGCTTTCCGTCAGCAGGGCCGTGTGCTTATCTATCACCTAAGTGTTATTAAAAGAAAGTTATAGTAGGTATTGCCAAATATGCTCAAGACTGTGCTTGTGGACGGCTGAAATCAGAAAGATATTTGTTTTCACCAGCCCGTCTCGCACCGATAGTGACTTACTGGCGAAAGTAGTGAAATTCGACTAGCTATGAGTATAATGCATGACATTGCTCACTGATTGAAAATGAAGTAGGTAGGTATGTACCTACCTACACCCAGACTCAAACCACTATCTGTATCGAACATATAACTAAGTACCTACTCGTTTGGTGACAGCAAAGTATACCAAAACCATCAAAGCCACATCCGTCCGTCTAGCAGCCTATTCAAAAGATTTGATAATAAAATATAACGACTACTTTATGGGTCCAGTGTGGTATAAACTATCAGTGTACACGACCTTAGGTTTATTTGCCGGGTAGACCGTAATTTCATTGCATTTTTCAGTCAGGATGAAAGGGCGACCTGGTAAAGGTAACCCTAAGCGTGTGTTTCGCAATCAGATCGAGTCATTTTTAAAGGGACAGGTCGAGAGTAGGTACCTATGGTAGCTTGAAAACATTTGTAAAAGGAGAGGAATGGAGGTAGGACCCGGCGGTATCAGCAGTCCGACCGGGGTAATACCTCCGCCTTGCAGAAGACCGCGGCCATAATAGCTAGCCAGAGCTAACTGTACCCCACCCCTTCCTAGCCCGCCCTTCTCTTCAGGGTAGGCACTCCTGGGCCTCGATTCTACTAAAGGCAAACCACTGATAGACTACTAGCTAGGATAGGCTCGCTAGCGGGCGAAAGGTAAGTATACGTATAAGTGTGTGTATTTGTATACATAATATACAAATAAAATGAGAAGTATTAGTCAGTTATTGAGTACACCGGCTCATGGATGACTATATTGTTAGCGACTATTACATCAATTATTACAACATGTTGCCAATATAAACAATTGCACAACGATTCATTAACTAATTCGACGTCTATGCATTTTTAATATTGCGAAATGTACTTACGTATTTTCTTTTAAATGCCACTTATGTGGCAGATCACCTAAGTTATGACTGCGACGCGGTATGCAATACCAGAAGCGTGCTGCCGACCCTGTAAAACATTATAATACTCTTCTTGAAGAACCCCATGTTGTATCTAGTCTCTTGGAGAAACTACAGTAGGGTTGAATGAAAATTTTAAGCAATTGCATGCTAACTATTCCCAATGATTTTCTGATCTGAGGTAGCTCAGTTGGTCAGAGCACTCTCCCTGTAAGGGACTGGTCACGGGTTCAAGTCCCGTCCTGGATGATCATTTTTTCCGATCAGAAAATCAATAGGTACAGTAGGGTTCTTTGGCAATTGAGAAGGGGGTTCTACCATTATAAGTTTATGAATAGGTCTTTCATTTACATACATTCTGCACTAATTCAATTGTACTTTGAAGCAAATATGAGTTCTTTTATAACTCAAGTCGTCATAGTTGGTTCCATTTTTCTTTGTTCTGTGGTTGGTTCTTTTCCGTGAACTGCTGTATCAGGCTATATGCTTATTTTTGAATAGAGAACAGCCTAATCTGCTAGTCTTTGTATACACAACCAGGAACTACGCAGTCAAAGAATTCGTCATAGTGTTTTTATATTACAAGTTGAACCTACTATAATATTGAACAAAACGATTTCTGCATTAAACGTCTATTGTGGACTATAGAAACAGCTGTTCAAACAATACAATAAAATATAATATGAACGTAGAGTTTTATATGATCGTAAAAATAACTTATAGTATGTACCTACGCAATTGTGTTTCATTGTTATTACTCGCCTATAGACACAGTGAATCGCCTTTTCCAAGAAATATCGACATCCAACTTTCAACAGCGTTTGCCATCTTTCACTTATGCCGGCAGCCCACTATAATACATTTTACTAATATTTTTAGAACTTTTTAGAAGCGTATAATATACCTATCAGTCAATCAATAAATATTGCAGTCCACTTTTGGACGGAGACCTATCTCAGTTACATGTCGTTCGTTCATCTGGCTAGAGGGCATCCCACCTTCCGTTTGCTGTTTCACGACCACTCTTTAGCTCTAACAGCCATCTATTCTTCGGCAGATGTTGGCAGGCTAGGTATTAATTTAGAAAGTTTAATAGTTTGGGAAAAAATTACTGTTTTGTTTTCACGCATCTTTAAAAAAATTCAAGGCTGAACTAAAGGCCTATGGAAACTTGGTATTAATTGGTACATCTAATTAGGGAGATTCACAATGCGACTAATCGCATCTATTTGAACCAATTTCAGTCTCACTTGCGATTCAAGACATCGGTATACGAACTAATCGCTATGACGACGATCGGCGCTATTGTGTTTCAAGGCACTCATAATAGACCCTAAGTGAATAGCTACCTTTGTCAGCTAGTGCAATGGCTGGCATTAGGCCAAACTGCGTTTATTATTGACCGACCGAGATAGCTTCTGAAGCGAAATGTTTAATAAACATAGTTACGAAATTGGAGGCGCACACACCAGCCATATTTTGTAATAAACTGTCCAATAGGGCACCTGCTCTAGCAAGACTTTGTTTGTACATGGGAAACTGCCCTGTATGTCTGATTTATAAGATAAGTTCATGGCGAGTGCTCCGATAAGCTCTTATTAGTCCCACTCTCTCCTTTCCCATCAAAAACAAAACAGGACTGAGAAGTCACCCTCATACTTAACAACCAATTTTATTCAAGATCAAGTGGTTCGGCACCTCTTTTCTTTGCCGCAATTTGAATTGTGTGTCCTTGTTCCTAAAAATCCCGGTCCTTTAAGCGAGGCGTGAAAAAGTATCTGAAGAGGCGCCATAACCCGGGGTCCAATGCTTAACTGAAGGGAAAGTACAAGCTGTGAGTGCCTCTAACAGCAGTCTATAGTAGCCAGAATGCTATTGTCAGTTATTATATCAATGAAACGAGTCTCCAATAATACACGCAGTTAATAAGGATATGACAATAACGCCATCACGAGCGCAGCCGCTATTCACACGCTCACACGTGCATTGTTCATGTATCAAGTGTGTAAAATCATTATATAACATTAGATTTTTGGATAACATAAGACTGAAACGTAACAATTATGTAAGATTTTGATTAAAAAGGTCAAAAAACTATTAAAATAGTTACTAGGTACATACAATTAACGTATATATGAAAATGTTGGACCACGTTAAGACCTTCGGCATCGATGCTAAGCCAAACTCACCCGAGAGCCTGCTGATTTAGGCACGAAGCTCCGGCGTAGCCTACTCCTCTTAGGGTTAGGAGATCAGACAGTAACTTTTTTTTATATCTCTTAGGTTAGGTTAGGTTAGGTTAGCAAGCACACGCCTCACCTGGTGGGAAGCGGTCACCGTAGCCTACTCTCACAAAAGCCAAGATAAATCAAATTAAGTGAAAGGTAGGAGGGTAAGCCTAGGGCTCACAAGTAGGCACAAGCATTGGATGGAAGCAACTAAAAAAATAATATAATATCAAAAACTCAACACACGTGACCGATGCCTTCGGTTGACGTCAAGACCTGTAATGTTATTGCGTGATCCAAGTGGCTGGTGTCAATTGCCTGTTCGCTAGATAAGACAGGCCTGTAAAGCTATCATTAGACCTGTTCTCTTAGACGGCTGGTGCCATAGCGACAGAAACAGGAGCTGCGTGTCGCGGCAATAAACATGCGTGGATATACGAAGTCATGTGAAAGGATCGCGTGAGAAACACTCGCATCCGCGGCAGCCTGCATGTTGGTGATATAGCTGAGAAACTGTATTAGTGTTACCGCGGTTACGTGAGTCACAAATGTCTGGTTGTGCTGCCGCCGGTTCTATTATGCCTCGGTAGGAATGAAGCACGAAGAAAAATACTGGTTTTGATCACCGATTGGTTTGACGACGTAAGAGACAACATAATAATGTTTGACAATGGTCTCACTGTCCGGAATGCAGAAGATCGTGTGTGTGAAGAAGAAAAGTAGAGAAGTGTAAGAAGCTTCGCTCGGTATTATAGTGGTGATAACACTGATAACACACACACCAATTAGATTTTTAACCGACTTAAAAAAAGAGGAGGTTCTCAATTCAAGAATTTCCGAATGGGTGAACCGATTGTAATGATTTTTTTTTATTTGAAAGCTGGTGCTTCCCGTGGTCTCATTTCAATTTAGTCCGGTTTAAGTCGGTTTTGTTTGTAAGAATTATGATTTAAAAAACCAAAAAGGTGTTAAAATTAACTCAATTCAAGATCACTTGTGACCTAGAAATTATTGTTATTGAACTCTCTAGTCCATATCGTATCGTAGGTAATAACAATGTTGAGGTCAAAGACCATAAGGTCACTTCAATCGATTCATTTTTAACAAGTGAATGATAAAAGCACCTATTTTCTAACCAATCTATAAAGTTGTTCTCGCTGATAGGTGAAAAGATGTAGTTTCACACGAGAGCATTTTTTATGGCTCCTGTTTTTAAATCAATCATTCTACTCGGTAATCTATAATAAGAATCACTCGCTGCGCTAATTCTAGACCACTTCGCTATAGTTCATGATTTAATGTCATTACTCGCAGCAAAAATAACTTTACTCACTTGTTGAATACCTATTGATATCCCACAAAGCAAACCTGGAATGTCCTTGTTGATAAAAGCGACAGTGTTCCCGTGTTGAACAATACATTTCACAAGTTTATGTTAATACAAATAGTAAGTTGGTCTGGAACAATTCACGCTAATGTGTTGGAGCGCGGGAGGCGGTTACCATAGTAACCGGGGGTGGGCTATTTCGATCCGTACTTTGATCTTGCTAACATTCTTTGGCTTAGGGCTGTCAAAAGTACGAATGAAAACGAAATATTGATTTGTTAGCATATAACTATTACACATCTGCCTATTCCTTCGGATACATAACAGCAAGAATTCTTCGTTTTTAATCATAACCATAACTGCAAGAACTTACAGAGTGCGTCACTCGATTAAGTCGATTGCGGCCGCCCGGTTAATTAATATTCACTAAACTGAAGCAAAGTGCCTTTTAAATATTTCACTCACTTCGCTTTGAGTAGAACACCTGCACTATAGTCATCGTTCGCGCAACGACTTGATAATTGACGTTTTTTTTCTAAACTAGCTGTTGTCTATGGCTTGGCCCGTGTGGAATTCTTTTCCCATTCCCGCTTCCAGGTATAAAAAGAGACTATAATCTACCCCTGTAAATAGCCGCACTAGTATAATCATTTCAGTCAGATCCGTTCAGCTGTTAGAGCATGATTGAGTATCAAATATACAAAAATCTACACAATTTCTCACATTTATAATAGGTAGTAGGATGGAAGTGACAACCCTATTTTCATTTCGACATAAACTGTGCAGTGCGTACTATCAGGTCACGACTCTGAGCCAAATTCTTATTAGTACAATTCATATCCGAGCCTGTTTCACGAGGACGGACGTTTTGGTTCTATAAAGCACTACCTAGTAGTACATTCATTGTTAGCGCAGTCACAGGTAGTCACGGATAGCCAGAGAGAAGAGACAAACTGTGGTTTTCTCAAACGACTACAATATGAGCTTCTTCAGGAAAGGCATTAGTAAAATAATATATTCTGTAGTTCAATTCAACCTTGCAGAACGTTAATTGAATTAGTAGTCTTGAAAAAGAGCAGCTCAGATGTGCCCGAAAAACGTTTGCATGAAAGGTTTAATAGCAGTAGAGCAATTAAGATTTAAATATATTTGACCTTAAGAAAAAAGTATTTAGTAAAGTAAGAAAAGTATTGTAAGACTTGTTGTAAATCTGTTTTGAAATAAATATTAAGAAGAATAGAATAGAAAAGTATAGGTACACACAACTCAAAATCACTTCAGATTGGTAGTAAGAGGTAAAGAAAATGACAGTAGAGAAAGCACGAGAGGTGCCTAAAGACAGGAACAAATGATAAACTGGTAGCTCATTCAACCCGGGAAGGAAAAGTTTAAGTTAAGAATTACGTCTACTGGCCCCATAAAACGCTTAAGTTTGCCCGGCAGCGGCGTTCCTTTGGAGTAAATTATTATCCTCGTCACACATACCACGGACGAGTTCTGTGCTTTATCTGCGGTATTAAGTAGGGTGAAAGTCTGTTAGTATAATGAAATATGCAATAACCTCATTGCAGTTAACCACAAATAAAAATTAATTGAACCGCTAAGCTATGAACTACGTTTTCCTTGTGTTCTATTAAAAATTCAAACGGCACGGCAGTTGCTACCACAGCAAAGTTTAAATATCATACGTTTTAGGTACTTACGTAGTTTTACTGAATTGGTATAGCTTAGGCAAGCTACATACTTACTTACATTATATACAAATCACGCCTTTTTCCCATTGGGGTAGGCAGAGACAACATCTTTCCACTTGCTACGATCTTAGCATACTCCTTTCGCTTCTTCAACTTTCATAATTGTTTTCATACATACACGCCGGTTGCGGGTACTCTTAACCTGGCCTTTCTCCAAAACGTCCTGGATCTGTTTAAAATATGTACGCCTAGGTCGGTCATTACCGGGTTGCCCATTCACCCTCGCCTTATATATATCTGTTTCGTCAATCAAGCAAGGCAAGCTACATAGTCTAAGCATAGCCTATCTAGACATAGCGCCATGTAATGTTCAGATTATTATTAGAGTCAAACTAAGCACCATTATCCGTAATTTATGAAACATCCTTTTGCAAGATTGCACGCCGCGCCGCCGGATGCAGCGCCGACACTGTCACCCGACAAATTGAAAAAATATCTTCTACTAAAACTGGATTCTCGGCAGTATATAGCCCGTGGCTTCTTTGCCTTATCTGTCACTCTTCCACAGTTAAATAATTTAATTTACCAATACCATAACAATGACGAAATATTATAATGTAAGTATAAAAGTTATGTACTGTACCTACATAATTAAAAAAAAGTTGCTATTAAGTAATTTAAATGTATGGTATGTTTTTTTTTTTTATTATTACCATATTACAAAATCATTACAAACATTGTTTATACATACTGCATTTAAAAAACCACTGAGGTTTGTAAAAAAGAAAATGCAACCGATTCCACATCAAGCAAATTAGTTAAGTACATCAAGTTCAATAATCTATGTTCAATATCAATTTAAAGTAGGTATTCTGAGAATTTGAATTTTCTAGCACGATCCAGAATGAATCTATAAGGAAACAAAAATACGGCGAATCTTTCCGAGAAAAGGTTGGTACCCTATGTGGCTACGCTCTGCTATTTCGTCTTGGCCGCGTCATAAGATTTATTTGATATGGCAACAATCGACCAAATTACACAAGAACGAAATAAAATGCAACGTTAAGAAAAAAACTGCTCACTGTACGCGATATCCGTTCTACATAACTGATATTATCAGACTAATGAACACTATGCGGAGGTCAACCACTTTTGTATCTAATTTTGTAGTAATCCAAAAAAAGAAAAAATTTAAAAAATAATGATAAAAAAGAAAAAAGTCTTAAAATATGCACGTCCACGGTATCATACGCGTATCCCACGGTGTAGGACCTTATCGTCGCGTGCGCAGTAGTAGGTATTTACGAGTATCTATGCCAATGATAAAACTGAAGAGTTTGTTTGTTTACCTGATTGAACGCGTTAATCTCTGGCAATTTTCCATGAAGCGACTGCCATCACTTCCACATCCAATTGGTGACATCAAAGTTCTTGAGTTAGACCAGATTGTCTAACTTTTGGGTTCAACAAGGTTCCAAATGCGATGGATGTTCTTATGGTAACCGAGACCGACGGCTTAACATGCTCGCCGACACATAGAGGTGTCGGGGTCTTGCCATGTTAAGAATGGTTACCCATCCTTAAATTGACCTAGTAGTATTGTTTAACCTTGCAATATGTTAACCTTTCCGCTTACCACTTAACCACGAGCCTTTAAGAACTTGACGACAAACTTCGGTAAAAATGCGAGTGCATGTTAACATGATGTGTTATCGGGCGGCACGACATGAGTCAACGTGGCACTTGGCATTGTTGTCGCCGCTTGCGCATGCCACAGATTAGGTACGTAAACAATCTCTTGCTCAAGTAGCAAGAATTTATGAGATTGTAACTAAAAAACACCCAGAATGACAAGAGCTCTACACGTATAGTGTCAGTTTGTCCCAGCCCTAGATCTCTACCAAAAAAAAATTGAGAGTTTTTTTTCAAAACGCCAACGAATGGAAACATTGGATTGGATTTCATCTACTTTTAGTAAAATTGTATCAGTGCTAAAATTTTAACAAAAAAACTCGAAAAAAATCCTCCAAAAAATGAAAAATAATATTTTCTGCGGCTTTACTGCTAAGAGCAATTATCATCCAGGCAACTTGTAAGGACCAGCCTAGTATAGTGTTGTGTTCCAGGCAAGGTACAAGCGTAGGTATACTTACGAGTACGTATGTATTTTCTC
Organism: Lithosia quadra; assembly: GCA_963576445.1. Lineage (NCBI taxonomy): Eukaryota > Metazoa > Arthropoda > Insecta > Lepidoptera > Erebidae > Lithosia > Lithosia quadra. The sequence goes on from OY754894.1 coordinate 4,490,883, forward strand.
AAAGAAGTCTCGGTTCACTGCATCTATCTTATCTAAGTATAAAATAGTAGCTACGTAATTATAACATTGCTAAATCAATTAACAGCATACTCAAAGAAGTCTCGGTTCACTGCATCTATCTTATCTAAGTATAAAATAGTAGCTACGTAATTATAACATTGCTAAATCAATTAACAGCATACTCCTACGTATTTAAAAGAATGATCCATATAGAAAGTTTCACAGGTTTATCAGATGTATAGAAACTGAAGTTCATTGACTGATCGCCACGCGGTTTGTTTTTCTGATCGTAGAGAAATTAAATCTCACAGGTGTAGCTACAATGCAGTTCTAGTGAAGTTATAATATTTTGCACGTTGCGTTATATCCATAAATGAAAAAGTGACTGTTTGTTCTTTACTCAACCACGCAGAAACAGCAGGATGGATTTAGCTGAAGTTTTGTACATAGCGGTCATCATCGTCATCCGAGCGGTTGTTGCATCCAAAGCTTTCACCTAAGGTCTCCATGAGTCTCGAGGTTGCCATTGCCATACAAACATCTATGGCAGTCGTTCGGGTAGTTGGATCCCTAAAAAGTCCAACAACAACGGTCTAGCTGCAATGCTTCGATATCGCCTAATGTCACCTGATTGGGTTGTGAAGGTCAGATGGCAGTCGCTTCACGGAAAATATCGAGGTCCAGCCAAATCCGCAGTTAAGACGGGTAAAACGGACCCCAGACTCCGATGTGAAAGCTTTGGATGCAACTGGGATTAGCGCTAGGTTGAAGAAGATGGCCTTCAGTTTGATGGCCACATCATCTGATGTGAAACTTCACCGTTACCATCAGACGAGGTGAAGTCATATCGACGCGCCCTCCAAAAAAATCACACCTTTGTCTACCCCCTTAGGCATATTCGCAGGTATATAAAGAATGGTATTAGAGGATAGTGACCTTAACTTTTTTGCTAGCCAATCTGACAGCGGCTGATCTCATCTTGTGTCGTCACCCCGGAAATCACAATTAAATAGCGATCACGCTTCACCATTGAAGAAGGCGATTGTTTTCTTTTGCAAAACATCTTGTGTAAGCTGTGGAGTACCGACGTACTTCGTATCGAAGACAATCTTACTGTGTGTTATCTTTGCTCGGCTATTGTTCGGATGATCGATGTAGTAATAAAATAGATTAGGTAGGTACAGTCCGTGATAGAAGTAGCTGAACACGTTTCACTTTACAGATCACTTTAGCAGTACTATTAGGTATTCTGTGCTTTAGCTTAAAAAAATCTTATTGGGATAGTGTATCTTTTTTAACTATGACATGACAGTATGGGGAAATCCGAAACCATGGTAGTTAGGCAGCAGGTGGATACAAGGAAACTGCCTTCGAATCAATTTTGGCTTACTTCATTTTTTAGTCAAGCGCGATCAATGTTCAATTCTTTTTTTAACTATGCCAATGAAAAAGAAAGTAGCATAATGTGTTATTCCAGACTATATTCTATCCCTGCTCAAAATTTCAGCTAAATCCGTTCCACTATTTGAGCATGGATTACACTATTGTCTATTGTATGGAAGGTTCCGTATATTTTCATAAACTTCTACATTTATAATACTTACTAGTAAGATATGAACGGATTTTAATCTAAAGTTTATGGCATAAAATTAATGTTCAGCTACTTATGCCGTTAACTGTACATAGTATTCAGTATTCAGAAGCGATTATTTGTAGATATAAAATGTGTTTTCCGCTTAGTGAGTTGATACTTAAAACGGATTCTCATCCGGCTGATTGTCATTTGATATCCCTAGATACCTACCATCTGAAACTGTAAGAGGATTGTGGTTTACTAAAAGAAAAAATTGTCAAGTGCGAGTCGGTCTCACACACGTAAGGTTCGGCTCTACAAGATACAATATTGTCAAACATAACAATGCATACGTCATAGTTAAAATCTCTTTATGTCAGATTAGGATTTTTATTCATTTCTACCGAAATGTAAACTTAAGCTAGCAATATCTGCAGATTACCGTTGTCAATGCGTGCTTACAATATCGGAAATATTTATCACTCGTGTGCGTTACCGCCGCTTGTTTCTTTTTCAAAGAAAACAGAGTTATCCTATCCGCTGTCCATAAACTAAATGAGTTACCACAAACGATCACTAGTTTCTTAATTAGAAATATTACACTTTCTTGTGCTTCGTGAAATCAGTGTCCACTGTGACACGGTCGTCAAAACATAAAACTCATGTTAGAGAATTACGAAATATGCATTTCTAACGTAGCAATCATTCATAAGCTTTGATAACTGCTTGCCATCATCACCCTGGTTTTTTAATAACCTCTGCTTCTAACATTAAATAATGGTTTGCGAATTTATCAAAATCAAATGTCAAATTGTCATAAATATATCAATGCATAATAGCTGCCTTTTAAAAGACAGATTCATGATAGAAAATAGGAGGGACCTCTACTTAGTAGGGTGGTTTATTTATTTATTTGTGTGCGGTGTTTGTGTGCGAGCGGTTGCTCATTAATTTAAACTAAGAAACAGCATATATCTACAGTAGGTATGTCAAGTAAACATTTATTAAAAGTAAACGCTGAACAAAGTGATCAGCAACGAATAGGTATTATATCACCATTTGCATATAGAATGTAAATTTATCCCGCACATGTCAAGGGTAATACGGTCATCAAAATGCACAATCGATTCAATACGATGCGGGTATTAAATCGATTGTGTATATTCGATTTATATTGATTGTTTTATACATGAATAGGAGTGCAGTAGTAGCGTGTGTGATATATTATGTGATATTGCATACTATGCGATTCACGTAAGTTGATAACTGTCATAATGACATTTTGATTCCCGTTGCTTACTTCATTGCATAAAATAAGGTCAGCAAATACATTTTTTTACGTCACTATTCCATCTGAGATAAGTACATACAATGATAATTACGAAATAAACTATCAGTTCTTTTTTATATTTATTTATTTTTAATCGGGCGGTAACACTTCGAAGCCGCTTATTTTATCATTTGCACTGTTATCGGAGGCGCACGAACAATTTCACGTGCTCGTGAAGGTACCACTGTGCCTTCCCTACTCATTTTAAACAAATTTAACTGTACCTAACAAAATAAACTTATCAAAACAATAACAAAAGTCTATAACAAAGACAATGTACTTAATAAAAAAAGTCAACAAGGACCCAACAAAATGGAGAAAAATCGGAAATATATATTCAATGGCTTTGGAAGCGTAGCTAGCGGCACACTATGACACCAATCAATTATGAACTATTATTATAAACTATTACTAAGACAATATGTTATGTATTTAGGAAAAGAAAATAAAAATTAAGTCGTTGTTACCATTACAGGTATGAACCTATCCGACGCGCCGTGAAAATTTTGTTGCTAGCTGTACAATTTTGATGAGTACCGAATGAAGTTGTCGCGAACGCGATTATCTTCTTACTTGAATCACATAGTAGCTTGAAACTTGTTAAAACCCGTTTACTATGTCATAGAATATACAAATTGAATTAAAAATAACTGGTCAAACAATCTATGCTTGCTTAGTCAATTTTAAGTAGACGTTGATTAAGAAACTGCACAAATGACTAATGTTTAGTATTATTTCGTTTCGCCGCATCTCTGTCACGCCTACGTGAGATGAAAGTAACAACAATATTCTTTCTTATTGGTGGCAACCGGTGGCAAGACATATGACCTCACCCGGCGATTAGTGGGTATTCTAAAGTTAGAAGAATTTGATTTTATAGTGGCTTTTCCTTAGAGAAAGGTAGGTAGGTACTACAGGCCTTGTTTACGTTCACGCAATGGAACACTCAAAAGAAGAAGATATACCTATCTACACTCAAAGTAAACATTCTGCTGGCAATAATTTCATCCGGTAATCATGAATAAATAATATAATTATTATGAACGAGAAATATTCAGTCATACTTAGAGGGAGTACCTACCGATTTTATGATAAGTCGTTAGACAATAAAATTCTATTAAAATACCTATGGTCTGGCTATAGATGGTAATTTGCCTCCAAACCACTTGGTAGGTACGCGCGGATATGCTACAGTACTGTGCGTCATTGCACCGCACTAAAAGCGATGTGCTTAGCTCGAATTCTGCCATTAAAACGTAATAAATAGCTGTGCTTTTGTATTTGAAGGCCGTAATCTTCCCCAAGTTGACACAGACACTATCTCACCGTGGGAGTAGTTGTGGGCAGGAAGGGGCAACTTGTACATCTGTCTACTAGTGCGATTTACTGCGACTGTACTTAGCAGTAAGGATAAAATACCCTTCGTCGCTTGTATAACTTTACGATGTTCAATTTTTTATTTTAATTTATTAATCTTCACACAATTAACTGGTTAGGTACTGATAGTATATTAAAGTCGTATCGAATTTCAGGCTACAATTTCATATTAAATACCCAATTTGCTAGAGCTAGATATTCACATCTATACAAGATCTAGCAAAGTGAAAAAGGATATCAATTTATTATAATAATTTCTCTTATTAGAGTAAATATTTGACTATGGAATAGTGTTGTTCTCCATCTGGCGTATAGGTAAAATGTAACACTGCATGCCGACTGACGGTAAAAGGTTCGCCCCTATAGCGTGGGACCAAAGCTATGTGTATTTGTGCATCGTCTCGTCTCGCGACTCCCCTAAGATATGGTAGCGACGCCCCAGGGCGTCACGGCTCGCAGTTTCGGAACCCCTCTGTAATTAATTGCACAAAAGGCCATTTATACCATCAAAACCGAGTTTGAATTCAACACTGTTTGAATTTAGAAGCACACCTTCGTCTTTATAGGATGCACCGATTTGACATAAGTCTGACAAAATCTAAATGTTGCCACTTCTGAATAACTCCTAAAAGTAAAAATTATGTAATGTAAAAACGCAATATTTCTATTTTTAAGCAGTTGAAGGTTATATTGCAACACAATCAACTGTTTAAATCACTCCAATGTCAAACGCTATTACGAAATCCAATGCAATGCTTAATTGCCTCTTTGTATACCTAATTTCTAACATTGTTATCATAAACATTGCCATTCAACTTATTCGAATATACCTACTATTATTTGATATATTGCTAATGCGGATTTTGTAAAAGTGAGAAAGAAGTGGTATACTTACTTTAATTTAAAAATCTTAATGTTTAATAGGTACTTTATTAATGTACCTATTGCACATTTAATAAATACCTGTGTAAATTTTTAATGATCATCAAAACTTAAGAGTTAAGTTAAGTAACCAACATTTAAATCAAAGAAAATAATCATAAACCCACATGATTGTCAATTTTATTGTCAATAATGTTTCATCGGTTTCTTTTTCTAACAAACTTCTCAAATCGCGTTCTTCTTTTCCATTAGGTCCTCTGGAAGATCTCTGAAAGTACTGAAATACATAGCCGGTAGGTCGGTGTTTAAAAAACCGCATACGAATTTTTTATATTAGTATGTAGAGGCGCGCTCTAGTTATAAGTGCACTATTGACCCATGAAGTGCCCACAGCCTCCAATAGATTAAAGACAGCCTACCTGCCTAGTAATAAAATTGTACATGGTTATTCAAACATGTTCATACTAACACCAATTTCATGCATTACAACAGAGCATTGACAATGACTCTATTAACTACATTATATTTAAAATATCATACATAACAATATTAAATAATGTGTTGCATGCCTTATGATTACGAATATAAAATGTTTGTCTATGGTCTATGACATAAGAACTTTTAACGTTTTTTTTATAAAACAAGGTCCTTTGCCCGTCACTTAATTTAAAAAGTTTTTGCAATAAATGCGAAGAGTCCCGACAGGTCCCGACATTACCCGAGCGAAAGGCAAACGTGAGTCAACCGTACTGTACACTTGCAGGTGCTTCACCTCGCCTCGCATTACTTTTTTTTATGCCCCAGACAATTAAATATGCGGTTACTGTTTGTTACTTTGCGCACTAATTCTGTTTAAAATTAAATGTACAAATTAATTATTTTTCTTCAAATTACGTTTGTATTCCTATTTCTATGTCTATGTCTTCTGTAAGAAGCTAGTTCTTAGCGCAAAAAGTGTGAGGCATCCGGAGAGGATTACAAATATAATTTTCTCAAAATATCACAAATCCTTCTTTGTTGTACAGAAGCTTAAATTTGAACGTTAAGCTATTTGAATTTTGTTATCTGTGACGCCATTGTCATTAATAAAGGTCACGGGGAGAGATAAGGGGCATATCATAACATTCCTATCGCATTTTTCCGCTGTCGCTCGCGCCCCAGGACGGGTATTTGTCTCCTTTACGTCACCAGGTTCAGTCCATCATACAAAGTGAGGTACAGTTTAGTGGCACTGGTTTAATTCACGAACCATTTAAGAAGTCCGTCTAATTTTTTATTACTTACTTACATACTATACTTACATTTATGTGTTGTGTTCTTAATTACGAGGAATAAATTTAAGAAATAAGAAAGTCAAAATAATTTACTTTATGTTTGTCAGGTTCCATTTCATTTCCATCAACCTCACGTACCTACCTACCTGCATAATGTAATATTGAGCAATATAAAAAAGTCGTTACAGTTTTTTTAACAGCTTCTTTCTTTGCGAAGCAGAAAATATTAAATAAAAGTTCATGCCGTGAAAATGCACTCAGATCTTTATCAACTTTTTCCATAACGACTTCATAGCCTACATCTCTTAAAATTAAAAAAAAAACTGTCACTCACTTCACAGATAAATAAATACAAATCGAAGTTATAATCAAAAACCTTGTAACCAAAAAATATAACACAGTAGTCAAAGTAACAACAGTTTAATTCGTAAACCGTTTAATCGATAACAGGCGCGAAAGCGTCAAGCTATTAAACAAACCAGAATAAGGTCGCGATAGGTCGCTCGATCGTGACGACTCTCGATTAGTCAACATTACAACAATCGATTTTGGGGACGTATCGTCATGTCGCTGTTGAACACTTTCGATATTCGAAATTATTGAAATAGTGTTGTAGGCACACAATCGGTACTCTGCTGTTATAAATCTCTATAAGCTACTATAAGAGTAGTGGACTAAGAGCCCGTGAACCCCAGACTTTCGTTATTTTATAAAAGCTGAAAGTTTGTCAGCGCATGCTCCCAATACAGGTAAGAACGATGGCCCATTATGAAGTTCGGGTCATGGTGGCTTTGGCAGATAAACGATAAAATTAATAATTCTGAAAAAATTTAAGAATCTCCTGAAATTTTAAAAGTGAGTTCGAATTTTGAGAAAATAAAACATAGTTTTATTTAAAAAGTTGAGATATTCATAAATCTAGAAGAGAATTGCATTAACTGCAACGATATGGGAACTGAGATAAAAGTGAACTATAATATAGGTTCATAAGCAAAAGTGCTAACGCAGATTGAATTGAATTAAACGTATTTATATTATCGATGAAATTCAGCATTCGTCATAGAAACTTAGAACTTCCACATTCGTGAACCTTATGAACAAAATTAATCTTCTATTTTTTGACTTGAAGGCTGATTAATAACAAAAAATTTAACAGAAAATAATACAATAAAATTTCATAAATGATCAAGGTTCGTAACGGCGAATATTATGCATATCTAAGAGGATGCGTAACATTTAAGATGTGAATATTCATATAAAAAATAAAATTACTTGCTTAATTAAAAATTCCTTTCAGCTGCGTCTAATCTGTAGAAAATAAAATGCAACTTCATTAAAACTGTTTTAATCTAATCCGTCTAAGTTGTTATCATTTGAGAGGTCTGTTCATAGCTCTTTTTATTATTCTGCCCTCATTATTTTTGGGAGTGTCATAAAGTCATATTATTATGCGTTGTGACGTTTTACTCAATGAACTTCATTAACGTAACGTGAGAACCAGGTTTTCTTGAACGGATTTTCATGAAAACCCGCCATAAATGATAAAGGCCGTACTATAATAGTAAGCTCTATATGTTTTTTCACTACAGGAAGTTTCATTTATCTCATGCTTGTGACACAATACAATCCGTCTGTTAATCTTACCTTTAGACGTAAATATTTATATTTATGAAGTGAATAAAAGGCTACCTTTATTATTATTGTATATCAATTTATCTATTGAGAAATATATTGTTTGCGATAAAAATCAACTGCTAATATGGCCACCCAGGCTAGTAACCTGATCGCCCATCAGAATCTCCAATGAACTGGACAATTAAAGAGCTTTCCCTTTCTTAGTAGCCATAATGGACATGCTTCAATGATCTGATACACTTTCACCTTATAATAACAATAGGGCTATTATACAAAGGGCTACAATAGGCCCATATGCTTTAGAAGTTTTGCCTTCATCATCTCTTTTACTTCGTTTTTTTTTTACTTTTACCAACTATTAGGTAATCTGTGCTTTTGCTACTATTATAAGTGCGGAGGTTTGTAGCTAGGAGTAGGAGTTGAGGAGTTGTGGATAGATGGAAGGATGAGTAGATAAATGTTATTACTCAAGACGCCAGAAGGGCTTATAAGATCCGCCTGGATGAAGGTTGTCCCAGGGAAAGATAAACTGCCTTGGAAATTAATCAGACGCCAATTGGAGGAGGAGTAAGAAATATAATCAATCCATTTTCCTCCTTAGTAACTACAAAGTACTTTACTTACTTATTAAATTAAGTAGTAGGTAAGGAATTGCAACTCCATAATATTTCCTTACTGAACATTTTGAGGAATCATTGTTTATATGGTGTGTGAATTTTCTTTCTTACTTTCTTCTATTTTAATAGCGCGGAAAAATTTCTTACAAACCAAGATGGCTCATCGTAAATATAACAATAAATCAATCCTTTCTCTTTTTATGTTATTGAAGTGTTCACAAGCAGTTTTATTTAGCTGCAGGTTGTAACTAGGCCACCATGTCGGATAGCATATGCTTAGCACCGTTTCTCACATGTATCGAGTGGTATAATCATAAATAGATATTCGCTCCTCTCTGGGTAGTGTTTGAATATGTTAATAACTAAACAAGATGATATGAAACCGGTTAGCAGATAAAAATATCCAGTAGTAATAGTTCGTATCACGGAGCTTAAAAACAATTGATAGACAATAGAACAAGATGTTACAATGCGCTCGCACGCAATTGGCTACTACTTAACAGTAACTTTTAGGTCTGTCTGCCTGAAAAATACCATTTTTCCTATATATTCAGTACCTTCTCACTTGTACCGCTCAAAAATGATGAAATAAGACTGAGAGTTAGGATGAGCGCAGATTAGAGATAGACTTATCGTCGTGCAGGCCTTGTAAGTAAGCATTGTCCTAGAATATCTATTTATTTATTAAGTACCTATTTATATTTATTTGACAGTTTTGTTTATGAAATAGTTTTGTCTGAAGTGTGCGCAGTTTCATTATGTTTCTGTAGAGACATTCTTAAGATTATCTTGTCTCTAATGAGTGTTCCGTCTGATATAGTAACTGTATTTCATTCACATTTAGCAGGTTAATTTATGCCATGGTCCTTTCTCCTTGTTTTTTTTTCTTGTGGAATCAAATGGACCCAATTTTCATTTTTTGTGATGCATGACGTAAATAATTGTGAGTAAGCGAAACGCTTCTTATCAATATATTTCCCGTTATGAATATATTGATAACTGTGCATAAGATGCTAGCTTCCGTAACTCACAATTGGTTGTTTCCTGTCCGCCTGTTTATTGTCTGTGAATACATTTTGTGCCTCATGAATCTCACTAACTAATCTCATTATTACGGGATTTTAATATTACGTATCTAAGCTAGACTGAAATTCGTCGACACTGTATGGTTTTATTTTAGATAGTAACCTACGTCAGAAAGTATTTTGTTTTATTCTACTTACATTCCAAAAAAAACATATTCCTTCAACTGTGTAATAGCAAAACCTATCAAGGGGCACGAGACACACTTTATCGTTAACGTTACGCTGTCGTTAACGTTACAGGGGCCCGATTCACTAGTTACGTTTTTAAACCTCTAACTCATTTTGCTTATTTTGATTTGACTTATACGGGACTTCTGACTTCTCAACCTCGAATCGAGAGCTTCGTCCGTTAAACAGCTTGTAGATGATATTGACTTGGTCGCCTTAGATCGTTGTGGGGCCCTGTAGACGCTACGTGACAGCCCCCCGTAACCTTTCAACACATCTTTTGTTGTTATCTCTCTATCTACCCAGTAGGTACCTATTTTGTAATCTTATCCGCCGATATGTTGTCACTTTGTCTCTTACAGGATAAGGCGAGAGATCTAGTTCTACGTGATAACTATCATAGATATTTTGATTGTTGATAGTAGTATCTTGAGATGGTATGACCGTGTCTGCTCTGCGTTTTATTTATTTTTTCCTCAAACAGTTCATTTGGCAGGAGTTCAATCTGGTGATAAATTGATACATAAAATAATACTAAACTATCAGTCTTAAAAAGAATTATTGCTACGCGCTAAATTCGACTTTTCGTTAATTTGTGAAAGAGTCTTATCCTGCCCATGCGCCTGCTACTATGTAAAATAAGCTCAACGTACTTATGTGTTACGAAATATAAACTCGAATAATCCCTGATTTCGATTCTATTGCGTATGCGCATAGTCTCACTAAACTATTATCTCTACAATATTTATTGGAATTTCGAAACTTCAATCTATTTGGCCTCTGATTAAGTTTAGACTTTATAAGGAAGAGCTTAAATATGAATTTTAATTTTATAGCTTTTTTGGTTTACGTCTTTTTGACAATATTATACAAAATTTTAGCAGTTTTTAATCTAGTTTTGAGTGTTTTGTAACAGCAGAATTGGCACCAGTGTTACCTAGTTCCATAATTTTAAAATGCAAAAATTTTAAATGCATGCAAATTCGTAATACAGTCTGCATATTGCCGCAATAAATGGTTAATTAGGATATCTGTAACAGTTTCTATTATCTAGAATACCGCTACAGTTTCGACGGTAGTAGCATAATAAACTTTTCAGATAGCTATTCCGTTTTTAGATTGATATGGTCATTTAAAATACTATCATAATAATTAACGGGTTATTTATCATGATTGTCCCGTTAATTATATTATTATAATAGTTTACATCTACTTATTTCGTTATTTGTCTTCAGGTTTAGTTATTCCTGAACCATTTTAGTTAATTTAGTTCCTATAATTTATAGATACGTCTAATGTGATATCATTAAACATTGTATACAAATTCAACTGAATGCTCATAAGGATACCTATTTAGGTTTTTGTTTCATTTAAATTTCGAATCTATTAATGATTTCTAGATACCTAACCGCGGAGAGACGAGGAGAGACGAGGTTTTTGAGAATTTGACATTCGGAGAATTAGACTTTAAGAGAATTTACCCTTTTGAGAATTACATTTTGCGTTTAAACCCACTACACACTACACGTTTTAGAGTAAAATTTAATGCATACGCTATTTGAATGAGTCAATTCTGATGCGCCATTAAATAGACCGCCAAAGGCAAATATTAATTTTGTTCAGAATTGCATGCTGGCTAAATTACACCTTGTATTGTGACAGCTTCACATTAATGTCGTCTCAGAATAAGACTTCTGCATGAAAACCATACGTTATTCTACGATATACCTACATAATGATATACCTAACTGCCTAACCTAACTAATACTTTTAAAGAATATTAGTAACCGTTACTTATTAGTATTCCCGCAACCCCGATAACTAAGGCTGCATTCCTTGTATTAGGGTTCTCGTCGTTAATATTATGGCCAGGATTCGAACCTGCATTCTTGGTCATAAGGCCGTTTTAGTCACTAAGCTACCGAAACACATAGGTATCAATTTTAAACTAGCACATACCTACCATATTTTACTGGTAGTTAGAGCAACCAGTTACAGACATAAATGTTATTCTCAGCTGGAAAAACCGGTCTAATGTGTCCCAAAGCATGCAGCTACATGCATGGACACCAGAAGTAATATAAAAACACGTACAACTTAATATTTTTATATGCTACTAAACGTAGTCACATTTTTGAATTAAACAAAGCAAGGTTGAAATTATTGCTCTGTGCCGTAGCGGTGCTGGTGGAGCGCGATTGCGGATTTGATTCCTGCTTAATGCAGTAATCATTCCTATTAATGTTTTGTAATTTTTGTTCATATTGTTGTATATAAATATGCCTATATTAAAAAAAAATACATTTCATCCTAGAGCGTATCCAATAGTTGTTTTGTTACACTTTGTTGGAGAATAGCAGAAAACATATTATTTTAAGTAGGTACCTATCTATGTAATAGTAAACATAAACAAATTGTATTGTTAACACCACACTTACAATTTTCTCTTTTTGTTACAGATGTTATCAAAAGAATCATGCGATTATCGTTATCAGTACAGCGCTCATCTCTGAAGATCAGTGATATCACACCAAAGTATTATCAACACTGAGCACAATCTTCCAATTTCAATATCAGTATTTAGTCGAGTATCGAAACGGTCGCCGCTACGTGTGCATCACTAAAACTTCGATATTCGAATTTGGTGCCGCGTTTAAGTGGACTAGTTAACTTGTAAGTAGGACTCGCGTGTGAAGTGGACATTAGAAATAAAATGGCAAGCACCGGCAGTGAAATTTGGCTGCAATGGTTCGCGTGTTGCTACCAGCCAGCTGCACAAGCGCAACGCACGCGCCGGAGAATAGACAGATCTATGATCGGCGCACCGACCAACTTTCAACATACAGGACACATAGGTGAGTTTCGTACATCTTTACCTCTACGTGGTTGGTTAAAGTAACTGTTGGACTTGCTACCATACTACTATACGTACCACTGTTACGTGAACCAGCGTAATATATGTAGCAAACAATTTAGCTAGGCTATAGCTAACTGGAGTATAAAAGAGAAGTGTGACCAATTTACTAGTAAGCACCTAGTTGAGATCAAAAGGTTGCGAGTCTGTTGCTAGCTTACGTGAATATAAGTATGTTATGCTACAAGTAAAGTGGTAGTAAAAGTGGTAAATTACTAGTAAAATGTGACCCACTTTACTAGCACCAAGGTGATTGAAAGGTTCTTCTTTAAACACTACTTGTACTTATCTACAATTGTCATTACTATCATTATACATATCACAGTAATGCAACCCACAGTGCAGGACAGGGGCCATGCAGCTATACACGGTGCACGGCTCCATCTCTCCCTCAGTTGTACTGCATCGTATTTGAATTGCTGTTGCAAACACATAGTAAGGCCCTAGTAATAGAATGCATTCCAAAAATATAAAAAACAGCAAGCAATATCGTTTCGTTCGTATCGTTCGCCGCGCAAAGTTTCATAGACAAAATCAAACCATCAAAGCAATATGACAATAAGAAACATAATATTCATTCACTAAAATGTAATATTCATTGCATTTATATAAAAACATTAAATTATCGTAACCTTCAACACGCAATTTAATTATATCAGTTTGTTAATGAAACTCTTTGAACGGTTTCGCCGAATTTGTTATTAATTAGAACTCTTGAAGATGAATCATCTTAGCGGGAAATGTACATGTCGGTAATTCTATTTAGAATTCATTACTGAGCTTACTAAAGAAGAGTAAAATATTGCGAATAATAATTATTATAGTTGAAACACAGTAATACTTTTACATATTATGGGACTGGTTAAAGTAATGGAATAAGCCTTAGTTTGAGAGGTTTACTAGTAACTGTTGGATGAGTTCCTCTTTCGCAATCTGCGCCATCGGATTACTCGTAACTCCATTTTATAATAGGAACTTTCAAAGTATCAAATCGCGAAATTAATTACTTAAGTAGATGTTGATTAAATTCAGCTTACAGTAAAAAATAAGCTCGGCACAGTTAGTTACAGTTAAAAATCTTATAAGCATGTAATGCAGTCACGATGTTCTGATAAGTCTAATTAATAGTGCAAATCTTCAGACGAAAATAAAAGAAAACAAAGAAAGGCAAAGGAGCCACAATCTTCATCTTCTTGCTTACAGGGCACAACTAAGTGAATAATAAATAATAATATTCTATGACATTCTACATAGCACTGTCTAGACCCAAAATAAGCATAGTATAGGTAACTAGCTTGTGTTATGAGTTCTAGAATGAGGATAAACATATTTATACTTTTTGTTTATAAATACATTTTTTTGTTATGTACATATTATACATACAAACACCCAGATCAATGCAAATATATTATATTCATGCATACAAATATTTGCAGTGGGCGGGAATCGAACCCGCATCTCCTTTCGTAGCAGTCAAATGCACTAGCGCTACGCTACGCCACAGAGGCCATCGAACCCATTTAGTTATTAAATTATTAACCACACTGAAATAATTGCTCTTAGCACGACTAAGTTAACTGAGCAACAGACTAAACTAACAGCGTTGAAGGTAGTTAAAATCGTTTTGCTACGGACGTAAACTTAGTTTTGCCAATCTCAGTAATTATTATTTGTCGTTCCGAACTGTCAGTTAGTAGGTACATGTTTTATGACAGCTATCAGTGTTTGAATTTATCCAAACCAAACGGCTATTCAGAATAGGGAAACCACGGAATAAAGAATACCTACTACAATGGAAGTGTGATACTACCTATTGATAAGGGAAACCGCTGTCGCCAAACTCACACATACAACCAGTTAATAATACATTGCACTACTAGTAAACAATTGTTTTGATTTGTCGCATATCTTCCATACCAAATTAGCCTAAATTATGCATACTACAAAACGAAAATACCCCTTCCTAGTTCGTGTTAGAGATTTCTTTGCTATAGATAAAAAAAATATTTAGGGCGTTTCGTATTTTGAATCAAACAAACTTCGACTTAAGAAAAACTTCAGATAATCTCTCTCTCTCTCTATACTAAATGTCATTATATTTTAAGAAAGTTATTTGAAACTTGAAACCCATAACATAAGGTTGGCATTGCCTTGAAGCATTATAAATATTGACCGCAACTAAGCCAGTGCGTGACAAAAAATAATGCCAATATTGGTCAATATCGATAGATTTTAAGTCTAAAATGTTAGAGGATTACAAATCGGCGTGTGTAATTTATGATCTACTAGCTATTGCCCGCGGCTTCGCCCGCGTGGAATTCGGTTTCTGTTCCCGCTTCCCATGGGAACCCATACTAAGGATAAATAAAAAATAAGCTATAGCATAATATATACTATTCTTTTATTTCTTCGAATAAACATTATTACAGAATGTCATCTTCTTGTTTATCTGCAGTAGGTTCATATTCGAAATCTTCACTGGATTAGGTACCTCTTCTTTTTTGATAGCGTTGAGTGACAACTATCTAAATAATCCTCTGAATTTGGTAGCTGAAACAATATAGTATTGTATCTTTAAGGATCGGTAGCGTTTTATCGTCTGTACCATGGTAAGTGTTCCAATGAGCTATTTAAACTGATTCCACCCTCTCACTTCCTGTCGTGAACAACACGCGCAGGACTTAGGTACCATCCACATACGGTGCAGTCCATACCACCGCGAACCAGGTGGTTCGGTGATTTCTTCCTTTGTCGTAGCTTGGTTCACGCTTAACTGAAAACTGGAAACGCTTGGTGGAGGGCATCTTTTGGGACCCACCCCAGCTTACTATCAGGCGGTGTGCAGTCAATCAGGTGGACTAAACATAAATATAAAAAAGGAGTTCCTATGGGTACCTTTCCACCCCATGATCAGATCCTGAGTACCATTCAACCTCATTCAACCGATGTTATCATCGCAGAGTTTGTAGAGTTTGTCTAATGAAAGCTGAACCACTACATTTATTGATTTGCAACACCAGTAGACTATAAATGTCACCTCCTGTCATTTCTCTGTGATTGCGCGTTTACATTATGATTTTGATACTTTGTATCTATAGATAATACAGATCAGTGCTTTGTATGTATTCACATCAAATATTAACGAGATTCAGATCAGATGCGATATCCAGAAATATTCGCTTTTGTATTAGATATTTGTACTTTTCAACAATATTTATTTAATTAATATAATTAATTATAAGTGTGCTGGTGATGGATCAAGCAGCTCGGATGATGGTGAAGAATATTTGGAATCTAATTTTGATTATAATTAAAAATATTTTTTTATAATAAATGAATTTCTTCTGATTCCTATAAGCCCGCTTGAAGATAGTTTTTAGTCTGGAATAACACAGGCAATATGTCTTGTACACGCTCATAGGCCACATTTTGTCCGTGAAATATATTCCCAAGGGTAGCGGGAACGGGATCATAATTTCACGCAGGCAACAGCTAGTCTTAGTCTATATCTTCACTACATCTGCGGTTTTAGTCGGTTCGATTCCGATATAACCATCCCCAATGGCCAACGGGGGTGGTATTCGTGGGGATTTCAACATGAATAAACCTGCTACCTTTTCCCCCGATATTCCCACAGTACCAAACTCCCACGCAGGTGAAGTCGTCGGCAAAGGATAGTATTTAATAAAAAAATCAAAATATTTATGAATAAGAATAACACCAAATAAAGCGCAATAAAATTCTTTAAAAATATCAGCTAGTAAATAATATGATCTGGATATTGTTGGCATCCGATGAACCGTACCAGTCGCATCTATCCATTTATTTCTTTTTGATAGCGGTATAGTTATAACCGCGGTAGCCTAGTGGTTTGGGTAATGGACTGCTGAGACGAGGTCTCGGGTTCGATCCCAGGTTTACTATGGCACACACCAATGACTTTTCGATGCTTTTCGAAGTTATGTGTGTATTTATCGCAGGTTTATTAGTGCCTCGGAGAGCACGTTAAGCCGTCGGTCCCGGTTGCCATACAAACATCTATGGCAGTCGTTACGGGTAGTTGGAGCCCTCAAAAGTCCAACCAGTCTAACTTGGAACTTCGATATCGCCATTGGTTGTGGAGGTCAGATGGCAGTCGCTCCACGTAAAATATCGAAGTTCAGCCGCATCACAGTTAGACTGGAAAGCCGACCCCAACTGAGTTGGGAAAAGGTTCAGAGAATGATGAGCGGTGTAGTTATTATTATATTATTATTATTATTATAAAAAACCATTTCAAAAATGTTTGTAAATTTGTCTAAGAACTTTAACATAAAATGTAGATCTATATCGATAAAACTATCATCCAATTTGACTACCTCACTAATTGAATAGCGAAGAATTTTACATAATTCTGATAATTATATGTGCAATTCAAAACAAGCTTTATTGTTAAGCAGCAAAGGTGGATATTGGTTTAAATTATTATTGAATTTTAATTAAACGGAATTCAATAACATTTGTTAGAAAATCTACTATATCTGTACACATCGGTGGTATGAAACACCTCCGTTCTTGATATTTCTTTTCCTACTATCATTTTTACATTGTAATATTACACAATAAGGCATATTTGCTATAATTTATTATTAAAAGAAGCTGCCGCAAGACGACCATCTAAAATGTCATGTTAGACATGACTAAGCGTCAAAATTTTAAATTTTTACTATTATACGCATAGCTACGCGTACCAGTGGCACGCGGGCCACGCCCCCTTACCATTTCTACTTACTTCTCTTTTCTGTGAGGGAAACGAACCGAAGGCAATTTAATATTGCTGTAATTTAGTGATGTGAAGAATATACCTATCGTTAGTTTATTACCATCTTTTGCCTGCGATATCGTCGTCGCAGTGATTGTTGGTTCATTATTACATTATAAAGCTTCAGGTACAATAATATACCTATACATAACTTGGTGTTGTGAATTATACGGGACAGACTACTTTCTGACTCCCTAATTCTGAGCGGGAAACCTGCGGTGGAACTTCGGATTTGAATACACTTTTCTCTATTCTAACAACGTCGATAATCTTCGAAAAACTCATCTAATTTTATCTGGCTTATCGAATTTACGTAGGCAGGTACTTACGTCCTTATCGATTCGGATATCGACACTTCATGGTGATCTCTATAATCCCCAATATCGATAATTCGATAACGAGCCATCACTCAATCGATTGTTCGATAATCGTAACCTTCCGAAAGACAAGGTCATCGACCTGTCATACGGCGAGGTTTGTGTTATACTCGCTTTACTCGTCGCGGTCGTCCCTGCTCGTTAGCAGTGTTGCCAAGTCAGGGTTAATGTTCCTAAAAATTTGTAGAAAAAAGATATATGGGTAGGTTTAAAATTTTTGGGCGATAATTTAACGGATAACTTGTAATTTCATTTTTCATAATAGGTAATAATAATTGAAAAATAATAATCAGAAATTATTAAATTAATCTTCGAGGCTTAACTAAAGCTATAATTAATATCTACTATCTCAATGAATACGAAATATCTTAAAACTTAAATTATTTGTTTAAAGACAATCGAATAAGTTGGCAAGAAATTCACCTGCCTACTTATTTCACCTAAATCACCTAAAATGTTACATAAATGAACGCAACTGAGTAAACATTATTAGAATATACAATATATACTTACACATACCTACAGAATACTAAAACAACACACTCCTATAAAACTACTGAACATAACATAACCAGACCAAAACACTTTCCTTTGGCGATGCTCGTAAAAACTAAACAATCAGCTCTTACCATGGGTTACAAAACTGACCCTTACATAATTGCAATAACGACTGTCTTCGTATGTCCACATGCATACACTACACTATTACATAAAAAGCACTAGACATTTGTATTCTACATGACCAATGCTTACCTAATTTGGTTACGGATGGACCGGGGACATTTTGTTCTTTTTATGGTATGCTATTCAACCATCAGGTTTCCAGACTACTCTGCAAATAACTATCTTTTAAAAGGAATCTCCACTAGCCGTCGTATTATGGCATAACAAGCTATTAACTATAGGCAATAAGCTTCAACGAGTAACGAGTTCAAGTCAATACAACATGTCTCAGCCCTACGCTCGGTGCTTGGTGTTTAAAGTTGGATTGAGCAGGGTTGGCACTCGCGTGGATAAAACTTAGGATATTAGTTTATTATTCGATGTCAATTTAAACATCTAATATATCATTCTAAACGAATAAA